>CM024759.1:37771710-40171710 GCA_014218235.1 Colocasia esculenta
TTGATTTCATGTAAAGTCACTAAGACTATTACAACCACTAATTCGGAGCCAATACATAGGGCTCAATGACAACATTACAATGAAAAGAAATCTAAAGCAATAACTATTAGACTCCATTGTACTAGGGCAACCTCATCATTTGACTCCAGGTCACTCATCACTCTGGTCCCGTCCCATTGGTACGTATAACGTCATCGTCCGACTTACCTGAGACACAATAACAAATAACGAACGGTGAACGATAACGCCCAGTAGGACTTAAATCTCATAATCAAGCAGGCTTAAAGTGATTAATACTTTAATGGCAGAGTAACTAATGATAGAGAGAGTCATGTAAAGTTGAGAAAGTAATAGCACAAGTAACATGGTTCAAATAGCAGATGAATCAAGTATAGCACGATGACTAAAGTCAAGTCATGATAGAAAACGATAACAACAATAGCAAATAACGATATTGTCAAGAATAGCAAGCAACATGTATAGAAAGAAGAGATGATAGTAGATGGTCATGTAAAGAGTAAATTGCACTTTGATTGATTTACATCAATCGAGATAGTATAGCACTTTTGATTAACTTTCGTCAATCGAAATAGTAATGGCACTTTGGTTATCCGTAGATAGTCGAGAGAAAATATAGCACTTTTATTGTAAATAGACAACGAGAGAGTGTAGCACTTTGAATGCGATCTGGTCACGATAGAACGCAATAACTCAAGATAGCAAGTATCAAGTAGAGCAAGTAGAGCGTATGACAAGATAGCGTGTAACGAGATAGCATGTATGGTTGCACAACGGTGCACTAGTAGAATACGGCAGTAGTCACTTCTAGGACAGTAGCCGTTCAGTAACAGTCTGCAATAGCACAGTAATCGTACAGTACGTCTGAACTCTTCAGACTAATAGTATAATAGTTTGTGATAGCACAGTAATATCACAGTACATCTGAACTCCTCAGACTAAAAGGATAGTAGTCAGATGTCTAGCCAATACAGTATAGTCAGAACCGGTGTAATGCAGAACACCGTCAATACCCCTACAGGTATTTTCGGGTGGCTCTCTGCCCCCAGGACTAGATTGGAGCCCCTCGGACACTCTCCGTGCCCTGCACAGTATGCATTGGATACAGTAGAGTCACAAGACCCATATTATAGCGCTAGACAGTCATGAACAGTACAAAATAGTAGGAGTCACACAGCTCAAAGAGTACTAAGAGAGTACTAGATGAATAGACGAGAGAGACGAGATAGTAGAGTCAACGTGAATAGACGAGCGAGTAGAGTATAGATGAGATCTTATGGTCAATGCACAAGAAACGTCGAGTAACGAGCGATAGTAACAGTTGCACAACACACGCGTACGGCGTTGGAAGTCAGGTGGAATACACAACCCTTCTGCTGGCCTCGTTATGCACAGGTCCAGAGGTCCGGCGTGATTCAAGATAAGAGCGAGAGCAACTAAGGCTGTTTGGATCTTGTCGATCCCTCAAGGGTATCGTAGGTGTTAGGGTACAACCAGCTCGTCGACCATGTGGGAATCCATGGACAGAGGAGACTTACGGAGGCCTTGGTCAAGGGGTCTGTAGACACCTAGTTCTGACTAATGAGTTGAACCATATTTCTTGCTATTTTAGTAAGCCCCTAGTTGGTCACTCACCTTGAGCCCATCATTAGCCTTGCTTTGAGCCCATTAATAACTCAAATTGCCTTGAGATCCCGCCCATTATCACTTTGAGAGAGTCCTTGAACATAAATTAGTCTTATCCTTTCATATAATTGGCTAATAATTCGCAGATATTTGACTTTATTGACGCGTCGTATCGTAGCGCCGCGTCTCTGAGTCGTGACGATCCAGGTCGCCGCGATAGCCCATGCATATCCATGCACGTGGGCTTACTATCGCGTCGCCCCTCCCCGTTGCGTTAGCATGTCGCGGCCCTAGGATACGCCGCGACAGCAACTGCGCATACTAGCCTCCGCAACCACCTCCTATTTATCCTCCCATGGGTTTATCTTTATCCCTAAGCTCTATCCTAATCCCTTGGGACAAGATTTGAGGCTGGGGGACTCTCTTGGAGCCCCTAAGGACTCTCCATTGCGAATTTCTATGGCATTTATCTCCCATTTTACCTATTATCCATTTTTAGGAGATATTCTCTCTCAAAGGCTTATATAAGCAAGGACCTCCCCTCATGGACGAAGGGAGCTCCCATTTTCACCACGAAGGGCTGTCGAAATCTCCTCTCACCACCACTTAGCCTCGCAACCACCTATTTTCACCATTTCCTTCACATTCCCCTCCACCAAAACACCCTCATTTCACCATTTATGGAGCATGGAACGTGAGAAGGGCGACTCCTACTACCTCCTGAAGCTTTTGCACACTCATTGGGACTGCATTCACGCCAGGAAGTCGTCCTAATGGGACTCATCTTCTCCCCCTCTCTTCCTCCTTCATTTCTACATGCATTTTTATGTTGTTTCTAGTTAGATCACACTCATCACATACCCATGTTTTTCACACACCCGAAGGGGTTTAAAACCACCCCAGGTGCGTTCCTACCATGATTCTCCATTTCCTCTCATTTTTAGAATAGATACTACGCTTAATATGTTCTAATAGGGCTTTTTCTTGTTTCTTCTTTGTTTTGGCAGGCACCCAAGCTTTTCCACGAGGAGCTCTTGTTCTCCAGCCGGTTGGAGGATGGGAAGAAGGTCCACACATGACATCTCCCGCACACAGAGAACGTGACAGCGGAGGAAGACGTGACAAGAGACGCGTCAGGCTGCAGCGACGCGTTACCAGCCTCGTCGCAGCAGGTAAGACTGTCGTGACACCAGGTCCGCCTCCTTTCTCTTTCCATTTCCTAGTTAAGTTAGCCTGTGTCATTTTCTACTCGTTAGGCAACTTACTAGGTGGCGATCACATTCCTACTTTCTATACTCCTAGTTTTAGTACATGTTTGTGTTGAGGGGGGGCACAATCCCCGTGATTACACCTTTTGGCGATCACGGTGGGACCTTCAGTGCTACCCTCGTGGATTTAGCCTGCTTGCTTGCCATGTTTTCTTCTTTGTTTGCCATTTTAGTGCCCTGTTAGTCTGCATGTTCTTTGTTTCCTACTTTTTTTTTGTCCCTCGGTTCGTGTCGCAGCGTATCACGGTGACGCGATAAGGTCGCGGCCCCCGGAAAGGACGCGATAGTAGGTCAGTGTTTCTTCTTCTTATATCTGCCTTTTCTTGCTTCTATGAGATCATGCATCCATGTTCCTTGTCTCTATATCATGTATTTTTGTGTTTTTGAATGTTAGAATCCTGTTAGGGTTCGGGTTTTCCGTTTATTTCCATTTGTAAGTTTTTGGAACCTGTCACGGCTGAGAGCTAGGACGTGACCAGGTCGCGTCGAGGGTGAACGTCGCGTCAACAGGTACGCTTTGTATGTTAATGTTTTGCTTCATGAATCGGTTTCTGAATGTTTCCTGATCCATGCTGTATTAGTTTAGTGTTTTGTGCCTTTATTATCTATTAAGATAGTCTGTGTGAGTCTGGTTTGGTGACTTTCTCTGTTCTCGGGGCTCTGTTCTTATCGCGGCAGACCGCCCTGTCACGATAGGGTCGCGGTGTACACGGCCCCCGCGACGCTGCCTGAGAGCTATTTGTTCACCTTGTTTGGTTTTTACTTGTCACTTGTGCATACATTTTGGGCACTTAGGCCCTTGCATACACTACTCATCCCATCTTTTTAGGTTCTCCCTTGGTTGAGTGAGCCCTCTCACCTACGAGCACTCGTAGGCTGACTCGGGCCCACCTTCCGAGGACCTCCGTAAGTCCTCGTGACCGTACGCATGTTGCAGTTCACCGGGCCGGTTGTACCCATTAGTCCGAGCCACCCCTTGCGTGTGAGTGTCCCACCCCTTATCTGCACCGGAGGACTCGAGTTCATACCTATTAGGGTCCACTTGACCGAGTGACATCCCCTTAATTAATTCATCTAAAGGTCAAGTTTGAACCTTAAGAAATTTGCACATTAATCATGACAACTTGAGTGTTTTGGTTCATCCCTTCTGCTCTCAGTCTTTCTTTTTGTGTTAGAGTCTAGGTGTTGTCAGTATCACCCCCTATTGGTTTTCGGGGTGCATGCGTCATTGTTTAGGGAGATCGCGTCAGTCCCCTCCAATCCTTGTATTCTATCATAATCCCTTGTTCAACATGGACCAATTTTGGGTCCTTGCCAACGATGTCCTGCCTATTGGGCTGCTCGAGGAGGTGGCCCAACCCTCTACGGCAACACTCCCGGGGCGTATCCAGCCTCCCCTCATCATCGGGAGTCAATCCTGTCCTCCTTCTCCTCCAGGGGGGGATGTCCCCCACTCACAATTCAGTCAACTCCTTCCCCATCTCACTCCAGACCAAGTCCGAGAGTTTCTAGCCGCTGCCAAGGGGAAGCGACCTTTATCTCCCATGTGTCAGAGTTCAGTCCGACCGGCGGATTCCTCCGCCCATATCGCCTCAGCACCCCATCTTCCTTCCTCAGGGGCAGACCCCACACCCCTCCGTCCTCAAGCCATCCATTTCTCGGAACCGAGCTACCTTCCTGCACGAGAGGTCCGTCCTCTATCCCCTCCAACTTCAACATATTATACGGCCGAACCTGCTCCCCTCCCCCGTGAGAGGTCTCACTCTTTTGAGCAATCTCGCTCCCTTGTTTCTGCACATCATGATCAAACCCCCTCCGACTTCTTCGCGGAGTGGACAAGGATGAAAAAGGAGCTACATGATCTCAGGAGGCAAATTGATCCTCACAAGGTAGCCGATATTTCTCACCCATAGTTCCAATACCTCCGGGTACCACCCCAGTCGGAGCTCCCTGTTTACCGACGATACTCTGGGGTAGGGGACCCATATGTTCATTTAAAGGATTTTGTTTATGAATCTGCACCGCACAAGTATGACCTCCATCTCATGGCATACTTGTTCAGAAATCCTTAGATGGTCAGGCTCTAGAATGGTTTTACTCTTTGCCCCCCGAAGAATCTGAAGATTTCTGAATTGTACAAGAGAGGTTCTTGCAGCAATTCCAAGATCGGGTTGGACCCAAATATTCTTTTGTGGATCTAGTTGCTGAAAAGATGAAGCCCGAAGAGGAGTTCTCGACCTATGCTGACCGGTGGCGTTCATTGGCTGCCAAGGTCCGCTGCCCTATGCCGGAGGAGGAGAAAGTAAAGCTCTTAATCTCCAATGCTACCCCAACCTGCTGAGCCATCTTGGCCATGAACGACATTACTACCATGCACCAGCTATATAGCCGAGCCCGTTTCATTCAAACCCAACTCAAGGACTCGCCTATACATTCTATGTTTGAGACCCCTAAGGCCCGTTACACCAAGAAGCCGCAAGGCCCAGTTACCGAAGGGATCCAGACCAATGAGCAAGTGGGTGCCGTTAGTAACCCCCAAGGCCCGGTAGGTAGGGCTCCATACACTCAGCAACCTCAGCAGCCGTGGAACAATAATAGACAACAACCTCCTCAAGGTCAGAACCCGCCGCAAGATCATCGCCAATATTCCCAAGTTCATCCGCCTCAAAATGGCTATGCCCCCATAAAGCCCAATGGACCCAAAAGAGCCCAATACCCCCCTCTGCCTGAGTCTTTGGCCGATGTCTTTGCAGACCTCATGTCCTTGAATGCCCTTAGACTCCCTCCTGAGAAGGCAAATTGGAATATGGTGGCGGATCAAACAAAGTATTGTGTCTATCATCGCCATCCAGGCCACAATGTGTCGGATTGTTTCCAATTCTAGGACATAATATATGATCTTCATGAGCAGAACCAAATTGATTGGGCAGAAATGAAGAGGCTAATCCAGACATTGAGGGACCAACAGGGTCAGAGGCAACAGCAGGAACAGCAGAGGTGACAGCAGCCGCAGCAACAACAACAACAACAACAACAACAACAACAGCAACAACAACAGTTCCAACCCTTCCAACAGCAGTACCGGCAACAGCAACAACAACAGCAGCCGCAGCAGCCGGCAAATGACCTTGGCATAATCCGCAATCCCATGCCACAACATCAGCCTGCTCCAAACCCCCAACCTTCTCCACCACCTCCTCCACCCGCACATGTTAACCCTGTCATCCACCACCCACCTCCAGAAGCTCAATGGGCCTTCGCCAATGAACACGAAGTGGGCTAGCTTCTGGTAATATCCCATGTCACATCCACTACCCCCGCGCCTACATCTACTGTGCCTCCCTCCTTTACACCCACCGTTGCCGCCATCACCTCACCATCTTACAGCACCTCTGTCATATCACCCATTATCCCTTCGCCAAGCAACTTCTCTTTCTCCCCTACGCCAACGCCATTACTAGCCAACCCCTCCATTCTTGACACCTCACCTCCTCCACTCCACCATAACCTTGCCCTGCAGAGCGGGCGGATGTTCCATCTGATGTACCCTAATGCATCCGTGCCCATGCCAGGTCAACCAGCGTAGAAATCCAGCACCCAACAGCAGCCAGATATGGAAGAAATAGATCCGGTCCCGGGGACCCAATATGATATTTTGAAGCATTTGGATCAGACCCTCGCCAAAATCTCTATATTAGAGCTAATCAAAAGGTCACAAACTCATCAAGATGGCCTAAGGGCCTTCCTGCAGAGGGTCATGGTCAGTGAAGACATGAACCCTAATAATCTGCCTTCTGTACTTTCAATTGTGAATAGGGGACCCACTATTACCTTTTCTGATGGTGAGCTAGCTGCCCCTGAAGCCAGAAAGATGTCTTTATGTGTAACACTCACCATAAATAAAGTGGCCATTGACGCAGCGCTAGTGGATACAGGAGCCTCAATCAATGTTTGTCCACTGAGCACCCTAAGAGCCTGCAACATCTCAGAACGCCAACTGCAGCCTACCCCCACCACTATAGCTGCCTATGACAATTCCCGGCGTGCCTGTCATGGGGTTATCATGTTGCAAGCAGAATTCGGACCGCTCGTCATGTCAGTGGAGTTTTATGTGATGCATATTGATCACACTTACAAGGCCATCTTAGGGCACCCGTGGATTGAGTCACTAGGGGCAGTGCCTTCCACGGCACACCAATGCTTGAAATTCCCCTTCCAAGGGCGAATAGTCAAGGTGAAGAGCGTAGCAACGACCCACACAGTGGAAGCAGTTGAGAGGGTATTACCTTTAGTGTGGCCATCAAATAAGCCCGTCATTTCAGTGCTCGATGTCAATTACCCTTGGGCTTATACATTCTCTTCTAACCGCCCAATCGGGTCTCCATCTATGGTAGTTGTCAGAAAGGATGTGACCACGAATGCAAAAGGTTGGGATATCATGTTCAAGCTTGGTTATCAATCAGGGAAAGGTTTGGGTGCTCATCTCCAAGGGAGAAACAAAATAGTGGCTAACACAAAGAAGTTCACAAAACATGGTCTAGGATACTCAGAATGGGCTCCGTTCTCATCTTCTGCACAGTCAGACTATGGCCCACTCACCTGGACATTATATGAACATTTTGTCAGAGGGCCTGTGCAGCCTGGGTACAATACTACAGTAGAAGAAGCACCAAAGTCAGCAAACCAAGCCCTGGAAGCACAACGACCCAACAAGAAGAAGAGAGCCAGGACAGATACAGAAGCACCTGATCTTGAAGATTTGATTTCATCACTCAGCCTGTTATTTGAGGAACCAGAAGCTGAGACAGAAGAGCCAGAATCAGAGGATCTCAGCCGCTTCTTCAGTGAGGATGACGAGCCACAGTCTCAAGCAGCAGCATTATCAGCGTCAGCAGCCACCACTAAGCGACAGTTGCTTGGATTTGGTAAGGAAGTTGAGATAGTCTGTAACGACCCTCTTCATACCGGTACGATTATACCAATCCCCATCAGTAAAAAGGGCGTCGTTACAGTGGGACATGTACCCAACACTGGTCAATAGGTTGATATGTACCTGGATAGCAATAGAGTACAGCGGAATAAAATAAACAACTCAACTCTTAACCCGTCACCAACACACATTCCACAATCTAAATAGCGAAATGGAAAGACAATGTCCACATTAATACAAAATAAAGAGAACTACAATGTCCAAATATTGTTCATACAATAATCCTTTTTGTGCAAAAGAAAAGTACAACTGGTAACAGCTCCACAAAATAGTCTTCTATATGATGATCCTCGTCACGCTTCCTTCTAGTGCACGATACCTGTCAACCTGTACGCCGAAGCAAGAGTGAGTCCAAAGACTCAGCAAGCAACACTACCCAAAACATACACGTATAAGTCATAAGGGTTTTACATTCACATTACAATTTTCAAAACATGGCATACTAATCATTTCCGAGGTTTCAACCTATCATGAAAGTTTTACAAGTTTATACATGGATCATGCTTTCAGATTTTGTAGGAATAAAATTTACCTATCACATGCTCTCTATTCAATTTACTTATGAAACTTGTCTTTAAAGAACCAAGACATGAGAGCTACTAACATGAATATTGTGCACACATGAAAGGAAACACAACTAGCATGGATCTTACATGTTTTTAGACAAATACATGGACATTTCTACATGCTTTAGGTTGCTGATTTCACATGATTCAATGGCTATAAATCTACACATGAGAGCTACAACGTTGCTTAAAACATATCATGTGAACAAACAATCATGCTATCTTGTACCCGTTTTCCCCAATTATCCCTAACATGGATCCTAGACATCTTTGCACATAATAACATGATGATAATAACATAAATTCACTGATTTCACATGATTTCATATTTGTCTCACATGGGTTTCAATAACATATTCTCGCATTTTCAGTTTCACATGATTGCACACTTACTCATTCACATTGTTCGCTTTTACACATTTGACATGTACACATGTTCACACTTACACAATTTACTCATTTCCACATCATTTTCTCTTCCACTTTCACTTATCACATATCACGTCGATTGCACTTACCACGTGCATCTTGGGCACTTACCACGTGCCATGTTCACATAGTTCACACTTTATTCATTTCTCATTACTTAAACGATTTGCCATGACACATAGTCCTAACCACCAGTAGAGGACACTAACAAATATCTCATAGCTCGTGCTCATTCCTTAGCACAGCTCTCAACACAACTCATAACACAACACATGACACAACTCATACACATACTCACCACCTAGGCAATACAGCAGTGAATCTTGGTAACTGCGCAGACCGGGAGAAGCCCTCTCCACCCTATCCAGTGGTACTTGTCCACCTCCGGGGTTTTCCCAATGCCTTTGGGACAAACTTATATCACATGGAACCTTCTATAGGGACTTTTCTATATATGGCTCCCGATGCCTCTAGGGTAGCAGTGTCACATAGGCACAACTTTTACACTTTACTCATACCGAGTTTTAACATGTGTTTTACACATAACACCCACATCTCCTTTGTTTTCTCATGCACAATGTGTCTTTGTTTTTCTCCTAATCATGCTACTACAGATTACAGGAGTTTAACACAGTAAATTCACCAATCAAGTTGGTTTTAGACAATAACTAATCACATTACGATAATACACGTAGATTATCACATTTCACATGAAAATACATAACTTTTTATTTACTGATCTAAACGACCTGAAATTTTAACCACATGCTGTTTTTGGGTTCAAGATCATACACTCAAATTTTCAGATTTTTCTGAGCTAAATAGAATTTACAGAAAATAAAATACCTAATTAGCATGCTATTAACAACTTAAGTTAACATGGGGTCTAACACATCTTGTAATTTAGCCACTTGCTGTTTAAATATAAGCTACTAACATATGCAGGAATTTAGGATACAAAATTACCTTAATTCATACATCTATGGATTGAACCCTACAAACCATTCTTGCATGCTTTTATTTTACCGAACCAAATTTATTTGCAAATTACACAAGCATGGATAAATTACCAAATTTGCAAACGCATGTGCTGACCCACTGATCTTCATGATTAGACTAAAACCAAGGCATTCATACTAATTCAAATCATGAACAAGGATTTGCAAGATTATCTACAAGTCATGCTCACAAGTTTAAAAGATACCATTATCCCACATTCACCATCCCACACCACATTCATCCATACATCACAATTAATAATATACATAGAGTATAAGGTTTACCATATATCCTCATCACGGAAAACATATCGAAATTAATACATAAGAAGGACAGAACAGCTCACTGTTCTGTTCAGAGGAACTAGGCGGCGGTCTCTGGCCGCTGACTCAGGGTCAGCGGCATGGCCGATGGACGCCAAGCTCATCACAGGCGTCCAGGGACCTTGCCGTCGAATTAGGTCAGTGCAGAAACACAGACCCGAGCTCTGAAACTTGGGTGAATGGGAGGGTTTAGGACTCGAGGAAAATTCCATAAAAATGGTAAAACCCACCTAGACTCATACGGGGACATCATAGATAGGTCACTTGCCTTTCTAAAATTCCTCCAAGGGATTTATGGCTTGGTGAAGACCTCCTTGGGCAGTCCCAAGAAGTTGCAGAAACGCCCTCTAGATCGCCTTCCTCCGGGCTCCTGGGTGATCTCCACGCCGAGGGGACGATGGGGATGCCTTCTCCCTTGCTCCAGCTTCCTCCTTGTCGCAGTAGATCTCCAGACCAAGCTCTAGGGGTCGGATTTGGGGTGCTAAGATGGGGTTTTTCTCACAGACTTTCTCTAGGGTTTTTCTTTCTCTATTTCTCCTCTTGCAAGGGTGAAGGGAAAGAGTGGGGAGAGCCATTTCGAGCTCAGACTTAAGGGAGTCTCTCTCCCACTCACTAGGGTGATAGGACACCCTTCAGAGCCGTTGGGGGACATCCCCCAATGGTTGGCTTGCCTTGTTTCAGAAGCTTGCAGCTCTGCTGCGCATGCAGGCCAGAGAGATTGACGTCCATATCGCTGGACGCCGGAGTTAGTGTTGGCGTCCATGTTTGGACGCTGACACTGGCTCAACGGCCTGGGTTGACGCCAAGGTGCCTTCGGCCAGAACCCTAAATTATGCAGAAAACCACGCATACCAAGTTTATATACATGCAATATGTATACGGTATTATATCCATACTATCACCATGCAATACATACCTTATTTATATTTAATATAAACACATTGACGCTGATTGGCCCTTCGGCCAGAACTTAAAACATGCAGAAACTATGCTTACTCTATATATATACATACAATGTATAAGGTGTAACATGTATATTACCATACCAGGCAATCAATATCATTCATACCTAGGCATACACAAGCATACATAAATACACTAAGATAGATGTACGTAGATATCTACCTATGCGTACATGATGTTTTACATAAGTGTGACTCAACACCCGGCAAAGTAAATGACAAGAATTATGAGGGCTTCGCAAATCATTAGGAGGTGATATGAATTATGTTAGCTAGGAATAATCTATTCGATAAAATAGTCCTTGCACACACACACTTGATTTGACATATATATAGTATACACACACAGGTGTAGCATACTTATGTACATTATGCTTGGAATAGATGGATACAACATGCGCACCGGTAATTAGATTAACTTACACAACTTTACCTAACATTGCTTAAGTACTATATGCATAGGATTCCTTAATATGTACTATATGCATAATTTAGCCAATTGACTATTCTCACCTAAATATCATAAAAATACATGCATGTTATTCTTGAGGAGTATAGAATTTCAATATAAACCACTAATTACACCTACCATGCTTGAACTCTTTATGCATATGCAATGTACGAAGTACAATATTCACATTAGCTAAACCATGCAAATGAGCAACGCTTACAACTAATCATACACATGCATACACAAATACACCAAGGTGTTATGCATGTAGAATTAGGTATACAATTGTCACACGCACAAGATAACATACATACGTACATACACATATGTACTTCATACACTCCCATACAAAATTCCATGAAATAGGTAGTATAGGATATTCTTCGATATTTAGATAGCACACGCATAGTATTATTCAAGTATCCTAAGTCAGAGATTCTTGGTATTCATAATACACCTCTAATTAGTTAATTGTTCACTTCCACATTAATCATCATATACACCTATGTATACATATATAGATATTCGCACATGCTCATGTTCAAAAGAAGGATAAAACTTATAGTAGGCACAATGAACTACGCATGCTAAGCACACAACAACCGAACACCCAACACACCATTCCTATACATACATATATATAAAGAAAATAAAAAATTCGGGGTCTCACATAGTCAGTTCAGCCGTTCAAACAAAGGAGCTCTAGCCAGGGTTTTCCCACCCCCCCCCAGTCATTTTATTTCATCCATCATTGTTTATAATTTCGATTTCATTCCCTTGTCTCCTCCTTTCATTCTCCAATTCTCTCCCGATGTTGTTGAAGCATTGGTCCGCCCTTCACCTCTCTTCACCATTTTTCTTAATGGCTCGGTTCTGTCCTTTTCCCGAAGCCTCTTGATGTAATGTAGTTCTTTTCATTAGAAAAAAAAATCAAAAAAATCCAAAAAAATGTGTGTTCCCCGTTTGTCTTTTCTCCATTTCTTCGGACGGCAATCCCCGTCTTCTCCTTTCCCTTTTCTTCGGATGGCGATCCCCGTCTTCCCCTCTCTCCTTTCATCAGACGGTGATCCCCGTCCCCCTTTTCTTTTCTGACTCCTCCTTCCTGCTTTCTGCCTTCTGCCCTCTGGCTCTCACTCTCGACAGCGATCCCCGTCATCCTCGCGCTTTCCCTCTGCTCCGACGGTGATCCCCGTCACCCCTGCACTCCTTCTCTCTCGCTGACGGCGATCCCCATCACTCCCCTGCTTCCTAGGCGGCAATCCCCGCCCTTCTTCTCCTTCTGTTCAAGTTGTGCCTTCGCCTGATTGACCGACATGGTCGTTTTGGGCAATCTGAGTGAGGGGCCTTCTGTTCCCCTGCATCCCAACTCTACTGTCAGCACCCTGAGCTCGGGTGGCCTGCCTCCTCCTCCAGTCCCATCGGAGGACCTTCGCGGCCCTGCCGCACCCTTTCCTTTCCATTTCAATAAACTTCTAGACACTCCTCCAGAGTCTTTTATAAATATTAAGTCTAGTTTAGATTCAGGGGTAGAATCTAGCAAGTCCCCGTCCAGGAAGAAGAAGGGTAGTGGCATACCCCATAGGTACCTGTTAGACCTAGTGCAAAGGTGTGGCGCTCTTCTAGCTGTCGAAGAGTTCGTCCAAGAAGCGGTGGTTCTGAATATAGAGGATCTGCACAAAGAGGAAGGGCTAGACGATGGATTCGGAGTATATGAGATTTTAGCTGAAGAGGACCCATTGGATGAAAATGATTGCAACATAGAGGATGCTGCCGAGATGTATGCAAGTGGTATGAGGAGATTTGATGAGCCCACCTCGACAGTAGACGAACCCACCAAGGAGGTAAATGTGGGAACAGAAGAGGACCCAAGGCTTTTGACCATAGCTTCCGGTCTCCCTCCTGAAGATGAAGAAGCGCTCATAGAGATCTTAATGGAGTTCAAGGAGTCCTTTGCTTGGTCCTATGATGACATGCCTGCCATTGACCCCGAATTGGTTGAACATAGGTTGATCTTGAAGCCAGGGGCAGTTGCCGTTAAGCAAAAGCTAAGGAGGTTCCTCCCCCTCATCGCGCTGAAGATGAAAGAGGAAATTGATAAACTACACAAAGCCAAGTTCATCCATGTAGTCCTCTATCCATTGTGGGTGACAAACATAGTCCCGGTGATGAAGAAGGACGGAAGAGTGCGAATTTGCATAGACTTCCGGGACTTGAATAGGGCATGTCCAAAGGACGATTTCCCGTTACCTCATTTGGATGTTTTGATTGATAACACCGCAGGGTTCGAAACTCTATCATTTATGGATGGGTACTCAGGCTATAATCAGATTCGTCTAGCCCCGGAGGACCAAGAAAAGACTTCCTTCACCACCCCTTGAGGAACTTATTGCTATGTGGTCATGCCGTTTGGACTAAAGAATGTCGGCGCCACCTATCAAAGGGCAATGTTAGCTATCTTCCACGATATGATTCATATTGATGTTGAGGTTTACGTGGATGATATAGTGGTGAAGTCTCGGACCAGAAGAGAGCATTCCTCTGTGCTTTCCAAAGTGTTTCATCGCACACAAGAGTATCAATTAAAGATGAATCCGAAGAAGTGCGTGTTTGGGGTTTCTTCAAGTAAATTGTTAGGCTTCATAGTTAGCAAACGGGGGATTCAAATAGACCCGCACAAGGCCAAGGCAATAAATGAAATGCCTCCTCCCAAGAACATATCAGAACTTCGAGGTTTGATTGGTCGGCTTCAGTTCATAAGGAGATTCATATCTCAACACTCCCAAAGATGTCGTCCCTTCTATGAGCTATTGAAAGGAGGAGTCAATTTTGAGAACGCTAAGTGCCAGGAGGCCTTCGATGAGCTCAAAGTTATCTTATGAATCCACCCGTGCTTCAGGCGCCTATCCTTGGGAAACCCTTAATTCTGTATCTATCCACTATTGAGGACTCCCTAGGAGCTGTCCTTGCTCAACATGATGAATCCGGCAAAGAAATTGCAGTCTATTACCTATCTAGGCTCTTCAATCCTTCCGAGCTCAAACTCACCACAATGGAGAAAACATGTGCAGCGCTAGTTTGGGTAGTGCAGAAATTGAAGCATTACTTCCTAGCTCATAAAGTGAGTTTGATTTCTAGAATGGACCCTATTAGGTATCTCCTGGAGAAGCCAGTCCTCGTCGACAGATTGGCACGCTGGCAAAGTTTCCTCTCTCAATTCGATATCACCTTCATAGTTCAGAAAGCCATAAAAGGGTATGCCATTGCTGAGCACCTTGCTCACCTTCCTCTCCCCCACAGTGACACGGTTCAAGAGGAATTCCCCAATGAAAACCTGTCACTCATCTCTCGCGATCCCTTCTGGTCGCTCCACTTCGATGGGGCTCTCAATTCTAGGGGACGGGGCATAGGTGTTGTCTTGCTCACCCCAGAAGGGATCACCATTCCTCTAGCCTATCAACTCCAATTCCATGCCACCAACAACATCTCCGAGTATGAAGCTCTCCATGCCGGTCTCAAGCTTGCCTATCTCTTAGGCGCGCGTCATCTCAAGATCATAGGAGACTCTCAACTCGTTCTTCGGCAAGTCCTTTCCACTTATCGCACACATGACCCTAAACTCAAGCCCTATCAGGATCTGGTCACACTCCTAGCCAAGCAATTCCGTCAACTTATCTACATCCATACTCCTCACTCTCAGAACATCCTGGCCGATGCTTTGGCATCGTTAGCCTCATCTCTCTCCTTCCCCCTCAGCCGCAGTGCTAAGACAATCACTGTTCAAAGGTTAGAGGCTCCCTCCACTCAGGATCTTTGGTTCGTTAACCTTAGGAGCTCTCTAATTTTGAAGGCAGAGAGAAAAGATGCAAAGGAGTTATTGCTTGTGGAGCTAGGAGAAATGATGGAAGAGGAAAGGTCGTGGTACCACGAGATTGAACGGTATTGCAGGGATGACACATTCCCAGAAGAAGCTGAAGTAGAGGATAAGAGAGCCATCCGAAGAGCGGCGTTATGGTATACCCTTATTGGTCAAGTGCTTTACAGACGCGCTCTAAATGGAATGCTCCTCCGGTGTTTGTCAGATGAAGAGGCTTGGAAGGTAGTGGAAGGGTCCCACTCCAGTGAATGCGGAGGGCATGTGAATAGCCAAATGTTGGCTAAGAAGATTCTTATGCAGGGCTACTACTGGCCGACCCTAGAAGAAGATTGTGCCATCTACGTTCGTATGTGCGTCAAATGCCAGATCTATGCCGACAAAATCCATGCTTCCTCCTCCTCTTTGCATCCACTATCTTCCCCTCGGCCTTTCTCCATGTGGGCCTTTGATATCATCGGGCCTCTTGGTGATCCTAATGCTCAGATAAAACAAAAATCCTTCATTCTCATTGCTACTAAGTACTTCACCAAGTGGGCCGAAGTAGAAGCGTTTGCAGAGATCAAAGGCTCGACCGTATGCAGATTCATCATGAGGAACATCATCGCGCGGTTCGGAGTACCAAGCAGCCTCGTCACCGACAATGGACCTCAGTTCATATCTCAAGAGCTTCAGGACCTATGTGAGAAATTCAACATTTCCTTGCATCATTCGTCTCCATACTATCCGCAGGGCAACGTCCAGGCCGAAGCCACAAACAAAACGCTTTTGAAAATTCTAAAGAAAACTTGCGAGTCTAATAAATTTGCTGATTGGCCAGAAAATTTGATCGAGGCTCTGTGGGCCTACCGCACCTCCGTCCGCACGCCCACTAGGCAAACTCCGTTCTCACTCACATATGGCATGGAGGCGGTATGTCCACATGAGATCCTCATTCCTTCGCTAAGAGTTCAGCTAGACAAAGAACTTAATTCCGACGAACATTGGGAGGCGTTGCTTACACAGCTAGAACTCTAAGACGAACGGCGTTTAGCTGCGGCCGATCATGTTCTTTCATATCAAAATAGACTCTCAAGGTCTTTTCAAAAGAAAGTGATTGAGCACAAATTTCAACAAGGAGACATGGTTTTGAAGCGAATTTTTATAAAACCTGGAGGTCCAAGGTCCAAATTGTCAGCAAACTGGGAAGGGCCGTACGTCGTTAAGGAAGTGTACCCCGAAAATGCGTATAGGCTAGTTAATGCCGATGTTGAGGATCTCTCTCACCCATGGAATGGGTTGTACCTTAAAAGATTCTACCCTTAATGTTGATAACAACACCAATTTGCAAAAGAATGTTGTTGGCCATATGCCTCACTCCCCCTCATTGTGGTAAATGACCTCTATGTCCAGCCACACACACACAACACGGCGACCTAAGGTCAATTCCCCTTTGTTTATGGTGTTTCTGCTCAGCCCTCGTGTAGGGAACCTGAGGTCAATTCTCTTCTTACTCGGACAAGGTCCAGGGGCAAAGGGGAAGCTAGCATGTAGACCAGCAAACGGTATAGATCATGTGTATGAAGTCTCAAAGAGGGACGGTTAATTCAAAGAAAAAAAAAAGGAAATGATGAAATAGCGAAAGAAAAATGATAAGGAAATAGGGGCATGTCAAAGAGTGGCAATACAGTTCCCCGCGGGACGCCCTTGAGCCCGGTCGTACGCATGCCCCCAATTCAAATGAGCAATGACCTTAAAGTCCCTGGACAACAGACAAATTTCACATGTAACATACCCATTGCAAGTCTTACAAGCCAGTAACCCCGACCCCAAGACCAAGTCTTGTATCATTGCTAATCTTCCTATCCTTCCTAAAATGACCAAAGAACCCCTACGTCTGGTCTGCGTTGGAACATTAATATTCAAGGGGCAAGAAGCCTTAGTAAGCCAAAGATAAATGCACGTTGCACATAGATGTTATTTGCCAAACGTGAAACAGAAGTGAGGTTCGTGGCTAATCACTCAAGAGCAAGAGGTGTTGTTATTCCAAAATCCAAAATTATTAAAAATTTTCAAAATCTAAAAAAAAATCAGAAAAATGCAAATTTTAAAAAAAAATCCAAAAATCCAAAACCCAAAAAAATCAAAAAATTGAAAATTCAAAAAAATAGAAAATCCCAAAACCCAAATTAAAAAACAAAAAAAAATCAAAATCAAAATCCAAAAAAAAAACCAAAAAGAATGTGTGTACATACCGCTTTCCTTTAGCATGCATTGTTTATTTTCATTCTACCTATTTAATAAGGCTCCGCCCCTTGACAATTGCAAAGTCGGATTCATGTTTATTCAAGCGCAAGGGGCTGAGCCAAAGGGCAGATCTAACCTATTTTTTGCTAAGTGTGCAGGGACAGGTAATTCTAAGGGACACGCAACATTGTACTCGGTACTCTTTGTCTCTCTCTCCCCCGTGTTTGAATCTCATCTCACACTCGTGTCAATTGCAAATCATTCATTCCATAAAGATTGACATAAAATAAAATTTTCACTAAGAGTTGAACAATATGTACAAAAGATAAAGGGGAGGTGGCTCACAATCTCCTCACTGTCCACCGCCACTCTCCCCGGATCCCTCCTGCCTATCTGGAGGTGGTAACATCTCACCACCACCTCTGCCACTCTGGGCACTCACCTCGCCTCGGCGGTGCCTCTCCTCCTCCTCGTTCCTCCAACGGCTGGAGGAACCTGCAAAATATTGACCAACAGAGGCATCGGTCGCTCTGCTGGCGCTCGCCCCACTCCTGCTCCTGCTGTGTGAACGACCTATGGTCGTCACTATCCCCTGAAGGCTCCACTCTAGGGTCTGCTACGTATGCAGGTCGGCGCGTAGCCGAATGAGCTCCTCCTGGTCCACTGGCGACCCCCGCACGGGCAGTGCCGCCAGATCCCTCGTCGCCTCCGCGACCTGTGCCTCAGCTGCCTCCGCCCGGATGCGCAGCTGATCTCTCTCTCCCGCTACCGAGTCTACCTACCCCTGTAGCTGGGCAGCTCGGTCGGTGGCGGTCCGCAGCGCTGTCTCCTACAGGAAAGTATTCAAGTCAGTGCCATAATTAAATATTCTTTAAATCTAAATCAATGCTATGCTTACTCGCTCAGTCAGATCAGCCTGCACCTTCTCGGCCCGTCTAACCGCCGCCTCCAGTCGGTCTTCCAGGTCCGACTGGGATCTCTCTGCTGCCCTCGAGGAGAAGCACTAGCTGCTGCGGTCCTCCTCACCCTCTCCAACTCCCTCCGCTATACATAAAAATAGTTGTCAAATTCTCAAATCATCATTGAAAAGTGATTAAGTACCGAAGTCTGAGTAAGTACTTACCAGCTGCTCTGCCTCTTTCTGTGCCGCCTCCCGATCCTGCATCGCCGAATAGAGCAGGGCCCAGAGCGATGCAATTTCGCCAGCCACGTCCACCTGCAATTCATGCCCAACTCATTAGTTCAATTCCATAAAGTCAAATTCAAGGAGTTTTGGTTTAAGGGTTTTACCTGATGTCGGGCGCTTCTGTATACCTTTCCTCCGTACTTCAAGGCGTATGCCTGGAGGTACGCATCGTCGGTAGTCGTGCTGGACTTGACGGCCTTGCCTCGGTGCTCCCAGTTTTGGATTTGCTCCTTTGCCCGCTCACGCCAATCTGTAGTGTCGTGGAGCCCCCGAAAACTCTGACTCGGTCGGCAAAAACGGTCCCGGACAGGGAACTCCACTGCACTCTGTCGAAGCCCGAGTGAGTGATGGCATAGGAACAAGTGAAGAGGTAGCACCAGGTTGAGTGCATGCACCCACACTGACCTACCGAAGTAGGAGCGGGCCAGCACCAACCAAGGTTGTCCCTCGTCACTCTCCCCCAGATATGGATGCCAAACCACCTGCACAACAAAGTTCAGTAAGTCATTAAGCAATCAAATCAAACACTGATCAAAGAGAAGGTTTAGAGCACTTACATCCAAGTGAGGGTAGCTGTCTATGGCCTCCTGTAGGCGCTCCAACTAGTCACCAAGCCTGCGGGAGTCCCCGGCGTGAATCCCAACGGCGTGCAATGGGCACGAGGCCCGGCCATGTGAGATCCCCTCTCCCCAGGGCTGGGAAGTGAAGGTAAGTCCAGACCTGCAAAGTGAGAAGCAGATTAGGCGGCAGTTTAGAGCAAAATTGCATTTTAATTCAAAGGTTAGGGAGAAGAAACGTACCTGGAGAAAGGGGAAGAATCCGCTAGTCAAAGTCTGCCGCTCGGAGGCGCCCAGGCTGTCGAACTGGTGCGCTAAAAAGGTTGCCCCCCAGGCGTACCCCCCTACCTCAGCCAAGTTCTCCAGGAGAGGCAGGAAGTGGCAATGGACTGCGTCTCCCCTCGTGGCAAACAGAAGTGTACCAAGAAACAGGACGAGGAAACGACACAAGTCCAGGTCTGCCTCCGCTCCTGGCTCGCTCGCCAACTCCCTCGGCTAATCCTAACCAGTCTCTCGAAGTGCTCATCCTCGGTCTCTCCCGCCTTCTTCCCCACCTCGAATAGACCTAAGCTCTCCTGCAGTGCTACCCGAGGAACTAGGGAAGACCTGTGATCTACGGGTAACCCTAGCAACTGCTCAGCTAGCTCCTGGTAACACGGGTAGGTAAACCTGCTAACCGGCCTCCCATAAATCCTGAGCCCTGTAATCCGGCTCACGTCCTCGAGGTTGGGGATCATGTGTCCCCATGGGAATACGAAGGTGATCGCCTCCGTGTCCCACCTGCTCCGCAGAGCCTGGGTGAGAGCCGGGTCCGCCCTCATTCTCCCTATCCTAAAAATCTCCCCGAACCCCATCTCCTCCACTCTCTCTCTCTGAAAAGGGGGAAGGCTAGGAAAACAGCCAAAACTAGCATCTAGGATACGCGGGCCCTCATCTCACCCTGCAGGCGTGAAAGTTTCGTTAAAACAGTCAGTGTTTTGGTGTTCGGTTCAAGTCGCGACCCCATAGAGGTCGCGACCTTGTCGCGATAGTGCGGTGCACCACGACATTATCGCGTCACTTTTCTAGGCCGCGATAAGGTCGCGTCGGCATGCATCGCCCGACATGGTCGCGGCGCCCATTACCGTTGCGACAACCTGTCGCGACGGGTCGCGCTGACGCGTTCTCAGGACTGGACCGGCCGGAGCCTCCCTTGTCCGATCCTCTTTCCCATGGGCGTCATGCCCTACATCCGCCCTCTAGGGGCTCCGTCTACCATTCCTACACATGCATTCAAGGATTAGGGTCGATTTTACTTATCGATTTCATCGCCTTGGCCCTCTTCATCCTCGCCTCTTCTACGTTCATCACCGGGGCCTCCGCCTCTTCCTCCACCTCCATATCGACGTCGGCCACCTCCTCCTTGACCGGGGGCGCCTCCGCCCGGCGCCGGGAGCTCCGCCGCTCCGCGTGGCGTTTCGCCCGTGAGGATCCTTCACTGGCGTTTCCTCCTTCCATGTCGATTCCGGGGTGATTAGGTCAAATTAGGAAGAAGTTGGAGCAAGGGAGCAAGACAAAGGAGCAAAGATTGCAAAGATTGCACAAGGGGTTTGGAAGATTCAAGCTTGGAGTTTGAAAAGCAAGGAAAGGGGGAAGAAGAAGGCGCCCTTTGCGTTTTGAATTGCTCGGTTCGAGTCGCGACGTAGCGATGGGTCACGTCTATGTCGCGGCGTCTTAGATGGCCGCGACATGATCACGACCGCCCGCCTTGACGTGTCCTTAAGGTGGTCCTAAGGGTTGTCGCGACATAAACAGAGCCCATTGTGCATGTAGGAAATTCTATTTTATTCATTCAAATCAAGTCAATACATGCACTAATTCTTTCTACAATCAATTAAATGCCAAATTTCTGCCCTAACTACCATCTGATGTCCTCCCTACAGTCAATCTAATCAATTCTCAAATGTTCGCCGCTGCTGGCTGAATCCTCTTCAGTGCTTCAAGGTATTCCTTGGTCACGTCCTCATCTTCCACTACCTCGGCTTGAAGGAGACCCAATGCACATCCTTCCCAATGGACAATGGCGCTACACACGTCGCGCTCGTCCTGCTCGTCGCCCCTCTTCCTCTCTTGAACGGGCGGGTAATGCGATAAGAGAGGAACAACTGTGCGAGTCGCACCGCATTGGAGGTAACAGCGATCCAGGTTGTAGAGAACCAACGCTTCATTGCCCAGCAGTCGCAAGGCCAGTTCGGTGAGCTGAGGAAGATGGATCACTCGGTTGTGCAAGAAACGCTGGCGCATTTCAAATTCGGCCACAGTCATCCTTTTGAAGTAATCGCGCCATGCCTTCAGCCCTTTTATTTGAGCAGTCTTGCACCAGGCTTGAGTAGATATATGGAGAGGTCCACCCACGAAAGCTAGCGGATGGTGGAGCATTGTCTTGCACTCCGTAGCCAGATTCTCCATCGCCCGAAACTGAATGTGTGTGTCCATTCAAAGCTCGAGGGCGATGACCGAGCCATAGAAGGGACCCCCGGTAGCTGCAGAAGTAAGTCCAGCATAGAGATATCCCAAAACCGTCTGGCCAATACTCATACCTTCCGAAATGGAATCAATGATGCTAAGGTTGTCAAAGGAGATCGCGCCGTCCGTCGCTGGAAAGAGAATAACCCCGCAAATGTAGATTGCGACCGCCTTAGCCATGGTGATATGATTCCCAATTTTGCGCTTACATTGAGAGATGATCCACTGCGCAATAGGGAGAAGGTGAACATGCATCCCGCTGGTCATGGAATGCAAATCAGTCTTCCTCATAGTAATCTCCGCAAGGATGCTCCACGAATTGATCGGCGCCACAGTGTATGAGATCGCAAGCTCCTCGCCCCTCTAGTACCGTGGGAGGCCGAGCATTATCTCCAGCTCCTCCACTAAGATGGTGGCCTTAAATGTGGGGAAGACAAATGTATGCGTCTGCGGATGCCACAGTTCCGCGAGCGCCGTGACACTATCCCACATGTGCATGATTTTGTCATATTTCTTGGCAAGGACGAACATCGTGGATAGTCCCCACTCCTTCAATTGCCGGATTGACGCGGGCGGCAGTAATTCAAGCAAGGGGGCTAACCAGGGCACTTTAGAGAACCTCCTCTGCCCCGGTAAGATCTGAAGTGATTGGAGAAGAAGAGTTTGAGAACAGGGAAAAAAGAAGAAGAAAACAGGGGAAAACAAAGCAGAAATTCAGAATTGAGAAGAAAAAAGAGCACTTACTTGAAGCTCCGGGTGCGTGCATATGTGCCCCGGGATGGCGGAGAGTCGCTGGAGATCCACGTGCGATTCACGGATTGCCTTCGGTCCGGCATATGGCGGAATGTCCTCCTGGAAAGTAGAAAAGCTTCTCTTCATGGCTGCAAAAGGAGGGTATTTGAAGAGCAGGTGAAGCAGGGGTTTAGCTGCGGGATTAGCCCCCCAAACTCTCCTTTTATAGAGCTTAGGTAGGTGCAAACCCATCCTAACTCCGCAACTAGGTCTTAGGATAAGATCAGGAGAGGTTTAGGAGTCCTAGTGGTAATCTAGAAGTCCTAGGACAGAGATAAACTTGAGTCTTCTGCGTTTTCAGGGCTCGAGTCGAGTCGTGACGACGCGATATGACGCGACAAGGTCGCGACATGGTGGGGCGCCGCAACTATGTAGCGATCACCTAGGCCGCCGCCTCTCTAGCTGTTGTGTGGTTTCTTATGTCTGTGCTTAGTGTATTTGTTTGTTTGATTATGTTTATGTATATATTGTCGTTTCGTGTTTATTATGTCTGTTTATTGTCAAAAAAACAACAACAACAAAATTAGGAAACCAGAAAAGGGAAAGAGGTCGTCACAGGTAAGTCAGGTAAGCATTTCTTCCCTTACTCCCCCGCATTACTATATGGTATTCTAGCTATTATACCATTTCAAGGACCGGCTGGTTCTCAATGTGCTCTGGGATTTGAGTTCCCCTTTACCAAAAACAGTTATAGTCTAGGTGCACATTGTTAATCGTTGGATAGGTCGTTGAGTTGGGTAAGCTCGGGGACGATGGATTTAGGCCTGCACTACGGTTGTAGGTAGTCTCTTGACCCGTTCCTATTTTGCTTAACATTATTATCCTTGATGTATTTTCTATTTTCTCATTTTCTTTGCATTCGTTTTAATGATTTCTTTTCTTTTAGCCCAGCATGCATCATATAGGTCTTTGAGCTTTCATAACTCATTCCTGACTATTGATGAGCCCTTGTTGAGTTCCCAATCATCCTTCATATCTCAAACCAAGAAATCCAATTACACTCCGAATCGGAAGGTTTGCCTCCGAGGGAGTTGTTCCCGTCAGTTTGACAAGAATTTCCCTGTCTGGAATCTCTATCCAATTTTCGTCCCATTCCTTTGATCCGTTTTGGTTACAAATCGCTCCCAGGACAGAGTCATGAGTTACCTGCCTGGCACGCACATGTCCCTCCAAAACGAAACATGCAGGACAATCGGCTAGGGTACCTCTCAATCGAGGGGTTGATCATCTTCTTCTTTTCTCCTTCTCGTCCAGACTTGTGCTTTTCCTTGCATTCTGCTCGAGCAGCTAACTCGGGGGGCTTCCATGAAGATTCCAATTTCTTGTTGGTTAGGCCGGGTGTCTCTTTACCTTGGCTCCCACTTTTTCAGTCCACTCCGCATCATTTTCGTTCCGTCGTCGCTTCGTGACACCTCCATTACACTTCCGCTTCATTCCCTTGCAAAGTGGAAGCCAAGGAGGGGCAATCTGTAGACACCCGGCTCTGACTAATGAGTTGAACCATATTTCTTGCTATTTTAGTGAGCCCCTAGTTGGTCACTCACCTTGAGCCCATCATTAGCCTTGATTTGAGCTCATTAATAACTCAAATTGCCTTGAAATCCCGCCCATTATCACTTTGAGAGAGTCCTTGAACATAAATAAGTCTTATCCTTTCATATAATTGGCTGATAATTCGCAGATATTTGACTTTATTGGTGCGTCGTATCGTAGTGCCGCATCTCTGAGTCGCGACGATCCAGGTCGCCGCGACAGCCCATGCATATCCATGCACGTGGGCTTACTGTCGCGTCGCCCCGCCCCATCGCGTTAGCATGTCGCGGCCCTACGATACGCCACGACAGTAACTGCGCATACTAGCCTCTGCAACCACCTCCTATTTATCCTCCCATGGGTTTATCTTTATCCCTAAGCTCTATCCTAATCCCTTGGGACGAGATTTGAGGCTGGGGGACTCTCTTGGATCCCCTAAGGACTCTCCATTGCGAATTTCTATGGCATTTATCTCCCATTTTACCTATTATCCATTTTTAGGAGATATTCTCTCTCAAAGGCTTATATAAGAAAGGCCCTCCCCTCATGGACGAAGGGAGCTCCCATTTTCACCCCGAAGGGCTGTCGAAATCTCCTCTAACCAACACTTAGCCTCGCAGCCACCTATTTTCACCATTTCCTTCACATTCCCCTCCACCAAAACACCTTCATTTCACCATTTATGGAGCATGGAACGTGAGAAGGGAGACTCCTACTACCTCTTGAAGCTTTTGCACACTCAATGGGACTGCATTCACGCCAGGGAATCGTCCTAATGGGACTCATCTTCTCCCCCTCTCTTCCTCCTTCATTTCTACATGCATTTTTATGTTGTTTCTAGTTAGATCACACTCATCACATACCCACATATTTCACACACCCAAAGGGGTTTAAAACCACCCCAGGTGCGTTCCTACCATGATCCTCCATTTCCTCTCATTTTTACAATAGATACTACACTTAATATGTTCTAATAGGGCTTTTTCTTGTTTCTTCTTTGTTTTGGCAGGCACCCAAACTTTTCCACGAGGAGCTCTTGTTCTCCAGCCGGCTGGAGGACGGGAAGAAGCTCCACACACGACATCTCCCGCACACAGAGAACGCGACAGTGGAGGACGACGCGACAAGAGACGCGTCAGGCTGCAGCAACGCGTTACCAGCCTTATCGCGGTAGGTAAGACTGCCGCGACACCAGGTCCGCCTCCTTTCTCTTTCCATTTCCTAGTTAAGTTACCCCGTGTCATTTTCTACTCGTTAGGCACCTTACTAGGTGGCGATCACATTCCTACTTTCTATACTACTAGTTTTAGTACATGTTTGTGTTGAGGGGGGGCACAATCCCCGTGATTACAATGTCACTAGTCCGGCGAAAGGAATATCCGAAGGAGAGTTCAACACAAGCCAAGAAGGGACTTTTCTATCATGCTAGAGTGTATGCGCATGCCGCGCGTGAGAATCGCTCAAGTGCGTATGTGAATCCAATTATGGAAACTCTAGTTATAAAAACTCCGTTTATGGAAACTTTATTTTTGGAAACTCTATATATGGCAAGTATCATGAGTACTAAAACATGCATGACCAATTTTAGCAAGTAACTATGCGTTTTTAGCAAGTTCGTTAACAAGGCAAGAAAGTGAATAATCGGGAGGAAGAGAGCATGATCATGAACTTAAGATCAATTGAAAATCATGTGAAGATATTTTAACTTTCATATGGGTTGTTAATTGCATGATAATACTTTCTAGAACCTTCCTAGAATAGATCAAACTCACACATGCAAGGAACGACACAAAACGATGGAAACCAAGACATATGCCTTTTAGAAGGCCAATGCAGTTCCATCCCTTCACTTCCTTAGGTCATACCTCATTTATTTTTTATTCAAATCTACACATGAATATACCATATTGAAGCCCTTTTAATGAAGAAACCAGCAAAGAAAATGGCTCGTCAATCTGAGGTCTATATAAAACGTTATGGTCGATTAAGTGGACATAGGCAGAACGCGACACATTGCATGTCGCCTTCTGAAAGTGAAGGCGACCATCATCTTGTCGCCTTCTGAAGAAGACCACGAAACTGTCTGATTTTTGGTATGGGTCGTGACCATGATGTTTTCGCTTTATGGTAGCGACGTGTCGACCTGTCGCTACCTGAAAATGACGTTTGGGTTGTTTTTTGTACCTATTTCCAACTCCGACTTGGATTGGGTTTGACACCTGTGGGTTTGAAAAATAAAACAAATGCTAGGGTGATCCAAATCGGGTGAAACCACCTTTATTAGTTAGATTACAACTATTACTTTGTACAGTAGCAAATAATCTAGAGACAAAGATCGTTTGACTATGTAATAAGACGTATTGTGACTAACTACATGAATCTGACATAGTGATCATGTTTGGGCTAAAACTCTTGGTACAGTAAAGTAAAATTAGCAAAATCAGTGTCCAATGATAATAGACTCATAGGGTAACAAGTTCTATGTTGAACACTTGATCTAAAAACGACTTCACAAAGAGGTATGGAACTTATAACACAAGTTAAGGTTAAATCGCGACAGTACATCGTCAAGATCATGCAACATTTAATTCGTGACGTAGGATGGATGAAAATTAGGGCTTTTAGGGGCAACAGATGCCTAACATCCATCAGTAACTCCAGTTAAAATTTGAGAGCACGAGGTTGAGTATACATAGAGATCAAGAATAAAGAAGAAGGGTCGGGTCCATGGTGTTTGCAGAACTTCAAAAATCAACCATAAAAGATTAGCTTGATGGAAAAATATGAAACTTGAGGGTTTTATTCCTAGTACATGGAACAATCTACAGATGAAATTAATTAGGTTTTGCTTGTGAGAATGCCTACCTTTAGTCGTTTTACTCTTCTAGGGCTAGAACTTGAAGAACTCGGGATAAAGCTTGATGAAGCCTTCTCCCTATGAATTCCTCATCTCCTTGGCTTCTTCTCCACCTTCAGCAAGTCCCAGCAATGAGCTAGGGCCGGCCTTGGGCGATTAAGAGAGTATTTATGCTTCTTTGCTTTCTATTTCCTAATAGGACTCTAACTCCTATTTAATTCCGAATTTCCTATTTCATCTTCCCTTTCTAAGTATTAGAACTTCTATTTGGGTTGGGAAGGGAGCTAAATTCGTGGCCAAGCAACTAGGGTAGGTTTAGGAATACAATTCCAACCAAAATTGCTTATTTAATGCATTAAATACCTCTTTTCTATTTAAATAATATTTAAGTTGCGAATTTAGGATATTTTCCCATTATTCTTCTTTTTAAAATCCTTATTTTGGCCCACTAATTTCTAATAGGTCTATTTAACCAAGCTCATTATTTATTGGAATTTATCTTATAGGTTTTCCCTTTTTAATTAGGGAATAATAGAGTTATGAATTTTATTATATTTTTCTTATTTGAATTTATTCATGGGCTATGAGAGGTCCATTGGTCCAAACCTGTTAATGGTTAATCATCACATGATGTTGGAAGTCTCTCCGACATGTTCATTTAATTTATGTGCACGTTATCTTTTCGTGTTAACGGTTTTCCGACTTAGTTTCCTAGCTAATTTGGATAATTCGTCATGTTGCAACGTACACTTGGCCAATCGGATTTTTCATTGCATGAATTTCTTCGTGGAACACTTAGGGATAATATTTGGGGTTGATTGATAATTTTTAAGGATTTTTAGATGTGTTCTTGCACATACAATAATGGTACATATGTTTCTGTCATTTCGATTTAAAGAAATTATTATTTCAGATTTTTTTTTAAGTATTAAATTTTTCGAGTTGCTACACTCCTCCACCTCCACCTCAACCTTTATTTCTATCTCCACTTCACCTTCTCCTTCCACTTCTCAACTAGTAATAGACCCTCCAATAATTACTTCCATTTCCTCATTTCCTCTAAAGTATCATTTTAAAACTCCTGAGGTAAATATTCCTGACCTTCACACTCAACCTCCACACTTTTTTGCCTCTCTTCCTTTACCAACTATTTCATCTACACCAGGACTATTATCTGGTGTAAGCTCTCAAAGTCATGGCTCCCTCCTTCCACCTTTTTGGTATGCTTTCACCCATCACTCTGAACATCACATGAATTTGTTTTGAGATTTTCTCTCAATAAAAGTTTTTCATGAAGTCCATGGGATGCCAGACTACAAATTTGAAGACTAGCTCCCTCTTCTAATCAGAACTTATGAAGTTCTTGTGGTTGATGTACATTTAATTACATAGAAAAGCCACAGCCTTTCCCCATCAGAATTTGTCAATATCTACTCCTCTGAGGTAGAAAATATCATACCAGCCAAGTCCCGAAACCCTCTTTTAACTGTCCACCATCATCTTAATCTTAGGTTCTTTGACCTATTTGGTACTCTCCTGAGAGAACTCTAGACTGATTTTACTATGATGAAGACTTTTAATGAAGAAAGGTTTAAGCTTGGTCTACTAGATGTGAATAAAGGGCAATGGAGGATGTTACTTCAAGGTAACAGACCTATTATTTCTTCTATGACAATCGGTTTGCCCTCTGGACTGCATCCCAGTCTAGTAGGTGCCATCGCCTCTAGGAAACAGTTTGCATAATTAGTCCTCACCAGGCACATCAGGATAGCCGCCAGATTTAAAGTCAAATACAATATCAAGCTATCCTTCCACAGATTTGCAGTCATGAATGCTCCCAAAAGTTCTCAGTAGATGAAGGAATTTCAGCATTGCTTTGCAGAGTCTGAAAGACTAAACGAATATGAATGGGAAGCAGCATATCCTGAACTAAGTGCAGAATGTCGAAAACTTAAGCTATCTCTTACTGTTTTTCTCCTCAAAGGATATGACAATCTTAAAAAGTCTACTTTTGACAAATGGATTCAGAGGTACATAATCTACTATCAGGCTAAGGATGCAGCTCACTCCCAAGGTCTTCACTGGAATGTCACTATTCATGACTTCCTTTCCTTAGCTGCTCAGAAGAAATTTGTTTCCCTTAAGTTTACCTTGTCTGATGACAAGTACCATAAGAGACTCAACTGGTATCATCCCTGGCATGTCAAGTCTTATAGGAAACTCCCTTCCATGGGACCTTCCTACAGAATAGATCCTTTTAAGTTTGAAAATTTCTTCCCTGACAACGAGAAGAAACTATGGGATCTTCTTCTGCCTTTTCTAGCTCCCATCCCTCCTTCTCCATATCTCCCTAGCTCCACCTTTTCCTCATAATGTAATCATTACAACAATCAATATAAGCTTGTTTCTACCTTTGTTGTCTATTTTCACCTTTCTGTTAATGTTACAAAGGGGGGGAAAGAAAATAATTGTTTTTGAAATTTTTGTATTGACTTGATTTTTTAAAGAAAAATAAAATAAGAAACAAATAAGACAGAAATCAACTATTATGCAAAATCAAATTTATTTTCACTGACCATGTAAAAGTTTTTGTCATTAACAAAAATGGGGAGAATTGTTGAGCAACTATTCCTATCTTGTTTGCTAATTTATTACTAAACATTTATCATAATATTTTTTCTATAACAAAACCTTTAATATCTTCACCTTTACCATTTATGAAAATCAAAAAGCTCTTATTTATACAAACATACTTTCTTTCAAAGACTATGCCTACACAAAACCTAAGTATCATCAAAATGTAATTTTTCTAAGTCCACAGCGTACACTGTATATCACACTAACTCCGACTCTTGAGTCTGACTCCTGAGAATTCGAAGTCTGGCAGTACTCTGACTCCTAAGAAGTCGAAGTACGGTTGTAGCAACTTGGATTTTTCGAAAAAATAAAAATAAGAGCAATTAGAAAATCAAATGAAAGAGAATTAAATAAAACCCATTAAATGAAAAGAAGTTATGGGCTTTGTTAAATGGACCTATTAGAAATTTATGGGCCAAAATAGATATTTTTAAAAGGGGAATAATAGGAAAATACCCTAAATTCGTAACTTAATGATTACTTAAATCGAAAAGAGGTATTTAATGCATTAAATAAGAAGTTTGAGTTGGATTTGGATTCCTAAACCTACCCTAGTAGGTTGGCCACGAATCTAGCTCCCCTCCTAACCCAATTAGAAGTTCTCATGCTTAGAAAGGGGAGAGGAAATAGGAAATTCAGAATTAATGGGAATTAGAGTCTAAATAGGAAATGGAAAGAGAGAAAGCACAAATACTCTCTTAAAACCTCCATGGCCGGCCCTAGCTCATACCAAAGACTTGTTGGACCAGGAGGAGAGGCCAAGGACGAGGAGATTTCGTGGGAAGAAGCATCTCTCAAGCTTTCCCTCTCGTTCTTCAAGTTCTAGCCCTAGAAGAGGAAAACGACCAAAGGTAGGCATTCTCATGAGCAAAACTAAATCAATTTCGTCTGTAGGTTGATCTAAACCTCAAGAATCAAAGCCCCCTTTTCTCATATTTTTCCATCGAGCAAACCTTTTGTTCTTAATTTTTGAAGTTCTGTAAACTCCATGACCCCGAGCCCCCTTCTTAATTCTTGATCTCCATGTATACTAAATCCCATGCTACAAAATTTTTATTACGGGTAATGATGCATGTTAGGCTTCTTTTGCCCCTAAAAGCCCTAATTTTCATTCATACTATCTTGCGAATTAATTCGTTGATCTCATCTGTGTACTATTCCATATTCTTCATGAATACATATGACCAAAGCATGTCCTAACCCTGTTTGTTTTCCAATCCCTATTTACTGTAAGTACCCATGCATGTCTAGATCAATTCGCAACTAGTTTCATGATTTTTCATCAGTTGTACAATTAGTTATGATTTTTTGAATCACCCTGTGTCAAATAGGGTAAGTCTGGCCCGTAATCCAATACACTGTTCTTTCCCTGACGGACTTGGGTGCAGACCCTGTGAACGCGACGGCCCAATAGGCTGCGTTCACAGGGCCATCGCGACAGTGCCTTCCGTCGCGATCTGATCGCGACGGGGCCTGCGTCGCGATCTGGCTGCCTGATTTGTTGAGGCCATCGCGACCCTCAAGCGACCCCGTCGCGATCTGCCTACCCGAACGGACAAGTTCGTCGCGCACTGTACAAGACCTTGTCACGTTCTCAATTGACCCCGTCGCGACCCTTACTGGGGTGCGTCGCGATCTGGGCTTTTTGCATGAAACCCCCTATCTCTGCAAGTCTTGACTTTCTACAGTGTTTGTACCTTCTCTTAACAATCATGTACGCAGTAAAAATACATGTTATAAACTAAACATTTTTGTGTGATTTTAAAAGACATACACATGACTTATTTCTAGCTATGATTTCATGATACATGTACACACTTTAAACCATCCATTTATGGCTTAACTTGGCATGTAATTATCTCATAATACATCTGGTAATTTATGTAATTAATTCGCCATATTTTAAATAGACTTGTCTACGTTTTCTCGCAATGTTTTGAGAATACCGTTATCGACGCTCAACTGTTCTAGAATTCCTCTAGAATGTCGAGCACTTGTTTCTATATACACACTTTCTTTTGACTTGGACGAACTCTCTGTCGGATACTCCTTCTGCTGGACTAGTGAATCCTTGTTCAAGGCCTCCGTAAGTCTCCTCCGTCCATGGATTCCCACATGGTCGAGGAGCTGGTTGTACCCTAACACCTATAATACCCTTTAGGGATCAACATGATCCAAATGGCTATTAGAAGTTCGCTCTTATCTTGAATCACGCCAGACCTCTGGACCTGTGGTTAACATGGCCAGTGGATGGGTCGTGAGTTCCACCTGACTGCCAACACTAGGTGCGCGTGTTGTGCAACTGTTACTATCGCCTGTTTACTCAACGTGTTACGTGCAATGTCCACTAGCTCTCATCTATACTCTACTCGCTCGTCTATTCACGTTCACTCTACTATCTCGTCTATTCATCTAGTACTCTCATCTATGTCTTGGTACTCTTTATTAGCCATTGACTGACTGTCTAAAGATAAACAATATAACCAATTCCTGGCAATATATAAGGGGCCCGATCTGGTCCTAGGATGTGCGCCCGAAAGTGCTAGTGCTCATGGGAGTTAAATGATCAGAGTGTTTGGCATTACACTCGAGTGCTACCTATCTCGACTATCTAAATGACAATCAAAAGTGCTATATTCTCTCATTGTCTATTGACAAAAGTGCTAGACTATACCCGTTGTTCTATTGCTATACTTCGTGCTATTTATGCTATGGCCATCCTGTTATTTTGTGCTATACCCGACACTTGTGCTATATTTGGAAAGTTGTACTATTTTGTTCACGTGCTATCCTGCTATCTTTTACTTGACTCTCTCGCTCTATCATTAGTTACTCTGCCTTTAATGCATTAATTATTTAAAGCCTGCTTGACTATTGAGATTTAAGTCCTATTGGGTGTTATCGCTCACCCTGAGTTATTTGTCGTTGTGTTCTCAAGTGCGACCGAGGATGACACATACACTCAAGAGGATGGGAACGACCAAGAGTGATGTTATGAGCACCCTAGTGTCTTAGTGCTATGTTAGAGTTATAGTAGTTATGTTAGAAGTTTGAGTTTTGCCTTTTGCTTATTTCAATGTAATTGGGCCCTATAGAATGGCTCTGATATTAGTGGTTGTAACTAGACATTCGAAAGTTATTAATGAGAAGAATTTTCTTTAGTATTATTCATTGTGCAATGGTTTGATGTCTAGTACTTGCTCTATACCCGTTTACTTGCAACTGCCTCGCGTTCTGATATTCCACATCGGGGCGTGACACTTGCAGTACTCCGACTCCTGAGAAGTCGAAGTCTGACTGTACTCCGACTCCTTGAGAGTCGAAGTCGTTTACCGATTGATTATCTATTGAACCTCACTCCGACTTCTTGTAAGTCGAAGTTCCGACTTCATATAAGTCGAAGTCTGCTATCTATTAGTTGGCACTCCGTCTTCCCAAGAAGTCGAAGCCATTGCTTTCTTACTCTGACTTCAATAAAGTCGAAGTAGCTATACTCCTTCTGAAGTCGAAGTTTATTATTTATTACACTTGTATTGCTATGTCTTACTTCGACTCCTTGAAAGTCGAAGTGTCTCTTATCAACTTCTATATATTTATACTTAGATGTTATTTCAAGCCTCTATCAGTGAGTACAAATTAATATACATCATTACATAAATTTTACATTGAAATATCTTTTACATTGAGACAGTTTCCTTAAAATCTGTTTTCCTCAGTTAAAATTCAATTGTCTTTTTGGCGGGAAAAATATTTTATTCAAAATTATTTATCTGAGAAATATCCTTTTTGGGATCTTTATATATGAGATATATTTGGTATCTCTTTCACTGACAGGAAAATAAGCTAATCTCTGGTTGACGGATGGTCAAGAATTAAATACTTGATAAGTATAAGCTGTATGGGCTATTTTTCAGAACCTACCTACTACTGTCAAAAATCCCATGACTTTCAGAAAGAAATCTTGTGCAACTGTCTATTCATTCTTTAAATGATCTGAACTTCTGTCTAAACTTTTTTCATACTCTATATCCTTTATCTCACCCACCTCGGATGGTATGTATGGAGACACATGCTTTTGTCTTGTCCTTTCAAGTTTGCAGAACATTTAATGAAGCATGTCAAGCCTTGAGCATGGAACCTGCAGAATAATCATGAAAGTGTCTCTCAAGCATGAAGCTACAAAATATAGCCTTAAGACGTTGAGACTCATGGAGCTAAATATTTGATGGACAAACCTCAGAAGATCAAAGTTTCCTCTCAACAGACATCCTTCAATGGCTAGCTTCCAATGGCTATAACTCAAACGGTCAAATTTGAAGTTCATATAAGCCGAAGCTTGAAGTCTAAAAGATAGACACAAGAAAAGTGATATAGAGATGCATACATAGAAGACTTAGAAGCTTACACTTCACTCCCATCAGAAAGCTAGAAGAGCCACTCAAAGAGAAAGAGAGCCTTTCCTCAGTCTTAGATTTTATGCTCTCCATTAGGAATTGAAAGTCTTCTTCACTTGGTGGATTACTGCATTTCCGACCTTCTTTAGTCCACCTATTTGATTCAGAAAGAGCTTGAGCTCCACTTTCTTTTGTTTCTCTTTCTGAACCTCTATGTTTGCTCATTGTTCTTGAGAAGACACACAAGTCTTTCATTCTGCTGTGTATGGAAACTTGCACGATGTTTGTATTATGTTGTACCCCTCTTGTGAAGGGAAGATCTACAAGTGTAGATGGTCTTTGTACCCCTTGGTTAAGGGAAGACTTGCTGGGAAGCAAGTGGGCTTGTAATACCTCTAAAGTCTTAAAAAAGGCCAAGTATTCCTTGGCAATTAGTGAAATCCCAAGTGGGTTCTTGGGGACTAGATGTAGGACTTCCATGTGGGAAGGGTCGAACCAGGATAAAATTCTTGTGTCGTCTTGTGTGATTGATTCTGCCAAGTTTTTTCACTTGTTTCACACACACCTCACTAAGTACTAACAAAGTTATTTAGTGTTGTTTATCTTTCTTTTTTTTTAATTAAAAGGTCCTCAGGGTCAGCGACCAGGAGAGTGCACCCTATTCCCAGGAATAGAATGAACCCACTCCACCAGTGCGATCACCTGAGCCTAGGATATAAATAAAAAGAAGGAGACCTTACAGAAGGAACAAGAGGGGGGGCGACCCCTTAATGAACAATTCTAATGGAGGGCACCCCTGACCGGTCCAAAGTTAGGGGCCCTTTACAAGTATGAGGTAAAGAGGAAGCAGAAAAGAAAGTAACATTTGATGCAGAGTCGCATGCAAAGTTGGCCAAAGCGTCTGCAAGTTGATTGGCCTGCCTGTAAGTATGACTGAAAGTGATGTTATAGCGATGCAGAAAAGAGAGCGCCTCCCTCCACCAGTGCAAGCACTCCCACGATGGGCACTTCTTGCTATTAAGAGAGGCAATGAGAGTGGCCGAATCAGATCTGATTTCTGAGATAAGCATCCCCTGCTGAGAAGCCAACCGGATGCCATCACAGAAAACTCGGACTTCAGCAACCAAGCTCGAACTGAAACCATAGAAATTGGCAAAAGCGATCAACAAAGTACCATTATTATTCCTAACACAGCCGCCGCCTCCACAAAGACCAGGATTTCCTTTACTGGCACCATCCACGTTAAGAACCAGCCCTTCAATTGGTGGGATCCATCTGATCAGCTTAAAAGCGATAGACTTAATCCTGGGCGCGAAACCAAAGGAGATCACATTCATCAGATACTGGTCGCATGATCCTGCCTTAAAGATATATGATTCCAGAGGAAGAGACACCATATAACGGATATTAGAAATTGTTCTTTGGATAGAGTACAACTTGCCATCGAACCGAGTCGAACATCTGGCACGCCAAATTTCCCATAAGAGGAGCAGGGAGACGTAGAGAGAGATGAAGCCATGGGGATTGGTGGGATTGCAACTGCTCAAAATTCTCCAAAGCCGATTGGTAATATTATCATGAGGATTCATATTGATATTAAGAATAGGCGCAGCCCAAGACCAAAGCTGAGAAGCCAATTCACTGGAAATGAACAGGTGATTCAGATCTTCACATGAGGGAGCACTACAGCAAGAACACTTGGAAGCGATAGAAATTCCCTGGTCAGAAATCCAGGAATCCACAGAAACCGCTCTATATAAAATCCTCCAGCAGAAAAGAGCTGCACGCCTATAGAAAGAAGGATGCCACAACCGCATGAGAACCGTTCTCCTAACACCATGAATAGTTAATAAATTATACGCAGAGGAAGTGGTAAAACTGCCATCATACGAGGCAGTCCAAATGCAAGTATCATCATAGTTGAGCAGGCAGATACCATTGAGGAAACTTGTACTGGGGAGTAGCCTGCGAATGGGGTGGTCAAAGTTATTAATAACATCACTGACAGAAGCTTTAGTGCCAACGTAAGGACTAGTCAGGAGGTTTGAAAGAAAAGTCTGCCCAAGCCAGAGATCCCTAAGAAAATCCACTTTCTTCCCATCCCCAATAATCCACTGAGAATTGTTTAGAACAGTTTGATGAGCAACTCTGAATACAGCTTTAGGCATACCGTGAGGGATGGAAAACTGAAAAGGAGCATGAAGGTCAATCTTAAACCTGTTCCTGGCATAAGAGGCCCACATGAAGGACCCATGGTAGATATTCCAAAGCTTCTTAGTGGCCAAAGCTAGTTGAAGGAACCAGACACTCTTGATATTCAGACCACCTTCAGCAAGAGGACGATGGATGGTATCCCACGAAACCCTTTAGTGTTGTTTATCTTTTATATAACAATTTTTAAAGCGCAAGAAGTCCTATTCACCCCCCTCTAGGACAACTATTGTGCCATCTCGATCCAACATGATGATTGTGATAGCAGTTTACAGATGTTGAAGACAAGGCTGACATCTGCACCCGTTTTGATCTTGCCTAGTGGTGCCGAGGGTTTTGCTATCCATTCTGACGCTTCCCAGATAGGCCTTGGTTGTGTTCTAATGCAGCATGGTAAGGTAGTTGCCTATGCTTCTCGCTAATTAAAGGCGCATGAGCGTAATTATCCGACCCATGATTTGGAGTTAGCGGTTGTGGTCCACGCATTGAAGATCTGGAAACACTATCTTTATAGTGTCAAGTTCGAGGTGTTTACTGACCACAAGAGTTTGATGTACCTTTTCTCTCAGAAGGAGTTGAACCTGCGGTAGAGAAGGTGGATAGAGTTCCTTAAGGACTACGACTTCAAGCTTCAGTACCATCCAAGGAAAGCGAATGTCGTGGCAGATGCGCTTAGTAGGAAGAGGTCCCTACTTTGGCAGGATTGGAAGATGCTAGAGGATGCGCAATGTGCTATGACCGAGCTAGAGCCACAGTTGCGTCAGGCTTTCATGGCACAGTTGTCTACCCGATCCACTGTGTTGGATGAGGTGATTGAGCAGCAGGGAGCTGATCCTAGACTTCAGGAGATGGTGAGCAAGGTAGGCATTGCTCGAGATGAGGACGGTGTTATCAGATTTCAGCACCGAGTATGTGTGCCAGATATAGTGGAAGTTCATGAGCGAGTACATACAGAAGCTCACAGGTCTCGATTCTCCATTCATCCAGGTAACACCAAGATATACCAGGATTTGAAGAGATCCTTCTGGTGGTCAGGCATGAAGAAGGATGTGGCAGAATTTGTATCCAGGTGTTTGGTGTGTCAGTAGGTTAAGGCCGAGCGTCAGAGACCATCAAGCCATATGCAGAAGATGGAGATACCTGTATGGAAGTGGGAAGCAATCACCATGAATTTTGTGATGGGTTTGCTCAGATCAACTAAGAGCAATGACTCGATTTGGGTGGTTGTAGACCGTTTCTCCAATACTGCTCACTTCTTGCCTATAACATCTCGGGCTTTCCGGCTTTCCATTTGTGTGTGGGATGACTGGCCACTAACGCGTCCAGGCTGGGCATCGCGTTAGTGTCGCGACGGAGGTGCCCGTCGCGACAATCATCCCTGTTGCGACCGCTTTTTGCGTCGCATTCTTGTCGCCCCGGTCAACGGGTCGCGACTGCTTTCCACTTTTTGGTCGTTTGATGCCTATCAGAGTGGCAGGCGTGGCAGACTGACCTATCAGGTTGTCACGGCATCCCTTGGGGGCACGTTCTGGTCGCGGTGTGGGCGGCCATCGCATTAAGGTTGGTAACGCGACACCCCACCCCATCGCGTTCTGGGGGCTAGAGGCTAAAAGCCTTGGCCAGCTCTCCCTTCCCCTTCTTTGTCTCTTTCTCCCTTCCCTCCTCCTCTCCAAGGAGGGGAAGGTTTCCCCCTCTCTTCCTCCGGTGGTTGGAGCATGGAGGAGCGGCGGCGGCTCATGCGGAGCATTGGAGCATCGGCGAGGAGCGAGGAGGAGGCGGTCGTGGCATTGTGAAGGCCCCTTTGGGGTTCGGTTCTTCATTTGTGTAGTGAGCTCTTGTTCCCATACTTGTTGGTGTGGATTGGCAGTTCTCTTGTGTTGGTAGATAGCTTTCAAGCTTTCCCCATGCTCCCCTCCCCGTGATTGTGTGATTGTAGTTGTGTGGGTGACCCCGGGATGTAGCATCCCAACGGTCTGCCTTCCAGCTGATGTCGTGACCGCCGAGCGTGTCGCGACATCAGAGAAGTCATCGCCCTGGTCGAACGCGACCTTATCGCGGCCCAGTTGGCCGTCGCGATAAGGGTCATTTCGCGACCCGATTTTCGGTCGCGACAAGGCTGTTGTCGCGACCCGCTTCCCTAGCGCGACCCTGTGCTTCTCGCGGTTGCCCTTCCTGTCGCGATGGGATTGCGACGGGCTAGGAGGGCGCAACAAGGCCTGGCTTGCCTCGGGTGTTTTCCGTGGCCACGGTTGGCATGTCGTCGTGTGCCACAGGGCAGGGTTGCCCTTAGGACTTTCTGGTGGGAACACGGCAGGTTGCCTCCCTGCGTTCAGTGACGTTCAGTGACCGAAGGTGACACCTTCGTGGCCGTGTCCTAGCAATGGTGCTAGGAAGCTCGCATCTATCTAATAATAGATTATCTAACTGTCAATCGATTATTAGAAGAGTGTTGGTTTCTGTTCTGTCTGGTGGTGTTCTAGTTGTTTCCGGAGGGGGTGCCGTGCGTGCCTGTGCCTGCTGGGCTTGTCTTGGTTACAAGCAAGCTGTGTCGGCTTCTGTGGTGGTTGCCCCACCAGTTTCTCTTTCGCCCGGTGCTCGGCACTTGAGGGCTTGTCCACGAGACAGGTTGTTATCGTTACCTGGGACCCCCAGTCCCGCACTGTTGCCCAGTTGACAAGCCCAGGGGGGGTGAATGGGTCTTTTAAAAATTTATTTGATTAGTACCTGTACTTAAAACATTCATACAAAGATGTTCTTCGATGAAGGTTAGAGAAGGTTAGTATAAAAGACAAACATACAATAAGTAATCACACAACACAAGGAATTATCCTGGTTTAGACCTCCTCTCCTTAGGAGTCCTACGTCGAGTCCCTGAGCAACAACTCAGGATTCCACTAACTAGGGTACAGTCCCCCTACGGACAATACAACACCCAGCTTAGCCGGTCTTCCTTCACAAGAAGGGAACTACAACACCCTGGATCTCTCACCAAGTCGTCCTTCACAATAGAAGGGAACACAACACCCTGGCTCCCCACCAGGTCTTCCTTCACAACAAAAGGGAACTACAACACAAAAGGAATAAACAGGAATTCAAGCCCCTAGATCAAGCTTTAGCAAGTCAAGATCTGAAGCTACTAGCACTGAGGGCAAATAATCTAAACAAGACACTCTCTCAGAACTAAACTGGCTCTCTTAGGATTTCTATTTCAGCAGAGAGAGCAAAGAGCTAAAGACACACTAGAATTGAATTCTTGGCTCTCGGATTCTTTCAGAAGATCTGCAATGCTTGTGGTATTCAATGGTAAGTCACTTTCTCCAAGTTTTTTTTTCCTGGAGCTGCTATCTTGAATTTATATCTCCAATTTGAAATGTAGTTGTTAAAGTGACCGTTGTCTCTTTGTTTGATAGACGTTAGACTGATTGAGACTTGGAAGCTTCTAGTCAACAGACTTTTATCCAATTGAGTACGCAAAGAGATAGGATCTTCTGGTGTCTATATGGTCCGACGTTGTATAACAAAATATCTTTAGGACCCTGCACATATTAAATGCTAGAATAGTAGACAGCTGGGCTGTCTCTTGTTGTCAGTAAACGTTGATGTGAATGTTCACCAAGAATAGTAATTCCATTTTGCTATATTAAAAAGATGTTAGCAGAGTATGCACGATAATGGAAAGATCTCATCTGCATGCATGCAGAGATGCGTTCTATCTTCATTAAATGCACAGCAGTCAGACAGATAACAGAAGACTTTGACTATTCAATGCTTTCAGAAATAAGATAAATATCAAGTCAATATAAACCATAAAGTCGTTGCCTATATGACTTATGAAATCGTTATGATCAAGTGTTTACTGAAGAAATCGTTATAGAGAGCGAATCGTTGTATTCATTAAAGGAATCGTTATGAATACTGAAGAAATCGTTATAGAAAATGAATCATTGTATTCATTAAAGGAATCATTATGAATACTGAAGAAATTGTTATAGAAAACGAATTGTTATGAGCTCTAAAGAAATCGTTGCGCGAAGTAAATCGTTATGAGCTCTAAAGAAATCGTTGCGCGAAGCAAACCGTTATGAGCTCTAAAGAAATTGTTGCGTAAAGCAAATCATTATAAGCTCTAAAGAAATCGTTGCGCGAAGCAAACCGTTATGAGCTCTAAAGAAATCGTTGCGTAAAGTAAATCATTATGAGCTCTAAAGAAATCATTGAGCGAAGCAAATCGTTATGAGCTCTAAAGAAATCGTTGTGATGACTTAAGGAATCGTTACGACGAGCAAATCGTTGTGACCTCTTAAGAAATCGTTTTGATGACTTAAGGAATCGTTACGAAGAGCAAATCGTTGCGACCTCTTAAGAAATTGTTGCGATGTCTTAAGGAATCGTTACGACGAGCAAATCGTTGTGACGTCTTAAGAAATCGTTGCGATGACTTAAGGAATCGTTACGACGAGCAAATCGTTACGACGTCTTAAGAAATCGTTGGGATGACTTATGGAATCGTTACGATGAGCAAATCGTTGCGACGTCTTAAGAAATCATTGCGATGACTTAAGGAATCGTTACGACGAGCAAATCGTTGCGACGTCTTAAGAAATCGTTGCGATGACTTAAGGAATCGTTACGACGAGCAAATCGTTGCGGTATCGACTTGTTAGCTCTATTGAAACCGTCATACATAAAGGAAATAGTTGTGGCTTTCAAAAGTCGATGTGGACTTAGAGAAATATAACCTTGAAATGATTAAAGCTTCAGAAATATGATACTTACCAATATTGGCTTGTTTGACCTTGGTATATTTCCTGTACTTAAGACTTATGAAAAATATGTTAGAAATTTTGATAGGGTTTTGTTAATCACCAAAATAAATATGTAATTAAAATTACATGGGGACAAACTGATCATCAATCTCCCCATTTTTGGTGATGACAAATTTATCAATAAGCATGAATAAATAATTTGAATATTTGCGGAATGTATTTCAGACATGCTAAGTATTTTTCTCCCCCTTTTTGTCATTAAGCAAAAAGATAATCTGAGACAAAGAATGAAGAGAAAAAAAAATTGAAGGGCACTCAACCAAATATATTGATCAGTTTTGAGGAGTTATAGATAAATAATAAGCAGGGGATAACAAGGAGCCAAAGCGCCTGATGACAGGGAGTGTCTGACATTCCTGCTCTTCAAAAAACGCTTGAAAGGCCCCAAATTCAATTTGATAGGAGGGTCCCATGGTGGGAGCCATCCTTTTGATATGAAGCTGCCTTTGATCTGAAATGAAATCCCCATACTTAGCACTGCCAAGGGCTAACTTGTAGGTTAAGAAAGACCCAAAACTGGCAAACTGAAGAAAGGCTTCAATCTTGAGGGGATAGTCAATCTGAAGCGACCTAAGCTCTTTCTTTAAAGCAAAGAAAACCTTGTATCATTCGACCCAGGTCAGATAGGAGTCCCGGATGAGGTGAAGAGAGTTGGCATCCAAAAATTCACCAGGAGACAAGGGAGGTTGATTGGAGCTGGCCTGAGAGGCATTTAGATCACCTAGCTGCTGAGCAGACAAGGGATAGAGCTTCGTCCAATCTGCAGGAGACAACCGCTCACATTCAGAGAGAATGGGGGCCAGAACACCTGCCTTGATATGCCCCTGAAGATATTGCTTGAAGATAAATCTTGGGAAAGATAGGTCACGGCCATCTTGCACAAATAACCTGGCCATTACCAGCTCGCTCAAAGATAAGTGTCCCCACAGAAGAGTCCATAATCAAAGCATGGAGAGGGGGAAGGAACACTACATCAGGAATAACTAAGGTAGCAAAATCAACTCTAAGGGAGTCTAAAGGAGCTGTGCAAGAACTGAGAGCCCTGATGGCTTCCCGGAATTGACCCAGTTGAGATTTAGGGAGGCGATTTACATAGCAATAGTTGTTGTACATCTGATATTGCCTGATAAACTTAATTTCTTTCTGAATGAAGGGTCCAAACAGATTTTTGTGATGGATCTGGAACCACTCAGAGAGGGGAAGAGGAGCTTCCCTAGGTGGATATCTGGCAGCTTGAACTCGACAGAATTGACTGTATAGATCTTTGTTGCTACGAGCCCACTGCTCTTCAGTTTTGGCTTCAATCATGGAAAAAAATTTTGACTGTTGAGTCTTAGAGAGATGGGTGTAAGGAAAGATGGTGGCAAGATGATCAGATAGATTTTGGAAGGGAAGGCCAAAAATGTGGGCAAAAACTACCTTTTGAAGATATTCTTCATAGATAAGTTTCTGCTTATTGGAGATAGAAAGGGAAAATCAAAGGGGAGGATAACAGAGATCAGAGGAGATAGGATAAGTGGAGGTGAGTCTCCTCTTTTTAGAGATAGGACTAGAAGAGCCTGTCCTGTGAGTGTGGGTGCCAACAGCCAGGACTGAATGAAGTATTGCTACCTCAAATTCATCCTTGATATCCTAGATTTCAACCTGAGTGAGTTGGGCACCCTCAAGAATGATGGTAATAAAAGAAGGAGGTGTAGGTGGATTGAAGATAGAAGCAGGAGTTATGGTAGGGAGAGCAGAGGGTCCTGAAGAGGAAGGACCAGAAGAAGAAGATGGCCCAGCTGAAGAGGATGCTGGTGGAAGCTGAGAAGAGGATGGTGGAGAAGGAACAATGGTGGAAGAAACAGGAGATGAAGCAAATTGAGAGGGAAATGGTTGGGGAGAGGATACAGATCTTGGACGAGGTCGTTTAAAGGTGGTTGGAGCTGGAGGTGCAGTGGAAGAAGATGGTGGAGAAGGAGCAGCTGGAGTGGGAAGAGTAGAAGAGGCAGGGGGCTCAGGAGCTACAGCCTGGTCTGCTCTTTCAGCTATCGGTTCCACTGGATTAAGAGTTTCCTTCTCCGGCCCAGACCCCTGACAGATATCAGAATCTTCAATAGGCAAAATCTCAGAAGGCTGAACTGCAATACTTGGCCCTGATGGCCCTGCTGGAGTATCAACTGAAGGCCCTGATGGCCCTGCTTGAGCATCAACACCAATTGGCCCGGATGGCCCTGCATTATCTTCACTTGGCCCTGAAGGCTCACGGTCTTGAGGAGTAGGATCTTTGGGCCCTACTGCCTTCAAAAACTCAGACACCATCACCTTCATAGAGCTCAGTTCCTTATTGAACCACATCATGGCATTATTTATTTAAGAAATGTCATTTGACATGGATTCCTGGCGCACAATGACAGAACTCACAGCTGACTTCACTGAGTCCAAGACTGCACCTTGATCATCCAATCTCTTCAAGATGGGCTTCAAGTGCACCTTCTTTAGAATTTTCTTCTGCCTTCTGTGAGCATTTGCCTTGTTTTTGCTGCTCCTTTCCATTTGCTCCTCGACCTCTATTTGAGCTTCAATATGTCCTTCATTCACAGGAGCATCTTCAGAATGTGCCCCTTGAGATGCTGCTTCCTTCTCAATACTTTGCTCCCCTTGAATAGGAGCCTCTTCCAAAATTCTTCCTTGCTCCCCCTGAATGGGAGCATCTACCAAAACTGAATTGACTAGAGCTGAATTTTACTCCTGCTGGCCTGGAGCTTCTTCCATGACCCTTTCATGTGGATCACTTTCAACTGGCTCCCCCTGAGAAATGGAGTCTAGTACCTCCCTAAGTAGAGAGCCTACTTGGGAAGAAGGAGGAGGATCCTCTGAAGACGCCCCAAAGGGCTCAATGGATTCAGGAGGAATGTCCTCGATTCTTCTGCTTGCTTCTTCCTCTGGTGCTGATGGTACTGCTGCTGGAACTGCTAGATCAACTGTTGCTTCTGATGCAGTGGAAGTAGGTCCTTCTTCTATTGCTGCTGCGGATGCTGCTGCTGATGGTTCTTGATCCTCTTGGGCTTCACCAATGATGGCTTCACCCTCAACAGTGCCATCCTTTGACCAGATACCGTTAACTAGTGAAAACCCACTTTTCTTCAGATTTCTGGACCTAATGGCTTGGCCCATTTTCTCAAACACATCACCAACTGTGCTGATCCCAAAGTGCTGGAACATTCTTGTCAGAAGATGGGCATAGCGTAGTGAGATGTTCAACTTGCTCTTGGTATCCCACAACTGAGAGCTGGCAAACTTCATCCTTTCAACTATCAACTCTGCTGTATTAATTTCCTGATTCTGGATAGCCCAGTACATCAGGTCTGAGTCTGCCCTGGCACAGGTTGAAAATGATGCACTTCTAGGCACAATAATCTAACAAATAATGAAGTGCAACAATCTATTGAAAGCATTAAGCTGGTTAATATCCAGGTTCCCATCCTTCAGCTTAAACTCCGGACCAATAATCTCTAAACCCTTGATATTAGAGTCCTCTGAGTGGACGCCACTGAGACCGGAGGTAGAGACATCAAACAGAGATGCCAAAAGATCTCTAGAAATTCTGATCTGAGTACCCTTGACCAGGGAAGTTAGGGTCCCATCCTCCTCAGTCTTCAAGCACACATAGAAGGCTTTAACCAAATCCGGGTAACTTACTTCAGATAGAGTTGCGATCTTTGTCCATTTCAGCCTTTGTAGAGCTTCAACCAAACTGCCCATTCCATTTTTCTCCAAGTTCGCCAGATCCACTGCCTTGTTACCACAGATCTTTGCTTTGACAGACGCGAACCTACTTTGCTGCTCGGCTGTGAGGAACGCAGCTCCGTAGCCCCCAACGGTGACGGAAACAGTTGTAGAGGCCATGAAATCTAACAGGGAAAGGTTCTGGAGGGTTGAGATGGAAGGAGGAGTAAAAGTCCTCAAGAAATTCTTCGCGGGAAGGAGAGCGAAGCTTCAAAAAGCAGAGAGTCAATGTCTGAGTCATTAGGGCATCGGCTCAGGCAACCAGACGAAAGAGGGAAAAGGTAGAAGATAGGAGATGAATCGTTCCCTCATCAATTTTGGAGTTAAATAAAAGTTTTACCGAAAAGCAAAGCGCCAAAAATTGGCAGAAAACGACAAACAGGTTTGACCAACTCAATCATACTTTAGAAAAGAGAGCAGCTAGGAAAGATAATTTACATTTCTTTTGCTTAAAGCCATGGAGAGAAAATTTACTTCATTCTGAAAATTTATATGCCAGTTTTTTTTACAGAAATATTTTCACAAATTACACATGCCCAATTCCCTTCTGAGAGATGTGAATCTCTCTTCGGGTAAGGCTTTTGTGAAAATATCTGCTAACTGACCATTTGTGTCAATAAAGGATATTTCTATGTTACCATTTGCTACATGATCACGAATGAAATGATATCTAACCTCAATATGTTTGGTCCTTGAATGTTGTACTGGATTTTTGGTGAGATTTATGGCACTCGTGTTGTCACATAACAGTGGGATAGACTTGATGTGCACTCCATAGTCCTCAAGTTGTTGCTTTATCCATAGGAGTTGTGTACAGCAACTTCCAGCAGCCACGCACTCAGCTTCAGCTGTTGAGAGTGCTACTGAATTCTGCTTCTTGGAGGACCAGGATATCAGACACCCTGCAAAGAATTGACAACAACCACTGGTGTTTTTTCTATCTAATTTGCATCCAGCATAGTCAGCATCAGAATATCCTATCAAATTAATTTCACATGACTTCGAATACCACAGACCTAAGTCATGAGTTCTAGCTAAATATCAGAAATTTCTTTTGACATTGATCAAATGAGATTCTCTAGGGTCTACTTGATATCTAGCACACATACATACACTAAATAAAATATCAGGTCTGCTAGCTGTTAAATAAAGTAATGAACCTATCATACCTTTGTAGTTCTTTTGATCTACTTTCGTACCATTCTTGTCACTATCCATCCTTGTTGATGTGCTCATAGGTGTTGATAGTGGCTTGGCATTGTCGAATCCAAATTTCTTCAGAAGCTCCTTGGTGTATTTTGCTTGACAGATGTGGGTCCCATCTTTTCCTTGCTTGATTTGTAGTCCAAGGAAATAATTGAGTTCTCCCATCATGCTCATTTCAAACTCTCCTTGCATCAACTTTTCAAAATACTTGCAAAGAGATTCATCAGTAGATCCAAAGATAATGTCATCTACATAAATATGTACAAGTAATATACTTTTAACTTTCGATTTTACAAATAGAGTGCTATCTACCTGTCCTCTAGTGAAACCATGGTTTAATAAAAAAGAGCTAAACCTTTCATACCAGGCTCTTGGTGCTTACTTTAAACCATATAATGCCTTATGAAGTTTAAAAACATGATTAGGAAATTCTGTATCATCAAAACCTGGAGGCTGTTCAACATATACTTCCTCTTTAATAAAACCATTTAAAAATGCGGATTTAACATCCATTTGAAATAATTTTAAATCTAGAGCATATGCATATGCAAGTAAAATCCTAATAGCCTCAAGTCTAGCTACAGGAGCATAGGTTTCATCGAAATCAATGTCTTCCTCTTGGGAATAGCCTTGAGCTACCAGCCTGGCCTTGTTTCTTAAAATCACACCAGCCTCATCCAATTTGTTTCTGAACACCCACTTGATGCCAATATCTGCATGGTATGATGGTCTGGGAACAAGTGACCAAACTTGGTTTCTCTTGAACTGGTTAAATTCATCTTGCATGGCTATAATCTAGGATTCATCAGTGAGAGCTTCATTGACTGTCTTAGGCTCTATTTGAGAGACAAATGTTAGATAATCACAAGGTATTACATTACCTCTCGTTCTTACCCCTACAGATGGATCACCAATAATGTTCTCAGGTGGGTGATCTTTCTTGTATCTCCACTCCTTTGGAAGATTTTCATGTGTAATATCTTGTTGTTGCAAGTCTTCCAGAGGTGGATCATCCCTGTCCTCAATTGAGGTATCCTTTAGTTTCTTGGACAGTTCGTCTGCATCATCATTGTCACTTTCTTCTTCCTTTCTCAAGGAAGGGTTAGTCTCATCAAAAATAATATGCACAGACTGTTCAATCAATAAGGTACGTTTGTTAAATATTCTATAACCTTTGGGTTTAGAAGCATACCCCATGAAGATGCATTCATCTGATTTCGCATCCAACTTACCAATGTCTCTTTTGCCGTTGTTGTGGATGAAGCATGGACATCCAAAAGTTCTGAAGTGACTGATCTTTGGTTTCTTCCCTTTGAACAACTCATAAGCAGTTTTCTTCAATATTGCTCTGATCATTACTCTATTAATGATGTAGCTTGATGTGTTTACTGCTTCAGCACAAAAATACCTTGGTAAGTTATATTCTGACAACATTGTCCTAGGCATATCCAATAAAGTTTTATTCTTCCTCTCAGCAACTCCATTTTGTTGTGGTGTCCTTGGTGCTGAGAAATTGTGTTCAATCCCTTCGTTTTCACAGAACTTTGCAAATTTCTCATTCTGAAATTCACCTCCATGATCTGATCGAATACTAATAATACTGAATTTCTTATCTTTCTGAACCTTCTTGCTAAAACTGATAAAGCTTTCAAATGTATCATCTTTATGTTCTAGGAATGACACCCATGTGTATCTGGAGTAGTCATCGACAATAACAAACCCGAAATTCTTTCCTCCTAGACTAGTGGTTCTCATTGGCCCAAATAAATCCATGTGAAGGTGTTCTAAGGGTTTAAAGGTGGTTACCACAGTCTTTGACTTGAAGGAACTCTTGGTGTGCTTCCCTTTTGCATAAGGTCTGTAGATGCCATTCATTTTAGTGCTAACCTTTGGCAGACCTTCCACAAGACCTCTCTTTATAAGCTTGTTCATGCCATCCAGACTACAATGACCCAGTCTTTTGTGCCATAATTCAGTTGATTGATCTTTATTTGCTGCTAAACAGACATTTTGATCCTTGAGTTCTTCAAGATAGAGCACATATAAGTTCTTTTCTCTTTTGCCTCGAAAATTACTGCTCCATCCTTTAATAAGCTGCACTTTGACTCTTAAAACTGGATCTGATGACCTTTGTCACAAAGCTGGCTGATGCTAATAAAATTATGTTTTATCCCTTTGACAAACAATACATCTTCAATAACTGTCTTTCCTTTGTTGTTCACAGAACCACTGCCTAACACTGTTCCTTTTCCGTTATCTCCATATGTAACAGTTCCTTCTTCATTTTGAAGATGAGAGAATAGCTTTCGATTACCTGACATGTGCCTTGAGCACCCACTGTCTAGATACCATTTGGATGCTCGAGAGTTACCCTGAAATGAAAACATTAAGTTTTAGGTACCCAAGTTCTTTTGGGTCCTGATTGGTTAGTATCACTGGTTTCCCTTTTTATTATCCATTTCTTATGTTTAGTTGGACATGTAGTTATAATATGTCCTAATTTGTTACAGTGACTGCAGCAGGACAATTTTGTTACTTTTTCTATATATTTGAAATCTGTCTTGTATGCAATGTCTTGTTCAGGTACAAATTTAGGTGTTGGATATATTTTAGGATAAACTATGGTTTCTTCATTATATGGGGGTGTATATCCTAATCCATTTTTCTTCTTACCTGATCTTCTGGCACCTTTTAATATTATGGAGTTTTTACCATTAGTGATTTTTCTAATGTGCTAGATAACTGTATATTTTCTTCTGTTAGTGTCTTAATTTCAGTTTTCAGTGCATCTAAACTTGCTTGTTTTTCTAATTTAGTTATTTGTTCATTCTTAGCTTTTAGATCTTGACATAACAGTTCATTTCTTCTTTTAAGTTCAGTTATTTGGCTTTCTAATTGTTCATTTTCTGATTTTATATCTGAGTTTCCGTTTTGTAGACAAGCATTATTTTTATTACTTACTTTTAATAGTTTGGTTACTTCTCTATATTTATTGTATAGTTCATTGAATGCTTCCTCTAAATTATCCGAATCAGAATTATTGCAGGAATCAAAGGAGGAGTCAGATGTTACCTTATCATCTGTATTTGCCATGAATGCCAGGTTGGATTCTTCTTTATCACTGCTCGAGCTTGACTCACTGTATGAGTCGCTGTTGTTTTCCCAAGCGGCTGCCATTGCCTTTTTCTTATATTTCCTGAATTTCTTGAAGCTCTCTCTTTTTCTGAATTCAGGCTTCTTGAGCTTTGGACATTCAGCTTTGATATGTCCAGGTTTCTTGCACTCATAGCATATTGGTTCTCCTTTCTTCAGATCCTTTCCTTCTGACTTCTTAAACTCTTTGTTTTTCTTAAAGAATCTTCTGCCAAATTGAAATTTCTTTTTCTTGGCTAAAATCCGCTGCAGTCTTCTTGATAGCATTGCTTCTTCATTTTCACTATCCTCAATACTTTCATTTTCATCTGAGCTTGCTTCTGATGAGTCTTCTTCAGCTTTTAAAGCATTGGAGTGCTTCTTTCTACTTGAGGACTCTCCTAGCCTTTCCATATTGATCTCATGGGCCATAAGGGACCTAATGAGCTTTTCCAAAGACATTCTTTTCAGATCATTAGCTTCCTCAATAGTTGTGACCTTTGGGGTCCACGAGGATGGTAAAGATCTAAGAATTTTCCTCACCATGTCTCCAATCTCATAGGTTTTCCCAAGTCCAGCCAATCCATTTGTAATATCTATGAATCGACTGAACATTTGAGTTATGGACTCACCTGATTGCATCTGAAATCTTTCATATTGAGTAACAAGAATATCAATTCTTGTCTCCTTCACCTTGTCTGTGCCTTCATAGGTAATTCTAAGCTTTTCCCACATCTCCATTGCGGATTTGCAGGCTGAAACTCTGTTGAATTCCTTTTTGCTTAGTGCACAGCACAGAATACTCTTAGACTTACAGTTCAAGGAGATCTTTTTCCTGTCATCATCTGTCCACTGAGCTTTCTCATTTGTGACCAGGAGATCGCCTTCTTCTACTATTGACCATATCTGATAGTCGTGACCTTGGAGAAAGTACTCCATTCTGGTCTTCCAATAAGCATAATCTTCACCATCAAAGAGAGGGGGTCGGTTGACAGACTGACCTTCAATGTTACCTTGGGCTACCATGGATCTTTACTCTTCAGATCGTTGGATCTTTCTTCTTCGTCGAAGAGACTCGCTCTGATACCACTTGTTGCCCAGTTGACAAGCCCAGAGGGGGGGTGAATGGGTCTTTTAAAAATTTATTTGATTAGTACCTGTACTTAAAACATTCATACAAAGATGTTCTTCGATGAAGGTTAGAGAAGGTTAGTATAAAAGACAAACATACAATAAGCAATCACACAACACAAGGAATTATCCTGGTTCAGACCTCCTCTCCTTAGGAGTCCTACATCCAGTCCCTGAGCAACAACTCAGGATTCCACTAACTAGGGTACAGTCCCCCTACGGACAATACAACACCCAGCTCAGCCGGTCGTCCTTCACAAGAAGGGAACTACAACACCCTGGATCCCTCACCAGGTCTTCCTTCACAACAGAAGGGAACACAACACCCTGGCTCCCCACCAGGTCTTCCTTCACAACAGAAGGGAACTACAACAGAAAAGGAATAAACAGGAATTCAAGCCCCTACATCAAGATTTAGCAAGTCAAGATCTAAAGCTACTAGCACTGAGAGCAAATAATCTAAACAAGAAACTCTCTCAGAACTAAACTGGCTCTCTTAGGATTTCTATTTTAGCAGAGAGAGCAAAGAGCTAAATACACACTAGAATTGAATTCTTGGCTCTCGGATTCTTTCAGAAGATCTGCAATGCTTGTGGTATTCAATGGTAAGTCACTTTCTCCAAGTTTTTTTTTTTCCTGGAGCTGCTATCTTGAATTTATATCTCCAATTTGAAATGTAGTCGTTAAAGTGACCGTTGTCTCTTTGTTTGATAGACGTTAGACTGATTGAGACTTGGAAGCTTCTAGTCAACAGACTTTTATCCAATTGAGTACGCAAAGAGATAGGATCTTCTGGTGTCTATATGGTCCGACGTTGTATAACAAAATATCTTTAGGACCCTGCACATATTAAATGCTAGAACAGTAGACAGCTAGGCTGTCTCTTATTGTCAGTAAACGTTGATGTGAATATTCACCAAGAATAGTAATTCCATTTTGCTATATTAAAAAGATGTTAGTAGAGTATGCACGATAATGGAAAGATCTCATCTGCATGCATGCAGAGATGCGTTCTATCTTCATTAAATGCACAGCAGTCAGACAGATAACAGAAGACTTTGACTATTCAACGCTTTCAGAAATAAGATAAATATCAAGTCGATATAAACCATAAAGTTGTTGCCTATATGACTTGTGAAATCATTATGATCAAGTGTTTACTGAAGAAATCGTTATAGAGAGTGAATCGTTGTATTCATTAAAGGAATCGTTATGAATACTGAAGAAATCGTTATAGAAAATGAATCGTTGTATTCATTAAAGGAATCGTTATTAATACTGAAGAAATCGTTATAGAAAATGAATCGTTATGAGCTCTAAAGAAATCGTTGCGCAAAACAAATCGTTATGAGCTCTAAAGAAATCGTTGCGCGAAGCAAACCGTAATGAGCTCTATAGAAATCGTTGCGTAAAGCAAATTGTTATGAGCTCTAAAGAAATCGTTGCACGAAGCAAACCGTTATGAGCTCTAAAGAAATTGTTGCGTAAAGTAAATCGTTATGTGCTCTAAAGAAATCATTGAGCGAAGCAAATCGTTATGAGCTCTAAAGAAATCGTTGTGATGACTTAAGGAATCGTTACGACGAGCAAATCGTTGTGACCTCTTAAGAAATCGTTGTGATGACTTAAGGAATCGTTACGAAGAGCAAATCATTGCGACCTCTTAAGAAATTGTTGCGATGTCTTAAGGAATCGTTACGACGAGTAAATCGTTGTGACGTCTTAAGAAATCGTTGCGATGACTTAAGGAATCGTTACGACGAGCAAATCGTTACGATGTCTTAAGAAATCGTTGCAATGTAGCACCCCGGAAATTTTAACTATATAAAAATTCGAATAAATGGAAATAAATAATTTCCATAAGAGCAAGGTATTTAAAACATACGTATCATTATCGTATGTGCTAAATCACGTGGGAAAAATCCGTAAAAATGGGAAATCAACCCCACACATTATTCTTAAGGGTTCCAAGAAGGAATTCGTGCGATGAAAAATCCGATTAACCAAGTGAACATCACATGGTGACCGATTATCCAAATTAGGAAACAAGTCGAAAAACCGTTAATACGGAAATAAGACGCAATCATAAATTAAATAAAAATGTTAGAAAGGCTTCTAACATTATATATTCATGACCCAATGTTGTAATTGGGCCAATGGACCACTTATGGCCCAAAAATCAAATGAAGCAAGAAAATACATAGAAATTTGTAACCATAAATAAGCTGGAATTAAAAAGAGGCAATTAGAGTTGAATTGGGAAGAGAACTTGCAATATTGGCAACTCAAATTCATGCCTACCCATCCATGGAAGTTGCTTGATGGCCAAGACTCTCTAATGAAGAAAGAAATCATCAAAAATAGGAAACCAACATGCCAATCCTGCAACCCTTCTTTCCTAGTCATAATAGGACTCCTAAACACCATGGTTGCTTAAATACTCTTCACCCAAACCCTAGGGACGAGTTTAGAACTTGCTGGGGTCGTGAGGGAAGCTCTTGGAGGCTGGAGAGTAGGAGATCAAGCATACCAAGCTCATCTTCTTCCCCGTTCGTCTGCTACGACCTGCACAAACCACCCTCTTAAAGCCGATCAAAGGTAGGCCAAACCTAAATCCCATCGTGCAAGGCTTATACCCCTGGAAAGAGGGTCGAGTCTACTTCCTAACCCAAGTGGAATGCCCAAATTCCATGCAGTATACACGGAGTATTAAGCGTTCTTCCAACAGTGGTCTGAACACGGGTTTTCTGAAGAACGAGACTTCATCAACCCAAGAGGTAGGTTTTCTCGGGCTAAATCTTAATATCTTCTATACCAAATGTGTAGAGCATCAAGTTAGTTTTCATTGCCCTCTGGTTTCATCGAATTTCATTTAGTAGATTTTGAACTATATGTGTTTTCCCAAAGTCATGCACTGTTAGGGCTTTTCCCGTCCTTTATATGTTGCACTTGATTCAAGACCGAATTAGAGTAAACCCACAACATGAAAGTTGTTCTACTAGTTGTCCTCATCAGGTTTTGTGTTGAATGTTTTGTCTAAATGTCATGGGTTAGAGAGTTATAAGCATGGTAATAGGGTCATTGCCAGAAACTACGGTTTCAGGTTACACTTGGTTTGATGTTGTGTTTGTCTTGATCAAAGCCTACTGAAACCATCCTTATTTTCTAATTCCGATTTACTGGGAGTACCCTTGTATGTCTAGGTTGTTTTAAAACTAGTTTCGTTATTTTTCATACACTATACAATTTGTTCTCTATTTTAGAACAACCATGTGTCCAAAGAAGGAAAGATTGGTCCGCAATCCAAAGCATTGTCCTTGCTCTGCCAGAGTCTGGCACAGAGCCTGTGAACGCGACGGCCTGATAAGTCACGTTCAGAGGTCTGATAGCGACAGCTGCACCGTCGCTATCTGATCGCCACGAGACGCGCCGTCGCGATCGTCCCGCCTGATCTGACCGCCCAGTCGCGTTCTTCACAACTCCCTGTCGCCTTCTGGTCCCGACCTGTCGCGATCCTTATATGACCCTGTCGCGATCTGACCCCGTGCCTGACAAACCCCGTCGCCTTCCTTATAAGTGCCTGTCGCGACCTGACCCCGTGCCTGACACCCCTATCGCTATCCTTATAGGCCCCTGTCACGATCTCAGAATTTTTGCAGAAAACCCCACTTACTGTCTTACAAACCTAACCACTATACCCGAGGTCTGGTTAATGTAATATTTAGTGTGTATTTCACGTGTTTTGGGTCTGATTAATGCATGGTGGTTATTTTAATGGCTTAAAAGTGTTAAACCCAATTAAAAGCTTTAATTACATGAATGCTATTCTAAGTGCTCCTTAAATGTTATGATCCATTCGTGCTACTTATAATTGATCTTCCTACTGTTCTACCATGTTTAAATGATAAGGGTTATCATAAAATCTTGCAAACCATGATTAGTTAAAGTGCATAGTTTTATTTCATGTGCTTCCTGCGAGTTTGAAACTGATGGTTTGTGAATTGAGACACGCGTACCGCACTACACACTAGCACTGCTAGGTAGCCCCTTTCTTGGGAAATTGGAAACTCTCTACCGGTCATTCCGAATCGGTAGACCAGCGACCTTTTCACCAAGGCCTCCGTAAATCTCCTCTGACCATGGATTCCCACATGGCCGACGAGTTGGTTGTACCATTGAAGTTCCCTGAAGATAGCGTGCACTTCCTTTCTTTTCTTGTTCTCGTGAGTGTGATTGGCAATCTAGACTAAAGCCATTAATGTAAAGATTTAACTAAAGTACAAATCATACCGTTATGCTGCCGAATTTATCTCTTGACCATTGTTATCATGAAATCATGTTCAATTACTTATTACTTGTTCCCATCATCATCATGAACATGACATTACACATGCTTACTTATTGAAACTCTCATGGGCCATTATTAATGACTGTAGGTATCTACATTTAAAAATTTACATGAGATGCTGACAGGGCACGACGTGTGTCCAAGGGCTCCAATCTAGCCCCAATGACGGCGAGTCATAAATATACTGTTAACCATGGGGTATAATGATTACTGGCGTTGCATCTGCGCTGGGAGTCTTGCTTGCTTGTTGAATGATAGATACAATAACCACATACACGTGTCCTAGTGTGCATTCTTGGTGGATCTTTCCTTGGTGTACATTAGTGTCTACGTGCCTGATTAATGTTACTTGATCGTGCTCGTACATTCTTGCTTGCTTGCTTGTGTGATATGGCCATCCTGTGTTTATTGCAACTAGTGATATCTTGCGTTCTTGTAAACTATTGACATCAAGAGAAATCTCGTGTGCTTGTACAAAGTGATCTATTGCTAGTTCTATCTTGTCATCTTGTTCACGAATCATGTTCTATCATAATCACTCTCTCTAGCTTGTTTATATATATCATGTTTTAACAAGTTTTATTCGTACTTGCATATCATTCATCGTACTTGCCTAGTTCTAAAACGTTAATCACTTATAACATTGCCCGCACATTGAGATATAAATCCTACTGGGCTAGTTTGCTCATCCCCTACCTTTTACCCAATCTAGGTGACTATGAAGTTCAAGAGGAAGAGCAAGTCGATGATGGGAATGCGTCCGAGTGATGAGCGTTCCAATTATGAGTCTATTTATAGTAGTTGCCTTGAGTGTTAGTACAATGTAGTAGGAAGTGAGGATTTAATGTACTTTCCCTTTTATTGAGTCTTAGTTCTGTACTAGTTTCTATTTGAATACAAAGAGTTGAGATTTGAATACAATTTATATTGAGTTCAACATATGGGCCCTATTATGATGTTGTGTTGATACACAATTAGTGCGTGCTAGCTAGAGGCTTATTTGCCGACTGTCCACGTCTCGGAATATCGACTCGAATTAATTAATAATATCCACTGCGTAATTCTCGGGACGTGACAGTTTAATGGTATCAGAGACTAGGAATACCAAATAGGATATGTCTCAAGAATAGGAGATACCTATGGAACCTAGGCCATGAAAATTAAATACAATACCTGGTGAGAATGGGTAGAGACTGGGAATATGTTAGAAAGAATTAAACACTCTTACCCATTGACTCTTATAATGTATCTAGAGACATTAATTGGTTTCCATCCTTTTCTCAGGAACCCTCATAACACTCTCACTCAACTGCAATGGCTCGCAACCAGTGGCAAGCTATGCAAGACACTGTGGCCGGACTTACTCAGGCCTTGCAAAATGTAGTTCAGGCTGGAAATCAAGCTGGAGCTGCAAGGAATGGAGCCGGTGACCTGCACCGCAATTTTAGGAGTTTAAACCCTCCTCGTTTCTCTGGATCCCCTGACCCAGACGAGGCATAAAACTGGCAGGAAGAGATAGAAAGGATCTTCCAAGTTATGTAATGCACCAGTAGGGAGAACGTGGTACTGGCCACTTTTCAATTTACCAAGGATGCCCGAGCGTGGTGGAAGGCCACATCGGCCCACCTGCCTAATATAGCTGAACTAGAGTGGGCCGGATTCCTGGAGATATTCCGGGGAAAGTATTTCTCTGAGAGAGTCAAGGAGAAGAAGGCAGCGGAGTTTGCCGCACTAAAACAGAAAGGGATGTCCGTGGCTGAGTATGAGGCTCAGTTCGCGCGTCTTACTGTGTACGCCCCACACTTGGTGGGAACAGCAAGACTTAAGGCAAATCGGTTCATGGATGGGCTCAGTCCCATGTTCATTGAAAGGCTCGGACCACACAATATCCTAACTTACACTGAGATGGTCCAAAGAGCCCAGCTGGTAGAAGACATCATGGCCAAAGTGGAGGGCATGAGGGGCAAGGACAACTCCAAGCCGGTCTTCGTCAAGAGGGGAGCACCTAATATTGCTCCAACTTTTCGTAACAACAACGTCAACAACAACAACAAGAGGCCAAATGTCGGAGGAGATGCAAAAGAGTCAAAATAGAAGGTAGACAGTTGGCTGAGAACTGCAAATTCTGCGATAACCTAGGACACCGAGCTGAGGAATGCTGGAAGAAGCTCGGGGAATGCTTGAGATGTGGTGGTTGTGACCACCGTATTCCTGATTGTCCAATGATGAAGGACCAACCAGGTAGAGCTCAAAATGCACCGCGGCGTCAGGGACGTCTTAATGCTGTCATAGAAGCCGACCTACCCGAGGAAGGGGGTATGGTGGAAGGTACCATTTCCATACACTCTCAACCTGCTTTCGTGCTTATTGATACTGGAGCTGCATATTCTTAAGTACAGGAAATATACCAAGGTGTAAACTTCACCATTGAGTTACTCCCTGGGGCAGCCCCTGTTTGACCTTGGTATATTTCCTGTACTTAAGACTTATGAAAAATATGTTAGAAATTTTGATAGGTTTTTGTTAATCACCAAAATAAATATGTAATTAAAATTACATGGGGACAGACTGATCATCACGCACGTCTGTTTGAGGGAGTTCTTCGGGCGACGGGCGTGCTCAAGTCACGGACTTGGAGCAGAAGGGGAAAACGGTGGGCACAACGGCGTAGAGTCGTTTGTAGAGCTCTCTTAGCTGGGTTTGGGTCGCCGAGGTGGTTGAGGCGCTCTCCGGGTGCGGACCAACTAGTCATTCTCACTCGCTCGCTCTGTGTTGGTTTCGGAGCCACGTAGGGAGGTTAGGCATGGGGCCGCAGCTGGGCCGGGCTGCGGTGGTTGTGGTTGTTCTTGCGATGACTCCCTAGCCTCACTCTACCTGGGAGGAGTCAGCGGCTGGCGAGTGAGAGGGGTGGACTGTGTGTCCCTCTCTTAGCTACCTGTGGCGGTGGCTTGGTTGTTCTTGTTGTGACGACGGTTCACGTTGTTTCTAAGTGAGTCTCGTTGCCCTAGCCTACACAGTGGTTGTAGCCTAGCCGTGTCTAGTTCCGTGGGCTCTGTTGGTTTGGCCTTGTGGGCCGTGTTTTAGTGGCTTCTGCTCTGCGGGTTCTCTTCGGGTGTCTTGTGTAGACACCCGACCGCTGGTTTGTAAACCGTTCCTTGGTGTCATCCGTGGTGGCACCGGAGTGTGTGGTTCCCTGACCTCTTGGCGTGTCTGAGGTGTAGGGTGGTTCTGCTTGTGGGCCCTCGACCTTGTGGAGGTCTGCGGTGGCCGTGCCTGCGGTGAAACAGTGCTTCTCACGTGGTTGCTCGGTGTCTCTTGTGGTGACACCTGGTTGTTCCTTTCCGACCTCGTGGAGGTCCGGGATGATGGTGCTTGTGTCGTGAGACTCTGGTCTCACGTGGTTGCTCCGGTGTTCTGTGATCTCCTTTGTCTCGGCGGATGTGTGCCGAGGTGTTGCTTCCGCATTGTGTTTGACTCTGCTGGTTCTGTGGGAGTCATGTTTGGCCCGACCTTGGTTGTGGGTCGTGGCATTTCTCTATTCTGCTACTTTGTAGTACTCTGTGGTAGGCGTTTCTCGCTTTACTGCTTGGTAGAGTTATTGCTTCCGCTTTTGTTGGAGTTCCTCCTGCTCTGGCTGGTAAGGGACTGGTTATCCCTACTGAGCCTTGTTCGCGAGGCTCACCCCCCTACTCTCTTCAGGTAGGGACTCGCTGTCGCAGGAGTTTGTTGCCGGACGGTCGTGGTGGCGGCTTGTTCGCCATGCGTTGCCAGTAGTGTGAGTTGTGAGCTTAAGAGCTCTCGTACCATGAGTTGAGAGTGGCCTTTTTGCAAGTCCTCGGGGTATGTCCCTTAAGGACTGCACCTTTCTTTTTGTACCTGAACTTTTATTTGGGACATGTTGTACATAATTTCTTTATTAATGTACGAACTTTATTGTTATAGTTATTTGAATTCATTGCTTATCTCACTGGACTAAATTCTAACCCTTCCGGGTCTTCAGATCCGTGGGTGGCGAAGCAACCTTTGGGGGTCCCTAGCGGGGGTTCGGGAGGTCGGGTCGTTACAATGGTATCAGAGCTCAGGGGTCCAAAGAGATTTGTAATGGGTTAATAACTATGGTTGTCCGTGTAGAGTTGCTGTTAGGTGTAAGAAATTGGTTCTTTGTTACAGGTGGCTAGCTTTCCAACAGGATCCGAGTGTGAGCTACAGGAGAGTGTTGCTGCTGTTGCTGGGTGCGTGTGCTTCGAGTGTGGTTGCTAGTTCGCTCGTGCTGCGGTTGGCTTCATCTTCAACCTACGCGTCCGTGTGGGTGTGTCGCGAAGGCTGAGAGAGCCTACGTGTGGTGTGGCCTTCATCGGTGCAGGGTTGTGGTCTGCGGAACCGGCCGAAGGTGTCCTTGCCTTGCTGGCAATCCCCTTGTTGTTAGGGTGAGTCCTTGTTGGATGTCCCCCTTGTTGTTGGGGTGTGTGTTGTGTTGGCTGTCTGTTTGGCCTTGTGTGCCTGTGCGCCGTTGTGCATTGTGCTCTGCTCAGTCGGCATCTTTGCTCGAGCTAAGCAGATGCCTTGTGTGTCATGTTGCACCGCTGGTTGAGACCTGTCTGTGGTTGTTGCCGGCTTCGTGCTGGCTAGTTGTGAACTCTGGTGAGGTCCTCCCGGAGTTCTTCTCTGTTGGTTTTGGTGGAGGTGAGGTTTCCCCAGAACTGTATTGTGCTCGTTTCTGGTTGTTGCTGCGTTGCCCTCTGGGTTGAGGTGCATCGCTTGGCTGCTGTGTTCTGGTGGTGTTTCCCAGAACTGTTTGTTGTTGTCCTAGTGAGGGTTCCTCTCCCTCTGGGACTGTTTCTGTGCTTGTTGAAGTCTTCCACTGTGTTGCCTCTTTGGTTTGAGGTCTCTATTTTCTGGTTGGTTGTTGTTGCGTTGCCCTCTAGATTGAGGTGCATCACTTGGTTGCCCTGTGTTCTAGTGATGTTTCCCAGAACCGTTGGTTGTTGTCCTGGTGAGGGTTACTCTCAAGACTGTTCCGAGCTTGTTTCTGCCGGTTGTTGTGCTACCTCAGGGTTGAGGTATGTTGTTGTTGTGTTGGCTGGTGTGTTCTGGTGGGTTTTCCAGAACGGCGCCTTAGTGGTTCTGGTGGAGGTTCTCCCAGAACCAGTTGTGTTACTTCCACTGTCTGTTGTGTTCTCTCTATTGGCCGTTTGTTGGGCTGCGTTCTGGTGATGTTTTTCCAGAATGGCTCTTGGCGCTTTGGGTGGAGGTCCTCCCCAAGCTGCCTTGTGTTTGTTTCGGTTGACCCTCACCTCGCCACTCTACAACAACCCCGTCATACCACCCATTATCCTGTCACCTCTCAACATCCCGTTCTCCCCTGCGCCAGCACCCTTATTAGCCACCCCCTCTATCATTGACACCACTTCACCTCCCCTTCACCACAACCTCGCCCTACGGAGCGGGCGGATGTTCCACCGAATGTACCCAAATGCATCCGTGTCTATGTCGGGTCAGCCGACCCAAACTTCCAACAACCAGTAGCAGCAACAAGACATTAAGGAGATAGATCCGGTCCTGGGGACCCAATATGACATACTGAAGCATTTGGATCAAACTCCAGCCAAGATATCCATCCTTGAGCTAATTAAATGGTCACCAACCCACCAAGATGCTCTGAGAGCCTTTCTACAAAGGGTCATAGTAAATGAAGATATGAACCCAGATAATTTGCCATATGTTCTCTCCATCGTGAACAAGGGGCCAACCATTACTTTTACAGATGGTGAGCTGGCTTCCCAGAGGCCAGGAGAATGCCTTTATGGGTCACCTTGACCATAGATAAAGTGGTCGTTGATGCCGCATTTGTAACGACCCAAGATCCGCATTACCAGTAACCAACCAGTAATCTGAATCCTGACCCGCTAACCCACGAGCCGAAACTCGAAAGGGTAAGAAAAGAGTGTCTGAGGAGAACATATAAGTAAATGTACACGCTACAAATTAAAACAATTAACACAAGAACAACTCAAAGTCAAAGCTAAACGCAAGAGTACAGTGGGTACAAAGAAAAGTACCACTCACAGCAGCCAAGCAAGACCAGCACCGGAGAGACAAGGCTCCATAGCCTCGAAAGCCGCACACGAACACCTGGGGAAAAGGGAGTGAGTCTCAGGAAAGAGACCCAGTAGGGCAACTAACCCCCACCGATAACAACACTACTAAGCAGGAAAGAAAGCTCAGTAAGTAAACACTCACAGCCTGTACAACACACAGGAATCGGTGGCGTAGTACGCAACTCCCTCAGGAGCGTACTGAGAAAAACTGGAACCTCGCAGGCTCGACAGCACTACAAGCACAGCACACACAATAAGCTCACAAGCAAGAGCTCACACACACTCTCACAAAGTAGGACTAGTAGGGTCTGTGTGCTCGGCGTCCCGACACCACAAAGTCTCTCAACCCTAACCACGTGTGCACACTACAGACGCTCTCTCTCACGTCTGGTCCACGACCGGTTTTTCCCCCTACGCCTGACCCTAGCGGTAGAGAAGGGGCTCCACGGAGACCGGCTCGAAACCACCACAAGGAGTACACACAGAACGGAGTCGCACTCAACGTCCTGGCTCACTAGCGGAGGACAACCACACGCTAGTCATCTAGACGGAGTCGCACCCACGCCTAGGAAACACAACAGAAACTGGCACGCGGTAACCCCCAACACAAGTACAGACGGAAACACTCTCAACGTCTGAAGTACCGCGCAACGGACAGACACCACGTGTCAACGTCACAACACAACCAAACACAACGCGAGCACAAGTAGAGACACTCTCTACACCTGGCAGACTGTGCTAACAGGCGGACACCGCATGTCAACACCTCAAACCACGGAAAGGGAAACACACAGCATACTGGGAACACATCTGCAGGTAGACAGCAGCATCGGCCGCCGCCAACCAGAAAGTAAACGACAGCATCACATGTCGCCAAGCAAACAGTAGATGGCAGCATCGACTGCCGCTAACAAAAGGTAGACGGCAACACTCCAGACGTCTAGAAAAAGTAGACGGTCACAGGTTGGCCGTTTACCCAAACTCGGCGGCAAAGGATCATGCCGTTTATATCCTACCTGAAGAACCTGACGGCACAGATCTCGCCATCTAGTTCTCCCCTGAAGAGGTTAACGGCAAAGGATCACGCCGTTTACCTCTTCCCTGAAGAGATCAACGTCAACATCCCTTGACGTTGACTTCTTTAGCCTCCAGCAGATGAACCAGCCTCCAGCTGATTCCCACACAGGGCAAATTCAGCCCACAACACAATGGGGTGATGAACAAGGAACACTTCCTTTCATCACAGCCCGCACACAATACCGGAAAAACACGATCCAACACATGGATCGGCCAAAACGCCCTAAAACCCGACATGGATAAAAACCCTCCCCAAAGCTTGATTCTACGCAAATCACACGCACACATGCATAGAATAACACACAAGGGAGCTAAAGGGTTTACGTCCCTACCTCAGAAACGCTTAAAACTCCACACAAACCTCGATTCGCACCGAACCCCCAGGAGCTTCTCGCAAGAACCGCCGTCCGATCTGTCATTTCTCGCCCGATCGGCCACTGCCACGCGCATCACGACCTTCCCACGTGCTCCCGTCAGCAACCGGAAGTGCTGGAGAAGTACATAGGTGAAAGAGGAGGGAAAAAGAGAGGAGAGGATGAGGGAGAATAGCCCTCGGGTTGCCCCTAAAAACACAGGCCAGATCAGTTGACGTCAACCCCTATTGCCGCCAACTGAACCGCCAACACTTGACGTCCACATCGCATGCCGCCAAGTTCTAGCTCCGCAAAACTCTGGAACTAACAGCTAACGGCAAGATCGATGGACGCCAAAGACCTGCCGACGGCAACACCCTTGCCGCCAACACAAAGCCGACGCCAGCCACCTGGACGTCAACCCACTGTCGACGTCAGCACCTCTGAACGCCAACAAACACAGACCCGGAAGAAGACCCGATAAGGATCCAGTAAAAACCCGAGACGTTACAGCCCTCCCCCCTTAAGGAATTTCGCCCTCGAAATTCACGCAACACAAGGGGAAGCCAAAAGTAACGTAGAGGTACAAAAACTACACGCGCATCACATTCTCCTGTTACTAGGTCGACACACCACCCGAGTACCGCTGCTGGACAACGCTAACCAGCCGGACTACCTTGTTCCACAACCTCGGAACTTAGCAATCCACAAGAAATGGCAGAACTCTGGTACAATCAACCCAGTGTCATCACTGACACACCACACCCGGGAGAACACGCGACGCAGCAACAAGAAAGGTACCTCCCAAAACGGCAACGCATGGAATGCACCACGGTCGATAGCCAACACTGGCAGAAACTAAAGCCTCGAACTTAGGAGCCAAAATACCCAACAACCTACTGGACTACCCTGGTCCAGTGACGACCGTTCATCCACTTCAAAACCAATGAGAGGGAAACGACACGGTCGTCCACACAGGGCCCAATCACCTGACACACGCAAGTAGGAGCTACTAACGACTGCTAACACACGCAGTTGTACACTTCAAGCCGAAGGTCGGTAACTCTCCCTGTGGGGCTTCAACTGACGCGACGCACAAGGCACCACTCTGCCGCACTGCATCAGAACAGCTCCTAAGACAAATATCGAAAGCATCGGCACAGAATTTCGGAACTCTCCGAACCCGATCGCAACACCAGGACTGGCGCTGACGTAAGCAGTTACTTCAACTCTACGAAGCTCTGCTCACATTGCACCAACCACACAAAAGGCAAAAACACGCTGTAATCACGGGATTTGTATCCCCTTTTGAAATTGATTGTGAAGGTGTAGGGATTAAGAACTGACCGTGATCGCCACCAATGCAGTCGCCTCTTGATGTTCAGATGGAGGGCTGACTACCTTGGAAAAGAAATATGATGAGGAAGGCATACCTGATAACGCGACAGAGTGGGCATCGCGATGCTTTAACGTGAACGCGACGTAGGCAGTGGCGCCTTCTTTATCGCGACACACCAGTCGTCGCCTTCTTCTTCAGTGGATGGAGACTTGGGTTCTTCGTCTTCCTGCTCCTCAGCCGGCCGAGGGGCAAGAGCCTCACCTTGCTCTGACCTTTAAACACCTGCCAAAGTGATTCAAATAAACAAAACACCCATTAGAATTCGTGTGTAGATGATCTATTCAATGAAAAGCATGGAATCATGAACTAATATGGAGGGAACTCACGAGATTGGGGCTTTTAACCCCTGTGGGTGTTAAGAATAGGTGTGTGTGTCGTGATCTAATGCTAAACTAGAAAGAAAACGAAGCTATGCATGCATGAAATCAAAGAAAGAAAGAGAAGAGGGGAGAGGAGATTGTGTAGCCGATGGGAAAACGCCCTGGAGGGCTGTTGCTGATCTTCTGAAGGGAGAACTCTCTTCGTGGAAGATGAAGCTCTCTTGCTCAGAGAACTAAAGAATCCGACCTTGCCCAAAAAGATGCAGAGACGAGGTACTTATGGGTGATTATTCCCAACTCGGGTCTGAGAGGAATAATGGGCAAGAGTCCGACTCTGGGTAAGTATGGCTATGCAAGGGCTATTGGAACTCGGAAAGGGACATGTTAGGAAGGTCTGCTCCGAATTTGAGAGGATTTGGACGTGATTTGGACGTCCAAATGAAGCAATTACCATCAATAGCATGTGTCCAAATTGGCTTCGGATTGAGTTTCCTGTTTAAGGCCCTGAACGCGACGGCCCAGGTGTCGCCTTCTGAATGCGACGGCTCGATACGTCGCCTTCCTCATATGGAAGGCTGACTTGAGTCATTTTGCGATTTTCTGAGGATTTAAAATGTGGAATTATGATCGCGACATAGGGGCTGTCGTTTTCAGGAAGGCGACCTAGGGCCTGTCGCCTTCTGGTCTTTTCTGCATTTCGGCACGTAATGCGTCCAATCAGCCATGCACAACCTTCGGGATGAAATATCGGACCCTTATACTCAGAGAGCTTATAGTGAAAGAGATTGATTTGACCAGGAGGAATCCTCCAGGGTGATGAACTAATGGGAATGATGTCATGATCGGAGAAAGCCAGCTTGATGACGATGAGCCAACATGGGGCGTCAATAATACGACAAGAGATTTTGCTCGACTTATGGGTCAGAAATAGGTGTCTACAGATTGCCCCTCCTTGATGCCTGCTTTGCAAGGGAGTGGAGCGGTGATGGAGCGAAAATGGCGTGAAACGGCGATGTAGCGGAATGAAGCGGAACGAGCTGAAAAGCCGGCATCAAGGTAAAGAGACACCCATTCTGGACGAATAAGCAGCGAGAATTATCCGGCTAACCTCGAACATGGCCGGGAACAGAGTGCGAGGATGGTTCCTATTGGGGACGAATAAAAATCAAAAGAAAAGAAATGATCAACCTCCTGATTCAAGAGGTACCCTGGCTATCTTTAGCGTGCAGGTTTCGTTCATTAGGGGATAGGTGCTGCCCGGCGGGTCGATTCGACTCTGGCCTTTGAGCGGGTCACGACTAATGAGCGGATCGGGGATAAAGGAATGACTGTTATAATGAATGGGGATGAGAGGAATCCTTCATAGGAACCATCACTGGCGGACTGGACCGAGCACAAGCTCGAGGAAAACTTTCAAATTCGGAGTGGAATTCTTGTCTACAAATGAGGATCTGGGTTGGGACATCATTGAGAAGCTGACTTTGACAAATCATGATTTGTGAAGCTCAAAATTCCTACATGATGCATGTTGGGCTAAAGAAAAAGGAAATCATAAAACGAATGCAAAGAAAGAGAGAAAATAACAAATATTCAAGGATAATATTGCTAGACAATGTAAGCAAGGGTCAAGACACTTCGCATCCCCGACGTGCGATAGAATCTATCGTCCCCAAGTCATATCACCCAACGGCCTATCCAGCGATTAGCAGTGTGCACCTAGATCATCCTTGTTTTTTATGAAGGGGAACTCAGATCCTGGAACACACTGAGAACCAGCCGGTCCTTGAGCTGATATAATAGTGTAGATACCATATAGTAATGCGAAGGGATTAGGGTTAGAGATACTTACCTGACTTACCTGACGGATGTCTTTTGATTTTGAATTTTCTGGATTTTTTTGGATTTTCCTACATTTTCAGATTTTTATGGATTTTCAATAATCAAAGCAATAAAAATAGACATGATACAATGCACCAAACAATGTCATCAAAACATATGTGCAAATATCCTGAACAGTCACAGAGGAATAAGCAAGACAGCACAGACTGGTCAGAAGGCGACATAGGGGTTGTCGCGACGCTTGACTGAAGAAGGCGACAGGAGACCTGTCGCCATCTTGAAGGCGACGGGTCGATATGTCGCTTTCTCAGTTTTCTCAGCCCGAGCTCAAAAGCTTTCAGCATAGGACTTGGTTTTGACTCCCATTTGGACTCTAAGTGTTCCCTACTCAAACTCCTATTCTCAATGGGTCTCCCCTACCCTTTCCTAGCAGGATTAGGAGTATTATGGCTCTATAAATAAAGGGGATGAGAAGCCAAATTCGGAGCTCTCATCTCTCTCTTCTTTTCTTCAAGCTTTGCAAGCTACCATGGCCATGAAGAGAGCTCCTCTTGATCCCATGGGTGGGGAGGCGGATTATGAAGGTCCGAAGCATGCTCGGGTGACCTTTGAAGCTCTCATGAGGATTACGGATGTTCCCAACCACTTGAGCCGGAGCGAGGAAGTGAGAGAGGTAAGTTGGTTGGTGTTTTCAATTTCCATGATTTTATGCTCCGAATTTCTTCATTAATTTTGTGTTCTTGTTCTTCCTCTTTTCTCTCTTTTCCTTTTCTTACCCTAGCTCTTCCCCGGCTCTCGCCGCTACTCTAAGCTCACTTGGATTCCCCGATGATCAAATCTCTACCCATGTATGTCATTAGGTTCTTAAGAGAGTGGGGTTTGGGTGGGGTTTTGATAGCGGCTCACAATTACCACAAAATTTCCTTTGATTGGCATAGTATCACGGCCTTGATAGAATTATGGCACCCACAAACCCATACTTTCATTTTCCCCAAATTTGAGGCGACCGTCCTTTTAGAGGAGGTCGAGGCCTTCCTAGCTCTTCCCAAGACCAAACCCGGGGACGAGCAAAACATAAGCTACACGGTTGAGCCCATTAACCCGAAGTTTATCCTAGGAGAGTTCATGACTGATCCGGGGGACGTTTACACCATGGTTAGCCCACAATTCATCCATCTAGTGCCTTTGTCTAAGTGGGTCATATCCAAGTGTAAGGACAAGAGCGTGGACCACCGAGAGATAGCCAAGGCCGTGGTCATATGCTTATGTGGGGTGGTGCTCTTCCCGTCCGGGGATCACCTCATAGACTATGCTAGCCTTGGTGCGATTAGTGGGGTATGGCGAGGACTTTCACTCTCTCACGCCGTCTTGGCGCACCTTTACTCGGGCCTTACTTCGGCTTCCATGGGAGGTTTCCTTTATGGCTCTATGATCCTTCTAGAGTGTTGGTTGGGTGTGAGGATTAAATTCAAACCGGTAGACAACCCCACCACCGACAGTCGGATCTTCGGGTGCCATCCTTTGAACTTCATTGGCGGCGCGGCCAAGTTTTCCGACAAGGTTTTATGCAGGACAGCGGACAAGAAGACTAGGAGTGCGTGGCACCTCTACTTCAGTACCCTACCAGTGGAACACTTTGCTTTGGGCGTAGCGGCACTTCGCGGGGCGGAGATCCGGCTACCACTCGGATGCGGCTTGGACTTGCAATTGATAGGGAATATGGCGACCGTGCTCTACAACCCGCAGCGGTGCTACCTACATATCGGGAAGCCAAGGACTCGGGTACTTCTGCCGTCACACTTGCCTCCTGCGAAGAAGCGACGCTTGGGGAACCCGGAGGACGAGCAGGCCGTGCGGAGCGCGCTGGCCTTATTGAGGGCATGTGCTACCCACGCACTCCCACCGAGACTTGACGAGGACCGGGAGACGTACCAGGCGTACCTCTTGGAGCATGAGAAGCTTCGGCCACTTGCGGACCGTGAGCTAGAAGAGAGACGTGATTGTACTTTTGGGCTTTTGATGGACTTGTGTGGTGAGATTGATGCTTGATGTAAGGGGAGTGAGACATGTTATTGATGTAAGCATTGATTTGTTGCAATGAGCATTGATTTTTAGGATTTTTGCACTGGTTTAAGAAGGCGACATGGGCTATGTCGCAATCAAGAAGGCGACTGGTCAACGGTCGCTACCATAAAAGTGAAGGCGACATAGGCACTGTCGCTACCTGGCAGAAGGCGACACAGATCCTGTCGCGTTCACAGGTCCCGGGGCAGTTTGAATTCGGGCCGAGCGCCCTTCTCTCCTTCCCTCCTTTCAAACCTTCTCTTCCTTCTCTTCCTTCCTTCCGGCGATTTCCTTCCTTCCGGCCTTCCCCTTCAACCCTCTCTCTTCTCTCCGTCAAGCCCCCCCCCCCTTTCTTCCTCCTCTTCTTTCTCTCCTCCTTCCTTCTTCCTCTCCTTTGACAACCGGCGATGGAGGGTGACGGTGGTGGGCAAGGAGGTGAGGGCGGCGGTCGGCGGCGCAAGAAGTCCATCCGGCGTCGGCAATCGGGTGAGGGGATGTCGACGGCGGCCCCGGATCCTCCCCCGGTCGTTCCGATGGAGGAGGAGACCGCACCGGCGATGGGTGACGAGGACGAGCCGGTCGGGCCCAAAAAGGTAGGTCTCCGAACTCTATGCTTGAATGTGGATGTGGGGGGTGCGGAGCACCCATTTGTAGGGCGATTTGCCCGAGGGAACGGCCGAAAAATGGAGAAATTCCGTCTCGGTTCGGCCCTGGTAATGCGACAGACCCCCTGTCGTATTACCAGAGCGAAGGCGACGCCCCTCATGTCGTTATTGAAGGCGACAGGGTGCCTGTCGCAATGAGAAACCCGAAAGCGACGGAGGTTCTGTCGCCTTAAGAAGGCGACAGACCCCCTGTCGTCTTATCAGGACAGAGAGTGATTTGCGCTCTTTCCTTCCGACTTCTGACCTTTTGGTGTTTTATTTGCAGAGTGAGTTGCGGGCCCGGCTCGGGTGGGCAGTGATCCGAGCAATTTATGACGGCTTACCGGACTTCCAGGTACGCCGATTGGAGGGCATGGGGTTCGGCCCGTTTCTGCGATTGGAGGAGCTGGCGCCAGACATGGCACTCATCCAGGCGCTGAAGGAGAGGTGGGACCCGGAGTGCCACGCGTTCCTCTTTCCGTGGGGGCACATGGTCCCCACGTTAGAGGACGTGGTACGGATCACCGGCCTGCGAGTGGACGGCCAGGCGGTGACTGGGACCACCTATACCAGCTACCAGGAGCTGGTGGAGAGGCTACTTGGACTGGAGGTGAGGGGAGAGAGGTCCTCGCTAGTGCAGCGGACGGTGCTGCGGGGACGGTGCTGCAGGCAACTACGCGTGGGGTGCGGCTCTCTTGACCCACCTCTTTGACAGTCTAGGCACCTCCAGCAGGGAGACAGGTGTCGCAGGGTTTTTTCCACTGCTACAGGTATGCTTCTCACACCTTACCCTTTATTGCTTTTCCTACTTGTCTTAATTAACTGTGGTACTAACTTGTATTACTTTTGCAGGTGTGGGCGTACTACCACCTCCCCTCCCTGGGTCGGGGGGGTGGCGAGGCGACGCGGCGCTATACCTCTCCTACAGTGCTGGCGGTTTTGCCGCGACGAGCGGTCCCTGCAGCGACAGGTGACGCTCATCCATGACGCGTTGGACACTGTCCCCTTCGGACATGTAAGTACTTCTAGCCTTAACATTTTCCTTTACTTTGCTTATTTGACAATTAACTGACGGGTCTTTACTTGTGGTGTGCAGGTACAGTGGACTCCCTACGTCGGGGAGGACGACGCCACCCAGCCGTGGGTGGAGCGAGGCCGTCCCTACTTCGGTAGGGACATTTGGCTTCACTGTTTTAACACAGTGGTCCCGCTCCACCACCGGCTAGTGGCGCGGACACTGGGACTCCACTAGGCGGTGGTGGAGTTCCCGACCCGACAGAGGTCATGGGAGAGGCCCGGTCGCAGCTTCCGAGGAATCCAGCAGGTCACGGACTGGACAGTCCGGGTCCGAGAGCAGCTGGACAACTGGGAGCGGTGAGGGAAGGAGGTGGTCTCCGAGGCTGCCAGCGACGAGGACTACTTCTGGGCCTATGCCCGGAAGTATGGGGCCCAGGTGTACAAGGGGTCCCGACGACCGGTACGTATTTTACTGCTTTCAGTCTCTTTTGAGTTCTTAGTTGATTATGTGACTGACTTGGCTAGTGATTGCAGCTTGACCCCGAGGGACGGATCTCCTCGCTCGAGGGCATCCTCCATTCCACCATCCAGCAGCGAGACGACCTCCAGGCGGTGGTGGATCAACTGGTAAGTACTCTACACCCTACCCTTCTGTTTCTAACTGTGGTTGACTGACTCTTGATGTTTTCTTTTGCAGCGGGCAGAGCTGGACCGTGCGCAGCAGATGGTGGGAGGGTCTTCCTCCTCCCGAGAGGATCCCGGTCGCTCCGTCTTGGAGGGCCAGCTAGCGTCGGCGGCGGCCCGAGCGGAGGACGCCCTCGCCCAGCTGCGGGAGCGGGTAAGTTACTTATTTAGATGCCCCTGTGTTTTTGCTTCTTTCGTGATTTCTGACAAAGTTTTTTCTGATATTACAAGAGCAGGAGCTGAGGACTGCCCTGGCGCGGACGACCACGCTGGAGGCGGAGATGGCGGAGCTACGCCTACGCTCCGAGGCAGCGGAGGTGGCGCGGTGGCGCCAGGAGGCAGAGGCGGCGTCCCGCTGGCAGCAGGTTGCGGCGGAGGCGACGCGCTGGCGCCAGGAGGCGGAGGAGGCGGTACGACTGCGCGCCGAGGCTGGGGACCTCCGCACCCAGCTGGGGGAGGAGAGGCATCGCGGCGACATGCTGCGATCCGAGATGAGGGGTCTGGAGAGGGCCCTGGCCTTGGTCGGGCGCAGCCGATCAGCGACCAGCCGGAGCGGTATCCCGAGCGGGTCCGCTGGGCACTACCTGACAGGTTCCTCTGGACGGCGGAGGAACGAGGAGGAGGAGCGACGACGGCGCGAGAGAGCGCCAGAGGGGAGCGAGACTGGGCCGAGAGTGATGGCCCCTCCATCTCCCCGCCCGCCTGAGGGTACGGGGGAGAGTGGTTGAGGGTTTGTACTTTTTGCTCCTTTCTTTTTGTACATGATATGAATGGAATGGAACTTTTTGGTGTTTTTTTATGGTTTGCGACTGAGTGAGAGTGACGAGTGAGATATGAGTGCCGCTTTCTTTTCCGTCCTGCACACTTAGACAACCACGAAACAAGTCAGATCTGTTCTTATGCTTAGCCCCTTGCCTTAAAATGCGACGAGTGAGCGACCTTGATAATTCGTCAAGGGGCTAAGCCTTATTAAATAGGTAAAAGATGCGAATAAACAAATGAAATGCATGTATGCAAACGGCTTGGAATCATTTAATGTTTTGAGATTTTGGAATATTTGATTTTTAGGGTTTTGGAAATATTTGATTTTTTTAGAGTTTTGGGGAATATTTATTTGATTTTTTTGGAGTTTTGGAAATATCTGATTTTTTGAGTTTTGTGAATATCTGATTTTTGGGGGTTTTTTTTGGATATCTGATTTTTTTGAGTTTTTTTGTGAAATATCTGATTTTTATGATTTTTTTTTTGAGTTTTTTTTGTTAGCGCCTAAAGCCGGCGTTAGCCCTTCCTAAAATAAGACACGCGAGACGGAAGGTACTCGCATCTTCGGGCCACAACACTTAAACCGATTCGAGCCGCTGGTTAGGAATCTTGATCACCTCCGGTTCTCGCCACATGGCTTTCTAAGTTAGGACGTGTGTAAGGGGTGACAACGCCTCGGTAAACCTACCCTTAGTTGATGCTGCGACTAATTAAGCCCCACCCAAGAGGTGACTCAGCCTTATAGGGAGAAACGGAAGATTATGTAAGGAAAGTCTTGTGTGGGTATAGGGATGTTGAGTTCGGCTACTTCCTACAGCATACCATTCGGAGATTGGGTCTGTTGTGGAGGGACTTTATGGTCTTCTGCTATGGACTTGCCTTGCTTTGGGGCATGCGTACGACCGAGCTCATTAGTGTCCTGCGGGGACTTTGCCACTCTTTGCCATGCCCCTATTGTATTATGGATTTTCTTTTCTTTTCGTTTCTTTGCTTCTTTGCCCTTTTGTTATTTTGACCGTCCCTGTTTGAGACTTCCTCTTGTCGGGGTATGCTGTAGGTTGACGACCTCACCCTTACGACCCTTTTGCCCCTACACTTCGACCGATTAGGAGAGAATGACCGATGCATCGCTAGAGTAGGGCCCGCATAATTGCAGCATCTACCAAGTGTAGTTATCACGGCTTGCCGTGTGCGTGTGTGTTAATCCTAACGTAGAGCAGCCCTTGGTGATTAGAGAGGTATCTTAGACTCCCAACATGGGGCTACTCCCCGATCTAGGTGTTGTGGCCTCACACCTATAGGCCTAAGGATAGAAACGTTTGAGGTACAACCCGTTCCACGGATGTGATAATTCGACGCCCTCAGCATTGATTAAGCGATATGCATTTCCAGGGTAGACCTCCTCACAACGTACGGACCCTCCCAGTTGGGTTGCAGTTTGGACCTAGGACCTCCGGGTTTGATAAATATGCGTTTCAAGACCATATCACCCTCTTGGAATTTTCGTTCAATTACCTTCTTTTGAAAAGACCTTGAGATTCGCCTTTGGTAGGAAAGCACATGGTCGGCTGCCATAAGCCGCCTTTCATCTAAAAGTTCCAATTGGACTAGTAACGCCTCTCGACGTTCATCAAGATTAAGTTCCTTGTCTAGTTGGAATCTTAGTGAAGGAATTAGGATCTCATATGGAACTACCGCCTCCATCCCGTAGGTGAGAGCGTACAGGGTTTGTCCCGTGGGAGTGCGGACGGAGGTGCGGTAGGCCCATAGAGCCTCTATTAGCTTCTCTGGCCAGTCGGTGAATTATGCGACTCACAGGTTTTCTTTAGGATTTTAAGAAGGGTTTTGTTAGTTGCTTCAGCTTGGCCATTGCCTTGTGGGTAATACGGTGATGAATGATGCAGCGTGATGTTGTATTTCTTACAGAGGTCCGGAGCTCTTGTGTGATGAATTGCGGCCCATTGTCCGTGACGATGCTGCTTGGCACTCCGAACCGCGAGATGATGTTTCTCATGATGAAGCGGCACACCGTGGATGCTTTGATTTCTGTGAAGGCTTCAGCTTCTGCCCACTTGGTGTAATACTCAGTCACAGTTAGGATAAATGACTTTTGTTTGGTTTGAGCATTAGAATCACCAAGAGGGCCGACAATGTCGAAAGCCCACATGGAGAATGGCCATGGTGTGGAGAGTGGGTGTAGTGAGGAGGAAGGGGCATAGATCTTATCGACATGGAGTTGGCACTTAACACACCTACGGACGTAGATGGTACAGTCTTCTTCTAGGGTTGGCCAGTAATAGCCCTGCCTAATGATCTTCTTTGCTAGCATCTGATTGTTGACGTGCCCTCCGCATTCACCAGCATGGGCCCCTTCCACCACCTTCCAAGCTTCGTCATCGGTAAGGCACCTTAAAAGAACTCCATTAAGGGCTCGCCTGTACAAAACTTCTCCGACAACTGTGTACCTTAAGGCGGCTCTTCTGATGGCTTTACGGTCTTCTGCACTTGCCCCTTCAGGATATGTTCCATCCCTGCAGTATTGCTCTATCTCGAAGTACCATGGCAGTTCCTCTTCATTCAGAATCTCCTCGAGCTCAGTTAACATGACTTGCTGCGCTCCTCTTTTCCTAGCCCTCTCTTCTAAGGTTGCCCTAAGGTCGCTAAACCAAGGGTCTTGGGTAGATGGAACATCGAGACGCTGGACGACGATTGTCTCAGTCCGGCGACTCAGAGGGAAGGATAGGGATGAGGCTAGCGACGCCAGAGCGTCGGCCAGGATGTTTTGGGAACGAGAAGTGTGGATATAGATGAGCTTACGGAATTGCCTGCCAACAGCGTGACCAGGTCTTGATATGGCTTGAGCTTCGGGTCACGAGTGCGGTAAGTTGAGAGCACCTGCCGCAGGACGAGCTGAGAGTCTCCTATAATTTGAGGTGCGATGCCCCCAGCAGATAGCATGCTTGAGACCAGCAAGGAGAGCCTCATACTCTGACATGTTGTTGGTAGGGGAAGGTGAGTTGATATGCAAAGGGATGGTGATACCTTCCGGGGTAAGCAGCACGGCTCCAATGCCCCGTCCCTGAAGTTGAGTGCACCATCGAAATGAAGGGACCAGAAGGGGTCTTTGATTATGACTGAGAGTTCCTCATCGGGGAATTCCTCGAGGGAGTCACTGTGGGGGTGGTAGATGGGCTAGATGCTCGGCGATGGCATACCCCTTGACGGCCTTTTGGACCACAAAGGATATGTCAAACTGGGAGAGGAAACTCTGCCAGCGTGCCAGCCGATCAGAAAGGACGGGCTTTTCAAGAAGATAACGGAGTGGATCCATCCTTGAGATCAGCTTGACCTCGTGGGCTAGGAATAGTGCTTGAGCTTTTGGACTACCCACACGAGTGCGGCACAGTTTTGTCCGCGTGGTGAGCTGGATTCAGCGGTGTTGAAGAGCCTAGAGAGGTAGTATGCTGCCCTTTCTTTCCCAGATTCGTCATGTTGTGCCAGGACAGCTCCTAGGGAGTCCTCAATGACTGAGAGATACAGGATTAGCGGCTTTCCGGTACAGGAGGCTGTAGACTGGGGATTCATGAGATAACTTTTCAGCTCATCGAAGGCTGCTTGGCATTTGTCATTCCATTCGAATTTTGCCCCTCCTTTCAAGAGATCATAAAATGGGCGACATCTTTGCGAATGCTGGGAGATAAATCTTTGATGAACTGCAAACCCCGATTACCCTCTTAATTGCGAGATGTTCTTTGGAGGAGGCATTTCGCTATTGCTTGGCCTTGTTTGGATCGATCTCAATGCCCCGCTTGCTGACTATGAAACCTAACAGCTTTCCTGATGAGACCCCGAACACGCATTTTTTCGGATTCATTCTCAGCTGATACTCTCTAGACCTCTGCAACACCTTGGCTAGGATTTCGGGGTGTTCTCTCCTGGTTCTTGACTTCACCAAGATGTCATCCACGTATACCTCTACATAAACGTGCATCATATCGTGAAGATGGCCATCATCGCCCTCTGATAAGTAGCGCCGGCATCTTTAACCAAACGGCATGACTACATAGCAGTATGTTCCCCAGGGCGTGGTGAAGGATGTTTTCTCTTGATCTTCAGGAGATAGACGGATTTGGTTATATCCTGAATACCCATCCATGAATGAGAGGTCTCATACCCACATATTGTCGATTAGCACATCAAGATGAGGAAGCGGGAAGTCGTCCTCGGACATGCCTTATTAAATCCCTGAAGTCGATGCAGATTCTGACTTTCGTCTTTCTTCATGACAGGACTATATTGGCCACCCAGTTCGGATAAAGCACTACCCTGATGAATCTAGCCTTATGGAGTTTGTCTACTTCGTCCTTCATCTTTAGGGCTGTGAGTGGGTGGAACCTTCTGAGTTTCTGCTTGATTGCCTTTGCCCCTTCTTTCAGTACCAGTCGGTGCTCCACTAGTGAGGGGTCTAGGCCGGGCATGTCCTCGTAAGACCAGGCGAATGTATCCTTGTACTCCCTAGGATTTGCACCAGTTCCTCTTCTTCATCAGGAGGGAGTTTGCTGAGATAATCACAATCCTGGATCTTCTTCTGTTCCAAGGTTGACTTCCTTAGTAGATTCATCCACTGCCGTTGTAGGCTCATCGAACTCTTACTCCACTGGCATATTTTTCGGCAGCGTCATCTACTTCGCTATCCTCTTCATCGACTGGGTCCTCATCATTCATTATTTCGTAGACACCAAACCCGTCGTCTATGAACACCCCATCCTGCTCAAACACTTCTCGAACACCAGCGCTTCTCTGTGAACTCCTCTATCAATAGCAGCGCTTGACACCGCCGAGCTAGCTCTTGAAGATATCTCCGGGAATAGCTTTTTCCCCCTGCTTCCTAGGACGGTGCTTGGAATTGGCGGATGGCGGGCTGACCTGACTCTCTATCCTAGCCTATCTATCTAACTCTAGACTCACCTACCCTAGACTCTCCTAAACTAGACGACTCTACAGGACTGGGGGAGGACATGGTGTCCTCGAAGAGAATGGCTCCTAATGAAGGAGCAGAGGGGGCCCTCAGTCGAGGGGTGCCCCTGATAGCAGAGTGCAGGACGTATGCCGGCTCCTCGACCTCAACGTGCATTGAAAGTGGACGTTTTTTTTTGGGATCGGAGGAGAGCATGCAACAGGAGAGGGTGACCTCGTGGTCACCTGGATCAGCTTGAAGAGCGGAGAGGACAGCCGGTGGGAGCTCGGGTGTGAGGAGGCTGTGCGCCCGTGAGGAGCTGAGGAGTCAGCTGGATCAGCAAAGGAGGAGAGGATGGGACCAGACTGGGAAGGAGGGAATCCAGGAGGGATGGGTGATGGCTAGGCAGGTGCCTTCCAGAGTTCGTCAACGGTCTTCCCCTCCTCGTAGGGGATGTCTGGCTCTCCTACGTCTGAGGCATCGCTCATGAGCTGCCTTTTGGATGTGATAGCAATGGGTGGATCTAACAACTCTTCCGCAGCTGCGCAGGCCAGCAGCTGGCGTGCCAGTTCTCTCCTTTCCCAGAACAGTCGGCTGAAGGCGATGGTGATGTCTTCTATGTCGAACCATCTATACCACTCAGCCTCTGGGTCTCCGGTCTTTCTCCTCCTGGTCGGACGGAGGGCTTCTAGGGCTCTATAGGTCAGCAACGGGGCATGCCGAGAGAAGTTCCGGCCATGCACCTCGTGTGTGAGAGTTCTGCCTCGACTACCACGGTGTTGTATCCAGGTTGGGTAGGCCCCCTGATAAAGTGACACCAGAGTGTCCAGGGAGTGGCCTCGGTCGGCCTTAAGAGTGGATGTGCTGGATGACCATGGTTTGGATTTCTCCCTGTACCCTAAGCCCCATCGCTTTTCGTGACGATGTCGGGGATGGGTTTGACTATCCTGTAGCTTGCCCCTAGGCCCTTGCCTTCTTCATACCCCAACTTCATCATAATTTGCCACCCCTTTGTGCTTAGTGGCTCTTTTCTCTTGACGCATTGACCCGGGCTAGGTTGACCTCTCGCTGGGACTGGAACGTGTAGCTCCAGGGGTAGTTGATGTCTAGCACTGAGACGATGGGTTGTTGGCTGGCCACACAGCTGGGAGGTGGGTATCGTGGAGGGCATCTACGGAGTGGGTGGTGGCTATGCTCTTGACCTTGATGATTCTCCCTTGGAACGGGAACTTCAGGCATTGGTGCGCGGTAGATGGCACAGCTCCTAGTGACTCTAACCATGGGCGCCCAATAGCCTTGACATGGGATCATATCTAGGACGTAGAAGTCACTGTGACGGCGAGGGGTCCCAGTTCGGCTTGCACAGTTACCATGCCGTGGCAGGATCTTCTGGAATTGTCGTATGCGGCAATGGTGGTGGGCGTCGGCCTCAGCATACTTTCTGACAGGTCACAGGCTCTTAGCGTACTCAGCGGGCAGACATTTATGGATGCCCGTATCGACCAGTGCCGCTCCCACTGCTATATGGTTGATGACTAAAGTGACACAGAGGGGGAGCCTCCTGGCTTCTGGGGGTGCTAATTCGCTTTCTGCAAATGTGATTGCCGGCCCGCGAGTCACCATGGCCAGGGCACTAGGTAGCTTGTCTGCCATCATGTCTTCATTCACTACCACCTTCTGCAAGAAATTCCTCAGGGCTTCCTGGTGCTCTTTAGACTTCTTTATCAACTCCAGAATGGAGATCTGGCTGGCACGTGGTCCAGGTGCTTGAGGATGTCATAGTGGGTTCAGGCAGTGGCTCAATCAACCCCTCATCTTGCTTGTTGCTGAGCTTGTGTTGCTGTGGCGGCTGCAGGACCTGCTGGGGGTTTGTGGAAGTGGTGGTGGTGGAGATAGGTGGGTACGGGCGGCGAAAGACTCGCCCGCTCCGTAGGGTGGTCGGATTGGTAGGTGGCTGTCTACGGAGGATAATGTTGCGGCGGAGGGTTGGTCCGGCCCAGGTGGTGGTAGGATGATGGGTGAGGGAATGGATATGATAGGGGGTAGAGGGATGGAGACAGGTGGAGCGAAAGGTAAGATGATGGGTGAGCTAACAGCTGGCGCATATGCTGAACTGACGGGCAGTATGACGGCGTTGGCCATGGAAACTACAGAAGGACTGACTGGGGAGCCGTGTAGGCTGGTTGTATTGTTTGGGATTGGATAGGATTTGTTAATGGACATGGGTCCCTCATTGTGTCCAGTTTGTTCGGAGGGGGTGGTGGACGACGAGGTCCTGGGGCTGTTGTTGCTGTGTTGTTGTGTGGGGGGGTGGGTGGTGATGTGTGTGGACGATCCCGAGGTCCTGCAGTGGCTGCTGATTGCTGCTGTTGTTGTGTGGAGGGGGTGTTGGCGCTGCTGCCTTTTGCTGTTGTTGTCTCTGCCTTTCTTGATGTCTCCGATCACTGCGGAGGGCTGTCCAATCTATCTGTTCTGCTCATGCAAGTCATACACCAAGTCCTGAATGTGAAGCATGATCGATGGTATGACCAGGCTGCCTGTGGAAGACACAGTATCGGGTTTGATCCACACTTGGGTTCAGAGGTCTCTCAGGAGGGAGCCTAATGGCGTCTGTGGAGAGCAAGGCCAAGAATATGTCGGAGAGTGTCTCCGGCAATGGTGGGTAGTGAGCTCTCCTAGGCCCATGGGACGCCTTTGTTGAGAGCATCAGGGGTGGTACTTGTTGTATTGGCGCTGCTGCTGCCCTTGTGGCGGATTGGTAGGGTTCTGACCCTGGGCATTGTATTGGCGGTTTTGGCTCTGGCCGGTAGGGTTGAACGCGCTTACTTGCTCGTTCACTTGGACGCCTTCGGTGACAGGCCCCTGAGGCTTCCTTTGGAAACGAGACTTCTGGGGTTCAAACATGAATGGATGGGAGAATCTTTGAGCTGGGTCTGGATGAACCGGGCCGGCTGTAGAGCTGATGCATATTGGAGATGTCGTTCATCGCCAAAATGTTGCGGTAGGCAGGTGTGGCGTTGGCGATGATGATCTTCACCTTCTCCCCCTCTGGAAGGTACCCGGAACTCTGGTGGCCATTTGCCTCCACCTATCGGCGTATGCTGAGAAATCCTCATCCGGCTTCATCTTTTCAGCTATGAGATCCGTGAGGGAATATTCAGGCCCGACCCTGTCTTGGAATTGTTCGAGGAACTTGGCCTTCACGACAGCGAAGTCCTCAGCGTCCTCAGGTAGCAGGGAGTAGACCAATCAAGAGCATGCCCGTCAGCGACCGGCGGAAGAGATATGCCATGAGACGGCGGTCATGCTGGTAGGAGCGGACTCATAGATGAAGTCCTTGATATGAGTGTAAGGATTCCTGAGCCGTTGTACTTGCGGTACTTCGGCAGCTCGGATGGAGAGGGGACCCATAGGCCATTGAAATTTGGCATATGCACATCGTGGTGCTGCCTAGGTCGACTTGCTTACGGAGCTCTTGGAGCTCCTTCTTGATGGGCCCACTCGGACATCATGTCCGGTGCGGCGGATGGCTGGCGTATATGGACGAGGCACGAGAGGTAGGCCTGGCGCGTGGCTCAGGACGATGAGGGGAGTAACATGGCTGGTATGGTGGAGACCGCGGCCTCGATCACGGGGAATATAGGCTCAGACTCAAATGGCGTAAACGGATGGTCCGCGGTCGATGGGGTGTGTCGGCTCGTCCATGGTGACGTGGGGGCCGGATGTAGCTGCTGCGGGGCGTGACGCGCCCGCTCTGGGTGGGGTGAGGAAGCGGCCTTTCCTTGAGGGCCGTCATGAGGGTCTGGATTGGGACTGATCAAGCTGAGGAATTAGGTGCAAGAGCTGAGCGGCTTGATCGTCCGACTGAGGAAGGTGGGGTTCCGAGACGGGCTGCCCTCGTCACGACGGCGACCCTCAGAGGTATGGACGGTAGCGACCCAAGGCCGGGTCACCTCGTCAAAGAGATCATGGGGTAGGGACTCTTCGTAACCCGGGAATTCTGGAGGGCAGTGTCGGGATTCTCACTATGTAGATCGGGTTCAGAAAGACTCCATGTTGGAAAGTGGGTGGAGAGAGATGGGGAGAGCCTTTCCAGACTTGAGAGAGGCAACCTAACCTAGACAGACTCTTAGTTTCCTAAACAAGCAATCCTATGTAGACAAAAGGAAAGAGAAAACGTCTCACCTCTCCAAATGAGGAAGGGTTTCCTAAATGGGAGAAGGCTCCAACTTCGGGTAGGACTAGGATTCTCCTCTACCTTGCCAAATGAATCTAGACTCGATCCTAGGTGGCGACGGGTACAACCAGCCCGGCGACCGGTGGGAATCCACGGTCAGCGGGACTTACGGAGGCCCTCGAGCGAGTGCTCTAGTCGGACACAAGGAATATGTGGCCGAGAGAGCGAGCGTCGCTGAGGAGGAAACCTATGCTACGAATAGGAGCGATGTAATGCAAATCCTATGTGCACCGGAGTGCATGCAAAATTCAAACCTAGTACTAACAAAACAAGAATTAGGACTAACTGCTCTCAGAGAGGAAAGGCGACAAGGAGGATGTCGCTACCAAGATAGCGACAATCACCCTGTCGCGTTGCTTCTCGCAGTGGACAGAGGGCAATTAAGTCCTAATATGCACAAAAAGTCAAACAACCTAAAAATACAAGAGTGGTAATCTCTCAGAGCATGGTATGATGAAATCCGAATGGAGTATGTGAAAGCAAACCCAAATTTGCAAGGAAACACAAGAAACCAGAGCACTGACCTGATCGCGACAAGCCCCTGTCGCCTCCTTTAACGCGACGCAACCTCGTCGTGTTCCTCCCAGACTTCAGCAGACTTTAAATAATGAAAAAAAAAGGTATGGGTAGAGCGCGTACCTGATGGCGACGCTGCTGCTGTCGCCTTATTGTATCGCGACGTAGCCCACATCGTCTTCCGCACAGCACACAGAAGATAGAAACAAAAAAGGAAGGATACTGTGTAGTATGTACTGACCTGATCGCGACGCGCCTTCTGTCACTATTTGGATCGCGACGTTAATCGTGTCGCCTTCTCACCCAGAACTGCAGAACACTAACAAATTCAAAGGAAGAGAACAAAAAGGAAAACTAGCAAACAACACACCTGTTAGATGATAGGACGGCAGGGAAAGGAAGACAAGCGTGATGGGTACAAGTGGTCCCACCGTGATCGCCAAAAGGTGTAATCACGGGATTGTATCCCCTTTTGAAATTGATTGTGAAGGTGTAGGGATTAAGAACTGACCGTGATCGCCACCAATGCAGTCGCCTCTTGATGTTCAGATGAGGGCTGACTACCTTGGAAAGGAAATATGAAGAGGAAGGCGTACATGATAACGCGACAGAGGTGGGCGTCGCAATGCTTTAACGTGAATGCGACGTAGGCAGTGGCGCATTCTTTATCGCGACACACCGGTCGTAGCCTCTTCTTCAGTGGATGGAGACTTGGGTTCTTCGTCTTCCTGCTCCTCAGCCGGCCGAGGGGCAAGAGCCTCACCTTGCTCTGACCTTTAACACCTGCCAAAGTGATTCAAATAAACAAACACCCATTAGAATTCGTGTGTAATGATCTATTCAATGAAAAGCATGGAATCATGAACTAATATGGAGGAACTCACGAGATTGGGGCTTTTAACCCCTGTGGGTGTTAAGAATAGTGTGTGGTCGTGGTCTAATGCTAACTAGAAAGAAAACGAAGCTATGCATGCCATGAAATCAAAGAAAGAAAGAGAAGAGGGGAGAGGAGATTGTGTAGCCGATGGGAAAACGCCCTGGAGGGCTCTTGTTGATCTTCTGGAGGGAGAACTCTTCATGGAAGATGAAGCTCTCTTGCTCAGCGAACTAAAGAATCTGGCCTTGCCCAAAAAGATGCAGAGATGAGGTACTTATGGGTGATTATTCCCAACTCGGGTCTGAGAGGAATAATGGGCAAGAGTCCGACTCTAGGTAGTATGGCTGTGCAAGGGCTATTGGAACTCGGAAAGGGACATGTTAGGAAGGTCTGCTCGAATTTGAGAGGATTTGGACGTGATTGGACGTCCAAATGAAGCAATTACCATCAATAGCATGTGTCCAAATTGGCTTCGGATTGAGTTTCCTGTTTAAGGGCCTGAACGACGGCCCAGGTGTCGCCTTCTGAATGCGACGGTCGATACGTCGCCTTCCTCATATGGAAGGCTGACTTGAGTCATTTTGTGATTTCCTGAGGATTTAAAATGTGGAATTATGATCGCGACATAAGGGCTGTCGTTTTCAGGAAGGCGACCTAGGGCCTGTCGCCTTCTGGTCTTTTCTGCATTTCGACACGTAATGCGTCCAATCAGCCATGCACAGCCTTCGGGATGAAATATCGGACCCTTATACTCAGAGAGCTTATAGTGAAAGAGATTGATTTGACCAGGAAGAATCCTCCAGGGCGATGAACTAATGGGAATGATGTCATGATTGGAGAAAGCCAGCTTGACGATGATGAGCCAACGTGGGGCGTCAATAATACGACAAGAGATTTTGCTCGACTTATGGGTCAGAATGGGTGTCTACACACGATAGCCAAAAGTCCACACTGCGGTCACCAACCGACCTCGTCGTTGGAACCCATAGATTAGTAACCCACTATGTCGTAAAACATAACCCGACAGAGGGCGCAAATGCCGATAACAATGCGAGAAAACACCTGTCAGCAACTCGCACCGTCGGCAACAAAGCCCAACAAAGTGCACGGTTGCCTGACAACAACTCGGAAAAAACACCTGAGGGTCAACCACCACACTCAGGAAGACAGCCTTACACTACTAGCCACAGCTAGCACCGGTCATCAGCAAAATCAAAAAGTGACGCGGCGACGAGAACCCAAGTCACATCGCACTCGCGGACAGTCCGCAACACACTGAGCAATGTCCATTATCGCCACTAGGTCTCACACAGACCTTCCTCGCGGTCCGACAAGGACAACAGACAAACGCGGAGAAAATCTCAATACGCAAAACGGTATCCACTATCACCACTAGGTCTCACCAGACTATCCTCGTGGTCCAACAGGGACACCAATGCACGTGGAGCCACACAACTCCAGAACCACTCACTCCACGGCACAACAAGCCGCGACAAAACACAGAAAACGTTTGGAGTCAGCCAGCACTTGCACCTCACAACGTCAACAACACGTGGCCGAGTACTAGAAGTCAATTGACCTCACTGTCACCAAACGAACGACAGGAGACTCCACCACTGGCTGCAAGACTCACCACGCCACGCACAAAAGAACCACAAGCCAAAAGGGCACAACAGGCCACACCAGCTCCAACCCTTAAGGCACGGAGCATCCGAAGACGCTCAAAGTGCAGCACACACAACTGCACCCAGGGCCAACACAACACAGTGCCCACAGAAGGGGACTCTTCACCAGAGACCCACAAGAAAAGCGTACGGAAAACCGACGACATTTAGAGCACAACGACCACCATGTCGGCTCTAGAAAGGCACACAAAAACATGAAATACCAACTCTGCCACACGGGGAGCGAAAACAACAACAACTCCATGGCGCACAAGAGTAGGATAAACCATCTTCATCGCAAACGATAAAAGAGGTCAACACCAGAAGGAATGGCATGCAAAAGACCTTCAAGGCACAAGCCAAGGAGCACACCAAATAATCCTTGCTCGGCACACCCAGCAAGAAACACACGGCGAAACCAAACACCGCAACGCCACAACCTCCCACCAAGGTCGTGACACACACACGCACGACTCCCACAAAACCAACGGAGTCGGCCACAACACGGCGGCAACCCTCGGCACACCCGCCGAGATCGCACGCAACCAGGCAAGAACAACGTCCCACCACAAAAATGGCTACCTCAGACCTCCACAAGGTTGAGAGCTGAAAACACAAATCGTTCTGGACCCCAGACACACCACGAGGTCGGGAACCCACACATGCCAGTGCCACCACAAACTAGCACCCAAGCACAAAACTAAGGAACCAAGAAAACACCGTAGCGGAGATCACCAGAAACTCGGGTCCACACCAAGCCAGACCAACAATACCCACAAAGACTAAACACAGCAAGGATACAATCTCCGTGTTAGCTCGGGCATCGAACCGTACTTAAAAGTGTCGCGTAAGGGCGTTGTTACAACAACAACATCCACTAAGCCGCCGCCACTGGCCGCCTAGAACTATCACAACAACACACAGCACGAACAGTCAGCCGACCCAAGGTGGCACAGAAACAACGACACGGGAGAGCAACCAGCTCAACTCAAAACAACTCAAGGGAAGATAACTCCACCAAGGGTCGCCACAATGCGCACCCTAGCAACACAATATCACGTGGAGCATCACAACCCTGAGAAACCACCAAAAGCGGAGGAAGGAGACACGTAACGCAACGGTCTCTTCCAAACACAAGACGAAAAATCACGACGCAAGACTGTCACTTCACAAGAAGCACAGCCAAGAACACAATCACAACACTCACCAGACCATCATCTGGGAGAAAAACGTCGGGCACAGGAAACAACACAATCTATCCGAGCCACGGGGACACATAAAGTCCCACCGGTGCAACCGAGACACTCGGAAAACAACTGCAAAGCAACTTGGCCATGCAACAACCAGATGCACCACCAAGGGCACACACATTGACCGGAAACACCGCGGCAGACTGTAACACACACAGTCCAACCGACAATGACAGCTCAACAACTCTACACCCTCTCGGAACTTCTCCAAGGTGCCAGAACGCCACAGCGCAGAGCAACTTACTGAGCTATCGACACAAGAAAAACATGGTCCAGTCGAAACTCTACACTGCCCAAGGGGAACATGAAAACTACAGCGTACGTCCTGTGGTTCAGGCCGAGTCTGCTGTGGTGGCGGGGCATCTCTAGCCTCCTGCTAAGGTGCTTACACAGCCACCTCCCAAACACGACTCGCCTAGGAACAAGGGAAATGAATCCACACAGGACAAGCACACGCACAAAACGCAAAACGACTCTGATTCGCTTGCTGCTACTGTACTCTCACACTCTGAGTTATTCGGAACATTTCCTTATATGTCTCGACAAACCAGGCTCTGATACCAACTGTAACGACCCAAGATCCGCATTACCAATAACCAACCAGTAATCCGAATCCTGACCCGCTAACCCACGAGCCGACACTCGAAAGGGTAAGAAAAGAGTGTCTGAGGAGAACATATAAGTAAATGTACACGCTAGAAATTAAAACAATTAACACAAGAACAACTCAGAGTCAAATCTAAACGCAAGAGTACAGTGGGTACAAAGAAAAGTACCACTCACAGTAGCCAAGCAAGACCAGCACCGGAGAGACAAGGCTCCACAGCCTCGAAAGCCGCACACGAACACCTGGGGAAAAGGGAGTGAGTCTCAGGAAAGAGACCCAGTAGGGCAACTAACCCCCATCGATAACAACACTACTAAGCAGGAAAGAAAGCTCAGTAAGTAAACACTCACAGCCTGTACAACACACAGGAACCGGTGGCGTAGTACGCAACTCCCTCAGGAGCGTACTGAGAAAAACTGGAACCTCGCAGGCTCGACAGCACTACAAGCACAGCACACACAACAAGCTCACAAGCAAGAGCTCACACACATTCTCACAAAGTAGGACTAGTAGGGTCTGTGTGCTCGGCGTCCCGGCACCACAGAATCTCTCAACCCTAACCACGTGTGCACACTACAGACGCTCTCTCTCACGTCTGGTCCACGACCGGTTTTTCCCCCTACGCCTGACCCTAGCGGTAGAGAAGGGGCTCCACGGAGACCGGATCGAAACCACCACAAGGAGTACGCACAGAACGGAGTCGCACTCAGCGTCCTGGCTCACTAGCGGAGGACAACCACACTCTAGTCATCTAGACGGAGTCGCACCCACGCCTAGGAAACATAACAGAAACTGGCACGCGGTAACCCCCAACACAAGTACAGACGGAAACACTCTCAACGTCTGAAGTACCGCGCAACGGACAGACACCATGTGTCAACGTCACAACACAGCCAAACACAACGCGAGCACAGGCAGAGACTCTCTATACCTGGCAGACTGTGCTAACAGGCGGACACCGCATGTCAACACCTCAAACCACAGAAAGGGAAACACACAGCATACTGGGAACACATCTGTAGGTAGACAGCAGCATCGACCGCCGCCAACCAGGAAGTAAACGACAGCATCACATGTCGCCAAGCAAATAGTAGACGGCAGCATCAACTGCCGCTAACAAAAGGTAGACAACAACACTCCAGACGTCTAGAAAAAGTAGACGGTCACAGGTTGGCCGTTTACCCAAACTCGGCGGCAAAGGATCATGCCGTTTATATCCTACCTGAAGAACCTGACGGCACAGATCTCACCGTCTAGTTCTCCCTAAAGAGCTTAACGGCAAAGGATCACGCCGTTTACCTCTTCCCTGAAGAGATCAACGTCAACATCCCTTGACGTTGACTTCTTCAGCCTCCAGCAGCTGAACCAGCCTCCAGCTGATTCCCACACAGGGCAAATTCAGCCCCAAACACAATGGGTGATGACAAGGAACACTTCCTTCATCACAGCCCGCACACAATACCGAAAAAACACGATCCAACACATGGATCGGCCAAAACGCCCTAAAACCCGGCATGGAGAAAAACCCTCCCCAAAGCTCGATTCTACGCAAATCACACGCACACATGCATAGAATAACACACAAGGGAGCTAAAGGGTTTACTTCCCTACCTCAGAAACGCTTAAAAACTCCACATAAACCTCGATTCGCACCGAAACCCCAGAAGCTTCTCGCAAGAACCGCCGTCCGATCCGTCATTTCCCACCCGATCTGCCACTGCCACGCGCATCACGACCTTCCCACGTGCTCCCGTCAGCAACCGAAAGTGCTGGAGAAGTACATAGGTGAAAGAGGAGGGAAAAAGAGAGGAGAGGATGAGGGAGAACAGCCCTCGGGTTGCCCCTAAAAACACAGGCCGGATCAGTTGACGTCAACCCCTATTGCCGCCAACTGAACCGCCAACACTTGACGTCCACATCGCATGCCGCCAAGTTCTAGCTCCGCAAAACTCTGGAACTAACAGCTAACGGCAAGATCGATGGATGCCAAAGACCTGTCGACGGCAACACCCTTGCCGCCAACACAAAGCCGACGCCAGCCACCTGGACGTCAACCCACTGTCGACGTCAGCACCTCTGAACGCCAACAAACACAGACCCGGAAGAAGACCCGATAAGGATCCGGTAAAAACGAGACGTTACAACATTGGTCAATACTGGAGCCTCTATAAATGTGTGCCCGCTGAGCACTTTGCGGTCCTGCCATATTTCCGAGTGCTGCTTGCAGCCCACTCCTACAACCATAGCGGCCTATGACAATTCTCGGCAGGCCTTCCATGGCATCATTTCTTTACAAGCAGAATTGGGCCCATTATCTTGACCATAGATTTTTATGTGCTTGAAATTGATCCCACTTACAAGGCCATTCTGAGCCGCCCTTGGATTGAAGCATTTGGGGCAGTGCCTTCTACCGCTCATCAGTGTTTGAAATTCCCTTTCCATGGGCGGATTGTTAAAGTCAAAAGTGCAGCAACTACTCACATGGTGGAGGCCATCGAGAAAATCATGTCGTCGATTTGGCCATTAAACAGGCCCATCATCTTAGTGCTCGATGTGAATTATCCTTGGGCTTACACATTTTCCAGCAACTGCCAAATTTTATGCTCATCAGTGGCCGTTGTTAGGAAGGGCACATTGATGAACACCAAGGGCTGGAACATTATGGTTAGAATTGGGTATCAACCGGGAAAGGGTCTTGGAGCTCACCTTCAGGGGAGAACTCAGACTATCAATGATCCCAAGAAATTCACGAAGCGGGGACTTGGATACCAAGAGGGATTTAAACAGTGGGTAGAACATTCATCTACATCAAACTCAGACCAAGAGCCTCTCACCTGGACTCTATATGATCATTTTGTCAGAGGACCCATGCAGCCAGGCTACAATAATATCATGATAAAAGCACTATTGTCCCCATATCAAGCTCTGGAAGCCCAGCGGCCCAGCAAAAAGAGGAAGCCTGAAAAAACAGGGGCAGAAGAACCAGATCTCAAAGATTTAGTCTCAGTAGTCAGTTTTTTGTTTAAGGAGGACAGCATCGCACAGCCCCCGGCACCAGAGGCAGAAGAACAAGACTTTGAAGATCTTATCTTGGCAGTCAGTCATTTGTTCAGTGAGGACTGCATTGCACAGCTTCTATCAGCAGCACAGTCAGCATCAGCAGCCACCACCAAGCGACAGTTGCTTGGACATGGTGAGGACTTTGAAGTTATAAACCCCATCAGCCCAACAGAGTAGTTCTAGCCAGAGTACTCTCGATCTCCTACCAATTTTGTGTCTTCCATTCTTGTTTATAAATTTGATTTCATCCCTTCTTCTCCTCCTCTTATCCTCTTATTCTCCCCTGACACTCTCAAAGCGTTAACTGTTTCTTCGTCCCTTTTCACTATTTTCTTTAATGGCTCGGTGTTTTCCTTCTCCCAACGTCTCTGCATGTAGATAGTTTATTTCTTTCCTTAATTTAACATGTCAAAAAAAAATCAAAAAAAATTGTGTGTCTTCTCCCCCTCTTTCTCCCCAACAATCGGACGGCAATCCCCGTCTTTCTCCCTTTCTCATCAGACGGCGATCCACGTCTTTTCCCTTCCTCCTTCATCGGACGGCAATCCCCGTCCTTCCTCTCTTTCCAAGCACCAATTCCCCACTTCGATCCCAACTCCTGACGGCGATCCCCGTCACTTCCTGTGTAGGATCGGATCGGATGGACCAGATCTAAAAGGGGGGGGGGTTTGAATAGATCTAGTACCAATAATGCTGAAGCTTACCAATTTGAAAATACTTTGAATCGGAGATCAATTCAGAGTGACAATGCACTGATTTGATGTATGAAGGTGTGAATTGAGTGAATAGAGTGTGTGAGTAGATCATTTTGTAGTGTTCTCACACAGTGAGGCTCCACTACTCAACCCGAGTACAACACACACTGGAGCTTGACAACTCCAACACCACTGAGTTAGACAACTCACACACCAACTCTAGAGCACAACTACTCCAGAGAACTGAGCACACTTGCTCAAGCGTACACACTAAGAGTTCAACTCAACACAACTGAGCACAAAGGCTCACAAGAAACATGCTAGATCAAGAACAACACAAATCAGATCCTCTAGCAATGATCTGATTCAGAATAAGTTCATTCACAGAGACTCGTGCAACAATTTATGCACAATCTCATGAATGAATAAGAAGAACACTTAAAGAATTGAGGGAATTAGATACAGATCATGTTCTTCAGTAGAAATCCCTTGCAGAAGGCTGAATTGAGGAAATCCTTGTAGCTTTGAGTCACTGGGCGATGCTCTGCAACAATTGCCTCTAGATCACCCTTGAATTCTCCTCAATTGATTGCTTCTGCTGGATCTGCTCCTTTGAGAAGTGTTCTCACCTCTTCTTCAGAGATCCACTTCACCTTCTGTGCTCTCCAAGGATGTAGAAGGGTCACCAAGCACCAAGAGGAGCAGGAACGGGAGAGTCCTGTCTTGCCGCCGAAAGCCTTTGCTAGGATGTTCTGGAGGACTTCTGCAGCTTGGGGACCAATTAGATGGGTATTTATAGCCCAACATGGCCAAAAGAACCCTTGGAGTGCGTGGGCACATGATCCAAGGTCAATCCAATTGATCCCTAGAAGGCCACGTGTCCAGGTGGAACTTAGTTGAAAAATTAGCCGGAGTGTGTCGACACTGTCACTGAGTGTGTCGACACACTGTCCCAATTGCGCAAAACAGGTCTTCTGGGAGATGGGTCTAGTGTCGACACACTCACTGGCTGTGTCGACACACTGTCCCAGTCTGGCAACTGGGTCTTCTGGAGACTGGGTCTAGTGTCGACACACTCATGGGTGTCGACACACTGGACCTGTCTTCATAAATTTGCTTCAGGGAATGATACCCAGTGTCGACACCATCAATGGGTGTGTCGACACTACCATGACAAGAATTATATGTCCCTGAGAATTCAACATAAAACCATTAGTACAAGGTATTATCATGAAAGTATGTGATGTAGTGTGTTGGAAACATGCTTTTTGAGCATTGTTATTACACAAGTGTTGTATGTAACATGTTCCAACCATTAAGCATTAAAATCACAACATGTCATCATCAAAACTATGAGGAGAAATATATTGAATTCACACTCAACCCAACATTCTCCCCCTTTTTGATGATGGCAACATTAAGTCAACATGAAGGTTTGATTTTCAAAGAATGTGATTTTAAGCCATTTATCACACAATATCCAAGCACATACATTGAATGACAATGAATTTCAACAACTCCATTGACTTCATCAAATGTCATTGAACAAGATTTAGTAACATGTGACAAATTTCACAGTCAAGACACAATGTTACAACAACCAAGTCTTTTCAAAAATAACCACAAGAGCCATACAACTGTGACATTTACATTCAAAAAGTGTTTGCAAACAACATCCATTCATCATTCACAAAAAATGAACATTCCTTCTCCCCCTTTGACATCATCAAAATACAATAGCCATCAAGAGGATGGAGCTGGAGGAGGAATAGGAAGTAGAATAGACTCGATGGACTTCAGTCTTGTCTCCATGGCAGACAGATTGGATCTCAGCTGAGATTGCATAGTTGCCAAACGAGTATGCAGTAGTTCTTCCAATCTCTGAGAATTGTCATACATGTTGGCTTGAAAGCAAGATAAGATCAGCTGACATAGGTTGGGAGGTTGAAGATGAGCTAGCAAAGCCACCATGTCTGTTGAGAGTACGAAACTCACTCTTGAGAGCAGAAATTTCTTGATCAATATGAAGCTGACAGGTTCTTCATACCTTCATGTCATCCACCAGGTGAGCAAAAGACAGTCTGGTCTTAGATATTTGAGTGACAGCTTCCTGACTATTGAAGAGATTTTTTGAGTGTTTGCAAGAATCCTTGAAGAACTTTTTCAAGCTTGTCTTGGTGTTCTTTCAACTCAATAGAAGCATCACCTAATGTGCCAATCAGCCTGTTGAATCTCTGGGTTGCATGATCAGTTGCCTCCTTTTGCTTGATGAACTGACCATTCACTGAGTTTTCCAATCTTTGAACGCGAAGTTCAAAGTTTTCTGACATATGTTGGATGGAGGAGGTGATGGTGCAAACTTGTCTTCCAAGAATGAATATAACTCAGGTGAAACAGAAGGTCCACCAGTGGAAGTGGAAGCTGATCCATGGAATTGGGGAAAGAATGAAGGAGGTTCCACATCAGAATGAGTGGTGAAGAGGCATGAAATGTAGGTGACTGAGGGATATCCTGAGGGATTGGGGCTCCAATCTCAGATGGAGGCTGATCCTCTTGAGCATTCTGATCCTCTTCAGTAGGAGGAGGGTCCACTTCCTCAGGTGCAGCTGGGGCCTCAATAACTGGACCTCTTCTAACCTGATCACCCTCAATTCTAAAACCCATGAATTTTTGCAAATGCTTCAAGCAGTAAATTTTGGAATTTTCTGAGCTTTCTCATTTGCAAAGGACACACCAAAGTGTTGAAAGACTGCAGTGAGATGAGCAGCATAGGGTAGTGATCGATGAAGATCCTTCCTGGTAGTTTCTGACATTATCTGATACATTATCACATGCAAATTGATCTTGATTTCCTTTTTCATGCAGTAGAGGATGAATCTCTAAATATCAGTTAGTCTATCTCTTCCACCACCTTGTGGTGTGATTATTGTAGTGAGAATGTGATGGATCAGTCTTAAGACAGGTGGGAAGGTGTTGGTGTTAAACCTAGTAACATAGGTCTGCTTGGAATCTAACTCATCAGCAGGGAGTCCAGTAAGTACAGAATATGCTTCATGCAAATCAAATTCAAAAGCATGATAATCCTCACCCTCATCTGGAACCTTGAACAATGTAGAAGCTAGCTTAGTGGATAGCACAAAGGATACTCCTTTAACCTCAGACTGATATCCCTCTGGCAAGACAGTTAAGTTCTTGTAGAACTCTTGCACCAGTCTAGGGTAAAAGGTCCGAAATTCAGAAATGAAAGGCAGCCAGCCTTGAAACATGAAGAAACGAGAGACATCAGGAAATGTAGTGGCAAAGTCTTCATCAGTCAAATCAACAGCCCTGGGCTTGAGAATAGATTTGCCTTCAGAAAGAACCTTGGAGGGTGTAGCATCAGACGATTGAGATGATCCAGAAGAAGTGAAGGAGGATGCTTCAGAAGGTTCTGGAGAGGTAGACAAGATCTTCCTCCTAGGATGATGAGACTGTCTCTGAGATGATCCATGGCTTGAGGAAGGCATCCTACCTCATTTGGATGGAGTAGGAGAAGGGGAAGACAAATCCGGTTGCCCAGCAGGGTCATGGCGGCGCTTGCTCCGCTTCTCAGTTTGAGGTTCCTCAACAGCAGCCACCCTGGCAGTTGCCCTAGACCTGGCGCCTCGTCGAGGGGTTTGCTTGGGAGGCATCGTCTAGGCAGAGATGGAAGCAAGAGATGGAGGCAAGAGGATGAGAGGAAGAGGATGGCGGGAAGAAGAGAGGAATCAGGCGTTTCCAAGGGTGGTTTCCAAGCGGTGGAATGACGGCGGTGGGTCGAAGATAAAGGGTGAGAGGGTAAGATGAACCGCGAGTTCGTCTAGCCCTTAAACGATACCGCACAGAAAGATTCGCCCGGAAGTGCTGTAGTGTCGACACAAGAAGGAAGATGTGTCGACCTGGCTAGGGACTGTGTCGACACAAGAAGAGAACTGTGTCGACCTGGCCTGATAAAATGTGTATTAGGAAAATTTGTAAATGAAATGAAATCTTTAAAATGATGAAAGATGGATAAAATCAACTTGGCAAGGATATTTAAGATGCCAAAGAATTCATTTGTCATTTTTTCACACAAATCCAAGCATAACTCAAGAGTTGCACATCAACCTACAGGATATAGTCATTAAGTGAGTTGTACCACTGAAATGACAATGTGAATGATATAAAACATTCAACATAGTCAATGACAAACTTCCATATTCTTCAAATCCAAAGAAATAAAAATGTCTTTTAGATTGAAATCAGATGTGATGAGATTTAACAGTCTTAAGCAAACTGATGGGAGGCCAAGATGCTTGTTTTAAGTGATTCTCCTTGGACACAATTTTTTTTAAAAAAAAAATTAACAAACTGTCAAATGTAGTAAGTCTTGTTCACTCAAGAACTAATGCTTTTTACACACCATAGTCCCTGGTTACTAAATATTTGCTCATTATCCAGTTTCAAGGGGCAAATGATAACCTTTGGACGTAAAAATATACGTTGATAAGACGCCAATATTTCCAGTTACTCAGTCATCATTAATAGTTTCAGAAAATCTTTTGTTTTATTTTTGTGATGAGTTTAACCCCTTTGAACCGAGATAGCAGAAATACCTCATGACATACATGGCACTTCATTCATTGTGAAGGTTTGTAGTTTCTCAGCATTTGTGCCATTGCTCTGTTGAATAATAGATTAAGGAGAATATTATAAAACTGAAAGCAATCTTTTCCCACATCAGTTACAAAAGAGATGTTCAAAGTCAATGCACACATGATCCTTCAATCTTTGAAAGAGATTTAAATTGTTGTAGGATTGTAGAATATGGTTTAGAGTTGACTGTAAAATTGTTGTAGATCATTCAAAAGGTCATTTTGGAATTTCTTGGAGAAACTTAATGAGCATATCATGAATGGGAGTTGTGATAACTCTAGAAGGAATCTTGAATTATGTTAACAAAATGAGTGATGAATTCTTTAACTCCCTCTGAGATGTTGATTCCAGTAATCTTTCATCAGGATAAAGACTCCCCCTCAACAATTGCATATTTGATTCTTGATACTTGGCGAAGACATATACTCTCGCATAGTGAAAGTGTCCAGACAAGCAGAACTTGTCTTTCTTCAAATCACCATTTGATATACCAAAAATTTCAATACAATGTGAGATTGAAGAATTTATTTGACAAAAAGAAATGGAAATTGGCTTATGAGAGATTTGTACATCATGAATCAAGGAAACAAATAAGAAGAAGGGAATATTTACAAGATGAAGCAATGACTCCCCCTCAGAAATTGTCTAAACACTCAACCCAAATAAAGAGAGGTCAAGAAGATTGTGGACATTTGCATAACCCAAGCTCTCTCCTTAAGGATGAAAATCTACTGTCAGAAAGAGGTTTTGTGAAGATGTCAGCAATTTGTTTTTCAGTTTCAATAAAAAGAAGTTCAAAGGATCTCTTAGCCACCTCATCCCTTAAGAAATGGTGTCTTATTTCAATGTGTTTTGTGCGAGAGTGCTGAGTTGTGTTTTTAGACAGATTTATGGCACTTGTGTTATCACAAAGAATGGGAATGCAACCTAACTCATGGTTATAATCTAGCAGCTAATGTTTCACCCAAAGAATTTGGGTGCCACAACGACCAGCTGCAACATACTCAGCCTCTGCAGTGGATAGAGCAATTGAGTGTTGCTTTTTGGAAGCCCAAGAGATTAGACATCCACCGAGATATAAACGCAGGCCACTTGTACTCTTTCTATCAAGTTTACACCCTGCATAATCAGCATCACAATAAGCAATCAAATCAAATTTACAACCAACAGGATACCAAAGGCCAAGATCACATGTTCCAACAAGATATTTGAAGATTCATTTAACAGCAAGCATGTGACTTTCTTCAGGATTAGCTTGAAATCTTGCACACAAGCATACACTGAATTGAATATCAGGTCTATAAGTGGTGAGATAGAGTAGAGATCCAATCATACCTCTGTATGTCTTTGGGTCTACTGACTTACCAAGAGAGTCTTCTTCTAGTTTTACATTTACTGCAATTGGTGTGCTTGAGTGCTTGAGGTTTCGGAAGTCAAACATTTTCAGAAGTTCTTTGACATATTTTGTTTGGCTTATAAAGATCCCCTCACTGGTTTGGTTAACCTGCAGTCCCAAGAAAATTTGTAAGTCACCCATCAAGCTCATTTCAAATTCAGTTTTCATTTGATTGGCAAATTCAGTGCACAGATCTTTATTTATAGATCCAAAAATTATGTCATCAACATAAATTTGGACAGTAATTATTTGTTTATTTACAGTTTTTGTGAACAAGGTTTGATCAACATTACCTCTAGAGTATCCTTTCTCCAACAAGAAAGAGCTCAAACGATCATACGAAGCTCTCGGAGCTTGCTTAAGACCATAAAGAGCTTTATAAGTTTGAAGACATGATCAGGAAATTTTTCATTTTCAAAGCCTGGAGGTTGCTCTACAAAAACATTTTCTTTGATGTATCCATTTAAAAAGGCACTTTTGACATCCATTTGATAAACTTTAAATTTCAAAGATGATGCAAAAGTAAGAAATATCCTCACAGCTTCTAGTCTAGCTATAGGGGCATAAGACTCTTCAAAATCAATTCCAAACTCTTGATTATACCCCTTGGCAACTAGTCTAGCTTTATTCCTTACAACCTGACCATTTTTATTTAGTTTATTCCTAAATACCCATCTAGTGCCAATGACAGATTGGTCACTAGGTCTAGGTACTAATTCCCATACTTGATTTCTGTCAAATTGATGAAGTTCATCATGCATTGCATTGATCCAATCTGCACTCATTAGAGCTTCATCAATTGATTTTTGTTCAATTTGGGAGATTAGTGCTAGAGGGTCTTCATGGATTGCATTCAAAAAGGATGATCTTGTTCTCACTCTATCATGCACATTGCCAACCACATTCTCAATTGGGTGATCTCTCAAAAATCTGTGTTCAGAAATTACCTCTTGAGGTGCATTTAAGTTTGGAACAATATTACCTGATCCACTTGGGGTTGGTGAGTGATTATTCAGGTTTTCATATAAGTCTTCATTCTCCTCAACAATTGGTGAAGAATCAACATTGAAGTCATCCTCTTCATTATCTTGAGAGTCTCTGCAAGATTTAGAAGTGAGTTGAAAAGGAATTTTCATCAAAGACTACATGTGGAGATTCTTCCACAGTTTTATTTTTGAGAGTATAAACTCTAAAAGCTCTTGAGATTTCAGAATAACCAAGAAAGATGGCTTCATGACTTTTAGCATCAAATTTTTCAAGGTTTTATTTGTTGTTATTATGTACAAAACATTTACACCCAAAGACCTTGAAGTAAGACAAAGTTGGCTTTTTGTTTTTCAACAGTTCATAAGGGGTTTTTCTGATTTTTGGTCTGACCAATGCTCTGTTGAGGATATGATTTGCCGTATTTACAGCTTCGGCCCACAAGGATTTGGGCAATTTACTTTCTAAGAGCATGGATCTAGCCATTTCCACAAGAGTTCTGTTCTTCCTTTCCACAACTTCATTTTGTTCTGGAGTTCTCGGAGAAGAGAATTTGTGGAAAATGTTTAGTTCAGCACACAAATCAGAAAAGGCTTTATTTTCAAATTCTCCCCCATGATCAGTCAAAATGGATTTTATTTTATGTGAAAAACCTGTTAAGGCAGTGGTACAGAAATTCCTGAATTCTAGACAAGCATCACTCTTGTGGGATAAGAAAATAACTCATGTGAATCTAGTAAAATCATCAATGATGACAAACCCATATCTTTTGCCACTAAGGCTGAGAATTCTTGTTGGCCCAAAAAGGTCTATATGAAGTAATTCTAGTGGCTTAGATGTGAGTACATCATTGGAAGTTTTAAAAAATTTTCTGGTTTGTTTTCCTTGGGCAGAAATCCCACAAAATTGATTTTCTATGTTTGAAAAAGATTCAGGAAGTCCTTTTACCAAATTTAGCCTTAAGAGTTTGTTTATTTATGTTGAAACTTGCATGACCAAGTCTATTGTGCCATGTCCATGCAATTTCATCTTTATTTGCAACTAAACAAATGTTTTCAGCAAAATTTTTATCAAGGTTGATCATGTAGACACTATTCTCTCTCTTTCCAAAGAATTTTATCTTGTCAGTTGAGGAGTCAATTATTTTGCAAAAATCTGATTCAAACACAACTTTGTGACCTTTGTCACACAGTTGGCTAATGCTCAACAAGTTATAGTTTAGACCATCAACTAACAAAACATTTTCAATTGAGTTTGAGGAAGATTTACCAACCTTTCCAGATCCAATAATTTTCCCTTTATTTTTACCTCCAAATGTGACAGATCCTCCCTCCTTTTCAATCAGAAATGAGAACTTTGTTTTGTCTCCTGTCATGTGTCATGAACACCCACTATCAAGAAATAAAACATTGGAGTTGGGTGCACGACCTTCCTGCAAAATTCAAATCAGAGAAGAGAAGATTTTGGTACCCAAACATTGTTGGGATCATCAGTTTGCTTGAACAAGGACAATAGATCTTTTCTAATCCAAATTTGATTTGTTTTTTGCATTTGTTTTGTTTCAGAAGTTATTTTTGCCTTTTTCAATTTAGCATTTCCTTTAGGAATGAAGACACATGTGTTCTTTCTTTCATGAGCATGGAGGTTATGCATTTGGGCATGATCATTCATGTGTGGAGGTCCAAGCCAGGGATATTGTTGGTACATTGGGAAATTTGGATAAAAGAATTGAGAGTGGTACCAGAAAGGATTGTGATACCATTGGTTCCAAGAATTGATCCAATCAGTTTGAGGTGTTGTTTTGGATGTCCAAAATCTATCATAAAGGTTTCCTTTATTTTTCAAGTTTTTATTTGATTTTTTGTTTGACTGATTGTTGGCCTTTAAACTTGGGCAGGTCGACCTATTTTTGACTGGTGTCGACTCAGCAGTCACAGTTTTTATTTTTTGGTTAACTGGTGTCAACTTATCAGCCATGTGTGTTGACCTACTAGGTTTCTTTTTGTTCAGATTCTTCAAAGTTTTGGATGTGTTGCTTGACACTTGCTTGTTGTTGTTGTCAGGACTAGGACTTTTAACAAATGTTATTAAGGGAGCTTTTGAGGGTTTTTCTTTCCTTTCTCCAGTTTTGTCTTTAAAGGATTTTTGTGTGGTAAATCCTAGTCCATGTTTCACAGATCTCATGTTTGCTCCCAACAGAGCATCAAGATTGTCTTTTCCTTTGGTGAATGTTTCAATGACTTGTTCCTTTTCTTTCAGCAAGTTTTTTAGATCCTGAATTTCATCAATAGCTTGTTGTTTTTCCCTTTGTTGCAATTCCAATTTTTCAGAAAGTTTTTCAAAATCATTACTGGCCTTCTGAGATGCAAGTTTGAGCTCATCAATTTCATTTAGAAGGTTTTCCTTTTCTTCATTAAGTTCAGATAGTTCATTTTTCAGTTCAGAAATTCTTCTGTTTGAGGAATTGTTATGCAAGAGATTTTCAATTTTCTTCTTCAGATGCTTATTCTCTTTTCTTGTTTCAGAATATTTTTCAACCAATTCAGCATAAGCATCTTGCCGGTCATCAATGGTATATTCTTCAAAAGAAGTACTTACCTTTCCATCAGTGCTGTTAGCCATGAAGCATATTTCCTCATTTTCAGAACTTGAGGTCTTCTCATCTTCATCCTCACTTGGATCATCATCTGACCAAGTTGCTACCATGGATTTAGGCTTCTTCATTTTGTTGATCTTCTTGTACTTATCCTTTTTATTCCCAGGACATTCTCCTTTCATATGTCCTGGTTTGTTGCACCTGTAGCAGATAATAACTTCATCAGTTCTTTGATTTCTATTTGAATTGACATTTGAAAAGAAGTATTTCTTTCGCCAGATGGAAATTTCTTCTTCCCAGTGAATTTTCATTTTCTTGATTTTAGAAATTTTCTGAATTGCCTAGTCATGAGGGAAAGTTCATCCTCATTTGACTCAGACTCCTCAGAACTTGATTTCTCTTGATTTTTGTCCTTGTTACTTGATGAGGCTTTAAGTGCTACTGGTTTGGTCTTGATTATATGCTCTTCATTTCTTTTCAAGTTTATTTCATATGTCATTAAAGATCCTATGAGTTCATCCAAAGAGATTTTGGATAAATCTTTAGAATCTTCAATAACAGTGGCCTTAGTGTGCCAGATAGATGAAAGAGAGCGCAAGATCTTTCTTAACAAATCAGCATCAGTGTAGTTTTTACCTAGAGCTTTCAGTCCATTGACAATTATCATAAACCTGGCAAACATTTCAAAAATTGATTCATCAGATTTCATCATGAATAATTCATATTCAGAAACAAGTATGTTTGCTTTGGTTTCCTTAACTTGGGATGTTCCTTCATACAATAATTCAAGTTTATCCCACATCTCTTTAGCAGATTTACACATGGATATTCTTGAATATTCTTTAGGATGGACTGCACACTGAAGCATGTTCATGGCACTGTAGTTAAGGGTGGCCCTCCTAATTTGTTCTCTAGTCCAGGTTTCCTCTTCTCCCTGGTTTTCATAAGGACCTACCTCAACTACCCTCCAGATTTCATAATTCTGGGCTCTAAGAAAGACTTGCATGCGATTTTTCCAATAAGAGTAATCAGTCCCATTGAAAAATGGTGGCCTATTGATGGAATGGCCTTCAGCAATAAATCCTCGAGAATCCATTAAGCAAGATGAAATGCAGTGATAGAAACACTCAAACAATTCAAGCAAGTGGAACACAGAGATCAGACAGAAACACTCAAATCAGATCAGATACAGACATGAACCCGCTCTGATACCAATTGTAGGATCGAATATGGGATGGACCAGATCTAGAAGGGGGGGTTGAATAGATCTAGTACCAATTAATGCGGAAGAAAAATACTTTGAATCAGAGATCAATTCAGAGTGACAATTCACTGATCTGATGTATGAATGTGTGAATTGAGTGAATAGAGTGTGTGAGTAGATCAATTTGTAGTGTGAGCGAAATCCCTATGCATGCATCTAGCGTAGTATAAAATCAAACCACAATTCAAACCACTTGCACAGAGGATTTTTAGGTGGTTCGGAAATCACACAGTGATTCCTACATCCACCCCTCACATAGTGAGGCTCCACTACTCAACCCGAGTACAACACACACTGGAGCTTGACAACTCCAACACCACTGAGTTAGACAACTCACACACCAACTCTAGAGCACAACTACTCCAGAGAACAGAGCACACTTGCTCAAGCGTACACACTAAGAGTTCAACTCAACACAACTGAGCACAAAGGCTCACAAGAAACATGCTAGATCAAGAACAACACAAATCATATCCTCTAGCAATGATTTGATTCAGAACAAGTTCATTCACAGAGACTCGTGCAACAATTTATGCACAATCTCATGAATGAATAAGAAGAACACTTAAAGAATTGAGGGAATTAGATACAGATCTTGTTCTTCAGTAGAAATCCCTTGCAGAAGGCTGAATTGAGGAAATCCTTGCAGCTTTGAGTAACTCGGCGATGCTCTGCAACAATTGCCTCTAGATCACCCTTAAATTCTCCTCAATTGATTGCTTCTGTTGGATCTGATCCTTTGAAAAGTGTTCTCACCTCTTCTTCAGAGATCCACTTCACCTTCTGATGCTCTCCAAGGATGTAGAAGGGTCACCAAGCACCAAGAGGAGCAGGAACGGGAGAGTCCTCTATCTTGCCGCCGAAAGCCTTTTTGCTAGGATGTTCTGGAGGACTTCTGCAACTTAGGGGCCAATTAGATGGGTATTTATAGCCCAACATGGCCAAAAGAACCCTTGGAGTGCGTGGGTACATGATCCAAGGTCCAATTGATCCCTAGAAGGCCACGTGTCCAGGTGGAACTTAGTTGAAAAATTAGTCGGAGTGTGTCGACACTGTCACTGAGTGTGTCGACACACTGTCCCAATTGCGCAAAATAGGTCTTCTGGGAGATGGTTCTAGTGTCGACACACTCACTGGTTGTGTCGACACACTATCCCAGTCTGGCAACTGGGTCTCCTGGAGACTGGGTCTAGTGTCGACACACTCACTGGCTGTGTCGACACACTGGACCTTGTCTTCATGAATTTGCTTCAGGGAATGATACCCAGTGTCGACACCATCAATGGGTATGTCGACACTACCATGACAAGAAATATATGTCCCTGAGAATTCAACATATAAACCATTAGTACAAGGTATTATCATGAAAGTATGTGATGTAGTGTGTTTGGAAACATGCTTTTTGAGCATTGTTATTACACAAGTGTTGTATGTAACATGTTCCATCCATTAAGCATTAAAATCACAACATGTCATCATCAAAACTATGAGGAGAAATATATTGAATTCACACTCAACCCAATATCCTGCTGTAATCCCCTCACTTGACGGCGATCCCCGTCACCCCCGCTTTTAGCACTTGGACGGCGATCCCTGTCCCGATGCTCCCTTGCTTTCGACGGAGATCCCCGTCACCCGCGCACTCCTTTGCTTCTATGACGGCAATCCCCGTCACTCTCTCCTCCTCCTTGGCGGTGATCCCCTCCTTTCCCCTCCTCCTGCTTGAGCCGCGATCTTTTCCCACTGACCACCATGGTCATTTTGGGCGATCTGGGTGAGGGGCCTTCTGTTCCCCTGCATCCCAGTTCTGTTGTGGGCATCCTGAGCTCGGGTGGCCCACCTCCACCTCCAGACCCATCGGAGGATCCTTGCGACCCAGCTGTGTAGGATCGGATATGTGGATGGATTAGATCTAGAAGGGGGGGTTGAATAGATCTGACATCCATTAACGCGGAAGCTTTAGCAATTTAAAATTACTTCGAATCAGAGATCAATTCACACAAACAATTTACTGATCTAAAGTGTGAGTGTGTGTAGATGATGTGTGAAGCAATTCAACAATTAGTGTAAGTACGAAATCCTATGTAAGCATCTAGCGCAAACAAGCAGATCAAACCATTGCACATAGGATTTTTTAGGTGGTTCTAAAATCACACCAGTGATTCCTACATCCACCCCTCACACAGTGAGGCTCCACTACTCAACCTGAGTACAACACACACTGGAGTACGACGACTCCAAACAACCTTGAGTTCAACGACTCACAAACTGAGCGCGACGACTCAAACAACAACTGGAGCACGACGACTCCAAATTGAGCACGACAGCTCAAACCACACCGTGAGTGCGACGACTTACAAACCAGAGCTCGACGGCTCCCAAAACACAAGCTAGATCAAAGACAATAGAAATCATATCCTCTAGCAATGATCTGATTCAAGACAAATTCGTACACAGAAATTTGTGCAGAACTTCGTGCACAAATCTCATGGATGAAATAAGGAAGAACAAACTCTGAAGTGAGAGAAATGGATGTAGAATGAGTGTTCTTCGTTGAAGAGGTCTTGAAGACGCTTGAATTGAGGAGCCTTGATGGAATTCGGTGGAGATTCTCCTCAGTTGGCGATACTCTGCTTTGATGGCATCTGAAATGCCAGAAATCCCTCTTCTACTGCTGCTCTTCAGTTGGATCTGCTCCCTTTCCTAGCATAGCAACCTTCTCTCCAGAGATTGCCCTTGATTCCCACGTCCTTCCTCTTGAACGGATGGCCTGCAGCTTCTGGAGATGGAGCAAGATATGGAGAAACTCCTTTTTCCGCCAAACAGCTTTTCTGGGTGTTGTATGGGCTCTCCTTCGTCATGTCCTCCTTTGGAGTACAAGGATTGGGGGTATTTATAGCCCCATATGTCCATGAGGTGCCTTGTGGTGCATGGGCACAAAAATCTAGGTCAAATTCCTCAATTCCTAAGTAGTCATGTGTCATGAAAATTTTGCATTTTTTAGTTTCAGCTGGACTGTGTCGACACCACCAGAGAGTGTGTCGACACACTGTCCCAAACATGAGAACAGGTTTCCTGGAAGCTGGAACTAGTGTCCACCTGACCATTGAGTGTGTCGACATGACTGGCAGTCTGTGTGTAGTACCCTAGAATTTCCTTGAAATTATTTTGTACAATGTGTGTTTATTTCTGCATAATTTGAATGCTGTTGTGTGTAAGAACTAGGCGTCAAGATCGTTTGACATTAAGGCTTGTAAGCGGCAATATCGTATGTCGTTTATATGGTGTTAACGACGATAGGTATTGACGTTTAATATTTTCTGAATTATTTAATTATGGGCAAGACTATAAACGACATCATCAATGGACGTTTATATTGGGGGAAGACGGCAACCTATGTTGACGCTAACCTGACTTGCCTGTTTTTTAGCTTTCCGTTCCGGATTTAAGAGATCGGCTGTTTCGGGAAGGTTTTAATGGGCTGATCCGATGCGTTTAGATCTGAGGGTCAGGATTAGGTCTGGTCTTTGCTTGAGAGGTCTTTATAAGACCAGATCTCGCAGAAAGAAAAGGGGTTTTTTGCTTTGGTTCTGGAGGAGAGAAAGAGGGCCGAGGAAGGGATTTGCAAAGCGATCTGGTGCTTGTTCGTGCGATTCGAAGGCTTCTACACCGAGGAGATACATAGGACTTCGTGCCCAAAAGCTCATCCAGGAGGAGGAACTTCATCGGAGGAGGTTTCGGATTGCTTGAAGACGGAGGAAAGAACTGTCTCCCTGGCGAGACGGGCTTCTTCGAGCTCGGATTCAACACTCCATTAGGAGGGATTGAGGCAAGTTACATGGGGGATTAGTTTAGGATATGATATATTACGTATTTAACATTTTTCTGTATTTTTAAAGCATGAAAACAACCTACGGGAAGGGTTAGAAATGCCGTTATTTCATGCAGGTTTTCTGTGTTTTCTGTGTCTTAGAACTAGACGTCCAGGGGTATTGTCGTCTATATAATGTAAACGGCAATATCGACTGCCGTTTAGTTCATCCGAAATATATATGTATTTTCTGTCCTTACTATATGTAAACGGCGCTATGTGCCGCCGTCTGTTTGTGTTAACGGCGCTATGTGCCGCCGTCTATAATTACTTAACGACAACGTTTGTGGACGTCGACCATAGTAAACGTCGTATGATGGACGTCAAGATTATCAGAATCATGTATTCCCTGAAATCTAAGTGAACTTGTTTAAATGTATAATTTATGAATGTATGCGTTTCAGCCATGAAATATTTGAGCATGTGGTTGTTATATTATGGACTGTCTATTGCTATAATGTACAGGTTACATATATGTATTAATGAACTTGCATAATTACATGACAACGATCAATGTTAAGTTAGTAAAAGATAAAGTATAATGATTTAAAAGAGAGCATGTTGATTGATGTTTAGATTACTGCAATAGATATGATATGTCAGTAATCCCTGTTCCATGTGAAAATTGTGAGCTTTTCTCAATATTAAACCATGTTAGTTAGTTGATTTAATAGAGTTAATTTCATGAAAAATAGTTGCAGAAATCAGAAAATTATGAAATTTGGCATGTGTATTGTAATTACTGATTTCGAATTTCTGTTAAAATTTCAGAATTTTCAGACATGTGTACGTTCTGTTTTGAATTTCTGAACAATATATTACACATAGAATTGAATAAATATGAATGAAAATGCAAGAATGAATATTAGTATCATGATAGCGATCTGTGGTACAGTAAATAGGATTTCAGAACTGAAAGTGTTGTACTTTGAAATATTGCATTAACACATGTTAAATAGTATGAAATGAAATGTCACTATCTATTATACATGTTAGTGTATGCATTATAATAATGATGCCAATAAGACATTGCTATCTTAGAGATTCCTACAAGGAACTACACCGTAAATGCCCCTATGGTAATGGTTCACCTACATGTAAAGAAATGAATCCGTGGGCAACGGATTGAAATCCTAGAGGTAGACTTGTTCTACTGGTCAAGGTGGGAAGGACTTTCCCCGGTTTTGCGCAAATACTATGACTTCATCACCGCATTGCCTAGGTGATAAGTGAATGTTAAATGACTACTGATCTCTAATTTAGTGTGGGCTATGTCTTGGCAACTATATGAAATGACTACATGCTACAAGTTACATATATACATGCTACATGTTATATGCTACAAGTTACATGTCTACATGTTCTACATACTACGCACTACATGTTATATGCTTACATTCCTACACGTGAACTTGTTCAAAGGATTTCATGCTACATGTCAATGTTTTAATATTACTACATGAAAATTGTTGTGTAAAAGAATAGTGCATGCATAAATGAGAAATTGATATATGAGAATTGTTGTAGGTCACATAACATCGAATAGATTCCATGAATAAGTAATTCTATGCTATATGTGAAACATGTTTTATTTCCTTAATAGTTAGAATCACTATGAAATGAATGATTGCCAATGGACTTAGAACTATCGTAAGAAAAGTATATGATATCAATGAATGGAATGCTAATGTACTACCATGTTTTAAAACTAATATACTGTTAATATCTTGAATTGTCTTTCATATGATTTGCTGGGTCTTGTAGACTCATACTTGACTAACATTTCAGGAGAGCCAGAGGATACAGAGGAGTTAGTGCAAACTGACTCAGAGCGTGAGGACATGGAGACTTAGCTTGGCATAGAGAGATTTAGAGTGAATCTTGTATGTGAGAATCTTATGTAATTTCTTTTATGAAGCTGATCTTTGAAATGTAATAAACTTTGGACTATTGCTACCCTTTTTATGCATTAGATTTGCTTTTGAATAAATGCTGATTGCAAGTGTTTAATTCCATATTCGGTCATTTATCATTGGAATTGAATAGTTATTTGTGTATATTTCAACCTGTATTGTAATTGTTGGATTCGTTCCACTGTAATACCTCTATTAGATCCAATGTGAGTTGGTGTAACTGTACTGGGTCTAAGAGGGGCGTTACACTGTGTCAACACACATGCAGACCGTGTCAACACACAGGTGGACTGTGTCGACACCACTGAGACAAATTTGTGTAAACCTGAAAAATATAAAGTGTAAACCATTAATACAAGATATTATCATTAAAATATGAGATATTAAACATCAAGAACATGTTGTTTGAGCATTATTGTGATATGTATAAAATGTATAACATGTTCAACATGTCATCATCAAAATCACAATATGTCATCATTAAAATCACAATATGTCATCATTAAAATCACAATTTGTCATTATTAAAATCACAATATGTCATCATTAAAATCACAATATGTCATCATTAAAATCACAATATGTCATCATCAAAATCAAAGTATGAGTGATGTTCATTGGTCATCATTAAAATATAACTTTAGAAAATTCTAAAACACACTCAACCCAACAATCTCCTCCTTATTGATGATGACAAAACATATGCACAATCTCCCAATAACCTGACTTCCTTGACTGCAATAACTCCCCTTGACCATATACACCCTTTGAACTTTCTCCCCATAAAGAACTTTCTCCCCCTAGAAACTTTTACTTTCTCCTCCTTTAAGGAACTTTCTCCCCCTTTTTGACAGCATCAAAAAGTTAGACAAGAGAGAGAAACAAAGATTGTAGGAGATCAAGAAATGAAATGTAGGAAATGAATGGTCAGAAGTAATCAAAATAAGTGAGGCAAAGTGATATTGTCAAATGAGAGAAATGATTGCGTTTTTAGTATTGTGCCACAAAGTTTAATCACAAAGACACACTCAACACAAGGTATTGCAAGATATAATGATCTGAATGTGGTTAAAATAATGATGTAAATGTGAAATAAAGTGACCTATATGAGTGATCAGAAGTATTTAACAAGGATGTTAGGAGCTTTAATTTTAATACAATATAGAATAATAGGTCTAAACTCAGTATACATGAACTTTATTAAGGTCTTAAGCTTTTCTATCCTATCTTTTGATTTTCTTATAATTTTGGCTGGGAAAGAATACAAAAATAAATTAGTTAAATCTCACTTTTCAGTGCAAGAGATCACATTGATCAGATGCAAGATCTCCTGATTACTCAGTGGTTTAACTTTCATTTTCTTATACAGAGTTGAAAATTTGATTTCCACTTTTTTACGCGAAACAAATCACTTTTTAGGTGAAATGGCCCGGTTACTTATTGGTTCAAGAATTTGCATTGCTCTGCTTGTATATTTCCAAGGTTTTGATCATTTTCTTTTGATGTTTTACAGGAATATGTTTGCTTTGACCAGAAAGGTCAGGAATACGAATTTAGAAAAATTATTCTTAACATGTGGTAAAAATGAAGCTTAAACATGCACATGTTAAATAGTAAAGCCACTCATATGCCTACAAGTGTTTTGCAAGTCATTTTAAAGACATTCAGTATTAAGATTGCTTAACCTTGAAATGATATTGAATCTTTGAAATTAAACTAAATGCACAATGAGTTTAGTTTCAATGTTTTAATTCTCTCCTAAGAAAATAGCACAAGGACTCAAAAATTCTGATGACTTTGGGGTTCAAAATAGACAAGTAAGTTCAAGAGATATGACAATGACTCCCCCTTTCATGTATCTCCCCCTTACAAGGTGAACATGAAGATTATTGAAGAAATAGGAATGGAATCAAGTGAAAACAGAATGAACGTGAATGTTTTATTTGAAAAACAAGGACTCTCCCTCAACAATTGCATACAAGGCTCTTGATACTTGGCGGAGATATATACTCACGCATAGTGAAAGTGTCCAGACAAGCCTGACTTGTCTTTCTTCAAATCACCATTTGATATACCAAGAATGTCAATGCAATGTGAGAGTGAGGAATTTATTTGCAAGAACATTTGTCAACAAACTGAATGGGAGTTGTTAATAAATCAGATATGAAAGAATATTTCTCTAGTATTCCACTCAAAGATTCTTTTGACTCACTTCACCATAAGATATGCATGATATGAAATGATCATTTAAGCAATTCAGATATGTTCATTCAAAGTAGTTTGCACAGAAAGAATATGAACATGATCAAGCATGCATTAACATGCAATTTATTGAAGGAGAAAAGTTTTTCAAAAACTCAAAATTGTTTCAAAGACTTTATTTTTCTTGATGACCTTTATGCAGAAAAGGACTATTAAAACTTGGCGGAGAATTTTTCTCACGCATGATGATAGTTTCCAGACAAGCCTAACTTGTCCTTTCACATTTCACCATTTGATATATCACATAGTCACTGCAAAAATGTCAATTATTCTTTATTGTTAGCATGAAATTCATTGCATTTTCAAGAACATTTTTGCACTTTTTCAAATTTACTCCCCCTTAATATGTGCATGGAATGAAAAAGCTAGTAAGCAATTCACACATGATTATGCTCACAATTAGCTTTAAGCATAACATGACTTCTGGTACTTGGCGGAGTATTTTACTCATGCATAATGATAGCTTCTAAACAAGCATAACTTATTTTTCCACATGTCATCATTTGATATACCAAAAAGTCAAAGCTGTTGATATGCACACAGAATCATGGGCACAATTAAGCAAGCATGATAACACAAACATGATTCCAAATGTTAAAACACAAAGTTATTGTTGGGAGTAGCATCAGAACACATTTTTCATTGTTCAGATAAAAAATCAAACATCATTTCAATTCAGGCAATTCAAATTTGAAATGATAAAGAAGTTTTACCTGAATGGACTTCAATTGCTTTTCAAAGATTTTACCTGTGTTCTCCAATCATTTCTTGCCTTGCACAGTCAATATCTTGAATCCATTTACAATGTATGGCTGCAAGACTCCTCAGCTTGCTGATCAAGCTGGTTTTGGGACCCACACTTGCTTGGGTCCTGCAATGAAATCAATGTTAGAGTGCAATAAAGATTTTTGAATCCAAAATGATTTTATTTTTGGTATAGATGCATTTCTTTCATTGACAGAACTATGAGCAGAATTAGTTCCAAATTTTCTTTTTGCCTTGCTCAATGCATATATGTTTTCATGAAGTGTTCAATTTATATTCACATGGAGTTTTTGAGCATTTTCAACAAAATCATGATTCTTAGTTACATGTGAATGATGTGAAAAGTTTTGCAAGTAATTCAAGCTAAAATCATCATGGAAGAAATGAAATAAACAAGCAATCATGTTTCAATGACAACCATTTTTTTTTATTTTTAAAATTAATGACTCTTACACAAGGAAGATCATTGGTACTTGGCGGAGGTTATTCCCAACACATAATGATAGTTTCCAGACAAGCATGACTTGTCCTTCCACAGTTCACCATTTGATATACTAATTGATCTTTGCATAAGAGTCCCAATTGATTTCAGTTTTTATTTAGCAGGGAATCTCTCAGAAGTATTTACCTGGTGAGAATTTCATTTTCTTTCATTCTCTTCACTTACTTTCCTTGTAGCCTTTGTCATGAAGCCTTCATCTTGAAATTGACTACAAGGATCCCTGCATCAAGCATTCAAGCAGCACATTTCAGAACCCAAACTTGTTTGGGTCCTAAGGATCTTCCATGAATCTGCAACAACGATTTTTGAATCCAAAAGGATTTTATATTTGGTGCATTTTTCTGAAGACTAGAAACACTAGAATCTTGGTTTCTAATCTTAGAGTTATTGGTATAGAATGCACCACTGACACACTGAACATTTTATTTTCTATTTTTCAGATTTTTATCATGGAATTCAGAAGAGATTTTTTGTGCAACAGTTCCTTTTTCATGTACATAGAATTTCTGAGTGTTTTCAGCATGAACATGATCTTTATTCTTATGTACATTAACATGAAACATGGGAGCATGCACAAGATTATCAATTCTATGCCAACATTCCCTAGAAGTATGTCCAAATTTATGACATGTGAAGCACTGGACTGATTTGGCATATTTATGGAAATGTTGATCTCTATTCCAACAAATTTTGGCTAAATGACTAGGTTTATTACAATTAAAGCAAATAAGATCATTTCTTACCTGGTACTTACCTTGGCATGTATGCACTTGCTGGAATCTCCTTTTTATGTGAGGAGGCTTACCATGAGGAGAAAGAGGTACCTTTTGGTGACTCTTGGCATGATGTGAATTTGGAACTTATCTTGGAGCTTTTTGGACTGATGGAGGAAGTAGATGAATCTTCTTGACAATAGCATTTTTCTTTTTCTCTGTCTGTTTCTGAACAAGAACTTTCACTAGTTTTTCATTAGAATTGGAAGAATTCTTGTGCGCAGCAGCTTTAACAAATGTTAATTTTGTTTTATTTTCATTTTTCTTATCTCTCACAGAAGTAAGACTTGTGTATTTAGTATTTTTCAATTCATGTTGAAGCTTCTGTTTTTCAGCTTTTAATGCAACAACTTCTTTTTCCGAAATTTGAAGCTTGTTTAGCATGACATCCAAACCATTTTTCATCTTGTTCTTTTCATTTTCAAATTGAGCAATTTATTTTTCCAAATCAGCAATTTTATTACTCAAATTGCTACAATCATTGTCCAATGACTTGTCATGCAACAAGCATTCAATCTTCCTCTGTAAATGATGATTTTCTTCAACAAGTTGTTTGCATCTCTCATTTATTTGATGATCATGAGCCATGTTATAAATCTGTCTGTTTAATTGATCATTATAAAATTTGAAGTTTTCATTGAGATCAATCAATTTTCCTTTTTCCTTTTTCAAATCAAGATTTTCATATTCCAACTGATCATGATTTTCTTTCAACTTGGACAACTTGTTTTCACAAATTTTGATTTTATCTTTCAAACTTTCTTTTTCAGAATTCAGCTTCTAAACTTCATTTTTCAAATTCTCATTTTCTTCTAAAAGATCTTTATCATTGTTCTGGAGCAATTCAAGTGTATTTTTCAAGTTTTCACTTTCTTTATGGCAATGTTTTAAAGTCTTTTTCAAATCTTTATTCTTAGTGTTCAGCTTTGCATTAAGATTTTTCTTTTCACAGAATTCAATCAATTCAACATAAGACATACCTTCATCTGCATCAGAATCAGAATTAGAATACATAAATGGATCTGAAATTGATTTACCTGATCTTGTAGACCCATGTGAACTCGTGTGTTCTAGAGAGGATGCAGAATGCTCTGAGCTCATGGAATGTGCTGCTAGAGCCAAAGTCTTTTGAATTGTTGATTTTTTTGATTCATTGAAGCTCTTCTTTGTCATTGAGCATTTGTGAATTCCTTTTGCTCCTTTTCTTTGTGCTTCCTCTGAAAAACTTGTTGAAAGTGAGATTGGGGATTTCTCTAAAATTATAATAGGAAATTCATGCAGATTAAAGAAATTTGCCATTATACCAAAACTCAAAAGACTATTAGATCTAATCACAGTGAATCAATGTAACAAGGAATTATATCTAACAATTAGAGTGGTTAACCCGCTCTGATACCAAATGTAGGAATCATAGCGATTAAGCACACAGAGATAGTGAAAGACCAAGCAAACAGTTCAAGCAGATAGAGCACAGAGATCAAATGGAACCAATCAAATCAGATCAGAAACAGATATTAACCTTCTCTGATACCAATTGTAGGATCGGATATGTGGATGTATTAGATCTAGAAGGGGGGGTTGAATAGATCTGACATCAATTAACGTGGAAGCTTTAGCAATTTAAAATTACTTTGAATCAGAGATCAATTCACACAAACAATTTACTGATTTGAAGTGTGAGTGTGTGTAGATGATGTGCGAAGCAATTCAACAATTAGTGTAAGTACGAAATCCTATGCAAGCATCTAGCGCAAATAAGCAGATCAAACCATTGCACATAGGATTTTTTAGGTGGTTCGGAAATTACATCAGTGATTCCTACATCCACCCCTCACACAGTGAGGCTCCACTACTCAACCTGAGTACAACACACACTGGAGCACGACGACTCCAAACAACCTTGAGTTTAATGACTCACAAACTGAGCGCGACGGCTCAAACAACAACTGGAGCACGACGACTCCAAATTGAGCACGACGGCTCAAACCACACTGTGAGTGCGACGACTCACAAACCAGAGCTCGACGGCTCCCAAAACACAAGCTAGATCAAAGACAATAGAAATCATATCCTCTAGCAATGATCTGATTCAAGACAAATTCGTACACAGAAATTTGTGCAGAACTTCGTGCACAAATCTCATGGACGAAATAAGGAAGAACAAACTCTGAAGTGAGAGAAATGGATGTAGAATGAGTGTTCTTCGGTGAAGAGGTCTTGAAGACGCTTGAATTGAGGAGCCTTGATGGAATTCGGTGGAGATTCTCCTCAGTTGGCGATACTCTGCTTTGATGGCATCTGAAATGCCAGAAATCCCTCTTCTACTGCTGCTCTTCAGTTGGATCTGCTCCCTTTCCTAGCATAGCAACCTTCTCTCCAGAGATTGCCCTTGATTCCCACGTCCTTCCTCTTGAACGGATGGCCTGCAGCTTCTGGAGATGGAGCAAGATATGGAGAAACCCCTTTTTCCGCCAAACAACTTTTCTGGGTGTTGTATGGGCTCTCCTTCGTCATGTCCTCCTTTGGAGTACAAGGATTGGGGGTATTTATAGCCCCATATGTCCATGAGGTGCCTTGTGGTGCGTGGGCACAAAAATCTAGGTCAAATCCCTCAATTCCTAAGCAGCCATGTGTCATGAAAATTTTGCATTTTTTAGTTTCAGCTGGACTGTGTCGACACCACCAGAGAGTGTGTCGACACACTGTCCCAAACATGAGAACAGGTTTCCTGGAAGCTGGAACTAGTGTCCACCTGACCATTGAGTGTGTCGACATGACTGGCAGTCTGTGTCAACACACAGGCAGACCGTGTCAACACACATGCAGACCGTGTCAACACACAGGTGGACTGTGTCGACACCACTGGGACAAATTTGTGTAAACCTGAAAAATATAAAGTGTAAACCATTAATACAAGATATTATCATTAAAATATGAGATATTAAACATCAAGAACATGTTGTTTGAGCATTATTGTGATATGTATAAAATATATAACATGTTCAACATGTCATCATCAAAATCACAATATGTCATCATTAAAATCACAATATGTCATCATTAAAATCACAAATTGTCATCATTAAAATCACAATATGTCATCATCAAAATCAAAGTATGAGTGATGTTTATTGGTCATCATTAAAATACAACTTTAGGAAATTCCAAAACACACTCAACCCAACAAGCTGCACCTACGTATTTCCCTTCTAATAAATCTTTGGACATGTCTCCAGAGCCTCTTGTAAATATCAACCCTAGTTTAGACTCAGGGGTAGAATCTAGCAAGTCCTTGTCACCGTCTAGGAAGAGAAAGGGTAGTAGCATACCCAATAGATATTTGATAGATCTGGTGCGGAGGTGTGGCGCTCTTCTGGCTGTGGAAGAGTTCGTCCAGGAAGCTGTCATTTTGAACATAGAAGCTCAGCACGAATATGAAGGGCTAGATGACGGATTTGGAGTATATGAAATCCTAACTGAAGAAGACCCAGCAGATGAAGAGGATGGTGAGATAGAGGACGCTGCCAAGATCTATGCAAGTGGCATGAGAAGGTTCGATGAACCCACATCGGCAGTGGACGAACCCATCAAAGAGGTAAATGTTGGAACTGATGAAGATCCCAAGCTCCTGACCATAGCTTCCAGCCTCCCCCCCGAAGAAGAAGAGGCGCTTATAGAAATACTAAGGGAGTTTAAGGGTTCTTTTGCCTGGTCATATGACGACATGCCTGGTATCGACCCCGAATTGGTGGAACATAGGTTAATCTTGAAGCCAATGGCAGTTTCCGTTAAACAGAAGTTAAGGCGATTCCTCCCCCACATTGCTTTGAAGATGAAAGAGGAAATTGACAAACTACACAAAGCTAAGTTCATCCGTGTAGTCCTCTATCCATTGTGGGTGGCAAACATAGTCCCGGTAATGAAAAAGGATGGAAGAGTGTGAATTTGCATAGACTTCCGGGACTTGAATAAGGCATGTCCAAAGGACGACTTCCCTTTACCTCATTTGGATGTGTTGATTGATAACACCACTGCGTATGAAACTCTATCATTCATGGATGGTTACTTAGGATATATCAAATCCGTCTAGCCCCGAAGGACCAAGAGAAAACCTCCTTCACCATGCCCTGGGGAACTTATTGCTATGTGGTCATGCCGTTTGGATTGAAGAATGTCGGCGCCACTTATCAAAGGGCAATGTTAGCTATCTTGCACGATATGATTCATATCAATGTTGAGGTTTACGTGGATGATATTGTGGTGAAGTCTCAGACTCGAAGAGAACACTCCTCTGTGCTTACCAAAGTGTTCCGCCGCGCACAAGAATATCAATTGAAGATGAATCCAAAGAAGTGCATGTTTGGGGTTTCTTCAGGAAAATTACTAGGTTTTATAGTCAGCAAACGGGGGATTCAAATAGACCCACACAAGGCCAAAGCAATAAATGAGATGCCTCCTCCTAAGAACATATCCGAGCTTCGAGGTGTGATTGGTCGGCTTTAGTTCATAAGGAGATTCATGTCTCAGCACTCCCAAAGATGTCGTCCTTTCTATGAACTGTTAAAAGGAGGAGTCAAATTCGAATGGAACACTAAGTGCCAGCAGGCCTTTGATGAACTCAAGAGTTACCTCATGAATCCGCTCTTGATGCAGGCGTCTGTCCCTGGGAAACCCTTAATCCTATATCTATCAACTATTGAGGACTCCCTAGGAGCTGTCCTTGCGCAACATGACGATTCTGGCAAAGAAAGGGCAGTCTATTACCTATCTAGGCTCTTCAATCCTTCCGAGCTCAAACTCACCACAATGGAGAAAACATGTGCAGCGCTAGTGTGGGTAGTGTAGAAATTGAAGCATTACTTCCTAGCCCATAAGGTGAGTTTGATTTCTAGAATGGATCCTATTAGGTACCTTCTGGAGAAGCCAGTCCTCGCCGACAGATTGGTGCATTGGCAGAGCTTCTTGTCTCAATTCGATATCACCTTTGTAGTCCAGAAGGCTATAAAAGGGTATGCCATTGTTGAGTACCTCGCTCACCTTCCTCTTCCTCACAGTGACACGGTTCAAGAGGATTTCCCCAATGAAAATCTGTCACTCATCTCTCGCAATCCCTTCTGGTCGCTCCACTTTGATGGGGCTCTCAATTCTAGGGGACGGGGCATAGGTGTTGTCTTGCTCACCCCAGAAAGGATCACCATTCCACTTGCATATCAACTCCAGCTCCCTGCCACCAATAATGTCTCCGAGTATGAAGCTCTCCTAGCCAGCCTAAAGCTTGCCTACCTCTTAGGCGCGCGCCATCTCAAGATCATAGGAGACTCTCAACTTGTTCTCCGGCAGGTTCTTTCTACATATCGCACTCGTGACCGTAAGCTCAAGCCTTATCAAGATCTGGTCACGCTCCTAGCTAAGCAGTTCTGAAAGCTCATCTATATCCACACTCCTTGCTCTCAGAATATCCTGGTCGATGCCCTGGCATCCCTGGCCTCATCTCTCTCTTTCCCTCTCAGCCGCAGCGCTGAGACAATCATTGTTCAAAGATTAGAAGCTCCCTCTACTCAGGACCCTTGGTTCAATAACCTTAGGAGCTCTTTAGTCTTGAAGGCAGAGAGAAGAGAAGCGAAGGAAGTGTTCTTGGTAGAGCTAGGAGAAATGATGGAGGAAGAAAGGTCATGGTACCACGAAATTGAGCAGTACTGCAAGGACGGTACTTTCCCAGAAGAAGTCGAGGCCGAGGATAGGAGAGCTATTCGTAGAGCAGTGTTAAGATATACCATTGTTGGAGAAGTGTTGTATAGGCGCACTCTAAATGGGATGCTCCTCATGTTGTGTCCCTGATTTTGATGATGTCATATCAAAATATAAAGTCCAAGATACCCAAAAGTACCCTTGGGGGTCGTGGGCACATGATCCAAGGCCGATCCACCAAATTCCTAGGGTGCCACGTGTCCAGGAGAAACTTTAAGTCACAAACTTTCCGGAGTGTGTCGACCTGACTTGATCTAGTGTCGACACACTGTCCCAGACTGGCAGACTAACTTCCCTGGGAGAGGTCTCTAGTGTCGACCTGAGATGATCTCGTGTCGACCTGCTGTAGCCAACTGACAAAACAAGCCTTCTGGGAGAGGTCTCTAGTGTCGACACCATCTGGTTTAGTGTCGACACACTATCCAGGCATGTTGAGAGGGCTCACCGGGAACTGGGTCTAGTGTCGACCTGACTTGATCTTGTGTCGACACTACTTGACCATTTCTTCATCTTTTGGCTTAGGGCTTGGAGCATTGTGTCGACACCAGTATGGGGTGTGTCGACACTACCCTTAAAGGAATTGTGTGTCCCTGAGAAATAAACATATAAATCATTAGTCCATTGATTTATCATGAATATTAAGTGATAAATGTGTTTGGAAACATACTTTTTAAATGTGGTCATAACATGTGTGGTGCATCTAACATGTTCCAATTATTTTGCATTAAAATCACACCTTGTCATCATCAAAATATAAGGGGAAATGAATTATATTCACACTCAACCCAACAATTATTTCCTTCGCTTCTCTCCTCTCTGCCTTCAAAACTAAAGAGCTCTTGAGGTTATTGAACCAAGGATCCTGAGTAGAAGGTGCTTCTAACCTCTGGATAGTGATAGTCTCAGCACTGCAGCTGAGAGGGAAAGAGAGAGATGAGGCCAGGGATGCCAGGGCATCGACCAGGATATTCTGAGAGCGAGGAGTATGAATGTAGATGAGCTTGTGGAATTGCTTGGCTAGGAGCGTGAACAGATCTTGATAAGGCTTGAGCTTTGGGTCATGAGTGCGGTAGGTAGAAAGGACCTGCCGAAGAACGAGTTGAGAGTCTCTTGTGATCTTGAGGTGACGCGCGCCTAGAAGATAGGTAAGCTTTAGACCAGCTAGGAGAGCCTCACACTCGGAGACATTATTGGTGGCAGGGAACTGAAGTTGATACGCGAGCGGAATGGTAATCCCTTCTGGGGTTAGCAGAACAACACCTATGCCCCGTCCCCTAGAATTGAGAGCTCCATCAAAGTGGAGCAACCAGAAGGGATCACGAGAGATGAGTGACAGGTTTTCATCAGGGAATTCTTCTTGGACCATGTCACTATGAGGAAGAGGGAGGTGAGCAAGGTGCTCAGCAATGGCATACCCTTTTATAGCCTTCTGGACTACAAAGGTGATATAGAATTGAGATAAGAAGCTTTGCCATCGTGCTAATCTGTCGGCGAGGACTAGCTTCTCTAGGAGATACCTAATAGGGTCCGTTCTAGAAATCAAGCTCACCTGATGGGTTAGGAAGTAGTGCTTCAATTTCTGCACTACCCACACTAGCGCTGCACAAGTTTTCTCCATTGTGGTGAGCTTGAGCTCGAAAGGATTGAAAAGCCTAGATAGGTAATAGACTGCCCTTTCTTTGCCAGAATCATCATGTTGAGCAAGGACAGCTCCTAGGGAGTCCTCGATAGTTGACAGATAAAGGATAAGGGGTTTCCCAGGGACAGGTACCTACAGCACTGGGCAGATTCATCAAATAACTTTTGAGCTCATCAAAGGCTTCTTGGCACTTAGCGTTCCATTCGAATTTGGCTCCTTCTTTCAACAGTTCATAGAAAGGACGACATCTTTGAGAGTGCTGAGATATGAATCTCCTTATGAATTGTAGTCGACCAATCAAACCTCGAAGTTCAGATATGTTCTTAGGAGGGGGCATTTCATTTATTGCCTTGGCCTTGTTTGGGTCTATTTGAATCCCCCTTTTACTGACTATGAAACCTAGTAATTTGCTCGAAGAAACCCCAAACACGCACTTTTTCGGATTCATCTTCAATTGATACTCTTGTGCACGGTGGAACACTTTGGCAAGCACGGAGGAGTGTTCTCTTCGAGTCCGAGACTTCACCACAATATCATCCACGTAAACCTCAACATCAATATGAATCATATCGTGGAAGATAGCTAACATTGCCCTTTGATAAGTGGCGTCGGCATTCTTTAACCCAAACGGCATGACCACATAGCAATAAGTTCCCCATGGCGTGGTGGAGGAGGTTTTCTCTTGGTCCTCCGGGGCTAGACGGATTTGATTATATCCTGAGTAACCATCTATGAATGAACGGGTTTCATACCCAGCGGTGTTATCAATTAAGACATCCAAATGAGGTAACGGGAAATCGTCCTTTGGACATGCCCTATTTAAGTCCCGAAAGTCTATGCAGATTCGCACTCTTTCGTCTTTTTTCATTACCGAGACTATATTAGCCACCCACAAAGGATAGAGGACTACACGGATGAACTTAGCTTTGTGTAGTTTACGAATTTCCTCCTTCATCTTCAAAGCAATGTGGGGGAGGAATCTCCTTAATTTTTGCTTAACGGCTATTGCCCCTGGCTTCAAGATTAACCTATGTTCTACTAACTCGGGGTCAATGTCGGGCATGTCGTCGTATGACCAGGCAAAAGAATCCTTGTACTCCCTTAACATTTCTTTGAGTGCTTCTTCTTCTTCAAGTGGGAGATTAGCAGCTATGGTCAAGAGCCTGGGATCTTCTTCAGTCCCGAAGTTTACCTCTTTGGTGGGTTCGTCCACTGCCAACGTAGGCTCATCAAATCTCCTCATGCCACTGGCATACATTTCGGTAGTGTCCTCTATTTCACCATCTTCTTCATTCACTGGGTCCTCCTCAGCTAAGATCTCATATACCCCAAATCCATCGTCTAGCCCTTCATCTTCGTGTTGAGCTTCTACGTTTAGAATTACTGCTTGTTGGACGAACTCCTCAATAGCTAAAAGAGCGCCACACCTTTACACCATATCCATCAAAAACCTACGGGGTATGCCACTACCCTTACTCTTCCTAGACGGGGACGGGGACTTGCTAGATCCTACCCCTGAATCTAAACTAGGGTCGATATTTACAAAGGGCTCTGGAGAAGTGTCCAGAGATTTATTGGAATGGAAAGGAACGGGTGCGGCAGGGCCGCAAGGATCCTCTGATGGATCTGGAGGTGGAGGCGGGCCACCCGAGCTTAGGGTGCCCGTAGCAGAATTGGGATGTAGGGGAATAGAAGGCCCCTCACCCCGATCGCTCAGAGTGACCATGGTGGTCAGTGAGTGAGGATCGCGACTTAAGCAGAAGGAGGAGAAAGGCAGGGATCGCCGCCAAGGCAGAAAGAGGGAGTGACGGGGATCGCCGTCACGAGAAAGGAGGAATGTGCATGTGACAGGGATCGTTGCCGGAAGCAGGTGAACACTGAGACGGGGATCGCCGTCCGGGTGCTAAAATGAGGGTGACGAGGATCGTCGTCAAAAGCAAGGATTGCAGCGAAAAGCTAAAAGCGAGGAGTAACGAGGATCACTGTCAGGAGTTGGGAATGGAAGGTTGGTACTTGAAAGAAAAAGGGGGGAAGGACGGGGATCGCCGTCTGATGACGGAGAAAAGGGGAAAGATGGGGATCGCCGTCTGAAGAAAAAGGGGAGAAAGATGGGGATCGCCGTCTGATTGCTGGGGAGAAAGAGGGGGAGAAAGCATTTTTTTTTGTGTGTTTTTTTTGACACATTAAATTAAGGAAAAAAATAAACTATCTACATGCAGAGGCGTCGAGAGAAGGACAAAACCGAGCCATTAAAGAAAATAGTGAAAAGGGACGAAGAAACGGTTAACGCTTCGAGAGCGTCAGGGGAGAATTGGAGGATAAGGGGAGGAGAAGAAGGGATGAAGGAGAATTTATAAACAAAGATGGAAGATACAAAATGACTGGAAGGCCGGGAATACCCTGGCCAGGACTCTTTGGTTGGGTTGATGGGGTTTATGACTTCAAAATCCTCACCAGGTCCAAGTAACTGTCGCTTGGTGGTGGCTGCCGATGCTGACTGTGCCAATGCTGGAGGCTGTGTGGTGCTATCTTCTTTGAATAACAGGCTAACTGCTGCCACTAGGTCTTCATGATCTTGTTCTTCTGCCTCTGCTTCCAGGGGTTGTACGACGTTGTCCTCCTTGAATAAAGAGCTGACTGCTGATACTAAATCTTCGCGGTCTGCTTCTTCTGGCCCTGTTTCTTAAGGCTTCCTTTTTTTACTGGGCCGCTGGGCCTCCAGAGCTTGCTATTGTGACAATAGTGCTTCTATTACGACAGTATTGTAGCCTGGCTGCACGGGCCCTCTGACAAAATGATCATATAGAGTCCAAGTGAGAGGCTCTTGGTGTGACTTCAATGTAGATGAATGTGCTGCCCACAGCTTAAATCCCTCTTGGTATCCAAGTCCCCCGCTTTGTGAATTTCTTAGATTCATTGATAATCTGAGTCCTCCCCTGAAGGTGAGCGCCAAGACCCTTTCTCGATTGATACCCAATTCTAACCATAATGTTCCAGCCCTTGGTGTTCGTCAATGTGCCTTTCTTAACAACGGCCACTGATAGGGATACAATTTGGCGGTTGCTAGAAAATGTGTAAGCCTAAGGATAATTCACATCGAGCACTGAGATGATGGGCCTGTTTGATGGCCAGACCGACGACATGATTTTCTCGATGGCCTCCACCGTGTGAGTAGTTGCTGCACTCTTGACTTTAACTATTCTCCCTTGGAAAGGGAATTTCAAACACTGATGAGCGGTAGAAAGCACTGCCCCTAATGCTTCAATCCAAGGGCGGCCCAGAATGGCCTTGTAAGTGGGATCAATGTCGAGCACATAAAAATCTATGGTCATGACAAGTGGGCCCAATTCTGCTTGTAAAAAAATGATGCCATGGCAGGCCCGCCGAGAATTGTCATAGGCCGCTATGGTTGTAGGAGTGGGCTGCAAGCGGCGTTCGGAAATATTGCTGAGATCGTGACGGGTTTCCCCATCGCGATGGGCCTGATGTCGCGACGTCCTTGTAGGGTGTGTCTCAGTGTCGCGCCGCCCTCCTCTACTGCGTTCTCTATAATGCGGGAGAAACGTGAGCGGACCTTCTTCCTGTCCTCCGGCCGGCCAGAGGACAAGAGCTGCTCGTGGATCTTCATTTGGGTGCCTGCCAAAACAACGAAAACAAGAAAGAAAACCATGTTAAAATAAGTTAAGTGTAGTAGCTATTCGTAAATGAAAGTAAAGATGAGAGAATGGGGGGAACGAACCTGGGGGTGGCTTTTAAACCCCTTGGGTGTATGGAAAACGTGGGAAGAGAATAGAAATGTGTCCTATCTAGAAAGAAATAACATGCATGCATGGAAGAGAAAATAAGATAGGGGTGAAGAAAGAGCCCCAAAGGGGCGACTCCCTGGCGTTCAGATGTTGTCCTTCGGTGCTGTAGAAGTCGTGGAAGGAGGAAGGAGTCGCCCTTCTCACACGCCAAGCTCCATAGATGAAGAGATACGCAAGGCTTGATATGGAGAATGTGAAGAAATGAGAGGAAAAGGGGAGGCTGCGGGCTAAGTCCAGATCACAGAAAATTTCGGCAGCCCTTCGGGGTGAAAGATGGGGCTCCCCCTTCACTGAAGGGAAGGACCTTGCTTATATAGACAATGAGAGAGAATATCCCATTTTTAGGTGATAATGACCCAAATGAGAGATAAATCCAAGTGGAATTCAGATGGGAGAGTCCTAAGGAGTCCCCAAAGAGACCCACAACCCCAAACCGTGGCTAGGAGGGTTGGAAGGTTGCATGGGATGAGGATAAGGCCATTGGAGGATAAAGTGGAGGCGGTTGCGGAGGTCAGCACACGCGGCTGTTGTCGCGACATATCGTAGGGGCGCGACAGAGATGAACGCGACAGCCAGGAGGGGCGCGGCAGTGAAGCCACGTGCATGGATATGCATGGGCTGTCGCGACGGCCACCCGAGGCGCGATAAGATTAACGTGGCGCCCCGACCCGTCGCGTTAAGGAAAATGAATATTCTCGAATTATTGGCCTAATCATATGAGAGAATAATGGACATTTAAGCTTGTGGACTCTTTTAAAAGGATAATGGACGGGATATTATGAAAATTGGGCTTTTAATGGGCTCAAAGCAAGGCTAATGGTGGGCTCAAGGTGAGTGACCAACTTGGGGCTCGATAAGATAACACGAAATGTGGTTCAACTTGTAGGTCAGAATCGGGTGTCTACAATACCTTCGGCACCTAATGAGAAATTCAAATATCCTTTAAATCTTTAAGTTATTCATACTGTGTGTTGTCTATCCTTTCATGGTAGAAAAAGATGTCAGTAGAAAATATGGACTCAAAGGACTACTCCTTTCTTGCTAGATAGAAAGACAACTACCTAGTGTAGTATGTTGTCAACTGGAAACATGGACTTTTGCATAAGAATGTATGGGCTAACTGATGCAAGACTTCTTTGGTTTAACATTCTCTTCCATGCATTTATTGTATGCAGGTTTACAGTACATAGAAGCAACGTTGGACCTACTACTAATGCCCTTGGAAACATGTGCCAGCTGGAAGACTCTTCTCTGATCCACGAAGCCAGTAGGCACAAGAAGACATCTATTACACTCATAAAAAGGAGAGTACAAGAAGAAGAGGAAGAGCTCCAATGCTCATCTCCTCACCGGTCCTCTTCAGTTGCTCCATAAAAGGATGAAGGCTTTGAAGATGTAAGTAGATAGACACACAATCAAAAGTGAAAGCACCCAAAAAAAATCTTCTAAAAGCATTCAAGTAATCAGGCCTCACCCTCTTTTGTCTCTCTCTCTCTTTGTATTTGTAAATTTGTGATAGAGAAGCCTAAGAGTCTTGTGTTTATCTTGTAAACCTCTTAGTTCTCAAGTTGCTGCTGGAGATCAAGTAACCAAGTTCCTATTTCCAAAACTTGATCTCCACAACTTGCTCTTTCTTATCTTAAGAAGAGCTGGGTTGTTCCTCTTCATTTGAAGAGATGGTTTGCTATGCAAGTGTTCCCTTTGGGTAAAAAAGAGGACTAGTTTGTGCTGGGTGTCGTGACTACCTGGTGTCTGTACCAGTGTTCCCCTTGTGTTAAGGGAACAACAACTCTGAGGTTTGTTCCAATAGGTTTACTTTTGAACCTATAAAAGAAGTGGGCTACCTTCTTGCTCAGGAAAGAGAAGAAGACCAACAGGGGCTGTGTGTTGTATATCCTAGAAAGAATTGTACTTCGATTAGTGAAATCTCAAGATTTACTTGAGGACTAGACGTAGGTCTTCCATCAGGAAGTAGAGAACCATGATAAATTTCTTGTGTTCATTTTGTGTGATTGATTCCGCTCATTTAATTTTCATTGGACACTATCTTATTCAAAAACCAAAGTTTTAAGTAGTTATTTGTCTTTGCAGATTTCTATCTACACCTATTCACCCCCCCCCCTCTAGGTGCCTGTAATTTGTTGTCTATGGGCCAACAATAGCTTCCTACCTTAGTGCATGTTGAGAGGTTATGTCGGGAGCTGTATTGTTTTCTCAAGTTGTCTTCTTGGCACTCGACTATGAGGTAAGGGACCTTCTCATGTTGGAAAATTAGATGCTCGTCGCACTTTTTTCCCTTGCTTAGTAATTGGGATTTTTATGACGTATTCTTATTTAACAACTGAGCTTTCGGTTATTGAATCATACTTCAATAATTGAGTCTTATGGTGCGGGTTAAAGAGTCGAGATTCCTCTCTCTAAGCGCCACTTTGGTAATGGGTTAACTCAGAGTTAACTTTATTTAACTCAGAGTTAACTCAAAAAGTGCTTTGGTAGTGTATAAAATTTAACCTAGATTTAACTGAGTTAGATGAGGGTTAATTCTAAGTTAACCCAGGTTTTCTCAACCCACCTCTGAGGGTCGACTATAGTTAACCCACCCCTAACCTACCCCATTTACCCCTCCCGTACGCGTCCTCCTGAAAAAGCTGCAGCGACTGTGACGATGTCATCCCCCTCTCGCAAAAGTTTCCGCCATTGCTCCCCTCCTGCTTCCTCCCGTCATCGCAGAAGAGGCTTCCTCCCACGAAAGGATCCGCCATCGCTCCCCTCCTGCTTCCTCCCGCCGTCCCAAAAGAGGCTTCCTTCTGCCGTCCCAGAAGGCTTCCTCCCGCTGTTGCAGAAGAGGCTTCCTCCGGGCTTCCTCCCGTCTCTATTGATCCATCGGACACCCCCTTTCGCCCGTGACAAGCATTCCTTGTGGGAAGCTTTCCACCATCGCCGTGCGAAGCTTTTCCCTTTTGAGCTCCCGTCGTTCCTATCTGGTGCTGAGGCCGTGCCCTATCTATATAGCTGCAGATTCCTCTATGCGGTGCAGGAACTACTCCATGTGCTTTTGGTTTCTGCAGGAGGACCCCATGGTAGCTTTCTATGTTATGTTGTTAATTATTGTTCAGTAAAATTTGTTACATTTAAAAGTTAATAAGGAATCGGATCCATGTTATGTCTTTTTTTTGCAAAGTTATGTTGTTACATACATAAACAACATGTGTTGTTAATAAATGTAGAATGATTTTTATTGCTACATAAATGAATAGGTACAAATAATGAATGTTGAATGTCTTCCATGTTATGTCTTTTTTTTTCAAAGTTTTGTTGCTACATACGTACAAAAATAGGTACAAATAATGAAAATATAAGAGAAACAGGGGAGGTGCTGTCTGTTTTTTTTTAATAAAATAATCTAAAAAATAAATAGAGGTATCACTAGGACCTATAATTTGTTATTAAATAAAACGTCAATTTATATTAATTTGTTATTATTAATTTTGTATTGATTTTTCTATTAATGTTATTAATTTTTCTATTGATGTTAGAAAAACAAATAATTATAAAAAATAATATAAAGTACTATCACACCTTTTTTTAGTACTATTGTATTTTTAAGCGATTATTGAAAATTTTAATTGATGGTAATATGTTCATCCCATTTATAAAATAGTTTCTATGATTAAGCTATTTCAAAGAAAGATACATAATTTAAATGAATAAACTGTTGGTTCAGGAGTAGATGTGGTATTCTCATCAAAGTGGAAAAAGTTAACCCGTCAATGTCAACCAAAGCACTCAACAAACATGTAGGTTAACTCCATTTATTCAAGTGAGTTAACTCGCATGTTACCAAAGTAAAAAGTGGGTTAGCCATGTATAACTTTGATCATGGGTTGGAGTTAGGATAACTCCAACTCATTACCAAAGTGGCCGAGTATTAAGGGCACTCAAGCATGCATGACCGCACCAACAAGGTAGAGTGCCATTTTTGTTTTGTTTTGGAGGATAGATTTCTTTGGAAATTTTTATATTTTCAGAAATTGTCATGCCTTTTATTCTAAACATGATAATTGATCTTTTCACATTTTAAAGTTTATCACAGTTTTCTTTTTCTTTGAATTTTTTTTATCATAGAAATATATAAGAAGTCATACAACAACCAAACATCCTATAAAGTTTGATACCCAAATACTAGACAATAGTCAATGGTAACGTCTCTGGAAAGTTTCTCAATACGACATCGGTCTCCCCAACCCATGCAACTGTTGGCTAGGGCTGTAAACGGAGCAGATACTGAGCGGATATGAGTTTTCCGTGTCCGCTCCGAATACGTAATCGGATAATTTGTATCCGCTACGAATAAAATTCGGATACAGAGCGGATTAGGGGTGTCAACTGGACCGGGCCGGCCCGGTATAACATGGGTTTGGGCCTTATTTTTTTATCCATTTTTTAATTTCGGCCCGGCCCGGCCCGCCCGGCCCGGTTTCTACTGAAAACAGAAAAATCCTAAACGCGGTCGCTCCAATCTCAGACTTGGGTGTCTTTGCTCGCGAAGCGTCCGCCACTCCGTCGTCTCCTTCTGCTCTGGCATTCGAGGTGGTGGTAGCGTGGATGGAGGAAGGTAAGCCGCCTGCATCCTATCTTTGCTCCCCCCCCCCATCGGTCGCCCCCCGCACCGGTCGCCCCGCGCCCCACTGCTCCGCCCCACCCTGCCTTCGCGCTCGCGCAGGCGCCCACCGCTCGCCTCGCGCAGGCGCGCGCCGCTTGCCCCGAGTACGCCGACGACTGGTGCGACCCCGGTGCGGGGGCGGAGGCGGGGGCGGGCTCGTCCGGAGGCGGCGCGGGGAGGGCCAAGCCCGAGGAGCGCAAGAAGGGGATCCCGTGGACGGAAGAAGAGCATAGGTGCACGCGAGAACCCAACCCAACTCGCCAAAGGAGGAAAAAGACTCCATCTTTATCTCCTCCCATCTCGCTTTCCCCCTCCGAAATTTGATGTTTTCTTCCTCTGTTTGTTTTCTTCTGCAACCAGGCGGTTCTTGGAAGGGCTGAAGAAGTACGGGAAAGGTGACTGGAGGAGCATCTCGAGAAAAAATGTTTATTTTTTATATACAAAATGGGCCTTCATGGGTGACTGCCTCTTTTGCGATTTTAAATATAATAAAATAATAGTTATCTAAATATTATTTAAAATATGAGTATGGCTGTGTATCAATAGACAACAGAAATATTTTTAAAAAAGTTAAAACCGGGCCGGGTCGGGCCTGGGCTGGGCCTTAAAAAATCACCCCGGGCTGAGCCTATTTCTAAAAATCGGGCTTTTCTTCGGGCCTGGGCCTATCATCTAAAAATCGGGCTGGGCCTGGGCTGGCCTAGGCCCGGCCCAGGCCCGGCCCATTGACACCCTAGAGCAGATATCTTAGTCGGATAATATTCAGATTCGGAGCGGATACAGATATTATCCGCTTCGAAAATATGAGACCTGATAAGAAGTATAAAGTGACTTAAAAATCAGAAGAAATTTTTTTTTTTGTAAAATTCTAAAACACATATAAATACCAGAAACAATCTCTAAATATCCATACAAATAGCATAGAATGAAAGTTCAACTACTACTTGACAATTAAGGAACCACTAAAGTTTCAAATGTAGTACATAACCATTCATAAATTACATGTCTCACATTTAAATTACATGTCCAAGTTCTCTTAAAATCTAAAGATAACAGTCAAAATATTTTGAAAATATTTATCAACTTCTTCATTCTCTGATGGGAGTATTTTCAGTACATGCATTAGAAGATGCCACATTGCTGTCCACAGAAATAGGCACTAAATTTTGCTCCATATGAATCTATTCACACCCCATAAAATAAAAAGATAGTTCAATAAATCACACAAAAATAATCTCTAAATGCATAATAAAAAATAATTCAGGACAGTGAAAACTCACATGATTTGATGCTACACTGCACAAGAGATCCTTTGACTGATCCAGCAACGCTTGTTCTTGTCCAGCTAATTTAGCAAGCTCGGATACCAGGGAACTGATCTCTTCTACCTGGAATGTAACAAACAAGAAATATCTCAGAAATTCATCAGGTGTTGAACGTGGAAGACACCAACATGAGGACGCCCTCTTCCCCCTTTTCTCCCTACCTGTGTCCTGCGGTCTTCTCACATGAGGAAGCCCTCCAGCTGCGAGAAGAAAGACACCAACAAAGGTGCCTGGTCGAAGCAAGAGGACGAAAAGCTCATCAACTATATACGTGCTCATGGCGAAGGTCACTGGAATGTAACAAGCAGAAGGGGAGGAGCCGGAGGGGGGGAGGGCCGGATGAGAGGGAGAGACAGAGGGAGGGAGGGCCGGAGGGGGGGGAAGCATCGGAGCCCGGAGGGGGGGAGCGCAGAAGGTGAGGGTCGGATGGGGGGGGGGGGAGCGCCGGATGAGAGCGAGAGACAGAGGGAGGGAGGACCGGAGAGTGGGGGGAGCGCCGGAGCCCGGAGGGGGGAGCACAGAAGGGGAGGGTCGGAGGGGGGGAGCACCGGATGAGAGGGAGGGAGGGCCGGAGGGGGGGGGCGCTGGAGCCCGGATGGGGGGAGCGCAGAAGGGGAGGAGCGAGTCGGAGGGGGGGAGTGCCGGATGAGAGGGAGAGACAGAGGGAGGGAGGGCCGGAGGGGGGGGGAGCGCCGGAGCGCGGAGGGGGGAGCGTAGAAGGGGAGGAGCCGGAGGGGGGGAGGGCCGGAGGGGGGGGGAGCACGAAAGGGGAGGGTCGGAGGGGGGGAGGGCCGGATGAGAGGGAGAGACAGAGGGAGGGACGGTCGGACCGTCGGAGGACACTTACCGCCGTGCACAGTGCTGTGGAGTCGCTGGAGCTGCCGCGCAGAGGAGCCGCCACTGCCGGGTCTGCAAGGGTTCGACCGCGCAGAGGAGCCGCCACCGCCGCGTCTGCAAGGGTTCGCTGTCGCTGCGTCTGCAAGGGTCCACTGCCACCGCGTCTGCAAGGATCCGACAGCAGGTCGCCGCCTCACCGACGCCGGGAGGTCGCTGGCCGCGCTGTCGCCGGCCGAGATGACGAGGGGAGGGAGGAGGCAGGGCCGCAGGAGGGGATTTCGAATTTGGCTGAGAAGATTTGGGGGAAATGGGGGAGAGGAGTCTCCAGGGAGTCGCCGGGTCGGGTAGGGTTTTTAGGATATGTTTTTATATGTTAGGTATGGATCATTAGATGTAAGATCCAATGGCCAGAATTAATTCAGTGTCAGATCGGATCTTAAATGGAGTGGATCTCCTATTTTTGTGTCCGCTCCGTTTAATATTCGGATAATATCTATATCTGAATCTGCTCCGTCGGATATCTGTTAAACGAATATGAATATGCTTAATCGGATACGGATTCGGATTGGATCCAAATATTATTTGGATCTGTTTACAGCCCTACTGTTGGCCGTAGAACAAAATAAGGACCAGCTGATGAACCCCGCAAGCCAAGTATCCAACGGCGAACTGAACAAACCTAAACACACCACCCATGGCCCAACTCGGGGGTGCCCCCCCAGCTGCACATGGCCAGGGGCCCACTATGGCGGCCACTGCCCCTCCCATCCCACGTTAAGGTGAGGTCTGTCGATTGGGGGGGAAGGGTCAAAGCGGGGTGATGTCTCGCTGGAACAAGTTACTCAAACATCGGCCTGCAGTTGTACGGGTCCTCCAGACTGATCATAAAATGCCTGAATTCTGGTGTCTCGCGGGAGATTCCGACGGTTCACTTCCCACCTCCCTTCCTCCTCGATGTCATCTCCCGCTGTCGGACTAGACATGTGAAACGTTTATCGTGCTCCGATTAAGTGAAATAGTGAATCTACTTTCCGCCGCCGGATGTAGACCCACGATTTGATCGAACTTTACTCCGCCACTTGGGATCATCCCGGACGGCGCCGAGGCGAACCATGGCCCCACGCCGTCGGAGCAAGGACGCACTGCCGTAGACGCCGCCTGCTGTATTCTGTTTCCGTGATCCACAGGAACAGTATTAGTTCAGTTACGAAAAAAAAATGTTACATTTTTTTCATGCACATTTAATATATTTTTGCATATTTCATTTGTTAGACATAATATGCTAACAATACATTAGTCAATGAAAAAGGGGTTTTTATTTAAATAATCATATTATATTATATTATTTAATCACATTTTAAAAATATTTTCCAAAATAGTCACCAAGTTGCCACGTCGGCAACTTGGTGACCGGGAGACCGGGTGCAAGAATAAGGTTGGCATTGCCAATGCCGACTTTAGAGTCGGCAATGGCACTGCCGACTCCAAATGTTAAAAAAAAAAAAAAAACCTCCCAGGCCGCGCCCCTATGTTTTCATAGAGTGCGGCTCTCTGTGAAAACACAGACATGCCGCGTTCTGTGAAAAAGCCGGCATTGGCATTGCCGACTTCAAAGCTGGCATTGGCAATGCCGACTCATATTGCCGACTCCAAATGTTAAAAAAAAAAAAAAAAAACCTCCCAGGCGCCCTGTGTTTTCACAGAGCGCGGCTCTATGTGAAAACACAGACAGGCGCCTGTCTGTGTTTTCACAAAGAGCCGCGCTCTGTGAAAACACAGGCAGCGCGGCCTGTCTGTGTTTTCACAAAGAGCCGCGCTCTGTGAAAACGCATGAAATAGTTTTGAACAAAAAATTGAAAATTTGGACAAGGTTCAATTATCTATATTTTTTTATTTAATCTTATATTGAAAATTTGTAAGAGTTTTACCATTATATATATAAAGAAAATTCTCTCAACTCAACGTCTAAATTTTAGATTAGAATTCGAGTCTATTAATATGATAGCAAAGTAGATTATTAATAACAAATTATACGGTTGTAAACATACCTCTCTTTATTTTAAACATTATTTAATTTAAAAAAATGGACAGCACCTCCCCTGTTCCACTTATATTTTCATTATTTGTACTTGTTCCTGTACGATAGCATTTCTATGTATATGTCAAGGATAATCACAAATAACACGCCAAAATATTTGTAGATGTCTAAGTCACATATACATCATGTCTAAATCACAAATACATCAAAATAACATATGTACATGAAAACACAACTAAAAAATATCAAGTACAGAAATCATCTCAAAAAACTGTGGAAACCATCTCTTCTTTCCCTTTCTAGATGCTCGACCACGACCACGGCTGTGACACTGCTCCTGTGCATCAACCTCTGTCTCTGACTGTGACTGTGTCTCATGCACTAAGATAACATCACATGACTTTGATTGTGCTGTCTCAGAATCCATGTCCTCTGATATACTGCCTAATGTCTCTCCAAGTAGATCAGACTGACTCTGTTGTGGTAGTGTGCTAGTCGAACCTCTATGACGTCGCTGGCGACGATATGTACCTACCGTAGACTGTGGTGGCTGTGTATCTATCATGTCCTCATCTGTCAGTATCTGTGAAGCTCCTACGTCATATAGACCATACTGTGAAACTGTTATAACATCTGGAGAAAAGTGAGATGGTCCTGCATCATCTGGCTGTTGTGGTGTGCCTGCACATGGCTCTAAAGGTCCTGCATGTGATGTAGATGAATCTGTCTGCTGAACATGAGATAACACACTATCAATGTACATCTGCATGGCTATAAATCTAGACTGTGTACTATCTGATATATCATCCTGAAGGCCATCAGTAGCCATCATATGTAAATGCTTCATACTTTCTACCAGACTCCTCTCTATGTGATCTCACGGTTCATAACGCATATCATAATTGAAACCTGGCCGACCAATGTACCGCCTAGTGATAGACCAATACCAAGCCATATACTCCACTCTACCAATACCAACAGTCTCCTCATCCAGTGGTATAATGTAATCTGTCCGACGATGCCACATCTGTACAAAATGTGCAAAATATCTAACCCAATCAATATGCCCACGTCCCTTTCGGGTGGCACGATCTAATGCATCAACAGGACCAGGAATATGATGTACTCTACCAAACTGTCTAATTACTCTATTTGGAACATGCATCTCAACAATATAAAAAGAAAGGAGAGGAACCCGAGACAACCAAAGATGAGATGCCTGCCTAGAAACAGCTGGTAACATCTGCAATATATCATGAGTGTATGGCTCCCACCTAACCTGTATTGAAAATGTATGATGTAAGTGTAAGTGTAAGTATTGTATCGTTTGTGTACAATACAATAGGTTTCATTATGTTTACCTGGTAGTCCTCATGATGATCAAGCTTTGATCTGTAAAGTCTCAAAACATGGCGAGGATTATTTATCTCTACTCTTGGAACATTCCACCTACAATTTATTTGTGAGTTAGTAACATTTATATAATTAAATAGTCACACAACATTTTGAATTTACCTGTGACCCAAAGGCATGTCCTGTGCCAAAGGATGCATCGCAATATCAGGACGTCCCACATGTAGTCGCTCCCAAGACCACAACTGCAAAATAAATCAAATACTTAGAAGATGCAATAAATTGTTAGAGACAAAATAAATATGCATTAAATGACAAATTACCTGAAGAAGAGTCAATGAACCATAAATGGCCTTGGCATCCGACTTACATGCAATAGACAACTGACGATAGAGATAACCAAGTGTCGCACCACCCCACGAGTATCTACTAGCTCGATCTAAGTCCTCTAGAAGGGGTAGATACATAAGTGGCACTGAATTTCCTGTCTTATCACTGAAAATAGTACAACCCAAAAGATGTAACAAGTATGCTCGTGCATGTTGTCTAACAACCTCTACTGATGCATCCTCTGCGATAACTGTAAATCTCTCTCGCAACCAAGATAATTTTACCGAACCTCATTTCATCATATCCGGAACATCACCTAAAAGTTCCATGCAAGCATCTGTCCAATCTAAAGTAGTGTCTCCTACAACAGCATCATCATCAATTGGTAATCCCATCAAAATAGCAACATCCTACAACGTGATACTCATCTCCCCATGTCTAAGGTGGAATGTCTGTGTCTCACTCCTCCATCTCTCAACAAGGGCAGTGATCAATGGCCAATCTAACCTGATCCATTGAACCTGAGTCAAATGAAATAAACCAGATCTATGTACATATTCTACAATGCGGGGGTCAACTGCCCATGCACCTAAGCTCCTATGATGCTCCCAACATTTAAGAACTTATGTTTCCTGAATTTTTTTTTTTAAAATATGTTAACATTAAATTTATGCACAAGTAACAACAACAATACATTAACAATAACAATACCTGGCCAGCGTAAACCAACTATGATATATGAGAATCATGTGCATATAATACAGAAGTATCTACAGGACCTGGAAACTGGTCCATCTCTGCAAAGCATACATATAAAAATAATTATAAGTATATAACCAACATGTGTAAACAAGAGACATATATATGCGTGAAAAATTACAAGTATGTAAGGAACATAAAAAACACTTACTAATTGTGATGAGGGGGTTGTACCCCTGGACATGTACTTCTATTATGTCCTAGTTGGCCACAATGACTACAATGATTCTGAGATGACCCTTCTTTATTCGTATCCATATGCATATGAAGGCGTCTACTACGTGGACGGCCACTTTGCCTGCGACCAAATGGAGGTTGCAATGTAGCATCTCTATGCGGAGGCCAATGTCAACTGTCCAAAACAGGATGAAAAGCAAAACCATATGTCTGTCGATAGGCCTCCACAGAATAAAATGCAGCACAAAAGTTCAAGTGTGAATATTTTTTGAAAATGATCTACAAGATGCCACTATGTGGACACAAGGAAGACCTGTCATGTAATAAACATTACAGGAGCAACCACATTGCGGTCCCAAGTTAACAATGTATTGATGTCCGTGTGAATTAGTGACTTGAAACTCATGTCTAGAAAATCTGATCACCTGACATCTTCTAGCCTCTCGCTCAGTAACACGAAGTTGGACTTCTACACTAGGAGCATATGATGATTCCCAATTCAAATCATCCTCAGGTCGTTTAACAAAAAATTTGTTTAACCTGTAGGAAATTTTTTGCACTAAAGTCTGGATAGGCAAACCTCGCGCACCTTTCAACACACTATTAGAACTTTCAGAAATATTTGTTGTCATCATACCAAACCGCTTACCACCATCATATACCTTTGTCCACCTTTCATAACCGACATCTTCCAACCATTTCTTTGCTCGATGATTCATTTCTTCTATTTTCTGTATGAAATGATGAAATTCAAAGATACATGTTCTAGTTGCTGCAGACCATAAGAGACCTGTCAATGTCTTATCACGAAATGTTTTTTGAAAATTATCAGCAAGATGTCGTAAACAACAACGATGGTAACCAATAGGAGGAGGAAATATCTCAGGTACTGCACGCTCCAAACCTCTATGTCGATCAGAAATGATTGCAAGACCAACTCTATTTGTAACATTCTCTCTGATGCAAGCCAAAAACCATGCCCAAGAATTGTCATTTTTCGATTCAACAATAGCGAATGCAAGGGGGAATAAACCATCATCTGCATCTACACCAGTAGCAACCATCAAAACACCAGGATATTTTCCATACAGGTGTGTTCCATCAACACTTATCAATGGCCTACAATGTGGAAACCCCTGTATAGAATGTGCAAATGACCAAAAAACTCTCTGAAAATGAAAGACAGATTGTTCTGCATAGGTGAACTGCACAACTGTCCCCGAATTTGTCAATTGAAGGGCCTCTAGATACCTGGGTAGAGTAGCATATGATGATTCCCAACTGCTGAAGATTTGTTTCATAGCCAAACATTTTGCAATCCATACTTTCTTATATGAAATTTCAACATGATATTCATCTAGTATTTTTCTCACAATCTCTTCTGGTGTAATTGTTAACTTTGTCTTCACAACTGACAAAATCAACCTTTGAACAAAACGAGATGTGCATTGGCGATTGGAACTTTGCAATATTGGATTCACACATGTATGAGGTCCAGCATATTTTGTTATTTTGAAATATTCAAATCCCTTGACAATTGATGCATGAACCGTCCATGCACATGTATCATGAATGCATTGAGCTGTAAACATCTTCGTGTGACTTCGTGTCACCTTATATTGGACACTATGTTTAACTGAATATGCTTGCAATGCATATATCAAATTCTTCTTATTTGTAAAAATTTGTCAAACATGAGGCTCTTCACCCTCTAAAGTACAAGGTACATCTATCCCTTCATAAGAATGATTCATTATGGCTTCATCTATCCATTGATCAGAAGTGAATACATCTGGAGGGTCTTGCTCATATTCAATTTCTGTATTATTAACTCTGGCAATATCAAATAATGGTTCATCATCTCCCTCTTCCATATTCTCATTGTCATCTATATCATCTTGTGAATCTATTTCATCTTCTTCATCCTCCTCAATCACATGTTCTTCTGTTACATGGTGCCTACATACCAATCAAATATGACACAAGATTTATGTTATGTTATGTGAATACATCAAAATAATTTATGAAGATGATGAAATCACATACCCTGATGAGCTCGCACTATGAAAAGTATGTGAAGGATCAGTGATTGACATAAAATGATACTGTGAGGAGCCACCGTCATAGCCAATAGACCTCCAAATAAAAATTATAAATGTTATCAAAATTTAATCACACTAATATATATTTCAGACAATTATGGGAGACAACTCACCATGGGTTATAATCTGTAGGTAAAGTGTAGTCATATGATTCGTAACGTACATCTCTCTCATTAGCAGAACAAAATCTAGTAGAATCAACATCATCATTCAACATACGTGTGAACAATCCAGTTGGTTGTTGATGCTCAGAGTGTTGAGTATGCAAGTTGTCATCAATATGACCATGTGCTTGCACTTCATCGTTGCCTTGAATAGATATATTTTCTATATCTTCCTTCTCCAAATAAAATTGTACCGTACATACATGAGAAAGATACAAATCGAACATATTTTCAACAGTTTCATCATCTTCAACTCTCACAACAATATATTCACCCATAGAAGTAGGCCACTTGCATGTTATGCCAATCTTAATATATCTTTCGTCATATTTCGTCAAGATATATAATTTCCTCATCAACTCAGTAAAAGTTGTGTCTTTCTTTACACGCAAAATGCGTACAATATCTCCTTCATATTGAGGTTTATGATCCTCAGTACGTAAGACACCATCATAATAGCACATTAAAGAAATGTTTGAACTAGTCATATCTGTTATTTAAAAAATAAATAAATTACATATGTCAAATCAAAATATTCAAACAAATAACATTTGTGAAACAAGAATAATTTAAACATATTCTATTTGTCAAACAACAATCATTAAACAAATTACATTTCTCAAATAAGAATTATTTATACAAATCACATTTGTCAAACAAAAATATTTAAACAAATTACATTTGTCAAACAAGAATCATTAAACAAATTATATTTGTCAAACAAGAATCATTAAAATGATTACATTTGTTAAACAAATTACATTTGTTAAACAATTTATAATTGTCAAATAAAAATCATTAAACAAATTACATTTGCCAAATAAGATTCATTAAACATCAAATTTATATGTATCTAACATTCATAAAAAAATTTATATCAAATAATATAATAAAAATATTAAATAATAAATTAACATACCTAATGGATGAGTGGCGCGGCCGGGTGGGTGGGAGGGGGGAGGGGGGGAGGTGAGGGAGGAGGGGAGGTGGTGGAGATGGCGTCGGGTGGAGGATGTGAGGGAGGAGGCTGCTGGCGCGGCGAGGAGGGGCTGCTGGCATCCAGCGTCTGGCGGCTGGCGCTGGCGAGGAGGGGCTGCGTCCGACGACTGGCGCTGGCGAGGAGGGGCTGCGTCCGGCGGCTGCAGGGTGAGGAAGAGAAGAGGGGGGGTTTCGGGAGAGGAAAGGGTTTCGGGGTGAGAAAAGTGGGGTTTCGGTGCTGGGATTGGGGTTGTAAGGGAGCTGTCGGTCGGCATTCTCAATGCCGACTTTGAAGTCGGTCTTCCTAATACCGACTTTAAAGTCGGCATTGCCAATGCCAACCCTACTCTCCCATCCGGTCCCCCCCCCCCCGGTCACCAAGTTGCCGACGTGGCAACTTGGTGACTATTTTGGAAAATATGTTTAATGTGATTATTTAAATAAATAAATAATATAATATGATTATTTAAATAAAAACCCAATGAAAAATATCTAAAATATATTAAAAATGTATGAAAAAATACAACAAAATTTTCTTTTTAATTACCCACTATGGAGAAAAGCTGAAGGGTTCTGGACTTCCCATTCTGCACCGGCACCCGCCAATCGTTCTTTGTCTGCCTATATATATTGCGGGCGATTTATTTGGTACCGTTCCCTCCTGTGTAACTCAAAAAGTAACAGGCCCGCCGGTTGCCCTCGAGCTAGCATGGGACGATCAGGAGCAGCGGAAGAACTATACTGGTCGCACTCTGCTGTCCAAGTGTGGAACAAGTGAGACGAGCACATTACACAGTAGCATGGTCGCGTGGGGAACACAGTGGGGTCTACTCGCCCGGCGGGCGACACTGGCTATTGCCAACCCCAGCGTGTATGTGCGTAATTAATGGATCTGCCCGGCGCGGGCAGCGGGACACTCTCTCTCTGTCTCACACATACAGAGGCCCCTTTTCATCGCTGCCGCGGCTGCAGCTGCTTAATTGCTGCTGGTGGCGGTGGCGGTACTGAAGCAGCACCTCGCCACCTTCAACTACTCCTTTTTGAATCACACTCCTCTTCCATCCTCTCTCTCGCTCTCTCTCTCTCTCAACAGCTGTAGCTGTAGTCTGCTCCGTCCAAGATCGAGCACACGATCAGCATTCGGCCGATCCGCACCCCCACCGTGCTGTGGCCGTCCGGTTTATGTCATTCCCCAACGGGGCCCCTTCATGTCCCTCCAATCGGTCGCCGTCCCCCTCATCTAGGGTTCGGGCTGCGGCTCCCGTGGGCCGCCACCCTCCCATCCTCCACCGGAGGACGACGACGATGCCGCGGGAACTGGGACGGTTCCTCCCCCTCGGTATACACATTGGCTCCCCAGTCTCCCGCTCCTGATTCGTCGCCCTTGCCTCTCCCACCACACCTGTAGATTCTTTTTTCCCCCCATTTTCTTCTTTCCTTTTGTGAATTTTGGCGAACTGTTTCGCGGTGGGGGTGGGCGGAGGGGAGCGGTTGCGAATTGGTTATTCGTAACCTGCAACACGCCGGAATATGAATCCGCTCTGCTGCATTGCGCCGGTGTCGCTGGAGCGGGAGCGGGGCAGCTCCCCCGTCGTACCGGTCAAGCCACCGAGGCCGCCACCAGTGTCTCAACTGCCATCTCCCGTTGCGGCGGAGACCTCAGTGCGGGGCGTCGTGGGTTATGGATCGGGCAAGCAATCCAGCTCGACGCTGCAGATCCGGTCGGCATCTTTACAGCTTTCCAATCAGGATTCGCTGCTGAGGCCTGATCCAGACGAGGTGGTGCTGGCGTCGGAAGGGAGAGAAGAGAGGGGTTGCTGTGCAGGCAGCGATGTGGCAGTTGTGGCGGGGGTTCTTTACAAGTGGGTCAACTACGGGAAAGGGTGGAGGTCGAGATGGTTTGTGTTGCAGGATGGGGTGCTCTCTTACTACAAAGTTCACGGTCCGGACAAGATCACGGTGGGTAACATGGCTGACGAGAACGCCATCCGTGTCATCGGAGAGGACTCGCTGAGGCGCGTAATGAGAGACAAGGGGGACGGTGTGGGGATCCGAGGCACCATGAAGCAATGGAAGGCATTCGGAGAGATACATCTGAAGGTAAGACGTGGGATTACACGGGATTTTCTTTTATTTTCCTTCTTTTTAAAGTCCCCTTTCATTGTCTTGATGTTGTTCTCTTTAAATTCGTCAATGCCACTGACGGGTATGTACGCTATGTTGTTTTCATTAGATGGTTCACAAACTTCCAGTGAAAGAATTGGATGCTGGAGACAAGCTTTTTGAAGGCAATCGGTAACATGATCACAATTCATTGGAAACTGGGTAAAACATAAAATACAGTAACAACCTATGTAGTCAGAGGCATGAGGAGACCAAGGAGTTGCCTCAAGCCTCAAATGCCTAGGCGATTGCGTAGGGCATGTGAGGTGACAATTATTAAAAACCAAGATATATGTATTTCAGATACATAAATATATGCTATTATATCCACAAAATGACAAAAATACATGCATAAAAACATATAAACTGCCTATATTTATTCATGCAACCATGCCAAGCCTAGTTTTGGGGGGTTAGGGGGAGGGAAGTGGGCCAAGATAACTGCCTTTGGCAGCCTGGTCAACAACCATGATCGCTGAGGCGATTTGGGTTGAAGCTGTCTCGCCTCATGGCATAGGCGATTGCATTCATCACTTTTGATACATAGGTAGCAACTAATGACCAAAGTGCTAGCTGATACAGAGGGAGATAATAATGCCAAAAAGAAAAAAGAACAAAGAAGAAATGAAAAAGCCACAAACTTAAGTCACCCAACTGAGATGATAGGACTTAAGTAAAATATTACATAATTAAATATTTCCAAAGAATAAAAGTGGGTAGCACAGCACAATCAAGAAATCCCGCACACCGCTCTATTTAGGATCTTGAATGATGAATATTATTCATTTCTGAAATTCCTCTCATTCCTGCACTTCCAAATTGCCCATAGGATGGCTGCAAAGACAATTTTTGCATGCATCCCTGTCATATGCGGCAGGCCTGCCCTCCGGCCACCATTTCATACAGTCATGGATATCAACTGGAACAGCATCCCTGCTGTTGAAGCATTTGGATGTATTAGCCTCAAGACAATGGTTATGCCACGTTTCAAATAGGTGTCATCAAAAAGCCTGCAGAAAATATGCTGTTGTGGATGTTGAGAATCTTCTTGATCCTTACAGCAGTAGGAAGTCTTCTTTTTGCGAAGTCCCATAGAAATATATTGATTTGGGTTGGCAACACTCTATTCCATACAAATTTGTGCTACCACACTCTTAGCCCTCCATCTAGACTCATTCTCGTATAAGGTTTGACTGAAAATTGCCCACTACTCTCCCACTGCATCTTCTTTGATCTAGACTTGACCCAAGTGACTTAAATTGATTCAATACTTCTTAACTATCCACCTAAATTGCTAGTGAAATAATTATTCACCTAAATTTAAAAGAATTTGTTGCTTACCATGTTTGCTGTCAATTTTTCTCCCTACTATTGAGAATTATGTGTAAAAAGTATTAGACTATGTCTTCTTGTGGTTTATATCCTGGGGGACTTTGTCTGCTTTGTGAAGATGAAGTCGTAGGCACATTTGAGGATTTAAAACTGCTTGTTATGCAAGAGATCTAGAATGTTATGTCAGGTGATGACTAGGTTGTTTGGAGTTGTACGAGATACTTAAAAGTGTTCTATTAATTTCAGTGATAAGTTAATAGTTCATTACTCTTATGGTTAAAGAATTTCTTGAGAGGTAGCATGCTCCACTTTCTGGATGGAAGATTAAGAGAAGCAAGAAGAGACAAAGACTTTTATTGCTTTCCCTTCATGGGCAAGTGGGGGATGTTGACCATTTTGACCATGTGGGCATGTTGGTATGCCCACGGAGCAAGTACCTTGTGGTTGTTTCGAGTGCAATTTTGAATTTCCCTCTCTTTGCTTTTTTACGTGGTATGCTTGGGAAGACAATGCACAGTTCTCTCCTATCCCAACCAACTCATCTCGTTCTTCTCTCCCTGTGCAATCTCTCTCTCTCTCTCTCTCTCTCTTTCAAGTCCTCTGATGGAAGGGATTCTAGTAACCTCCTCCTGAACCTCCTTGGGGTTATGACAAACACGTTCAAGTATTCATCATGTTCTGTTCTCAGATCTCCATCATTTAGCAAGAAGATTAACATCCCTTGGAGAGAATAAAAATATCACGTTAATGCATTAGAAATGCTGATTAAGTTTTAAAGAATGCACTTTTCCCATCAGAATATGAGGACTCTGGTGCACTAAGTAGTTCCGTGAGCATGACTAACATGTAGCATTGCTTTCATAAATTATACTTTTGCTAATTCACATTACCTTTTCTCTTTAAGCGATGCATAGTGCAAGAAATCATGGCAACCTAGTGCTTCGACAAGTAGTTGTGTACAATAACAAATTGGGACCAAATAAAGAGAAAAACATTAAGTGTCTCTTAGTTTCAGGATATTATCTCCATTTCTAAAACCTCTTTCAACTAAAAATTCAAAGAAAGCTTTTTCTTTTCTGCATTTACCAAATGTGATAGGTGAATAAAAGAGGCAGGACCTTCAAGTTGGAAGCAAGGACGGTCGATAGAGTTGTATCTTTTGTTTGACTTTTTGGGCTAAAGAGTCCTGCGGGGTGGGGAATCATAGCTCTCCTCTCTTTTTGTTATTGGAGAGCTAGTGGGATCCCTCCTCATCTCAGGGGGCCACTTTGTATAGGGTTTCTTTGAGAACTCATCACTTACATTTGTACCTACCTCTTTTTGTTTAATATATGCTAGTGGTACTATCCACTTCTCAAAAATAAAAAAGGCAGGACAAGGCACTATTCTTTTTGTTCCCCTTGAAAGAATTGAAGTGAACCACCAATTTTATTAACTAAACAGAGTCGAGCTGAGGTAGTTCGAATGCGTATCACACAGAAGTTACGCAGGCCGTACTCCCAGGAATCCTTATAGGCATGTCGCTCCTAACCGTTCTCGAGCTGAGGGGACCAACCGTCAGTTGCATCTCGAGACGTCGGCTCAAGTCGTGCTGACCTGGTGGGTTCATCCCGTGGACACGTCGTGCTCCCTATCAGTCAAGACCGAGTCGGGTAATCCTTGTCCTTGGCCGAGCTGAGGCAGTCGACCAAGGGAAATATGGAGGTCGTCTTAGCCGACCTGCATCGTCGGACTAGACGACAGAGGGATTTGGTTCCAGCCACGTCAGAACGTCGGCTCTGATATTTTGGGAGGTCAGCCCAGCCGAGGCTCTAGTCGACCTGTGGGGACTCCCCGTATCAATGGCCCCCCAGGTTCACGTCACACAAATCCGGTGGCCCGAGGTGAAGCTGTTGTCTGGAATTTCTTCGTTGAAGACATGTGTCTTGCCACGTGGCTCTACCAGCCAAGGTTTGCCATATCGAATCTCGACTTCGTCTCGGAGGGCTTGGAGAGAAGAGATCTCGGAGAGATCTCGGAGAGATCTCAAGTATGAGATACAAAAATGATATATACACATATATGTATCCCATGTGAGAACAAAAAGATTATTTTTAAGCAAAACAAATAATTGGATACATTGATAGCCATCATTAGTACATCTGTACATGTTACAATTAGATGTCACAAGAATCAAGAACAACAATCTAGTAAGAATCTTGAGTTTTAATAAGTTCAGATCATAATTTTAAACAATAAGTAACAACAAATAAGCAAGAATTAACGGGCATGAGAAATATTCAAAAAAGAAAGCAAGAATTAAGTAGATTATGTAAAAAAAACCTAAAACATTAATAAGAATTAAAAATTCAGAAATGAAAGATGTCATTCAGATCTTGATTTTATCTCGAGAAGATTGTAGAGAAGAGACATTGGGGAAATCTCATATAAATCTCAAGAGACCAGAAGCACTAACAAAAACTATATTAAGTATATATTTCCGAGGGACCATTTGTAATCTCATCCAGTTAACCACTCAACATGAGAAAGAAGACTCAAGAAAATAATTGCCTATAAGACTTGCAGTGGACAAATTAGTCATGGCTAGGAGCCTTCCTCTATTAGGAAGGCATTTAAATAGCAACCATATGGTGTGATGGTTGGGGAAGGAAGTGATGGATTTCAACATGCTTGAATGAGACAAAGGATCTCAAGAAATCTTGGCATCAGGTGTCTCGTACATCTCAGATATCGGCAAGCTGGAGAGACAGAGAATCTCGAGAGATCTCGAGAGATTCTCGGGAGATTGCAAACCATGCTACCAGCCCACGTGGCCTGCTCCGCGTCGCATCACCAAGATGTTAGCGCCGGCCTGCTACAAGTCACATCGTGATGCTGTCAGTGCCGGCTTACACTGCGCCGTACCACCAGGTTGCTTCGACTGTTGTGCACGGCGCCAACGGTCATGTCGCCCCCCTCGACTCCCGCACACCATCATGGCGCTCCTCGCCACCGCGCCAATCGGAATCTGAGGCGACGCTCGGTCACCAATTTGGGTTTGCCATGTGCCAAGATCTGGACTCTTACCGAAGACGATGAATATCAATCGTTGGATTTGATCGGCCCCCTGACATTATAAATAGTGGGGTCTGCTGTCGAAAAGCCACCCTTGTTCTTACGTGCGAGTGCTTCAAGCAGGACGACTATCCGACGACCCGACGACTCCTATCGGCGTCAACCGTTCTTCTTTTGCCTTCTTGGAGGTCGAGTTGCTTCTTCGCTTGCTTCCCTCAGAGGTAAGCGATGAGTTCGTCCACCTCTTCCACTAGATCTTCTGATTCCTCATATTCCAACCCTCGCCTTCGAGAGGGTTCCTCGTCTGGAGGTTCTCCTTCTGAGAACTCTTCTGCTTTGACATCGTCTGAAGCGGCCTCGTGCCCTCGTCCCGCCGACCTCCTCCGAGGTAGGCACGTCCGAGCCTGCCGAGGAAATTCTTGACCTGAAGGCCACTCCTGGGTCGTATGTGCCCAGGAAGCCTTCTTCTCGTACCTCGGGCTCGCGTCGGCAAGCCGACTCTGTGGCCGATGCTCGAAGTGAGATCGATGACGAGGCCTTCCACTGGATGAAGGATCATCCTGGTCTCGATTTTCCCGAGGGTTCCATCCTTTATTCCTCCAAGCGGTCCTGAGTTCATTACACCATGGAGCGCGGATTCTGCCTCTACTCCGAGGCCGTTCGAGCCGGCTTTCGGTTTCCATTGTATTCTTTTATTATTCTCCTCCTCGTCAAGCTAAGAGCTGCTCCATCGCAGTTGACCCCCAACTTTTGGAGGTCGGTTGTTAGCTTCTTGGCCGTTTGTGCCCGGGCCGATGTTCTGTCGACCACTCGCTTGTTCCTTTACTGCTTCTCGGTAAAAGCTTTTGGTGACTGGTTATACTTTGCGTCTTGGTCAGGGTGACAATCCTTGGCCACACCCACTTCTCTGTCCACAATTGGAAGAGGAGCTTCGTTTTTGTATACTGCCTGACTGAATGGCCTTTCCTGACCACATGGTCGGTAGTAGATATTCGAGACAAGGCCTTCTGTTCTCCTAACCTTGTCGCTTCCGAGCTCTTAAGATTTCGAGTCCTTACAGGCGGTGGAGCCTCCTGACCTGTACCACCCGTCTGACTAGCTATTCAAGTAGATCCACGAGGCCACTCGAGGTCTGACTTCCCTGCCGACAACTCCGCCTTTGCTTTAGTGTTTCGAGAACTAACTCCTTTTCTTCTGCAGCAATGGCTGACAAGGGCAAGTCGCCAGCTCCATCTTTCAAGGAGAAAGGCAACATCTCCCTCTTTGAGCTGGCTGCGCGCGAGCTCATGTCGAGAGGTAAGAAGAGTGCGAGTCGAGGCGCAAAGTGTGCTCGCCCAGATGAGGCCGACGTGCATGTTGTCGCCCCGCTGTCCTCGGCTCCCGAGACACAGCAGCTAGAGTCAAGGGGGCCAACCAAGCGTCCTCGACCCACCACAGGGTCGGTGTCGATTGAGGTCACCGCCTCGGGCTCCTCCCAGCCGCGGGCACCGCCGAGGTCGAGAGAGCTCTGCGCCACCGAATGGGGTCGCCGGTCGGTCCTCGCCGGCCTAAGGCCCGCGCTCGCCTTGAAGTCTAACCAGATCATCGACGACTTCTACAAGTCGCGGTTGCATGATCAGAGGGCGCTGTGTGGTCGAGAAGGAGCTCCCAGCCAAGGAGGCCGAGCGAGCAAGCAAGGCCGAGGACAACGCTGCCTCACTGACAAAGGGGAGCGACAAGCTTCTGAAGTCCCTTCAGGTCGAGAAGGAGGCTCACCAAGCTGAACTTCTGGCCCACAAAGAGGCCAAGGCCAGCATTGCTCAGATGGTTGTTGACGAGTGAAGGAAGGCTGTCGCCGAGTATCGCGACTCCGACAAGCTCAAAGCGGAGGTGGTCAAGCTCTTCCAACAAGGGTATGACTTCTGGCTCGGATGCATGAGGGAGCAGTACCCGAGCCTCGACCTCTCCGAGCTGAAGGTCGCTACCGAGGAAGACGAGAAAGAGGATGTTGACTTCGAGGAATCAGCCGACGCCATTCCGTCTTCTGTCGAGGTCCAGACCGCAGCTGATGCTCCTGCCGCCGGTGCGGGCATAGCCAACGAGGCTTCCACCGCTGATGCGGCCATTGCTACTGAGCCTGAGGCAACGACCCCTTCGACTCCGATAGTGCTGTAAACGACCCTGCGGGGTCCTACTTTTCTTGATCTCGTACATCGTTGAGACCCCCTTTTGTAATATGAGAGTTTTTCCTTTCGTAAGCTTTCTGCAACCATTTTCATGTTCGGGTTGTCGGCGCCCTCCGAGGACTTATCCTTCGGAAAGTTTTGTTCAAGACAACCCAAGACCATAACATACTCCACGTTGTCGTTAATTGTCCCGACGTGTTCAACCTATTCGTAGGCTTCCCGACGTCCACACTCTTTGGACGACGTCTATCGAGATCTCGTAGGTTGGCAGGCCAGAAGTGCCTTAGCGACCTCGTTGTGGGGACTACTATGACTTTCACGTTCATCGCATGCCGGGATCCTCATCCTCGACGAGTGTTGAAGCGACCTCGTCGTGCGAACTACTCCGACTTTCACGTTTATCGCACATTGGGATCCTCATCCTTGACGAGTGGCGAAGCGACCTCGTCTTGCAGGCTGACTTCCACGTTCCTCACGAGTGCCGAAGTGACCTCGCGTGTGCTCGATGAGTTGAGCGTTCGTCTGATCAGGTGGTCGGAGCGGTCGAGAGTGCCGAGGAGACCTCCTCGCGCCGCCACCGCCGACGCTTCAAACCTCGTGCCAAGTCAACTTCGTGGTAGATCACCGATGCCTATACGATATCAATAGGCGATGATGCTATAAAATGACTCGTCGGTTCGCAACACTTTGTCAACGACGAACTCACACAATGTAAATAACCTTGAAATGATAAATGCCCTCGCAGATGCTCGACATTGCAAGTTATTGGAATCGCCGACCTATTGAGGTTTGATAACCGACAGGCCCTGTAACCGAGGTGCTTGACCACATGGTACGGGCTTCCTCAGTTCCGTGTCGGGCACAAAACGATGCTATAAAGCGACTCGTCGTCGGCCTCAAGATGATGCTATTAAGCGACTCGTCGTCGGCCCCAAGATGATGCTATGAAGCAACTCGTCGTCGTTAACTAAAGTTATAGGTTTGCAGCGCCTCGTAGCCTATGCGTCAGCCATCAGGTGCTGCAGGTTACCACCTTATAGCCTCCACGTTGGTCATCAATCAATCTTTACGAGTGCCGAAATGACCTTGTATTCATCGTGTCAGGGCGTTCTCATCAAGGGCCCCCAAACTTGTCAATTCTCGAGGTCGGCTTTGATCTCTATGACCACCGTAAGCAGATCAATTCTCGAGGTCGATATCTGACCTCTATGACCATTGAAAGCATGTTAATTCTCGAGGTCAGATTTGATCTCTATGACCATCGGAACAGTAGAGACCACCAATGCGGCCTCCTCCCGTTGTCTCCGCCGACATTTCAGCCTGTGGGACGAGAAGAGCGATTATCCGTCCGCTCACGGGGTTGGGGCAATCGAGATCGCCAATGTGACCTCGTCTTCTTTTCGCGTCGGACGTCATCTCCCTATTCTTGACGAGTGCCGAAGCTACCTCGTCCAATGAACTACGATGTCCACGCACTTCACGAGCACCGAAGCGACCTCACCTTCTTTTCAACCTGTGTTCTCGCATTGTCGGGACCAGCCGAGCGCCGAAGTGACCTCGCAGCTGACTCCTTCGACGCTAGTGCGATGTCAACAAATTTTATAAAACAACTCGTCGATTTACAATATTTCAATCACAACTAATATGCAAATATAACATAAATTCAACTTTTATTGACACATCGAGGCAAATAACAACGCAGGTGCTCGACATTCTATGTCCTTGGAATCCCCGACCTACACACCTCAGACAACTGGTCGGCCCTATGACCGAGGTCCTCGACCACACAGTATGGGCCTTCTCAGTTCGGAGTGAGCTTACGAACTCCGGATTCGAGACGATTAACATGCATAAAATGGGGTTGCTGACGCCAAACCGTCGGGTGGTCGGCCACCTGGCCCCCTAGCAGGAGGTTCGAGATCTACTGAGAGAGAGTAAGGGATTTGCTATTGGCCACATGACGATGCTCTAAGCGACTGGTCTTTGGCTCCCTTTATTGGCCCTTTGAAGACACAGTTCTGCTTCTGCAACACCTCGTATGCTCCAGGTCGGCCCCCTTGTTGATCACGGGCGACACCTCAGGGGGTTGCCTATGCTTGCATTCATTGGTTTCGAGATCAACTAAAGGGGTGAGTGGGGGAAGCCGTACTGACCTTTAGTAGCGTCTTCCCACAGACAACGCTAATTGTTGCTGCAAGTGCAACCGAGGTCGGCTCATGCCGAGATGACCTAGTCGAGTTACCGATCCAAGGTTCGTTTAGCTGACCTGTGACGCATATTCCGAGCTCCCGACGACGTTGCTCAAGGACCTGCAAAGCCCACCGAGGGGTCTCGGCGGGGAGACACTCCGACGTTCAACTCAGTAGCTACCTGAGAAGAATAACCTAGCTTAAGGAGTGGAACAACGTACCGAGTATGTGGAGTGTCTGCCTCTTTTATAGGGGAGGGTCGCCTAAGGAGACCATGTGCGACCCAAGAATGGCGCAATAGTTACTGAAACCGTCGTCTCATTAGTTGCCATAATTGACCCCACGATCAGGTTATGGGCATTATGGCACCCGTTACTGGACACACGATCTGTGGCCAGTCTGAACGGGTATCACGCGGGAGTTACGCAGGCCATACTTCCGGGAATCCTTGCGGGCATGTCGCTCCTAACCGTTCCCAAGTTGAGGGGACCACCGTCGGTTGCATCCCAAGATGTCGGCTCAAGTTGTGTTGACCTGGTGGGTTCATCCCGTGGACACGTCGTGCTCTGTATTAGTCAAGATCGAGTCGGATAATCCTCGTCCTTGGCCAAGCTGAGGCAGTCGACCAAGGGAAATATGGAGATCGTCCTAGCCGACCTGCATCATTGGACTAGACAACAAAGGGATTTGGTTCCAGCCACGTTAGGACGTCGGCTCTGATATTCTTGGAGGTTGGTGTAGCCAAGGCTCTGGCCGACCTGTGGGGACCCCCCGCATCAATATGGATTGCTTTAGGCATGTGCCTTTTGATAAATATCTTTCTTCACTGCTGTAACAGAGGCAGTCAGATAGCAAGGTGTGTAATATGCAAGATGCGTCAAAGAATTAGTTTCTCCATGTTGCTTCTTTTTCCGTGATACATGTTTTTTGGATGCTGCAGCTTGCATTGCTCATTGGCCCTTTGTATTGATAAAGAGAATATTCCAAATCTTGCCTGTCTAAAAGTAAAATTAGCGTGGAATTGTATATAAATATATATATTTCTATATTTATGGACTGTACTATTACTATATAGTATGCAAAAACTGAATTTGGTAGTGCTATGAATTTCTTCCAAGAAAAAAATGTCGAAATCTGATCAACAGTCATGCATTGTTACTTTACTCATAAAGGCCATTTTTAGCATGGATTAAAATATTAAATATAAAAAGTTAAAAATCAAACAGAAATGTGAACTTGTGAAAGTCCTATTTACCGAGGTATCAGTGTACCACTTAGAATGGTAGATGGTACGATAAAAATTGCTACAAACTTGTCTGAAGATTATAAATTAGTATTTTTCTGAAACTGTGAGCTACTAGAGTTATACATACCAAAATAGTGTACTATGCAAATAAAATAAATGACTATTTGTTGGGATCTAACTTGCACTTTTCTTAGCTGTAGATGCATAGATAAAAGTCTTCTTTGTGATGTCCTGCTTGATTTTCTAAATGCCTATGCAACTATCTTAAAATTTCCTCTTCTTTGTTATTTAGGTAGCTTTCAGTGGATTCAGTCTGTCATTGTCCATTTTAACCCCACTCGATCCATTGAAGATCATTTTCTCCATCTGCTTTGTTTCTTGTGTTCATGTGCCTATGTGCACGCGCACGTGGCTGCATGGAAATGCACATGTGCATGTACATATGTGAGCATATATATATAGATATATATATATTACTTATACACCATATCTATCTGTATACACTCATGTATATGCACATTCGTAAGTGTCCATGTGCTTCTCCCTCTCTCCCTTCTTCATTCTTTAATTTATGTCATTTAACTTGATGGTGTATTTCCTCTTCCTAGGTTTCTTCAGTTCGTGCCAGCAAGTCAGATGATAAAAGGCTCTCTATATACACAGGCACAAAGACACTCCATTTACGATGTTTAGCCAGAGAAGACCGTAATGCATGGATTGATGCATTACTTTCTGCTAAGGATCTTTTCCCTCGTGCCCTGACAAGCAGTGATTTTTCACCCTCCGAAGATGTCACTATTTCAACTGAGAAGCTTAGAAGCCGGTTGCTACAGGAGGGACTTAGTGAAACTGTAGTCAGTGAGTGTGAATCTATCATGTTATCTGAGTTCTCAGGACTGCAAAGCCAGTTATTTTCACTTCAGAGGAAGCATCTTGTCCTCCTTGACACACTAAGACAATTAGAGGTACATATTCAGCATCACATCACATTGTTCCATGGCATGTTAATCCATGTGATAACCTTGCTCAAATATTACTCAGGTATTTGGCTATTTGTTGATTTTTGACAACTTGGATATAATATTTTTGGTGTCATTGTACGTGAGTTTTCCATGGTAGAAAATTGAGTTTCTCATGCATGTTGCATTTGGTTGGCTTCCTCAATTTTTTTTTCTTTTCAATTTTCCCATTCTTTTATTGCATCAATATTCGGTAATTAATTGCTGTTGTGGTTGGTAAAGTTGATGCCAATCTAGCAAAATGTAATAGTCATGCCTTGGAAGTACTAGATTCAATAATGCTCGAAACGGTACTATATGACAACAATAATTATGCTTACAACATGATTTATGAAGGTAGGAATGGAAGGTATATAGTGTCCTAGTCATGAGCCGTACAGGAGGAAACAACTACTTGCGTATATGGAAATAGCTACCTAGTGATGGGGAAGGCCAATGTGGAGCCATCGACAGAGTGGAGCTGCCACTGTGTATGGGGGCTGAGGTAGGAATGAACCAAATTATCCCATATCAGAAATTGGGAAAATGTTACTGGGCTATATATGTAGGGTTGTGATCCATAACTTGTGAGACATCTTTTGGGGATAAAATCGTGTGTGTTTATGGAGACCCAAAGTGGACAATACCTCGCAAAGGTTGGACTAGGCTGTGACATTATGGTATCATAGCAGGACCCATCTCATGGATGGTAAAGTTGGATCGGGGTGCTGGATCGAACCCAGCCGACCCCGATCTTGATGGGGAGCGGGAAGCTACATAATTGGCTTGGCCCATTTGGAAATTTTTTATTTTTCTGTAATTTTGGTGCATTTTTCGCACTATTTTTTAGTCCAAGGGTAAAGTAGTCCAAAAAGAGTCAAATTAGAGTCCATTTAGCTTTTATGTGTAATTTTACATTTATTTATTTGAGTCAAGTCTTATTTGGATATGAGTCTTTATTTTTCTTTCTTTAGGTTTCTAGTATGATAAGTCTTATTAGGGATAGAAGTCTATCTTTAATTTGAAGTCCATTAGGATTGGGAATAGCCCAAACCTATATAAACACATGTATTGCTCTATTTTTGAGATAGTTGATTATCGATGAATTAAAGACAAAAAAGTTTGTTCTCTGCAATGGAGGAGTTGAGAAGAAGCTCCACCCTAAAGTGGTCTCTGTGAAGGGAAGGGCGCGAAGCCTACACCACCACCTTTTATCCCCTCTCTGGTGAGACTCCGACTATCTTTTCCTTTTTTTTCGCTGTCCCCACTCTGTCCGCATCAATTTTGGTATTAGAGCAACCCTCGGTCCGACTCCCCCCTTCTTCGCCATCGTCTTCCCTCCTTCCTCCCGGCTTCTTTCTCCCTATCTGTGGAATCCCCTGTTTGCCACAGTCGTAGGCCGTGCCAACGCCCTGTCCCCATCTGTCCTTGCATGCCCACGGCCTCGTCTATGGCCGCCTTGACCTCTCCAGCGCCCGTGTTAGCCAGCGTCTACGTTCGCGCTGGCAGCCACACCCGCACCCGCCAGCCTGCACCCGCGCCGACCAGCCTGCGTTCCGCGCCGAGTAGCCTGCTTTCCGCGCTGGCCTGTGCTCGCTGATGCCAAGCGCTTGCACCGCCTCACCTTGTTTACGCCAACGCCTTCACCCGCACCCCAACGGGGTTCGCTCGCAGAGCCCCGCGACACCCCCCCTCCCTCTTTCTGTCTCTTCCTCTTTCGTCTCCCCATTCTCTCTCTCTCGGCCAAGGTTCGCCGCATCAGAGAATCGGGGCGAATTGGGTTTTTCCTGATCTGCCACGATACGCCAGAATCGGATTGATTCGCATGGGAATCGGTCTGATTCGATGGGAATCGGGCGAATCGGGTTTCTCTTGATTCGATCCAATCCGGCCGAATCGGACCAATTCGATCCGATCCGGCAAACCATGCTCTCGGCACAGACAGAAGCAAAGTAGAGGAGGGAGGATGTCACACCCTGGAATTTAGCAGCGGAAATAAATGTCGAGAGCATGCGCGATACAAGTGCGAGTATCACAGTCGAGTAATTCAGAGTGACAACTAAGTATAACAAAAGATTTAAGTCAATAATTATGCCAGCCAAATAATTCTTTTATTTCATTTCCATCAAATCTAACTTAAAAACCTTACATAATCAGAGCCAATAACAGGGCCCACTATTGTCATTCCAGTGCATATGACTCAAGAAAAGTAAAACTAATTATTACAGACTCTTTTAACTCTAATCATATTGGCTGACGTGCTATATAGACGGGTATCTTTGAGAAGCTCTTCACTCTTCCCCAGCCCCCATCATGTTCTACCTCTTCATATTCTTCACCTGAAATATTAAGGAAAGCAAGTGTGAGCGCACTAACGCCCAATAGGATTTACATCTCATAGTGCGGGCATGCTTTACGTAATTAACATGTTAACAAGTAAGATACTAACATGCAATATTCATGACAATAACGATAGAGACAATTCCAAGCTATAACATGTACGAGAACGGTTCAGTAAACAAATCCAATGACAATTCTCATGTGAGACGGAACGATTGACAATGAGATGGATGACAGTACGATCATTTATCAGATAGAAGGATTCAACAGTTTATAGCATGTATAGTAGATATCACAAGTTGGATTCCATAAAATTCCAATGGACAATGACATATTGGATTCAATAACGATGACAGGTATAAAAGACTTGGCCATTTCACATATAATAGTTCAATCAATCAATCAATCATTCATTAACAATGTGAAAATTACCCAGATCAATCTTGCATTTCATTTAGGTGATTGCCAGACACCTCATTGGATCATATACTCTCGCGATTATAAGTATTTCGGGTGCTCCTCCCAGGACCAAACTGAGCCCTTATTTGCACAGGCATAGTTTCGAATCGAACTTTCAATAGTTTCTGGTAATTCCATTCATTCATTTATGGCAAACATGATTTTTAAGCAATGGACAATTATGAACTAAAGATCATGTCAATGATTATAAGGAAATAAGGCAAGTGGATATGATCCAGAGTAAATTTCGGCAGCATAACGGCTTGATTTCATTAGTTCAATCATTATATTTAGTGGCTTGGTTTCAATGTAATAAAATCACTCTCACGAGAAGTAGATGAGAACAAATGTACTTTTTATCTTCTGGGAGCTTCAATGGTACAACCAACTCGGTCTCCATAAGAGAATCCACGGAGTACGGAGATTTACGGAGGTCTTGGAGAAAAGGTCACTAGTTTGCCGATACGGAATGACCGATCGAGAGTTTCCAATCCCCCAAGAAGGGCTGCCTATTAGTGCAATATGTAGTGTAGAGCGTGGCTCAATATCACAATCCACGGTTTAAAATAAGACGGAAAGCTTTTAACACGAAAGCATGACATGGTGTGCAATTCAGACTATCACATGATTCCTGTACTTTTAACATATAGCATTTTCAGTTATGATCAAGACAGAGTATGGACAAGGTATAATGATATTCACATGGTACATGGAATCAAGTATCATTATGAACACTTAGAATAAAGATTCATATACTTATAGTTTTCATGTGGGTTGATGACTTTTAAGCCATTTACTAACTAAATGACATAATATGACAGTAGGACATGCATATGGTTGACTGTACAACTTAAGAAAACAGTCTCGGGTTGGCCTCTAAATTGCGACGGGTTCAGTCGTCACATTTAAGAAGACCGTACATGGTTCATAAATATAAGCACTCTGTGAATCATCAAATCGTGACGGACCTGTTCGTCGCCTTCATGTCGCGACAGGCCGATATGTCGCGATGGCTTTTAAAACGCGACGGCCTTGTCAGTCACCTTCATAACGCGACTGGCAACGAGTTGCTACAATCCTAAATCGCGATGGTTGGGACACGTCGCGTTCAAGAGGTGTTTTCAAAATCGAAGAATAAAAACATGTACGGAAATCGTTGGCGGGAAAATAGGCCAAATCACGATGGGTTGCGTTGTCGCGGTTCATAAATGATCGAAAACTGAAAAACCATGCAAAACGATGCATATGGGGGGTTAGGGTAAACCTATAAGTCATGATTGGTCAACTGGAAATCATTAGAAATATGTCAAATTCGCGAAGGACACAGTCGTCGCAATTTAAGTCACTGAATCGCGACCACTGGACTGGTGGCGATTCAAATCAGCAGACAGATCGTGGACTGGGTTTTGCGATCTCGTGTTTTGGCTCGAAACTCAAGGTTCTAGGGGTTTTTAGACAAAATGCTCAATATGAAACTTGTTGGAAATTTGGAGAGGAAGTATCCTGTCGCTTTGGTTTTACCTAATTTGACCTAGGGATACGTGAATCATGAGATTAACAAGAAAAATCCTAAAACTGCGTGACGATGGCAAAATGCTTAATACTCTTAACATAGGCAATGGAAATTGGGCAAAATAGGGGTTAATGAAAGTAGATTTGAAGAGCTTTCCGATGGTATATGCCATGTTATGTTTGAGCCCGAGATCACCTACCTTTGGTTGGATCTAAGAGAGGTCTCCTTCCATGTCGCAATAGTGCAAGATTGGAGAAGAAGCTTGGTTCTTGGTCGTCCTCCTCTCCTGGTGCCCTAGCTCGCCTCCTCTCGACCCCAGCACGATGGTAACCCTTCCACAAGAGTCTTATGACGATTGTTTATAGAACGAGAGTTGATTCAAGTCCTAATGTGACTAGGAAATGTTGGGTTGTGGTTTTAGCTAGGGACCTTCCAAGATTTGATGATTCTCTACCCAATTGGAGTAGTAGAGTCTTTAGGAAACATCCCAACATGGTTGGGCATGAATTTAGGTTACCATAGGAGTCTAATTGCCTTGGGTTTTGCCCTAATTGCCCTTTCCAATTTATGTCCATTTATACCTACGAATTTTGGGGTTTTAAGGCTATTGGGTTTTGTTCTTGGGCCCCATAAGAGTTGTTTGGCCCAGTAGTACTAATTAGTTAATTCAAATCCTTGGGAGTCTAACTATGATTTTATTTTATTTTTGTTTGAGCATCTTTATTCATTTACTTTTTTTTTTCTTAATTTTTAATCAATTAAATTTATGGGGTCTTACAGAGGAGCAGAGGAAGGAGAGGAGGGAGGAGCTGCAGTTGCCGCTGCTGTTGAAGTCGGCCGCCGTCGCAGCCACTGGCCCGCCGGCAACCACCTTCCCCTCCATCGTAGTCGTCGTCGTCCTTCCCTCTTCCTGGCCTCTCCTGCGCGGGGTTGGAAGAAAAGGGACTAGGTGGGGAGAGAGGATGACCCCGTCCACTTTAAAGTGGACCGGGCAGACCAGGTTTGACCTGGTTAGGGTTCCCAGACCCAGTTTGCTACAGTGCACATGTGGTGCACTTAGACTGCTATCGCACCGCCAGCATAGGGGCTTCATTCGTGCTCCGATTCACGTGCCATTTGCGTCGTTGTGACCGTCTCCATGAATTCCAGTCAATCGGCAACCCGCGCCTTGCAGCAGTCCATCTAGGTTCACATCAATTTGGGTAATCTCTTACACATGTGCCACATAAATTTTAGCTTCCTTGTCCTTCTACCAATTGAGAAGCCGACAATAATAGTACTCGATGAGGAGCATCAAGACAATTATATTTCCTAGGCTATTGTTGATATCTTATTGCGAACTGGTGAGATTATTATTGATTGTGATAAGATTTTTGTAGAGTTTCGCCTAAAATTTTTAGGTAAAACTCAGATAAAATCACTTAATTATTTTGATGGAGCATGATGCACTATTGATCCCTTGAGCTCCTACATTACTTTGGGAAAAGAGTGGTTGGAAGAGCGACATTTTACTATTGACTCAAACCAGTCTATGTGCATTATCCAGCCACCGCATTTAAGAGGTAAACTTTGTTTTTCGAAGTATATTTTTACTACTGCCAAGCCAGTGCTTCCAGAGAAGGCTCTGATTGATGAAAAACCATTGGAGTTGGTGACTATTATTGATCCTGTATGTGTGAAGACTATTTTTGTTGATGCTTGGGATTAAGACTTGTTTGTCGAGTCTGGACTTCATTTCATATGTGATGATGTATTTGAGATAAACCCATCATTGACAGCTACCAATGATTTGCAAGATTTTACTAAAGATCAGTGCAACTATGATATGATATGGTGTGATCTTGACGCACACATTCTATGTAGACTGTAACTTTTCAGAAGGCATATTGGTTTGGATATCCCTACGGCGACTATACTTGTGCATGACTTTGTTATTCCCTTGCCTTTTGTATGGATATTGCGACACTTCAAAACTCGAGAACGAGTTTTCTCAAACTAGGGGAGAATGATGGAGAGCAAGAAGCTACATAATTGGTTTGGCCCATTTGGAGATTTTTTATTTTTCTGTAATTTTGGTGTAATTTTTGCACTATTTTTTAGTTCAAGGGAAAAGTAGTCCAAAAAGAGTCAAATTAGAGTCCATTTAGCTTTTATGTGTAATTTTGCATTTATTTATTTGAGTCTCGTCTTATTTGGATAGGAGTCTGTATTTTTCTTTTTTTAGGTTTCTAATATGATAAGTCTTATCTTATTAGGGATAGAAGTCTATCTTTAATTTGAAATCTATTAGGATTGAGAATAGCCCAAACCTATATAAACACATGTATTACTCTATTTTTGAGATAGTTGATTATCGATGAATTAATGACAAAAAAAGTTTATTCTCTACGATGGAGAAGGAGCTGAGAAGAAGCTCCACCCCAAAGTGGTCCCTGTGAAGGGAAGGTTGCGAAGTCTACACCTAGGGCTGTCAATGGGCCGGGCTCGGGCTGGGCTTAGATGAGTCCGGCCCAGGCCCGACTCATCAATATGAAAGCCCAAGCCCGGCCCAAGCTCGAGCAATGTCGGGTCGGGCTGGGCCGGACCCAATATTTTTAAAATATTGTAAAGCCTGACTAAGACTCGGCTCGGCCCGAATACATAAATAAAAATTAAATTAATAATAAAATAATATATTTAATAATATAAAACTTATAATCTCATTCAATTAAGTAGAGTTTTGATGTTCCTTATTTAATTTGTTTGAAAAGAGAGTTTTTAACTTTTAAATAAGTAAAATAACATAATTTTAACTAAGTAAATTTAAGATTTGAAAAGAAAAAAGAAAAAGAGAACGGGTCGGGCCGGCCCATCGGGCCGAACTCAAAGCCCGAGTTCGGCCCATGGGCTTAGTCAGGTTGGGCTTTTAGGCCCTACTAAAAACCTATGGGCCGAAAAGAGTCTTGCGGCCCGGCCCAAAATTGGGCCAAGCCCGCGGGCCTGTCGGGCCGGCCCGGCCCATTGACAGCCCTACGGCTACACCACCACCTTCTATCCCCTCTCCAGTGAGACTCTGACTATCTTTTCCTATTTTTTCGCTGTCCTCCACTTTGTCCCGCATCAGATCTGAGTCTGGTCGGATCGGGTCGCAAGATCCACCCGATTCCATGGGAATTTGGCCGATCCAAGATCGGCCAAGTTAAAAAATGAAGAAAAATTGTGAAAAAATCAGAGAAAATTCTGAAAATCAGAAAAAATTGCATTGAAGAAAATTATGAATACAACAATCATTGAAAAAAAATTAAGACATAATGATTAAGTTCATACATTGAAAAAAAAAAGATAAAAATACCTTGTCAATTTCACATTTCAGAACCCTCATCCTCTGCCTTATGAAACTGAGCAGGTGGCCCATAGTCATGTCCTCCATACTGGGTATATCCATAGCCAAACAAAAAATTGACAATGTCTTGGAATCCTCTTTGGATGTTTTGAGGTGTCGTTGCTTGTTGGCTTGAATTTTCTTCTGATTGTCCTGGAGTGAAGAAACTACCATACCCAATAGGTTGAATATTGCCAAAGTAAATTGTTCTTGTACTAGAGTTGATATCTAAATATGGCAACTTTAGGGGACTAAAAATGGGTGGATAAGAAAGCCCATATCCCTAATCATGCCTTGCTTGCCTTTGTTGGCCTTCATATCTCCCATGTTGTTCTTGTGCTTCCCCTTGGCTTCCTTCTTGTTGATGGGGCGGTATTGAATAATTCTCATATCCTAAAAAGATAGCCTTAAGCCCATAACCTCCTGTTGCTCCAGTACCTGCATTAGCACCATCATCAGGTGATTGAGTGGAGTTATCACTCCCAACTGCTTTTCCTTTCTTAAGCATTTTTCTTCGACGGTGATAATGCTTTTGCTCTGCCTCATATAATCTCGTCAAGTGAGTTGGTAGGGGTGGAGCCTCAGAAAATGGCTCCCTAACAAGTGTCTCCTTGGGAGAGTCCTTTGTATGATCTTGTGATTTTCTTCTTTGTTCCTCTGTTCTTCTTTCCTTGTGCGATTTTGTTTTTGTCTTGCCTTTGTCTTTCTTCCTCTTTGGGTCCAATTGAGTGGTAGATCTTCTTAACTAGGTTGAGATGAAGAAAGTCTACTAGACTCTTATACAGTGGCATATCTTCTTAATTTGGGCCTTTGATTTCTCTCAGGAAGAGACGCATGTGCAGGTCTATGTTCTTCAAAGTCTACATCTTCTGCGCATGTCTGAACCAAGTGATCATCAGGATGAAACTCAGGTATATCTCCCTTAGCTCGTCTCCACCCAAGCATGTAAAAGGTGTTCATCATTTAACAATTCATCTACATCTATCTCAAGAACTACTTCCTCAGATGTTCTGCCAACTAGTTGTATGAATCTCTTTCTTTCTAACTTTTGCCTTTCTTCTTTTTGCTTCACCCTTAAACACATATTATAGTGGCAATAGACCAACTTCTGTAGCCTATCCACACCTAACCTATTGTGGATTTTCATGTGAATGAGGCTGAATGTACAATTTCTTTCACATTGGCTAGAAGAAGTGGTCTGACTTGACACTCTCACTGCAACATATGTTAAAGGGTTTGTGCCGACTTGCTAGTAATTTACTTGAATCCACCATTCAACTGTTGCAATAAAAGGAGTTTGGCCAAGGCCAAGAGCTCACAATACACAGGGTCTAAATCTCGTCGGGTCTTCCTGCCGCGTTTAGAAACACGTCTGACTTAGGCGATGCCTTTATACCCCGAGGTCCCTGCATGCGCCACGCGGCACGCATGCAATGACGCCCACGTAAAAGCGGTGGAGAAATGCGTCCAGACAGATAGACGCGACCTTATTCAAGTCGCGTCGGCTAAGGTGGACGCGTTCACCAAAGAGAATCGCGTCATCTGTATGCGACGCGTTCTCAATGAACCCGCCAGAGGCTGCTTTGGAATGCCCAAACCCCCAAACTCCCATCTGTTGCCAAAAACCTATAAAAACATTCATAGACCCACATGGTCTACCAAGTGGGCCACACATTGGCTCCCAAACCCGATAAAACATTAATCAGTTTATAGTGGTGAATTCCTAAATGTGATAAATTTACAATCTTGGGCAAATAATTCTTATGTAAAGTATCCTGGAGTGAGCCTTTGAACTGCACATCTCATGTCATATGCTCCATATATCCCAAGTTTCATCCTATACCTCTTCACCTACAAAATGGAAGATATAACATATGCTAAATGACCGTAGCAAAATGAAACATGCATACATATGCAAAAGAAAACATTCTATGCTACTTTTGCCATTGCATCTAATCTCTTATTCATTGTCCTAGCTAGGCGAGTGATGACGTTCATGGTGCCTCTCATCACTTCTCCATCATTATGTACATTATCTTTGTATTGAAATGTAGGGTTGAAAATTTACTCTGCATATGATAAGCAATTTCAGCATGGTATGATAAAAATTCATCCATTAATTAGATTCAATAAATTACCTGCAACATGAAGATCATGGTGGAGAGTCATCTCCCATCTCTTGTCAATGATGACCCTCCATTTTCTGTATGTTTTGTGATTCCTTTCCCTCAAATGTTCCTTTGCTCTGTCCATTACCTCATACAAATATCCCATATCATTTTTATTATCACCATCAACCATTCTAAGAATAAGTACTAGAGGTTCTATTACTTTGAGATAATAGGAAATTCTTTCCCAAAATCGTGCATTGTAAATCAAATCTTATATTTAGAGAGCAACATCTTTCCTTTCAAGCCTAAGAGTGTTTACATGTTGCAAAAATTGCTCAGAATTAATCAACTGACCCAATTGATGCCTATATTTCATGAGGCACTCCAAAGAAATAAAATTTGATGCAAATCGAGTGGGACCAGCACGAAGAAGATCTCGTCCGTCCGTGTATTGTCTCATCATATTCAAAATTCTATTGTGACCATAAATAAATGAAGTGATCATTTCAGTATCATCAATGAGGTCATGAATATGTGGATCTCTGTCTATGTCCTTCATCATCAAATCAATATAATGCGCTGCACAAAGAACCCAAGTAATTTGCATTCTTGATGTTGTCAGAGGCATCAACAGATTTAAGGAAAATGGTACCCTCACAACAATAAACAAGGAAATTAATCATAGATTTTCTTGTTGTCCCTGTCCAACCATCATACATAATGGTGCAACTATGTTCTTTCCAAACATTTTTGAAGCCATTAACCCATGTTTTCAACTCATCATACTCTTCATCAAGCCCAGCATCATAAATATATTTGCGTGTGGGAGCCTTAAGATCAGGCCCAACTTCTGCAATTGCATCCAACATAGTCTGAAAATATGGGTTCTCTGCTGTATGTGCCGGCACACCTGCATGCAAAAATCATTTGACAATACCTTTAATTGCTCCCTTTGCAGTGGCTTTCACTCCTTTCAAGGCCTGCTTGATAGGCTTTATAGACCTTGATCTATACAAATATCTATCCATAGAACCCCGTGTAGGATTATGAACATTTGAGAGTCTACCTCCACACCCTAATGCACCGGCAGCCCTACAAACTGATGTGCTCCTAGGGAGAGATCTCTTATAGTAATCTGTCACGCCCCTAATTTTATTTTAGCAGCGGAATAAATTGGGAGACGCGACGAACAAGCAAGCATTCAGAAGCTATAGACCAATAGCTTTTACAAATAGGGCCCACCAAGGTTTGGCGCATCGCCGATTCGGACCGGATCGGGATTATCCTGATCCGATCCGATTCGGGCGGATCGAACCGATTCGGTTCGATCCGCTTGGATTCGGCCAGAACTTGGTCCTGTTCAGGCAGGGTTCACTGGATTCATGATCTTGTTCAGGCAGGGTTGTCAGGATCTGCTTATTTACCTGAATATCATTTAAGTAAATGTTATAATTTGTTGTTTCATTTACTTAAGATATTACATGTAAATAAGGAAGTACCCCCCATTTGAATCCAATAAAAATATCAAAAAAATCATATCTCTTACCAATAAAAAGTCAACTCTCCCATCGAAGAACAAAATCGCGATTTTGGTGATTTTAGCGAAATGCTAACTTTTTAATCTCTCATAATTTGGTCTATCTAAAAATTTGATAATTCAAATAAACCATATGGAACACTAAAAATCTAAAGTCCGGTAAAAAAAGTCAAATGTGCATGTGACTTCTCCAAGGGAGCCGCTCTCCTACTGACAGCACTTAGTCTGCTCGATGCATCTCAGGATTTGGTCAAACTTAAGTTATCATCACCTAAACTCATGAGAATTTTCACTTTCTAATTGAAAAGAAACTAGAAAGTGACAATTCTTATGAGTTTGAATGATGATAACTTAAGTTTGACCAAATCTTGAGATGCCTCGAGCAGACTAAGTGCTGTCAGTAGGAAAGCGGCTCCCTTGGAGAAGTCACATACACGTTTGACTTTTTTTACCGGACTTTAAATTTTTAGTGTTCCATATGGTTTATTTGAATTATCAAATTTTTAGATAGACCAAATTATGAGAGATTAAAAAGTTAGCATTTCGCTAAAATCACCAAAATCGCGATTTTGTTCTTCGATGGGAGAGTTGACTTTTTATTGGTAAGAGATATGATTTTTTTGATATTTTTATTAGATTCAAATGGGGGGTACTTTCTTATTTACATGTAATATCTTAAGTAAATGAAACAACAAATTATAACATTTACTTAAATGATATTCAGGTAAATAAGCAGATCCTGAACCCCTGCCCGAAGAGGATCCTGAGTCCAAAGAACCCTGCCTGAACAGAACCAGGCGAATCGGACCGAATCGCGAATCGGACTTCCCCTGATCCGCACCGATTCGCCCGAATCGGTCCGATCCGATCCGGCACGCCAAACCATGGGGCCCACAATGCAATAATCAAATTTTGTTCCTTTATTTATCAAAACGAATATTACAACCTCCAATGTCAAATGAAACACTCCTTGCTCACCAATCTATCTATCTCTCAAAGAAAAGGGAAATTACATTCATGACCAATCTAAATAAAAATAAGAATGGACTCTCTAAGTGTACTCCACGCTCGACGCACAAGTCCTATCATTTAGCTTTTATCTTCATTACCTGAAATGTTAAAGAGAGCAGGTATGAGCGCACTCGCCCAGTAGGATTTACATCTTCCAGCAATGATATAAGTATTTAACAGTTTAAAAGCTAGAAGGTGTGAACATGCTATGTACAATGTAATTAAAACGGCGGTAGTAACACGTGTGCAGTGTATCCTGCAAGATTGTGAGATCAAGAGATGTAAAGATCAATCTAGCAATAAGGTTGTATTCAAGAGTTCAAGATATTGTGAACAATGATCTAGCAAGATGGTAACTTTATGAACAAGAGCAAGATAACATGTAACAAGATGGCCATTTCACTAGCAAGCATTTTGAGTAACCCACTCGGAGCACTCGTCTACAAGAATATCACGCAGGATCTGCTGGTGCCTTATGCAAGTACGTCCTTCGGCCACTCGGGTTAAGGACCAACACACAGTAGCAGGTAACAAGCAAGTAAGTTTATCACGTGTAACAAGTACGTGCCATGCCAAGCATCAATCATGATTCCGCACCACGCCAGGCACACGACTTTGTTAGGGGATCAACCTAACAATCAACTCCTAGGGTAACGAACATCTTTGGGAAAATTGGGCAATCAACACTTTGGGGTAAATAAAACTTTGTCGGGGGGGGGGGGAATCCGACAATCATATCCATAGGTAACAGGACTTTGCCAGATTCTCCAGGACTAGATACTGGTCCTCAATCAGGTTCGTATTGCGCAACACTAGCATGTGTCCCAATGAGCCCGTCGACTCATGGGTGACAAGAACGAGTTTTGAGTCCATGACTCCAATATCATTAATGTACTTCCAGAACGTATCACAAGAAGGCAATGTGTGTCAATAAGGATAGACTGGTCGAGAAAGTTCAGGACTATCATGTCAATAGTAATGATTATCGAGAGTGTCATGGCAATAATGATACAGAGTTCAAGGGTACGTTAGGAATATCGAGTCAAGAGTTCAATCCGGAAGCATAACGACACATTTACATAGATTCTATCTTTAATAACTTGGTTTCCTGTGTTATGCTCGATCACTCCGAGAAAGTCAAGATGAGGAGAGAAAGATCTCGTCAAGAATGCCGAGAGAGAAGAGATACGTGCACACTAACATCCGGGTACTTCATTGGTATAACTTGCTCGTCGGCCATGTGGGAATCCATGGTCAGAGGAAACTTACGGAGGCCTTGATCAAGGGGTCACTAGTCCGGCAGAAAGAATATCCGACGGAGAGTTCACCACAAGCCAAGAAGGGGTTTTCCTATCGTGCTAGAGTGTATGCGCATGCCGCGCGTGAGAATCGCTCCAGTGCGTGTGTGAATCTGACTATGGAAACTCCAGTTATAAAAACTCCGTTTATGGAAACTTCATGCTTGGAAAGTATCTTGAGTACTAAATTAGAAAAACACTAATCATGCATGACCAATTTTAGCAAGTTTCATTGTATATTTAGCAAGTTCGGTAACAAGGCAAGATGTGAATAATCGGTAGATAGAGAACATGGTCAATAACTTAAGATCAATTAAACATTATGTGAACATGTTTTACACTTAGATGGGTTGATAAATGCATGTAAACAGTAACTAACTTTGTACAGGAGAAGACGGGGCATGAAAACGACGTCAAACGGGCTAAACAGGGCTGATCTGCCTAGGGGTGCTTTATAAGGGGTTTTTCCTAGTCCGATTCAAACTAGGTTTGACACCTGTGGGTTTGAAAAATCAAAACAATTGCTAGGGTGATCCAAATCGGGTGAAACCACCTTTGTTACTTAGAGTACTTTCAATGCTTTGTACATTAGAAAATAATTGAGAAACAAAGGTCATTTGACTGGGTAATAAAACGTATTGTGACTGATTACGTGAATCTGACACAGTGCTCATGTTCGGGCTAATACTCTCAATACAATCAATGAAAATTGGAGAAACCAGTGCCAAATGAAAGTAGACTCATAGAGTAACAAGTTTATGTTGAACACTCGATCCAAAAACGACTCCACAGAGAGGTATGGAACTCCTAAGACAAGGCAAGGTTAAATCACGACTGTACAGCGTCAAGATCATGCAAGATTTAATTCGCGAAACTCTCAAGATAAAAATTGGGGGAAACAGTAAGAACATGATCTATACATATAGATGCAAGCAAGCATGGATGAGTTTAATTTGAGTTTGGCATGGAGATGACCTACCTTTGGAGTTGAATAAGATTCGCTCTCCAGAAAGCCCTAGTTCTGACCGCCTGGAGGAGAACGCTTAATACTCCCGACTCACTAGATGAAAATTGGGTAAACTAGTGGGATTAGGAACTAGACTCGACCCTCTTTCCAGGGGTATAAGTCTTGCACGTTTTGGTTAAGGTTTGGCCTCCCTTAGGTCGACTCCAAGAAGAGCTATCTGCACAGATCGATGTAGACGCAGCAGGGAAGAAGGCTCCGAGTTGGGGCGATTTCCTCCACCTTTGGTGCTCAAGAAGAGCCTCCCACGACCCCAACAATGTGTCATTTCGTCCCCTAGGGTTTCATGACAAGTATATATGCATCTAGGGTTTTTAGAAGTCCCATTGGGTGTAGGAAAGGAAAGGTTGCGGTTATGGGTTAACACCTTCTATTTTTTGATGATTTCTCACCGCAAAAGAGTGTGTGAGGTTTTAGGAAATCTCCCACCATGATTAGGCACGAATTTGGGTTGCCAAGAAAGGCTAATTGTCTTGGGATTTGCCCTAATGACCTCTTTCTATTTTCAGCTCAATTAGGGTTACGAATTTCTAGTTATTTTTCTTGCTCCATTTCATTCTTGGGCCAAAAGTGATCCATTGGCCCAATTCCGATAATGGGTCATCAATGCATGATGTTTGGAGTCTCTCCAACATTTTTATTTAATTTGTGATTACGTTTTATTTCCATGGTAACGGTTTTTCGACTTGGTTTTCTAATTAGGATAATTAGTCACAATAACTCTTAAACCTAGACCAAATGATTTTTATTGACCCAAATTTCTTGATGAGTCATTAGAGGATATTATTTGAAGTCCATCTATGATTTTTATTTAATTTTCTGACTCATCTAAGTACGTGTCATACTAAATTTTCGACTTATTCTTTAATTACGATAATAAGTCGCAATAATTTTTAAACTCAATCCAAAAGATTTTTATTGGCCCAAATTTCTTTATGGGTCACTAGAGAACACTATTTAAAGTCTAACTATGGTTTTTACGACATTTTTAGATGTGTTTTTACATCTGGGATAACGGTGTGTACGTATTTAACTAGTTTTAAATTATTAAGTGGTCATATTTTTTATTTATCTCAAATTTTCAATTACTGTAATTCTCGGGGTGCTACATCCTTCCCCAGTTAAAAGAATTTTGTCCCCAAATTCATAGGACAATTTCTTCTTTCTAAACTGCATCAAATCTCCCCCACTTAAGATTATGTATGTAGAGGAAAATTTTCAAGTAGATTATTTCGAGGTTATTGTATTGGTATGAATATATTAATTCATCTCAGTTACAACTTGATCAAAAGAAGAAGGTGATACTACAAGGAAGATCAAAATAAGTACCAAGATTGCATGATGTTTAGGATATGAAGTTAGTGCAAGTAAATCTACCTCATGTTACTTTGCCCCTTCTATTCTTCCTAGAGGGTTCCTTTCCTTTTATTACTTGTAGCTGGCCTTGACGTTGAGGTTCCTTTTTCTCCAAGTGAGGGCAAGCACCGATCTGGTGGTCCTTACTTCCACATCGCAGACAAGCCCCCATCTTTCTCCAACACTCCTTGGCCTTATGTCCCATTCGACTACAGTGCCAACAAGTCTCCTTGAATGGTAGGATTGCGTCATGTGGTTGGTCTCCTCTCTTAGGCTTCTTATTCTTTAAATGACACTTGTCTTTATTTAACCTCTTCTTCGGACTTTTGGGTTAATAATCCTTGAAGTTAATGGTTTGTCCTTCCATTAGGGTGGACTTCCCATCATCTTCCTTGGTCATCTCTATGACATCTTCTACTAATTGAGCTCGTTTCACCATCTCGTTGTAAACTTGAATGTCCATTGATGCCAAGAGGGGAATAAATGCTGGATTTAATCCATTTAGGAATCTTTTTGCCTTCATCTTCTCTGTCCCGACTAGGTGTGGTGCATAGCGGGACAACCTAGTAAATTGGGCTTCATACTCCACCACTGATGATCCTTCCTGTTTAAGAGCAGCAAATTCCACAAATTTCTTCTCACGAACCCTTTCAGAGAAATATTTATTGTTGAAGTGTTCTATGAATTCAGCCCAAGTAGTAGGAGTATCAGGCAATGTAGCTTTGGTGGCCTCCCACCAGGCCCTTGCATCACGTTCTAGTTGAAAAGTGGCCAGTAAGACCCTCTCTTGGTCCATGCACTGCATTACCTTGAACATCCGTTCCATTTCTTGCATCCAGTTTTCAGCCTCCTCGAGGTCAGGAGATCCATCAAACTTGGGAGGATCCATCCCTCGAAAATTCCTATGTAACTCTCCTGCCCTGGCACGAGCTCCACCCGGTGCAACTTGTTGCAAGGCCTGTGCCAACTCCTGTACTGTATTATGCATATCGCGCCATTGGCCACGCCTGGCTGCCATCTCCAAGAAGGTTTAGGATCCTGAGAGAAGATTACTTTTGAACTATTCTAACCACGGGCTCTACCCATCTCACTAGGTACTATCAAGAGACCTAGTTTAGTGCTAGACACAAATAGCGTAGGAACTTAGATCCTCACAACATGATCCTTTAACGTAGGGTCATAACTTAGCTTCTAATGTATCCAAGGACTTTAGAAAGCCTAGGCTCTGATAGCACTCTGTCATGCCCCCAATTTTGTTTTAGCAGCGGAATAAATTGGGAGACGCGACGAACAAGCAAGCATTCAGAAGCTATAGACCAATAGCTTTTACAAATAGGGCCCACAATGCAATAATCAAATTTTGTTCCTTTATTTATCAAAACGAATATTACAACCTCCAATATCAAATAAAACACTCCTTGCTCACCAATCTATCTATCTCTCAAAGAAAAAGGAAATTACATTCATGACCAATCTAAATAAAAATAAGAATGGACTCTCTAAGTGTACTCCACGCTCGACGTACAAGTCCCATCATTTAGCTTTACCTTCACTACCTAAAATGTTAAAGAGAGCAGGTATGAGCGCACTCGCCCAGTAGGATTTACATCTTCCAGTAATGATATAAGTATTTAATAGTTTAAAAACTAGAAGGTATGAACATGCTATGTACAATGCAATTAAAACGGTGGTAGTAACACGTGTGCAGTGTGTCCTGCAAGATTGTGAGATCAAGAGATGTAAAGATCAATCTAGCAATAAGGTTGTATTCAAGAGTTCAAGATATTGTGAATAATGATCTAGCAAGATGGTAACTTCATGAACAAGAGCAAGATAACATGTAACAAGATGGCCATTTCACTAGCAAGCAGTTTGAGTAACCCACTCGGAGCACTCCACAAGAATATCACGCAGGATCTACTGGTGCCTCATGCAAGTATGTTCTTTGGCCACTCGGGTTAAGGACCAGCACACAGTAGCAGGTAACAAGCAAGTAAGTTTATCACGTGTAACAAGTACGTGCCATGCCAAGCACCAATCATGATTCTGCACCACGCCAGGCACACGACTTTATTAGGGGATCAACCTAACAATCAACTCCTAGGGTAACGAACATCTTTAGGAAAACTGGGCAAACAACACTTTGGGGTAAACAAGACTTTGTCGGGGGCGAATCTGACAATCACACCCATAGGTAACCGGACTTTGCCAGAATCTGCAGGACCAGATACGGGCCCTCAGTCAGGTTCGTATTGCGCAACACTGGCATGTGTCCCAATGAGCCCGTCGACTCATGGGTGACAAGAACGAGTTTTTAGTCCACGACTCCAATATCATTAATGTACTTCAAGAACGTATCACAAGAAGGTAATGTGTGTCAATAAGGATAGAGTGGTCGAGAAAGTTCAAGACTATCATGTCAATAGTAATGATTATCGAGAGTGTCATGTCAATAATGATATAGAGTTCAAGGGTACGTTAGGAATATCGAGTCAAGAGTTCAATACGGAAGCATAACGACACATTTACATAGATTCTATCTTTAATAACTTGGTTTCCTGTGTTATACTCGATCACTCCGAGAAAGTCAAGAGGAGGAGAGAAAGATCTCGTCAAGAATGCTGAGAGAGAGGAGATACATGCACACTAACTTCCGGGTACTTCATTGGTACAACTTGCTCGTCGGCCATGTGGGAATTCATGGTCAGAGAAAACTTACGGAGGCCTTGGTCAAGGGGTCACTAGTCCGGCAGAAGGAATATCCGACGGAGAGTTCACCACAAGCCAAGAAGGGGTTTTCCTATCGTGCTAGAGTGTATGCGCATGCCGCGCGTGAGAATCGCTCCAGTGCGTGTGTGAATCCGATTATGGAAACTCCAGTTATAAAAACTCCGTTTATGAAAACTTCATGCTTGGAAAGTATCTTGAGTACTAAATTAGGAAAACACTAATCATGTATGACCAATTTTAGCAAGTTTCATTGTATGTTTAGCAAATTCGGTAACAAGGCAAGATGTGAATAATCGGTAGATAGAGAACATGGTTAATAACTTAAGATCAATTAAACATTATGTGAACATGTTTTACACTTAGATGGGTTGATAAATGCATGTAAACAGTAACTAACTTTCGGTAACAAGGTAAGATGTGAATAATCGGTAGATAGAGAACATGGTCAATAACTTAAGATCAATTAAACATTATGTGAACATGTTTTACACTTAGATGGGTTGATAAATGCATGTAAACAGTAACTAACTTTGTACAGGAGAAGACGGGGCATGAAAACGACGTCAAACGGGCTAAACAGGGCTGATCTGCCTAGGGGTGCTTTATAAGGGGTTTTTCCTAGTCCGATTCAAACTAGGTTTGACACCTGTGGGTTTGAAAAATCAAAACAATTGCTAGGGTGATCCAAATCGGGTGAAACCACCTTTGTTACTTAGAGTACTTTCAATGCTTTGTACATTAGAAAATAATTGAGAAACAAAGGTCATTTGACTGGGTAATAAAACGTATTGTGACTGATTACGTGAATCTGACACAGTGCTCATGTTCGGGCTAATACTCGCAGTACGATCAACGAAAATTGGAGAAACCAGTGTCAAATGAAAGTAGACTTAGAGTAACAAGTTCTATGTTGAACACTCAGTCCAAAAACGACTCCACAGAGAGGTATGGAACTCGTAAGACAAGGCAAGGTTAAATCACGACTGTACAGCGTCAAGATCATGCAAGATTTAATTCGTGAAACTCTTAAGATAAAAATTGGGGGAAACAGTAAGAACATGATCTATACATATAGATGCAAGTATGGACGAGTTTAATTTGAGTTTGACATGGAGATGACCTACCTTTGGAGTTGAATAAGATTCGCTCTCCAGAAAGCCCTAGTTCTGACCGCCTGGAGGAGAACGCTTAATACTCCCGACTCACTGGATGAAAATTGGGTAAACCAGTGGGATTAGGAACTAGACTCGACCCTCTTTCTAAGGGTATAAGTCTTGCACGTTTTGGTTAAGGTTTGGCCTACCTTTGGTCGACTCCAAGAAGAGCTATATGCATAGATTGATGCAGACGCAGCAGGGAAGAAGGCTCCGAGTTGGGGCGATTTCCTCCACCTTTGGTGCTCATGAACAGCCTCCCACGACCCCAACAATGTGTCATTTCGTTCCCTAGGGTTTCATGACAAGTATATATGCATCTAGGGTTTTTAGAAGTCCCATTGTGTGTAGGAAAGGAAGGGTTGCGGTTTTGGGTTAACACCTTCCATTTTTTGATGATTTCTCACCCCAAAAGAGTGTGTGAGGTTTTAAGAAATCTCCCACCATGGTTAGGCACAAATTTGGGTTGCCAAGAAAGGCTAATTGCCTTGGGATTTGCCCTAATGACCTGTTTTTATTTTCAGCTCAATTAGGGTTACGAATTTCTAGTTATTTTTCTTGCTCCATTTTATTCTTGGGCCAAAAATGATCCATTGGCCCAATTCCGATAATGGGTCATCAATGCATGATGTTTAGAGTCTCTCCAACATTTTTATTTAATTTATGATCACGTTTTATTTCCATGGTAACGGTTTTCCGACTTGGTTTCCTAATTAGGATAATTAGTCACAATAACTCTCAAACCTAGACCAAATGATTTTTATTGACCCAAATTTCTTGATGAGTCATTAGAGGATATTATTTGAAGTCCATCTATGATTTTTATTTAATTATCTAACTCATCTTATTACGTGTCATAATGATTTTTTGACTTATTCCTTAATTACGATAATAAATTGCAATAATGTTTAAACTCAATCCAAAAGATTTTTATTGGCCCAAATTTCTTTATGGGTCACTAGAGAACACTATTTAAAGTCTAACTATGATTTTTACGACATTTTTAGATGTGTTTTTACATCTGGGATAACGGTGTGTACGTATTTTACTAGTTTTAAATTGTTAAGTGGTCATATTTTCTATTTATCTCAAATTTTCAATTATTGTAATTCTCGGGGTGCTACATCATCTCTAGGCAAATGTGGCCTTGATGTCCCCATGCCCCTTTGTCTATCGTCTTCCTCTGCATAAGAACGCCGACTAGCACGTGCAACTACAGTGAACTCAGGATCAAGATTATCATAATCTTCATCTTCCTCATCATCGTCAACATTGATTGGTAAACTATAATATCTATGAATCTGTTGCCAAGAAATCTCATCTTCAAGTTGTTGTTGTTGTTGAGTTGTCAATAATTTTTCAGTCTTTTCCCCTTCATGTACACTCATTTCATTCCTAACCTCAAGTAGACATGATGGACATTTTGTTACATTTCTTGAAATCCCAGCAATATGTTGTTTAAGACGATATATGCCTCGAAACATCTCCTTTGCACACCAAGTACATTTCACTCTCTTCTGCTGAGCATCAAGGAGAATACTATGAGCCTAACTAGGATCAATGGCCTGCTACTCCACCTCTTGCTCTTGATGTTCTTGATTTGCCATATTCTTGTATAAGATATAAACTTAGATGTGATGTTTATGCGTGTGCATTTTGTACAATGAGAGTAAATGAATGCAGTTGAATCTACAATAAGACTAATAAATGCAATTGAGAGCTTTGATCACTCAATTGCACGTTAGTTACATTAATTAGACAAAATCTCTAATTTTTTAACCTCAATTAGGGTTCAATTTGGAGATTTTAGGCAAAATGAACCATGCAATGCAATTGAGTCTACAAGCAAATTCTAATCAACTCAAATGACTGCATTGGACACTTAATTGCACATTAGTTACTTTAACAAGACAAAAGCCCTAATTTTTAAATCCTAATTAGGGTTCAATTTGGGGATTTTGGGCAAAATGGACCATGCAATGCAATTGAGTCTATAAGCAAACTCTAATCAACTTAAATGACTGCATTAGACACTCAATTGCAAGTTAGTTACATTGATTAGACAAATCCCCTAATTTTAAAACCCTAATTAAGGTTCAATTTGGGGGTTTTGGGCAAAATGGACCATGCAATGCAATTGAGTCTATAAGCAGACTCTAATCAACTCAAATGACTGCATTGGACACTCAATTGCACGTTGGTTACATTAATTAGACAAAATCTTAATTTTTAAACTCTAATTAGGGTTCAAATTGGGGGTTTTTAGTAATGAGGGTCATAAACATTTTATCAATGCTATTTATCTATAGATCTATAATATATTAAACATTTCCTATTTTTTGATGTTTTTTAAAGAAAAATAAAAAAAAAATTACCTTGCAAACTGGCGATAGCGGTGGAAACCACCCTCCTTCACCCACAAAAAGATCTTTCAAAAGTTAGACAAACACCCAAAGCAAATGCAAGACTCTTCTTGGGGCACCTTAGGGCTTAGATCTGAAAATTTCAAAAAATAATACAGAAGAGATAAAGGGAGAAGAGAAAGAGAGAGGAAGAAGGCAGAAGCGGCGGCAACGGCGTGCGTCGGCGTCGGCGGCCGGTGGCGAGCCTCCTTGGAGCTTTTGCGGCGGCGGCAAGGGAGGGGACCTCCGGAGGGGGGGGGCTGGGAGGGCGGAGGGGGCGGGGTGGGTTGGGACTGCTCGAACAGCTCTCTGTCTGCGCAGGTCTCGATCCCTCCTTAAGGAGGGATCCGCAGGAGTTGGCCCTAGTCGGGCTGGAGCGGATTTTGCTCGACTAGGGCCGACTCCATTAAAAAGTGCCCTCATCCTGTGGAAGTGGCCTGGAGCGGGTGGAATCGGGGTGGAGCGTTCAGAGTCGGTGTGACTCCACCCGAGTTCGGTCAATCCACCCCGATTCCACCTTATGTCGTGGGTGGGTGGTTGTTCCCCACCCAAATCGGGTCACTGTAGGCCGATTCCGACCCTAGTTGGTCGATTTTGCTCTGAGTCGGCCGACTTTGCCATCCATGGCCCATTTAGTACAACATGAGTTGGTTCGGGGACAAACCAGACGGAATTTGGTGGGCCTGTAGTGACCCAATCACGAACCGTGCAGGAGAAAAGAGCTACCCACATATATGGACAGAGATACCTGATGATGGGGAAGGCCAGTGTGTGTTGGGGAATCGTCCCCCCGATTGACAACCCTCTCTCACACAACTCACACGTAGAGTTTGGAGAAGAGATGGAAGAAGGGAGAAGAAGAACACACAGACACCAGATTTTACGTGGTTCGGAGGCGAGAACCTTCCTACGTCCACGGCCACAACAGCTTTCAATACTACAACCAGAACTACCATACAAAGAGAATATACCCCCCTTTATATACTGGGAGGTTAGGGCGCCATAATTGAGATTCACATGGACAAAAAAGCTCCTAACTCAGAACCGCCTTAGAACTGCAAAGTCGTCTGACCTGGGAAAGGAGAAGTCGAATGCCTTGACAAATTCGACTGCTGCAGTCGAATGCTACATTCGACTGCAGACAGGCTCCCACTGCATAAGTCGAATGCAACATTCGACTGCTGACTTCAACTGATGCATTCGACTGATGCATTCGACTGCTGCAGTCGAATGCTTCACTTTTGACTGCGACTGCATAAGTCGAATGCAGTGTTCGACTGCTTCACTTCGACCTGACCCCTTGTGCAGATCTGCTAGAGAGTTCGGACTCCACATTCTAACAGTGTGGAGCCACCAGCAAAGCAGAGCTACCACTATGTATGGGGGTTGAGGCAGGAATGAACCGAATTATCCCATATCAGAAATCAGGAAAATTTTACTAGGCTATATATGTAGTGTTGTGATCAATAACTTGTGAGGCACCTCTCGTGGACAAAACTATTCGGGCTTATGGGGGCCCAAAGTGGACAATACCTCACAAGGGTTGGATCAGGCTGCGACAAGGTAAGCCATCATGAGGAAGAAGTTAAGAGGTGGGAAGATGAGAACTTCTCTCTGGTTCCACAATCAGGAGAGTGGATGGTGTGCGGTTTGTTTGTCTGGCTCTATTGCTTGTGCCTAGGAAATGCCATTTCTCTTGGATCTGTCCTCAGCCATATGGAGTATATTCTAAGATCTGACACATCAGAGGCAAGGTCCAACATACTGTTATGACATATGGTGGAAGTCTTGAGTCTCCAACATGAAGGGGGATGACTTACAGGGAGGTGCATTTGTTTTGGTAATAAAATGTTGAATTTGTTCTCCTGTAGGTTGTTTGTGAATTGGCTTATTGCTGGGGTGTTAATGGAGGAGGTGGGTGATCTGGATATCCTTTGTTCTCTTCTTCTTCTTGAAAGCTAAATGCCTGATTAGAAGACCCTGTTTAATCTCCATATGTCAACATCTCTGGTTGGAGTGAGAGATTATGGAGGTTTTTTGGTTATATATATTTTTAATCCTTTATGCATTTTTGGTGGAAAGAATTTTATGCTTTATTTGACCTTTCTGGTCCACTCACTGAGAGATTATGAAGGACTATGCCATATTGGTTTGATGGCAGTAGAAGGGAAGATTCAGCTCATCTAAAGTTCATGGTCAATGCAGGGCGTTCAATATGTAGTGGGAGTGAAGATGGCAGATGGGTCATGGGAGAAGTAAAGGGTGTACCCAGTGCACGAGGCTCCCGCCAGTGCGGGGTTTGGGAGGTTTGGGGAAGGGACGATGTACACAGCCTTACCCCGACAAGCGAGAGGCTGTTCCTGGTTTTGAACTTGTGACCTCCAGGTCATGCAGGGGCAACCTTACTGTTGCTCGTAGACCCACCCTTCATGGGTCATGAGAGAAGTAATGGTGATTAAAGATGGGTTTCCCCACAACAATGGAATCCATGACTCCATGAGGGCTTGTCTTGCAGGAAGCATGGAAGCAAGGTAAGCCAGGTGGTTGTCTTGAGAGCTTCCAGCTGTCAATAGTCGAGAGTGGAGGATGACCATTGAACCTAGACGAATTTATTAGGAGCCTATGGTCAGTGTGTGGTCATTCCTCTCACACATGAAACATGGGCTGTTTATAGATATCACCCTGATGTACAGAGGAAGTCAAGCACAGTAGGGAATATGTTAACTGTAGGTATGTAATTTGTATATGTTACCTCTATCTCTATCATGGTTTGGCGGATCGGATCGAATCGGTCCAATTCGGATGAATTGGAGCATATCACGGGATTCCTGATTCCCCGATTCCCATGCGAATTGGATCGATTCCCATGCGAATCGGACCGATTCCCATCGATTCCCATGCAAATCGGCTCGATTCTCCCGAATCGGAGCGAATTAGAAAAAAACCGATTCGGGGCGAATCGGCGATGCGGCGAACCTTGATCTCTATGCATCTGAACCACAGGTCAATAGACTATGTTGATCAATGCCATAGCATCTTTGGTTATTATATAATCAATTAACCAGTATAAAAATGAGTTGGTGGCATTGAGTCCAAGTGTTCACGAGTTTTGGTACAAATAAAGTGAGATATGATTGAGCCGTATTGAACAAGGAGTTTGCCACATTGCTTATTTTGCTTGTGGGAAAAATGTCAGGGTGTCAAAACAGAAGCGTTCTGAGAGAGATCCAGGTGCAATCTTGAAGATAATAGTCAAGTTTCTAAAGGAATATCATGTTTGAGAGGCCATTTCCGGACCAATTTGAGAAAGAAATTTCATTGAGGGTCTTTGAGATCTTGCAACATGAAATGCATGATTTTGAAGACGGTTTTGTCATGCTTTTGACCAACTCTTTTTGATGACAGTCAAATCTGCAAAACGAAATGAAATTATGGTACCATGGAATGCAGAATCGGCAAATCTGGATTGGAATTTGGTTCAGGATCACCTGGTGGCAATCTGGTTCTAGCCCCTAAACCAATCCCAATTAGAACAATTTAGAGGAAAAACAACTACAGCAGGATGGACTTCATCCTAATTGCCCCAAATTGGACCAAAATTTGCTTGTGGATCAACCAATTCTTTTAAGAACAAGTTGATCTTGGCTGATTACTAAAAGCGGTATAAAGTTTATAAAAATGAAAATAGTTGTTTGTTTGTAGAAATAATTTTCTAAATTTATTTACATACTCCTTTTGAAGCCTTTATTTATTTGCATAACTGCTGCTCTTTTTGGCTTCTTTATTGGATGGTGGATCTGGCTGATTGAATGGGGACAGATTGGGTTTGGACTTGGGGGGGGGGAGTGAAGGAAGAGATAACGAAGGCTGGGGAGGAGAGGACTCAGAGATTATTGGAGCCATAAAGGTAGAGGAAGAAAGAGAAGGAATCTGCAAAAGGAAAAAGTCCTAGAATGCCAAGACTAACAGAGGAGGGCGGTGAAGAGTTAGGATGATAAAGTAAGGAGATATCTTGTTCAGAGGAGGAAAAACAGGGACATCCTAAAAAAATGTGACATGATGAGAGGTGAGGATGGCGAGCAATAGGATCATAACAACAATAGCTGAGATGCTCTACGCTGTAGTTGAGAAGGAATGTACAGTTGAAAGTGCGAAGAACTGAATAGTCGGGAGGGGATGAGTGGAGATGCTCAGGAGTGTAACCCAAAAAGATAGAGGAAGGAGTGATATTGATGAGATAAACAAAAGTAAGAATTGACTTAGCCCAGAAAACTCGTAAGATAGAGGCAGAGAGAAGAAGGGCTTGGGCAGTGTCAAGAATGTGGCGATGTTTGCGCTCAGCAACTCCATTCTGTTGAGGAGTGTAAGGGCAGGAGAGCTGAGGCAATGTGCCATGAGAGGCTAAAAGGTTGCAAAAGTCTGAGGAAAGATATTCATGTGCACCATCAATATGAAGTACTTTGATGCAACGATGAAATTGAGTGTACACCATCTTAGAGAATTGACCGTAAATAGATAAAAGATCAGAATGTTTCTATAAACACCCAAGTGACACGAGTGCAGTTATCAATAAAAGTGACATAGTACAAGAAACCTCTCTTAGATGGAAGAGGGGACGGACCCCAATTATATTAAGGCCACTCTAGGGAAAGGTTTGCTTTACAAAAAGAATGGTCATGTGAGAATTGAAGTTTTTTTTTGATACTAATTATGCAGGATCCATGTTAGACAGAAGGTCTACTACTGGTTTTTGTACCTATGTTGGAGGGAATTTGATCACTTGGAGAAGCAAGAAATAAAATGTGGTTGCTTGATCTAGCGCTGAGGTTGAATATAGGGTTGTGGCACAAACCGCATATGAGATGATGTGGATACGGAGTCTAATGTCTGATTTTGGGGTTATTTATACTGAGCCATTGGAGATACATCGTGACAATCAAGCTGTTATCCATATTGCTAAAAATCCTATTTTTCATGAACGTACCAAGCATGTTGAGGTTGATTGTCACTTTGTAAGAGAGGCGGTTATGTCACAACAGATTTGTACTCCCTTCACTCCTTCAGATGATCAGTTAGCAGATTTATTTACAAAGGCACTTGGAGTTTCTCGTTTTAAGACACTGTAACAAGCTGGACATGTTTGATATATATGCTGCAACTTGACGGGGAGTGTAAATAAGTTAGAGTAGGGACTTATTTGTTATTGTCCACACTGTACCTTTGTTCTGTTAATGAAAACACTTTTTTCCCCTAAAAATCATCAGCCAGAATGCATTAAGTCGAAGGGATGTGTAGAGACAGACTCTTGAGAAGAAAAAGGGAGGGCCATATGTTTGGCTAACTTACATCTGTCACAAAGAGATAAAAGAAAGACATGCTAGATCGTAAGACACCAGACTGAAATAAGAATTGAAGATGAGCTTCAGATGGATGACCTTAACGGTGATGCCACAAGTCAGTAATAGAAGGAATACACCTTCGACTCTATGAGTAGATGATGTTGCTAGAGTGATCGAAGGAAGATGTAGTGTGTCCATACTATATAAGCCTCCCACCTACAACTTGTTTCCAATCCTTTGGTCGGTACATAGATCCTGCACAACGTAAGAAGCAACCATGGTAAGCAATCTCGCGAGATCTCGCGAGAATCTCGGTCTCGTCCCCTTCTCGAGAAATGAGAAGGCCGAGATGAGTAGTAATCCCCTTATTTACCTGAAGTAAATGTTAGCATTTGTAGTTTCATTTACTTAAGATATTACATATAAATAAGGAATTATCCACTAAAAATATCAAAAAAGCATATCTCTTACCAATAAAAAGTCAACTCTCTCACTCAAGAAGAAAATCGCGATTTTGATGATTCCATCAAAATAGCGTCTTTCTAATCCTTCATAATTTGACCTATCTAAAAATTCATAATTCAAATAAACCTAATAAAACACTAAAAATCTAAAGTTCGGTGAAAAAAGTCAAATATGTATATGACTTATTCAAGGAGCCACTCTCCTACTGACAACAACTAAGTCTTAGTCGACAACAACTAAGTCTTAGTCATGGTCTACTGTGATATTCAGATAAATAAGAGATTTTGCCATGGGTTCCCATGTCATGAATTAAATATTTTTATGCTTAAAGTAAAATCCTACGGAGAGAAAATTGAAAATGCACATCCCGCATCCCAATTCCCACACTCTTGTTGTATGATATATGTGAACATATGTCATCTATGGTTGAGACTTGAGAATGTATGCAATTATCTATGTTCCTTAAGGAATTATCTATGTGAACCTATATGATCCACACTTTTATGTTATCCTGATCTCCCGAGATCTTACCAAGATCTCTTCGAAATCTTTTCTCTTTAACCCTCCCGAGACGAAGTCGAGATCTGATATGGCAAACTTTGGAAGCAACAGTAAATGAAATACTATAACCAGAATTAGCAAGGTGACTCACTGAAATCAAGTTCATGGAAAATTATGGGAACATACGATGATCATATGATTGTACCTCGGGCAGAGCCTCCGCTTGGGCAGAGTCTCCTTTTGAAGCATGCACATATGAAGATATATGGTGAACATATGAGTGCGCCTTCGGCAGAGTCTCCGCTTGGGTAGAGTCTCCCCATGAAGGTACACACATATGAAAACACAAACATTTCATCCTCATGGAGTTTACCTCAACATGAGGGGAATGAACATATGAATGTTTAAGTATTTTAGTTCCATGGAGTCCCACTTAACATGTAAAATATTTAAACACACAAACACATGAACATATAGCATTTTCATTTCCATGGAGTCCCGCTCAACATGGAAATGTTCAAACATAAGATTATATAAATTTTTATCTCCAAGGAGTCCCGCTCAACAGTGGGGAAATATACACAATATTTCACATTTTGAGGTCGACCTTGGCTTGCCGAGCGCGAGCACGAACACTTCGTGAGCTTCTTCTTTTTGATGACGAACCTCGACCAAAGTCACCACCAACATAATCCTCGTTTCCGTTCGGAGGGGTATATATAGAGTTTTAAGGGGTGTGAGAAGAGAGATCTACCTGAATGGATGTCCATCCGGGTAGACCTCCAACTCGGATGGACCTTCATCCGAGTAGGGGTAGTTCCTCTACTCGGATGGAATGTCCATCCGAGGAGGGCTCCCTACTCAGTTGGATGCCCATCCGAGTAGGGGACTCCTACTCAGATGGATTTGTCCATCCGGATAGGGGAAATTCCCTTCTACTCGGATGAATTTCCTCTACCCGGATGGACCATCCATCCGAGTAGGAATTCTCTACTCGGAGGACTTCTTTGGTTCTTCTATAAATACAACCTTGGCATTTCACCGAGGCTTTTTGATCTTTGCACTCCTTGTGACAGAGGACTTGGGCTTCTCTGCTTGGCGTCCTTCCGACGAAGACGAAGAATTGTATTGTATTGTCTTGCAAGTGCTTGGTGCTTCTTTTTGCAAGCAAAGTTGGGGGTTGTATTCTTCTTCGAAGTGTCGATCTTGTTGACCTCGCATTGTCGAAGAATTTGCAGTTGTATTCTTCTTCGAAGCGTTATTCTTGTTGAACCTATACTCCGTCGAAGGATTTGAAGTCGGCCTTTGTAATAAGCCTTTCTCTTGACTTAACAAAAGACCGAGATCTAATATTACATAAGTAAACATCGAATCAATATGAATACTTCCTGGCACTCCTATAAAATGCCCATTGTAAATTTTCAGGGTCCAACACCCCCCCTTCTAGAGTTATCTTGCTAGGTATCTGGTGCCACTTTTTAGAGAGTTGGCATTTGGCAACTTGTCTGAACACTTCTGCAAGTAATTAGACCCTTCGTCAAGTCTACTGGTACCAACTTGTTGTGTATGGCTTATTTTGATGATTATGACTGTGATCAAATCAGCTTTACCATTTATTATCCAGTAATGCCATTTCTTGTCAAGATTTTGACCTTTTCCCTACTTTGCTTTCATACATTCATATTAGAAAATTGCAAAAATCTGCTGTTACCATGAGAATGTGGTATTTGGCCTTGGAGGCACATACCTTTATTTAGTGCAGTTTGGCCCACCTACAAGCAATCTTATATTTGTGAAATCTTTTTACATTGGCATTGTGATCAGTATATTGATGACTGTTTTCTGTAGGCAATTTCTGATTAATCATTGACAAAGTTTCATGTTCATCTTATATTCTTTTAGCCATACTATTTTCTGGAAATATTTCTATGCTTACATAAAATCACCAAATCATAATTGCTCTCTGCATGCAATTTCTGATGAATCATTGACCCTAAATTTAGATGCTTTGATATGTATGTGTAATGTTACAGACGGAAAAGGCAGAGCTGGAGGCTACCGTAGTGGATGAGACAAAAGAGCGTGAGTCATATGCTGGGCAAGGAAATGGAAGGTTAAGTGGTGAGTGGGCGTCGGATATACTTATTTCTCAGAGGATATACTACCCACCATTCCATAATTGTTACATCAATGCTTATAGTGCAGTGGACATCTGGGGTGGGGGGTTGCGGGGGATCCTGGGATCGATCTCGGGTTTGTTGGGGGGGGGGGCTTTTCCCAGTAGGTTAGCCACTAGACTACACAACCAAAAAAAAAAAAAAAACTCATAATTAATTATATCATTCTTTCAAACTATGAAAGCAATGATACTCTGTTTGGGGATTGGATGACATGATTATTCAAAAGGGAGATTGAGATTTGATTTTGACCAAATGAATACTACTTTCAATCATTTATTGAAACAACAGGCTACAAATTTGACAATTTGATGCAAGTTTATGGTTTGCCTATTCTGCATCATCTGATAAACTATTTGTGCTGTCCAATTTTAACAGGTATATTCATCATATGCTATTATTATAAGATGTAAGTCAGACAGCCATCATGATGTATAATCTGGTAAACTGCTAGGTGCTATATATGTTAATGGCTGCAGGATGCATCTATATTTGGTATTGTGAGAAGCAGCAGAAATTCAGACTGGAATCAGCCTGTCTTTATGATGCTTGACTGGCCCAATCTTATTCCTCCTCCACTAATGCCACTCTGGGATGGATTGGTGTATATCATTATGGTCATGGTGGTAAGGTGACCCAAGGTGACTTAAGTCTTTGAGCACCTAAGCACTAATGCACTCACCTAGGCAGCAGGTTCATGTCATTGTGACTGGGTAAAAGATATAGAGGAGGGATGGTAGGGCATGTGCGGAGAGTGATGATAATGAAAGAAAGAGAGGAGTGGCAGGGATGGGTGTAGTATGGTAACCCTATGGCCATGGCTGCTTGGGCTGTGTTTCTGGGGTCAGAAAAAGCAGATGATCCCTTTGAAAACTATGGCCTGGATTTGTTAGGCTTAATCGTTGGGCCCAAATGTCCATGACAAGTCACAGAAGGGGTCAATGGAACTACTGAAAAGATTTATATTAATGTAAGCTTAAATTTAAACAAGCAGCAGAATGGTATAAAAATAATAAAAACAGCAAAATAAACAAAGGAAGACTACAAGGACTGTTCACACAAGCAAGAGACAGATTTTTATATTGGTTTGGTCTATGAAAATTGTCCATGTAGGAAATAATGCCCTGTCAAGGTCGCAGGTTTTTCTTCTTGTGTTTATCAGTATTCTCACTGTAGGTTAGTTGTTAATTTAGTCCCTACACAAGGCTTAGTTTGTTGCCATGTAACTTGTTACTTAATTATAAATAGAAGTTGAGGGACTTGCAGCTGATTATCCTGAAGCCACAGGTCACGTCTTGTGTGCTTCTCTGCTCTCTTCTTCTTGCTTTCTTCCTCCTCTCCATCTCAAGAATACTGTTCATGGGAAGGATGTTTGATTTCTCTTCTGCGGTGGCGTGAGTCCTTTGGCCTCCATTCCCCTGTTCAAAAAAGGGGAATGGCTATTAGGTTTCATGAACTTGCCTCCCTTGTACTTGGCGGCCTGATTGCAGGATTTGAACCCTTCTTCCCTTCCTTTCATGGGGTGCAGCTCATACATGGTTTTCTTACAGGTTCCAGAGCACTGTTTTTATTGGGTTGCCCTCTCTCCCAAATCCCAAATGGATGAGAGTCACTGTCATCCTTCATTTTCTTCTTCAGGTGTTTTCTCCACCTTTATCTTGGTATTCTTCTTGTCTTTGCTGTGAAAAATGGCAAAATAATTCTCCTCATTGGAAATATCTTTTCTACTTCTGTCAGTTCTCTTCCGACAGCTGTCTCCAACACCATTTGCTTCAAAAGACCACCATTAAGTTGAATGAATCCAACCTCCAGTTTTGGTTGTTCTCTACTCATATCTTTCTTGGTGGCTGTGGAAAACTCAGTTATATTGGCTCCGGTAAACAACCTGGTGAAAAGGATCCCAAGCATCTGTGTGGAGAGTAGAATGAATTCTTAGATGTCAAGGAAGCTACTTGATTCTGTACCATGAACCCCACGAAAAGTAAAATCAATTTTATGAAAGACAAACTCTCATATCTCAATCATGTTAGATAATTTCTCTTCAATTCTTCAAGCAACTGACTTTTTAATCACTCCTTGAACACTTTTAGAGAAAACCTTAGAAGCAATAAATAGTAGGCACTGCATATAGATGATTGATTGATGCCTTATTGTAGTTAAATTTGAGTATTTCTGTTTCCTGCTGATGGTTATTTCACTTTCTGTGGCAGATTTCTATTCTGTTCTATCAGAGGGCAGCTTAACTGATTCAGATGCCGATAATGAAAGTCAAGGACCTGATGGAGAGACAGATGAAGATGACGGAATTTACTTTGATACTAGGGATTTTCTTTCTGCGGAGTTTCTAAGAAGTGCATCCTATCGTAGTAGGGAAACTGCAGGAAATGGCTGTGGTGGTTCAGTGTGCAATGGAGCTTTAGCTTGTCATGATCGCCTCCATGAGACTGGGATGGGAATCAGAACAATTAATTATCCTCGAGTCAAAAGACGAGAAAAACTCCCAGAACCAAAGGAAAAGGAAAAACCTGTTAGTTTATGGTCAATCATTAAGGAGAACATTGGGAAGGACCTATCTGGAGTTTGTCTCCCAGTTTACTTTAATGAACCTCTTTCGTCATTACAGAAGTGTTTTGAAGATCTGGAGTACTCTTGGTTGGTTGACCGGGCATTGGAATGGGGCAAACAGGTATACTCTGTCAATGTGGCATTTTGTTGAGCATGCAGTTGTCAAATGATAATCATTAGTTTATTTCAATTTGCTGTGGCTTCCTGGTAGCAATAGCATGTTGAGATATGGCTCATTGTATTCTTTGTCCTCATAATTATATGAGTAATAGGCGGTAGTAGATTAAACTAGTAACAACAGTTAGATTGTATTTCTAAGTATTTCTAATATTGAGGATGCTGCTCCAGTTTCATGCTGTCATCTTGTCTTTTAGGTTGAAACTTCGTGTACTCACTATATTGATATCCTTTCCCCTCTGCCAGCATGATAATGTTTCCCCACTGCATCAGATGGCTTTCTAACATTTCCATAGTTCATGGCATTGTTGCCTGTTCTGCATAAGACACTGTGAGAATATTTTTTAACACTTTTAAAAATTTTAATTTATCTTTGGAATTGATTTATTTGCCTTTTATTTATTTATATGGACATTGTCTTATTTAGTTCATTTGACCTCCCCCACTAACTGCGGTTAATGTTAATTATATCAGCACAAAGGCTGAATACCCTTGATTAGCCATCAGACAAACCCGTTGAAATAAAAGAACGTGACTCACATTTGAATGAAATGAATTACACATGGAAAGAAACACAGTTGCAAACATGCAGTTTATTTTTTTTGGAATTTTCTGATATTTATTTCATTTTTATTGATTTTTAAATTCATTTTCTCATTTTTTTGGTATTTTAGAATTATTGATTCCATTTATTTACACATTTTCGTTATTTATTTATTTAAATTAGGATTATATGGATTAAATTAATATTTTCATTTATTTCGTTGATTTAAATGGGGATTAACTTAAGGTGGATCAAAAATGATGTGAGACATGACTTGTTTGTTGATTTTATATTATGATAAATTAAAAGACAATGTTTGTGAAATATTTTATTAAGATTTGTTGAAAAATTAGTTGATTTTGATTAAGAAATCAAGTAGTGAAGGGTTTGAAAAAAAACGTGACACTACGTATAATTATCCGTATAGTGTGTATTTAAATGAATAAAATTAGCCCAATAGGCCCATTAATACTATCACGTGAAAAAACACCAATGGCCGGCCCAATAAGAAATCTTAGCCCCATTAAACAATATGAACGTTGGTCATTCATTAAATCATGGCATAAAAGCTACAAGTCCGGCCCGACAAACAACTTAGGCCCAATAAGAAATTTAGGCCCAATAAGAAAGCCCAATGGACCTTGTTTAAGATTTGAGAGCCTTGCACGATATTCTTTAGGGTTGCCTTGCAGACCCTTCTTCCCAGACCGCCTTGCAGTCTTTCTCAGAGCCTTGCTCTGTGTTCAAAACCTCAGAAAATCCTCCTCTTGGCCTGAGGCGCCCCATGTACTTTTATAGGGGACGGAGAAGACACCGTCCCGGTCATTTGAAGTCTCGTCCCGGTCATTTACAGACCCTCCCCGGTCATTTAACTTTGGCTATTTTGTAAATTTCCCCCTACTTGCTTTATTTTTTTCATTTTTCCCTTTGATTTCCAAAAATTGGCCTTTCCTGTTCCGCCCGGGAGAAGCAGGGACGAGGGGGAGGAGGAGACCGTCGTCTCCCTCCTCCGATCCGGACTGGGAAGGAGGGGGGCGGCGGCCTTCTGCTCCTCTCCTACTGCGGTTGGGACAGGGAAAGGGGCGGCGGCCCCCCTCCTCCCTTCTTCTATTAATAGCAGCGACAACGGCAAAGGGGGGGAACCCGGCGGCAGTGGCGGCGGAGAGGGAGGAACCCAACGGCGGCGGCGGCGGCAAAGGGGAGGCCCGGAGGCAGCGGCAGCGGCGAGGGAGAAGCCCCACGGTGGCGGCGGGCGGGGGACCCTCCCCCTGCGTGGACCTCGTCCTCCTCTTCCTCTCTTCTGCGGCGGCCAAAGCAGGGGGGCCGGTCGCCCCCCTCTTCTTCCTCTGCTAGCAGGGCGGCGGCCAAAACAGAGGGGACTCCTTGCGTGGAGGCCTCTCTCCCTCCTCTTCCTCTTCCTGCTGGCGGGACAACACCGAACCAGGGGCCCAGTCTTCTCGTTCCTCTGCTTCTCCTGCTTAGCGAGGCAGGCCGGCAGAGGGAGGCGGTGGCCAAGACAAGTTTTTTTTCCTATTCCCCCTTTTTCTTTAATATCTCAATTTCTGAACTTTTATCCAGTGGCCATAGTTCGGCTTAAGGTGTGTATATTGCTGTCTCTTTTTTTTTTTGGTTCAACAAATGCCCCCCACGCGGCAAGTGGGCGACGTCAACACAACGCGCATTTGCCGCGTGAATGTACCTTTGCTGCTGGGAGATGTTTTGCATGTTTTGAACCTTCTGACATTCCGCACGCTTTTTTGCTTCTTTTCTTTTGTTGGTTTTCTTTTCAGGAAGCCATGAACTCTCGCGGGAGAGGCCGTCGGGGTCGTCCTGGTTACTGGGGACGGTCGGGTCATGGCCGGGGCCGCGGCCGTCTTGACACCCAGGAACGCTTGCCGCCTTCTTCCAACTCTCGTCGTCGGGTGCCTTTTATGGGACCCACTTTAGTACCAGCGGAGAGAGTATCCACTCTGGACAAAGGTTATACGAGGGTTGCTTTATCTCGCTTGAACGCCTCCTCTGAAGAAGACATGCACATCGACTCTTCGTGGATTCTTTATTGTGACGAGCAATTTCAATTCCAGCGTCCTGCTGACTTTCCTCGACATCTTCCATCAGATCAGTCTATATATGCTTTTGTGATTTCATATACCTGGCCAGGTGACGATGACGAAGGTCCCATACCCCTAGCTCGCACTCAGCGAGTTGCCCTAGAGAGAGCCATCCTTCTAGACCGTGACAGTTTGAATGGCCTAGCTCAGTATGCATTTCCAGCTTTTCCTTGGCATGGTATCCGTTTGAATGAATTGCCTTTGCCAACGCAGTTGGGCTCTTTCCCTCAGTTGGCGAATGCTCATAGCATTTCCAGGCCCTTTCAAGCAGCTACCTGGATGATGGCAGTTGGGGGCCGGGCCCCAGTTTCTGATCACCGAGTGGGTTTATTTCTATCTGGTGCTGATGAACCTTCCGACCGGTCTTCTTATGGTGGTCGATGCTTTTTACAAGACATCTTACAAAGTCAAAGACCCAGTTGGTATGGCAAGTTTAGCGTCAGACGGGCACATGTTCCTCGTCCTGGAGCGACAGAGTGGCTGCAATATGTGCTTCAACACGACCGTCACATGTTAGATCTTGTGGGCATTCGTCACTCAGTGACAGCTGCGCTTTACAGATATCCATGCTACATGGGGTTGATCCAGGCCATAGCAGAGAGGTATAATAGCAAATGGAACACAATCTGCACTGCCGAAGGGGAAACTGCCATTGATTTGTGGGCTTTCCATCGGATTTCAGGTCTTCCGATTACAGGAGAGCCTTATGAGGAAGTTATACTTGATGAGTTCTATAGAAATTCCACCGATGGCCAGGGCCGTTATGAAATTGAATTTTGCTACAGATATCTGATGAAGACTTGGTGTGATTTGGCTGAAGCACGTCAATCTACTTCTGTTGTTGGTGGTACTGATGCCCCTGGGACTTCACGCAACACTCCAAAAGTCAGCCTCCACATTTGGGTGAGATATTTCTATGGTGGACCTTTTTGCTATAACAATGATTTGCCCGTGCTGGAAGCTCTCGCCATGATATGTATGAAATACCTCGCCATGAGCTCCCCGATTGTCCATACATATATGAATCTCCCACAGAATCGGAGAACCCCTGGGCACTGGATGAAATCACTCATTTAGCAGCTTATTTGTCATATTGGTTGTGCACTTTTGCTATGCCTTTTGGGGAGGAGTCACTTTTGCGACCAGAGGTGATATATCCAGCATGTCGTCTGGCCTGTGGTTGTCGGTTGGCCCTTGCTCCTGCTGCTCTAGCTTGTATTTATCATTCATTTGGGACTTTATCTGCACATGATCAGCCACGGGACAGCACCACGTTAATGGCCACTCATTATATCAGTGTTTGGGCGCATTGTCTTCTGCCAAGTCGTCTCCCTATGGGAGAGGTCAGAGATTTCTCTATTCCTTTGATTTTTCGCTTCATGGATGAGCCAGAGGGAGATGACGAGGCCCTTCTTTCTTCAGCTGGGGATACATTGGGATTTGTGCCCGTTGGGGCTGCTGGCAAGCTGAACTTTGATCATTCTTCCCTGGACTTCAGATCTTTCCCTAGCCATTCAGAATTTGGGCAGCCAGGTTGGTTTGATCCTTGGACTCAACAGGTCGTCCACGGATTTGCTGAGATGTGTGTTCGCTTGGCATGGCTTCAGTGTACCCGCCCGGGGGTATTGGTATTTCGGAGAGGACAGGCAGTCGTTTTGGAGCCTTATTATCCTCATAGATTTGCTAGAAATTTTGGCTACGATAAGAGGATTTCATCCGATTTTGAATTTCCCCAGCTGCCTCGAATTTTGCACGGCCGATGTATTCATTTGCAAGCCCGCATGTGGTGGAATTTGTTTCAACAAAATAATGTCTCTTTGCTGGTCCACACTTCACCTCCCACTTATCGGGGGGCAGTGACCCTGAAATATGCCGACTGGTGGGCTAGCCACAGTGGGAATTTTACACAGCGTTCTGGTGCCATTCGCCATGTAGAGAAAGACTATTTACGTAGGCAGGATCGCCCCCAATTTCACATCCGAGACAAATATTTGAAGAAATATTTTCCAGAGTTGGCTATTCATGTAATCATGCCTTCCAAGCCCGAGATAAATCACGGAAACATCCCTTGGCTCAGGTAGAGGTTGAGCATGCTGACAATCATCCCGTTCGCAAAAAGAGTGCTTCGAAGAAAGAGCCAGGGCTGCTGCCTTAGATCCACCGCCCTCTTATCATTGGTGGTCGGTTTTTGTTCATGCATGTGGGCTACCGCCAGATGCGCCCGCCGACTCTTTACTCCCTCCAGACACTTTTAGCGATGACTCGGCCAAAGAGTGGATAGTCTACCTCCGCAGTGTCCTCACTTCTCTTGGGCCTCGCCGCGAGGCCTTTCTGGTTCAGAGAGCTCGCAGCCTGGATGATGTGTGTCAGCTGTGTCTTCAGGCGCCCGAGAGTTGGGCCTTTTTCCTCAGACATGTATCAATTCTGCTGCTTGAATTGTTTTTCTTTTTCCTGCTGATTTCCTTTTGCTCTCTCTTTTAGACACTGTGAGTCCCTCTTGCCGTGTGGCTCAGCCTGAGACCCGTGTGAGGCCAACTGTCTGTTTATCCGTTCCTTCTTCCGAGGTGGCCAACTCCCCTCATGATGGCGCAGGTGATGAATACCACTTTTCCTTTGCACTCTTCTTCTTTTTTTCATATGCATCTTTCCTTGATTTTGTTTCATTTCACAGGTGGGGCGACCTTTTCACCTCATATTTCTATACATGTGGAGCCAGCTAGTCCAGTGCATGCAGGTAATGATAGTCATCATTTCGTGCGGTTTTCCTTCTCTTGCCAATACTTCACTTATGCATTTGCTTGTGCCTTCCTTGATTCCAACAACTTCCACTGAACCACTACTGAGCTCCCTTCTGTCCAAAGATCAGAATGTAGAGCCCATGCCCCTTGTTTCAGAAGCTCAAGGGGGCCATTCCAGGGAAGATGACGTAGACGATTGGGATTATGAATTGGATGTTACAGACATCCCCATTCTGAATCCGAATTGGGACCCTTCTATGGAGAATCCTGAAGATCCCAATTTTAGTAAGTTGATTTTCCCTTATTTCGGTCCCTCCATCGTGCTTCATTTTGATCCTGATGTCTTTGTCTTCTGCTTTCATTTTCATCGTCATTTTTTTTTTTTTAGGTATACCCTTTGATGACTTGATGACAATGATGGAAGAACCTTTGCCCACCCCAGATCAAGGGGTGCTTCAGGACATCACCGCTGTTGTTGAGCCCACAGCCACTGAGGCTCCACCTTTTCCTTCCACTGAGGGTACCTCAGCTTTTAAGACCTGCTGCCCGCCTTTTAAACTTTCCTGCACTTTTCTTTTCCTCATTTACCTATACACATGCTTTGCAACATATTTTGCAGGCACATCTGATCAAGGTAATCCTTTGTCTCCGTCAACTCCTATTGCATTGAATGTGGAGAAAAGTGAGACTCCGGCACCATCCCACCCCCTGCTGGACTTTTCTGCGCCCTATGAGGAGACGGGGATACCTGTTGAACCTTTGCCCCAGCCTTCTGACCCAGGTATCAATTATGCATTCCCCTTTGTGAAGTATGACTTCTGTGACTTGCAATCTTGCTTTCAGTTCTGCTTTCCAGGCTTGTTCGGGGTTTCCACTTTCCCTCTTCTTTTGCTTATATATTTTTTCTCTTCATGTTTCACAGCTGCAATCGGCCAGGACGAACTATCACCAGCGCCAGACCCTGGCAAGACAAATAACAATGGCGATGATTCCTTTGTGCCTCTGCACCCTGCGTCGGACCTCCCATTCGTTGTTGAGAAAGTAGAGGTCGCTATCAAGTCTTTTGAGCATCTTTCAGGTATATATTTTTCCATTCCGAGCTGACTTCCAACATTTATTATCACAATAACATTTCCCGCTCATGATTTTCTAGATGTGGAGAATTCAGATGCGACCTCGCCCTTGGATGCTAGCAGGCCCGACTCTTCAGAGACTTATGTAATTTCCGGCGACCACAGTGAGAGCACTGAGCCTCTATCGGGCGAGACCCAACAACTTTCTATCACCTTTGAGGCTACTTGTGATGACGCCGAGGTGTCTTCACGTCCGTCTCTAGCTGCTTCAGGTCCCTTCTTGCCTCACATTGCTTGAATTCCTTTCTTGTCCATTATTTAGAATGGATTTAACTTCTGTGCTTCTGAATATACAGGTTTGGACCGATCCCCACAGGCTCTTGAGGTCTTGGAGGGTCGGCTGGCTGCTCTTCGCGGCGAGGCCATTGGCACTGCGGGCCAAATTTCCATGGTGCGGGACCAGCATGCATCCCTTCTTTCTAGACAGAGGGAGGAATCGGCTCGTGCGACTCTTCTACGTATGTTGGCATCGTGCCTGGACCGGTTGGTTGCTGAGGACGTGCGGCATTCTGTAGCCCTGACCGTTAGACTACTTTCTTTGGAGGTGGAGCAGAACAGGATCCATGCTGCCATCGCCGTTTTAGAGGCTGAGGTTGACTCCTTGAGGGCTGGTGCTACCGGGGCATAGACTTGCTTGAGATGTTGCTCTTCCATATCAGCACCAGTGTTGTACACTTATTTGCTCTTTATTTCTTGGGCTATCCCAGGGGCCTGTCTTGGGACTGAGAACTTTATTTACTATATACATTACGCCTTTGACATTCGCCATCGGCAAGCGACTTTTTGATAACAGGGGTTTCAAAGCTTCCCCTAAAAGCCATGAGTTGTCTCACTTAGGGGATTAGGGCTCCTCTGTAGCCACAACATGTTTGTGTTAGAGAATTAAGGCTTCTCTAGTGTCATGCTTTAGGTGAGGGGATTAAAGCTCCCTTGGGCTTGGATTTTGATTTTGATTTTTTGATTTTTTTTTTTTACATTACCAACCCCAGCGCCCTTTCGGGTTTTCGCCAAGCTTGGCCCCCTCTAGCTTTTTCCAACGTGCTTTTGCAGGTTTTCGCATTGAGGAGTTTACCATTTTTGCCTGATGCGCCTTTTCGGGTTTTCACTTCAGTCGGGTTTTAGACCTTTTTGCCCTTGATCTATCATGATGAAGTGGTAGACCAAGTCCGTCGGGGCACCTCCTTGTTAAGCCCCTATTTATTTTATTTATTTATTTTTTTTTGTAAGGAATTAAAGGCTTCCCTTATTTATTTTTTTTTGTAAGGAATTAAAGGCTTCCCTGAGAGCCGTAAGAATTTGAATTTGTGTATGGTAGGAAATTAAAGGCTTCCCTGAGAGCCGTGAGAATTTGGATTTGGATTTTGGCTGACTTGGCCGATCTTGATGGCGTGTTGGCCATGGGTTTAGATTTATGTGCGGTAGGGAATTAAAGGCTTCCTTGAAAGCCGTTGGAATTTGAATTTGTTTCTTGGGTTTTAATTGGGTTGGCCGATCTCGACGTGTGTTGGCCAAAAGCTTGGTTTATAGTCGGTAGGGAATTAAGGCTTCCCTAAAGCCGTTAGAATCTGAATTTGTATAGGTAGGGAATTAGAGGCTTTCCTGAGAGCCATAGATTGGAGTTTGAATTATGTATGGTAAGGAATTAGAGGCTTCCCTGGGAGCCATGGATTGAGAGTTTGAATTTATGTATGGTAGGGAATTAGAGGCTTCCTTAAGAGCCGTAAATATGTTTAGAGGATTGAGGCTCCTCTAGGCTCGTGATTTGACTTTTGACTGGCCTTGACGGCTTGTTAGTCAAAACATGGGTTTTGACCTTTGACTGGCCTTGACAGCTTGTTAGCCAGAGGTCTGATTTTGAGCCTTTTGACTGGCCATGATGGCTTGTTAGCCAAAGAGCTCGGGATTGACTTTTGACTGGCCTTGACGGCTTGTTAGCCAAAAGACATGGGCTTCGACCCTTGACTGCCGACGGCTTGTTAGCCAAAAAGGTGACTTGACTGGCCGACGGCTTGTTAGCCAAAGGTCTGGATTTTGGCTTTTTGACTGGCCTTGACGCTGTTAGCCAAAAAGCTTGAGATTTGACTTTTGACTGGCCTTGACGCTTGTTAGCCAAAAGACTGGGATTTGACTTTGATGGCCTTGACTGCTTGTCCAAAAGCGGGTTTTGGCTTTTTGACTGGCCATGATGGCTTGTTAGCCAAAGAAGCTGGATTTGACTTTGACTGGCCTTGACGCCTGTTACCAAAAGACTGGGTTTGACTTTGACTGCCTTGACGGCTTGTTAGCCAAAAGGCTGGTTTTGAGCTTTTTGACTGGCCTTGACGGCTTGTTAGCCAAAGAGTTCGGGATTTGAACTTTTGACTGGCCTTGACGGCCTGTTAGCCAAAAGACATGGGACGGCTTGTTAGCCAAAGAAGCTCGAAATTTGACTCTCTTCTTTTTTTTTGGGAATGAGAGTTTTGCTCTTTTGTTCGGGTTCTCCTTCTCTCTCCTTTTCGAGCAGAGTTCGAGTTTCCCACACTTCTTATAAGGGCGGAAAGACACAATCATCATTGTCTCGGTCGTAGCCCCTGAATTTGATTGTTCATTTGAATGAACTTAGAGGGTTGTTTCGTCATTGACAACTCTTGTGTTTCCTTTTATAAGGAATGCGGGATAACTCATCTCGCTCTAAGAAAGATCGAGAGAGTACCCCTTTTTTTTTTTTTTGATATACCAATAGTGATGCCCCCCCTTTTTTTTTTAGGATTTTCAACACAACTGGCCCTTTCTTTCTTTTGCCTGCACGCCCTTTCGAGTTTTCATGCAGCAAGGTTTCCCATTTTTGCCTGAGGCGCCTTTTTAGGTTTTCACCTCAGTTGGGTTTTAGGTCTTTTTGCCCTTGATCCATCTTAAAAGAGTAATGAATCAAGTCTGCCGGGGCATCTCATTTTTAAGCCCTTTTCTTATTTTTTTTCCTTTTTTTTTTCTTTATCCATTTGGAAGATCTTGCAGCAAGACCACTTCTATATCTTCAGTGTGTACCGACGCCGGATCCACCTGATGCATTGTGTAGATGTACTCACACTCGGGAGTATGGAACAGTTTCATGTGTCTGCCATTTAAATGTGGGAACATAACATTTCCCTTTTGGTCGACTACTGTGTAGGCGTCACCTTCAAACACTTTGTCGACCACAAATGGGCCAAGCCAATTGGTTATGAATTTACTTTTGGGTCGAGAGGCCATGATGTCTTTTTGCTTGACTATGACAAGATCTCCCTTTTTAAAAGCTCTTTCTTTCACTAGCTTTGTCAAAAGCGCGGGACATCCGTGCTTGATAATTTTGAAGTCGTTGGTATGCAACCAAACGCATTTCTTCCAAATTTGACAGCTCTTCAAGCCGCTTTTAATTTCACTATCCTCTCGTCCGTAAGGAGCCCGTAGTGGAGAGCTACCCTATAAGATGAGAGCTTGATTTCAGCAGGGATGACAGCTTCGGTCTTATAGACCAGGGAAAAGGAGAACATCTTGTAGAAGTTTTGTAGTTGCCTCAAAATAGGTTTTCAATTTTTTTTTTTTTTTTTTTGACTTCAAAAATGCCCAACATTTGTTGGACGACCGGCAACGAGTTGCCAAATACTTCAGCACATCTTATATCCATTTCTAGGGCGATTTCCCAGCCAACTATGAGGGCTTCATATTCTGCTTCATTATTTGTGAGGGATTCCATTAAAGCACATGAATAATGCAACATCCCTTTTTTCTGGGGTCACGAAGATAATTCCTGCCCCTGCCATACTTGTTGATGTGCCATCAGCCTTCACAGAAGCCCGTGCAACCTCATCAAAATATAATTGTCAATATTCAAGGTGAGTTTCTTGTGCTTCATAAGTTTCTTGAGCAGGGAGCACCTCTTCATCAATCAATTTTGTATTCAGAGGGGAGTCTTCTGGCACTGGATGAGTTGTTAAGCACTCTGCCATATGCTGCCCCTTTTTTTCCTTTTTATTTTTCTCTTCTTTTCTTTTTTTTTTCTTTTCTTTCTTCTCACTTTTTTTCCTTTTTTTATTATTTTAAAACTAGTAATACCCCTAGTGATGCACACATGGCTGTAATTAAAGGATTGCCCTTGATAGGTGCCCCCAACATAGGAGGATTGAGCAAAATTGATTTTGTCAAGGACTTTCTGACATCCGTCGTCCCATATGAATGGGGCGCTCCTTTCTTTGTCAGCTTATGTAAGGGGTGATACCTCCCATTCTTGCTCTCGGAAGGATAAGCCTTTTCTTGAATTTTTTTGGGGTTTTGAACGACCCTATTTCATTTGTGGAGAGATCCTCGTCCATCTGGACGTCACTCTCACCCATCTTTGTTTCAATTATTGGAAGCTTTATGTGACCATATTTACAACATAGTAAATTGCGGGTCCTTCCTATGTTCTCCATCAACACCTCTTATGTCATTGTGAGGGAATGGCGGTTGCCCCCTGACATTGGTAGGGTACCACATTGCTTGATATAGCTTAGCTCTCGTCGACTTTGAACTGAATATTTGCTTCCGGCATATTGCCTTTGTATGCTCTGGCATGTTTTTCAGATCTTCGACCATTTCCTTCAACTTAATAGTGGCATCTTTTAGCCAAAATCATTTGGAGGCTGTTTGGATACAGGCTTCCCTTTATAGAACGCTATTGGCAGTCCTTCAGCATGGTAGGCCACGAAAGAGTTTTAGAAGCTCCAGTGTGTGGACCTCCTGTGGATTGTCGTTTGTATATGATTTAATGGCAGTGGTATGCAACTTCTATTACTTGGCTGATGACATTAGTTCCAAGCTTGACAATGGGCCTATGCGGCTATAATGGCCTTCGCTCAGGATCCTCCAACTGCATGCTGAGCTTTAATGTTGTTGTGTGTTCTTTGTTGACGGTGATTTTTCCTTTTCTTTTTGGAGATGCCCCCATTATTTCTTTGCCTTTGTTTGTCTTGTTAAGGGGGCATCGTTTTGCTAAACCCTTGCATGTCTGTGGTGGAGGGAGGATTGCCGCATTGTCGCCCATTTCCGGCTCTCATTCTTTTCTAGAGGAAGTTGTTCAGCCCCGAGGGGTACCAAACCTTTTGTCCCCTCCTTAATTTGTGTTTGAGATGGTTTCTCATTTATTGCCACTGAGGGCATTGGCTTATTTATTTCAACAGCAGATTCCTCCTCTTCTCATTCTTCTTTTCATTTTTTTTTTTTGATTTTTTCTTCTCAAGACTGCCAATTCTTGGAGGATTGCTTCTTTTGCTATTTCCTTAGGTGGGGCGACGCCACCGAGGTATGACTTTCTGGTTCATTCTTTCTTTTAGAGCTTCTTAGGGGCTGACCTCTTGTTTGTATTCACCAGGGTCCAGCTAACTTCTTCTTGCCCATGGTGGAATGTTGCCTGAATAACACCTTCCACTACCTCCGTCGGGAGTAATATGCAGCGGCTTTGGATAGCTCATCTAGCTATCCTGTCTGTGCCATTCGTGCTTGGCCTTCATTGGGACCTAGCTTGAGCCTTAACATGGATCACGTTGGTTTGGTTGTTGATGTGGCTTTGGTGGATTTACCAAGTGCTCAACCATGTCAATAATTCCTGCTTGAATTAGCTTTTCTGCCCGATTTTTGAACAGATAGCAATTTTCTAGGGCGTGACCCAGCACGCGATGATATGGGAAATCATTGGGCTTGTCCACCATTGCTGCTTCTTCTGGGCGCTTGGGCTCTGGGAGTGTTATGAGATTTTCTTGGAGACATATGTCCAACAACTCTCTGGTGTGCTCCCTAGTAAATGAGTAAGGGGTGTTGAGCCTCTCACTTAGGGTGGGAGCTGATCTCCTTTCTTCTTTCTTTGAATTTAAAGAGGCGGGGGTATCTCCCTTGCCCCCAGCTTTCTTCAGGGCTGCCGAAAAGTCCATGGTATTTACTTCTCGTGACCCGGTATTTTCGTCTTTAGGAGATTTACCCCTTCCATATGAAGAATTGGGATTTTCGGCAAAGAAGATTTCTATCTCTGCCACTGTGCTGTTGAGATGTTCAAATGTCCGGATATTGGCCCCTAGGAGCTTTTCCTTGATTTCTGGCTTCAGACTTCTTTGGCATAGTTTCACCGCATCTTCATGTGCCGGTGGTTGTTCACATTTCATACTCATGTCACGCCATCTTTTGATGAAGTCCAGAGCAGTCTCATTTTTATTTTGCTTTAAGGATATGAGTTCTGCTAAAGTGACTCTTCTTTCTGTCACTCTGAAGCGTTCAAAGAATTTCCTTTACATATCTTCCCAACCAACTATTGAGTTGGGCTTTAATCGGGCATACCATTGAAAGGCTGACCCTGTAAGTGATGTTGAAAAGTACCTCAAAAGGTATGATTCTTCAGTTGCCAGTTCTCCCATGATGCTCATGTAATGAGTTATATGTTCATGAGGGGACCCATCCCCATTGAATTTTGAGAATTTAGGGACCTTTGGGTGTTCTGCTGGGAGCTTTTTGAAGAGATGGTGTACAGAGTATGGTACCCTATATAGGTCATAGGTGGCAGACCCCTCATTCTGCTTAGTCATCTTTGCTTCAATTATTTGTTCAATCATGGCCCTCTGAGAGACCATTGTTCCTTCAAATGAAGTATTTAATTGTGGTGCATCATGCCTTTGTTTTGTGACATGCACTTCTTGGGTTTCCCCATGGCTTGAATTTGGATTTTCAATTGGTTGCTCGACCAGAGGTTCTGTGCATGGAATACTTGGCGGAAAATTTCCCAGGGCTGGTGCCGTTGTGGGCAATGCTGGCTGGCTTGCTTGTTGAAGTTGCTGAGGTTGCAATATCTGTTGTGCATGTTCTGGAGGCTGTACTGGTGGTGATTGTTGTGGTGGCGATGGTGCCGCCATTCCCAATTGTTGCATAAGGCTTTCTAACATGGCTTTTAGCTTCTGATTTTCTTGCATTACCATTTCTAAATTTGGCAATAAGGGTACCCTGATATTAGGGTTTTCAGCAGATCGACCCTGATCCAGAGGGTGATTTGATGTGGTGGCAATGTCGGCCGCCCCCATGCCTCCTTCATTTTGGTGTGGTAAGTCCACCTCCACATTTACCCGATCAAGCCAGGCTCGAGCTTGCTCCCTTCTGCGATTAGATATCGTGGGATGTTGCTCCATATTTGAGGTTTCTGCCTGGTCAGCTATTGCAGGCATGTTGATGTTAGAGGCATAGCAAGCGTATATCCGCATGCCTTTTTCAGTGATTTGTACTGTTCTTCTCTTCTTCTGCCTAGGGCGTACAGTGGTACCCAGGCGTTCGAAAACTGATCTTCTGCGGATACCATCATCCCCTTTATGTTCTTCAGACTTGAAGTTTTGCCCTATCTCCGGGCTTGCTTGTCTTCTTTCTTTATATACCCCTTTCCTTTTAGATTCTCTTTGCAGATCAACCGGTAAAGAAGGGGTGCATTCTTTAGTTCGAAACTCTTGGGAAGACTCCCTTTGTCTTTCTTGGACTTTTCTTCTCCCGAAGGTTTGCCAGTTTGTTGGGTCCTGCTCCATGACCATTCTTACATTCTTTCGCCCTATTAGAGACTCTAGGGCCCTTGTCCTTCTGAGTTCTTGAGCTTTTTCTATGGTAACCCACACCTGCTCAACACGAGGCGGGCTATATATCTCATCATTTCCAGCATTGGCTTTGTATTTCTTGAAGCCAATGTTGTCAAGGTTCTTGGTTTCAGCTTTCTTCCATCGTTTCTTCATATCTTTTACTTTAAAGCTTGGCTTGTCCTGCCGCACTTTAGGCAGTATGCCGAATTTGTTCCTTACCGGAATGGTAGCCACATGCCGCTTCGGTATCATCATGGTTTCACTGCCGTCCAGGCGGATCCGGAGCTCGCCAATGCGGACAGTCTTTCCAGAACTTGAAATGAACATCTGCATCAAGTTAGCCTCCTGAGCTTGAGGCTCTTCCTTTGTTTTGCTTGTTTCATAGGCCTTAGCAGCAGGTAGCACAGCCGGTATCACGCCCAAGAAGTATGGAGACTCCACCACCAGGGGAAAGGCTCCAAACCTGGTTGGCGTAGTGAGGTAGCCATTCCTTATATGGTCCTGGACCACAAGTGGGCCGAAGACCACGTCCGGAGTATGAGCGAGAGCCGCCATTGTAGAGTTATGACCTGCACAAAAAGTATAGTGTGAGTGCATCTTGTTGTTAGGGTGTTGTCTGATGGAGAGATGAAGGGAAGAGAGGTCCCCAGCGGAGTCGCCATCTTTGTGAGAATATTTTTAACACTTTTAAAAATTTTAATTTATCTTTGGAATTGATTTATTTGGCTTTTTATTTATTTACATGGACATGGTCTTATTTAGTTTATTTGACCTCCCCCACTAACTGCGGTTAGTGTTAATTATATCAGCACAAAGGCTGAATACCTTTGATTAGCCATCAGACAAACCCGTTGAAATAAAAGAACGTGACTCACATTTGAATGAAATGAATTACACATGGAAAGAAACACAGTTGCAAACATGCAGTTCATTTTTTTGGAATTTTCTGATATTTATTTCATTTTATTGATTTTTAAATTCATTTTCTCATTTTTTTGGTATTTTAGAATTATTGATTCCATTTATTTACACATTTTCGTTATTTATTTATTTAAATTAGGATTATATGGATTAAATTAATATTTTCATTTATTTCGTTGATTTAAATGGGGATTAACTTAAGGTGGATCAAAAATGATGTGAGACATGACTTGTTTGTTGATTTTATGGTATGATAAATTAAAAGACAATGTTTGTGAAATATTTTATTAAGGTTTGTTGAAAAATTAGTTGATTTTGATTAAGAAATTAAGTAGTGAAGGGTTTGAAAAAAAACGTGACACAACGTATAATTATCCGTATAGTGTGTATTTAAATGAATAAAATTAGCCCAATAGGCCCATTAATATTATCACGTGAAAAAACACCAATGGCCGGCCCAATAAGCAATCTTAGGTCCATTAAACAATATGAACGTTAGTCATTCATTAAATCATGGCATAAAAGCTACAAGTCCGGCCCGACAAACAACTTAGGCCCAATAAGAAATTTAGGCTTAAGATTTGAGAAAATTAAATCGCGCCTTGCACGATATTCTTTAGGGCTGCCTTGCAAACCCTTCTTCCCAGACCGCCTTGCAGTCTTTCTCAGAGCCTTGCTCTGTGTTCAAAACCTCAGAAAATCCTCCTCTTGGCCTGGGGCGCCCCATGTACTTTTATAGGGGACGGAGAAGATACCGTCCCGGTCATTTGAAGTCTCGTCCCGGTCATTTACAGACCCTCCCCGGTCATTTAACTTTAGCTATTTTGTAAATTTCCCCCTACTTGCTTTATTTTTTTCATTTTTCCCTTTGATTTCCGAAAATTGGCCTTTCCTGTTCCGCCCGGGAGAAGCAGGGATGAGGGGGAGGAGGAGACCGTCGTCTCCCTCCTCCGATCCGGACTGGGAAGGAGGGGGGCGGCGGCCTTCTGCTCCTCTCCTACTGCGGCTGGGACAAGGAAAGGGGCGGCGGCCCCCCTCCTCCCTTCTTCTATTAATAGCAGCGGCAGCGGCAAAGGGGGGGAACCCGGCGGCAGTGGCGGCGGAGAGGGAGGAACCCAACGGCGGCGGCGGCGGCAAAGGGGAGGCCCGGTGGCAGCGGCGGCGGCGGGCGGGGGACCCTCCCCCTGCGTGGACCTCGTCCTCCTCTTCCTCTCTTCTGCGGCGGCCAAAGCAGGGGGGCCGGTCGCCCCCCTCTTCTTCCTCTGCTAGCAGGGCGGCGGCGAAAACAGGGGGGACTCCTTGCGTGGAGGCCTCTCTCCCTCCTCTTCCTCTTCCTGCTGGCGGGACAGCACCGAACCAGGGGCCCAGTCTTCTCGTTCCTCTGCTTCTCCTGCTTAGCGAGGCAGGCCGGCAGAGGGAGGCGGTGGCCAAGACAGGCTTTTTTTTTTCCTATTCCTCCTTTTTCTTTAATATCTCAATTTCTGAACTTTTATCCAGTGGCCATAGTTCGGCTTAAGGTGTGTATATTGCTGTCTCTTTATTTTTTTGGTTCAACAGACACTTACATCCAGGTTATTTGATTTTGTGCTTTAGCTCAGTTCTAGTTGCATGGAAGCACAACCTATCCATTATCAGCTATCGTTACATCAATGAGAATTACAATCTTAGGTAATTGCTACAAAATAATCAATTGTCATATGCCTATCTATTAAACTTCTAATAAGGAAAGTCCTTAAGTTGATATGCTTTTTCCATTGTTTCTAGTTGGCACTTATTACTTCCAGGATTAGTTTAGTGAGTAAATGTTTACCCCTTATGCTAATAGTTGAATCACAGAACAGAAAATACTTTAAAGGCTGTCCCTTTTACTCATGGGCACTCAGTCAGGGAAAAGTGCCACTAGAAAATTCTTTGTTTTATTTTGTTTTGGTTTGTTTGTTGCTTGAGTTTATTTTTGTGTATGTGTGTGCTTGTGTTTTGGATCAGGCCTAAGTTTTTTTTTTTGAAAAGTGGATAGTACCACTGATATATTGAATGAAAAGAGACTGTACAAGTATAGGCCAACAAAAAAGACCCCCCAAAAAACAGAACGGCCTGCCTATATAGCTCCATCCATCACGGCATGTACAAAGGAGATTCAACTCCCCATCAAGGCAAAAAGAGAGGAATTCACCTGGTCCAGATTACACAAGATTGATGGCCATTTCCTGAATATGCCACAAATCACCCCAGCAAGAGACTCAACAGCCCAAGACGCCCTAAAAAAATATGCATGTTCCTTTCTCCCCAAATCATCCAAAGGGTGGCATGCAAAATGAGCCACCACAGTTTTTCGGTTGCCCCTAATAGACCACTACCTCTTCCAATTCAACAACCTGAGCTTGATCTCCAAGTAGAAGGGGATGGTGCAATGAGCTCTCGCCGCCACCTCTCTCCACACAGTAGAAGTGTAGGGAGAGTCAGTGAAAATGTGATCAATAGATTCGTCCACTGTCCCACAAAGGACACAAGAAGTTTGGATGTCCGGCAGGAAACGGTGAAGCCTATCATGCGTGGGAAGCCTACCAATAGATATCCCCCATACGTGGACCTTCACCTTTAAAGGGTTATGAGGCTTCCACACCTAAGCCGATGCCGAAGACCACCATCAGAGATGATGTTGTAAGCTGGTTTGACAGACAAGCAACCGGTCTTATCCCATCTCTAAATCCACTGGTCCACAGAATCTGACAAGGCAATGGAACAAAGGCTGGAACGCAGGTCCTGAAGCTACATAGTCTCCTGACATGACAAATCCCTCTTGAAGGTGGGTGACCACGCACTGCTTGGCAAAGAGGTATCAACCGCCTGAGAAACAGCTAGTTGAGGCTCTGAAGCCACCCGAAAATGATCTGGAAACAGCATACAAAAAGGGAAATCTCCACACCTTCTATCTGTCCAAAATAGGGCCTTGTCGCCCTTTCCCACACCAATTCCAATACCGGCAGTGATCAAATCCCTGCAATCATATATGTCCCTCCAAAGTGGAGAAGAGGCCGCCCTCGATAAAGAAGATAGATCCCAAACTCTAGATCTCCCAAAATATCTCTGAGAAATGATGTTTGTCTACAAACCACCCTGACCAGCCCCCAACCTCCACAGCCATTTTGCTAAGAGTGCCAAGTTGAAATCCCTAATGTTCTTCAGGCCCACACCACCCTGAACTCTGCTCTTGGTCACTCTCCCTCAAGGCCTCAAGCAACATCATACCACCTTCTGCGAGTGCCTCCACTACCATGCCAAAAGAATCTGCATCTATTGGACTCCAGTCTTTTAGCCACCTAAACCGGAACTATGAACATGGAGAGGAAATATGTTGGTAAGCTATTCAGAACAGAGCTTCAGAGCACAATCCTTCCTCCATAAGATAACGATCTAGCCTTCCATCCGGCCAATCTGGTCTCAAATCTATGAATGATAGGCTGTCAATCTGCAACTCTAAGGACACCAGGAGAAAGAAGAAGGCCCAAGTAGGTGATGGGAAACATACCAATCCTGCAACCCAACACAACCTCGTTAGATGTTAGTTACATTGATTGTACAAATGAACATCCTTGATTATCCACCGCACAGATGCCTATAATATGATCCACTCAAGAGAAAAAGGAAATTTCTTAAAAAAATTGATTTGATTCTGTTCTTATTTGCATAATTGATTTTTTTTGTTATTTAAAGTATTTAACGAGCACTTACAGTCTTATTTCTGCATTCATTTTTTTAAAATTTTCACTGAACTGCACGATTATGTTTTCTAAGAAAGTTTGGAATTATATTAATGTCATTAAAATTTGCATGTTTTGGTAACAAGCATCACCATATTTAATCTCAATTGCTGTCAGTTTTCATCTAATACATTATTCATGTACTTGGAGTCTTGGAGCAAATTTCAGATTCTATGCAATCATTTTCAATTTAAATATGAGTCTTATCTGTATATTTAGATCAAGTTTCGAATGTCATAGATTCATGGATTCATGTACTCATGTATGTTAATTTTTGTTTGTCTTTAATTTTAACCTGATATTTATTTCTATGTTTTATTCTTGTTTCAAACTTTTCTGGATCACATGTATAATAAAAGGGCTTCCTGGGTGTAATTGTTACTGAAGATCATGTTTACTAAAAGAACTTGAAATTTTGTTGGTTTTCTGTTAAAACAACTTATCACAATAATATGTTGATATTTTTTGTTCTATCTTATGGATCTATCCATGTTGTTAACATAGCTTACAAAAGAAATTGAGAATTGTATACACAATATAATAAACTAATAAAGTACTGGGTATAATTGCACATAATGGTTATGTTCTCAAAGAAAGTTTAGAATTTACATCAGCTTCTCTTTGGAAACACTAACACTACACCTCTAGAAATCTATTCATATAATTGAGAAAATTACCTGTATAACCTTATAAAATTCACAAATTACCAATATACCAGGGTTTTTAGGGATATATGGATAGATTCCATAAAGGTAGGTGTATATTGGTAATTTATGGATTTTTATAAGGGTATACATGTAATTTTTCCTATATAATTAACATGCACTTTTCAGGGTTGTATGCACAATTATCCAGAATGCAGGGTGTAATTGCAATTATCTAAACCTTGTTTCTAGAATAGAGAATTTCTTGATAATAATTTTTTGATGTCTCTTTATCTCATTAGCAAAACATGCACTTTGTAGTTTGTACAACATTAAAACCTCTTAGCAGGAATAAGTAACTCTAACAGGGGTATATGAACAATTAAATTGCCTTTTCCTCCCCATTACCTAGGAGAAAAAATATTTTGATAAGAGTAGGCACCCTTCAACATCATCAATTCATGCCTTCAACTTACTGGCAGATTGGTCGGTCACAAAGTCATCTCCGCTTTGAATTCATGCTGGGTCAGAAGCATTTGAAATGGAGGGCTTACTATTTAATTTAAGGAAGAGACCTACTTAGTCTGTTTAGTAGGCTACACCTCCTATGCTTGGAATGCTTGTTATATTGCTAAACTCTATGTTTCTTATAAGGGATTCTATCTTGTTCTCCATTTTTTTTCTTTCCGGGTGCTCATCTTACCCTTAGAAATGGGTCACCTGCTGAAATTGTAGAATGCTCTCATTAGTCTTAATTACATATCCTTCTAGTAGCATTCTAGTTTTCTGTATCTTCTGCCAATGATTCCTTTGCTTTCTTCTTCTTGGTTACCAATTTTATATTTGATACTGATGGAAGTCCATGGTTGGCAGTTTTGGCCGAAACCGAAATGTTTCGGCCGAAACGTTTCGGTTTCGGACTGGACTGATCCGAAACTGGGCCATCTTACTGTAGCAGGTCCGATACCATAAAAAGTAATATTTTAATCAGTTTTGGTCTGGATTCTGCTGGGTTTGGGTCAAATTACTGTAGCAGGGCCGTTACCATTTAAAAAAATATTTTATTCGGTTTCGGCCCGGTTTCGAAACTGGCCAAAACCAGACTGAAACCTACCAAAACTGGCCATTTACTCCCTTCTTAAGGTCGCCCGATATGCCCGAAAACTGGGAGAAACCGAAACCGAAACCGAAATGGTTTCGGTTTTGGACTTGGCCGAAACCGATACTGAAACTGACACTGCCGTCCTTGGTTGGAACACCGGAACCATAAGTTTGCACACCCATAAGTGGGAAGATAATCATTTCTCCTGACTAGTCTATTCCTTGCTCTTGAAAATATTTGTAGGCTCAATGCTTGTGCATCAATCTATCTGCTTGCTTACCCATGAATTGGTTCTGTTAGTTATTGCATGGGTTTCATTGTATAAGATATTGTGCTGTTTATATTTCATGTGTTGAACGGATGGAGATGGACACCATCTCTTTATACAACTTCTTGATTGGTAGATTCTATTGTTACTTCACTTGTGCAGATTAATGTTCCTTCATGCTTGCTAACTTCATGGAGATGCCTTTTACCTTTTGAGCCATGGTTATTTCACATCTTGATTCCCAGCAATTTCAAGTATCCAAATAGTCTATATAGTTTATAATGCAGTTATTGAAATGTTTTTACACTACGAACATTTATTTTTTATATTTGATACTGTAGGGCAACAGCTTGATGAGAATTCTATATGTAGCTGCTTTTGCAGTGTCTGGCTATGCCTCAACAGAAGGTAGACAGTGCAAACCCTTCAATCCCCTTCTTGGGGAGACATATGAAGCTGATTATCCTGACAAAGGCCTTCGTTTCTTTTCTGAAAAGGTTGAAGTTCCTTTCTCCCTAGTCATTAATGATTTTCTCTTAACTTATTTTGTGCTTTAAAGGAAATGACATTATTTTGGTTATCAGCTTCACTTTTTATGCTGTACGCATCTCTGTAGTATTAAATTCGGCTTAGATGAATGACTCATCTTAAGTCCAAATCAAATGCTACAATTGTTATGTAGATCTGTCTACTGAGCCTGACTATGATGTTGCCACTACTAGCCTAATTCAATCTGAAAAGGTTCTCTTTCGAAATAAGGGGGAGAGGAAGCTGAAGAGATTCATACTAAAGAGTGCAGTTCACTAGTGTAATTTGAACCCAGTTCATTGGGCATTATCGTGGCAGCAATATTTTAGAAACTGGCTGGTTTCGACTGGGAGGTAGCTGGAAACTGCCAGAAACAGCTTTAAACTAGCCCCAACAGGTTCCTATTTCAGAAGTTGTTTTTAAAACCTTGCATGACATTAACTATAATGACAAACCTTGTCTCTAGTATACCATCATATTGGAGCTATGATTGGGGTTTTGCATCATGTTGCTAATTACAAGAGCCATACTGGACTGGAAGATAGCCTCACTGGTGAACCTTGTATGGGAGGTTTTGGATCACATTCCTTCTTAAGATATGCTCACTCTAATTGTATCTGTATGGTACTTGTACTCCTTACCTACCTAAAGGAAGGAAAAACAATTTCTTGTTTGTAATTCCTGTCTAGTTTGTGGATGGGACATGTCCCATCATACATTAGAAAGCATCTGCCTTCAGGAAGTGGGCTTAGATAGTGATGTTGAGTGATGAAATTTGCTCACTAACACACTGTTTCTTTCCAGGTAAGCCACCATCCAATGATTGTTGCTTGCCACTGTGATGGAAAAGGATGGAAATTTTGGGGAGATTCCAATCTCAAAGGAAAATTCTGGGGTCGCTCTATACAGCTTGATCCTATTGGCATCCTTACTCTCCAGTTTGCAGATGGAGAGACATTTCAGTGGAGTAAAGTAACTACTTCTATCTATAACATTATACTTGGTAAAATATACTGTGATCATTATGGTACCATGCGTATCAGAGGCAGTGGCAATTACTCATGCAAGCTGAAGTTTAAAGAGCAATCCATCATTGATCGGAATCCTCACCAGGTATTTAAATATGTAAACTGATGTCTTCCCCAGAACAGAGTTTGAAATCCTTTTGTTAGTATCCTTGCATGCTCAGCTTCTTTCCTAAATGTGAGAAAATTTAGAGCTGTCCAACAGTTGATTTACAGTCATGAATTCAGACAAAAAAAATCAGCTGTATCTTCCTTGAAACTAGATTGTGATTTCCACAATTTTTTTTTTACTTTAGAAGTTTTAAATTGTTTTTGTTAAAGAATCACACGTTCTTATAAGTTCATGCGCATTTGCTGTGTGCTTATGTTTACCTCTAATCAATTAAAAATCAGTGAGAGCTACAGTTAAGTTTGATACCATATTGATATTGGTGAATGTTGGTCTTTCTCTTGACATTGAAGTTGATCATAGAACATTATTGTTTCTTTAATTAATGAGGCATTATTAGTTCACTTCTTCTTTCCACTGAAACTTCTCCCTGGAAAAACAAGTTTTATATACTGAAATTAGAATATGAGGATGCATTCTCTTCTTACAATTATTGGTTATGTGCATACAAGACTGGACTGTGTGCACAGAACTGCAGAAAGTTTTACTTCACTCTCTTATCTTTCTTTTATGTTTTGCATTAAGCAAAAAATAGTCTCCAGAATGGAAATATTGTTGGGCTCTATTTTCTCCTTGTTCAGTATTGAAGTATAGTTCTCTTCACCAGATGATTGAGAACATTTGTGATAAGATTCAATTGGATGTACCACAAAACTTGCTTTGACATATAATCTTTTAATGTTTCTACTTTTCTATCAAATATCCAGGTCCATGGTTTTGTACAAGACAACAGAACAGGTGAAAAGGTAGCGATGCTAGTGGGTAAGTGGGATGAAGCAATGTACTATGTCCTAGGAGATCCAACTACAAAGCCAAAGGGGTATGATCCCATGTCAGAGGCGGTGCTTCTGTGGGAGCGTGACAAATCCATGATCCAAACTCGTTACAACCTCACACCATTTGCTATCTCATTGAATGAGTTAACACCAAACCTGATGGAAAGGTTACCCCCCACTGACTCTAGGCTCAGGCCAGACCAGAGGCACCTGGAGAATGGTGAATATGAACTTGCAAATTCAGAAAAGCTTAGGCTCGAACAGTTACAAAGACAGGTATTCTGCTGTCATTTCTTGTGAAAGCTCATTTACATATCTTATCCTTAATTTTCGTGTGTTGTTGAGAGAGTAAATAACATAGCTGGCTTTCAACCTGACTTATTTGCCTTATCTGTTACTATAAAAGAAAATCAATGTTCAATGACATGAGTGACATTTTATTTGCTCATATACTAGTTTTCTTATAGGTGTCTCTCCCTCTGGCCTTGTCCCTTTGATTTGTCTTGTTTCTTTGTTCTTTCCTTTGCTACTGGTCATATGCTTATTTGAATGTACATCAAAGGTCTCTCCCGTCCCTCTTTCCCCTAGTGTTAGAGAGCTTAAATCATGATTTAAGATTTTCAAATTATGTATGCCTCATCATTTTATGACTTACTGTTGTTGCAGCTGTAGCCAGGGGTTTGAATATGGGTCTCTTGCCCAGTTTCAGATCGAGTTGATGGTTTGTTATACTTGTACATCTGGCTACATAATAGGCTATCATTCCGTTTCACTCCTTTACGTATATTCTTTTCTGTTTCCTTTTACCCTTGAAGGGCCATCACCTTTTATTTTGACCATAAAGAAAATTTTGTCCATGATCTTTAATTAGATAATGGAATGGGTAATCTTCTATTTTTATTGAAGCCTATGTAAAAAATAAAATGGATAACCATGAGAAAAGCAAAAATAATGCATTCTTTTTAGGGTTCTTTTTTCTCATGTAGCCTGATCATATTGTATAGCATAGGAGTATTGTCCACTTTATGTGTTGAGTGTTAAATAACATTGAGTTTGGATCCACACTTTCAAGGAAGCAGTAAGATGTAATATATTCCATGTTGTGTTGGTCAGTGGCAATCATATTTGGTCATAGGAAGTTAGTACTGATGGTGTCATGTCACCTTTAAAAAAAAAGAACTGCATTGAGTAATCTGTTTACTAGTTTTCATTTTTCAAAGTATTAGATAATCTTTTGTAAGTGAACAATGACCTTTCGATGGGTGATTAATCCAGGGAACCTTCGTCATAAGTGGACCTCTGGAATTTAGAAACTTCTGCAGTAAAACATGATTGCTTCTATTATTGCCTATCAAGGATTAATAAACTGCATCATGTACTAGATCAGTCTGATTGAGACGATATAGATTGGATTGTCCAGCAAGGTAGATAGGCTCATATGCATGGTAGATGGACAGGGGTTGTAGGTTTTTCTGGAGAAGTGTGGAGGTGACTCCGTGGCTGTCATGCTCTTAAATAACTATATCAGTAGCTTTAGTCCTGGGAGATTGGGTTGATCTGCCTTGATCTGAGCCTGGGAGTCTTCTGAATCAAGTTGGATTGCCAAAAATCTGATCAAATTTGTTCAAATCCTTAAAACTCAGCATGAATAAATCACACACTTAAGTTCTGCACTCATGAGCTACACATGTACCATGTACATATGAGAGCTTTTGGGTCAAAAGATGCAAGACAATGGTAGTTGCTCGGATTTCCAGGCACTCTTGTGTTTTGCTGCTGGTCTGTGGTCTCCCACTACATTGATGGGGAAGGGAGATTCTTTTAAGTATTAGGAAGAGATGGGTTACAGAAAAGGAGGTATGTTGAATAGGTCTGCAGCCCCTTGCTTGTTAGGTCCAGGGCCTGTCCAGGGCCTTCTGGTGTGGAAGGAAATGTCCATTTCTTGTCAATGTTGAGGTTGAAAATCATGGTTCTTAGTTGAAATCTAGATTTAAGGATAGGAAGAAAATATGGTTAAAGAAGTGGAGAATATTTTATTTCTTGGTTATATAAAGTAGTTCAGAGGGGCCAGGGAGAGCCATTCTCAGTGAATGCTGGAACCTTGGTGGTAGCAGAGGGTTGGAAGATGGCAAATTTGTTTGTGATGTGGTTTTTAGGTTGAAGAAAAGGGGGTTGCAGATGCCCAACTAGCAAATCCAGATCCCTGCTTGTTGAATAGTGTTGAGTTTAAAATTTATTCGGGGACTCATTCATTATCAGCAGCCATTTGGATAAGTCAAGTTGACATGAAGCTTTGAGCCTACAGACCTGTCACATGTAAGGCAGAATCGGCCGTTCCCAATCCAGGATTGGCTGACTCCTGTGTTAGGATCTAAGCTGAGGTTAGGTACAGATCTAGAAAGGGTGTTGAATAGATCTGATACTAATAGCAGCTGAAACTCAGCTAACTGAAAAAATTACTCTTAACAAATTGCTTGATCAACCAAATTCTCACAGTTTTGAGAAATTAGAGTGATTTGAGTATGTGTGTGTTGAATGTGTGAACGAAATATCTATGCAAGCATCTAGCGCAAGATAAAGATACAAATCACTGCACAGGAGATTTTTAAGATGGTTTAGAGATCACAACAAGTGATTCCTACAACCACCTCTCACCACAGTGAGGATGAACCACACACTATCTCTAAAAAGAGATACAACACACATACTGAGGCACGACGGCTCAGTTCACACACTTGGAGTACTATAGTTCAAATTACATACACTCAGACACAGACTTAGATAGAGATTGATCTGTACAGAACACTTGTGCATATCTATCAACACACATACGAACATGAGAAGGTTTGCCTACATTCCCAAGTTAGAGAACAACTAGACTTCGATGATGCTTGAAGCAGCCTGACAGCTTTCTTCTGAATCTTGATCTCTATATCAGGAAGAAGCACGAACAAGATCTCTTCCTTCTGGTTGCTTGCTCAGATCTGGTCGCCTTTGAACCTTTCCTGAGCTTTGCTCTCTCTAATTTCTCCCCTTTCTTCTGGCGGCGGCATCTCTTCAGATGAGACAAAGGCCTATTTATAGCCCACGCACCCAACCTCGTACCTAGGGTTGCGTGTACACCAAGCAACTAATAGGTGATACGTGCTCTTCACACGAGCTAGTCACTTGATGTGTTGCACAAAATTTTCTAAGTGTTCTGAACAAAACAATAATATACTCCAATTGAAGTGGCACAGTAAAAGAGTAGTTGATATGAACTTATGAATCAATCGATGTGCAACAGTAGGGCAATCGATATGCAACAGTGAGGCATCGATGTGCAATAGTGTGGCAATCGATGTGCAACAGTAAGGCAATCGATATGCAATGGTTAGTCAATCTATAAGCATGAACCAATCAATTGCTGAATAGATAGCCAATCGATCGAGAACATAAGCCAATCGATTCTTGAAGAAGTCGATTGCTTAAGGAGTCAATCGATTAGAGAATAATAGCCAATCTATTACTTAAACAGAAGTCAATCGATATGCAAATAAGGCAATCGATTACTAAAAACAAATGTGACTCAAATAATCGATTAGCGAATGTTGGATGTGGAAATTTTCTTTTGGGTGGAAAATATATGGATTTTGGCCATGGAGGCATTTTTATATGTGCGTGGGCTTGCCAATCTGTTATACAGATAAAAGATTTGAAATTCGCTAGATGCGGAAAATTTACATGTCCATTTATTGGGCAATTACACCAATATTTGGGATATTTCTTCTGGGCTTTTATTTGATTAGGCGATCAGAGTTTCGTGTGTTGGACCCTTCCCCACTGACTGGAATCAGTGTTAATTTACATCGGATTGAATCTGAATACCTTTGATAATAATGCTGAGATTCATCTTTGGCACAAAGTTATCCCCACCGACTAGAATCAGTGTTAATTTACACTGGATTGAATCCGAACACCTTTGATAATAATGCTGAGATTCATCTTTGGCACAAAGTTCAAAGAGCATGAAAAATGTAATTTGGATTACAAATTGGTTTTTCAAGACCATTATACTTGGTCTCGATTATATAATCGGGTCTTCAAGATTGTATTCCATCGCACTCGGACTCCTTGAATTTGCTTTCGCCTGCATTTGATTTGCTTCATGGTCATAATCACTCTTTTGATTGTGATCAGACCTTTGGAGTTGACTTGATGTCTACAAAGGGCATTTGCACAAAATGGGAGTATTTGTATATCTTCTAACCCTTTATGGGTTTTGCTACAACTTTTACCCTTTCTAGATATTTCTGCAATTCTATACCCTTTGTGGGCATTTCTTTAATTTGACACAATTTTTGGACACCCTCGCCATTTCTTGGCATTCCCAGACATTTCCGCCATTTCTTGACTTCCTTGGGTGTTTCTGCCATTCCTTGGCTTTCTCGGGTTTCTCTGCCATTTCTTGGCATTTTATGACTTTCCTGGCTTTTCTGTTGCTTCTTGATGACCTTTGGCTTTTCTGCCATTCCTCGATTTTTAGCTATAACCCGAACTCAGGAGAGCGCACGTTACTTCAGGGAAGTGATGTAAGTTCCGCTCTACCAAGTCGTGCGAATGACATAAAATCGAGTGGCATATCAGGGGCTAGCTGTTGACATAGTGTCTGGAGACTTGGCCAATGTTGTCTTTTGAAAAAGATTTGGACAACATTGTATTTGAGCCTTTTTTCCAGACTTCTTCATAATTTTCGCCCTTTTGGAGGACTTTTCTATACTTTCTGCCCTTTCATGGACTTTTCTGTAATTTTCCCACTGAACAGGGGCTCTTGTGGAATTTTCCATGAGCTTAAATTCCCTCTTTAAAGGGTCTTTCATAAGAGCTGCTTGAAAAGCTTGACAGTATGTCCGCTTGAGCTTTGAGTATTTGAAGTATTTAAGTACTTGAGTGTCTTGAAATTAACCCCCATGACCTTTGTATGGTTTCCACATGGGATAAATATATATGAACGTGCCTCGAGCAGAGCCCCTGCATAGAGATACACACATGAATATATAATGAACATATGGTCGTGCCTCGGGCAGAATCTCCGCTTGGGTAGAGTCTCCCTATGGAGGTACACACACATGAAGTCCAAACCACCTAAGTCTATTTTCTCTCATTTTTCTATCAATTGGAGGAACAATGAACTAAGGAGTAGGGATTTTGTTGTGCCAAAAACAAATGTGCTTCCTTGAGTTAAGTGCTAGTACCCACACAAAATGATGTGATGACAGGAAATAGATGATATGAATATCATTCAATCTGTGTCGTATGAGTTGTTAATGGTTTAAAGTTAATATCACCATACTCTATGGACAAAGTGAATGTTAAACAACTAATGTCAAGAGATAAAATGACTATACAGTTAAAAAAAATCTTAGTTGTCATTGTATAGTCTTGAGTTGATGAACAGTATAGGAGATATATAGACCAACCTAAGTAATGTATAAAGTGGCTTCAAGATGTCAACTTAATGCTTTTTCAAAAAAAATGCATTGACATTTTCCAATTTTTTTAATAAAATGTTGATTGGATGATTGCATGATTAATTTGGTTAAATTCTCACCTTTCAATGCAAGGGATCACATTGATCAAATGCAAAATCCCTGATTACTTAGTGGTTAACCTTCAGTACGTTTGTTATAGAGATATTCAATGTCACATCTTTTTACGCGAGGTAAGTCATTGATTAGGTGAAATAACCCGGTTACTCAATGGCATTGAACATTGCTCTGTCTGCAATCAGACCAAAAGACAAATATTTTCCGTGAATACCTGATTTTTAGACTGAATTTTGATCATATTACTTTTTCTGATATCATTGATAACATCTGGAGACACATTTATACATGTCACTCTGATTTGTGCTAAAATCATGGAAGGAAGAATCGCCGGGATCGAGCCAGAATCGCTCGATCCCGGATCGGATCGACCCCCCAAGGGTCGATTCCCCCTTGAAGAACCCCAAAACCCCACATTTCCGGCTGGATCGACCCAACTCAGTAGGATCTGAGTTGGATCGCTCGAGTCGAACCGGGATCGATCGATCCCGGCTCGATTCAGTCGATCCGGCCCTGTTCAGTTCAAATTTGAACTTACGGCGCCGGATCGACCCTTATCGGGTCGAATCGATCGATCCGGCGTCGATCCGACCCGATAAGGGTCGATCCCGATCGATCCGGCGCGATCCCCCTTATTTCGCCCCCTTCCCACCCGAGGACACCAAAAGATGCAGGTTTTGGTGTCCTAGGAAGGAAGGAAGGTGCTCCCCCTCCCCCCCCAGCTCGGGCTGCCTCCTCCACCGCCGCCGCCGGCCTCCTCCACCGCCGCCGGCCTCCTCCCCAGCCGGCCTCCTCCTCCTCCTCTTCTTCTTCTTGTTCTTGTTCTTCTTCTTCCTCTTCTACTTTTTCTTCTAAACCCTATCTTCTCTTTCAAGTTTGAAAGAGGTTAGAAAGAGCACATCCAAGGGAGATCTTCTTGAGTAGATCTCAAGAGATCTTACTCAAGCAAGGAAGAAGTTGTTCTTTTTAAGGTATATTTCATTTTTTAATTTCGAAATTCAGTTATAAATTCTGAAAAAAATGAAAACACATGTACACATGTTTAATCTTCTTATATCTTCTTATTATTCCCTTACATTTTGTCAATTAGATAAAATCTCCAAATTTCACCCTAATTGGCTAATTAGGGTTTGATATTTGGGGCTTATGTTGTATTAGCACAATTAGAGATCAATTAAGTGTTCCAATCACTTAATTGACTTAATCATGCCTTTCTATGATAATGGAACAATTTCATTTCGGGAAATTAGAGAAAATCTCTAAATTTCACCCTAATTAGGGTTAATATTAGATGTAATTATGTTTATAATTGTATACTTACACATGAATGTGTTTGTATTCTTAATTTGTTATAGGATTAGCAAGTATGGCTGATGAGGGACACGAGGAAGAGCAACCACAAGTAGACATTGGATGGAAACACGGTGTCCTTATTGATGCTGCCTCTAAGAGAGTGCGGTGTAACCACTGTGGTAAGGAAATGAATGGAGGTGTATACCGCCTAAAACAACACATTGCAGGCATTGGAACAAATGTAGTAAAATGCAAGCATTGTCCACGGGAGTTAGTGAATGAGATGAAAGACTACATGGCTGGAAGACAACAACAAAGAGGCATACGTATTCAACATCAACAAGAACTGCATGAAGAGATTTCTGGGAAGGGAAAAAGTAAGGCAGCTACAAGAACTGTTGATGTTGAGGACTCAGATGATACAGATTATGAGGATCTCTCACCTAATGAGAGAGAATGGCGAGAAGGACTACGGCAGAGTCGGCGTGCTGCCATGTTGGAAAGTGACATGCGGAGGTTCCATAGTACAAGAGAAGGATCATCATCAGGGGCTAGTGTCACACGGCCACCGGCACCACCTATCAGGAGAGGTGGTTCAATGAGGGGAACGGGACCAACTAGTGGGGTTGACACAATTTTGGGAAGGAAATCTTCATCAAAACAGCCTGGCATAAAGCATGCAATGAAAGGGGTAAAGGCCACAGCTGCTTCCGCTAAACATGCAGTTAAAAACATTGTAAAATGGTTTTTGCATGCAGGGGTCCCAGCCCATACAGCATCTAGTCCTTATTTCCAAACGATGATAGATTCAGTTGGTGAGGCAGGTCCAGGTTTGAAAGCTCCTACACCAAAGGAGATTTATAGCAAATATCTTGAAGAGGAATTGACTGAGATAAAGGATTGGGTGGCGTCATTCAAAGATATATGGATGGCAAGAGGTTGTACTCTTATGTGTGATGGATGGACGGGAACAACAAGAAGGTCCATGATTAACTTTCTTGTATATTGTAGTGAGGGTACAGTGTTCATGAAATCTATAGATGCAAGTGGGCAAATAAAAAATGCAGATTACTTGTTTAGGCTCATGGATGAGATGATTGATGAAATTGGCGAGGAACATGTAGTCCAAGTTGTCACTGATAATGAAGCAAGTTACAAGGCAGCTGGAAGAAAATTGATGGCAAAACGACATCATCTTTATTGGGTCCCTTGTGCAGCCCACTCCTTAGACTTGATGATGGAGGATATTGGCAAAGACAAACATGTGCATGACTTGGTGTCCAAGTCGCAATTGATTACTACTTTTATTTATGGACACAATAGAATCTTACATATGATGAGAGAGTGCACAAATGGACATGACATAATTCGTCCTGGCCCAACAAGATTTGCCTCACAATTTATTGCATTGGAGAGTCTGCATCAGTTTAGACATGAGTTGGGCACTCTCATACACAGTTCCGAGTACTTGGCACATGTGGCTACATTGAGAGAGGAATCCAGAGATGTGGCACATGAGATTTCTTGCTTGGTCAGTGACCATCGTTTTTGGGAGAAAATCCACTATTATTTGAAGCTAATAGAGCCTCTAGTACAGGTGCTGAGGATGGTTGATGGAGAGGACAAGAATGACATGGGTTACTTATATGAGGCTATGGATAAAGCCAAGGAAAGGTTGAGAGAGAAGCATCCGCAAGCATATAAAAAATGGTGGAAGATTATTGATGCAAGATGGGAGTCAACACTCCACCATGATTTACATGCAGCAGGTAAATGTATTATATCTTATTGTGCATATTTCTTATTAGCATGAGTTGAATTTCTAACTTACTACACATGTTTTGTACATATAGGGTATTTCTTTAACCCTAGGCATCAATATAGTGATTCCCCTCACAATGATGGTGAGGTGCTCCAGGGGACAATCAATGTCATCGGGAGATTATCTAGGAGCATGGACGAAAGAATAGATGCTATGATAGAGGTACGACCAAGTTAAAAACTTCATTCCATTTTCATGTATTCAATATACTTTTGGAGTTACACTTAGCAACTGTATTATACTGTAGATGGACAGATTTAAACTGAAGTTGGACATCTACAGAGATTATGATGTTAAAGAAGCAGTGACCAGAATGGGTCCGGGTAAGAACCTTCAGACTTAAGCTCATGCTTACTTCATAACAAAATGACAAATCACTTGTATTATGTGCTAATTCATTGTATGTTTTTTTTTTTGTAGGTGAGTGGTGGGTTATGTTAGACTACAAGACTGGTCAAAGAAGTCCACTTGCAAGGATTGCTATTAGAGTACTCAGTCAGACCACTTCATCTAGCCAGTGTGAGAGAAATTGGAGCACTTTCTCACTTATTCACACAAAAGTGAGGAACAGGTTGAGTGCAACTAGGCTAGAGAAGTTGGTCTATTGCCACTACAATATGAGGTTGAAGCTGAAATGCATTAAAGATAGACAAAAGAAGAGCGAGGCAAGGCTAATGACTTTTGCAGGTAGTCATTGGGAGCAACGTTTTGCAGAGAGGGAAGCATTATCATCTCAAATTGATGTTGATGAGTTATTTGATGAGGAACACCCACTAAATGCATGGGTGGAAACAAGACAGGAAAGGGATGTTCCAGAATTTGACCCTCGTGATTGCTCATGGGCGGAAGGAGAATTGGATGGAGTAGAGGCTGGAGATCCAGAGCTTAGGGTAAGTGAGGACCAACCTCTCACCCTCGGTCCTCTCTTCTCTTTGCCACGACACTCAGCTATCTTACCAGAGACATCTAGAGTGCCTCCCACTCAGCCTGCATTAAGAAGAGCTGCAACACAAAAAGAGAAGAGTTCAAAAGCCTTAGAGTTAGAAAAAATAACATATGCCAGGCAAAAAAAGAGGAAAGTGCAGCAACCAATTCGTAGTGATGACACCACACAAGATCCAAATGATGATGATGATGATGATGATGATGGGGCTGCCACTGGGGCCACAGGAGCTGGCCAGGGATATGCAGGAGCAGGATATACTGGGGCCACAGGTGTAGGGCTTACTGAAAGTTATGTACCAGAAACAGAACATCAGGGAGGCGGAGGAGAAGGACAAGGGCATGGACAAGGGGGATATGAAGGACAACAACATCATGCAGCCTATGAGTGGCCACCTTGGGAGCCAAACTATAGTTCAGGGTCTACTCATATACCTGCATTTCAGCCTCCCATTTTACCGTACTCAGATATTAGTAGCTCACCTTATGGAGTACAAGGAGGATGGGGACCTTGGCCTTCACAAGAACAAGAGCCTAGTGGCCCTAGTGAAGCAACAAGTACATACAAACCGCTTGGTATATGGTGTCCAGCTCCATCACAATCTGGAGAAAGCTCAAGTCAACAATTTACACCAAGAGGGATTCAAATGGGTATGCATGATTTAGCAAATTCCCTCTTTGGTCATAGCTACCAAAACCCAAATGATGGTGGCTCATCTATGTCTGGAAGTGGATGGAAAGATTATTAGTCTTCTATCAAATGTAAGTTACATGTACAATGTCTTAAATTTCATGTTTTATGTACTATGAATGCATGTATAATTGATTTTTGATGCAAATCTTAGTTCTTTCAGGAGTTCAGATTTTTTCTGTTTTTTCCAGAATTTTTCTGAATTTTCCTGAATTTTCCTGATTTTTCCTGCATTTTTTCCAAAAAAAATAAACATTTTATAATCTGGCCGATCCAGGATCGGCCAGACTTCCCTGGGATCCATGGGATCTTGCGATCCGATCCGATCCTGGATCGGATCGACCATGGTTGATCCCGATCCCGATCCCGATCCTGCCTTCCTTGGCTAAAATAGCTCAAATTTTAGCCACTAACAACAAGTGTATACCGAATGACTATATGCGTTTAAGGTTTAACTGTAGAGCATATATTGAACATGACAGTAAATGTCTGAAAATACTCTGTAATCACTGAGTACATAGGTCTTATTATGGATAAACCAGTAAACCCTGAAGACACAGTGAAAAAAAAAAGTTCATGTCAATCATGAGCAGTGGTAAGTTGTGGATGATTATTAGGAATTAACTCAAAGAACAGTCATGTATCAACCAATTTATTGAAGAAAGAAAGAAGGATAGGAATGTTCATTTTCAAGCAAGGGCATAGATGGGAGAGAGATCAAGAAATATAAGCAGAAGAAAGGAGGCTTCTATCAGGAATAACTCCCCCTGAATATGTGCATGCATTGGTGAAATATTTTATTCAATGATCCTTGGTACCTGGTGGAGTTTTTTACTCACGCATAGTGATAATTTTCAGACAAACTTGACTTGTCTTTTGACATTTCACCATTTTATATACTTAGGAATCAAATCAAAGTGATGTGCAAGATGTGAATAACATATGTATGAATAAAAAAAGAAAACTCCCCTTAGAAAAAGAATCCTATGGGAAGGATCATTATGGACCAGGTCAAGAATGTTGGAAATTACATAAACCAAACTCTCTCCGAAAAGATGAGAATTTATTTTCTGGGAGAGGTTTAGTGAAGATATTTACAATTTGTTTTCAAATTCAATGAAATGGAGCTCAAAGGGATTTTTTAGCCACCTCATCCCTAAGAAAATGATATCTGATTTCAATATGTTTGGTTCTGGAATGTTGGATTGGATTTTTAGAAATGTTGATAGTACTGGTATTATCACACAAGATTGGAATGCAACCTAACTTTTGATTGTAATCTAGGAGTTGATATTTTACCCAAAGAATTTGAGTTCTACAGGAGCTAGCAGCCAAGGAATCAAAACTCGGGATCGGATCGCCCGAGTTGGCTCGGTTTTGGCCCCTCCGATCCGAGCCGGGGTAACCTGTCCGGTCCCCTGCGCTCGGATCGTCCGGGCTTGGCTGGGCTCGGCGGGCTCGCCGAGCCCGGGCCGGTCCGCCGCGGATCGGGCCGGACCGGGGCGATCCGAGCCCCCAATGGCTAGTTCAAAACCAGAAACGGCTCTTTGAAATTAGAAAGTGACAATTCTCATGAGTTTGAGTGATGATAGCTTAAGTTTGACCAAATCCTAAGATGCTTCGAGCAGACTAAGTGCTGTCAGTAGGAGAGCGGCTCCCTTAGAGAAGTCATATGCACGTTTGACTTTTTTTACCGGACTTTGGATTTTTAGTGTTTCATATGGTTTATTTGAATTATCAAATTTTTAGATAGACCAAATTATGAGAGATTAAAAAGTTAGCATTTCGCTAAAATCATCGAAATCGCGATTTTCTTTTTCGGTGGGAGAGTTGACTTTTTATTGGTAAGAGAGATGATTTTTTTGATATTTTTATTGGATTCAAATGGGGGGTACTTCCTTATTTACATGTAATATCTTAAGTAAATGAAACAATAAATTATAACATTTAAATAAGGGGATCCTAACAACTCTGCCTGAAGAGGATCCTGAGCCCTGACTCCTGACAACCCTGCCTGACACACATACATAAATATAATATATATAATAATCATATGCGAATCAGACCCGATTCGCCTCGATTCTGGGCGAATCGGATCGCATCAGGGCGAATCCGATTCGCCCCGAATCGGCGATATGTCAAACCTTGGGTGGAAGTACAACTAGTCATGGATGACTTCACCACCGAGGTCATATTCTACATGATTAATGCAAACACATCATACAAAGCCCTTCTGGGAAGGCCATGGCTGCATGAAAATTGGGTCATCTCTTCGACGCTCCACTAGTGCATAAATATGTCAAGGAAGGAGAACAACCCATAGTCTTCCCCGATTGGGCTCTTTTTTCGTCCGAATGAATGCAATTTGGCCGACGCCCAACTATATTTCGGTGAACCCCTTTGCGAGTCCTCGACTACACCAAATGACAAAGGAAAGCAAAATGCAGGTGGGAGTCAAGAAAAGCAAAATGAAGAAGAGGAGGAGCTCTTCACTGTCAACAAAGATCTCCTCGAGATTTATCAACTCGGTCTCTAGGTCAAGCATACTGACCCAGAGCCAAGCTGCCCGGAAAGACAGGAAATCAACTATGAAGCAAACGCCATTGGTGATTCAATCTACAAAAGCATTTCCTTTCCCCCGACATGTATGCAGCTGCCCTTCCATAGGGAGGAGCATAAGGTGGAGCGGCTAAAGACGTTCATCGTCACCTATCAAAGAAAGGAGAGTCTCAAGAAACGGGAGACACCCAAGCCGATCATTTTCTACAAGGGGGATCTGCTCTCATGTGGGCCCCTCAAAGACGACTTCGGTTGGAGTCAGATGCCTCACATTGCCCTCGAACCCGTCCAAGAAATGGGCGATATGTCTGAGCGCATCAAGGAGTTATGCCATAAGCAGAAGATCATGCAGATGTAAGATCCTTCTCAGCGGGATTATTTCCACCAGTTGTGGTACCCAAAGCAACTCCGAGGGCAACCCCCGTACTCCACGAAAGATACAAGGGGGTTAGGCTATGATCGAAGAATAGACTTCGAGGCCTGCTATGCGGTCAGCACCATTGGGCTTGTGCCCTCGTCTGACCATCGTCATGCTGGCAGACGGACTCCTACCTCCATAACAAAGTCACAGGGAGGAAGGGATACATCTATCCTCATAAATGAGGCACCGACCCAGGAAGCGCCTCAAGATAAGGAGCAACAACTCTACTCACTTGCCGAGGATGACTTAAGATATTATGACATCCACGTAGCTGACTCTGACGACGAAAAGGACTTCACCGATCTACAGCCAACGCCACGCGAACTTGAAGATGGCGGGCAAGCTATTGTGGATGAACTAGTCGAGCTCAACCTTGGGGAAACAGATGAGCCCCGACCAATCTTCGTCAGTGCCCTCCTTAATGAAGAGGAGAGACAGTCATATCATCGACTCTTACTAGAGTTCAAAGACTATTTCGCGTAGACATACAAGGAAATGCCAGGCTTGGATCCCTCTATGGCCGAGCACAAGCTGTCGATACTTCCCACAGCAAAACTGGTCAAACAAGCCCAAAGGCGCATATGCCACGAGTTAGAGCTCAAAGTGAACTCTGAGGTGGATGAACTCCTCGAAATCGGGTTCACCTAGCTCTGCATCTATCCCACTTGGCTGGTTAATATAGTGTCGGTGAAAAAGAAGAATGGCCAAGTCCGAATCTATATAGATTACAGGGACTTGAACAAAGCATGTCTGAAGAACGACTTTAAGTCCTGATCACCGAAATAATGGTCAACATGACCACCGGGCACGAAGCATTTTCTCTCATGGATGGGTCGTCGGGCTACAATCAAATCCGTATGTCTCCCAAAGATAAGGACCATACTGTTTTCAGGTCCCCCAAAGGGGTCTTCAACTATAAAAGAATGCCCTTCAGCTTGAAAAATGTTGGGTCACCTATTAAAGTGCCATGGCCAAGATTTTTGGCGAAATGCTCCACAACTCAGTCGAGTGCTATGTTGATGGTTTGGTCGTCAAGACCAAAAGCGAGGAGACCATCTGGGCGATTGGCTTCGCTAGCACCAACTGAAAATGAACCCAATGAAGTGCGCCTTTGGTGTTTCGAGTGGCAGATTCCTTGGCTTCATCGTCAAGTACCGCGGGACAGAAATTGATCCCGTCAAGATCAAGGCAATCAGGGAAGTGTCGCTACCAAAAACCCTCAAGGAGCTGAAATCACACTAGGGGAGGCTGACCTATATTAGGCGGTTCATCTCCAATCTCTCAGGTAGATGTGCTCCCTTCAGCAAACTGATGAAGAAAGAAGCCCCTTTCATATGGGATCAAGAGTGCCAAGATACCTATGAAGAAATCAAAGAATATCTCATTCTCCCTTGTTGGGAGGGAAGCCGCTCATCCTCTATATTGCGGCCATGGAAACGTCGCTGGGGGTGCTCTTAGCACAAACAAATGATGAAGGCAAAGAGCAGCCGTTATATTATCTCAGCAGAATGTTGGTGGGTTCGGAGCATTTCTATTCACTCGTGGAGAAAGTATGTCTGTCGCTATTATTTACCGTCAAGAAATTAAGGCATTATCTCTTGGCTCACCAAGTCAACATCATCTCTAGGATAGACCCGCCAAAAGTACTCCTTAGCATACCTGTGTTGTCAAGAAGGCTAGGAAAGTGGGCCCTGCTCCTTATGAAGTTTGGTATTACCTTTGTCTCAAGAAAAACAATCGAAGGACAAGACATGGCTGACTTTCTGGTGGCACATCTGCTCCCTGTAGGCTCTCCTCTCGATTTCAAACTTCCCGAAGAGGACATGCTCTTGGCCCCTCAGGGGGGGGGGGGGAGTCAACAAGAAGAGTCCCCTGTACAAGAGAGCGGAAATGCTCTTGCCATTGAGCTACCACATTGCGAGCTCTACTTTGATGGTGCTTCTCGGGTAATCACGTAAAGCGACGACATGACTTTTACCTCCGAGCGGGTATCGTCTTGGTAACTCCACTAGGAGGGATCCTCCATAATTCATGCGCCCTTATGGAACCGTTGACCAATAGTCAAGCTGAATATGAAGCGTTGATTGTGGGGTTTCAACCGGCCATCAAAATGGGCATCAAATGCATAAAAGTCTACGGAGACTTGCAACTAGTTATCCGTAAAGTGCTATGGGATTATGATGTTTGGAAACAAGAACTGATCCCATATTATGCCAAAGTAATGAAGCTTCGTGAGAGATTCTATCTACTTGAAATAAGGCATGTCCCTAGAAGCAAGAACTCTTAGGCAGATGCTTTAGCCAAATTGGCATTCGCTTTGAAGCTCTCCCCTGAAGGGGAATTATGTATAATCGTCCTGCATAGGAGGCTAATGCTTGGCGTCCTAGAGGATGAATATGATCTGAAAATAATAGAGGTTGACACCCTCGAAAAAGAAACCGCCCAACAGGAAGACTGGCGCCAACCAATCATCAAAATAAAGAACAGTTGGCTGCCCCCAAATCGAGGTGAAAGAATCCAGTTGCTACAACAGATCATGTCTTATTAATTGGTCGGCGACCAATTGTACCGGCTTGTCTATGAAAAGGACAAGTCCATCCTCTTAAGGTATCTCTCCCCTAAGAAAACCAAAGTTATCATGCACGAAGTCCACTCTAGACTGTGTGGGGCGCATTAGGCGGGAGATAGAATGAAAATCAACATCAAGCTAAAAGACTTCTTCTGGCCAACCATGTACACAGACTGTTAGACATTCCTGCGCGTGTCATCAGTGTCAGGCCTTCAGTTCGGTGCCAAGAAAACCTGTGAACAAATTGCATCCGGCAACCCCCACGTAGCCCTTTGCGGAATGTGGAATGGATATTGTGGGACATTTCCTACCATCCTTCGGCGGCCACAAATTCATTCTGGCGGTCACCGACTATTTCTCCTGATGGGCAGAAGCAATCCCCTTACGGGAGGTGACTGGGGTAGCTGTCGCTAAATTTGTCAAGCAACACTTGATTTATAGGTTCGGCACCCCTTACCGGATCGTATCAGATAACGGTACACCGTTCAAAAACAAAACAATATATGCATTGGCGGCCAAATTCCATATAGATTGGAGGGCATCAACAGTCTATAATCCTTAAGCCAATGGTCTAGCGGAAGCCTTCAACAAAACCCTCTGCAAGTTGCTTGCCAAAATAGTTGACAATTGCAAACGCGACTAGGGGGAGAAAATGCATGAAGCACTCTGGGCATACCGGACGGTCTATAGTACCCCCACCGGGTGCTCCCCTTTCTCCTTAGTATACGGAGCTAAAGCTATGCTCTCCATCGAAATTGAAATGTCATCCTATAGGGTAGCCGTCCATATTGGCTTTCAACTCGATGAATGACAAGAATTAGAAAGAAGGTTGGAGGAATTGTCCGACTTAGAAGGCAAAAGGTTGGAAGCCTACAAGCACCTCTAATCTTACCAAGCCCACATGACTCGAGCTTATGATAAGCTGGTCAGGCCTCGTGCATTCAAGAAAGGTGACCTAGTCATGGTCAAATAAAGAGAAGTCAGTCATGACAGGCAAATCAAGCGGCAAAACTCCAGCGTAATTGGCGCGGACTGTATGTGGTCGTTGGAGTTTGTGAAGGAGGAGGATACACGCTAGTAACACATACTAGCAGCGCCCCTTCTCGCCGATAAATGGCAGGCATTTGAACTCTATTATGCCCCTAAACACGAATTTTGGGGGCAACCGCCCTCTGATGTCCCTATGCTTGGAGAAGGCTGAAGCCAGGCACATGTGCCTATGTAAAAAAAAAGAGAAAAGAAAAAGAAATGAGACTAAAAATAAAGATGTCTTGGGGGACTTGGTCGCTCCCCAAAAGGAGTGTCTAAGGGTAAAAAGACCTAAAATTCGACTGAGGTGAAAATCCGAAAGGGCGCCTCAGACAAAAATAGATAACCCCTCAATGTAAAAATCCAAAAGGGCGCGTTGGAAAAAGCTAGAGGGGGCCAGCTTCTGCGAAAACCCGAAAGGGCACGGGGGTTGGTAGTTTGAAAAAAAAAGAGAAAAGAAGAAATCTCATTGACAAACCATATTCCTCTTAGCCAACAAACTACAATGGTAGGCTAAACTACATTTTCCTTAGCCAACAAACCAAAATGGTAGGCTAAGCCATATCTTCCTTGGTTAACAAACTAAAAAGGTAGACCGAGTCATGCATTTTTCTTAGCTAACAAACCAAAATGGTAGGCTGAGTCATACCTCAGCCAAAAACCGAAATGGTAGGCTAAGTTATATTCTCTTTAGCCAACAAACCAAAATGGTAGGTTGAGTTATATCCTCCTTATCCAACAAACCAAAAGGGTAGGCTGAGTTATATCCCCTTTTAGCCAACAAACCAAAATGGTAGGCTGAGTCATACATTTTCCTTAGCCAACAAACTAAAATGGTAGGCTGAGTTATATTCTCCTTAGCCAACAAACCAAAATGGTAGGCTGAATTATATCCCCCCCTCGCCAACAAACCAAAATGTTAGGCTGAAGTATATCCCCCTTTAGCTAACAAACCACAATGATAGGTTGAGACATATCCACCTTAGCCAACAAACCTTAATGGTAGGCTAAGCCCAAACTCCAAACCCCATAACTAAATATCTTGGAATTTAGTCCTAGATACCAAACTTCAAAAAAAAAAAAAGTGGGGCTTAAAAAAGAGATGCCTAAATGGACTTAGGTATGCGGTTCCTCGTGTGCATAAGGGTAAAAAAGTTGTAACCCGACTGAGGTGAAAATTAGAAAGGGCGTTTCTGGCAAAAATTGGTAACCCCTCGGTGCGAAAACCCGAAAGGGTGTACCGAAAAAAGTTAGAGGGGGCCATCTTTGGCGAAAACTCGAAAGGGCGCTAAAGGTGGTAATGTGAAAAAAATTTAATAATAATAATATATCTCTAAATGGGAAAGAGATATCCTGGGGTTCATCCCTTACCCTCGCCATTGGGGAAGCATATGAGTCGTCAATGGCGAGATAACCCATGTGCTCACTACTGATAAGTGGCCAATATAAGGGGTGCTAGTCGAGATGACAATGATCATGCTCTCCCACTATGATGAGACGCGGAGATGTTTGAAACCCAATATGGGAAAGAAGAGAAGAAAGAAAAAGAAAAAGGCGACAATAACAACAAAAGACAGTAAAAAAGGTGTAGACAAGAATTGCACTGGTGCTAGATATAAATGCAGCCAACAATTCAAAGCTATTGTCTCTTAAATGTGTCGGAGCCCGAGACAAGCCCTCGGGGTAGCTAAGAAGGCGCAGATGTCGGCTAAAAATACAAAAAAGTCACGAGGTCGCTCGCTCAAGGATGACTGGGTGGCTCACTTTGCAAGCTCGCCAAAGTGGCCTTGTGGGCGGAGATCTAGCTTGGGAATCTGAACACTCCCACTCTAATGCGGCAAGCCCCGCCTCAGCTTCTATCACCCCTCTGTCGAATGCTGCAATAGTAAGCTCACATTCGGTAAGACGTATCGAGAGTTGGCCCTTCCAGCCCTCAAAGTGTCGGCGCGTCTACAAAGGGCGTCTGCCTGCAAACAGGAAGCCTTAGTCTTCTGCTCCAATGAGGCAATCTCCCCCTTTGAGCTCTAGGATCCTGAGGCGATTTGCTGCCAAGGCCGCCTTCTGATGTAGCCGCCTGACCTTACCCCAGAGTAAGTCCACTGCCGCCATCCAAGGCTCCTGGGACGGCCCATTAAATGATATGCAAGGGTGTTCCTCCGAAGAGCATCGCGTACAACCTCGATGGAAGGAGGATCGCTAGCTTGCATGATAGTCCCAACTGCTCTCATAAAAAATTCGAGCGCTCCTTCCGTCCCCGGCATCGGAGCACCTTGGGAAAGATCTGGCTAGGAAATGTCGTGGCTCGGAAACGCGCCAGACAGCTTAGGAAGAGCCTCGCTAGAGGAGGGCTGAAGCAAGACCCCATCTATAGCTGCAGAAGGACACAGAAAAAAATAAAAACACAAAACAAAAATGGTATGTTAATAGGGCATGTCATTGCAATGTCAAGGTGGAAATGGAGGCTATAAGTACTCGGCAAGATAGCCATAAACCTTGGGCGCCTGATGATGGAAGGTTACTCCTACCAAAATCCCTAGGGCATGTCACCTTGCTAGAGTCCCCAACAACTGCCTCTAAACGCGAGTCCCCTAGGATGCGTGAGCAACCTCCAATCAAAGTATCCACTGACCCCCCTGTCAAAATAACTCAAAGGGGTCAGATGAATAAAAGGTAGAACTGGCTAAGAGATGCAAGAAGATAGAAAAGATGTCCCAGTTGCTTAGTTCATCTGCCAAAGGCTCACCAACTCTAGACGGTGAAGATATGGCCGCAAGACTGTGTGAGACCGCATCTGCATCTGTCACGACAGTGGCGGTTGAAGATTCGACAATTGCTAGGTTTCCGACCATGAACTCCTCTATCAAGCGCGCTGCATTTGGGAAACAAAAAAGTTGGGCACAATAAGCAAGGCATCACTTGGTCCCAACAAATCAAATGACAAGGAAGCCATATCCCGAGTAGTGAGAGCTCTTACTACTGCTCTCCCCTCTCGTCCTGCTTGGGATCTCTCCCTCCTCAGGTGGGGTCGTGCCAAGAAGCTCTGCTATGGAGGAAATCGTCACTGAAACAAGTAGATGAGAAAAGGACCTCCGGTCATCTCCCACTAAAACATGGGGGGAAAAAGAATGAGCTAGTAAAACCAAGGTTTGGCACATCCCCGATTCGGACCGGATCGGGTTTTTCCTGATCCGATCCAATTCGGGCGGATCGAACCGATTCGGTTCGATCCGCTTGGATTCGGCCAGAACCCTTATTTGTGACCCATTTTATGGCCGATTCCCTTGAATCTGGCCTTTTTTTGAATGATTGTGTGGTTTAGGCCTCTTGTACATATGTTTCATCATATTCCATGAGATTTATATCATGTAATTGGTATAAAAACATTTATTTTCAATGAAATAAAGTATTAGAAGAGTGAAAACAAATTGAAACTCATTAATTGAAAGATATTTACATTGCACAAAGTCAATACAACTATCAAACTCTAAATTCCAATAAAAATACAATGACTTACTCTAATATTCCCAATGCCCTTGTTGATATGGATCATATGCATTCCATTGGGATTGGCTAGGCATGGATTCAGACTCATTTGACTCTGAGGGGAGCTCCCCAATAAGATGATGACCTTTCGTTCTTGACACAAAACCACGAAACTCATCCCATGTCATCATGGTATGGTATCTCTGCCGAAACTGACTGAGATAATGGTCCCACACTTGACAGTCGGGGCGGACTACCCCCAGTTGTGCCATCTGTACATCCTCCTCAGCCTCAAAAACTTGGACTGGAATAGGAATAGAATATGCAGGAGGAGGATGCATATATGGAGATGGACCAAGGTAGCCTGCTGTGGCAGTGTACCCACTGTACGGTCCGTACCCACTAGAGTAGTCTGTGCTAGTGGATTCGGGGTGATAACTATGGCCGCCATAGGATCCGACAGACTCTTGTGTACTCATCCTCTCAAAGTCTGATATCATAGTGTCATAGCTATGGGAATCCACTGGTGAACCTCTTGCTTGACTGCCAGGTCTAAACTTCTGCCTTCTATTGTACTGCATTGGGGCACCATGACTACTATCTTGTGTTGCACCCCCATAAAATTGCTCCTCTGTGAATGCCATGCCACCTCCTCCTCCCTCACCACCCTCACCTCCTCCTCCGCCCTGACCACCGTTACCACCTCCACCGTTACCACCACCGTCACCACCAGCATCTGAAGAACCACCTGCAAAGGCAATATCATTTGAACATTAGTTAGAACAAATACAAAATTACAAATACATTTTGAGGTAATTTTTAATACAAAATGATGGCCTACCAGTAGTCATCGAATCATGGGAGGTGCTATTGGGCAATCGGGGTGAATCCAATGGAGACGGTGTCTCATCATCTGCATTTGAATCCAAAGTCTCTGCATCGGCAATGTCAAGTGGATCTTCAACAACGGTAGCACCTTTCTTGGATCCCCAACCAGAAAACCAACCCTTCTTTTTTTGTGCTGGGGCGGGAGGTGGCTCTTGTATAACAACTCCTTTACTTGGCCGGGACTCTGTTGCACCAGTTTTTTTCGGCGGGATTCTGTTGCTATTTGCTTCCCTTTTGCCAATTGAGATGATGTGGGAGCCCTTGTAGATTGTGAGGGAGGCGCATCCTGGGTAGATAAGCCTCTCCTTCTAGATTGTGTGCGGGGGAGGCCTTCCATCAACCTATCAAAATCATCATCATCATCATTACCTCCTCCTCTACCTGCAATAACCCCCAACATTATACATTAGGAAGTTAGCATAAATGCAACTGATAAAACATGTAAGATGAAAGAAAGAAATGACTCTCCCACCTGCAGTACGCGTCACATGCTCTACTTGTATGTCCGCAAGAAGATCCACCTCAGCCTCTGGATCCATCTCATAATGAGGGGAATATGGCTGTCCCACATTCCCACGATCTCCCTCCTCCTCTGCTGTTGCTTCTGCTACTGCCCTTGCCAGGAAAGTGTTAGGGCGAGGTGGATCTTCAGGGTCGTCTGCCTCCTCATCTAACTCATACTCCTCTCGCTCTGTTGTTGCTCGTGCAACCCATGCAACCATTGGATCTTCTTCATCTCGTAGAAATCCAAAATCAATTGGATCATACTCTACGTCCCCACGCTTCTTTGGATCTTCTGTAAGATGTTTGACCCTCAGCCTCATATTATAGTGGACGTACACCAATTGGTCCAAACGCCTATATGAGAGACGATTCCGCACTTTGGTGTGTATCAATGCAAATGTACTCCAGTTCCTCTCACATCCATTAGATGAGGAAGTCTGCGATAAGACCTTCACTGCAATTTTCCTCAATGTTGGCGCGGAATGCCCAAAGTTGAACCACCAATCAGCTGCATCCAAATTCAATTATCTCAATCAGATGTCAACCATCAAGTTACAATGATAAAAAATGTAAATGGGAAGCATATTACCGCCGTCTACACGCTCCCGACCAGCAATGGCAGATGGCTCAGCAAAGGTCCCAGTGGCTTCCCGAAAACGCTTCATCTGCATTTAATAAATTTATCATCAACTCCTATGAACTTCAAGTATTTGATTGGACTTTGGATGGAAGTTGATAATCCTATACTTGCCTCATCAATGGCATCTGCCGCTAGCACAAGACTTGTTGACAATCTCTCAACCACCCTTGCAAAGGCAGCCGTCAATTCATCATCATATGCTAGCTCGTGTGCGTAATGGTATGCAGGGTGGAGATAGTATGCTGCAATTGAATAAATTACCATCATCAATACAATAAAGAGTAGTTTATTACAGAAATATGATTTATTTCCTTACCCGCCATATGGAGATCTCTACTCATCTGCCGGTCCCATCTATCGTCAACAACATCCAAAACCAAGTGTGCATGCCTAGGTGAGACTTCACGGATCTTTTTCCTCGCGGCTTCAAGCTTTGCATATACCAATCCTATAGATGGTCTCCTATCCCCATCCACCACCCTCAACACCTCATATAGAGGTTCAATGATCTGTACCAGCTTGAAGACCCGATCCCAATAATTGGAGCTGTTGACGATGCCTTCCACCTCCTTTCCATTAGATGTACTAGCAAAATTACTCTGCAACCATTTATCACCCCTGAACATGCGTTTCAATCCATCCTTGTGCTTCAGTAGACTCTGTAGTGCCACAAAATTTGTTGCAAAGCGGGTGATAGCCGGCCTCAACAACTCTCCACCAGTGGACTCTCTCATCCACGCCAACACCAGATGATGATTGTAGATGTAACGTGTTATCTTCTGTCCTGCATCCACCACCATTTTCACAGGTTGCAGTGTCCCAATTTCTTTAAGCATTAAATCAACACAGTGGGCAGCACATGGGGTCCAGTATAGATGAGGATAGATATTCATCAACTTGTACGCAGCTCCATTATCCGTGACCATCTGCACCAAGGTTCAAAATCTCGGGGATCGGGATCGGATCGGTCGGCCCAAAACCGATCCGACCCGGCGATCCCGAGCCCGGCTCGGCTGATCCGGGCCGAGCCCGACCGGGTCTGGCCAAGCAAAAGGGGGGTGGATCGCCCCCCTTAAAAAAATTGAAAAAAAATTAGAAAAAATATGAAAAAATAGGAAATATATGAACATTGTATTTATGAACTGAAATACATAAAAAATGTATTTATTGGAATCGTACATTATATTGTGTGGACATAAGGTTTACATAATCTGTCCAAGACATATAATATTGGTAATATGCCTCATATTGAGTCAAATATTGACTATAGGCATCCGTGTTCGCATATATGATAGTGATTGGTGTGTAGCCCGGTATTTCAGGCACTTGATATGAGCCATATGACTCATATGAGTCATGTGAATGTGAATCGGACTCAGTGGATTGTGCATATGCTCCACCTCCGGTGTAATATGATGCATCCGGGTATTGAGGATATCCCAAGTAGCCTCCCTGCCCTTGGTAATATCCTTCAGTGGAAGCATAAGATGATGTATCTAACGCTTGCTCCATGGTCTCAAACTCCATCCGTAGCTTTTCTTGACGCTCCCACTCCTCTTGCATCTTCTTCTTCTTCATTAACCAATTCCGTCTATGCGGAATGAAGTTGGGATTGTATCCCGAATCTTCGGATGCTCCTTGCCCTTGCCCTTGCCCTTGCCCTTGCAATTGAGATGCCACTTTCTTCCCCTTTCGTGCATATTTTTGACTTGAGGTTTGTGCTTCCCTCCCTTCCCTACTCCCATGATGTTGATCTTGAGTAGCATGGGTGAAGTCTTCCTCTCCGGTGAATACAATAGGGTCGGGTGGCGGTGCCGGTGGCGGTACACTGCTGACAACTAGGACATCTCCTCCATGATCGGATCCCTCACTAGGAGTACTTGTCTTCGATGTCGAGTCATTAGAAGTTTGGTATTGAACATTATCGCTTGGCTCCGGTGTTTCATCATCTATATCTTCCTCGATCGTGTCCAAGTCTGCAATGCTAATGCCATGTTTCGTGCTCCTTCCTCTTGCACCCACTGTCTTCTTTTGGCGTTTAGGGGCTGGGGGAGTTTCGAACTCCGGAAGCAAAGGCACATCATCAAGCTCACCTAAATGAGACATAAACATGTTAAAATGAGAAATAAATAATTTATAAATGATGCATGTACATTGTAAATGTCATTTACCTTCAGCCCATGCACGATCATGCGGGTCGAACTCTGGTTGAACCGAAGTGCTTGCATTTACCCATGCATGTAGTGGATGTTCCTCCTCAAAAACTTCTTCTATATCTATTGTCTCCGATGGAGTTGCTTCAGCTTGTTGTTGCCCCGAGGATCTATATCTCTCTCTATCTTGAACTTGCTTGATTAATTGGAGGTTTTTAAGCTTCAATCTCATGTTGTAGTGACAAAATACCAACTTCTCAAGACGTGCAGACTTCAACCGGTTTCTTTGTTTTGTGTGGATCAAGCCAAATGTGCTCCAGTTTCTCTCACACCCTGTGGCAGACGTTGTTTGGCTTAAAACCCGAATAGCTACATAGGCCAAGTCTTCATATCCATAAGTTCTTCCATGATCCAACCACCAATCCGCTGTAAATGAAGCATGTATAATGTGTTAGAAAATAGAACCAACTCATTGTACATGCAAATAAATATGATGAGTAACTTCTAATCTGGACTCAAAATCTGAGCAGCTCGTTGTGCCGTGTTAGTACCAAAGTGGTAGAGTTGAAGTCTATAATCATGCATTTGTTTGCATGCTATGATTGCCCTATCCTCATTGTCTAGCATCCGTTTGATTACATTTTTGGCCCCAATCAACACTTCGGAGGAATTGTCATAGTTCTCCCTCCTCCCATCAGTCCTATACATGTATTGGGGGTTGAAGAAATGCCCTACATGTAGAAGATAAATGTTAAAACATGAGTTGCAAATAATATGTAATCACAATTCACAATAGTTAAAGTGTTATGCTTACCTGCAGCATGAAGATCATGATGCAATGTGTGCTCCCATCGCCGATCTACGATTTCCCACCACTTGGCATACGTTGTTTTGTTGTTCATTTGGATAAGCTCCTTTGCTCGATCCATAGCCTCGTACAAGTAACCCATCTCGGATCTCCTCTCCCCATCTACCGCCCTTAACACTCGAACAAGCGGTTCTACTACATTCAACACATTTTGGACCCCCTTCCAAAATGGCTTTGATTGGATAATGTCGGTCACCTTCTTTCCATTCTCCCTCACCCGTGTAGGAGCATGTCGGGACATATAGTTTTCCCACTCTTCCGATGCTACCATCCTAATAAGGTTGCTACGTTGCCCATTTATGCTATCCAATGCAATATATTGGGATGCAAACCTTGTAGGTGCTGGCCGAAGCAACTCCCGTCCATGTGTATGCGTCCTCATGATGTCCAATATGTTGTTGTGGTTGTAGATGAAAGTGGTTACGAACCTTGCATTGTTGACCACATTTTCCACCATTGGATCTTCACAAATGTCTTCTAGCATTAAGTCAATGCAGTGCGCGGAGCAAGGAACCCAATATAAGTGTTCCCTTTTCTCCATTAGTTTTTGGCCCGCCAACTTGAAAGCCGCTGCATTGTCGGTTACCACTTGGACAATTCTTTTCTCTCCAATCTCCTGCACCATCTCATCCATCAACTGAAATAGGTAGTCCGCATTCTTCACCTTGCCAGAAGCGTCTACCGACTTCCAAAAAACAGTCCCTGCTTTGCAGTAGATTAAGAAGTTTATCATACTTCTTCGTGTAATGCCTGCACAATTCCATATGAAAAATTAAAACCTATGTCTTATTAATGAATAAGTGAATAACAGTTAACTAGCCAAACACTTGTACATACCTGTCCATCCATCGCACATTAACGTGCAACCATATTCATCCCATATTCGTTCAAATGTGGAAACATATGCCTTCATATCTTCAACTTCCATATCCAAGTATTTGTTGTAGATTTCATATGAAGTAGGGCCTTCCACCCCTTTGCCCACTTCACCAATAGTCTCTATCATGGACTCATAATATGGTCCTTTTGCTGCATTAGCCGGTATGCTGTTGAAGAAGAACCATCTTGACGTCGCTCTCCCTATCTTCTCCTTGCATATTTTCAAATTCTTGAATGCTGCAGAAATGGATGGTTGCTTCTCCCTTCGCCTGGTGAGAAATGGTCTATTGGTCCCACTCTAGGATCTCCGTCTCTAGGGATATCCACTGGAACCTCAGGTATATTTGAACTCATTCCAGCACTTGAACTCCCTTGTCCGCTACCCCCATGGCCACTACCTTGACCTACGTGACGACCGGTACGTCGGAGATAGTCCTCTTCCGCATTAGACCTTCGACTTGCTTCCGATGCCCGACGAAATTGTTCTATAATATGAGATAGAAATAGAATGAGGGTCGGAGGGTGCTTAAAGCCTTAAACTAAAATAAATGTTTCAAAAGTAAGTTAACTAATTACTAACCTTCTTCATCTTGATCAAGATCAAAGAATTGTCTCCCTCTTGGTAAATCTACGGACCTTCGAGGAGGGGCAGATAAATCTTCCCGGATTTGTTGCCGTCTTCTACTAGTGTTTGCTTTGGATGTCTCTTTCTCCTTCATATATTGGCAAAATTGCATTCGAACTTCAGCAGGAACTCTCGAGCATGGTGCCACCTCACCTTTAATTCCCGCTAGATGTTGTTTCAAACGAAATATGCCGCCCGATAAGACCCGGTCACAATATTTACATTGGACCTTCCTTCGAGCCATGTCCACAACGATACCATGAGCCCAAGCGGGATCGGTGCTAGGAGGGTTGCTTGAAGAATGGGGAGCCGGAGCAGCACCACCTTCGGCGGCCATCACTTACAACACAAAAAAAGAAGTTAAATAATAATAAAACAGAAAATAAATAATTTTTTTTTGCGGATGAGAGAGAGGGAGATGAATCGCAGCCAAGAGTTCGGGCCAAGAGTGTGTGTGAGAGAGCCCGAATAGTCGAACAAGAATCCCAAGAGTGTGAAAGATGAGATCGCCTCCCAAATAGTGCAAAATAGTGCCCGAGAGAGAGAGAGAATGCCCAAAATATTGAGAGGAGGGGAGGAGAACTCAAAACTTGAGTTTAGAACATATTGGGGGCCTTTGGGGGGTTTATATAGACCCCCAAGGCCTCCAAAGGCTCCAAAGAGCCGTTTCTGGCCGTTGGGGAACAGTCCCCAACGGCTAGAAAACGGCTAGTTCTGAACTAGCCGTTGGGCCGCGGATCGCCCCGGTCCGGGCCGATCCGCGGCGGACCGGCCCGGGCTCGGCGATCCCGCCGAGCCCAGCCGAGCCCGACCGATCCGAGCGCAGGGGACCGGACAGGTTACCCCGGCTCGGATCGGAGGGGCCAAAACCGAGCCAACTCGGGCGATCCGATCCCGAGTTGGCCGAGTTTTGATTCCCTGATCTGCACAATATATTGCTCCCCAATCTCCTGAACCACCTCTCGCATCAAACCCAAATGTATTCATAGTTGTGTACATGCTCGGATGCGTCAACTGATTTGTGATAGAAGACTTGTCTATCACAATACACTAGGAAGTTGATGAGGCTGCTCCTGGTGATGCCCGACCAACCATCACATATGATGGTGACACCATACTTCTCCTTCATTTCTTCTTAAATCCTTCTATATGATGGTTATCTCATCAACTTCCTCCTCTTCTTAAATCCTTCTATATAAGATCTCATCACTTCTCCTGATATTTCCCCAAGTCCCTAGCTGTAGGAGGCTGCACATGTAGGCCTCCACGTTGAACCTCCTGTATTGCAGTTTTATAATAGGGACTGTTCGCTGCATTAAATGGTAACCCTGTATGGTGCCACCACTTTGCAATTGCTCTCCCCACCTTGTATTTCGGCCCCTGCTGGTTGTATGAATCATCAATCCTAGTCTGCTTGCCATGCTCCCTAGGATACACATAAGGGTCCACATCCTCAATTTGCACACCTGTGGGTCTCTTGCTATGCCTGCCGTCTTCTGGTACTTGTGTGGGAGGGGGTCGAGTGAAATAATCTCCCACATTTGAAAATCGACGGGAGCCACTGCCACCTACCGTTGAGCCACTGCCACTGCCAACCTCATGCTGAGCTCCATGAAAACTCATTCTGTGCCCTGCCCTTTGATCAGCTTCCCATGCCTCAGCCCTGCTATGTGCTCTGGCTAGCCTTTCCTGCACATCAGGATCAGGAACATATTCTGCATACATTTGAACTTCATCATCATCATCTTCATCTCTTTGCCTTCCTGATATAATCCTCTATGCTATCTCCTTATCTGTCTTCTTTCTTGCTGTCTCAGTTCGAACTTGCTTAATGTGTTCAATCATAGCCTTCTTGACTTTTTTGGCACCGATTTACACCCCTGCACGTCATGGTACCCTGCTAGTCGACCACCAGCAAGGTGCTTCTTCAAACGGGAGACCCCACCTCCTTGTCCCACAAAACCACAATAATTGCACTTAAAGTTGTGCCTATTCTCCAACATGATGCTATGCTGCCACTCAATATCATCAGAACCTCTTTTCGGTGCCATCTACAATGACAAAAAATAAATAATAAATTAACAGTAAATTAAATTAAATTTCAGAATTTGAACACTAAAAGAAAGTATTCTTACTTCTTAATTGTTATATGATATTTTTTTAATATACATGAACACATGATCACAAAAATCCATTCACACATGCATATATATTTTCTGTAATTTCACATTTTATTAACATTTTATTTTAAAATACTTCTTATTAATGTAAGAATATAAATTAATTATTGCTCAACTTCTTATGTAATCAACTTCTAATCATGATGTACAAGTTATATAACATATTTCTATCAATTTTTGGTTGTTTACACTTTTAAGAATTTTAAATTATTATTCAAATTTTAATATAATTATTAATTATTTATGAACATTAATTAATTATACCTAAACTTCTTATAGAATCAAGTTCTAACCATGATATAGAACTTATAGAACACCTTCCTATCATTTTTTGATTGTTCAAATTTTTTTAAAGATTTTTTAAATTATTTTTCAAAAAATCATATTTTAGGGAAAATCATCAAATCTACATGAAAACCTTGTAGATCTTGATGAGAAATGGTTGCAAGTGAACACCAATCCCTTGCAACATCATTTCCTAACAAGATCTAACACATACTCCAAGAAAAGAACAGAAAAATGAAGAAATAAGGTTGCTTACCTTGAAAGCCCTGTAGAACCTTCAAAAAACTTGAAGAACAAGGCTTCAAAGCTTCCAAATCCACCTCTAAATGGACACAAATTCACTGAGGAAGCCTCCTCCTGTGGATTTGCACCTAAATCTAGGATTTTCTCTTCAAAAAACCTGCAAACGGGGGGGACAAAGGGGCCTGCGGTTTCCTGCGCTGCGAATGGGACTGTTGAGTCCCGATGCGCAGCGCATCGCCGACACCCTTTAAGGGTGTCGGGCGGATCGCGCCCGATGCGACAGTGCCGGGCCGGATCGCATCGCATCGGGATCGATCCGCCTGCTAAGAAGGGATCCGGCGCATCGGGCGAGCCGCGCATCGGATCCTCCCTGATCCGATGCGATTCGGGGGGATCGGCCCGGCTCGATCCGGCGTGCCAAACCTAGAGTAAAACAAAAGACCGAAGGTCACTCACTGGCACTATGGACTATGGAGAATCTACGGCCTGTTTCTTCCGTCTGACTCGATGAAATTGAAGTCCGAACAGTCGGGAAACTCCGGCTCTGGTACGGTAGTAAGCAGGTCATGAATCGCCTACAATGAAGCCAAACCTTCAGGGGTGGATGCATTGACATCTGGACCCCCTGCCACCTCGTTGGTAATAATGTCTGTCGACACATACCCTAGAAAGAAAAAAAAGAGAAGGAAGGGCAACAAAGCGTCAAGCTCAAAGTCATAACGGCAGGCCTGAATAATTGAGCAAGGGTTAATATCCACCGTACCTTGCTCAAGAGGCGATGCCTGTAAAAGACTAGCCTCGTCAGAAGATGGCATCCTATCGGAGATGGGGTTGTAATTGTCGTCAGCAAGGGCATTCAGGTTCTCGCGCCGATTGCCCCGACTAGGCCCTTGTCTCTGGGGGGAAGAGAAATTACAATGCAAAAAAAAAAAGCATTGTCACCTCAGAGTTGGGATGCCTTTGCCGGCAACAAAAGCAAAAAAATAATGGTGAGAAAAGGAATCAAGGCTACCTTCCTCGCTCAGAGAAGAGGTCTTCAAGGTCCTCCCCCGGGCAACTTGCTGTGAAGGACAGCCTCCTTAATGGCTCAGCATTTTATAGGAGGCAGCCTGCTTGCTTGTTTGATAAGTGGACGAAGCTCGCTGTTCTAGAAACTTGTCAATATGACAATGGCAAAGTATATACATATAGCCTCAAGAAAAAAGGAGGAAGGAAAGAATTAAATGAAAGATAGCATTGGAAAAGCCACGTACCGTCGGGAGCAAGTAAAAACGTGGGTGGAAGGACCACCCTTTCTGGCGGGAGTTTCACAGTTCTCCCAGCCCCCGCTACGACATCCCAGAGGTACTGTAACCTCGCGCCATTCTCGACCTGGCTAATAAACTCCGTCGGTCCAACGCGAGCGATAGAATGTCGAATGTGCTTTTCCCACTTCGGCCATAGCTCGTTGTTGAACCCCTCTGGAAGAATCGGGCTTGAAAGCTCTGCGTCCAAAGGGTACTCGCAGTCTAATAAGAAGTGGCGCCACCAGGAATAAGTGCCAGTGATATGCGGTACTGCTTGGACCAATCGATTCTCTTCGGCCTCCTTGTTGCGACTAGCGTGCTTCCGAAATATTTGGCTGTGACGATCCACCTTTTCCTCTCTCTACTGTTCGGGAATGAAATATCCGGGAAGGATCATGTGTCTGGCAAAATGACACCACTACTGAAGGCCACCAAATGTCGTCGTGGCCCTTGTACACCGAGCACTCAAAGAAAAGTCGGTGTTCGGGGAACAACTTGATCATACCCAAATTTTCGAGCAAAATGACATGGGTAATATGCGCTCGAGATACAATGATGAGCCTTTGCGAAAACCAAACGCTAGGGCGAATGCAACAAAACCAATCTTTATAGAAGGAGCTTTCGGTAGTAGCATGATGTGGCAAATGATATAGTCGCCCAGCGCCACTCTCCCTGGCCTAAGGCCGGAAACCTCGGGAACAACATGCAAAATCAAGCCCAGGCTGGCCATGTGACGCCACAAAAGAAAGTTACCTTCGGACCCCAATCAACTGCTCATATGCATCTTGATTCGGGTGGTTCTTGAACATAAAAAGCAACAGTGTCGAGGGATTCTCAACACCAACATCTTGGCACAGTTCGGGTAACAGAAGCCCGCCCTAGGCGCTCAAATAGTGGGTAGCCAATGTAATGCTTTTCTGTCACTCGGGGATGCACTAGCTGTCAAATCCCCCAAGCCATGGAAAATATTGGCTAAAGTAGCAGGGGCCAAAGCCAGCTTCCAACCATTTGCAAGAAGGCACGCTGGATATATAAGCACCGGCCTCACCAACCCTTCCTCCCCAAACGGGAGAGCAAAATAGGTCCTATTTGGGAGACGCTTTGGATTCTAGCCTCCACCCTGGGGAGCACATAAATACTTCTGGTTGTCCTCAAAATCCACGAACAATTGCATATAGTTGCCTGGGTCATGGGTATTAGAAGCAAACCCGTCACAAAGCAGTACGGGCTGTGATAAAAGAAGCGAACCCATGCGTGAAGCTCACTTGCACATTCCCCCGAGAAGTCGAGGGGCTCTTCTCTTTCCATATATGGCCAAATCTCGCCAGACCTTCATCAGATACCTGAAGTTATATGGCAAACATAGGAACCTATGCTTGTGGAATTGTCACGGTGAAGGTCGTCCAGGCACACCTCCTCGTAAAAATGGCCAGAGATAGGAAGGCTAGAAATCCTGTGAAAAGCCCACATGTCAAGAGAGGTTTCCCCCTCCGCAGTGTCGAAGGTGTTGAATCTCTGATTGAACCTCTCTATCAAGGCCTATAGCAGCCTGGAGTGGCAAGGATAGTTGTATAAGGCAGCGGTGACCGCATGGTAGAGCCCAACCTGTTCCAGCATGTCATGATAATAGTTTAAGACCCCCATCAACCATTTGGTAGCGCCAAAGCAGAAACGATGGGAAGAAACCACTGACCACCGGTCATACTAGCTAGCAGTGCTCCCGCTCACGATCTGATTGAGGAGCAAAGGCGGTCATAACCCTCTATGGCAAACTGACTACCAGAGGGCAATAAAGTATGACCAACAAATGATGGTTCTGTCTTGTGCTGCTCGTGTAGCTCCCAAACGGCCGGTGTAACTGAAGTCCCCCTAATGGGGCAAGTCGGCTCGGAGCTTAAAAGCCCAGCTGGTGCACATCTGGAAACTGCGCCTGCATGAGATAGCCAAGTGGAAAACTTGGATAATTGAAGCTGCACATGCCCAACATCCCATCCCGACCCACCAGTATGGTCCTTTCCAACTGCATCCGTTCAGTTGCTAGAAGGTCATCAGGGGCATCCCACCCTCCAAGGCGAATCTCTAAATAAATGGGAACAAATGCTCATCAAGAGGAAAATGCCTGGGGTAATCATCGCTTAAATAGCAGTAGACCCCGTCAATCTTGACAATCAAGCTCGAGTCCACCATACCCTCGTCCGGTGAGTCCTCCTCCAAAGGGCCTCGAGCACACACTAAGAAGTTGCGGTCGAGCCTGGACATATTCTCCTTCGTGATACTACGAGGAGCAAAAGGAGGCATTGGGATAGCAATGCGCTGAATAGTTCCTTCCCGCCTGCGGAACATGTTGCTGCTCTCTCCACGACAGCTCGGCACGCGGGACATCTTCAAACCTGCCATGCAGAAAATTGACTGTCAGAAGCAACATCAATGCAAATATACAAATATACACAATGTAGAAAAATGCGATCCAGTGGGTATGGGACATCTGCTGTCGCCTCGGCTCTGACGGATATCCCGTGGGGGGCTGTTGGAACGCGGATTTTCTTTCTTTTTTTTTTCTAAAGTTCGCGAAAGATGAACTTTGGTCGCCCCGGGAGGGTTTCCGTTCGTAGTTCTCTTTCGCTTTCTTTTGCGGGCGTGCCAGACTGTTTGCGAGAAACAGACAAAGATTTATTTTACGAGGGGTACCGGGTAAAGGCCCGGCACCCTCGAATATTTCATTTCATTTTTTCCGCGTGCGCTCGCGTTCAGGGCGATTGGAGTGGTCGTGTACTGGACCGTTCCCCACCGACCGAAGTCGATGTTTCATTTACATCGAGTATAATACTCGAATACCTTCGAATGCGTAATGTTTGTTAAAAGATCGTATGCCGAAATTTAAAGAAAGACAGATGACAGATAAATTTTCACAATTTTATTCAAGCTCATGTCATTTATATTCATGACATTTACATTTGTGCCTTTAGTGGGGTTTTATACCTCCACTGGGCGATTACAAGTATTTCGTGTACATGAGTGTCGACGACGGGGTGTTTGTGCCTCCGTCGGACGTTACACGGTATGGGGGATACATCAATGTCCGTGACAGGGTGTTTGTGCCTCCGTCCGGTATTTACAGGATGTACGACTTGTATTTACGTGCACGACGAGGTGTTTGTGCCTCCGTCGGACGTTTACAAACTTGTCGGGTCCTCGATGCCCGAGGCGGGGTATTTGTGCTTCCGCCGAGCATTTACCGACCATTTGTCCTTTTAGGTCTACGACAGGGTGTTTGTGCCGCTGTCGGACAACGTTGCCTCGACGCACGTCATTTGGCGACGTCGGAGGACTTAAATACAAACGTTGAGAGTCATGTGACAACCTGTGGCGTCTTCCCGCGGACGTGGCGCAATGCAGCCCGAACGCTGAGGACGGAACACCAACGGGCGCTAAGGACTTCTCCTCAGCATGTGCGGCCTATTTAAGCTCGCGCACGGTCACACTCTAAGCACGGGCTTGTGAGCGTGAGACAAGTGGCTCTTTTTGGGTCGGAATGGCATCTCTCGGTGTGTTTTTTTTGCACGAGACCGGGGGGTTCTTGGTGTCTTTTTGGCTTTCTGGGACATTCCTGTTATTTCTTGGCTTTATCGGGCATCTCTGCTGTTTTCTGGATTTCCGGGACATCTCTGTCGATTTCTGATTGTCCCGGGCGTTCCGGCCAATTTCTTGCTTTTCTGGGCGTGCCGGCCGATTTTCGGCTTTTCCGGACGTCCCGACCGATTTCTGGCTGTCCTGAACGTCTCGGCCGATTTCTGGCTTTCCCGGGCGTCCCGGTCGATTTCCGGCTTTTCCGGACGTCCCGGCCGATTTCTGGCTGTCCTGGGCGTCCCGGCCGATTTCCGGCTTTTCCGGACGTCCCGGTCGATTTCTGGCTATTCCGGGCGTCCCGGCCGATTTCTGGCTTTTCCGACGTCCCGGCTGATTTCCTGGCTGTTCTGGGCGTCCCCGCCGATTCTGGCTTTTCCCTGGGCGTCCCGGCCGATTCTCTGGCTTTCTCCGGACGTCCCGCTGATTTCTGCTGTCCTGGGCGTCCCGGCCGATTTGTGGCTTTCCTGGGCGTCCCGGCCGATTTCCGGCTTTTCTCCGGACGTCCCGACCGATTTATGGCTGTCCCGGCGTCCCGGCCGATTTCCGCTTTTCCGGACGTCTCGGCCGATTTCTGGCTTTTCCGGACGTCCCGGCTGATTTCTGGCTTTCCCGGGCGTCCCGGCCGATTTCCGGCTTTTCCGGACGTCCCTGTCGATTTCTGGCTGTCCTGGGCGTCTCGGCTGATTTCTGGCTTTCCCGGGCGTGCCGGCCGATTTCCGGCTTTTTCGGACGTCCCGGTTGATTTCTGGCTGTCCTGGGTGTTCCGGCCGATTTGTGGCTTTCCCGGGCGTGCCGGCCGATTTCTGGCTTTTCCGGACGTCCCGACCGATTTCTGGCTGTCCCGGGCCTCCCGGTCGATTTCCTGCTTTTCCGGACGTCTCGGCCGATTTCTGGCTTTTCCGGACGTCCCGGCCGATTTCTGGCTTTCTCGGGCGTCCCGGCCGATTTCCTACTGTTCCGGACATCCCGGTCGATTTCTGGTTTTCCCGGGCGTCCCGGCCGATTTCCGGTTGTCCCGGGCGTTCCGGCCAACTTCTGGCTGTCCCGGGCGTCCCGGCCGATTTCCGGCTTTTCCGGACGTCTCGGCCGATTTCTGGCTTTTCCGGACGTCCCGGCCGATTTCTGGCTTTCCCCGGCGTCTCGGCCGATTTCCGGCTGTTCTGGACGTCCCGGCCGATTTCTGGCTTTCCCGGGCGTCCCGGCCGATTTCCGGCTGTCCCGGGCGTCCCGGTCATTTGTTGACTTTCTCGGGAACTCCCCTCGAGTCCGACTTCAAGTCACACCCAGGAGAGCGCACGCCGCTTCAGGGAAGTGACGTGGGTCTCGCTCCACCGGGTTGGACATGAGGCGCGAACCGTCAGGCCGTCTTTGCCATTTCCCGCGCCGTAAGGACATATCTGTAACTTTCCGGGCAGCGAGGGTACTTCTACGATTTTTAATCCTTTAGGGGGATATTTCTACAATTTTCTCAGAAGCCGGGCATTTCTGCAATTTTCTAGCCAGCACGGGTATTTCTGTAATTTTCTAGGCCAACAGGGTATATGTGTACCTTTCTATGTACACATATCCAAATTTCACGCTCCCGGGGGGCTTTGTGTAATTTTACACAAATTTGGGCCCCATAGAGGGGGTCCCCCCTTTTTGGAGAACAAACTCCCCCTCCAAGGAGGGGGACTTCTCCTCAGCTCAGGAGGGTTCGCCCGGATTTCTCCTAGGCGAGAGCCTCTCGCCAGAGCAAAAGGGGGGAGGAAACCCCGGAAAGCGCTGGAAGTTTCCTTACGCGAATTTTCCCCGGGGGACGAATGAGGGGGCTGCCCCTCTATTTATAGGTTTTGGATGAGCGAACCGGCAGGGGTGCACGGACCGGCGGGGGTGCGCAGGCGCAGGCGCCGAGGCAGACCCGGACTGGCAGGGGTTTCCCCGCACGGGCGCCGAGGCAGGGTGACGAGCGAGGGTCCCCCGCCGAACCGGCGTGGGTGGCACCCCGCACAGACCGGCGGGGGTGCCACCCCGCGCGGACTGGCGGGGTGCCACCCCGCCTGACTGGCGGGGGTGGCACCCCGCACAGACCGGCGGGGGTGCCACCCAGCGCGGACTGGCGGGGGGTGGCAGCCCGCCTGGATTGGTGGGGGTGGCACCCTGCCTGACCGGCGGGGGGGGGTGGCACCCCGCCTGACCGCGGGGGTGCATCCCCGCCTGGATTGGCGGGGGTGGCACCCCGCACAGACTGGTGGGGTGCCACCCCGCGCGGACTGGCGAGGGGTGGCACCCCGCCTGGACTGGCGGTGGTGGCACCCCGCCTGACCGCGGGGTGCATCCCCGCCTGGACTGGCGGGGGTTTCCCCCTTTTCTTTTTTTCTACTTCTCTTTTTTTTTCTTTAATTTTCAGTGTCAACAGGGGCATTTGTTGAACCTGGAAAAAATGCCGAGGTTTGAACAAAGGCCGGGCAATAAACTCTCCAGGAAAATTGCAAGGGTTCGGAAAAAACCCCTAGACTCGTATACTTTGAACACCTGAAATAAACGGTTCGAATATATTTATTCCGATTCAATTTGGGATAATATTTTAAATGTGATGTTTGACAACGCGGCGGCCAAGGTATATACCCTCTGTCGGGTAAGGTCAACGTCCGATGTGATATGTATGTCGTACAAGTGTCCGGACCGACAAAGCAACCCCGACACTCCAAAGCGGAAACATACGGGCTTTAAACCACTCTAAAACGGACTCCAAACGGCGTCAAACAGGCTTCGGGCAGACGAAAAAAGGAGCGCTGGGCCCACTTTATAGCTGAGGGCCTGAGGCCAGCCAACACCCCCCACGGGGGTGTTCTTGCGCCCGACCACCCCCCACGATGTAGTTCTTGCGCAAAACACCACCCACGGGGTGTTTGTGCACCGGACCACCCCCTACGAGGTGGTTTCGGGGTGGTTTCTGCGCAAGAACCCCCCCGGGATGGTTCCTGTTCCCACAGGCATCCACCTAGATACACATACACATATCCGTATATCAAATTTTGTCTGTTTTCTTAAACCGTTTGGCACGCCCATACATAGATACACATGCACATATCCGTACATCGAAACCTCGATGTACAAAATTTCCGCATTTCCACAGACATCCACCTAGATATAAACAAAAATCACTAGTGCTTTTCCTGTCTAACTTACAACCATCATAGTCTGCATCAGTATAGGCAATTAAATCCAGACTACATCTAACAGAATACCAAAGGCCAACATCACATGTACTAGCAAGATATTTAAAAATTCATTTGACTGCTAACATGTGATTATTCTTAGGATGAGTTTGAAACCTGACACACATACACACACTAAATTGAATATCAAGTCTGGAAGTTGTGAGACATAGTAGAGAACTAATCATATCTCTGTATGTCTTGGCATCGATTGACTTGCCACAAGAATTTTCTTCCAACCTTATACTTGTTGCCATGATGTGTTGGAAGGTTTGAGGTGCTGAAAACTATACTTCTTCAAGAGTTCTTTCACATATTTTGTTTGGCTTATGAAGATCCCTTTTGTTGTTTGTGTAACCTATAGTCCTAAGAAAAATTGCATTTCACCCATGAGACTCATTTCAAATTCACTCTACATATAAGTTGCAAATTCATTACAAAGGTCAATATTTGTAGATCTAAAAATGATGTCATTTACATAGATCTGAACAACAATGATATGAGCATTTACACGTTTTGTAAACAATGTTGGTTTTACATTGCTCCTTGAGGACTCCTTATTCAGCAAAAATGAGCTCAAGCGATCATACCAAGTTTTTGAGATTACTTAAGACCATAAAGAGCTTTATTGGATTTGAAAACATAATCAGGAAATGTTTGATTTTCAAAACTAGGGGTTGACCAACAAAAATATTTTCTTTTATGAATCCATTCAAATGGCACTTTTGATGTGCATTTGAAAGACTTTAAACTTAAAGGATGTAGCAAGAGTAAGAAAAATTTTAACTGGAATCTTCAAAATCAATTCCAAATTCTTGATTGTACCTCTTTACAACTAGGCTAGCTTTATTTTTAACAATTTGACCATTTTCATCCTGTTTATTTCTAAATACCTATCTAGTTCCAATTACAGATTGATCACCAGATCGTGGTACTAATTCCCAAACCTAATTTCTCTCAAATTGATGAAGCTCTTTGTGCATCGTATTTTTTCCAACTTTCATCATTCAAAACTTCATCAATGGACTTAGGCTCAATTTTGGAAAGTAGTGCCAACAGATCCTCATTTATTATATTTTAATAGATGATCTAGTTTTTACTCCATGCTCAATATTACCAATGACATTTTCAACATGATGATCTTTCAAAATCTTAGTTCAGAAACAACTACAACCTAATCCATTTGAATCAGGGACAATATTATCTGATCCACTTGATCTTTCTTAAAGATTTATATTGTCAAAGGTGTCAACATAGTTTCTTCAAGAGTTGGTGAAGACTTCACAATTAAATCATCATCATCATCAAATGGAAGAATTTTGTAAGGAATAAAAGCAGTCATTCTGTTTGAATTTTCATAAAAAATGACATGTGGAGATTCTTCCACAGTTTTATGTTTAGAATGTAAACTCTATATGTTCTGAAAATTTCTGAATATCTAAGAAAGATAGCTTTAAAACTTTCTGCATCAAATTTATCAAGAGTTTTCTTATCATTGTTATGTACAAACCATTTACAATAAAAAATTTGAAATAAGAGACAATGAGCTTTATATTTTTCAAGAGTTCATAAGGGATTTTTCTGACTTTTGGTCTGAGTAAAGCTCTATTTAGAATGTAATTAACAATGTTGACAACCTCAGCCCAAAAAGATTTAGGGAAATTACTTTCTAAGAGCATAGTTCTAGCCATTTCTACTAGAGTTTTATTTTTCCTCTCCATAACCTCGTTCTGTTCAGGAGTTTTTTGAGAAGAGAACCTGTGGAAAATGCCCATTTCATCACATAAGTCAGAAAAGATTTTGCTGTCGAGCTCACCCTATGATTAGTTAAAATAGATTTTATTTTGTGTGAAAAACCCATCAAGATAGATTGACAAAATTTTTTGAATTCATGAGAAGCATCATTTTTGTGAGACAGAAAAACAATCTAAGTAAATCTAGTAAAATCATCAACGATGACAAAGCTATATCGTTTGCCATTAAGACTTAAGTCTTAGTTGGCCCAAATAGGTTCATATGAAGCAATTCAAATGGCCTAGATATGAGTACATCATTGAGGTTTTTAAAAGATTTTCTTGTTTGTTTGTCTTGAGCACATACTCTACAAATTTTATTTTCAAAATTTAGAGTGGAATCAGGAAGCCCTTTAACAAGATTTAATCTAATCAGTTTGTTTATTATGTTGAAGCTTTCATGGCCCATTCTCTTATGTCAAATCTATGCAAGTTCATTTTTATTTTCAACTAACATAGATTTTCATCAAAATTTTTATCAAGATCAATTATGTACACATTGTTTCCTCTTTTACCACCAAATTTTATTTTGTTAGACGAAGAGTCAATTATTTGACAAGAGATTGACTCAAAATAGACTTTAAATCCCTTATCACATAATTGACTTATACTAAGTAAATTGTAAACTAATTTTTCAACAAATAAAATATTTTCAATTTCGTTTGAAGAAGACTTATCAATTTTTCCAGATCTAATTATTTTCCTTTTATTTTTACCTCCAAAAGTAACCTGTCAACCCTCCTTCTCAATGAGGAATGAATATTTAGATCTATCTCCAGTCATGTATCGAGAACACCCACTATCAAGAAACCACATGTTTGTGTGGGTTGATCGGCTTCCCTACACATACAATCACAGAAGAAAAGATTTTGGTACTCAAATATTGTTGTGACCATCATTGACTAAGTAGTGATAGTAAATCTCTTCTTATCCACATCAGATTTGTTTTTCATTTTTGAGTAATTTCTGGAGGAGTGTTTTATTAGTTTGACATGCTTGTGATTAGGAGTGTAAATGCCAGTATTCTTTTTGTTGTAATTTTGAGGGTGATACCATTTGTCATACAAATTTTTCTGTTGGAATTGAGGCCAATAATGGTCTTGATGCCTAAAAGCATTAAAAGAAATGAGAATCAGACCATGAGTTATTAAATTGATGAGGACGGTAGTATCCTGCATTCTAATCATTGATCCATTTGGAGTGCATGGGTGCCTTGGTCCTCCAGCTATTTTGATGCAGATTTGCTTTTAAATCTTGATAATTTTATGATTTTTATATTTTGTTTGATTCAAATTCTTCTGAATAGGTCTCTTGTATTGCTGATTCCTTGAAGTAGATTTTTGATTCAATTTATTTGTCAGTGACTCTTGTTTTAGTTTGTTTTGATTTTCTGTTGATTTAACTGAATTCTTGGATTGATTTTTGTTTTGAGTGATTATGTTAACTGAGCGGATGTTTTTATGATTTTTATTTTTAGAATTTGAACTTTTAAAAAATTTATCAATAGAATTTTTGTAGGTTTTTCTTTCTTTTCAACTATTTTATTTATTTTTGTTTCTTCTATGGTAAATCTCAGACCATACTTTTTAGCATTCATTTTCAGTCCTAACAGGGCATCAATATTTTCTTTGTCATTTGTAAACTTTTTTTATCACTTGATCTTTTTCAGTCAACAACTTATTAAGTTTTTCAATTTCATCAATTGCTTATTGTTTTTCTTTTGTTGTATTTCTATTTTCTCAACAAGCTTTACCAATTCACTGTTAGCCTTTTGAAATGTAATCTTGAACTCATCTAATTCATTTAGAAGTTCTTCCTTTTCATTATTGAGTTCAAAAATTTCGTTTTCAAGTTCAGACATTTTTTTTTTCAGTTAGAGATGTATCATGCATAACATTATCGATTTTCTTTTTTAAATACTTTTTTTTTCTTCTTATTTTAGAATATTTCTCAACCACTTATTCTTGCCAATGATCAACAATATATTGCTTAAATGAAGAACTTACCTTACTATTGTTAAGCATCTCCTTTTTACTCACTTTGGTCTTTCATTAGACTAGGTTGTCAGCATTCCTTTTGACTTCTTCTTGAAATCCTTTTTGTATTTTTTGTTAATTTCCCTTTTAAGCTCAAGACACTCACCTTTCATATGTCCTGGCTTGTTGCACCTGTAACATAAAATTAAACTGTCATTCTTCTTTTCATTTCTGTTCAGATGCGAAGTTGAAGAAGGAAAGTATTTCTTGCCAAAAGATTTGTTATGCTTTCTATTATATTTTCCAATCTTTGAGCTTAATTTTTTTTTGAATTGTCTAGTGATGAGGGCAATCTCATTCTGATCAGATTCAGATGATTCAGAATTATTGTTTTCTTCTATATTGTTTTTTCCACTTGTTGAGGTTTTGAATGCAGTTGGTTTAGCTTTCAACAAGTGTTCTTCAATTCTTTTAATATTACTTTCAAGTCATCAAAGATCCTATGAGCTCATCCAAAGAGATTTTAGATAAATCTTTAGAATCTTCAATGATTATTGCCTTAGTATGCCAAGCAGGGGACAAAGAGCGAAGAATTTTTCTTACCAACTCAGCATCAGTGTAAGCCTTACCTAAGCCTTTCAGTCTATTGACAATTATCATGAACTTAGCAAACATTTTAGATATAGATTCATCAAATTTCATGGTAAACATTTCATAATCATAAACGAACAAATTGGCTTTGGTTTCTCTAACTTGGGATGTTCCTTCATACATCAACTAAAACTGATCCCACATTTCCTTAGCGGTGGTACACATGGATACCCTAGCATATTCTCTAGGGTGAACTGCACATTAAAGCATATTCATTACACTAAAGTTTAGTGTGGCCCTTCTAATTTGTTCCATAGTCCATGTATCTTCATCACCAGTGATTTCATATAGACTTTTTTCAACAATCTTCCAGATTTCATAATTTTGAGTCATAAGAAAACTTGCAAGCGATTTTTCCAATAAGCATAATCAGAACCATCAAAAAATGGTGGTCGATTAATTGAGTGACTTTCGGCTATGAAACTTTTCGATTCCATTGAAACAAAATAGCAATGAAGAAGTAAACGAGTACACAGAGTAATCAATTAACACAAAAAGAGTCAGATCCGCAAAAATCAAATCCACTGGGCAGAGCACCTGCTATGATACCAACTGTTAGCATTGAAGTTGAGGTCAGGTACAAATCTAGAAAGGGGGTTGAATAGATATGATACCAATAGCAGCAAAAACTCAGCTAATTTAAAAAATTACTCTTAACAAATTTCTTGATCAACCAAATTCTCACAGATATGAGAAATTAGAGTGATTTGAGTATGTGTGTGTTGAATGTGTGAACGAAATATCTATGTAAGCATCCAGCGCAAGATAAAGAGACAAACCACTGCACATGAGATTTTTAAGGTGGTTTAGAGTTCACAACAAGTGATTCCTACATCTACCCTTCACCACAGTGAGGATGAACCACACACTATCTCTAAAAAGAGATACAACACACACACTGGGAACACGACAGTTCAGTTCACACACTTAGAGCACTAATTGATCTACACAGAACACTTGTGCAGATCTATCAACACACACACATGCAAGGAAAGGTTTGCTTGCATTCTCAAGTTAGAGAACAACTGCAACTTGAGGGCATCTGTTGCACAGGTTCAAACCCTGGTGGCCTCTCCTAAACCCACTATCCTGTAATATTTACGTAAAATTAAACTTGCTCATTTCCCTTGGCCATCTTCTGATAATCAATTTCAAATTTAATTCACCATTTCCAGAAGATGCATGTATAGGCCAACTTAAGAATTCTACGTCATTTTGAATTATTTTCCTTTGTTTCCTATAAGCTGATGCCTCCATCATCTGAGAAAATTTGGATTGATTTCTTTGTACCCTCTCAATATTACTTCTGCCCTATCCATAGCACGATATATGTATCTTGCTGTTGAAACTTCATTGTCAACCAAACAGAAGACAACAATTGGCTCAGAAAAATCAACTAATTCAGAATTCTTTTTGAATGGATAATCATCCTTACTCTAGTTAGGGGCACGGCACATTCCTAATCCAGAGATGCAACTAAGATTCTAAAGTTAATTATCACATCACTGTTGCACTGAGAAGATTGCTGGAAAAAAAACATGTCTTGGCCGTTTCATTTGCGAATATGTCAGTCATACACATTAGTTTTCACCCATGATGTTTGTACTTAAGCAGAATGCTCTTGAACTTTCTTCAATCCATAATCAGTTATATAGAAATTGTTAATTAATAACAAGAAACTTTTGATGCACTTGCACATTCATGTTGAACTTTCATCATTTCTATGCATGACTTGGGGAATGCAAATGGTTGACGACCATAGGAAATTGGGTAATCTTACTTTTCCGACTTCACACAGTTCCCTTAAAAGTCAATTTGGAATGGCCTTGTTTGCTATGGAGATGGTTAAAGTGGGGTGAAGGTTAAATCACCCAAAATACTTAGTTCCTTATCTAATGGTATTTTGGGGAGGGGTTAATTTAAATGTCTGCATTGACTAAGAGCACATGGACATATAGTCGCCTTCTTTAGTACCCAGATGGTTAAAGTGGGTATAAACTATAAAGATGAATCACTGCAGTACTTATCTAGTGATATATTGTTGGGGGGGATGATTAATTTAAATGTGGCTACATTGACTAAGTGCAGATGGATAACTTATTCTACCTAATGAATCTCTAGATTTAATGCCAAAGCAGGGAGAGAAAAACTAAGCTTAGCTTTACTCCAGCTTATCAAAATATCAAACCTCAAATCAGAGTCCAAAACTGGGATAACTTTAAGTGAGAGATTAGCCTCATTTTCTTAGCGCACCAAGCTGAGGTTTATATACACAGATACACATGTATGGTTATCCCGGTACAAAACTTTCCATATGATTGCATGGGTTGTTTATCTGCCGTAGATTTGCAGCTTTCTTTGTCTTCGAAGTCATCTTCTTGCTTTTCTGAACACTAATCAATGAATAGAGAATTGTCTGGCATGTTTCATGATGTTATTACCTGACGATGTATTCCAAATAATTTATTCTGGTTTAATATACTCTAATTGCTGATGCTCTTACTTTTGAAGAAAGTACGCTGTTAATGTAACTTGTGGTTTCTTTACTCAGGCGCGAAGGTTACAGGAAAAGGGATGGCAACCTCGATGGTTCAAGAAAGATAAGGACGATGATTGTTACAGGTATGTGGGGGGTTACTGGGAGGCGAGAGAGAAAGGGAACTTGGATGGTATTCCTGATATATTTGGCCAGGGAGATGCATTGCTGTACGGCGAGTCAGATCTTCCACGCTAGTATATTTTCTCGGTTTCCTGCTATAGATTTCAGTCCAGATTGGCGATTGCTGCTCATATTTTTATAATGCGCGTTCTCTTAGCTTTTTATATTCTCCTATGATCTATGTACAAGCGACTGATTAGGATTTAGCACACTAGCTGAGGGAGATTGATAATCTTGCTCAATCTTACTCTAAACTTACTCTTAATTAGACTATGTTGATATGAATTTGGGGGTGTGGGGGACAAAGGGGGAAAAAGAAAACCCAGTGGTTTTAAGGCAATATTTCTTCTGGCCAAGTAGTAAATTTAGGATCGAAGCTGTCTTTTTCAGGTAGGTAAGATAGCTCACTTTTCCAACGTGGTTCACATGGTGCGTTTCAGGGCAAATTAGGCAGCGTTTGGAAACTCTTCAAGAGGTGAGATTTGGGTGCATCCGAAATAAGCGGGTTATTTTGTTTTGTTGGTCAAATCCAAAGCCGGTGAGCTTAGAACCGAAAAGTATCTCATTTTCCGGCAAATCGGACAACTGAATCGGACATTTTGGATTTCGTGGGTTTGGGGTTGGGTGCATGGTCAACTATTCCTTGACCTCCCTCCATTTCGAGTAGGGAAATGTTTAGTGCTCGTACCAAATGTGCCCGCGCCTGTGATATAAAAGAGTTGGTCCCCCACACCATTTACTTGTTCATCAAAGGTTCGTTTGGTTAGTTATAAATATATTCACAAGGATTTTTTTTTCAAGAAAAATATTTACAGAAAAAATAACAAATATAATTACTTGTTTGGTATTTACAGAAATGATTTTATTTAAAAGATTTTTTATATTTACTTTTGAGTAAAATATGTTTTTTAAGAATATTTAAAAAGTAAATAGTATACGAGCACTGGTCATTAGTTGGGATGTCCGTTGTTGGTCATCGACTACTGCGATCAGCTCGCAAGGCTTTGGGCATCGACTGTTGGGATGTCCGTTGTTGGTCATTAGTTGTCGATTGTCGGTTGTCGATTGCTAATTGCCTGGCATCGGGTATTGAACGTCAATCATTGGGAGCTGATCGCAGTAGTCGAGCACTGGCTGTTGACTATCGAGAGTTGACTACTGAATGTAGGGGATCAGGTGTCTACCATCGGGGTGTTGATCGTCGATTGTTGGGCACCGACTAACGGTTGTCGATAGTCGATTGTCGGGGGCCAGTCGTTGGTCGTTGGGTATCGACTAGCGGCTATCCAATTGTCGACTGTTGTCATCGATCCTTGGGTGTCAGCCATGGAGTGCCTGTTGCTGGTCGTCGTTTGGTGTCATCAATCGTTGGGCGTAGGCCATCGAGTGCTGGTAGTCGACCATCGGGCACCGACCATCGGCCATTGAGAGTCAATTGTTGATCGCCGATTGCTAGCTATAAGGCACATGGCATCAATCGTCAGAGCGCAGGGTGTTGACTATCAGTTGTTGGCAGTCGAGTGTCTGTAGTCAATCATCGTTGTGGCACACCAGTCGTCGATTGTCGGGCCGATCGTCCTGCATCCACCGTTGAGCCTCGATCATTGGTAGTTGAGAGTTGATTGTTGGGTGTCGGGCACCAATCGTTGGCTACTATCATCAGGCCTCAGACCCTAAATTGGAAGCAGAGATTGTAGTCTCGCTCCCTAAATTGGAAGTAGAGATTGTAGTCTCGCTCGTGAAAATTTTATGTTGAAAAAAATTGAAGAAAATGATTTATGAGATCTCATCAAAGATGTTAAAATTGATGAATTTTAGGTAAAAATTTTCCGTGGATTAACTTTTGAGGAGTACCAAATAAGTCACTGCGTGAAGTTTTTCTTGAGGATATTTTCTTAGGTTGAAGCAAATGGACCTAATATTGTGGGGCTTACCCGTTTGCCCAGTTGTCGGGTACCAAGTCGTCCTCTATCTGAGTATGATCTCTAACCACAAAAGGGGTCGTGCTAATGTCGTACTTGGCTAGACTAGTAGAAATTGGAGCTTTATAGTTGTGATCATTAAAAGTCCAGTATTTCTCAAGATTGCATAATGATTTTACAGTCGTATGACCGTAGGCGACATGATGTTTGGCTAGATCCCGGAATCAAAATTAAATATCTAAAATGCAAGGTAGATATCAAAGTTAACATGATATTGGGTTAATTTGGGTTGCTTTACTATGATAAAACTTGAAATGAGCAGGAGCAACTCATTGTGTTAGACTCCCGCGACTACGTAACGCTTTGTGCTGGATTTTATGGAAAGTTGATGAATTTAAATCTAAACTAAGGATATGGTTAGTTGAGCTTTTTACTTTTTCCCTTTACTTATTGTGTAGATTATGGATTAGGAGTTACCATAACTCTATTTCTTGAGTGAGGCTCAATCAAATACAACAGGAAGATGACGGAGGGAAATGCGTCCAGAAGACCTGCACACGAAGGAAAAAAGGAGGGGGAAATTAATTAGAAGTCTTTTACTTAATAGGGAGGTCATTACTGTAACACGATTTAACATGTACTGTAATAGGAGAGAACACTTGCTGTAATAAGTTATAGCTCTGTCAGGGACTAGAAAATAAGTCAAATATCTATTAGGGACTCTTAATTAATTTGCCCAAAAAGGAGTCAAGGGATCTTAGGTTGCCTGCTATGGAAAAATCTTTCGATACTTAGGTGGCGTTTGAAAAAATTTAACATTTAAATCTTAAATCTTATTTGTCATCTATTCTCTAAATTTGAAATTTAAATTTTTTTAATATATATCAGATATAATTTAAGAGGTGTTTGACAACTAATTTAGACAACATCTGAATTGTAGTGTAGTGGTTAAGATACTACACTTGTAATAGAGAAGTTTTGAGTTCAAAATTCAAAATAGTCAAAAAAAAAATTGAAATTGACCACCGCCGGCGGCCGGATTCCGGTGACCACCGCCAGCGGCCGGTCTCTAGCAATCGCCGGAATCCACCGCCGCGATTGCCGGAGGCCAAATTCAGGCGACTGCCGCCGACAGCCGGAATTCGGTGATCGCCGGAATCCACCGCCAACGGCCGGATTCCGGCGGCCGTCGATCACCGGAGGTTGGAACTCGGCGACGACGGTCCGACAAAAGATCTGAAAAAAAGTGATTGTTCTTAGCTTAAAAATTAAATAATTTTTCAGATTTAAGTGATTAATTAAGACATAATTTCAGATATTTTATCAAATAATTTAAAATCTTAAAAATTAAACATTTCAAACAATAGACATATATTAAGGGTTATCAAACAAGACCTTATTCCAAAAGTTGGTGTAGATTACAAGTACTCGAGAGAGAGCTTGGTTATTGTGTTTGCTTGTTGCTCCACCTTACCTTGTGGAAGAGGTTGTACCATATGCCTTGTAGGCAATGGAGAGTTGTTAGAGGTGATAAAATGCTTATTACCAATCTAGATAGGTAGTTTTCACCTATCCAATCTATCTGTCCCTACTATTTTTTTTTATTTACCTCTCTTATCCGTTATTTGTCCCCAGAGGTGGGATCTATAGTGAAGGCAGTGGAGGGCACTGCCCTCACTAAAATTTGGAATTTCTTTTAATATGGGTCATTGCATTTATGGCACCTTACCTTACTAAGATGAGCCCTCTTTTTCGAGACCAAGCCTTTCCCTTGCCTTGCCACTTGTACCCTACCCCACCAGTCCACCCCCCTTTCCATCTGCTTCCCCCCTTCTTCTTCTTCTTCTTCTTTTTTATTCTTTTGTCCCTTCTGCAGCACGTGAACAGAGGGGAGAGAGAGATCAGCTATGCCAAGAACTCCTCCATTCAGATGCGCTAGCTGATCAAGTAAAAATTGATAAAATTTCTTTCTTTGATTAACTTGCTTCATTCTTTTTGTTTTAATTGTCTAGCGTAGGAGAGGTAATACAGACGGCAAGGTCAGTGGTGGAGGAGGTCCTGTTGGAGCTATGCTCTGCCACCTGCTTCCCCATCAAGCTCAGCATTGCGGACGTCAGTTGCTCTTCCTATCCTCTAGGCAAAATGCCTTGTGTTTTTTCCTCAATGATAGTCAAGACGTAAAATGTAGAAGGTTTTAAATTCACATCATTTTTGAGTTCAATTATTTTATTAAGTGATTGACATGTAACTTCAAGAGCTCAATGATCAATTCATAGAGACAAATATAGAGTTACTTTATTCAATAACATCATTCAATCCAAGAGATTCATTTATTACTTTTGATAAATAAAAAATTTGATTCACCCAATTTTATCCATATGAATTTTCTATGGTGGAGCTTTTGGCATTAGATAACCAACATCAGAATCATATTGTGGATGTTTGCTCGGATAATGAATTTTCAGGGTTGAAAGAGATTGGTGATCTTTCTAAAAAAATAGTTGATACAAGGAAGCATATTATATATCCATTGGTATACTTATTTTGAAGTTAGCTCTGATCTTACTTGTGGCAATTGCAATAGTTGAAAGAACTTTTTCTACAATGAATATTATAAAGAATAAATTGCACAATCGCATGGGAGATGATTGGCTGAATGATTGTCTGATTACATACATTGAGACAAAAGTGTTTGATAGTGTTGACAATAAAATAATTATACAAAGGTTTCAAAATATGAAGACACGTCGAGGGAAATTGTAAAAACTAGTCAAATGTTTTTTTTTTTTTTGTGAGGCAAAGGAAAAAGACATTGGTTGTTTTATGAAGTTTTTTTAGAATAAAAATGAAATCACTTTGATAATGTTTTTATTTATAATGTTAAATGTTAATATTTTTATATGCATATATATGTTGCCCCCTTTGAAAAAAAATTCTAGATCTGTCATTGTTTGCCCCCCCCCCCCCCCCCCCCCCCCCATTTTGTTTCCCCCCAAAAGAAGCCAAAGCCCTATGAGTTAGGAGAGTGAACCCTTTCCGAAGGGCAAAGAGTATTCTCAGTCCACCAACGCAAGTAATGGCCTAATTTTATTGATATGAAATAAAGTTTGCACACAACCTTCGGGGCATACCCCTGATGTACATATTATAGGCAAGAAGGAAAAGTGATTCTAATGGGAGTATCTAATGGATGGCATTCCTATTTTATCCAATAAGACTTCACCACTAGCTACTGGTGGAATGTGACAACATGAATTAAAAACCTTATTCAAACCTTGTAGCACCCTGGAAAATTTAAAACTATATAAAGATTTAAGATAAAGTGTTAAATCTTTAATTAATGGGTTAACTACGGCTATTGGGCTAAATGTAACATAAATGAAGGGAAATAATGTTGGAAATTCATATTAGCCTTATACCCAATAGTAATATGATCAATTTAAGTCCATATATGAAGGATTTGGGCCAAAATTAGTGTCTAACAGTAGTGCCATAGTGAGAGCGCGGATTTGCTCTCTATTACCTTTCCATTAGAGTGAGTATTAAAGAGGAAATACCCTAATTAAGAATTCTATGCAAGGAATGACTTTTGCATGGGATTAAGAAACACACAACTTGTAACTGCACAACCCTAGCCATATAAACCATCATAAGAGGTTGTGGTTGACTCTAAGCACCCAGACTTCGTTGCTAGACATGGGAGGAATGCCCAAGAGTGAGAAGGACGATCCAAGTGCTTGGATTCGTGAAAAACTTCCCCAAACCTCTGCATCAACCCTTAGCAACCATGAAGTTCTAAGCGATCAAAGGTAGGTGATCTCGAGCTCAACAATAACATGCCATATATCAAAAGAAAGTTCATCAAGTCTAGTTTCATATGCTCCTATTTTGCCCAATTTTTGTTTAGCATGTTAAGAGTATTGAGTGTTTTCCAAACATCGCACAAAGTTAAGGCTTTTGTTGTTCATATCATGTTTTACGCATCCCTATAAAAAATTGGATCAAACCAGAACTATAAATAATCTCTTCTACTTCCAGTTCCCAACAACTTTCAATTTCATAGTTCCATCCTAGAACCCCTAGAATTTGAGTTATAGCCGAAGCAAGTTGATTCACATCGTTTTTCTTAAGTCTCGGGGAAGAACTCTAAATCAAGATTAGTCTAGAGGCTTCTTATTAGAGGGCAGTGTCACGACGCATCAACCTGTGGGGATTATGTGTTTTGTGACTGACTAGTTTAACGCGATTCAGGCCCATTCTGGCAAGGCCTGCTACATCAAACTATGTGCCATCTTGATTCCAGTGTCAGTATGATTAACATCCATCATAGTCATCACTATTTTTCATGTGTTCCCGCCCTCGAGATTCGTGCTATTTTATATTTGAACTTTTAAAAACCCTTGGATAACACGACGTATTGAGTCATTGTGATTTCAAGGTGGTGGCGACTAGTCTACCAGTCACGATTTATATGTGACCGGTCCATCCATCGCGATTTAAAAGACATACAACTTACAACTAGAATCTTGTTTAACTATGTACGACCTTTAAAATTAGCGACGCTTGAACCCGTCGCGATTTCTGTGGCCATCCTAAAACCCAGTTTTCACCTGTTAAGCCTTTGATATCTGCGACGACTGAACTCGTCACGATTTCCAAAGACTTCCAAAGACCGTCCAATTAGTGTTTTACTTCATGTACTGCATGTGTACATTAGCTTAAAGTGTTGATAAGTCTATCCAGTGGCCTAAAAGTCATCAAACTATGAAAAAATCTTAACAATCTGTAAGCTTATTCTATTTGCTCTTAATTGCATGATCTTTTCCATCTTGAGATTGATATATTCTATCTTGATGTTCTAGCTTGTTAATGAATTGAAAGTATATCAGGTTAACATACTGAAAACATGCTACTATAATCTTAAGTGTTTCTTTCATGTCAGGTGTCCATGTTAATTGCTTTCTGCTATGTTTTAAACCAGTGGATTGTGGATATCTTGAGGCATGTCTTACACTACACACCCGCACTTTAAGCAGCCCTTTCTTGGAGGATTGGAGGCTCTCTACTGAACATTCCGTTCTGGTAAACTAGTTATCTTTCCAACAAGACCTCTATAAATCTCCTTACTCCATGGATTCCCTCATGGAGACGGGTTGTACCATTGAAGTTCCCATAAGATAGAGTACACTTCCTTTCTCGTCTGCTTCTCGTGAGTGTGATACTTTAAACTAGAAACCAAGCCATTTAAGTAAGGATTGAACTAAGGAAAATAAGTCCTTATGCTGCCGAAATTTGCTCTCAGTCATGTACACTTGTCTCGCTTCTCTTGAAATCATTGACATGATCATTAATACATGACTACTATTTATTGGAACTCGTATAAATTGGCTATGATTGACTATAGGTATCTACATTTAAAAATAGTAAGATGATGGATCAAGCACGACATGTGTCCAAGGGCTCAAGTCTACCCCATTCGGCAGAGAGCTGGAAATGTACTGTTAACCATGGGGTATAATGATTACTGGCATTGCATCTATGCTGGGAGTACTTGCATGTTGAATGTTAGATACATAATCACATACACGTGTCATAGTGTGCATTCCAAGATGGCATAGATTCTTAGTGCACATTGTGACCTCGTGTCTGATTATTGTTACATATTAAAAGTTCTTCTTGTGATGTACTTGCTTGCTTGCTTGTGTGATATGGCCTTCCTACATTCTTGTAAACACTTGCTATCTTGAAAGTACTTGTTCTCTCTTAATCATTCTAGTTTTTAATCATGTTTTAATAGCTTTCTCATACATATATATCTTGATAATCATGTCTGCCTAGTTCTTAAAATATTAATCACTTATATCATTACCCACACATTGAGATGTAAATTCTACTCAACAGGTGTGCTCATTAAGTCATGCCCCGCCAATTTAGCAGCGGAATAAATCGGGGAGACGTGAGCAAAGTGCATAGTAGTGTAAATTGCACCACAGTCAAGTGATTTAAAGCATCTAATGAACAATAATTGGAATAAACTCTTCATTTCATTATAAATTTCACTAAGACTATTACAACCACTAGTTTAGAGCCAATACATAGGGCTCAATGACGTCATTACATTGGAAGAGAAATCTAAGCAATATAAACTAGACTCCATTGTACTAGGATGACTTCATCATTTGACACCAGGTCACTCATCACTTTGGTCATGTCCCATTGGTGAGTGTAACATCATCATCTGACTTACCTGAGACACAATAACAAATAACGAAGGGTGAGAGATAACGCTCAGTAGGACTTAAATCTCAAGAGCTAAGCACACTTTAAATGATTAATGCTTTAAAGAACATAGTAACTAATGGTAGAGCGAGTCATGTAAAGTTGAGAAAGTAATAGTGTCACGTCCCAAAGCACAGCAGCAGAAGAATTTGATTGAAGTGGTGAGACGTGAACAATCGGCAAATAAGCCTCTAGCGAGCAATCACACATAACACAACTAATTGTGCTCATAATAAAACTCAAAATCTTTATTTCATTTAAAAATGGGAACTAGTACATATTCCAACTCAAATCAAACTACAGGACTAAGACTCAAATAAAGGGAAAATTACATACTATCCTCACTCCTACTACAAATCTCTAGTACTCTCATTCTCACACTATAACACTAAGACACTAAGATATTAAGACTTCAATACTAAGGCTAGAGAGCACTCGTCACTCTTGTTCATCCCTAGTATAGTCTTAATTCTCTACATCTTCCATATCCTGTTTACCTAAAAGGTTGGAAAGTAGATAATGAGTGCACTCGCCCAATAAGATTTACATCTTCCAGCAATGATATAAGTATTTAATAGTTTAAAAAGTAGAGGGTATGAACATGATATGTACAATGCAATTAAAACGACGGTAGTAACACGTGTGCAGTTTATCCTGCAAGATTGTGAGATCAAGAGATGTAAAGATCAATCTAGCAATAAGGTTGTATTCAAGAGTTCAAGATATTGTGAACAATGATCTAGCAAGATGGTAACTTCATGAACAAGAGCAAGATAGCATGTAACAAGATGGCCATTTCACTAGCAAGCATTTTGAGTAACCCACTCGAAGCACTCCACAAGAATATCACGTAGGATCTACTGGTGCCTCATGCAAGTATGTCCTTCCGCCACTGGGGTTAAGGACCAGCACACAGTAGCAGGTAACAAGCAAGTAAGTTTATCACATGTAATAAGTACGTGCCATGCCAAGCACCAATCATGATCCCGCACCACGCCAGGCACACGACTTTGTTAGGGGATCAACCTAACAATCAACTCCTGGGGTAACAAACATCTTTGGAAAAATTGGGCAATCAACACCTTGGGGTAAACAAGACTTTGTCGGGGGTGAATCTGACAATCACACCCATAGGTAACAGGACTTTTCCAGAATCTCCAGGACCAGATACGGGCCCTCAGTCATGTTCGTATTGCACAACACTGGCATGTGTCCCAATGAGCCTATCGACTCATGAGTGACAAGAACGAGTTTTGAGTCCATGGCTCCAATATCATTACTGTAGTTTAAGAATGTATCACAAGAAGGCAATGTGCGTCAATAAGGATAGACTGGTCGAGAAAGTTTAGGACTATCATGTCAATAGTAATGATTATTGAGAGTGTCATGTCAATAATGATATAGAGTTCAAGGGTACGTTGTGAATATCGAGTGAAGAGTTCAATCTGAAAGCATAACGACACATTTACATAGATTCTATCTTTAATAACTTGGTTTCATGTGTTATACTCGATCACTCAGAGAAAGTCAAGATTAGGAGAGAAAGATCTCATTAAGAATGCCGAGAGAGAAGAGATACGTGCACATAAACTTCCGGGTACTTCATTGGTACAACCTGCTCATCGGCCATGTGGGAATCCATGGTCAGAGGAGACTTACGGAGGCCTTGGTCAAGGGGTCACTAGTCTGACAGAAGGAATATCCGACGAAGAGTTGACCACAAGCCAAGAAGGGGCTTTCCTATCGTGCTAGAGTGTATGCACATGCCGCGCGTGAGAATCGCTCCAGTGCGTGTGTGAATCCGATTATGGAAACTCCAGTTATAAAAACTCCGTTTATGGAAACTTCATTTTTGGAAACTCTATATATGGCAAGTATCATGAGTACTAAAACATGCATGACCAATTTTAGCAAGTAACTATGTGTTTGTAGCAAGTTTGGTAACAAGGCAAGAAGTAGATAATCGACAAATAGAGAATATGATCATGAACTTAAGATCAATTAAAATTCATGTAAACATGTTTCAATTTTTTATATGGGTTGATATATGCATGATATCAGTAACTAACTTCATACAGGAGAAGATGGGGCATGAAAACGACGTCAAACGGGCTAAACAGGGCTGATCTGCCTAGGGGTGCTTTATAATGGGTTTTTCCTAGTCCGATTCAAACTAGGTTTGACACCTGTGGGTTTGAAAAATTAAAACAAATGCTAGGGTGATCCAAATCAGGCGCAACCACCTTTGTTAGTTAGAATTCTTTCAGTACTTTGAACAGTGACAAATAATTGAGAAACAAAGGTCGTTTGCTTGGGTAATTAGACATATTTTGATTGTCTACGTGAATCTGACATAGTGCTCATGTTCGGGATAATACTCTCAGTACAGTCAACAAAAATTGGGAAAACTAGTGCCAAATGAAATGAGACTCATAGGGTAACAAGTTCTATGTTGAATACTTGGTCTAAAAATGACTCCACAGAGAGGTATGGAACTCGTAAGGCAAGTCAAGGTTAAATCGAGACAGTACATCGTCAAGATCATGCAAGATTTAATTCCTGAAACTCTCAAGCTGAAAATTGGGGAAAACAGTAAGAACATAATCTATACATATGGATGCAAGCATGGACAAGTTTAATTAGAGTTTGGCATGGAGATGACCTACCTTTGGAGTTGAATAAGATTTGCTCTCTAGAAAGCCCTAGTTCTGATCGCCTAGAGGAAAACGCCTAATACTCACGACCTACTAGATAAACATTGGGGAAAATAGAGGCAAATAAAGTAGACTTGAAGAGCTTTCCGATGGTATATTCCATGTTAAGTTTGAGCCCGAGATCACTTACCTTTCATCGATGTTAAGAAGAGTCTTCTTCAAGTCGATGCAGAAAAGTAGCTGGGGAAGAGAGCTCTGGTTGGGGGCGATCTCCACCTCCTATGGTGTCGAAGCTCTACTCCACACGACCCAAGCCCAGGTAAACTCATCCCCAAGGGTTTTAGGAAGAGTATTTAAGTGGTTATGGTTGTTTAGTAGTCCTATTATGTCTAGGAAAGGGAAATTCCGAGTTTCGGTTAGACTCTTCTCAAGTTTGAGGACTCCCATCCCAATTAGAGTGAAATGGCCATTAGGAAACCTCCTAGTATGTTTAGGCACAAATTTGGGTTGCTAAGTATGATTAATTGCCTTTGGATTTGCTCTAATTACCCCTTTCTATTTTCTGCTCAATTTGGGTTACGAATTTCCATGATATTTTATTACTTGATTTTATTTATGGGCCAGAAGTTGTCCCTTAGTCCAAATCCAATAATGGGATATCAATCCATGTTTTTTAAAGTCTACCCATCATTTTTAATTTAGTTTATGATCACATTTTATACACATGATAATGGATTTCCGACTTATTCTCTAATTACGATAATTAGTCACAATAACTCTTAAACCTAGCGCAAATGATTTTTATTGACCCAAATTTCTCGATGGTCATTAGAGGATATTATTTCAAGTCCATCTATGATTTTTATTTAATTTGTTGACTCATCTAAGTACGTGTGATGATGATTTTTCGACTTATTTATGAATTACGATAATAAGTCGCAAAACACTTTAAACTCAGCTAATCCGATCTTTCTTTGCACGAACTCTTTCGTTGGTCATTAGGGAGTATTGTTTAGAGTTGAACTATGATTTTTATGAAATTTTCCCATGTGATTTCGTCTCTGTTATGTTGGTACGTATGTTTTTACTAATTTTAAAATATTAAATTATTATTTTCAAATTATCTCTGATTTTTAAATTAATGAAATTTTTGGGGTGCTACAAATAGCACAAGTAACGTGGTTCAAATAGCACACGAATCAAGTATAACACAATCAATATGATCAAGTCACGATAGAAAGTGATATAAAAAACGATAGCAAGTAATGTCATTGTCAAGCAATAGCAAGTAACATGTATAGCAAGGAGAGAGAGGGTAGTTGGCCACATAGAGAGTAAATTGCACTTTGATTAACTTTCATCAACCGAAATAGTATTGCACTTTGGTTATCCGTAGATAGCCGAGAGAGAGTATAACACTTTGTTTGTCAATAGACAATGAGAGAATATAGCACTTTGGTTTGATTTGTCTTAGATTAATCTTGATAGTATGGCACTTGGATGTAATGCCAACATCCTGATCATTGAACTCTCACGGGAAAATGGCACTTTTCGGGCGCACCTCCAAGAACTAGATCGGGCCCTATATTGCCTGGCATTGGTTATGTTTGTTATCTTAGACAATCAATAGATGGCCAAATAGAGTACCAAGAATAGATGAGAGTAATTGAAGAAATAGACGAGTGTGTAGAGCGAACTTGAATAGATGAGCAAATAGAGTATAAATGAGAACTAAAGGTCAATGCGCATAACACAACGTTAAATAGGTGATAGTAATAGTTGCACAACACGCATGATTGGTCCTGGAAATCAGGTAGAATTCACTAACCAACCATTGGCCATGCTACGAACATAGTCCAAAGGTTTGGCGTGATATTATGGTAAGAGAGAGCAATCTAAGGCCGTTTGGATCATACAGATCCCTGGGGGTATTATAGGTATTGAGGGTACAACCGGCTCGTCGACCATGTGGGAATCCATAGACAAAGGAGACTTACGGAGGCCTTGAACAAGGATTCACTAGTCCGGAAGAAGGAATATCTGATGGAGTGTTTGTCCAAGTCAAGAAAAAATGTATATAGAAACAATTTGCTCGACATTCTAGAGGAATTCTAGAATAGTGGAGCATCGGTAAAGGTGTTCCAAAATCACGAGATAAATGAAGACAAGTCCATTATAAAAATAGGGTAAAAATGTACATTATTGAAATAAATTACCAGATGTATTATGAGATATTTTAATGCCATGTCAAGTCATATTGGATGGTTGCAAGTATCTGCAAGTGATAGAGAAAATCATAGATATGAAAGGTCAAGTGTATGACTTTTAAATAAACTATTACATGTTTATGTTCAATTATCTTCTTTTATTGCGTTTAAGATATTAACAGAATGTATAGTCACTGTAGAAAGATAAGAACTATAGAAAATTAGGGTTTATGTACAAAATTCAAGAAGGAGACGTACCATTGTAAGGATTGCGACAGGGTACCTCAGGAACATGACGGGGTCTGTCAAAGAACGCGACAGATCCATCTGGGACAGGCGACAGAATGTGACGCAAGGACCTATCGCATTCAGAATGCAACAGGTTCTTTGTCGTGACCCCCTTGAGAACGTGACCTATCGAGTCTTTGCGTTCTCAGGGTTTTTGCCTGAGCCCGAGAGGGAAAAAGCTTTGCTTTGGATTGCGGTCCATGCTTTCCAAGGTTGACACAAGGGTGTTTTAAAATCGAAAACTCGATGTACACTTGATGAAAAATCATGAAACAAATTTTAAACAAAACTAGACTTGCAAGAGTATAAATAGTAAAGAGTAATTAGAGTCTTATCATGGTATTGATAGGCTATGATCTGGTTCTTTCACGATGAACATAGAACATGACATGGTGATGACAAGAGAATTAATTCGGAAAGGGCACATGATAGAAATTGAGGAAAAGGGTGTCATTAGTTTTCTGACATCAAGTAGCATGTACAGAAATATTTTCATGGCACGAGATCAAGTGTCGATAGAGAATTAAGATAAACATGATGGGTCAGGTATATGTTCTTAACAGAACTTCAAATAAGAAATTGACATGAGAGGGTCGATAGAAATGAGGGAAATGAGAGGGCTTTTGTTCTTGGTATCAAGAACAAACTACAGACAAGATTAATTTAATTTAGCTTGTGAGATTATCTACCTTTGGTTGATGCAAACTCCTAGGGTTAAGAACTCGAAGAACATACTTATAGATCTTCTAGCAGCCTTCTTTCCACGAATTCCTCCTCCTATGGCCTCTTCTCCACATCCAAGAAGTCCCAACAGAGCAATAGGGTCGGCCATGAAGAGTTTGGGGGTGTGTTTATGCATCTATCATTGTTAATTCCTAACACAACTCTAACTTCCCTTAAACTCCGAATTTTCTTATTTATCTAACCTTTCCTAGTATTAATCCTCCTATTTGGGTTAGGATGAGACTCCAATTTTGTGGCTAACATGTTGGGGTACGGTTAGGAGTCCTATTTAGGTATATATGAGTCATATTGGTGATTAACTTGACCCTTTTTATTTAGGGAATAATAGAGTTACAAATTTTATAGTATTTTCTTTTATTCTATCTTTTAAAACTTCTATTTTGGCCCAATAACTATCTCATGGTCCATAAGTAAAACCCATAACTTATTTTATTTTATTTTTGGCTTATTGATTTTAATTTATGGATATTGCACCTATTTTAATTTGGGAATTAATGAAATTACAATTTGAAATATTTATTTTATTATACGACCCAATGACTCTTTTATGAACCATCCATGAAAGCCCATCACTTAATGGATTTTAACTTATGGGAATTTCCCCTTTTGGAATTAATGGGTATTGTCAAATCTAATTATTCTATTATTTTTAACTTCTATTTTTGAACCAATATATTATTTTTATTATTATGTTCATATTATTTATTATAATATATTTTTTCATTTATTTTATTTTTAATTTTATGGGGTATTACATCCTCCCCCTCTTAAAAAGAATTTGGTCCACCAAATTCCATGACTCCTTTAGTTAAATATCACTTTATGATAAAATGTATTAATCAGGGTGAGTTTAGAATTACCTTCCACAGTTTCTACTTCGTTACTTGGAATAGATTGTGCCCAAGCTTCAAGTGTATTTTGGGCTTCATGATGTTTGTCCTTCATTTGCGGACATTTTCCAATCTTGTGGTCTGGGCTGCTACATCGGAAACATTTTCCTTGATTCCTCCAACAATCTTTCAAAATGTGGCTCGCCTTATTGCAATTTTTGCATCAATCTTCATGATTAAGAGCTAATCGTCTGTCATTCTTCTTATTCTTCATTTTACCCTTACCATTGCTTGGTCTCTTCTCTTTTGTCATAGAGTTGAGATCCTTTATACTAGTAGTTGATTCTTCTAAGAGAGGACAGTCCCATAGTTGATGCCTCGAGTTGCCACAACGTAGGCATGCACCAATTTTTCGCCAACACTCCTTGGCCACATGACCTAGCTTGTGAGACAATGAAGGCAGATTGTAAGACCCAGCTTCCCGGCTTTCCGTCCGGTGTCTAGAATGACTGGCCACTAATGCATCTAGGCTGGGCGACGCGTTAGTGTCGCGTCATGGGTGTTCGATGCGACAGTCATCCTTGTCGCGACGAGCTTGTGCGTCGCGTTCTTATCGTGCCTTGCTTCTCTATCGCATCTTCATGTCGCGCTCGGTCAATAGGTCATGATAGTGTTCTGTTGCTTTGGTCGTCTGACACATGTTAGGGGGGCAGGTGTGTCAGTACGACCTGTCGGGTTGTCACGGCGTTCCTAGGGGATGCATTCTTGTCGCGGTGCGTTGACCCGTCGCATTACGGTCCTTAACGCGACGCATCGCCCGTCGCGTCTTGGGTGCCGAAGGCTTAAGGCCTTGTCCGGCGACCCCTTCTCCCTCCTTCTCCTCTCTTCTCCCCCTCCGCTGGTGCTCTGCCTCCCTCTCTCTCCTTTGTGTGTTTCAGGCAAGGAGGAGGGCCGTGCTCGTGTTCCCAATGTCGTGGAGCTTGCGTGGAGCGAGGAGGAGGTGGCCAATCCGACATGAAGGGCCCTTATGGGTTTGTTTCTTTGTTTAAGGTAGGGATTGCTTGTACCCTTCTCGATCCGGGTGGATTGGGGGCCCCTCGTGGTTTGTGGATAGTATTTACTACTTCTCCATGCTCCCCTACCCCGTGTGGAGTGTTTGTGGTGTGTGGGCGGACCCAAGATGGAGCATCCCGTGGATCTGCCTCTCTGCTGGTGTCGCGACCGCAGTGCGCGTCACGACACCAGAAGAGGCGTTAGCCCGGTCGGACGCGACCTTGTCACGACGCGTTGCCCCGTCGCGATAAGGATCACTGTCGAGATGCATTTTCTTGTCGTGACATGGTTTGCTGTCGTGACGCTCTACCCCGTCGCGATAGGGTTGCTATCACAGTGTCCTTCCCCGTCGCGATGGTATCGCGACGGCTAGGGGGGACGCGACAGTACCTGTGTTGCCTCGGGTGTTTTCATGGCCCCGGTTAGCGTATCGGCGTGTGCCCCAGGGCAGGCTTGCCCTTAGGACCTTCTGGGGGGGAATGCGGCAGGTTACCTCGCTGCGTTCAGTGACCGAAGGTGACACCTTCGTGGCCGTGTCCTGGCGGCGGTGCCAGGAGGTTGGCGTCTAGAGGGTTTTCCTTGGATTGCGGTCCAGGCTTTCCATGGTTTGATACATGGTTGTTTAAAAATCAAATTCTTGGTGTACAATTGATGAAAAATCACAAAACAAGTTTTAAATGAAACTAGACTTGCGAGGGTATAACAAGTGAAGATGAATTAGAAACTTATCATGATTTGGACAGGCTTTAACTAGGTTCTTTCACGAAGAACATAGAACATGATGTAGTGATGGAAAAAGAATTAATTCGAGCAAGATACTCAACAAAAATTGGGGAAAAAGATGGCAAACGATTCCTAATATCATGTAGTATCTACAGTAAAAATTGCATAGCACGAGATCAAGTGTGGAGAGAGATCTAAGATGATCATGAGGGTTCGGGAGCATGATGATTACATAACTTTTGTTCCTGATGAAAATTAGGGCAAATAGAGGGCTTTTGTTCCTGATGTCAAGAACATCTTACAGATGAGAGTAATTTAATTTTACTTGTGAGAATGCCTACCTTTGGGTCGATTTGACTTCTAGGGATTAGAACTCGAAGAACAATTGGTAGATCCTTGAGCAAACCTTCTCCCCACGATTCTCTCCTCCTTTGGCCTCTCCTCCACGTCCATCAAGTCTCAGCAACGCAATAGGGTTGGCCATGAAGAGGTTGGGGGTGTATTTAAGCATCTAACATGTGCAATTCCTAGTCCAACTCTTACTTCCTTTAAAACTCTGAATTTCCCTATTAAATCCACCTTCCTAGCCTTAATAGTCCTAGTTGGGTTGGGATTGGGACCCCAATTTTGGGTCTAGTTGATTAGGGTAGGGTTAGGAGTCCAATTCAAGTGTATATGTGTTATATTAATGATGCACTTGCCCTTTTTAATTTAGGAAACCATAGAGTTACGAATTTTATAGCATTTTCTTTTATTCCATCTTTTGAAACTCCTATTTTGGCCCAATAACTTTTATATGATCCATCTATTAAAGCCCATTACTTATTTACGATTAATAGGTTTTAATTAATTCATTTTTCTTTAATATTTATTTTTTTTATTAAAAATATCTGGTTGCTACACTCGCTTTATAGCTTTCTAGTGTAGTTTCCAGTTTTCGGGAATAGCTATATGTGGTAAATAAAACCAAAGGTTTTGGTTTCTCTCTCTAGTTTCTAGAGAGAGAAGCTCTAGGGATTTGGTTCGCCGGTGCTTCCTGTGTTTGGCCGCCGGCCCTGGGCCGGCGGTGGTTTTGCTAAGATGGCGGTTAATGAGGCTGCAGGGGTTCCCACTCAAGGTTTGGCAGCGGGTGTTTCTTCCTCTGGGCGGCGCTCCTACGCACAAATTATTTCTGAATCTAAACTGCCTCCATCAGTGTCCATCGGCATCAAACCCCCAGGCTTCACTGACTCAGGAGAGCCAGCAGTATTCTTCACTCGAGAGGAGGTAGGTATGTCCATTGCTACTTTAAAGCGGGCTGTCATTGTATGTTGTGCTTATGATAGAAGTTCCATCCCAAAATTAAAAAGTTGCCTCTCACAAAGGTTGGGCCTTAAGGAAGACTTTATCGCAAGCTCTCTGGATCACATACACCTTCTTCTGCGGTTTGATGTTGAGGAGGACTATCTGAAGGTTATTCTAAGGAGGAGTTTATATATTAAGGGCCTTCTTTATCGATTCTTCAAGTGGGATGGTCACTTTGATTTTAATGCCGATCCCACCATTATGCCGATCTGGGTGGGCTTTCCCATGCTCCCTGTAAATTTCTACTACCAGGACTTCTTAAAATCTATTGCTGGGAATCTGGGACAAGTCCTGAGGATATATGAGCCAACCATGGCTTTAACTCAAACACAAGAGGCATTTGTTTGCGTGGAACTGGATGTGGCCATGGCAAGACCGGATAGGATATGGGTCGGCTATGAGATGGATGGGTTTTGGCAAAAGGTAAACTACTACATGGTTCCGACGATTTGTAGCTTCTGTCAGAAGCTTGGGCATGTGGAGAAGAAATGTTATAAAAAAACAAGGATGCTGAAGGGGTGGGAGGTTCTCAGTTGAACGATAACATGAAGAAAAAAAAGCAAAAAGAGCTCCCTACTATTAAAAGATCTTGGCGTTCTAAGGGGCCTCAGGAGAGTCTGGGTGCTATGGGGAAAGGAAATAGCTTTGCTCGGTTAATGGAGATGGACTCCACTCCGGAGGTGGCCTTAGTGCAATCTGTTCTTGCTCCACTGAATCAGGAGGTGCAGGACGCGGTAGATCAACTCCAACATGCTCGGTCTGGGGTGCAAGGATCAATTATGGAGCGGAATGAGACTGATGCTTCTGCTAGTATGATGTCTCGATCACAAGTGGGTAAAGAGGCTATTCAGATTACACCCACGTTGCATGGGCTGCATGGGAACAATACAGTTCATTGTTTAATCAGTTCTTCGTCTAGTGAAGCTACAAACATGGTTACAGTTATTGAAGAGGATGCGGTTAGGCCTTCTACGGTCTCTAGAGGAACCCTTCCGAGTGCTCAACTTCAACCTATAGTTTCCACCATTCATGGGAGTGCTTTTTCTCATCGACTGGTCGGTGAGGGGACAAACGTGGTTCCACCTGTGGGAGTGGAGACAGACATGCTGACTCCGGTGATGGCCGTCGGCGAAGAAGATACCCTTCCACAAATGAACGTTGCTAACTTAAAACCACCAGATTCAGTCCTTCACAAAGTTTCTATTACTGCTGATACTGAGAATATATTCATGCCTGCTTCTGGGAAATTTTTGAAGGAGAGCCAGCCGACGATGGTGGGTGCAAGGACTCGGTCGAAGGCTAAGGAGGCAGTGGGTCCTTCCTCTGGCTACTCGTCCTCATGAACTCTTCCTTATTATACTGGAACATTAGAGGAATTTCTAAATTAGCCTCTAGGTGATCGTTAAGGAGATACATCACAAGCAACAAGGTGGATTTTCTTGCTATAGTAGAGGCTAAGGTTCCCATGGAGCGGGCAAATTCTATTCGTGCTTTTCTCAGCATGGACAGGGTTTTAGGTAACAATGGACAGAACTCCAATTTATGGGTTTTCTGGCGGAATCTTTCTCTTCAAATGGTTAACTGTTCAGATCAACAAATCACTATGGCTCTTCAGAAGGACAATAAAACTGCTTTTCTGATAACGGTTGTATATGCTAGTTGCCAGGCCAGCAGTAGACGAATGCTGTTTGATGACCTTCTCAATTTTTCTGTGAATGTGGATGTTCCCTGGTTGGTAGTGGGAGATTTTAACTGTGTTTCTATTTCTTTTGAGAAGAAAGGTGGGAGACCTGTCAATCTCAATGGTATGCTGGACTTTAACTCTTTCATTTCTGGGTCTTCTCTCATGGAAGTGGGATATGTTGGCTCAGAATTCACGTGGTCAAATAAACGCACTGGAACTGCATCGATTAGGGCCAGGTTGGACAGGTTCCTTAGTAATGCAATTTGTAATGACAGTTGCATGGGCATGCAGGTGAGGCGTCTCCCAAGAAGCACTTTTGACCATGCTCCTCTTCTAGTTACTTTCAATATCCCTCCTTCTTTTCCGGCTAGGTTTACTTTTCAATCTATGTGGACATCCCATGATACAATTCTGGACACTGTTAAAGCGGCTTGGGCCACTAGTACTGAATGGCATTATAATCCTTTTACTGTTCTTCTCAACAAGCTTAAAGTTGTTAGAAGTGTCCTTCGAACCTGGAATAAAAACACCTTTGGTAACATCAATGATAACCTGAAGAAATGTGAAGAAGAAGCCAAGGTGATGCAAAGAACGGCTTGAAGGTGCTCGTCTTAATCTTCAACATGTTCACCTTCAGGAGGAAATTTTCTGGAGACAGAAATATAGAATCAAATGGTTGAAGGAGGGTGATCATAATACAAAATTTTTTCATGCTTGTGCAGTGTCCCAAAGAAGGAGATCGGCCATTAATGTCCTTCATGGTGATGATGGTTCTGTGGTGGATGATAAATCTGAAATGGCCGCTATGCTTGTTGCTCACTTTCAAAGTGCCTTCACCTCGTCTGATCATTCTCTTCATCCAGATGTTTTGGAATCTATTCCCTGTCTTTTGTTACAGGAGCAAAATCAACAGCTTTGTGCTGTTCCCTCTCCTGTTGAAATCAAGGAAGTTGTCTTTAGTATGTGCCCGGATAGTGCCCCTGGCCCTGATGGCTTTACTGGTCATTTCTTCCGTGATTTCTGGGATTTCATTGACAGTGATGTTTGCTTGGCCGTGAAGGCATTTTTTTGTGGTCATGCTCTTCCTAGATCCTTCACCTCTTCCCTCATTGCGTTGGTGCCCAAGGTGGATGACCCTCGTACCTGTGCTGATTTTAGGCCCATCAACTTATGTAACTTCTTTTATAAAATCATATCTCGTATCATAAGTGACAGGCTTTCACATGTTCTTCCTCTTCTAATATCGAAAGAACAAGGAGCTTTTACTAAGGGTCGTTATATTTTTGAAAATATTTCTTTGGCTGGGGAGATGGTTTAGCATTTGGCTAGGAGATGTCATGGTGGCAATGTCATCTTTAAGCTGGATATGGCGAAAGCATATGATCGTATGGAATGGGATTTTTTGATTGCTGTGCTCCAACGGTTTGGTTTTTCTTTGCAGTTCATTTCTCTTGTTGAACCTCTCATTTCAAATTGTTGGTTCTCAGTTATTTTTAATGGTCAGATCAATGAGTTTTTTAAATCCCGCAGGGGTCTTCATCAGGGAGATCCTATTGCTCCTGCTTTATTCATTCTTTCAGAGGAGGCGCTCAGTAGGGGTCTTTCTATGTTGTTCCATCGCAGCATTGGGGGGGCTTATTTCACGCTTCGGTGATGCCCTTTGATTTCCCATCTCCTGTTTGCTGATGATACCCTAATATTCTCTAATGGTTCAGCCCGTCATATAAGAAGTCTCATGAGGTTTTTGAGAAAATATGAAGCTTCCTCTGGCCAGCTCATCAATGTTTCCAAGAGTGCTTTCATTATTTCAGATCGTGCTCCCTTATCGCTTGGTCGTTCTATTACTGATCTAATGGGATTTGTGAAGGCGAGATCTCCATTCCGGTACCTGTGGGTTACTCTCTTTTGTGGAAGGCAAAAACCAGTGCATTTCAGCCACATCCTTTCTAAAACTGCGGCGAAGCTTCAATCTTGGAAGTCCGGCTTTCTGTCCTCTAGAGGGCGGCTTGTGCTTGTGAGACATGTTTTATCCGCCCTCCCTATCTACACCATGTCTTCCCAGGCCATCCCTGGTTCGGTTATCAGAGCGTTTCACAGGCTTCTGGCTAATTTCTTTTGGGGATCTTATGAGGGGTCCCCAAAAAACACTGGGTGTCCTGGCATGATATGTCTAAACCTGTGTCTTCTGGCGGTCTGGGGATCCTGGATATTCGTGGTATGCAAGTTGTCTTAAGGACTAAATTGCTTTGGAGGGTTCTCTCCTCCACTTCTCTGTGGGCTTCCTTCTTTAAAGCCAAATACTTGCATAAGGTTCATTATTCTGATGCTACATTTGATAATATGATTTCTGCGGAAAGAAGGTTATGGCAGCAAGCCGCCAGTCTTGTTTTCTCTAATCATAGAGTTTTTATATCTGGGCATGGGTCAATGGTCAGTTTTTGGTTGGACATATGGGCTGGGTCTGTTCCACTTCGGACATATCTACCTACGCATGTTTGGATGAATATTTCTGAAAAGTTTTGCTTTGTGCAACATGCCTTTTCAGATATTACTTGTGAACACCTTGCTATTTCCCGAGCGCATTGCCCTTCAGTGGTTCTGGATGGTGCACTTGCTAATGCTTCCGGCATGGACCTGTGGATCTGGTGTCCTGCTCCTGATGGGGTATTTACATCCAAGTCGGTGCGGTCCATTTTACAGGGGGATTCAACACACTCATGCTGGTCACATCTTTGGAGTTAATGTATTCCTCTTAAATGGTCCATTTTTACATGGCGTGTGGTATGTGGATGTATCCCTACTGATGATAGAATAGCTGCTTGTGGTATCCCGTTGTGCTCCAAATGCCCTTGTTGCCCTATCCCTCAATGTGAGACCATCCATCACCTTTTGTTTCAAGGGAAAATCGCTAATGATGTGTGGACTGTTGTGCATGGCTTCATCAACTTCAATAACCTTCATGTTTCATTGGTGCCCAGTGGGGTGTTTGGTTTCCTTTCAAATATCCGTTATTCTACAGTTGGTGGAACTATATCCAGGTGTCTTTTCTTGGCTATCCTATGGGAAATCTGGTGCAGTAGGAATCGTTGTCATTTTGATGATCAGGTGATGTCAGCTCAACGTATTCTGCATAGAGCGATGATTGCTGTTCGTGACATTGCTGCTGTATCTGTGTTTAAATGGTTTGATCTTACTTCTGCTCAGCGGGGTTTCATACGTTGTTGGAGTATTCCTGTGTCCTTTGCCTCCCAGGGTTGTCCGCTGGTTCCTGCCTCCTTTTGGTCGCTTCAAGCTTAATGTTGATGGGGCGTTCCAGTCTGGCACTGGTGTTGTGGCTGGTGGGGGTATTTTGCGAGATTGCCATGGTAATATCTTGTTCGCCTTTGCTGCAAATTACCCGGATGTTCACTCTAGCCTTCAATCTGAGGCTCTTGCTCTCAGGGATGGTCTTTCACTGTGCTATCAGAGAGGTTTTACTTCCGTTCTAGTTGAGTCTGATTCCCAAGTGTTAGTGCGCATCTTGCAACTCCGTGCATCCTGCCCGTGGCGGATGATCTACATTCTTCATGATATTATGCACTATTGTACAAAGGTTCAAGCCTCTATTTGCCATGTCTTCAGGGAGGCTAACCAAGTTGCTGATTCCTTAGCAGGTGTTGGTTGTTCTATTTCTGAGTTTCTTATTGTATGGTGCTCATGGGCCGATCTTCCCTCTACTGTAAGGGGTCCCTATCATCTTGATAAGATAGGTTGCCCCTCCATCAGGCCTTAGGATTCTTTTGTACTCATTATTTTATCGGTAATAAAATCTCCCTTCTAGGTGATGGGTGGTGGAGCGAACAACTCTCCCCTTCCCTGAAGGGGGGAGCGCTCTCCTGCCTTCCCTAACAGGTATCTATCCGATTTTAAAAAAAAAAGCCAAGGTGATGCAAGATGCTTTTGATGCTGACCCAACACCTACTAACCGGTCCACTATGGAGGGCGCTAATGCAAATCTGAGGAGAGCGATTAACTGTGTGGATATTTTCTGGGCTCAAAAGGCTCGTTTGCAGTGGCTGGACAATGGCGACAAAAACACTGCCTTCTACCATGCAGTGGTCCAAGGGAATAGGAGGCGAAATTACATTAACAGGTTGTAGGTTAATGGTTCCTGGGAGGAGGACCAGGATACTCTAAAGCAGAAGGCTGTGAACTATTTTAGTTCAATTCTTCAGTCATCTGCTCATAGCATTGATGACCAAATTTTGCAAGTTATCCTGGAGATTGTCTCGGAGGGTCAGAATGATATGCTTACTGCTACTCCCTCTGAGGAGGATATTAAGGCTGTAGTTTTCAGTTTAAACGCCAACAGTGCGCCGGGTCCTGATGGCTTTACTGGTCATTTTTTCACTTCTTGCTGGGATATTATTAAGAAGGAGGTGGTTGCTGCGGTTACTAGTTTTTTTTCAAGGATTTCCCCTTCCTAGAGAGGTTACCTCCTCCCTTATTGCACTTGTACCCAAAACTAAGAGCCCTGCCTCCTTTGGTGATTTTAGACCAGTCAGTTTGTGTAATTTCTGTTATAAAATCGTTTCTTGAATATTATGTGACAGGTTGGTTGAAATCCTTCCTCAGGTAATTCTTGAGGAACAAGGGGCCTTCGTTAAAGGCAGGTAATTATTGATAATGTTTCCCTGGCCCGACAACTAGTGAGAGATATTGATAGGAAGGTAAGGGGTCACAATGTTTTGTTCAAGCTTGACATTAAGAAAGCTTATGATACTGTGGAGTGGGACTTTCTCTTGGCAGTTCTTAAAAAATTTGGGTTCTCTCATCAGTTTATGTCTTATATTGATATGTTGATATCCAACTGCTGGTTCTCTATCCTGTTCAATGGGTCTCCATCGGGTTATTTTCATTCTACCAGGGGTCTCAGACAAGAGGATCCGATTGCTCCTGCTCTTTTTATTCTTATGGAGGAAGCACTAAGCAGAGGTATCAGTCACATGGTTCAGGCATAGATTCTCCAACCTTACGCTGGTCCTAGAAATTGCCCGAGGATATCCCATCTTCTTGACACTGATGATACCCTTGTTTTCTTGAATGGGGGAATTCAGAACATTAGGAGATTTATGGATTTCTTGGAAAAATACTCTAAGTCCTCTGGTCAGCACATCAACGCTTCAAAGAGCTGCTTCATGATTACTCATAAGGCGTCTGCTCATGCTATCAACAGAATAAAGCTGGTCACCGGGTTTAAAAGATAGAATCGTCCACTTCTTTACTTGGGTGTTCCCCTGAGACCTGGAAGAATTCTTGCTTCTGATTACCAACCTCTCATTGAAAAGGTGAACCAGAAGCTTGCTGATAATTGCATAATTGTTATGAATAATCGTGCCATTTGATTGACAAATAATTGATAATTTTATAAGTTCTGTTATCATTTCATTACAAGTGCGGAAATTGATAAAATCTCTGTTGTGTTGTGATTGCAGGATTAATGGGCCAAGAAATGAAGTGTCAAATGGGCCAATAAATTTGATTGGATCAAGAGAGAATAATGAGAGATTCTTTATTTTTTAATATTCCCTCTCTCTCTTTCTTTTTAAAAACACTTTCTCATTTTAAAAATCTCCTCTCCTATTTTCTAAAAATCTCTTTCCTTTAATCTCTCCCCCTTCCTCTCTTTTCTCTAACACTTTATAAACTCTCTCCCTCTCTTTCTCATGCTATTATTCCCCTCACTTTCTCTCTCTCCCTCTCTCCTCCGATCCCCTCCTTCCTCTCTTCTTCTCCTTCCTCTTCTCTTCCTCCTTCTTCTTCTTCCTCTCTTCTTCTTCTTCCTCCCGGCCTCTCTCTTCTTTGCACAGGAGAAGCAACAAGCACAGAGCAGCAGCAGCACCCTGGCCCCTGCCCCCGGCCCGCACCGCCAGCGGCCAGCCCGCACCGCCTGCCGCGCCCGCTTGGCCCCGCACGCGCCCCGCGCGCCTGCCCCAGCCGCCCGCCACGCGACCCCCGCGCGCCTGCCCCGCGTCGCCACGCGCCTGGCCGCCCGCGCCGCCCGCGCTGCCTGCCGTGCCCCTACGTGCATGCATGCACGTAGAGGCACAGCGCCTCCTCTCGCGCTCTCTCTCCTCTCTCCTCTCTCTCACGCGCCTCTCTCCTCTCTCTCGTCTCTCTCTTCTCTCTCTCCTCTCGCCGCCTCTCTCTTCTCTCTCCACTCTATCTCTTTTCTCCCTTCTCTCTCCTCTTTCTCGTCTCTCTCTTCTCTCTCCTCTCTCTCTTCTATCGCTCTCTCTCTTCTTTCTCTTTTCTTTCTTCTCTCTTTTCTCTCTCCTTCCATCTCTCTTATTCTCTCTCTTATTCTCTATATTTCAATGTACTTGTTAATGGCTTTGGATTAGAATACACTCTTTGCGTTAATCATTTTGTTATTGTTTAATAGATTATAGTTTTTAGTTGTATCTTGTGTTCTCTCATTCCCTCTCTATCTCTCTCTTTATTTATTTACTTAGCTTAGATTTATTTAATTCAACTTAGTTTAAATATCACCACGTTATTTTCCTAAATAAAAACTCAAGGTTTTCAACTCTAAAATCTAGTTCTCCGTGGATTCGACTCGGCTCTCACCACTTAACTATTGTCAAAATAATTAGTGTAGGCCGGTAATTTTGAGATTGTTAGTCATGTTTGTAACGACGCATTCGTGAGCTATCAATTTTTGGCGCCGTTGCCGGGGAATTAGATTTTTAGTTTTGATAATCTTGTTTTTTTTTTTTGTATATATTCAGGCTAACATTTTCTTTGTTTTTGTAGGTATCAAATAAAAAGTGAAAAATCCTGAAAATTGTAAAATTGAAGAATCTGTCAGAAATCTGTCACTAAAAGTAAGATATGTAAGAAAAAGGGGCTGTCTTGAAAAAAATCCGAAAATTGCAAGAAAAATCAGAAAAAAAGGTAAGTTGAGGTGAGTTCCCTTCTCTTTCCCACTCTTTCCATTTGTTTTCATTTCCAAAAGAACGAGGGATTGCGTTGGAGGTAAGTACCATTAAAACCCTCTTGATTTAGTTTCCTTTCCTTAGTTACCATGTTTAGATAATAAAAAAAAATCAAAAAAATCAATCTCTTGAATCCAATAAAAGATGTCATGTCAAGATTAGAAACCTTCCATCGTTAGGACATGCATCATTTAGATTTCCATCTTTAGGTAATTTCTCTTTTTTGAAAAGTTTCATTTCTTGTCGAAGATTGCGGGAGGCAAGGTGAGAATCTGAATTTTTTTTTAGAAAGCATGATCATGCATTGCCATGCTTGCATAGAACCCCTTGCTTGATTTTGTGGTGTGCACATCATTTCTAAATATTTTAAGGGCAGTTTCCTTAACAAGATAAGGTGGGGATTTGATCACCCTTCCTTAGCCCACAAACCACAATTTCCTGCATCTTTTGCATTCCCAAGCCCAATAAAAGAAAGTAGAAACTTGACCTAGGGTTCGCTTTGAGACTTAGGCCCACTTGGGCCCACTATCAAGTTTGGAGACTGGTGTCTAAGGCTAGAGGTTTATTGGCAAACGCCTAAGTGGACAAGTGGTTACTTAATTAGGTCCCTGTGAGAGCAGGGGGAACCTCCCACTTTCCCACCTCTTACCTGGCCAGTTAACGAGCTTGAGAGTGGATTTGAGTTAGGCCTCAGTTGATTAGTGAGAAATCAATTGTTTATGTCTTAAGGAACCATAGGTGTCATAGGATTAATTATTTGCTAACTTATTTGAAAATATAAAAAAATCAGATATTTCAAAAAAAAAAGAGAGATTTATGTGGGTTGACAATCATGGTTATGAAATTGGCACTTCAATTGAACAAATTGGATCAGCCCACTATGGTATGCACTCTCAACCTCACCCACTTTATCCATCAACCTCTACTTACCAGTCCAATGACTCCAAATGGACTCAAGCCCATCTGATTCATGGTCACCCAATTAAAGATCACATGTATGATTCAAGGTGGAGGAAATATGTTGACTCACTTTATATCTCATCACCTCCCTCAACCCAAGAACAGACCCAAACCTTTCAAGTGTTATCCACACCCACTCCTTACTCAAAGGTTGACCAAGGTGTCTCCCCTGAAAAATTGAGTTTACTCTATCAAGATCCTCAAGGGGAAATTCAAGGACCCTTTCTAGGTGCCGAAATCATATCATGGTTCGATCAAATTTTTTTTGGCATTGATCTACCTGTGTGCCTAACAAAGGCTCCTGAAGGCACACCCTTCCAGCCACTTGGAGAAGTAATGCCACATTTAACACTTAGAGATCAACCTATTATGGCCCAAGCCCAAAATCTACCTATCCACAACTTTCAACATTGGGCCCAATGCCAAATTGATATTCATGACAAAAGCCATCATGAGGGACATGTATATCCACAGTCCACTTATACTTCTCCCCCGCAATCAGGCCTATTTGATGATCAATTTGGGCAATTTATGCAAAAATTCCATGATAACCAACAAATCTTTGAGCAAACATTTACCCAACAACAACAAGAATTGGAGCAATCCTTTGTCAAAACTGACCTCCTGATTACTCAACTGATGGAAATCAGAAGGAGGCAAGATAGTCAGTCACCATGCCAACCCATTGACAATTATGCACATCATTATCTTGATTGTGACCAACAATTTGACTCTCAAATTTCATCCACAACTTCTCAGTCCAACATGATTGTGGACACGCCCACTTGGAAAATGAGAGATAATATTAATGAGTCAAATCAAGAGGAGATGGGTGCCACTGAAAGTCAATCCATGGTCTTAGCCCAACTTGAAACTGACCATCAAGAAAACTCCATCCATAATGTCATATTTGAGGAAAGCTCTAATGAGTTAGTTGAACTCAAGTTGGGGGGAGACGAAAAAGAATGTCATCTAGATGGGCCCAAGTTTGATGTGACATTGTTTCAAGTGGGTGACAAAGAAGAAGTGAGTGTTGAGAAAGAGTTGGGTGTAATCATCAATCATTCTTATTGGGTAAGAGATGAACTAGAAATTCTGCCTGAAGTCCACATTAACTGGGTCTCTCTTGATGTCGAGAAAGACATGGAACTCCTACCTCTCCCTGATCTTGGCAAATCCAACATGTTCATGGACATGCTACCACTAGCTGATCGGTCAACTGCACTTGAACCTTTTAAGCATCCTTGTGTTGAAAGTCATATCCATTTCATTCCAGATCATGCTACTATTTTTGACTCAAGTCAGCCTATGGAGTTCAAGCAATCCTCTGAGCATCCAACTCAATCTGACCTCAATATCATGAAAGAGGATCTGAAAATGGAAGTTGTGGGTGAAAAGGATGAAAACAATAAAGTCCACATTGATGTGTTCAAAACATATAAGATTTTAAGTGTCCAAATGAATATTTCTTAATTGAAGATATGATCTTGAATACCCCAATTTCTCTAGCATTTAATGATATGAAGGGTAAGTTTGGCCCACTTGACCCACCATGGCTGGTGATGCCCTACAAAGAAAAAATTTGGCGTCAATTGATTGGGGGTGTTACGTGACCCTGTTACCCCCATGTGTCTGGCTGAAGATATTAAACTTAGCGCTTGTTGGGAGGCAACCCAATATTTTTAGGAAAATTGATTTCTATTGATTTGGTTTTTATTTTGTGTCTTAGGTGTTTGCTGGCCACTATCCTTTGATGAAGTTAGTGTGCAACCACCCGCATGTGATCATCAGGTTGCATCTCTCCTTTCTTAACTTACCTGGCTTTATTCTATTGTCATTACTTTTATGCCATTGAGGACAATGTCATTTAAGTTGGGGGGAGAGAAAAATTGTATTTCAAATTTTTGTCCCTAACATTGTGCTTCATGCTTCATATTTCATGCAAGAAATTTTTTTTTTTTTCTAACTTGACTCATAGTGTGTACTTGTGAAGGTGGTGAGTTGAAGGGGTGAGTTAACTAGTTATGTTTTTAGCATCTTCCTCAAAATACATTTGAAATTTCATCAACACAGTAAAGTATTATTAGGAGCTATTCAAATGGATGATGAGAGTTTTACCTAACATTCAAGTTGATTGATTGATATTCTACACTCCTATTGACGACCAATCGTGGGGAAAAAGCTACCTGCCTACAAATAAATGTGAAAATGTGTGGAGTAGTGAAAAAAAAAAGAAAAAAAGAAAAAAATAGAAACATGGAAAATGCCCCTGATCTTAGTAATCGGGTCTATGGCTCCTAAGGTAAGAGTTGAGGCTCGCGTCAAACGGTGAAGGGAAGTGCAGCACCATGTAAATAAAAAGAGAAAAAACGAGCATGAAAAAGAGAATTAGGCAGAGTGAAAGCTACCTGTAATTCGAGGATCGAATTTAAGGAGTGTAGAGTTGATACCATCCTTGAGTGATAAGTAAAAAGCACATGCATCCTCTTTTTGATGCTCAAACATTGAACAAAAAGTCATGAAATTTTGTGTGTATCTTGAGGAACTATCTAATGACATGAACTGACATATTTGCCTTTGACACTCTCGATTGGAACTTGAAATACTTATGACCAAGCATTCTCATTCTTACTTTCTTGTCATGAAGTATGATGTTTTAAACTCTTGTCTGTCCCAATTATTTACTTATGTGCATTGCTAAGGGACTAGCAATGAGTAAGTTGGGGGGTGTGATAATTGCATAATTGTTATGAATAATCGTGCCATTTGATTGACAAATAATTGATAATTTCATAAGTTCTGTTATCATTTCATTACAAGTGCGGAAATTGATAAAATCTCTGTTGTGTTGTGATTGCAGGATTAATGGGCCAAGAAATGAAGTGTCAAATGGGCCAATAAATTTGATTGGATCAAGAGAGAATAATGAGAGATTCTTATTTTTTAATATTCCCTCTCTCTCTTTCTTTTCAAAAACACTTTCTCATTTTAAAAATCTCCTCTCCTATTTTCTAAAAATCTCTTTCTTTTAATCTCTCCCCCTTCCTCTCTTTTCTCTAACACTTTATAAACTCTCTCCCTCTCTTTCTCATGCTATTATTCCCTCACTTTCTCTCTCTCCCTCTCTCCTCCGATCCCCTCCTTCCTCTCTTCTTCTCCTTCCTCTTCTCTTCCTCCTTCTTCTTCTTCTCTCTCTTCTTCTTCTTCCTCCCGGCCTCTCTCTTCTTTGCACAGGAGAAGCAGCAAGCACAGAGCAGCAGCAGCAGCCTGGCCCCTGCCCCCGGCCCGCACCGCCAGCGGCCGGCCCGCACCGCCTGCCGCGCCCGCTTGGCCCCGCGCGCGCCCCGCGCGCCTGCCCCAGCCGCCCGCCACGCGACCCCGCGCGCCTGCCCCGCGTCGCCACGCGCCTGGCCGCCCGCGCCGCCCGCGCTGCCTGCCGTGCCCCTACGTGCATGCATGCACGTAGAGGCACAGTGCCTCCTCTCGCGCTCTCTCTCCTTTCTCTCACGCGCCTCTCTCCTCTCTCTCGTCTCTCTCTTCTCTCTCTCCTCTCGCCGCCTCTCTCTTCTCTCTCCACTCTATCTCTTTCTCCCTTCTCTCTCCTCTTTCTCGTCTCTCTCTTCTCTCTCCTCTCTCTCTTCTATCGCTCTCTCTCTTCTTTCTCTTTTCTTTCTTCTCTCTTTTCTCACTCCTTCCATCTCTCTTATTCTCTCTCTTATTCTCTATATTTCAATGTACTTGTTAATGGCTTTGGATTAGAATACACTCTTTGCGTTAATCATTTTGTTATTGTTTAATAGATTATAATTTTTAGTTGTATCTTGTGTTCTCTCATTCCCTCTCTATCTCTCTCTTTATTTATTTACTTAGCTTAGATTTATTTAATTCAACTTAGTTTAAATATCACCACGTTATTTTCCTAAATAAAAACTCAAGGTTTTCAACTCTAAAATCTAGTTCTCCGTGGATTCGACTCGGCTCTCACCACTTAACTATTGTCAAAATAATTAGTGTAGGCCGGTAATTTTGAGATTGTTAGTCACGTTTGTAACGACGCATTCGTGAGCTATCACTTGCTACCTGGAAACCAAGACTTATTTCACAAGCGGGTAGAGTTACCCTCATTAACTCTGTGCTGGCTTCTCTTCCAGTATACTTGGCAGCGTCTTCTTCTATTCCTAGAAGCTTCTTAAATTATTTTGACAAAATTACTGCCTCCTTCTTCTGGAATGGGTCGGATGGGTTCCGTAGGCACCACTGGGTGGTCTGGACCAATATCAAATGTCCTCTTGAGGAGGGTGGCCTGGGCCTCCGTGATCTTAAGCAGGTGCAACTGGCCTTGGCTGTGAAGTCCCTCTGGAATGTTATCCATGGTACCTCCTTTTGGGCTACTTATGCTAGAAAACGCTTTCAGAATGGTAATTATAGAAGCTTACCGGGCATGTCTTCTAAGACTCGGAGTAAGGCTCTCCTTATTATCCAGGAAAATACTAGATGGATACATAGAAATGGCTGTAACATTGATCTTTTATCTGATGTCTGGCTTGGGGAGAGGCCACTTTCTGATTTTCTTTGCTCCAACTATGATGTTAACCAGATTACTCTCCATGATGCAATAGCTGACACCCATCATCCTATAATAAATTTTCTTCCTAATGGGATTTTGCAGGGGGTTACTCTTACTGAAGAAGATGACAGATGCATTTGGGGGGCCTCTAAAGATGAGAATTTCTCCTCAAAATTGGCATACAACTTGGTAAGGAATTCTGGTGTAAGACGTCCACCTTTGAAGAAAATCTGGCATTCAACGTACAACAGGAGAGCATCCTTGTTCTGCTGGAAACTAATTAATAGAGCTGTCCCTGTTGACAAAAGAATTGTTGAGAGTGGCATATATCTGGCTTCCCGTTGCTCTTGCTGCAGAAATCCGAACTATGAGGATCTTAACCACCTCTTTATTCATGGAGAGCTGGCGGTGGCATTATGGACTTGGTTTTCTCCCTTAATCAATCCAAAGGTTTATCTTCACAGGAGTATCACGGCTAGAGTGTGGAGCTTCCTGTCATCCACTAATACTTCCTCTCCTTTTGGTCATGTTTCCCTTTATTGCCTCATCCTTTTGCTTTAGGAAATATGGAAAGGGCGACGTCTAGCCAGGTTTGAAAACAAGAGGACTTCTGTTAGGATGGTGATCAACAACATCAAATACATTATTGCCCATTCTTTATCTAAAATGCAGTTTTCAATGGAGGCCATTCCTTTTGAGGTACAAGTTCTTCATCAATTTGGCTTCTTTCCACAATGCAAAATCAAACAATGCAAGTTCATCCGTTGGATCCCTCCAATAATTGATTTCTCCTTAAATGTGGATGGAGCTAGCAAAGGGAATCCTGGATTTTGCAGTGGTGGAGGTTGTATCCGTGATAAGTATGGTTCCGTTCGGGTTGCTTTTGCTCATTACTATGGCTATAGAAATAGCATGATTGCTGAGGTTAGGGCGCTTTGTGATGGCCTTCGTTTGGTGGAATTGCTTGGAATTCGGCTTTCCATTGTTCATTCGGACTCTCTGGCTTTGGTTACCTCAATCCATTCTGGTCGTTGTCCAACTTGGCATGCATACCGCTGGTGGCGAGATGCTATAACAATCCTCAAGAATAAATCTTACTTGTTATGTCATGTTTATAAGGAGATCAACCAAGTAGCGGATGCTCTTGCTAATTATGGTTGTCAGGTTAAGGAGAACAAAGTTTTCTGGGGACCTTCCAGTGTTCCCCACAAATGTAAGGGTCCCATAGCGCTAGATAGAATGGGTTTATGCCATGTCAGGCTCATGTAATCAGGGTTTGCTTTGATGTACATTCAATTCTATTTATAAATGTTTGGCCCAGGATTCTCTCTGGTGGAGTGAGTCCATTCTCCCCCTCTGGGGGAGGGTGCACTCTCCTAGATTGAGTTCCTGAGGACCGCTTCCAAAAAAAAAAATGTAGTTTCCTATTTTCGGAGTTCCTGCAGCTCTAGCCGGTGAGGGACTGATAATTCCTACTAGGCCTTGTTCGCGAGGCTCACTTCCCGTACTTCCTTCTGTTAGGGGCTCGTCGTCGCGGGAGCTCGGTGTCAGATGGGTTGCGGAGGCGGCCGTGGCACCGTGTGCTGTCAGCAGCAGTGAGAGCGAGTGTTGTGAGCTCTTGTAGTTGAATGAGTTGAGAGTTGTGCTTTACAAGTTCTCGGGTATGCCCCTTAAGGACTGCACCTTTCTTCTTGTACCTGTACTTTTACTTGGGACACGTTGTACAATTGTTATATCTTGTTATAGTTATTTAAATTTAGTACATATCTCACTAGACTATTCTTCTAACCCTTTCGGGTCTTCGGATCTGTTAGTGGCAGCGCGAACTTCAAGGTCCCTGGCGGGGGTCTGGGAGGTCAGGTCGTTACAATTGGTATCAGAGCGTGCGTCTATTGAGATTTGTAATGAGTTAATAACTATAGCTTTCCCAAAGAAAGGTACTAGTACGCTGCTGACACCGTCCGTCTAGTGTTAGGTTTGTGCTTTCAATTGTTTTGCGGGCGTGCGGCTTCCCTGTATGGTTCATGTGCATGCTGCAAGAGGGTTGTACCTGTTGCTGTGTCACGTGCATGGCGAGTGTGGTCGCTCGGTGTGTTCGTGCCGTGGTGGTGTAGTTGGCAGTGGACTTGCTTGCAGTGGTCTTCCCCATATGGAGGACGGTTGCAGGCAAGTCCATATGTGGTGCTCCTGGTCATCTTCATCGCATTTGGGTGCGTGTGTGTCGCGAAGGCTGAGAGAGCCTGCGTGTGGTGTGGCCTTCACTAGTGCAGAGTTGTTGTCTGTGGAACCGGTTGAAGTGTCTCTTCCTTGTTGGCTGTTCCCCTGTTGTTGGGGTGTGCTGTGTTGGTTGTGTGTGTGGTCTCCTATCTATGCACTGTTGTGCACTGTGCTCTGCTCAGTCAGCGTCGTTGCTGGAGCTAAGAAAATGTTCTGTGTGCCGTGTTGCATTGCTGGTTGAGCGTTGTGACACTTGTCTATGGTTGTGGTCGGTCTGGTGCTGGATGGTTGTGAGCTCTGGTGAGGTCCTCCCAGAGTTCTTTTCTGTTGGTTCTGGTGGAAGTGAGTTTTCCCCAGAGCTGTGTTGTGCTCGTTTTTGGTTTCTGTTGCGTTGCCCTCTAGGTTGAGGTGCATCGCTTGGTTGCCTTGTGTTCTGGTGAGGTTTCCCAGAACCGTTTGTTGTTGTCTTGGTGATGGTTTTCCCCAGGACTGTTTCGTGCTCGTTTCTGCTATTGCTGTGCTGCCTCAGGGTCTGAGGTATGCTATTGATTTGGTTGGTGCGTTCTGGTGGGTTTTCTCAGAATTGTGCCTTGGTGGGGTTCTGGTGGAGGTTCTCCCAGGACCGGCTTGCGTTGCTTCTGCTTGCTACGGTGTTCTCTTTGAAGTTCTATGTTGTTTGGTTGTTTGGGTTGTACATTCTGGTGAAGGTTCTTCCCAGGATCGCCCTTCGTCATTTTTGTCGGAGGTTCTTCCCAAGAGTGCTTTGTGTTCGTTTCTGGTTACCGTTGTGTTGCCCTTGTGGTTTGAAGTGTGCCGTTTGGTTGGGCTGCGTTCTGGTGAGGTTCTCCCAGGACATCTCTTGGCACTTTTGGTGGAGGTTCTCCCCAAAGCTGCTTCGTGTTGTTTTGGTTGTCACTGCTCTCTCTCTCTCTTTCTCTCTGTAGAGATGAGCTGTCGTTGTTACCGGTTGGAATGTCTGTGCTATAGTCTGCTTGGGCGTTTTCGGTCAAGGTGTTGTGCGCATGGCCGCACGTCTGGCTGCTGCGTTGGCCAGCTTGCCTTGTTGTTCGTTTTCGAGTTTTTCAGTTGCGCTAGTGGGACTTTGTGTGTCCTCGTGCCTCGGATGGTTTGCTTCATTTCTCGCGCCCTGCGTGCTCTCGCTAATGTTGTCTGGTGAGTGCCATGGGTGTCTGGTTGGCTGTGCTTCTTGTGGAAGTGTCAGCCTTGTGTTGTGGTTTTGCCTCTCGCGTGTGGAAGAGACTCGTTGCATGTCTCCTTCCTCTGCTTTTTGTGGGTTGCTCAAGGTGGCGATGCTCTACTGTGGTGTTGTGTTGCCAAGGTGCACATCGTTGCGACCTTTTGGTGGAGTCATTTTCCCTTGAGTTGTTTTTGGGTTGAGTTGGTTGCTCCCCTCGTGCTGTCGTTTTCATGTGGCACCGTGGGTCGGTGGACCTATTCGTGTCGTTTGTTGTTGATTGTTTCTTGCTGCCTACCTGGACAATTTGGGGCATTGGGTCCCTGTTGGTTTGGTGTGAGGTAGTATCATTCTCTGTTGGGTTGCTTTCATGAGTGTTGTTTTATTGTGCATTGATTTTTCGTGGTTCACCTTGCTCGTGCAAGTGTTATTCCGGTGTGTACTCAATCGTGCCTCGGCTTGTGCCTTGGAGGTTTTTCGTGTCGTCGTTTTGGTGTTTAGCTTCTCTATCAGTCGCGATAGAGGTGGTGCTTTTCACTCTTGCGTGCCAGGGATTCGGTGTGGTCTTTTGCTTCCCATGCGGCAGAGTCGGTGCTCCGTGTTCTATGTGCTTTTTTGAGTCGACGTGGTTGTTGTGCTCTTGATGTTGTCGGCTTTCCGTGCGCTTCTCTTGTGGGTCTCTGGTGGAGAGTCCCCTTCGGTGGGCCCTGTGTCGTCTTGGGTTGTTGGTGCAGTTGTGTGTACTGCACCTTGAGCGTTTTCTGATGCTTCGTGTCCTTGTGCCTCAAGGGTCGGAGCCGGTTTGGCCTGTTGTGCCCTTTCAGGCTTGCGGTGTCACGTCCCGTCATTTAACATATCTATAAATGCCGGAACATGAGCGAATGAGAAATCAAGAGTAAAATTGAACTAATTGAACAGTAAATTTGCTCAGAGGCTTCACTAAATAAAAATTATTATTCACCATTCAATAGGTGTTACATGGTTCTTGATTTACATTATAAAATAAAATGCCACCATGGTTGGTCTCTCCACACACAAGTCCCGAAGTCCCGCCTTGTAAAATTGTAGATTACCTGAAAAAGTGGAATTTGATGAGCTAACTAGCCCAGTAGAATTCAATTCCTTGAAATAGAAAGGATTCAAACGTATAATCCCAAGATAAGATCTTATGTATAGCTAGCACTGAGTGTTCAAGAAATTGGACAAATGAGCCAAATTGATATCACGTATTGAACAAGAATAGTTTAGAAGAAAAATCAATAACTCAGGATGATACTTGAATTCAGAGTCAGACACATTTTCACACACACAAGCATGATATGATAACTAATCAAACACGAACTGATGCATGCCAACATCCACAAATTCTCATCGCTCGCGCGCGGCCACTGACGAATTCGGGCGCTCCCCCCAGGACTGAACCAGCCCTTTAGTTGCCAGGCATATTTCTCGAACGAGTCCAAAGACTCACAACTTGTCATCATCACACACTCATCCTTATAATGAATCAAGGACACACAAGGCTTCACTCATAGTTCACACACAAGAATTAAGGAACTCTATTCCTTCATTGATTTCAGAAATTGATGCTCTCATAAGGTCAATTATGTTCGGAACTTTGAAGTGATGATTCATGGTAAAAAGAAAAGAAGCTTGACTGGTTTAGTAGGTGTTTAAGTGGTAGAAACATCCATGAATGAGTGAGTATTTAGTTAGAACAATTAGGTGTAGTTCTGATCAAGAAATGAGTCAAGTTAGGTGCTGATTTCCAAGTCTGGCTATGCCTGTCGACAGCCAGGGTGTTGCTGTCGACAGGTAGGGCTTTCCCAGAAGCTGAAATCTCAGCCTGGCAGTGGCTGTCGACAGCCAAGGGGGTGTCTGTCGATAGCCCCTGTCAGATTTGGTTTTCTGGGTTCTAGCAAGGTGGCCCTGTCGATAGCTAGAAGCAGGGTTGTCGACAGGTGCTACGTAGACTTTCAAAATTTGATTAAAACCTACTAGAAATTGTACTACCAAGCTCTTCCATCATTCCTAACATGATTAGGACTTTAACAAGTATAATCTCAACTTCAAGAATCAAACCAACGTTACGAGGAAGTGAAAGAAAGAGCATGGAACATGGTACACATGAATGACCAAAAGAGAAGACAAACTCAAGGGGAGAATTACTGGAAGAGCAATTTCCATAGAACTCTCTTTTCTTATTCCATTAATCATTTATCAAGGTACACTCACTTGAGACTTTCATGATCTCTCAACAAATCAACTCTAAGAAGGTAGAAAGAACTGTCATAGCTCAATCTACACTACACAGTAGGATCAACATGATTTCAGATTTAAACAAGTTATGATGGAAGAGAAGTGATGTATGACCCTCCATGACCAAACACTAATTTAAACACGATGAAAGGTTCAATTCTTATCACGAAACTACTTTCCGAATCTGGAAAATAGCATACACATGGTAAAAGATTACCTCAAACTATTGATTCAAGTTGAGAAGTAGGAAGAAGAAGGGATAGGAAGTAAATCCTACAGACACACAACTAAAACATGATTATAAGGGATGGATACACTGTTTCAAAAGAGAATTCACAAGTTTTAAGCAAGTAAATAGGTGATCATGACCTCTTTAACAAAGGTGGGAGTCAAGGATTTAGAAAAGAGTAAGAAAGGAAAAGAATCCTACCTAACTAACAAGATAAACCTTCACTTGATCTTGACGAATGAATCCACACCCAGCAAGAGAAGAGTTCCCATAGAATTGTAGCAACAGTTACTTCAAAGTGGAAGTAGCAAAGCATTCCCACGACAGCAACTCCAGCACCAAGGAGTATGCACAACAACATTAACAGTAGAAGAAGAAAGTAGCTCCACCGGCAATAGCCCAACCGCAACAGCAGGAGCACAAACAAAAGAGAAACCAGAGCAAGGAGTAGTAGAGGTGGAAGAGAGAAGGACTGGAACATCGGATGGTGAAGGGCTTTTATAAGCTAACAAGCGCCCCATGCACCAAGGCACGTTGGCCGCCTAGGTGTTGCGATAACACCATTTTGATTCCTATAGCAACACGTCTCACATGCAAGCTTTTCAAAGCTTACACCTATGGGGCAAACGTGTAGGCCTCACACCTAGGTAAGGTGGCTCACACAGCCCCTAACACGTAGGTAAATAAAATTACCCAAAAAATAACCACCGTAAATGGCCCATAATTCGGTTGGCCCAATAATCACTATATAAATGTGTTCCAACGATGTCCGTTTGTATTAAAATTTTAACCATAGACTAATGTGATGATTTTACAAATTATGGTGATTTTAGTTTAATTTTTAGAATTTATTTTACACTAGGTGAAAAATCGCTCGGAAAATAGTTGCGTCGGCTTAATCTCAAAATCCGTACGTCAACAAATCCAGATATTTACATTTCTGATATCACCACATTTTTTTAGAAATTATGGTGTTCTCAGATTTCATTTTCTTTATAGTTTTTCAGTGTCGCCCTATCGGAGCGCGCACCTCTACGTACGACACTGGAATAACATTTATTAATGCTAATTAATCCCAGATATTAATTATTTAAATCTCATAATAATAACCAAGTCTAATAATCATATTATTCATATTTTCTAATGAATAAATTTTTTTGGGGTGTTACATGCGGTCCTTTGTATGTGGCTTTTTGGCGGGTCTATGGTGAAGAGTCCTTGTTAGCCCGTGGTGTTGTTTCGGCCGCTGGTGCACCTGTGTTGCACTTTGCTTAGTTTTTGGTGCTTGTGGTAGCAGCGTGTGCTCGTGCTCAAGTTTTTCGGTTTTGTGCCGTATGAAGCCTTGGTGCATTGTGTTGTACCTTGAGTGGCTCCTGGTGCTTGTGATAGCACCAAGTGTTGTGTCGTATGCCCTGATCAGGAGCTTCGTGTGTCGTTTCACGAGTTTGCTCGGTGTAGGAGGCGTTGAGCTTTCTGCCGCTGGGACACTTTGTGCTGGCCTGTGCCTTGTGGTTGTACCGTTACCACTGTGGGGTGGCTGCTTTGCCTTGTCTAGGTAGCCCTATCGATGGTACACCAGACTTTTGTCGTGGCCTGTGTCTAGGTTTTCCCTCTTACTTTGGGGGCGAGTGTGTTTCGTTGTGGTACCCTGCTTCGGTTTGGGTCCCTCTGAGGTCGGCGTATTGTCCTCGACCTCTGTGGTTGTTTCGGTTCTCGTGTGGTTGTGCGCCTTTCTGGTGGTTGGCATGTTGGTACCCGCGCTAAGCTCTGTGTGCGTGTGGCGGGTGTGCTGCCAACTCTTCGTTGGTTCTGCGGTTGTGCGTGGTGTTGGAGAGTCTGTAAGCCAATAGCGGAGTCTCCTGTCGGTTCGTCCGATGACAGTGAGGCCTATTGGCTTGCTAGTACTCGACCACATGGTTTGTCGATGTTGTGAGGTGCCCAGTTTTGGCTTGACCTCATACGTCTTTCGTGCTTTCGTCGCGATGTGTCGCACTGTGGAGTGTGTAGTATCCTAGTTTCGTGGTTCCACGTGTGCTAGCTGTCCCTGTTGGACCGCGAGGAAGGTCTGGGTGAGACCTAGCGGTGGTGGTGGACGCTGTTTTGTGCGTTGAGGATTCTCCGTGAGCGTGATGTTGCTCTAGTTCTCGTTGTTCGCGTGGCTTCTCGATTGGGTTGGTGACTGATGCTAGCTACTGCTAGTAGCGTGAGGCTGTTCCCCTAAGTGTTGTGCTTGACTCTCAGGCAATTTTCCAGTTGTTGTTAGCAACTGTGTGCTCGGTCGGGTTTTGCTGGCGACGGAGTGGGTTGTTGACTAGCGTTTCTCGTGTTGCTGTTGGCAACTGCGTCCTCTGTCGGGTTTGGCTGGCGACAGAGTGGGTTGTTAGTTGGTCGGTCCCAACAGTGAGGTCTATTGATGGTTGCAGTTGTGCGGTTTTCGACTGGCATTTTTTGCTGTTCAAGTCGATTTTGGGCTTTTCTCGGCACCTGTGGGGTCGTTGTTCCGTTTGGATGCCTCACGTGTGGCTGGAGTGAGCCATTGGTTTTCGATTTTGTGCTCCACGTGCATTTGGAGCGTGTTGTGAGCCGTTGGGTTTTCGGTTGTGTGCTCCCTGTGTGAGCCGTTGGTTTTCCGGCTTCATGTGCATCGTGCATGTTTGGCGGTGTGGTTGTTGCCACGAGGAGGTCGTGATGAGACTTAGTGGCTCTTTGCTCCTGCGCTTCGTGTGCTCCGCGCGTGTTTGGCGGTGCGCTTGTTGCCACAAGGAGGTCATGGTGAGACTTAGTGGCTTCTTCGCACCGGTATTACGTCTGCTCCCTGTGCTTCTTTTCGTTCCTCAGGTTCTCTTGAGCTTGCCTGAATTTCGAGGACAAAATTATTTTAAGGGGGGTAGATGTAAGACCCGACTTCCTAGCTTTTTGTCCAGTGTCTGGGATGACTGGCTACTAACGCGTCCAGGCTGGGCGACGCGTTAGTGTCGCATCGTGGGTGTCTAAAGTGATAGTCATCCTTGTCGCGATGAGCTTGTGCGTAGTGTTCTTGTCGCGCCTTGCTTCTTTGTCGCGTCTTCGTGTCGAGCCCGGTCAATGGGTCGCGACAGTGTTCCGTAGCTTCAGTCCTCTGACGCTTGTCAGGGTGGCAGATGTGTCAGTACTACCTGTTGGGTTGTCGCGGCGTCCCTAGGGGACACATTCTTGTCGTGGTGTGTTGACCCATCGCGTTACGGTCCTTAACACAACGCATCGCCCCTTTGTGTCTTCGGTGCCGAAGGCTTAAGGCCTTGGCCGGCGATCCCTTCTCCCTTTCTCCCTCCTTCCCCTCTCTTCTCCCCCTCCGGCGGTGCTCCACCTCCCTCTCTCCCCTTTGTGTGTTTCAGGCGAGCAGGAGGGCTGTGCTCGTGTTCCTGGCGTCGTGGAGCTTGCGTGGAGTGAGGAGGAGGTGGCCAATCTGATGTGAAGGGCCCTTATGGGTTTGTTTCTTCGTTTAAGGTAGGGATTTCTTGTACCCTTCTCGATCCGGGTGGATTGGGAGCCCCTCGTGGTTTGTAGATAGTATTTACTGCTTCTCCATGCTCCCCTTCCTGTGTGGAGTGTTTGTGGTGTGTGGGTGGTGATAATTGCATAATTGTTATGAATAATCGTGCCATTTGATTGACAAATAATTGATAATTTCATAAGTTTTGTTATCATTTCATTACAAGTACGGAAATTGATCAAAACTCAATTGTATGTTGTATTTGTAGGTTAATGGGTTATTTTATGAAGTGCTTAACGGGCCAATGGACCAAGCAATCTAGCAGGGGCAAATCTGGCATATACAAAAAGTTTCAAAACCCTAGCCACCTTTCTTTTTCTTCCTCTCTCTTCTTTCTATTTTTCTCAAGATTTTCTCCCTATTTTAAAAACATCTCTTCTTAAGAGAGAAATCTCTTTCTATTTAAAAAGCTCATCCCTCTCTCTCTCGGGCTAATTTTTCTTTTCCACCTTCTCTCTTCCCCTCTCTCCTCCGATCCCCTCCTTCCTCTCTTCTTCTCCTTCCTCTTCTCTTCCTCCTTCCTCTTCTTCCTCTCTTCCTCTTCCTCTCTCCCGGTTCTCGCACAGACACAGAGCAGCAGCAGCCGGCCCCGCCTTCGCCCAGGCGCCACGCGCCCGTGCCCCACGCGGCCGCCCAGCGCGCCCTGCCGCCTCGCCCAGGCCGCCCTGCTGCCCGCGCACGCGCCCGAGCCCGCCTGGCCCCTGCCGCCTGGCCCGCGCCCGCTCCCGGCCCCGCCTGGCCCGCGCCCCTGCCGCTGCCCCTACGTGCATGCATGCACGTAGAGGCGCGGGCCCCCTCTCTCTCTCCTCTATCGCCTCCCTCTCTCTTCTCTCTCCGCTCTCTCTTTTCTCCCTCTCTTTTCTCTCTTCTCTCTATTTTCTCTCTTCTCTCTCCTATCCCTCTCTTGTATCTCGTCTCTCTCTTCTCTCTTACTCATCTCTCTTTTCTATTTCTGATATTTTATTAGTATAGTTGTTGATGTATTTTGTTTAGGATAAAATATTTTGTTGTTAATCCTCTTTTAGTATTTAGTGGATTGTGATTTTTGGAACTTGTTACTCTTTATCTCTCTCTCTATTTACTTAGTTTAATTAGTTTAATTTTATTTAACGCAACATAGTTTAAATATCACCACGTTAATTTCCTAAATAAAAATCCAAGGTTTTCAACTCTAAAATCTAGTTCCCCGTGGATTCGACTCGGTCTCACCACTTAACTATTGTCAAAATAATTAGTGTAGGCCGATAATTTGGAGATTGTTAGTCACGTTTGTAACGACGCATTCGTGGGCTATCAATTTTTGGCGCCGTTGCCGGGGACATGCTACCACTAGATGACTGGTCAACTGCACTTGAACCTTTTAAGCATCATTGTGTTGAAAGTCATATCCATTTCATTCCTGATCATGCTACTATTTTTGACTCAAGTCAGCCTGTGGAGTTCAAGCAATCCTCTGAGCATCCAACTCAATTTGACCTCAATATCATGAAAGAGGATCTGAAAATGGAAGTTGTGGGTGAAAATGGTGAAAATAATCAAGTCCGCATTGATGTGTTCAACACATATAAAGATCTTAGGTGTGTAAATGAAAATTTCTTAATTGAAGATATGATCTTGAGTGCCTTAATTTCTCTATCATTTACTGATCTGCAAGGTATGTGTGGACCACTTGACCCACCATGGCTAATGATGCCTTACAAAGAAAAAATTTGGCGTCAATTGATTGGGGGTGTTACGTGACCCTATTACCCCCATGTGTCTGGCTGAAGACATTAAACTTAGCGCTTGTTGGGAGGCAACCCAATATTTTTAGGAAAATTGATTTCTATTGATTTCGTTTTATTTTGTGTCTTAGGTGTTTGTTGGCCACTATCCTTTGATAAAGCTAGTGTGCAACCACCCGCATGCGATCATCAGGTTGCATCTCTCCTTTCTTAACTTACATTGGCTTTATTCTATTGTCATTACTTTTATGCCATTGAGGACAATGTCATTTAAGTTGGGGGAGAGACAATTTGTATTTCAAATTTTTGTCCCTAACATTGTGCTTCATGCTTCATATTTCATGCAAGAATTTTTTTTTTTTTTTGCTTCTAGCTTGACTCATATTGTGTACTTGTGAAGGTGGTGAGTTGAAGAGGTGAGTTAACTAGTTATGTTTTTAGCATCTTCCTCAAAATACATTTGAAATTTCATCAACATAGTAAAGTATTATTTTGAGCTATTCAAATGGATGATGAGAGTTTTACCGAACATTCAGGTTGATTGATTGATATTCTACATTCCTATTGATGACCAATCGTGGGAAAAAGCTACCTGCCTACAAATAAATGTGAAAATGTGTGTAGTAGTGAAAAAAAAAAAGAAACATGGAAAATGCCCCTGATCTTAGTAACCGGGCCTGTGGCTCCTAAGGTAAGAGTTGAGGCTCGCGTCAAATAGTGAAGGGAAGTGCAGCACCATGTAAATGAAAAAAAAAAGAAGAGATCATGAAGAAAAAAAAGAATTAGGCGGAGTGAAAGCTACCTGTAATTCGAGGATCGAATTTAAGGAGTGTAGAGTTGATACCATCCTTGAGTGATAAGTAAAAAGCACATGCATCCTCTTTTTGATGCTCAAATATTGAACAAAAAGTCATGAAATTTTGTGTGTATCTTGAGGAACTGTCTAATGACATGAACTGACATATTTACCTTTGACACTCTCAACTGGAACTTGAAATACTTATGATCAAGCATCATTCTTATTTCCTTGTCATGAAGTATGATGTTTTGAACTCTTGTTTGTCCCAATTATTCACTTGTGTGCATTGCTAAGGGACTAGCAATGAGTAAGTTGGGGGGCGTGATAATTGCATAATTGTTATGAATAATCGTGCCATTTGATTGACAAATAATTGATAATTTCATAAGTTTTGTTATCATTTCATTACAAGTACGGAAATTGATCAAAACTCAATTGTATGTTGTATTTGTAGGTTAATGGGTTATTTTATGAAGTGCTTAACGGGCCAATGGACCAAGCAATCTAGCAGGGGCAAATCTGGCATATACAAAAAGTTTCAAAACCCTAGCCACCTTTCTTTTTCTTCCTCTCTCTTCTTTCTATTTTTCTCAAGATTTTCTCCCTATTTTAAAAACATCTCTTCTTAAGAGAGAAATCTCTTTCTATTTAAAAAGCTCATCTCTCTCTCTCTCGGGCTAATTTTTCTTTTCCAACTTCTCTCTTCCCCTCTCTCCTCCGATCCCCTCCTTCCTCTCTTCTTCTCCTTCCTCTTCTCTTCCTCCTTCCTCTTCTTCCTCTCTTCCTCTTCCTCTCTCCCGGTTCTCGCACAGACACAGAGCAGCAGCAGCCGGCCCCGCCTTCGCCCAGGCGCCACGCGCCCGCGCCCCACGCGGCCGCCCAGCGCGCCCTGCCGCCTCGCCCAGGCCGCCTTGCTGCCCGCGCACGCGCCCGAGCCCGCCTGGCCCCTGCCGCCTGGCCCGCGCCCGCTCCCGGCCCCGCCTGGCCCGCGCCCCTGCCGCTGCCCCTACGTGCATGCATGCACGTAGAGGCGCGGGCCCCCTCTCTCTCTCCTCTATCGCCTCCCTCTCTCTTCTCTCTCCGCTCTCTCTTTTCTCCCTCTCTTTTCTCTCTTCTCTCTATTTTCTCTCTTCTCTCTCCTATCCCTCTCTTGTATCTCGTCTCTCTCTTCTCTCTTACTCATCTCTCTTTTCTATTTCTGATATTTTATTAGTATAGTTGTTGATGTATTTTGTTTATGATAAAATATTTTGTTGTTAATCCTCTTTTAGTATTTAGTGGATTGTGATTTTGGAACTTGTTACTCTTTATCTCTCTCTCTATTTACTTAGTTTAATTAGTTTAATTTTATTTAACGCAACATAGTTTAAATATCACCACGTTAATTTCCTAAATAAAAACCCAAGGTTTTCAACTCTAAAATCTAGTTCCCCGTGGATTCGACTCGGTCTCACCACTTAACTATTGTCAAAATAATTAGTGTAGGCCGATAATTTGGAGATTGTTAGTCACGTTTGTAACGACGCATTCGTGGGCTATCAGGTGGCCCCGAGATGGAGCATCCCGTGGGTCTGCCTCTCTGTTGGTGTCGCGACCGCAGTGCGCGTCGCGACACCAGAAGAGGCATTAGCCCGGTCGGACGCGACCTTCTCACGACGCGTTGCCCCGTCGCAATAAGGATCACTATCGGGACACATTTTCCTATGGCGACATGGTTTGCTGTCGCGACGCTCTACCCCGTCGTGATAGGGTTGCTATCACGGTGTCCTTCCCCGTCGCGATGGTATCGCAACGGCTAGGGGGGGACACGACAGTACCTGTGTTGCCTCGGGTGTTTCCATGGCCGCATTTAGCATGTCAATGTGTGCCCCAGGATAGGCTTGCCCTTAGGACCTTCTGGTGGGGAATGTGGCAGGTTACCTCACTGCGTTCAGTGACCGAAGGTGACACCTTCGTGGCCATGTCCTGGCAGCAGTGCGAGGAGGCTCACGTCTGTCTAATAATTGATTGTCTGGTGGTCAATAGATTATTAGTAGAGTGATGTTTTCCGTACTAACTAGTGGTGTTCCAAGGTTCTGGCCTACTCGTGCATGCCTTGGTTGGCCGACGGCCCTCTCAAGGGTCTGTGCATACCTCGTGCTTGCTGGGCTTGTCGTGGTTACAAGCCAACAGTTTGGCGTGGTTCTTGTTGTGCTTGCCTCGCCTGTTCGCCCGGTGCTTGGTACTTGAGGGCTTGTCCCGTTCAGAGGTTGTCTCTGTTGCGTGGGAACCCCATCCTCGGGAGCCTGTTGAGGGAGTGCTCTAGGCTACGAGGATGCTCGAGTTGGCAGCCGAGTTGGCAGACTCTGGAGCTGAGGGGAAAATGAGGTTTGGACTGCGGCACCGAGTCGTTTGTAGAGCTCTCTTGTCTGGGGCGGGACGTCGAGGTCGTTGAGGCAGTTCTCTTCCAGGTGCGGCCCAGACAGTCCTTTGTCTCACTGCTTCTCTCTGCATTAGTTCTGGAGCCACGTAGTGGTGCTAGGCATGGAGCCGCAACTTGGCCAGGCTGTGGTGGTGCGTGCATTCTTGTGGTGTTCTGTGGCGGCTCTATCTCGCTCTTCCAGGGAGGTTAGAGGTAGGAGCCAGGCTGGCGAGAAGAAGGACTGGCTGGTGTGTCCTCTTGGCTGCCAGTGGCGGTGGCTTGGTTGCTGTTGTTGTGACGACATTTCCTCACGACATTTCCAAGTGTTATCTGTTGCCCTAGCTTGAACGAAGGTTATAGCCCGGCCGTACCTAGTTTTCATAAGCATTGTTGGTTTGGCCTTGTTGGCTCGTGCTTCTAGTGGTTTCCGCTTCGGTGTTCTCTCGGTTTCGTAGTCCCATTCTTGGGTGCCAGTCTGTGGTGGCACCGACGTGTGTGGCTTCTTGACCTCGTGGTGTGTCCGGGGTCTAGGGTGGTTCTGCTTGTGGGCCTTCGACCTTGTGGAGGTATGAGGTGGCCGTGCTTGTGGTGAGACGTCCTTCTCACGTGGTTGCTCGGTGGTCTCCGTGAGAACCCTATCTCGACAGGCGTGTCAAGACTTGTTTCCGTGTTGTGCCTGGCTCTGTTGGTTTCTGTGGGAGTCGTGTGTGTGTCACGACCTTGGTTGGTGGTCGTGGCATTGCATTCTTCTGTTCCACTGCTTAGTAGTACCTTGCTGTAGGTGTTCCTCACTTTACAGCTTTCTAGTGTAGTTTCTTGTTTTCGGAGTTCCTGCTGCTTTGGCCGGTGAGAGACTGGTAATTCCTACTGGGCCTTGTTCGCGAGGCTCACTTCCCCCTACTTCCTTCAGCTAGAGGCTCTTCATCGCGAGAGCTCTGTGTCGGACGGGTTGCGGAGGCAGCTGTGGCGCCGTGTGCTGTCAGCAGCAGTGAGAATGAGTGTTGTGAGCTCTTGTACCTGAGTAAGTTGAGAGTTGTGCTTTGCAAGTTCTCGAGGTATGCCTCTTAAAGACTGCACCTTTCTTCTTGTACTTGTGCTTTGACATGGGACACGTTGTACAATTGTTATATCTTGTTATAGTTATTTAAATTCAGTACATATCTCACTAGACTATTCTTCTAACCCTTCCGGGTCTTCAGATCCGTGGGTGGCGGCGCGAACTTCAGGGTCCTTGGCGGAGGGCCGGGAGGTCGGGTCGTTACACAGATGATCCTGAAAATTTCATTGTTATGTTTCATTTGCTAGTTTGCCTTCTTGCCATGGTTATATCTTCTCTTCCCATTCTTGTTGGTCACCTTTTTAATCTTTCTGGTCACTTCCAGAGCTCTTTCTAGCAGTTGAGCGGCTTGTTGACATGCTAGAACTAGCTTTTGAGTTGGTCTCATGTCGGCTTGTAGTGGTGTGTGGTTGGCGTCCATTAAGAGTCCCTTTAGAAATGAGGTTGACATTAGGGTACTAAAGTAGCATTAAACTAATAGGTTTAAGTATATATATATTAGATCTTAACCACAGTTCTACCCAATCCTCACTTAGGTATGATGGTTGATTTAGACACGTGTCATGGCAGTTTGTCCTAGAACACCCTAGACCTAAGAGATCCAATGAGGACATCCTAGAACATCCTAAACCTAAGATACCCGATTAAGACATCCTAGGATCTGATACCAATTGTCACGCCCTGCCAATTTAGCAGCGAAATAAATCGGAGAGACGTGAGCAAAGTGCATAGTAGTGTAAATTGCACCACAGTCAAGTGATTCAAAGCATCTAATGAACAATAACTGGAATAAACTTTTCATTTCATTATAAGTTTCACTAAGACTATTACAATCACTAGTTCAGAGCCAATACATAGGGCTCAATGACGTCATTACATTGGAAGAGAAATCTAAGCAATATTTACTAGACTCCATTGTACTAGGATGACTTCATCATTTGACACCAAGTCACTCATCACTCTGGTCCTGTCCCATTGGTGTGTGTAACATCATCGTCCAACTTACCTAAGACACAATAACAAATAACGAAGGATGAGCGATAACGCTCAGTCAGACTTAAATCTCATAAGCCAAGCACACTTTAACTGATTAATGCTTTAAAGAACATAGTAACTAATGGTAGAGTGAGTCATGTAAAGTCGAGAAAGTAATAACACAAGTAACATGGTTCAAATAGCACATGAATCAAGTATAGCACAATGAATATGATCAAGTCACGATAGAAAGCGATATCCAAAACAATAGCAAGTAACGTCATTGTTAAGCAATAGCAAGTAACATGTATAGCAAGGAGAGAGAGAGAGTAGTTGGACATATAGAGAGTAAATTGCACTTTGATTAACTTTTATCAATCGAAACAGTATTGCACTTTGGTTATCCATAGATAGCCGAGAAAGAGTATATCACTTTGTTTGTCAATAGACAACGAGAGAATATAGCACTTTGGTTTGATTTGTCTTAGATTAATCTTGATAGTATGGCACTTAGATGTAATGCCGACATCCTGATCATTGAACTCTCACGGGCAAATGGCACTTTTCGGGTGCACATCCCAGGACCAAATCGAGCCCTATATTGCCTAGCATTAATTATGTTTGTTATCTTAGACAATCAATAGATGGCCAAATAGAGTATCAAGAATAGATGAGGGTAATTGAAGAAATAGATGAGAGTGTAGAGTGAACTTGAATAGATGAGCGAATAGAGTATAGATGAGAACTAAAGGTCAATGCACATAACACAACGTTAAAAAGGCGATAGTAACAGTTGTACAACACGCATGATTGGTGCCGGCAATCAGGTAGAATTCACTAACCAATCGCTGGCCATGCTACGAACATAGTCCAGAGGTCCGACGTGATATCATGCTAAGAGAGAGCAATCTAAGGTCGTTTGGATCATACTGATCCCTGGGGGTGTTATAGGTATTGAGGGTACAACCGGCTCGTCGACCATGTGGGAATCCATGGACAAAGGAGACTTACGGAGGCCTTGAACAATGATTCACTAATCCGGCAGAAGGAATATCCGATGGAGAGTTTGTCCAAGTCAAGAGAAAGTGCATATAGAAACAAGTTTCTCGATGTTGTAGAGGAATTCTAGAACAGTGGAGCATCGGTAACGGTGTTCCAAAACCACGAGATAAATGAAGGCAAGTCCATTATAAAAGTAGGGTAAAAATATACATTATTGAAATAAAATATCAGATGTATTATGAGATATTTTAATGCCATGTCAAGTCATATTGGATGGTTGCAAGTATGTGCATGTGATAGAGAAAATCATAGATATGAAAGGTCAAGTGTATGAATTTTAAATAAACTATTACATGTTCATGTTCAATTATCTTCTTTTACTGCGTTTAAGATATTAACGGGATGTATAGTCACTTTAGAAAGATAAGAACCATATAAGGTTTATGTACAAAATTCAAGAAGGCGACGTACCACTGTAAGGATCGCGACAGGGTACCTCCGGAACGCGATGGGGTTTGTCAAAGAACGCGATAGATCCATCTGGGACAGGCAGACAGAACGCTACACAAAGACCTATAGCGTTCAGAACACGACATGATCCTTATTGCGACCCCCTTGGGAACGCGACCTATCTGGCCGTCGCGTTCTCAGGGTTTCTGCCTAAGTCCGAGAGGGAAAAAGCCTTACCTTGGATTGCTGTCCATGCTTTCCAAGGATTGACACAGGGGCGTTTTAAAATAGAAAACTCGACGTACACTTGATGAAAAATCATGAAACAAAATTTAAACGAAACTAGACTTGCAATAGTATAAATAGTAAAGTGTAATTAGAATCTTATCATTGTATTGATAAGCTATGATCTGGTTCTTTCACGATGAACATAGAACATGACACAGTGATGAAAAGAGAATTAATTCGAAAAGGATACATGATAGAAATTGGGGAAAAGGGTGTCATTAGGTTTCTAACATCAAGTAGCATGTACAGTAATATTTTCATGGCATGAGATCTAGTGTAGATAGAGAATTAAGATAAACATGATGGGTCAGGTACATGTTCTTAACAGAACTTCAAACAAGAAATTGACATGATAGGGTCGATAGAAATGCGGGAAAGGAGAGGGCTTTTGTTCCTGGTATCAAGAACAAACTACAAAAGAGATTAATTTAATTTAACTTGTGAGATTGCCTACCTTTGGTCGTTGCAAACTCCTAAGGTTAAGAACTCGAAGAACAGACTTGTAGATCTTCTAGCAACCTTCTTTCCATGAATTCCTCCTGCTATGGCCTCTTCTCCACGTCCAAGAAGTCCCAGCAGAGCAATAAGGTTAGCCATGTGGGGTTTGGGAGTATATTTATGCATCTATCATTGTTAATTCCTAACACAACTCTAACTTCCCTTAAACTCCGAATTTCCTTATTTATCTAGTCTATCCTAGTATTAATCCTCCTATTTGGGATAGGATGTGACTCCAATTTTGTGGCTAACATGTTGGGATAGGGTTAGGAGTCTTATTTAGGTATATATGAGTCATATTAGTGATTAACTTGACCATTTTTAATTAGAAAATAATAGAGTTACGAATTTTATAGTATTTCCTTTTATCCTATGGTCCATAAGTAAACCCATAACTTATTATTATTATTTTTTGGCTTATTCGTTTTAATGTATGGATATTGCACCTATTTTAATTTAGGAATTAATGAAATTACAATTTGAAATGACTCTTTTATGAACTATCCCTTAAAGCCCATCACTTAATGGATTTTAACTTATGAGAATTTCCCCTTTTGGAATTAATGGGTATTATCAATTCTAATTATTCCATTACTTTTAACTTCTATTTTTGAGCCAATATATTAATTTTATTATTGTGTTCATATTATTTATTATTATTATATATTATTTATTTATTTATTAATTTTCTGGTGTATTACACATTACCTACTTTCTCAACATTTTAGGTAACACAGATGTTGAAGAGGAGAATCAGACTAGTGATGGGAATGTTCCGAATGAAGAGCATGGTTCAACCATAGTATTTCTATTAGTATATTTGAGAGTTAGATTGATGTAGTAGGTAGTGAGGTAGTGCAATCTAACGTAATTTTTCCTTTCTTGAGTCATTGTTATTCTGGAGTAAATAGAGTTGTAATGGATGATTATTAAGTTTAGTGGAATGAAAGCTTAGTTATTTTGTGGACACACATGTTTGTTGTGTTGGAAATCTAATGCTCGCTAATTAGAGGCTTATTTGCCGACTATTCACATCTCGACCATTTATTCATACTAAATATTCCACTACGTAATTCTCGGGATGTGACAAACCCAGTCCACAAGCAAAAGATGCCAAAGCATCCGCCACTTGAATACAGTCCCTGGATATATGCACAATAGGACAACCAAACTTATTTTGAAGAGATAGAGCTTCTCGCCACCAAGTGATAACCATCCAGAAGGGAGGAATTAAGGTATAGAAAAGACTGAACCAAAAGAGCTGAATCTGAGTAGACAATTAACAAAGGCAGACCAACCTCACCTGCCAACTGTAAACCATCACATAGCGCTCTTGTTTATGCAATCAGACTATTTCCCCAGCCATAGTCAAAAGAGTACCCCATCTGAAAAGTACCACAAGTATCTCTGATGCAACCACCACCTTCACAAAATCCGGGATTCCCTTTGCAAGCACCATCAACATTCACCCAGGTGGTCTCCATCTCACAATAATCGGATCTTTAATCTTCACGTTGGGCTTTAGATTGAAAGAAGAGAGGAGCCCCACCTAATGTCTTTTGTCAGAAATAAACATTCTCCAGGGCCACAACAATATTAGATATGACAATTCTTTTAATTAATTTGTTGCACCCGAACTGGCTTCGATTCATAGCGGCTGGCACATCTCCATTTCCAGAGTTCCCACATCACCAATAAACTTGCATTAGAACCCAACAAATCCAAATGGTGTTTGGATATTCGTTTTGGAGATTATGTTCCAACATCTGATAGTAATCTATCCATGCAAGGTCACCCTATTGCTGATCAAAGGCGCAATCCAATTCCACAACTCAGAAGCCAGACTGCTTCAAATGAACAAATGATTCAGTCCTCGACTTGAGGTGATAAACAACAAGAACACCAGGATACAATGGGAATGCCACAATCTGCCATCGTGGTATCAACCTGCACTGCTCTATGAAGAATTCACCAACAAAAGAAAGAGGCCGCGCGCGGGGAGAATTGGCGATGCCACAACTTGGACCACGAATGTCTGCGAACATCATGAGGGGCTACTACATTGTATGCTGATTTGGTGGAGAATCTACCATTGGCTTCTACAGTCCAAACACAATGGTCCGGCTCATTAACAACAAAATATGCATGTAAGTGAGACATTCCTGGCAGTTCATCCCTGGGTGGGTGATTCCCTACCTCCAAAACTAACTTCCTTAACCATAACATATGCATCAGAATTGAGACGGCCTAGCTATCCATGTGACTGAGAGAAGTCGCAGTAATGGCCCATTCCCATGCATATCATGGAGGAAATCAATTCTTTCACCATCATCTAATATCCATCTTGAATTTTCAAGGATTATATCCTTGGCCCTATGAAAGACTGATTTAGAGATGCCAATCGGGAAAGGGTGAGAAATATTACGAAGATGCCTAATAAAAAATCTCTTTTGTGCATATGACGACCAAAGAGAACACCCATGCATTATGTTCCAAATGATTTTCGCAACCAGCGACGAACCTATGAATTCCATGCTCCGGATACCTAGGCCTTCTTCCTGCACTGGCTTCTGAATTTTCTCCCACGAGACCCAATGACGCTTTCTCAATGTGTCGGTACCTTGCCAAAAGAAATTTGCACAGATTTTTTCGATGCAACTAGTCACTATTTTAGGGATGGAAGTAGAGGTGCCAGGTAAACTAGAATAGACATCAACACCGATTTGATTAGCACAGCTCTGCCCACTTGCGATAGGATTTTGGATTGCCAACCAGCTAGCTTCGTCGACAAGGAATCTAAAGTCCGCATCCTTGGACCTTCCTGTCCTTATTGGTATACCCAAATAATTCATCACCTCAGTTCGATCGATGTTTATAGCCAGTTAAGAATTAGACCTACTGCGCTGTGTGGTAAGTAGCTTTTTTTGGAGATCATGAAACAACTCTTGTTCGCATTTATTTTTTGGCCAGAATAAGACTCATACTTTTGGAAGAATGCAAGCAAGCGATAGATATTCTTAATCTAGGCATTCATGAAAATCAGAGTATCATCTACATAGAGAAGATGAGAAGCCTTAGGGCACTCCCGCGGGCCCTCATAGTAGCCAATAGCTCTTGAGAGGAACAGTGAGAGAAGGCCCCTACTGAGCACCTCTTCGGTAATAATAAAAAGGTATGGGGCTAAAGGATCCCCTCTGGGGTTACCCCTTGATGATTTGAAATATCCAGTAATAGAGCCATTAAAAATAATGGAGAACTAGCAATTAGAGACCAACATTCCAATGTATGATGTGAATCGGGAAGAGAATGTTAGTTATGGGTGTCCTCAAGCCAATCATAACTTGTACAATCTTGTTCTTTGATAATAATAATAAGGGTTTTATATTCATTATGTGTAATTCGTTTATCATTTCATTATGAAGTCCATGAATATACGCAATGGATATTAGTTATGATGAGATCATAACAATGAGATTAATATCCTTTAAACGTATATTCTTAATTGTTCCTAGTCGGAGGATATTCGAGAAAGACATCGGATATCCAGTTAGACTAGTACAGGTTGCACCTGCTCATATGATGAGGGTGACTGGTCTCATAGTCACTTGTGTGGAGACACTAAGGTGAATCTGTAGGTGTCATTGGAGAATGAGTTCACTGAACTGATCCGTTATGAATCGCTGGATGGTAATGTTACCTAACTGTCAACCAGCTAGATTCATTGTCACAGTGGCGTGATTGGTCCTTAGACCTGAGACACCAAGGACACCTTGTCGGTGGACTTCTATATTTTGACCTTAACTTATAGATCTCTAGACATGGGGTCTTAATTAGTTAAGTGCTCGGATCTAGCGGAATACCTTCGAAGGTGATTGTGTGGTCAACATGGGATCGCTCGCTCTCGGTAATAAGAGAGTGAATGCTCTAGGGAAAGATGCCTAATAGTCCCTGGCCAGGGCATGACTACTTATCAGAAAAGGAGTTTTTCTGATATTGTTATGCGGCATCTAAACCAAGTGAGTGCACATATTAGGGTTTGACAGTTGACCATACCTAAGTGCACTCGGGAGCATTGTACGAGCGAAGGATTATAGTCACGTGGTATCTGTTGACACAAAAGGTTCCTTGAATAGGTTGCTGAACCCCAATGCTTTCCAGGATCAAGTGGTGTTGCTTGGCACCCAACTTGATTGGAGGCCCGGTCAATTATCGTGAGACGATAATTGATTGTGTAATTAATTAATGAGATATTAATTAATTACAGTAAGTCAATAAGAGTTATTGGGCTTAATAGGCTAAAACTGGACTAGCACTTGGGCCTAGAGGGTCACACGCAATAGAGTTCTGAGCAGACTGGGCAGGATGACCGATATATACATTAACTCGGTTTTTGTGAAAAACCACAGAGTCTATATATACACGTGGAGCGTAAACCCTGGACCAAGCTCCAGGCTCTCTCCCTGGCCGCCCCACTCTCTCTCTCTCTCCAGGGCGCCCCCACCTCTTCTCTCTCCTCTCTCTCGGCACATGGGGAGTTGAGATCCGAGAGACGTGTGGAGACCGAGGAGTTCCCGTCTGCGTTCGGAGCTCGCGTGGGAACGTCTAGAGCCGGACACTTGAACGGCTTGAAGCAGCAGTGCCCCCAGCGCTACCCTCCTCCCCGGATTTGGGAGTTTCGCAACCCGCAAAGGTAAAGATCGGATCTTCCTGTATGCGGGTTCACGGTTTGTGTTTGATCCGACCACCGGCAACGATATCTGCGGAAGGGAATCACGTTTCCGCTGCGCTCTGATCGATTCCTTACAGAGAAGCCATACCTCCGCAAGGCCGCCAGAAGAAAATCCTACTCTAGACGATCATATGCCTTGGCCATGTCCAGTTTAAAGACTGCATTATGACCTCTCACCTTTCTGGTAATGTCCCTCATCAATTGATGGGCCAAAGAAGCATTATCCAGGATTTATCTCCACTTGACAAAAGCGCCATGCTCTTCAGAAATGATGAGGGCAGTAATGGAGCCAGCCGGTCACAGAAAATTCTTGACAACACTTTATACACATAGTTGTAAAGACTAGTAGGTCTGAAGTCAGAAAAAGATGTTGGCTCTTTAACCATAGGCATCAGGGCAATTAAAGAAGAAGTGATACCTCTCGGCAGTGGCATTCCAGCAAAGAAACCTTGAATTGCAGCAACCATATCCTCCAGAATAGTCTCCCAGCATGCTGTAAAAAGGAAGCTAGAAAATCCATTAGGGCCAACTGCCTTTTTAATTTCTTCCTCTATAGGTACTGCACAAAAATTGTTATTGCTCTCATCCGAGATAATAGCAGGAATGCAGTCCATCAACCTCTCATCAACATGTGTTTCCGACGTAAGGAGTTTCTTGAAAAAGGCTTCTGCATGTTGCTTTAGAGTATCCTGATCTGAGCACAGCATCCCGATTCATCCACCTTTAGCCGATGGATACCCCTTTATTCTGTTACTATTCACAGTCATGGTAGATTGAAGTGTTTCTATCACCATTATCAATCCAGTCCACTCTCTTTGACTCTCTTTTTGACTCCAGAATATCTCCTCATTTTGCAGAGCCCATCGTAAACATGCCTGGGCTGCATTCAAGTGCATCCTATTATTTTCATTAGGATCAGTATCAAAGATGTTGGCGCTCTACCTCATCTTCAGCATCTCTCACAGCTTGACTAACATCACCAAAGGTAGACTTGTTCCAGGTTCTTAGGCCATGTTTGGTATTTAGATAGATCGGGGATAGAATTCACTCTATCCCCGATCTATCCAAATACCAAAAATGCTCATCATACTACCTTCAATTTAATTTGTACTCGGGCAAAAGCATTATAGTGTATGCCCCTCCATGCATCCTCTACCACATTTTGGAAATATTTGTGAGTAATCCACATTTTTTGAAACATGAAGCGACAAGGGCCACTGTCAGATTGAGCAAGGGAGAGCAGAAGCGCAACATGATCATATGGCCCACGAGGCAAGTGTCTCACCTGCAGGTATGGCATGGTTGCCTGACAAGACTGATTAAGCAGAACCCGATCTAATCTAGCGCGAATATTGGTTGCCCCAGTCTAATTATTACTCCAAGTGAAAGCTGAACCTATGTAACCCCCATCGAAGAGCCCATCTGCCACCATGAAAGCATTAAAGTCAATCATAGCTGACAGATAAGATAAGTTTCCTCCAATCTTCTCGTCAGGCTGAGATATACAGTTAAAAGTTCCAACAACCAGCCAAGGGACAGTGACATTGGAAGCAAAACTCACTAAATCAGAGAACAGATTCCTTCTAGCTCATGCATCACAAGTTGCATACACAATTGTAATGTAGGTTGAACATGAATTCCAAGTACTATAGGCCAATGTAATATACTGATCAGAGGCTTGGACCACCTTTTGTAAAAGCTGGGACTACCAAAAGACCCACACTTTTGTGGAATCCCCATGATTTCCAACATATTTATCCATCCTTATCTTTGTGCATAACTAGTAAGCATTGGTGGAAGTAGTCATGGGTTCACAGAGAGCCACAAAAGCCACCTTATGCTTTTTTATCAAGCCTCCCAAGGCCTCTCCTAGAGATGTTGTTAGCCACCCCCTGATATTCCAGATCAATGCAGAAAACATTAGAAGGGTTATGATTGTAGACCCTCGGCCGATCTGCCCTTGACCTTGTGACCAGAAGAGGCGTTTACTGGGTCGAACGCAACCTTGTCGCGACGCCTTGCCCTGTTGCAATAAGGATCACTGTCGCTACGCATTTTCCTGTTGCGACGCTCTGCCCCTTCGCGACAAGGTTGCTGTTACAGTGCCCTTCCCAGTCGTGATGGTATCGTGACGGCCAGGGCGGACGCGAAAATACCTGTGTTACGTTGGGTGTTTCCGTGGCCCCGACTGGGGTGTCGGCGTGTGCCCCAGGGAAGGCTTGCCCTTAGGACCTTCTAGTGGGGAACGTGACAAGTTACCTCGCTGTGTTCAGTTACTGAAGGTGACACCTTTGTGGCCATGTTCTGGCAGCGGTGCGAGGAGGCTCATATCTATCTAATAATCGATTGACCAGAGGTCTATCGATTATTAGCAGAGTGACATTTTGCATATCGACTGGTGGTGTTCCGAGGTTCTGGCTTGATTGTGTATGCCTTGGTTGGCCGACATCCCTCTTGAGGGTCCGTGCGTGCCTCGTGCTTGCTGAGCTTGTCCGTGCGTGCCCTCTTGAGGGTCCGTGCGTGCCTCGTGCTTGCTGGGCTTATGCTTGCCCCGCCTGTTCTCCCGGTGCTTAGCACTTGAGGGCTTGTTCCGTTCAGAGGTTGTCTCCTTGCGTGGGACCCCCATCCTCGGGAGACTGTTGAGGGAGTGCTATGGGCTACGAGCATGCTTGAGTTGGCATCCGAGTTGGCGGACTGTAGAGCAGAGGGGAAAACGATGTTTAGACAGCGACATAGAGTCATTTGTAGAGCTCTCTTGTTTAGGGTGGGATGCCGAGGTCGTTGAGGTGTTTTCTTCCTGACACGGCCCAGATAGTCCTTTGTCTCACTGCCTCTCTCTGCGTTGGTTCCGGAGCCACGTTGTCACGCCCCGACGCGAAATATCAGAACGCGAGGCAGTTGCAAGTAAACGGGTACAGAGCATGTACTAGACATTAAACCATTGCACAGTGAATAATACTAAGCAAATATTTCTCATTTATAAATTTTCAAATGTCTAGTTACAACCACTAATATCAGAGCCAACCTATAGGGCCCAATTACATTGAAATAAAGTAAAAGACTAACGATGACTCTAACATATTGCTAGGGCACTAGGGTACTCGTGACTGAAAGATGTGCAGAATTATACAATATGGTAATCTAGAATGGGGGTTGAATATATTACTATCAATTAAAAATATAATAACCTTCTTTTCAGTGGAAACACAGACTTTTGATATTTCAAACAGAGTTTAAATCAAACTGAGATGTGTGTTAGTTGTAAGTTGATAGAATAGCAATTTATCTAGCGTGTGAAAGATCAACGTGCCTACCAAACATCTAGCGTGAAACGTTCAAACCACAGACACGATGATTTAAGGTGGTTCGGAGCACACAACTTGTGTATCCTACGTCCACCGTCCACACACACACGCAGAAAGACTGCTTATCAGCAAGTTCACTCGCTACAACACACACACACTCACGTAGTCTGATGTAAACCACGATCAGAGCAATGTGACAAACATGAATCAAGCACAAGGACACTTGACTCAACAACACACACACATAGATATGAAAAACAGAGATAAAGAAGAGTTCAGAGTTGAAATTTCAAATCCTGATGTAGAACTCTTCAGATGATTGTCCTGATGTACTTCAAGCTTTGTCTTGACATGTATCAGTTGATGGAGAAGCTTGAGAGATGGACAATCTGGCTTCAATCCCGTTCAGAAGATGTCTCTTTGGTTGCTTGGACGAACGGTTGAAGCAGAGCAGCAGAAAGATCTTCTCACTTGAGACTTGGCTTAGGGTTTTGAGTTGTGGCTGCTTCTGTACGAAAATAACTCCAAAGAGTTCCTTTTATATGGGTGTTTAAGTATGGAGTGTCGTGAGATTTGGAAACACCCAATTCGGAAACATATGGAGATCTCGTATTGAGATTTTCCCTTCGTCTGTCGACAGCAAGAATTGCATCTGTCGACAGATGTAGACAGACTTAAAAGGCAGAAGGCTGGCTTTCCGGGAGACAGTTCCCTATGTGGATCTGTCGACAGGCGATTTGAGTCTGTCGACAGGCACACCTTGCCAGGAGCCTGTGTGTTCTGCTTGTGCAGATCTGTCGACATGCATCAGTGGGGCTGTCGACAAGTACACCTTTCCAGTACCCTATAAGATCTGTCTGTGTAGGGCTGTCGACAGGCATCTTGGGGGCTATTGACAGGTACTTGTCTTTTGTGCTTTTCTTGATCTTTTTGCTCTTGTTTTGGTACGTTGTCTTGCATGCAATCTCACCTACATTTAAGAACATTGTTAGTGAGATAATGTGAACATTTAGATAATCAAATTAAACATGTGATTCTTGATTAACATTTGCTTGACTTGTCATTCTTATCATGTTTCACACATACGTATCACATGAAATTGTATTGTTCATGAAATGCTCATTGATTGCTCATCATAAAAAACAAACATCTCAATTATGAATCCATGTAAACCCAACAGTGACGTCACTCCTGGTCGTTTCCATTCTCTTGAGTGTATAGTTCATCCTCGGTTTCACCTGAGAGCACAACGACAAATAACGCAGGGTGAGCGATAACGCCCAGTAGGACTTAAATCTCAATAGTCAAGTAGGCTTTAATGATTAATGCATTAAAGGCAGAGTAACTAATGATAGAGCGAAAGAGAGAGTCAAGTAAAAGAGAGCAGGATAGCACGTGAACGAAATAGCACAACTTTCCAAATATAGCAAGAGTGTCGAGTATAGCACCAAATAGCACGATGGCCATAGCACAATCGCACAAAATATAGCAATAGCACAACGAGTATAGTATAACACTTTTGTCAATAGACAACGAGAGAACATAACACTTTTTGATTGTCATATAGATAGTCGAGATAGATAGCACTCGAGTGTAATGCCAAACATTCTGATCATTTAACTCCCATGGGCACTAGCACTTTCGGGCGCACATCCCAGGACCAGATCGGGCCCTTTATATATTGCCAGGCATTGGTTATATTGTTTATCTTTAGACAATCAGTCAATGGCCAATATAGAGTACCAAGAAACAGATGAGAGCACTAGATGAATAGACAAGATAGTAGAGAGAATGTGAATAGATGAGCGAGTAAAGTAGATATGAGAGCTAGTGGACATTGCACATAACACGTCGAGTAAACGGGCGATAGTAACAGTTGCACAACACACGCACTCGGTGTTGGCAGTCAGGTGGAACTGACTACCTTTCCGCTGGCCATGTTAAGCACAAGTCCAGAGGTCCGACGTGATTTAAGACGAGAGTGAACTTCTAATAACCGTTTGGATCGTATTGATCCCTAAAGGGTATCATAGGTGTTAGGGTACAACCGGCTCGTCGACCATGTGGGAATCCATGGACAAAGGAGACTTACGGAGGCCTTGAACAAAGACTCACTAGTGCGGCAGAAGGAGTATCCGTCGGAGAGTTCGTCCAAGTCAAGAAAGTGTGTATATAGAAACAAGTACTCGACGTTCTAGAGGAGTTCTAGAACAGTAGAGCGTCGGTATTGGTGTTCCAAAACATCGCACGAATTGTAAAATAAAGCAATTTAATTCCATAATTTACCAGACATATTTAGTAACATGTTAATGCCAATTTAGCCATATTTGGAAGGTTCAAAGTGTGTGCATGTGTCATGAAATTATAGATGGAAATTTGTCGTGTGTATGTATTTTAAATCACATATAAATGTTCAATTTATATTAAGTGAAATTACTACGGGTATAACTGGGATTAAAGGGTATAAGCACAATAGGCAATTAGAGCATTTCAAATCAAGGGTTTTTCTGCAAAAATCCTGTGAACGCGACGCACCCCAGTAAGGGTCGCGACGGGTTTAGGGTAGATCGCGACAAGGGCTTGCACTGATCGCGACAGGCTGTTCAGGACAGGCGCTGAGATCGAGACAGAGGCAAGATGGGAACGCGACGGGTCGGTCAGGTCAGGCACATAGATCGCGACTGCATGGCCTGTCGCATTCAAAACGTGACATGCATGTCTGTCGTGACCAGACCTCAGAATACGGCCTATCGGGCCGTCGTGTTCTCAGGGCCTGCGCCTGAGTCCGACAGAAATCAGACAGGACTTTGGGTTGCGGGCCAACTTAACATATTTGACACAAGAGTCTTTAGAAAATAAGAACAAATAGCACAGTCGATGAAATATAATGAAAATAGTTGCATATTGATCTAGACATGCATGAGTGCTTACAGTAAATAGGAATTTGACAACAGATAGGGTTTCGACATGCTTTATTCACATCAAACATGAAGTACATGATACAGTGAACAGTAGAGATGAGCGATTTAATTCGCAAGATAGGATGGACTAAAATTAGGGCTTTCAGGGGCGAAAGAAAGCTAACAACCCTCAGAACCTCCAATAAAAATTTCGAGGCTTGAGGTTTAGGGAACATGGAGATCAAGAGGTATGAAGGGGGTTCGGGGTCATGTAAGTTGCAGAACTTTGAAAAACCATAACACAAGATTGTGTTGTAGGAAAAATACGAAAATTTAGGACTTTGTTCATGATGATTGGAATAACCTACAGATAAATTTTTCATAGTTTATTCTGGTGAAAATGCCTACCTTTCATGTTTTTCCTCTTCTAGGGTTTGAAGATGAAGATCTCGGGAAGAAGCTTGAAAGATCCTTTCTCCCCACGATTTCCTCCTAGTCCAGCAACCTCTTGGCACGAGCTAGGGCCGGCCATGAGGGTTTTAGAGAAGTATTTAAGCTTCTCCGCATTCCCTTTCCTAGTTTAAGTCTAATTCCTATTTAATTCCGAGTTTCCTATTTTCCTCTCCCATTTTTAAGCAAGAGATCTCCTAATTGGGTTGAGAGAGAGGGGATTTCGTGGCCAAGCAATTGGGGTAGGTTTAGGATTCCAAATACAACTCAAATCACTTATTTTAATGCATTAAATACCCTCTTTTTATTTAAATAATATTTTAGTTATGAATTTTGGATATTTTTCTATTATTCCCCTTTTTAAAATCTCCATTTTAGCCCACTAATTTCTAATGGGTCCATTTAATAAAGCCCATTAATTCTTTTCTTTTAATGGGTTTTATTTAATTCTCTTTTTATTTGATTTTCTAATTACTTTTATTTTTTTTATAAATTATTAAATTTTATTTTCCAAAAATCCAGGTTGCTACATCCTCCCCCTCTTAAAATGAATTTGGTCCACAAATTCATATGATCATAAGGGAGGAAATGTCTTACCGAAAAGGTCGGGGTAGTTTCGTCTGATGACTCCTTCCGGTTCCCATGTGGCTTCTTCCACTCCACAGTTATTCCATAAGACTTTAACCACGTGGATGGGATGGTTCCTGAGCTATTGAACCTTCCGTTCCAGTATCTTGACTGACTTCTCTTCGTATGTCGCATCCTTGTTCAGCACCAACTTCTCGTGGCGAATGATGTGGGTAGGGTCATAGACATACTTCCTGAGCATGAAAACATGGAACACATTGTGTACACATGCCAGATCCGGTGGCAATGCCAGTCGGTATGCAACCTCACCAATCCTTTCGAGTACCTCAAAAGGATCGACGAATTTAGGTCTTAGCTTTCCTTTCACTCCAAATCTTTCGATGCCACGTGTAGGTGACACCTTTAAGAATACATGATCACCGACTTGAAATTCCAAGTCTCGCCTTCTTTTGTCGGCATAGCTCTTTTGTCTGGACTGAGCAGTCTTAAGCCGATCTCTAATCACCTGAATGTCCTTTGTGGTATGTTGCACCATGTCCGGGCCTAGCCATTGCTGTTCTCCAACCTCATTCCAGCATGCAGGAGATCTACAATTCCTTCCGTAGAGTGCTTCGAACGGTGCCATCTTGATGCTCGCTTGGTAACTGTTGTTATAGGCGAACTTAATAAGGGATAGATGCTCGTTCCAATATCCTTGGAAGTCTATGGTGCAAGCTCTCAACATGTCTTCCACTATTTGGTTGGTTCTTTCAGTTTGCCCATCCGTTTGTGGATGGAATGCGGTACTAAAGTTGACTTTAGTACTCAGTGCACCTTGCAGTCCTTTCCAAAAATGAGATGTAAATCTCGGATCTCGATCGGAGACAATAGATGATGGAACTCCGTGCAGTCTTACTATCTCCTTGACATATAGGGCAGCTAGTACCTCCACCGACCACTTACTCTTTATGGCTAGGAAGTGGCCAGATTTGGTTAGTCGGTCTACAATAACCCATATGGCGTCGAGTCCACCACGAGTCTTGGGTAAACCCATGATAAAGTCCATGCCAATGCTTTCCCATTTCCATTCCGGAATATCTAGCGGTATGAGTACACCAGCAGGGCGTAGGTGTTCCGCTTTTACTTGTTGGCAAGTAAGGCAGTGTGCGACATGTTCAGCTACCTCTCTTTTCATGTTCGGCCACCAGAACGTTCTTTTCATGTCTTGATACATTTTGGTACCTTCTGGATGAATAGTATACTTTGTCTTGTGAGCTTCATCCATTAGCTTCCTCTTCAGTTCTTCATTGTCAGGGACGCATGTCCTCCCTTGAAAGACAAGACTGCCATCCTCTATCATAGCGAAGTCCGGTCTTTCAGTTAGAGTTTCTTTGACGCGAACCAAGAATGGATCATCATCTTGTTGAGCTTTGATCTCTTCCAACAAGTCGGATTGAATCTTGATGTTTGCAACCAAGACTCGATCATCCCTATGTTCAATATTTAAGTCTAACCTTGCGAATTGTTCTAGTAGTTGCATCTCGCCAAGGACTAGACTTGAAACAGATGCCATCGGCTTTCTACTAAGAGCATCAGCCACGACGTTTCCCTTGCCTGGATGGTATTGAATGTTGAAGTCGAAATCTTTGAGGTATTCCAGCCATCTTCTCTGTCTCATGTTGAGTTCTTTCTGGGAGAATAAATACTTTAGACTTTTATGGTCTGAGTAGATAGTGAATTTCTCTCCATATAAGTAGTGTCTCTAGATCTTCAAGGCGAAGACCACGGCAACCAACTCCAGATCATGCACGGGGTAGTTGACTTCATGGGTCTTCAGTTGTCGAGAAGAGTAGGCGATGACTTTCTCCTTTTGCATTAGTATACACCCTAGCCCAATCCCTGAGGCATCGGTGTAGACAGAGAAACCTTCTCCCTCTGTTGGTAGAGCAAGAACAGGTGCTGAGGTCAGGCAATCTTTAAGAGTTTGAAAACTTTTATCACACTCTTTACTCCAGGAGTATGGATTCTCCTTTTGTGTCAGTCGTGTGAGAGGAACGGCGATCTTGGAGAAGTCCTTGATGAAGCGCCTGTAGTAGCCAGCCAGTCCTAAGAAGCTTCTTATCTCGGTGAGGTTGGTTGGTCTCTCCCAATTAAGTACAACTTCGACTTTGGAGGGATCAACGGAGATGCCGTCCTTTGAGATGACATGGCCCAAGAAGGACACTTCTTCGAGCCAGAATTCACACTTGCTAAGTTTTGCATACAGTCTGTTGTCTCGCAAGACTTGCAGTGCTATCTTCAGAAGTTCTTCATGCTCTTCTTTAATCTTTGAATATATGAGGATATCGTCGATGAAGACGACCACGAACTTGTTAAGGTATGGACGATATATGTTGTTCATGAGTTACATAAAGGCTGCAGGAGCATTGGTTAGACCAAAAGGCATAACGACGAATTCATAATGTCTATACCTGCTCCTGAAAGCCATTTTGAAGATATCGTCATCCTTGATCCTCATTTGATGATAGCCAGATCGAAGATTGATCTTGGAGAAATATTGAGCTCCAGATATTTGGTCGAACAGTTCATCGACCCTAGGCAATGGGTATTTGTTCTTGATGGTGAGCTAATTGAGTTGACGATAGTCGATGCACAACCTCATCGATCCATCTTTCTTCTTGACGAATAGCACAGGTGCTCCCCATGGGGAAGTACTCGGTCTAATGAACCCCTTCTCTAATAGCTCCATCAGCTGCGTCTTCAACTCCTTTAGCTTGGCAGGTGACATTCGGTACAGTTGACGCGATATCAGGGCAGCTCCAGGGATCAACTCTATGGCGAAGTTGACATCACGTTTCGGGAGAATCCCTGGCAGATCTTCAGGAAACACATCGGGGTAATCCTGGACTATGTGGATGTCCTCTATCTTAGAACCCTTGTTTTCCACGACTACGGTTGCTATGAAAGTGATACACCCTTTTCTTATCATGTTATGGGATTTTATGGTGGAGATTAGAGACATCCATCTCTTATGTCTAATCCCGGAGAATGCCAATTTAGGAAAGTCACTAAAGGTAACTTTCCCTTTCTTACAGTCGACACTTTCCCCATAAGTGGACAACCAGTCGGCTCCCAAAATTACATCATAGCCTTCCATGGGCATACACACCAGGTCGGCCTTTAAGTTATGGTCTCCGATCATTACATCGGCAGAGGGAAAGTATTTGTTTAATTTCTCCTTCTCTCCTAGTGGCGTTGTGACAGAGAACTCACAACCCATGGATATAGGTTTTGCAGTCAGGGTATCAGCAAAGTGTTGAGATATAAATGAATGAGTTGCTCCAGTATCAAATAAGACAAATGCTGATAAGGAGAAAACTTGTAGGGTACCTTCTACCACACCAGCGTCCGCAGTGGGTTCCTCATCATGCAGAGCTTGCAGTCTTCCCTGTTTCTTAGGCGCATTAGGGCGCTTTTCATTCTCTTTCAGTAGCGGGCACTCGAGGATGCGGTGCTTGCGACTACCACAGCACAGACATGCGCCGACTTTCCTCCAGCATTCGTCAGCAGTGTGACCTGGCTTGTCACAATGCTTGCAGTTACTCTTGGCTGGAGTGTTGGGTACGAAGACCTTCACTTTCCTTTCTTGGCTGGATCCCTCCGTGATGTTGAAGGGATGCTTTTTGCCATTGTTCGGCTTAGCAGATGACTAACCCGAGGTCATTTCCTTTTTCACAAACTTCCCTTTGATACGGTCGGTGAAGTCCGTAGCATCTTCCAGCAGTTGTGCTTTCTTCACCATCTCGACATCGGTCTGGATGTCGAGAGGTGAGAGTTGAGTAATGTATTGAGGCTTAAGGCCGTTGAGGAAACGCTTAGCCTTCATTCTCTCTATGTTCACCAGGTGTTCAACATATCTTGCCAGTCTAGAGAACTGGGCTTCATATTCGGCCATAGTCAAGCTTCGCTGTTTCAGAGCAGTGAATTCCGCAGCCTTCCTTTCTTGGACATGCTCCGAGAAGTATTTGGAATTGAAGGCTTCTTTGAACTCGGTCCAGGTGAACTGACCATTATCTCTGGTCGCTTCAATAGACTACCACCAAGCGCGGGCGTCCTTTTCCAGTTGGAATGTGGCTAGCAGTAGCTTATCCCCCGTTGCACATTGCATAACGCGAAAAATTCCTTCCGTCTTTTTGAGCCAGTGCTCAGCTTCATCCGGATCTGTGGATCCACTGAACCTAGGTGGGTTCAGACTCCTGAAGTTGCGATGCAGGTCACCTTCACCACGATTGGCACCACCTTGGGTAGCTTGCACAATCGCACGCGTCAGTTCTTGGATGGTTTGTTGTATGCCCCTCATTTGAGTACGTTCAGCAATCATCTTTGTTGCCTAGTTCCTACAAAAATAACTTATTGTCATGATATTGATGTGAAATTTAATTCGTGCGTGTGTGAGTTGACTTTAGCTAGTTACCCATGGCTCTAACCACAACTCACATAGGTAGGGTAATTGACTCTAATCGAGGCAAGTTAACCTAGATCATCCTATATTTAAGAACAACCTAGGCTCTGATACCACAAAACTGTCACGCCCTGACGCGGAATATCGGAATGCGAGGCAGTTGCAAGTAAACGGGTACAGAGCGTGTACTAGACATTAAACCATTGCACAATGAATAATACTAAGCAAATCTTTCTCATTTATAAATTTTCAAATGTCTAGTTACAACCACTAATATCAGAGCCAACCTATAGGGCCCAATTACATTGAAATAAAGTAAAAGACTAACTATGACTCTAACATATTGCTAGGGCACTAGGGTACTCGTGACGTCACTCCTGGTTGTTCCTGTCGTCTTGAGTGTATAGTTCATCCTCGGTTTCACCTGAGAGCACAACGACAAATAACGCAGGGTGAGCGATAACGCCCAGTAGGACTTAAATCTTAATAGTCAAGTAGGCTTTAAATGATTAATGCATTAAAGGCAGAGTAACTAATAAGGACATTCCATTGCTACGATACTAAGGACATTCCATTGCTATGACTATAGGTCGCTCATCACTCTGGTCCATTCCCGTTGACATATGTAAGGTCATCATCTGACTTACCTGAAAACACAATAACAAATAATGAAGGGTGAGCGATAACGCTCAGTAGGACTTAATATCTCGTGTAAACAAGCATGCTTTAAGTGATTAATGTCTTGTAAAGCAGGTTAACTAGAGAGAACGATCATGTATAGTCAAGAGAGTAATAGTACATGATAGTCAAGATAATGATGATAACAAGAGAACGATATAACATTCCACCAGATTATTGCAAAACTAGGATGATAAGTAAATGACCATGTAACGATATAGCGTGTTACAAGATAACGTGTAACAAGATAGCGTGTAAGGTTGCACCACGGTGCAGTAGTAGAATACGACAGTAGTCACTTCTAGGACAGTAGTCGTTTAACGATAGCACAGTACGCCTGAACTCCTCAGACTAATATTATAACAGTCAGTGCTAGCACAGTAATAGCACAAAAATGGTACAGTACGTCTGAACTCCTTAGACTAATAGTATAACAGTTAGATGTCTAGCCAAAACAGTATAATCAGAACCGGTGCAATGCAGAACACCATCAATAGCCTCTGCAGGTATTTTCGGGTGGCTCTCTGCCCCCAGGACTAGATTGGAGCCCCTCGGACACTCTCCCTGCCCTGCACAGTATGCATTCGAGTCAGTAGGGTCATTGGACCCATATTATGGCGCTAGACAGTCATGTATAGTACAAGCAATAGGAGCCACAACAGCTCAAGACTCTCAAGTTAGTACTAGATGAATATGCGAGATAGTAGAGTGAACGTGAATAGATGAGAGTACAAGGATAGTAGATGAGATAGGGGTATAAACGTAAAACACCATTAAATCGGCGATAGTCACAGTTGCACAGCACTAGGTCAGGTACCGGCAGTCTGGTAGAAGTCACATCCGCCCCACTAGCCGTGCTGTGTACACGAGCCAGGTGGTCCGGCATGATCACATGATAAGGAGAGATCACACTAAGGCCATTTGGATCGTACTGATCCCTAAGGGTGTAATGGATTTTAAGGGTACAACCAACTCGTCGGCAATGGACGTGCGCCAAAGCCAAGAAGACTTACGGAGGCCTTGACAAGGAGTCCCTGGCCTAGTCAAGAGTATTCCCGATGGAGAGGTGGTCCAAGTCAAGAGAAAGTGTGTAGAAATTGGTCCGTCGTGCCTCGAGTGCTCGAAGGCTGAGGGAAAACGGTAAAAGTGTACAAATCACGCGAATAAAATGAAGACAAGTGTCATTTAAATAATAGGGAAATTATGTAATTAATTTCACTTAATTACCAAATACGTTATTGAGTAATTTAATAGGGTCAAATGATAAACACTAATGTTATGTGTGTGTAAGTGTAAAGAAAATCATAAGAATATGATAAATTGTGCAAATGGCTTTTAATTACTGGGGATTATTTAATTAAAGACAATTAATATCATTCAAGTAAAGGATAGTCTTAATAGTGTATGATTTAGCTTAAACAATGGTTAAATGGTAATTAGAACAGGGGTATAAATGCAATTATCAGGTTCTGGCTGAAATTTGATAATCGCGGCGGGGGATCCCGTTGAGATTCAGGTCGCGACGGGGCGGCTGGGCGCATCAGGTGAACTGGCTGGTCTGGCCCGGTTCGGGGTGGAAATCGCGGCGGCTTAGGACACCGCGTTCTTAATGCGATGTGACAGCGGGGCGCGACCCGACTGATATCGCAGCGGGTCTCGCCGTCGTGATATCAGAAGGGTCCGACCCTTTTTTTTCTTTTTCCAGGGCAGATCCTATTTGATACAGAGTACTTGTAAATTCAATATAAATTTGCACGATGATCTAAAAATCACGAATCTAGTTTTAAACGAAAGGAGACACATGGATCTATCAACTTGTTAATTTGAAAATAGACAAGGTTTTGGCGTGCTTTGATCAAGTTACATTTCAATGACCTAAATAGGCGCAGTCAAGGTTCAACGAATTAATTAGAGATGGATACATAATCAAAATTAGGCAAACTAGGGGCGTTTGAAAGCTAACATGATGTACTATTTATGAGAATTTTTCCATGGCATGGGGTCATGTATGGTCGAGGTTTAAGAGTAAACATGAAGGGTCAGGAACATAGAACTAACAGGGATTCAAAGAATTAATTCACCCTCATGGGAGATGGAAATGAAGCGAAACGAGAGGGCTTTTGCTCGGGAACATGAAGTCTTCCTAGGGTAATTTTTACACATATTTAGCTTGAGAGATTGCCTACCTTTTTACGCGTTTAAAAAAATCCTAGGGTTGAAGACGAGGTAGAAGATGAAATCTCCTTGCTCCAAGCTCCTTCCTTCTTGCTCCTCTCGTCGTCAGCTCCTCTCTTCATCCTCCAAAGTCCCAGCAATGAAATGAGACTTGGTTGGGACGAATTAGAGGTGTATAGAGTTGATTAAGAGTCCATCCTTTCTAAAACTCCTCTTTCTCTTCAAACTCTTAATTTCTCTATTTATCTCCTTATTTCCTCGCATTATCCCACCTAATAGGATAGGGGAGAGGTCCAATTTCATGGGTAATGGTTTAGGATAGGATTAGGACTCCTTTTAGGACATTTATAACCCTTTTTAATATTTATCTTACCCTTATTTAATTTATTTATTAATTAACTCCGAATTTCCACATTTATCTCCCCCTATTCTAGCATTTATCCATTAATTGGCTTGGGGAGAGATCTAATTTCGTGGGTATAAGTTAGGGTAAGTGTAGGACTCTTTTTAGATATTTATATATGTCATTTATTATTTATCTAATCTATTTTTCTAATTATTACTATATTTAATACGAATTTCACTCAATTATCTCTCATTTCATGATGAGTTCTTCATATTTGGGCCGAAGAATCCATGATAGGACCATTAATAAAACTCATTACTAATTTAGATTAATGGGTATTGATTTAATTCTATTTATTCACCCTTTATTTTAATTTAATTATATTTATCACACTTATTCAATTAATTTCTTGTTTTAATTCAATTTAATATTATTTATGCCCGTCTTTCTAATCTTCATCATTTGGGCTCTTACTCTTGGCCCAACATCTCATGTGAGCCTAATTGTACAACCCATGTTCACTTTACTTAATGAGTTTTTAATTATCCTTTTATTAGAGAATTTATTCATGGGCCAAGATTATCCATTGGTCCAAATATCATAATGGGCTATCGACCCATATTATTTAAAGTCTACCCACATATTTATTTTAATTTATAATCCATTTTGGTTCATAAAATAATGGGTTCTCCGACTTATTCCTTAATTGCGCTAATAAGTCGCATAATTTCTTAAACTTAGTCCAAATGATTTTTTTCTATGCCTAACTTTCTTGATGGGTCATTAGAGAATATTATTTAAAGTATAACAACTATTTTTACGTCATTTTTATATGGGTTTTTACGCATGCAATAAGGATGCGTACCTTTTTGACTAGTTTGAATTTATTAATAGATAAATTTTCAATTTATCTATAATTTTTAATTAATAGATTTTTCGGGGTACTACAACATTATTAAGGGATTGAGTTAACCATTGTATGGTCCTTCGCAGTTCTCGCATGTATGTATGCTCACCGGCCATCTCCTCTATTCTCCTGTGAGAAATAACAATTAATCAATATCTCTTAAGCTTAGGGCGATTAGACATACATTTAAGCTCCTAGCGAAACCCCAAGCTTTTACCCAATCTCACCAAGTGCCTAGCTTATTGTTGAACACAACCTTATGGATCCTATATCCTCATGACCAAGATTCCTATAGCTTAGGATCATAACACAACCTCGAATATATCCAAGGACTTAGAGAAAGCTTAGGCTCTGATACGACTCTGTCACGACCCTGATTTTAGCAATGGGATTAATCAAGAGTGCGACAAACAAGCAAGCATTCAAAAACCATAGACAAATGACTAATATCAATAGGGCCCATAATTAAATAATCAAACTCTTTTATGAATGATAAATGATTATTAAAATTGCCAAAGTCAAAATAAGAACATCTCCTACTACTAGTCTCACCTATCTCTCAAAGAAAGGCAAGATTACAATGATTACTAATCTCTCACTAACTAGAATAAAGAAAGACTCTCTAACGTGTACTTCATGCTCGGTGCACAAGTCACATCATTAAACATACTTGTGACGACTCTCATTATACCGGTACGGTTATACCAACCCACGTCGGTATAGTAAAGGTTATCACAGTGGGACATTTACCCAAACACTATCACATGATTGAGATATACACAAATATAGACACAGAGTCGCGGAAGTAAAGGACTAACTGTCATCACATTTCATCATCCACATTTCTCATACATGATCCATATAGCAAATTAAAGAACTAAACTTTCATAATTGAAATTAAACCAAACTACATTGTCCACAAGATTAAAGTTCTACATTTAATACATAATTTGTCCACAATTACATAAATGATAACTCTAATACAAGCTACACTTTACATACTATGAAACAAAAAGGAACACAACGCCAACTCCACAAGCTACTCTCCACGCTCGGAGTCGCTCTCCACGGTCTCCTCCAAAAGTGTGTCACCAACTAAACCTGTACGCCGAAGCAAGGAGTGAGTCTAAAAGACTCAGCAAGTAACTCCATACACATCATTCATGAATACATCATAGTAGGTTCTACTATTCCAATTTGCACGGCAATCATACAGCATGCTTGAACATCAATAAGAGACAACCTATCATGGTATTTCTACAAAGTCAAAACACATGGTACATGGTTTAAGATGTTTCACATAACACTCCCTATCACATGCTTTCTACTCATTTAATCACATGAAAACTACACTTCCAATTTGACTATAACATGATGGCAATTTACATGGAATTAGAAATATCATAGCATGAATTATCGTCTCATACTCTAACACATTCACTTCACATGGTTACACATTCCCATATTTCACATGGTTCATTTTTCAAACATTTCACATGTACACAATGTTCACATTCTAACATGAATAGTTCACATGATTTCACATTTCACATTCACATGTTCACATATACACATTTTACACATGCTCACATTCACATTTCACAATTTATTTGCCGTGACACATGGTCCAAACCACCACTAGAAGGACACATCACATACACATAACACATAGCACATCACCTAGGCAATACAGTGATGACTCTTGGCACTGCGCAGACCGGGAGAACACGTCTCCACCCTAACCAGTGGTACTTGTCCACCTCCAGGATTTCATCCTAATGCCCTTAGGATATCTTAACACATTGAACCTTCTCATGGGAACCTTTCCATGATACGGTTCCACAGCCCTCTATGGAAGCAGTGTCACACACGGCACATTTTACACATTACACATTCCGATTAACACACGTTTTACATATGATATTCACACTTTCTTATTTATGCACATGGTTCTGTTCTTCCCTAGCATGATGCCACTAATAACAGAAATCAAGCATTTAGTAGCTCTCATGGATTAATTGTAATACACCTCATTTAACCTTAATCATGGTACATGTATTTATAACTCATTTTCACATGGAAATCTCATAGTGTAGGCTACTGTTATCCAATTTTCCTGAAAATTTAACCACATGCTGTTTTCGGGTATAAGAACACACATACAATTTTTCACATTTTTCTGAATTCACATGCATTTATAGAAATTAAAACATTCACTTTCATGCCATTCATAAACTAAGTTAACATAGAACATGACATGGGTTTCAGGTTTGGTCATGCACAGTCATGAACCACACATACATATTGGCACAAGAAATTTTTCCCAAATTTATTTCTCATCGCACGATTTACTAAAATTTTCACAAGGTCTACACATGCTTTCTATCTCTCATTGTAGGAATTATAAAAATTCACATGAATATGGGAAAATTCCCAAATTTGCAAGGCATGGACTGATACATATATACATGGTTCATAAAATTCTACAGCATTTAATTCCTCAGAAATCATGGGAACACAATTAAACATGCATAATCTCTCTCCTACACATGCCTTTCAATAATTCTAATAAATTATGCCATCTACAGAAAAATACAGAAATTTCACACACATCACATTATCTATTTTACATAACATATAAAATTTACATTATATCCTCATGCGTAGAAATCCGGAAATTAAAGATATAGGGCAGAACAGTCCACTGTTCTGTCAAGAAGAACTCAACGGCATAGTCTGGCCGTCAAACAAAGTAAACGGCAATATCGTTGGCCGCTGACTCAAGATCTCAACGGCAATAGATCTGGCCGTCAAGTTCGGACCTGTGTAAAAACACAATCCGAGCTCTAAAGAATGGTGAATGTAGGGGATCCAGGACACGAGGAAAATCCATAAAAATGATAGAAACCTCCTAGACACATACATGGACAAGGTAGAAGGGTTACTTGCCTTTGGAAAAACTCCTAAAGGGATCAAATTGGTTGGAGAAGCTCTCCTTGGGCAGTCCCAAGAAGCCTCCAAGATGTCTCCACTCCGGCCTCGGTGATGCTCCCCTCTGAAATCCAGGGTCGGGGATGTGTAGCCGGATGTGTTGTCTCCCTCCTTGTCGAAGTAGATCTCCAGTGAAGCCTTGGATCGCCGGATCAAAGCCTCCAAACTCCAAGTTTTCTCACAGGTTCTAGGGTTTTTTTTTTTCTCCTTGCAAAGAGCCAAGAGAGCTCTTTGGGGTTGCAACAAGGGCTCTCTTAAGAGAGGACCCTCTCACCCCACGCAAGAGGTCGGTTGGAAGGCCAAGGAGCCGTTGGGGAGTGGTTGGTATCTCCCATCAAGGCATGGCACACCATGCTGCTGCAGACTGGCCTGTCATGACCTAGACGTCCACCGATATGGCCGTCTACTTAATAATCGACGTCCACCTATATGGACGTTAACAATAAGTGAACGTCCATTCATGTTGACGTCGACTAACCCTTCGGCCAGAACCCAAAACCATGCAAAACCCTAATTTCTCCTAAGTTCATGCATGCAATACATAGGGTGTAATGCACACCTCACTATGTCACGAAATCAACCGATATATATATATATATACAACTAAGTATATACATACATTCATAAGTACACCAAGATAATGTATACATAATACTTACACGATAATGCATATACATACACAAGCATAAAATTGCACACAATAAAATAATAAGGACAAAATTCGAGGGCCTTACACCCTCTCCCCCTTAAAGAAACTTCGTCCTCGAAGTTAGGACAACACTACTCAAACAAAAGGGGATACTTCTTCTTCATCGCATCCTCAAGCTCCCAAGTAGCCTCCTCCCGCGAGAAGTTACGCCATAGAACTTTTACCGACGCAATACTCTTGTTCCGGAGGTGCTGAACCTTCCGGTCAAGAATAGCTACTGGTTGCTCCACATACGACAGATCTGGCTGGATCTCCACTGGCTCGTGACTAATAACATGAGATGGATCTCGGACATATTTCCTGAGCATAGATACGTGGAAAACGGGGTGAACACTAGCCAAAGCTGGGGGTAAAGCTAGCTCATAAGCCACGTTGCCCAATCGTCTGAGAATCTCATACGGGCCAATGAATCTAGGGCTCAACTTACTATGCCTGCCAAACCTGACGACACCACGCGTAGGCGATATCTTCAAGAAGACATGATCACCTACCTCGAACTCTAGATCCTTCCTCCTGTTGTCGGCATAGCTCTTCTGTCTATCCTGTGCCGCAACAAGCCTCCTCCTAATCAACTGGATCTTATCCGAAGTCTCCTGAACTAACTCCGGACCAATCAGCTGTCTATCACCAGTCTCCTCCCAACACAAAGGAGATCTGCAGGGCCTACCATACAACGCCTCGAATGGAGCCATACCGATACTAGCATGAAAGCTGTTGTTGTATGCGAACTCCACAAGAGGTAAATGACGCTCCCAATCATCCTTCCAATCCAGCACACACGCTCTCAACATATCCTCGAGCGTCTGGATAGTCCTCTCGGACTGTCCATCGGTCTGGGGATGAAACGCCGAACTGAGCTTCAGCTCCGAACCTAACGCATCCTGAAGACCCTTCCACAACCTCGAAGTAAATCTCGGATCTCGATCCGAAATGATCGACTTCGGCACACCATGCAATCTAATGATACCGCTAACATACAATCTAGCTAAACTCTCTACTGACTGCTTCTTCTTCATAGGCAAGAAATGAGCAGTCTTCGAGAATCTATCTACAACTACCCAAATCGAGTCATTGCCCCTTCTAGATCGAGGCAAACCCGATACGAAATCCATAGTGACAGCTTCCCACTTCCATACGGGGATATCCATCCTCTGCATAAGGCCGGATGGTCGCTGCCGCTCGGCTTTCACCTGCTGACATACTAGACATCTGGACACATAATCCGCAACATCCTTCTTCATGCCGGACCACCAAAATGATCTCTTCAGGTCTTGATACATCTTAGTGTTACCCGGATGAATAGAGAATCGCGATCTATGAGCCTCCGCTAACACATGCTCACGGACATCTACCATATCGGGGACACAAACACGGTGCTGAAATCTAATCACACCGTCCTCATCACGAGCAATGCCCGCCTTACCCACTAACTCTAACAATCTAGGATCGGCTTTCTGCTGCTCAATCACCTCATCCAAGACTGAGGATCTAAGGGATAGCTGAGCTACAAAAGCCTGACACAACGATGGCTCTAACTCGGTCATAGAGCACGCTGCATCCTCCAACATCTTCCAATCCTGCTGGAGCGAAGACCTCCTTCTACTAAGAGCATCCGCTACGACGTTCGCCTTTCCAGGATGATACTGAAGGTCGAAGTCATAGTCCTTCAAGAACTCGATCCATCTCCTCTGCCTCAGGTTTAATTCCTTTTGGGAGAAAAGATACTTCAAGCTCTTGTGGTCGGTAAACACCTCAAATCTGACACCATAAAGATAGTGCCTCCAGATCTTTAGTGCATGAACCACAGCTGCGAGCTCTAAATCATGAGTCGGATAGTTCCTCTCATGCTCCTTCAACTGACGAGAAGCATAAGCCACTACCCTCTCTTGCTGCATGAGCACACAGCCTAAACCAATCTGAGATGCATCCGTATAAATGGCAAAACCTTCTAGACCGCTAGGCAATACCAATACCGGAGCAGAAGTAAGCTTAGCCTTCAATAGCTGAAAGCTACGCTCACATGCCTCAGACCATACGAACTTCTCACCTTTCCGGGTCAACTTTGTCAAAGGGGCGGCGATGGATGAGAAACCCTCAATGAATCGCCGATAATAACCAGCTAACCCAATAAAACTACGAATCTCCGAAGGGGTCCTGGGAATCTCCCAATCCATAACTGCCTGGACTTTTGCTGGATCAACTGCAACACCAGCACCGGAGATAACATGCCCGAGAAAATGAACCTCGTGCAACCAGAACTCGCACTTGCTGAACTTCGCATACAGCTTGTGCTCACGGAGAACCTCTAAGACTAACCTCAAATGCTGACGATGTGTGGCCTCATCCGGAGAATAGACCAACACGTCATCAATAAACACAACAACAAAGCTATCTAAATACGGACTAAACACCCGGTTCATGAGATCCATGAACGCTGCAGGGGCGTTGGTCAATCCGAAAGGAAGAACCAAAAACTCATAATGTCCATAACGGGTTCTAAATGCCGTCTTGGACACATCCTCACTCCTAATTCTCAACTGATGATAACCAGATCGCAAGTCAATCTTGGAAAAGACTGATGCCTCTCGCAACTGGTCAAACAGATCATCAATCCGAGGTAAGGGATACCTGTTCTTCACAGTCACCTGGTTTAGCTTCCTATAATCAATGCACAACCGAAGTGACCCGTCTTTCTTCTTGACGAATATACAGGTGCGCCCCAAGGGGAAACGCTAGGGCGAATAAATCCCTTATCGAGCAATTCTTGCAATTGCTTCCTCAACTCGGCTAATTCTGCAGGGGCCATCCGATATGGGGCCTTCGAGATAGGAGAGGTGCCTGGAAGCAACTCTATAGTGAACTCTATCTCCCTATCCGGTGGCAATCCAGACAAGTCGTCGGGAAAGACATCTGGAAAGTCCTGCACCACATCGATCTCTGCAAGAGTCAGTGACGAACCAGCATCGGGTACTAGCATAACGCTGGCAAGAAATGCGTCACAACCCTTGTTCACCATGCGCATCGCCTTCATGGCAGAGATAACTAACTTTCCCGCTAAGTTCTTTGGCAAGGGATGAGAGAACTCATCCTCACCAGGAATGCGGAAAACAATCTTCTTCCTACGACAATCCACTAACGCATAATGCTCCTCTAGCCAATCCAGACCAAGAATACAATCATAGTCTTTCATCTTTAGCAAGAAGAAACACCCATCTAGGAATCTATCCTCAATGCACACAGGTAACGACGGAATGCACTTCCTAGTCGATACCGTACCCGCAGGGGTGTGCACAGACAAAGGGACCTCTAACTCCTCAGACTCTATGCCTGACTCTAGGGCTAACTGCCTAGCGAACCGCTCGGAAATGAACGAGTGAGTAGCACCCGTATCAAACAAAACCCGAGCGTGCACACCGAAAAGTAAAACTGTACCTTCGGTGACATGCTCCGCCTGCTCGGCGTCCTCACGAGCCAACGCAAACACTCGAGCTGGGGCTCGAGGCCTTCCTGGTCGTCCTGTCGCTGGCGCGGCTGCCGCTACTGCTGGTACTGGCGCTCCTCGCTGAGCTTCCTGCTGAAGTCTGGGGCAATCCTTGATCTTGTGGTTGCTACTCCCGCACTTTAGGCATTTGCCCGCTATCTTCCAACATTCCGTACCACCATGTGCCCTTCCACAGTGAGGGCACTCCTTCTTGTCACCAGAGGAACGTACAGAAGGTACCTGAGTGTTGCTGACTACCACAGGGCGCTGTGGTGACTGGTATGTTGTTCTCCTCTTGTCCTGTCGCTGGAAAGTGGCTGCTGGTCTCTTCTGCGAAGCCTTCTTCTCCTCAAGGTACCGCTCCATCTCGCCTTCTGCCTACAAGCAGCGCTAAGGGCTTCGTCCAGGGTACGATGATCAAACGCTACGAGCCTCGTCCGCAGTGATGGCTTAAGGCCCATCACAAACTTCTTTGCCTTCCTGCGCTCATCAGCCACTATGTGAGGTGCATACTTAGATAGTTCTGCAAACCTGGCCTCATACTCGAGTACGGTCATGGAGCCCTGAGTCAAAGTGAGGAACTCCTGCTCCATCCTGTCCTGGATGTGCTCGGGGACGAACTTGGCCCGAAAGAGCCTCACGAACTCGTCCCAAGCAACATCAATCGCACCGTCCTCAAACCGTGTACGTAGTAATGAAGCCCACCACACATCAGCTCTCTCCTGCAACATAACCTTCATAAGCACCGCTAAACAACTTCAACTTAACAGGGAATAGGAAACACAAAACTAACACATACCTGTAGCATGTAGGTGGCTAAAGTAACCTTGTCCTCATCCACACACCTGATGGCCCGGAAGATCTTCTCGATCTCCCTCATCCAGCTTTCTGCTAGCAACGGATCGCTCTCCCCCTTGAAAGAGGGTGGCAGCATCCTCTTGAATCTTTCCATGATGGAAGGTCCACCATGGTCCTGAGCTGGGGCCTGAGCCTGCTACATTAAACAACAAGCAATATACAATAAACACAATATCATGCAATTTAAATAGCAACTACTAGGTTGTTTTCTCATTCTACCTGGGCCTCCAACTGGGCCTGGAGTGCTGCCTGGGTATGGGCCTGCGTCTGCATGGCTTGCACCAGACCTTGCATAAATACTCCATAGTCCACTGGCGGTGGTGGGGGAAGCACAGGACCCTGTGGGGCCGGGGCCTGCTGCTCCGCCCGCTCCTCACGCCTCTGCTCGTCGTCGCGAGCTGGCACACCTCCACGTCGTCCACGGGAAGCCATGGCTGTAATAAAATTTTTGCCACCAATTAGAGCTAGGTTACTAAGCTTCCTAACCATTTTCTTATCTATTTTTCCATTCATTATTAGTCGTTTCTACCCATGTGGACAATCTATAAAGATTTAGCATGCAATGAGGATGATGATTCATGTATATTCATGTAAGATCTCAATCGGTTCTCTGATACCAATCTCTGTGACGACCCTCATTATACCGGTACGGTTATACCAACCCACGTCGGTATAGTAAAGGTTATCACAGTGGGACATTTACCCAAACACTATCACATGATTGAGATATACACAAATATAGACACAGAGTCGCGGAAGTAAAGGACTAACTGTCATCACATTTCATCATCCACATTTCTCATACATGATCCATATAGCAAATTAAAGGACTAAACTTTCATAATTGAAATTAAACCAAACTACATTGTCCACAAGATTAAAGTTCTACATTTAATACATAATTTGTCCACAATTACATAAATGATAACTCTAATACAAGCTACACTTTACATACTATGAAACAAAAAGGAACACAACGCCAACTCCACAAGCTACTCTCCACGCTCGGAGTCGCTCTCCACGGTCTCCTCCAAAAGTGTGTCACCAACTAAACCTGTACGCCGAAGCAAGGAGTGAGTCTAAAAGACTCAGCAAGTAACTCCATACACATCATTCATGAATACATCATAGTAGGTTCTACTATTCCAATTTGCACGGCAATCATACAGCATGCTTGAACATCAATAAGAGACAACCTATCATGGTATTTCTACAAAGTCAAAACACATGGTACATGGTTTAAGATGTTTCACATAACACTCCCTATCACATGCTTTCTACTCATTTAATCACATGAAAACTACACTTCCAATTTGACTATAACATGATGGCAATTTACATGGAATTAGAAATATCATAGCATGAATTATCGTCTCATACTCTAACACATTCACTTCACATGGTTACACATTCCCATATTTCACATGGTTCATTTTTCAAACATTTCACATGTACACAATGTTCACATTCTAACATGAATAGTTCACATGATTTCACATTTCACATTCACATGTTCACATATACACATTTTACACATGCTCACATTCACATTTCACAATTTATTTGCCGTGACACATGGTCCAAACCACCACTAGAAGGACACATCACATACACATAACACATAGCACATCACCTAGGCAATACAGTGATGACTCTTGGCACTGCGCAGACCGGGAGAACACGTCTCCACCCTAACCAGTGGTACTTGTCCACCTCCAGGATTTCATCCTAATGCCCTTAGGATATCTTAACACATTGAACCTTCTCATGGGAACCTTTCCATGATACGGTTCCACAGCCCTCTATGGAAGCAGTGTCACACACGGCACATTTTACACATTACACATTCCGATTAACACACGTTTTACATATGATATTCACACTTTCTTATTTATGCACATGGTTCTGTTCTTCCCTAGCATGATGCCACTAATAACAGAAATCAAGCATTTAGTAGCTCTCATGGATTAATTGTAATACACCTCATTTAACCTTAATCATGGTACATGTATTTATAACTCATTTTCACATGGAAATCTCATAGTGTAGGCTACTGTTATCCAATTTTCCTGAAAATTTAACCACATGCTTTTTCGGGTATAAGAACACACATACAATTTTTCACATTTTTCTGAATTCACATGCATTTATAGAAATTAAAACATTCACTTTCATGCCATTCATAAACTAAGTTAACATAGAACATGACATGGTTTCAGGTTTGGTCATGCACAGTCATGAACCACACATACATATTGGCACAAGAAATTTTTCCCAAATTTATTTCTCATCGCACGATTTACTAAAATTTTCACAAGGTCTACACATGCTTTCTATCTCTCATTGTAGGAATTATAAAAATTCACATGAATATGGGAAAATTCCCAAATTTGCAAGGCATGGACTGATACATATATACATGGTTCATAAAATTCTACAGCATTTAATTCCTCAGAAATCATGGGAACACAATTAAACATGCATAATCTCTCTCCTACACATGCCTTTCAATAATTCTAATAAATTATGCCATCTACAGAAAAATACAGAAATTTTCACACACATCACATTATCTATTTTACATAACATATAAAATTTACATTATATCCTCATGCGTAGAAATCCAGAAATTAAAGATATAGGGCAGAACAGTCCACTGTTCTGTCAAGAAGAACTCAACGGCATAGTCTGGCCGTCAAACAAAGTAAACGGCAATATCGTTGGCCGCTGACTCAAGATCTCAACGGCAATAGATCTGGCCGTCAAGTTCGGACCTGTGTAAAAACACAGTCCGAGCTCTAAAGAATGGTGAATGTTGGGGATCCAGGACACGAGGAAAATCCATAAAAATGATAGAAACCTCCTAGACACATACATGGACAAGGTGGAAGGGTTACTTGCCTTTGGAAAAACTCCTAAAGGGATCAAATTGGTTGGAGAAGCTCTCCTTGGGCAGTCCCAAGAAGCCTCCAAGATGCCTCCACTCCGGCCTCTGTGATGCTCCCCTCTGAAATCCAGGGTCGGGGATGTGTAGCCGGATGTGTTGTCTCCCTCCTTGTCGAAGTAGATCTCCAGGTGAAGCCTTGGATCGCCGGATCAAAGCCTCCAAACTCCAAGTTTTCTCACAGGTTCTAGGGTTTTTGTTTGTTTTTCTCCTTGCAAAGAGCCAAGAGAGCTCTTTGGGGTTGCAACAAGGGCTCTCTTAAGAGAGGACCCTCTCACCCCACGCAAGAGGTCGGTTGGAAGGCCAAGGAGCCGTTGGGGAGTGGTTGGTATCTCCCATCAAGGCATGGCACACCATGCTGCTGCAGACTGGCCTGTCATGACCTAGACGTCCACCGATATGGCCGTCTACTTAATAATCGACGTCCACCTATATGGACGTTAACAATAAGTGAACGTCCATTCATGTTGACGTCGACTAACCCTTCGGCCAGAACCCAAAACCATGCAAAACCCTAATTTCTCCTAAGTTCATGCATGCAATACATAGGGTGTAATGCACACCCTCACTATGTCACGAAATCAACCGATATATATATATATACAACTAAGTATATACATACATTCATAAGTACACCAAGATGTATACATAATACTTGCACGATAATGCATATACATACACAAGCATAAAATTGCACACAATAAAATAATAAGGACAAAATTCGAGGGCCTTACAATACTCCTCATATTCACTACATGAAATGTTAGGAAGTAGGTATGAGCAAAGTAGCCCAGTAAGGATTTAACAGTTAAACCATAAGCATGAGGTGCTTTTCACGAGATAAGCAAGTACTTTATTTCATTCAAGTAATAATAGGTAACAAAAATAACAGTAATTGAATACTAGCAGTGGAGTAGGAGAGCAGTAGTAGGACAATAGGCCTCAGTTTGTTAATGGGTTGGGTTAGAATTAACTTTAATCCAGAGCTAAAATTAACCTACTTTTAACTCATTTTTACTTTGTTTGCATATGAGTTAACTCACTTTGAGACTATAAGAAAAAGTGAGTTAAGTACTTTTCTCAAATGTACGTGAGAGCAAAAAGATAGTTAACTCAATGGGTTAACTCAACCGACCTCCAGAGGTGGGTTGGAACATTGTGAGTTAACTCACATTTGACTCACCTTTAACCTAACCCACTTGAGTTAACTTTATAACCTTTCCAAACTACTTTTTGAGTTAGTTTTGAGTTAACTCTATGTTAACTTTAGTCTAACCCATTACCAAACTGAGGCTAGCAGTTCAGTTACAATCAGAACAATGTGAGTACAGTAACAGTGCAGTATGTCTGAATTAACAGATGAACAGTAACAGTATAACAGCTAGATGCCTAGCTAAATCAGAACAGTCAGAATCAGTGCAAATGTCGACACCGTCATTATCCCCTACAGGTATTTTTAGGTGGCTCTCTACCCCCAGGACTAGATTGGAGCCTTTTGGACACTCTTCGAGCCCTCAACAGTATGCATTAAAGTCCAATAGAGTCGCAAGACACGCTTTAACGCTAGATAGTACAGAATCGTACGAAACAGTAGGAGCCATAATACCTCAAAGGATCCCAATAGGGTACTTTCAAGAGTTCAATAATGTCATGTCAGGATCTCCGAGAACATTAGTATGATCATGTCAAGGGACAATGTTCACTAGTAGTCCCAGACTATCATATCAAGAGCGAGTTCAAGGGTATGTAACACGAACAAGATTGTCAAGACGGTTAATGACTATCAAGTCAATGACAATGGTTCAAAGTGTCATAAATAGTGTCAGGTCAATAATGATTTCAAGCAAAACAAGTCATGTGAACATGATTTCATGATAACAATAGTCAAGAGAGAATTTTGACAGCATAACGACGCAATTTAAACTTAGTTAAATATTTGCATTAATGGCTTGGTCCTATGTGTAGAGAATCACACGCATGAAAAGTAGACGAGAAAGGAATTGCATTGTATCTTCTAGGAACTTCAATGGTACAACCAACTCGTCTCCATGAGGGAATCCACATAGCAAGGAGATTTACGGAGGTCATGTAGTCTACCAGAACGGAATGTCTAGTAGAGAGTTTCCAATCCCCCAAGAAAGGGCTACCTATTGTGTAATCATGTAGTGTAGAACGTGTCTCAATATCCACAATTCATCGGTTAAAAACATACATAAAACAATTAATATGAACACATGACATGGAAACAACCCAGATTTCAATAACATAATTTTTGTACTTTTAACACGATATACTTCCAAGTTAATATCAAGCTAGATTATGAAGGCAGAATATAGCAATCACATGATAGATTGAATCAAGCAATTTATTAGGAAAAATTAGAATATAATTTCATGTTATTATAACTTTTACATGGATTGATAACTTTAAGGCCACTTGACAGACTGAGCAATACTTTCTAGTAATCATAACATGCAAGACATATAATATAGACTAACTGTAAAAGTCTCGGGTAGGCTTTAGAAATTGCGATGGGTTCAGTCATCGTGGATCTCCATGGTTCATATAGAAAAAGATGGTTTTCTGTGATGTAAAGTGGTTCTGGCTGAAAATCATGACGAGTTGAGTCGTCGCGGTTCACAAATGACAAAATCAAAATAGCATGCAAAACGAAGCATATGGGGTTAGGGTCACCCTATAAGTCATTTTTGGTCAATTGAACATCACCATAAACATATCAAATTTGTGATAGATTCAACCATCACTATTTAAAGCACTGAATCGCGACCACTGTAATGGTCGCATTTCAAACAAGCAGATAGATCACGGACTAGGTTGCGCGATCTAGTGTTTTAGCTCGTAACTCAAGTTTCTATGGGTTATTTAATGAAATTATGAACATGAAACTTGTTGAAAACTTGGATAAAAAGAACCCTATGGCTTTGGGTTCATCCAATTTGTAGCACCCCGGAAATTTTAATTACATAAAAATTTAAATAAATGGAAATAGATAATTTCCATAATATCAGACTATTTAAAACATACGTATCATTATCGTATGTGCTAAAACACATTGGAGAATTCCGTAAAAATTATAAATCAACCCCAAACATTATTAATAAATGTTTCACAAAGAAATTTGTGCCAAGAAAAATCGGATTAGTCAAGTTCAAAGTCTTTTGCGACTTATTATCGTAATTCATAAATAAGTTAAAAAATTATTATCACACGTACTTGGATGAGTCATAAAATTAAATAAAAAACATATACGGACTTCAAATAATAACCTCTAATGACCCATCAAGAAATTTGAGTCAATAAAAATTATTTGGGCCAGGTTTAAGAGTTTTGGTGACCGATTATCCAAATTAGGAAACAAGTCGGAAAACCGTTAACACGGAAATACGATGCAACCATAAATTAAATAAAAATGTTGGAGAGACTTATAACATTATATATTAATGACCCAATATCATAATTGGGCCAATGCACCATATATGACCCAAAAATCAAATGAAGCAAGAAAATGCATAGAAATTCATAGTTTAAATAAGCTGAAATTAGAAAGAGGCAATTAGAGTTGAATTGGGATGAGAACATGCATTCTTGGAAACCCAAATTCGTGCTTAACTATGGAGGGAGGTTTCCTAAAGCCTCACACACTCTAATGGAGGAAGAAATCCTCAAAATAGGAAACTAGTATGTCAAAACCACAACTCTTCTTTCCTTGTCACAATAGGACTCCTAAAACACATAGATGCTTAAATACTCTCCACCATGAAGGATCGAGGAAAAGGTGTGGATAAGATCTAGAAGGGGGGGATGAATAGATCTATGCCACTTTTGCGGAAGCTTAAGCAATTTAAAAATACTTTTAGAATCAGAGGCAATTTTAACAGTGAAGATTAAAGATCTGATGAGATGTTAAGTGAGTTGATAAAATAGATGTGAAAAACCAGTTGATTAAGTGAATCTTAGGCGATCCTATGCAAGCATCTAACAGATGATAGAATCAAACCACAAATAGACAAGTGCACAGAGATTTTTAGGTGGTTCGGAAATCACCCATGTGATTCCTACATCCACCCCTCACACCCAGTGAGGATTTACTAAACAACCTGGGAAACACACTCACTGGAGCCAGACAACTCCAACACCTGAGTTTACAACTCAACAACTCTAGAGTAAGACTACTCTAGATCCCTGAGCAAGACTGCTCAACAAACACTTGAGTTCGATGACTCAAACTGAGCACAATGGCTCACAAACGACTTTACTAGACACCAACACAAGACATAGATCTTCTAGCAGCAGATCATGTCGAACATGAGAACATTCATGAGAATTATGCAGAAGCACTTGCATAATCTCAAAATGTCTCAGAAGAATAGAAGTACAGTGAGAATTATATGAAAAGACTTTGTTCTTCAGTTGTACTCCCTTTTAGAAGCTCAGATTGGGAAGAAGCTTGGATTCTTGAAGTCCCAAACGATGCTCTACACTTTTGAACTTGGGATCTTCCTTGAAATCTTCTCCAACGGATGCTTCTACTTGATCTGCTCCCTTGAGGCGCTTCAATTGCTTCTTCAAGGATCACACTCCAATTCTCACTCTTGAATTGATGAGAATTGGTCTTCAGAAGACACCAGGAGAGTAGAGGAGGGAGATGAGCTCTTCTCGCCGCCAAAGGAAACTTTTGGGAGGCTCCAAGAGTTCGTTGGGTCTCTCTATGTGATGGATGGCCAATTGGAGGCTTTTTATACCCAAAAGATTCCAAAGTTACCCTTTGGGTACAAGGGCACACGATCCTAGGTTGATACATCATCGCCCTAGGATGACACGTGGCAATCATCCATCTTAAGTTGCAATCTTTCCGTAGTGTGTCGACCTGCCCTGGTGGTGGTGTCGACCTCTTGTCCCAATTCTGAAAAACAGGCTGTTCTGGGAAATGATCCAGTGTCGACCTGCTCTCATCCTGCGTCGACCTCCTGTCCCATTCTGCAAACAGACTGTTCTGGGAAATGATCCAGTGTCGACCTGCTCTTTGACTCGTGTCGACACAGTCTCAGCATTTATTCAGCTTTTTGCCTTGGGGTCTGAGGTGTTGTGTCGACACCATTGTGGGGTGTGTCGACACCACCTTTGCAAAAAGTATTTGTACCTGAAAATTAAACACATATATCATTAGTTAAATATTTTATTATGAGTACAAATGATAAGTGTGCTTTGAAACATGCTTTTTGAATATAAATTTTAGGTGAAATGTGTTTATCATGTTTCAATTAGTTTGCTTTAAAATCACATTTGTCATCATCAAAATAAGAGGGGAAATGATATGAAATTACACTCAACCCAACAATCTCCCCCTTTTGGATGATGGCAACATTAAATCCATATGATAATGAGGTTTTGATGAGATGAGATTTTAAGCAATTTTTGGTTATTCAAAGTCCTTATTTTTCTTTTTGTTCATGCTTGTCAAAGACTTTTAAATATAACTCAGTCATAATTAATGGTTGTACTAGTGAAGTACAATGTTACTTGAAGTAAGTTAGTTGCATAAAAGAGGTCAAGCAACTTGACAAGTATTCATACATTCACATTCACATAACAATTTTCAATGACATTGAAGACACAAATGACAAAGTTCATTCAAGCCAAGCAAAATTCATTTCATTTCATTCAAGAGTAAACATTACAATCTTTCCAAAACATTACAATCATTTCTTGTTCTCTTTCTTTCTTCTCCCCCTTTGACATCATCAAAAAAGATTACATTATGTAGAAGGTGGAGGAGGAGGAGGAGGAATGGGAAGTAAGATTGTCTCAATGTCTGACAATCTTTTCTCCATGAAAGTCAAGCTGGACTTCATTTGATCTTGAATGGTTGTCAGTCTTGTATGCAAGTAATGTTCCATTCTGTCTGAGTTTTCTATCAAAGTAGCTTGAATTCTGTCTAGATCAGCTGATATGGGTTGTGAAGAGGAAGATGATCCCGCTGACCAACCAGGCCTTTGCATGATTTTGAATTCCATTGTCAAATCAGTGATCTGTTTGTCAATGTGAGCATTGAAATTCCTCATGCTCTCCAAATCATCCACTAGATGTGCAAAAGAAAGTCTTATGCTGGTGATCTCATGTAGTGTCTGCTTGGTGTTGAAGACATCAGCTTGGGAATTTGCCAAAATTCCCTTAAGAACTATCTCCAACTGTTTCTGGTGCTCCTTCAGCTCAACTGAAGCATCTGCCATTGTACCAATTAATCTATTGAATCTTTGAGCTGCATAGTCTGAGGCAGCTTTTTGTTCTATGAACTTGGCGGACACAGTGTTCTCCAACCTTTGAATCCTCAACTCAAAAGCTTGTGACATGGTTTGAATAGAGGTGTTCAAGGTTTCAAATTTATCATTTAAAAAGGAGAACAACTCTGGTGGAACAGAAGGTCCACCAGAGGATGTGGATGCTTGAAATGTGGGTTGTGGAGAGACATTTGGAATGTCAAATTCAGTGTGCATGGAGGAGGGTTGAAACTGAGGTGAGAGTGGGGCATGAAATGGTATATCACCTTCAGTTGAGACTTGAGGCTGATCCTCATTCAAAGGAGGCTGATCCTCTTGACCTTGGAGCTGGTCCCCTTGAGCTTGAGGCTGTTCCTCTTGACCCTGGGGCTGGTCCCCTTGACCTTGAGGTGTTCCTCTTGACCCTGGGGCTGGTCCCCTTGACCTTGAGGCTGTTCCTCTTGAGCTTGAGGGGCCTCAACTACAACTGGCCCTCTCCTAACTTGATTACCCTCTAGTCTGAATCCAATGAATTTCTGAATATTCTTGAAGCGATAGATGTTGGATTTAGGGATAGACTGGGATTTCTCATTGTCCAAAGGCACACCAAAGTGCTGGAACACTGAAGTCAGGTGTGCAGCATATGGAAGAGATCTCTTGAGGTCTTTCTTGGTTGTTTCAGATATAATCTGATACATTATTACATGGAGATTGATTTTGATTTTTTTCCGTGCAATAGAGAATGAACCTTTGTATATCTGTGAGCCTGTCCCTTCCACCACCTTGAGGGGTAATGATTGTGGTCAACATATGGTGGATAATCCTCAACACAGGGGGAAATGTGTTTGTGTTGAATTTGGTGACAAAGGTTTGTCTGGGATCAGATTCATCAGCAGGTAAGCCTGTCAAGATGGTATAGGCTTCATGAAGGTTAAATTCGAAATTATGCTAATCTGCCCCTTCATCTGGTACTTTGAAAATTGAGGCAGCTATGTCTGTTGGCATGTCAATAGCTATCCCCTTAACCTTTGACTGATACCCTTCATCTGTGCATTTCAAATTCTTGTAGAATTCCTGAACAAGTCTTGGATACATGATTTGAAATTCAGAAATGAAGATTAACCAAGACTGAAAAGAGAAGAATGTCTGAATTTCTGAAAAGGCATTTGCTAGCTGAATGTCTGTCAAATCTACTATTCTGGGCTTTAGGATTAGCTTAGCTTCACTAATGGACTCTGAGGGGTTGGTTTCTTGAGACTGGGAAGACTCAGACGAAGATGATGATGACTCCTCAGAATCACTAGAAGAGGAGCCCGGATTCTCAGCTCTAGGGTTGGTAGAACCCCTACCTCTGCCCGAAGAAGAGGGTCTACCTCTCTTGGCTGCTGGCTGAGAAGTAGAGGAGGACCTTGGTTGCTCTGCAGGGTCATTGCGCCATTTGGTTCTTCTTTCTGATTGAGAAACATCAACCTCTACCGGAATTGGCCTAGATGAGGCCTAAGATTTTGCTCCACGGCGAGGACCCAATTTTCTCACCATGGTTGCAAGGTTGGAGTGGAATCGGGAGTGGATGAAGGAGAAGAGGGAGATGATTGAGAAAGGTATGTGATTGAGAGAGAAGTTTGTGGAATTTCTTGCCGGAAATGAGAGAAAAGCGACCGTCGGGTCGACCTGATGCCTAAAAAGGGGTTGCAGTGGTGCAATACCCCGCAGGAACAATAGGGGCTAAACCGGAACCCACGATTTAAAAAGTCTGGCAAGGGGTGCAATGTCGACACTAAAAGACTTTAGTGTTGACCTGACCTAGGGTGTGTGTCGACACGGGATAGATGTGGTGTCGACCTGGCCTATGAAGAAAAGTTGAATTTTTGTGAGGAAAGAAAATTTGAGAATTTTTAGGACTTCTTTAAAATGATAATCAATGAGAGAGATAGTCATTTCAAGGATTTTTAAGAGACTTAAAAATTCATTTGTTATATTTTGCAAAAATTCATCACAATTCAAGTTTTAACCAATTTCCTATAGGATATGAGCATTCAAAGACTTGAGTCAATGAAATGATGATTTGAGGGATATAATATATCTAACAATCAACTATAAGCTACCATATTTCTCAACGTTAAAGAAATAAAGATATCCTCTAGACTAAATACAATTGTGTTGAAAATAAAACACAATCTTAAAGAACAACTTGATGATGAATGAAAATGATTCTTTCTAAACAAAACTCCATTAACACACATATTTTGTTTTTTGTAACAGACTATCAAATGATATAAATCTTTTTCACTCAAGTACTAGTGCTTTTTACACACCATAGTCCCTGGATACTTAAGATTTATTCATTGTCAAATCTCAAAGGGGTAAATGATGACCTTTTGACATGAAAATATACGTTTTGTAGACGCCAATATTTTCAGTTACTCAGTCATCATCAAAAAGTGTAGCACATTTTTTACTGTATTTTGAATTTATTTTTGAATATTTATCCCCTTTGAGCAGAGATAGCATTAGTGCCTCATAACATGTATGGCACTTCATTCATTGTGAAGGTGTACAGTTTCTCAGCACAAATGCCATTGCTCTGTTGAATTTTCAAAATTTTGAGAGTTTTGTAAGATAGAAATCAATTTTATCCAACATCAGTTGTAAACAAAGAGATGTTTTAATTTCAAGACACAAGTTGTTTTCAATCTTGGAAGAGTTCTGAGTTTCTGTGGGTTGAAAAATATAGTTGACAATTGATTAGTAAAAATATGATAGATCACTCAAAGGATCATTTGGAGACTCTAGACATCTGAATGATGACATCATGCAGGAAATTGATGAAATGCAAGAAAAGTTATGAATTTTGCAAAAGTCATGACTTGTGAATTTTCTATCTCCCCCTGAGATGATGATTTCAATCATTTTCTATCAAAATAAAGATATGCAAGTTTTTGAAATCAAGAAAGATAATTTTCTTTTAACAATAAAAGCTCCCCCTCATCAATTGCATATTCATTTCTTAGTACTTGGCGGAGATATACACTCACGCATAGTGAAAGTGTCCAGACAAACCTGACTTGTCCTTCTCCAAGTCACCATTTGATATACCAAGAAATTTCAACACAATAAGAGTTGAAGAATTTATTGTCCAAAAGAAATGGAAGTGGAATTGAGAGAGATATGGACAGTGTGACTGAAGGAAGCAAAGGGTTATGATATGAAAAGAACTTCCCCTTAGACAGTGCATAACACTCAACCCAAAACTAAAGAGAGATCAAGAATGTGGACATTTACAAAGACCAAGTTCTCTCCTCAAGGATGAAAATCTGTTTTCAGGAGGGGGTTTGGTGAATATGTCTGCAATTTGTTTTTCAGTTTCAATGAAATGGAGTTCAAATGACTTCTTTGCAACCTCATCTCTCAAGAAGTGATGCCTAATCTCAATATGCTTGGCTCTAGAATGTTGAATGGGGTTCTTAGACAGATTTATTGCACTTGTGTTATCACATAGGATGGGTACACAACCTAAATCTTAGTTGTAATCGAGAAGTTGATGTTTCACCCAGAGAATCTGAGTTCCACATCTACCTGCTGCAACATATTCAGCCTCTGCAGTTGACAGTGCAACTGAATGTTGCTTCTTGGAAGCCCAAGAGATAAGGCACCCACCTAGGAATAAACATAAGCCACTTGTACTTTTTCTATCTAATTTACACCCAGCATAGTCAGCATACAATATGCAATCAAATCTAGCTTGCAATTAGCAGGATACCAAATTCCTAAATCACATGTTCCAACAAGATATTTGAAAATTCTTTTAACAGCTAACATGTGACTTTCCTTAGGATTAGACTGAAATCTAGCACACAAACACACACTAAACTGAATATCTGGTCTAGAAGTTGTAAGATAGAGTAGAGAGCCAATCATACCTCTGTAGGTCTTTGGGTCTACTGACTTACCATTTGAGTCTACTTCTAGCTTAGCATTTATAGCAATAGGTGTGCTTGAATGCTTGAGGTTCTGAAAGTCAAACCCTTTGAGAAGTTCCTTGACATACTTGGCTTGACTGATGAAGATCCCTTCAGATGTTTGGTTAACCTGCAATCCTAAGAAAAATGTTAAATCTCCCATTAAACTCATTTCAAATTCATTCTTCATTTGATTTGAAAATTCAGTGCATAGGCCTTTATTGGTTGAGCCAAATATTATGTCATCAACATAAATTTGGACCACAATTATTTGATTTTTGACTATTTTTGTGAACAAAGTCTGATCAACATTTCCTCTAGAATATCTTTTTTCAAGTAAAAAGGTACTCAAACAGTCATACCAAGCTCTTGGAGCTTGCTTAAGACCATAGAGAGCCTTATTAAGCTTGAAAACATGGTTAGGATGTTTTTCATTTTCAAATCCAGGAGGTTGTTCAACAAAAACATTTTCCTTAATATATCCATTTAAAAATGCACTTTTGACATCCATTTGATAAACTTTGAATTTCATGGAGGATGCAAAAGCAAGGAAAATTCTAACTGCTTCTAGTCTAGCTACAGGGGCATATGATTCTTCAAAATCAATTCCAAATTCTTGATTGTACCCCTTTGCAACTAGCCTAGCTTTATTTCTAATGACTTGACCATTTTCATTCAACTTATTTTTGAAAACCCATCTAGTGCCAATGACAGTTTGGTCACTAGATCTAGGTACTAATTCCCATACTTGATTTCTTTCAAATTGATGAAGTTCATCATGCATGGCATTAATCCAATCAGAACTTGATAAGGCTTCATCAATTGACTTTGGTTCAATTTGGGAAATTAGAGCTAGTGGGTCTTCTTCAATATCATGCAGGAATGATGATCTAGTCCTAACTCTATCATGTACATTGCCAACCACATTGTCTAATGGGTGATCTCTCAAAAATCGATTTTCAGAAATTACCTGTTAAGAAGTACCCACTTTTGGGACAATGTTACCTGAACCACTTGAAGATGGTGTATTCAGGTTCTCTTCAATGTTTTCAAACTCCTCAACCGTTGGTGAAGAGTCCACAATAAATTCATCCTCTTCAGTGTCTTGTCTTTCCCTGCAAGATTTAGAATTATTAGTTGAAAAGGAATTTTCATCAAAGATAACATGAGGAGATTCTTCAACAGTTTTAGTTTTAAGAATGTACACTTTGAAAGCCCTTGACACCTCAGAATAGCCAAGGAAGATGGCTTCCTGACTTTTAGCATCAAATTTGTCAAGGTTTTCTTTGTTATTGTTGTGTACAAAGCATTTGCACCCAAAAGTTTTAAAATAAGATACAGTTGACTTTTTGTTTTTCAATAATTCATAGGGGGTTTTTTTGATTTTTGGTCTGATCAATGCTCTATTTAGAATGTGATTGGCTGTGTTTACAGCTTCAGCCCAAAAGGATTTGGGCAAATTACTTCCTAAGAGCATGGATCTAGCCATTTCCACAAGAGTTCTATTCTTCCTTTCCACAACTTCATTTTGTTCTGGAGTTCTTGGTGAAGAAAACTTGTGGAATATTTGACATTCAGCACATAAATCAGAAAAGGATGTGTTCTCAAATTCACCCCCATGATCAGTCAAAATATTTTTTATTTTATATGGATAAGTTGTTAAGACAGTGGTACATAAGTTCCTGAATTCAAGACAAGTATCACTTTTGTGGGACAGAAAAATAACCCAAGTAAATCTAGTAAAATCATCAATGATTACAAACCCATATCTTTTGCCACTTAGACTTAGAATTCTTGTAGGGCCAAAAAGGTCCATGTGAAGTAATTCTAGTGGCCTAGATGTGAGTACCTCATTGAAGTTTTTAAAAGATTTTCTTGTTTGTTTTCCTTTAGCACAGATCCCATAAACTTGATTTTCAACATTAGAGAAAGATTCAGGAAGACCCTTAACCAAATTCAATCTTAACAACTTATTCATTGTTCTGAAACTTGCATGGCCAAGTCTTTTGTGCCAAGTCCATGCAATTTCATCTTTATTCGCAACAAAGCAAAGATTTTCAGAAAAGTTTTTATTTAGGTTGATCATGTAGACATTGTTTTCCCTTTTTCCAAAAAAATTGATTTTATCAGTTGATGAATCAATTATCTTACAGAAATCAGATTCAAACACAACTTTGTGACCTTTGTCACATAGTTGGCTGATACTGAGCAAATTGTAATCAAGACCATCAACTAGTAAAACATTATCTATAGAGTTTGAGGAAGTTTGACCAACCTTACCAGATCCTATGATCTTTCCTTTATTTTTACCTCCAAAAGTTACTGACCCTCCCTCCTTTTCAATCAGGAATGAGAATTTGGCTCTATCTCCCGTCATGTGTCGTGAACACCCACTGTCAATAAACCACACATTGGAGTTGGGTGCACGACCTTCCTACAAAATAGATCAGTGGAGAGAAGATTTTGGTACCCAAACAGAGTTGGGACCATCAGAATGTTTGAACATTGTTTGTAAATCTTTTCTCACCCAAATTTGACTTGTTTTTTATTTTTGTTTTGTTACATTGGTGTTTTCAGTCTTTTTCTGTTTGTTCTTTCCCTTAGGAATGAAAGCACCATATTTTTGTTTTTAGTGGGAGGGGAGTTTTTCATTTGAGCATAGGAATTCAGATGAGGAGATGGAATCCATGGATTTTGTTGGTACATCAAAAGGTTTGGATAAAAGAATTAAGGATGATACCAACAAGGGTTGTCATACCATTGGCTCCAAGGATTGGTCCAATCATCTTGAAATGCTGTCTTGGAGGTCCAAGGTTATTTATAAATGATTTCCTTTGACTTTTTCTTATTTTTCAAATTTTTATTTGAATTTTTGATTGAGTTGTTTGTAGCTGTTGATGTTGAGTAGGTCGACCTCTCCATGACTGGTGTCGACCTGTCAGGAGACTGTGTCGACCTTGTTGTCTTCTTTTGTTTTTGAGTTTTTGATTTGTTTTATGTTTTGTTTGATGTTTTGTCTGATATTTGCTTGATTTCTATGTTCTCAAGATTAGGACCCTTGACAAATTTAATTAATGGTGCTTTACCCTTTTTCTCACCAGATTTGTCTTTCTTTGGTTTCTGTTTGTTGAATCCTAATCCATGAGAAGTTGTTGTCATGTTTGTTCCTAGCAATGCCTCCAAGTTATCTTTACCTTTTGTGAATGTTTGGATAACTTCATCCCTTTCTTTTAGCTGGTTTTGAAGGATTTTAATTTCTTCAATCTTTTGTTGTTTTTCTTATTTTTCCATTTCCAGCTTTTTAGATAGGTCTTTGAATTCTTGGGTGGTCTTTTGAGAGGCAAACTTTAGATCATCAATTAGGTTCAGGAAATTTTCTTTTTCTTCATTTAATTCTGTTATTTCATTTTCTAGCTCACAAATTCTGTTATTTGAAGATTGGTTATGATAAATGTTTTCAATTTTCTTTTTGAGATGTTTATTTTCTTTTCTCATTTCAGAATATTTTTCAACTAATTCAGCATAAACATTCTGCCAATCTTCAACAGTGAAATCTTCAAAAGAAGTGCTTACCTTTCCTTCAGAGTTGTTGGCCATGAAGCAGATTTCCTCACTCTCAGAGCTTGAGGATTTTTGTCTTCTTCTTCTTCACTTGAGTCTTCATCAGACCAAGTGGCTACCATGGCCTTTGGCTTCTTGAACTTCTGGAACTTCTTGTGCTTTTCCTTCTTGTTCTCAGGACATTCTCCCTTCATATGTCTTGGTTTATTGCACCTGTAACAAATGACAGTTTCGTCAGATTTTTGATTCTTGTTGAAATTAGAAGAGGAAGTGTTTCTTTTACCTGAGGAAAACTTCTTTTTCCGAGACATTTTTCCTTTTCTATATTTCAAGAATTTTCTGAATTGCCTGGTCATGAGGGCAATTTCATCCTCATTTGACTCAGACTCCTCAGAACTTGTCTTTTCCTGACTTTTGTCTTTATTACTTGAAGAGGCCTTAAGTGCCATTGGCTTGGTTTTATTTATGTGTTCTTCATTTCTTTTCAAATTGATTTCATATGTCATTAAGGATCCTATCAATTCATCTAAAGAAAGTTTGGACAAATCTTTAGAATCTTTAATGACAGTGGCCTTCGTATGCCAAATTGAAGAAAGTGAACGTAAGATTTTCCTTACCAAGTCTGCATCTGTGTAGTCCTTACCTAAGGCCTTTAGTCCATTGACAATAACCATGAACCTGGCAAACATTTCAGAAATTGTTTCATTAGACTTCATCATAAACAATTCATATTCAGAAACAAGAATATTTGCCTTAGTTTCCTTCACTTGTGATGTTCCCTCATAAAGTAATTCGAGTTTATCCCACATCTCTTTGGAAGATTTGCACATTGAGATTCTCGAATACTCTTTAGGATGAACAACACATTGAATCATGTTCATGGCACTATAATTCAATGTGGCTTTTCTTATTTGTTCACTAGTCCAGGTTTCTTCCTCTCCCTGGTTTTCATAAGGACCAACTTCTACCACTTTCCAGATTCCATAGTTTTGGGTTCTTAGAAACACTTGCATTCTATTTTTCCAATATGAATAGTCCGTTCCATTAAAGAATGGTGGCCTATTTATGGAATGCCCCTCAGCTATGAAACCTTTGGAATCCATTGACTTAAAAAGAAAGCACAGAAGAAATACTCAGCAAGCAAGCAAACAATCAGACACAATACTCAAAAACTGCTCAGATCAAATCAGATCAAGTGTAAACCCGCTCTGATACCAATTGAAGGATCGAGGAAAAGGTGTGGATAAGATCTAGAAGGGGGGGATGAATAGATCTATGCCACTTTTTGCGGAAGCTTAAGAAATTTAAAAATACTTTTAGAATCAGAGGAAATTTTAACAGTGAAGATTACAGATCTGATGAGATGTTAAGTGAGTTGATAAAATAAATGTGAAAAACCAGTTGATTAAGTGAATCTTAGGCGATCCTATGCAAGCATCTAACGGATGATAGAATCAAACCACAAATAGACAAGTGCACAGAGATTTTTAGGTGGTTCGAAAATCACCCATGTGATTCCTACATCCACCCCTCACACCCAGTGAGGATTTACTAAACAACCTGGGAAACACACTCACTGGAGCTAGACAACTCCAACACCTGAGTTTACAACTCAACAACTCTAGAGTAAGACTACTCTAGATCCCTGAGCAAGACTGCTCAACAAACACTTGAGTTCGACGACTCAAACTGAGCACAATGGCTCACAAACGACTTTGCTAGACACCAACACAACACATAGATCTTCTAGCAGCAGATCATGTCGAACATGAGAACATTCATGAGAATTATGCAGAAGCACTTGCACAATCTCAAAATGTCTCAGAAGAACAGAAGTACAGTGAGAATTATATGAAAGGACTTTGTTCTTCAGTTGTACTCCCTTGTAGAAGCTCAGATTGGGAAGAAGCTTGGATTCTTGAAGTCCCAAACGATGCTCTGCACTTTTGAACTTGGGATCTTCCTTGAAATCTTCTCCAACGGATGCTTCTACTTGATCTGCTCCCTTGAGGCGCTTCAATTGCTTCTTCAAGGATCACACTCCAATTCTCACTCTTAATTGATGAGAATTGGTCTTCAGAAGACACCAGAAGAGCAGAGGAGGGAGATGAGCTCTTCTCGCCGCCAAAGGAAACTTTTGGGAGGCTCCAAGAGTTCGTTGGGTCTCTCTATGTGATGGACGGCCAATTGGAGGCTTTTTATACCCAAAAGATTCCAAAGTTACCCTTTGGGTACAAGGGCACACGATCCTAGGTTGATACATCATCGCCCTAGGATGACACGTGACAATCATCCATCTTAAGTTGCAATCTTTCCGTAGTGTGTCGACCTGCCCTGGTGGTGGTGTCGACCTCCTGTCCCAATTCTGAAAAACAGGATGTTCTGGGAAATGATCCAGTATCGACCTGCTCTCATCCTGCGTCGACCTCCTGTCCCATTCTGCAAACAGACTGTTCTGGGAAATGATCCAGTGTCGACCTGCTCTTTGACTCGTGTCGACACAGTCTCAGCATTTATTTAGCTTTTTGCCTTGGGGTCTGAGGTGTTGTGTCGACACCATTGTGGGGTGTGTCGACACCACCTTTGCAAAAAGTATTTGTACCTGAAAATTAAACACATATATCATTAGTTAAATATTTTATTATGAGTACAAATGATAAGTGTGCTTTGAAACATGCTTTTTGAATATAAATTTCAGGTGAAATGTGTTTATCATGTTTCAATTAGTTTGCTTTAAAATCACATTTGTCATCATCAAAATAAGAGGGGAAATGATATGAAATTACACTCAACCCAACACACCAAACCCTTGGGGATGAGTTGACATCTTGTTGGGGTCGTGTGGAGGAGTTCTTGGGGGCTGGGGAGCAGGAGATCGTCCATACCAAGCCGTTCTTCTTCCCCGTTGCGTCTGTTGTGACCTGCACCGATAGTAATCTTGGAGTCGAGCTAAGGTGAATCAAACCATAACCAAACCTTGCAAGGCTTATACCCCCTGGAAATAGGCTCGAGTCTAGTTCCTAACCCCACTGGTTTCACTATTTTTCACTCAGGAGATCGGGTAGAGTAAGCATTCTCCTGCAAGTGGTCTGAACATGGGTTTTCTAGAAAAATGGGACTTCTTCAACCCAGAAGGTAGGTTTTCTCGGGCCAAACCTTAACATATCCTATACCAATGTGTAGAGTATCAAGTTAACATTCGTTTCCCACTGGTTTCATCGAATTCCAATGAGTAGATTTTGAATGATAAGTGTTTTCCCCAAGTCGCACACTGTCAGGGCTTTTCCCGTTCTTTATATGTTGCGTGCGATTCAAGACCAAATTAGAGCAAACACACAACAGGAAAGTTTTTCTACTAGTTTTCTTTGTCATGTTTTGTGTTTAACATTGTCTCTAACTATCAACAGTTAGAGAGTTACAAGCATGGTAAGAGGGTCGCTGCATGATACTGCATTTTCAGGTTGCACATGGCTTTTACGTTTGTGTCAAATTATCATGCATCTTGAGGTCATTTAAAATTATTTAAAAATTATAGTCTGCATCTATTCCATGTTCCCAACAACTTTCATGATGATACTTTTGTCCTAAAAGCCCTAATTATTTCGGCATCATACCTTGCAAAGTAAATCTTGCATTTGACTGTTCTCAGTCTTCTATACCTCATGTTAGACTTGATTAAAGCCTGTCGAAACCATCAGTGTTTTCTAATTCCAATTTACTGGAAGCACCTTGCATGTCTAGGTTGGTTTAAAACTAGTTTTGTGATTTTTCATGCACTGTACAATTTGTTCTCTATTTTTGAAGCACCCTGTGTCAATATAAGGCAGTTCTGGATCGCAATCATAGAACATGTCTTTTCTCTGTCGGATTCAGGCGCAGACCCTGCGAACGCGACGACCCGATAGGCTGCGTTCTGAGGTCTTTTCGTGACAACAAACCCGTCGCGTTATGAATGCGATGAGCGCGCCGTCGCTATCTCTCTGCCTGATCTGACTGCCTTGCCGCGTTCTGTACATTCCCTTGTCGCGTTCTGTCATGATCCCGTCGCGACCCTTACTGGGGTGTGTCGCGTTCTCAGAATTTTGCATGAAACCCCACTTAGTTCTTTTGAAAAACTTACCGCTATACCCGAGGTCGGTTTAATATGGTATTTAATGTGTAAATTGCATGTCTTGGGTCTGGTCATTACATGATGATTGTTAATGGCTTAAAAGTGATTCACCAATTTAAAAACTATAATTACATGAACAGTATTCTAATTATTCTCTTAATGACGTGATCATTCATGAAACTTGTGATTCGCTCTTGTTACTTTTCTAGCTTGATTAAGATGATAATTATTATCTTAAAATCTTGCAAACCATGTGTACTTAAATGCATTGTTCATTGCATGCCATCATGTTAAGTGCTTTCTGCGAGTTTGAGACCGATGGTTTGTGAATCGAGACGTGCATATATCACTACACACTTGCACATCTAGGCAGCCCTTTCTTGGGGAATTGGAAGCTCTCTATCGGTCATTCTGAATCTGTAGACTAGTGACCTTTTCTCTAAGACCTCTGTAAATATCCGCTTTCCGTGGATCCCCACATGGAGGCCGAGTTGGTTGTACCATTGAAGTTCCTCGAAGATAGCATGCACTTCCTCTCTCTTCTTTTTCTCGTGAGTGTGGTTGACAATCTAGACTAAAGCCATTAATGTAAAGATTGAACTAAAGTATAAATCGTACCGTTATGCTGTTAAATTTATCTCTTGACCGTTGTTATCATGAAATCATGTTCAATTTACTTATTACTTGTTCTCAACATCATCATGAACATGACATTACACATGCTTACTTATTGAAACTCTCATTGGCCAATATTCATGACTATGGGTATCTACATAAAAAATTTAAGTGAGATGCTGATCGGGCACGACGAGTGTCCAAGGGCTCCAGTCTAGCCCCAATGACGAAGAGTCATAAATATATTGTTAACCATGAGGTATAATGATTACTGGCGTTGCATCTGCGCTGGGAGTCGTGCGTGCCGTGTTGAATGATAGATACAATAACCACATGCACGTGTCCTAGTGTACATTCATGATGGATCTTTTCTTGGTGTACATTAGTGTCTTCGTGCCTGATTAAGTGAATTGTGTTAAAAGTTCGTGCTCGCGCGTGCTTGTTTGCGTGATATGGCCATCCTGCATTTAATGCAATTAGTGATATCTTGCATTCTTGACATCAACTGAAATCTTGCGTGCTTGTACAAGGTGAAATATTGCTCGTTTTATCTTGTTATACCCTTCTAGATCTTGTTCTATCATGATCACTCTATCTAGCTTGTCCATGTATCATGTTTTAATGAGTTTTATTCACACATGCATATCATGACATTCATCGTGCTTACCTAGTTCTAAAATGTTAATCACTTATATCATTGCCCGCACATTGAGATATAAATCCTACTGGACTACTTTGCTCATCCCCTACTTTTACCCAATCTAGGTGACTATGATGTCCAAGAGGAGGAGCAACTCGAGGACGGGAATGCGTCCGAGTGAGGAGCGTCCCAACTATGAGTCTAGTTATAGTAGTTTGCTTTGAGTGTTAGATTCATGTAGTAGGAACTGAGGAGTAAAATGTACTTTTCCTTTTTGATTGAGTTATAGTCCTATAATAGTTTCCATTTGGAATACAATGAGTTGAGATTTGAATAAAAGATTAGTTGAGTTCAATATTTGGGCCCTATGATGATGTATGTTATTATACATTAGTGCGTGCTAGCTAGAGGCTTATTTGCCGACTGTTCACGTCTCGAGATATCGACTCGAATTATTCCGCATTACTAATATCCACTGCGTAACTCTCGGGACGTGACACAATTTGATCTAGGGATGCGTGAATTATGAGGTTAACAAGAAAAGCCCTAAAACTGCGTGATGATGGGAAAATGCTTAATACTTTTAGCATACATGATAAAAATTGGGCAAAATAGGGGTAAATGAAATTAGACTCGAAGAGCTTTCAAAGGGTATATGACATGTTAAGTTTGATCCTGATATCAACTACCTTTGATCACTCCTAAGGGAAGTCTTCTGCACAGGTTGTATAGAGCACGAGTTGAGGAAGGAGCCTTGGGTTGGGGACAAATTCCTCCTCCTCTGGTGCCCTTTCTAGCCTCACCACGACCCCAACATATGGTAAACTCACCCCCAAGGAGCTTAGGGAGAGTATTTATTGATTTAGGATTGTTTGGAGTCCTAATGTAACTAGGAATTGGGGAATTCCGAGTTTGGTTAATCCCGTTCTTCATTTGAGGATTTCCATCCCAATATGAGTGGGAAATTCTATTAGGAAACATCCTATTATAGTTGTGCACGAATTTGGGTAGTTTTAGGAGTCCATTAAACTAGTTTTTAGCCCTAATTGGTCTTTCGAATTGAAGCCCAATTAAACCTACAAATTTTCATGATATTTTCTTACTTGAATTTATTTATAGGCCATAAGTTGTCCATTGGTCCAAACCCTATGATGGGCTATCAACACACATTGTTTGGAGTCTACCCATAATTTTATTTTAATATTAGAATCATTTATGTATATGTGTTAATGGGTTTTCTGACTTATTCCTTAATTACGATAATAAGTCACAAAACACCTTAATCTTGGCCAATCAGATTTTTCTTTGTACGAATTTCTTCGTGGGTCATTTAGGACTATTATTTAGAGTTGAACTATGATTTTTACGAAATTTTTCGATTTGTTTTTGTATGTATGATAATGGCACGTACTTTTTTTTTTACTATTATAAGAATATTAAATTATTATTTCTAATTTTATCATAATACGATTTTCGTGGTGTTACACTAAAAATTTTCTAATATTTAATATTGATTCCCTTAAACTTTTGCTTTCCTCTGTTCCATTACACAATATGCACTATTTAATTAAGCTCTATTCCACTTAAATAAGCAATCCCTTTAAGTTCCATATTCTTTCATCTACCCTTAAGGTACATTATTGCCACATCTCTATTCTTATTCACTGAAACCATTGCTGCCATAACACAGTTGCTAGGACTGACAATCTTGTAATCCAAATGTAGATCTTGCCCAAAGCTTTGATTCAATCACCATTAACACATCTGTTTCTTTACAAATTCTTACCTGCTAACATTAACATTCCTTATTCCTTCTCTTTCTTCAACCAGTATTTCTCTATCTCCTTCTATTTCACTCTAATGGAGGAAGATATCCTCAAAATTGGAAACTAGTATGTCAAAACCGCAACTCTTCTTTCCTTGTCACAATAGGACTCCTAAAACCCATAGATGCTTAAGTACTCTCCACCAAACCATTGGGGACGAGTTTACATCTTGTTGGGGTCGTGTGGAGGAGTTCTTGGCGGCTGGGGAGCAGGAGATCGTCCATACCAAGCCGTTCTTCTTCCCCGTTGTGTCTGCTGCGACCTGCACAAATAGTCATCTTGGAGTCGACCAATGGTGAGTCAAACCATAACCAAACCGTGCAAGGCTTATACCCCTGGAAAGAGGGTCAAGTCTAGTTCCTAACCGCACTGGTTTCACTATTTTTCACTCAGTAGATCGGATACAGTAAGCATTCTCCTCTAGTGGTCTGAACACAGGTTTTCTGGAAAAATGGGACTTCTTCAACCCAGAAGGTAGGTTTTCTCGGGCCAAACCTTAACATATCCTATACCAATGAGTATAGAATCAAGTTGACTTTTGTTTCCCACTGGTTTCATCGAATTCCAATGAGTAGATTTTTATTTATAAGCATTTTCCCCAAGTCGCACACTGTCAGGGCTTTTCCCATTCTTTATATGTTGCATACGATTCAAGACCGAACTAGAGCAAACACACCACATATAAGTTTTTTTGCTAGTTCTCCTTGTCATTTTTTATGTTGAACGTTTTGTCTAAATGTCAACAGATAGAGAGTTATAAGCGTGGTAAGAGGTTTGCTGCATGATACTGCGTTTTCGGGTTGCACTTGGCTTTTACATTTGTGTCAAATTATCATGCATCTCAAGGTCGTTTAAAATTATTTAAAAATCATAGTCTGCATCTATTCCATGTTCCCAACAACTTTCATGATGAGACTTTTGTCCTAAAAGCCCTAATTATTTCGGCATCATACCTTGCAAAGTAAATCTTGCATTTGACTGTTTTCAGCCTTCTATACCTCATGTTAGACTTGATTAAAGCCTGCCAAAACCATCAGTGTTTTCTAATTCTGATTGATTGGTAGCACCCTTGCATGTCTAGGTTGGTTTAAAACTGGTTTCGTGATTTTTCATGCACTGTACAATTTGTTCTCTATTTTTGAAGCACCCTGTGTCAATATAAGGCAGTTCTATACCGCAATCCAAGAACATGTCTTTTCTCTGTCGGATTCAGACGTAGGCCCTGCGAACGCGACGGCCTGATAGGCCGCGTCCTAAGGTCTTGTCGTGACAAAAAACCCGTCGCGTTATGAACACGACGAGCGCACCGTCGCTATCTCTCTGCCTGATCTGACTGCCTTGTCGCGTTCTGTACATTCCCTTGTCGCGTTCTGTCCTAATCCCGTCGCGACCCTTACTTGGGTGCGTCGCGTTCTCAAAATTTTGCATGAAACCCAACTTAGTTCTTTTGAAAAACTTACTGATATACCCGAGGTCGGTTTAATATGGTATTTAATGTGTAAATTGCATGTCTTGGGTCTGGTCATTACATGATGATTGTTAATGGCTTAAAAGTGATTCACCCATTTAAAAACTATAATTACATGAACAATATTCTAATTATTCTCTTAATGACGTGATCATTCATGAAACTTGTGACTCGCTGTTGTTACTGTTCTAGCTTGATTAATATGATAATTATTATCTTAAAATCTTGCAAACCCATGTGTAGTTAAATGCATTGTTCATTGCATGCAATCATGTTAAGTGCTTTCCACGAGTTTGAGACCGATGGTTTGTGAATCGAGACGTGCATACATCACTACACACTTGCACAAGATAGCGTGCACTTCCTCTCTCTTCTTGTTCTCGTGAGTGTGGTTGACAATCTAGACTAAAGCCATTAATGTAAGGATTGAACTGAAGTATAAATCGTACCGTTATGCTGCTAAATTTATCTCTTGACCGTTGTTATTATGAAATCATGTTCAATTTACTTATTTCTTGTTCTCAACATCATCATGAACATGACATTACACATGCTTACTTATTGAAACTCTCATTGGCCATTATTAATGACTGTGGGTATCTACATTAAAAATTTAAGTGAGATGCTGATCGGGCACGGCGAGTGTCCAAGGGCTCCAGTCTAGCCCCAATGATGGAGAGTCTTAAATATACTGTTAACCATGAGGTATAATGATTACTGGCATTGCATCTGCACTGGGAGTCGTGCGTGTCGTGTTGAATGATAGATACAATAACCACATACACGTGTCCTAGTATACATTCTTGATGGATCTTTTCTTGGTGTACATTAGTGTATTCGTGTCTGTATTCGTGTCTGATTAAGTGAATCGTGTAAAAAGTTCGTGCTCGTGCATGCTTGCTTGCGTGATATGGCCATCCTGCATTTAATGCAATTAGTGATATCTTGCATTCTTGACATCAAGTGAAATCTTGCGTGCTTGTACAAGGTGAAATATTGCTCGTTCTATCTTGTTATACCCTTCTAGATCTTATTCTATCGTGATCACTCTATCTAGCTTGTCCATGTATCATGTTTTAATGTGTTTTATTCGCACATGCATATCATGACATTCATCGTGCTTACCTAGTTCTAAAATGTTAATCACTTATATCATTGCCCGCACATTGAGATATAAATCCTACTGGGCTAGTTTGCTCATCCCCTACTTTTACCCAATCTAGGTGACTATGATGTCCAAGAGGAGGAGCAAGTCAAGGACGGGAATGCGTCCGAGTGAGGAGCGTCCCAACTATGAGTCTAGTTATAGTAGTTTGCTTTGAGTGTTAGATTTATGTAGTAGGAAGTGAGGAGTAAAATGTACTTTTCCTTTTTTATTGAGTTATAGTCCTATAATAGTTTCCATTTGGAATACAATGAGTTGAGATTTGAATAAAAGATTAGTTGAGTTCAATATTTGGGCCCTATGATGATGTATGTTATTATACATTAGTGCGTGCTAGCGAGAGGCTTATTTGCCGACTGTTCACGTCTCGAGATATCGACTCGAATTATTCCGCATTACTAATATCCGCTGCGTAACTCTCGGGACGTGACACAATTTGATCTAGGGATGCGTGAATCATGAGGTTAACAAGAAAAGCCCTAAAACTGTGTAATGATGGGAAAATGCTTAATACTTTTAGCATACATGATAAAAATTGGGCAAAATAGGGGTAAATGAAATTAGACTCGAAGAGCTTTCAACGGGTATATGACATGTTAAGTTTGAACCTGATATCAACTACCTTTGATCACTCCTAAGGGAAGTCTTCTGTACAGGTTGTATAGAGCATGAGTTGAGGAAGGAGCCTTGGGTTGAGGACAAATTCCTCCTCCTCTGTTGCCCTTTCTAGCCTCATCACGACCCCAACATATGGTAAACTCACCCCCAAGGAGCCTAGGGAGAGTATTTATAGATTTAGGATTGTTTGGAGTCCTAATGTAACTAGGAATTGGGGAATTCCGAGTTTGGTTAATCTCGTTCTTCATTTGAGGATTTCCATCCTAATATGAGTGAGAAATTCTACTAGGAAACATCCTATTATAGTTGTGCACGAATTTGGGTAGTTTTAGGAGTCCATTAAACTAGTTTTTAGCCCTGATTGGTCTTTCGAATTGAAGCCCAATTAAACCTACAAATTTTCATGATATTTTCTTACTTGAATTTATTTATAGGCCATAAGTTGTCCATTGGTCCAAATCCTATGATGGGCTATCAACACACATTGTTTGGAGTCTACCCATAATTTTATTTTAATATTAGAATCATTTATGTATACATGTTAATGGGTTTTTTGACTTATTCCTTAATTACGATAATAAGTCACAAAACACCTTAATCTTGGCCAATCAGACTTTTCTTTGTACGAATTTCTTCGTGGGTCATTTGGGAATATTATTTAGAGTTGAACTATGATTTTTACGAAATTTTTCGATTTGTTTTTGTTTGTATGATAATGGCACGTACTTTTTTTTTTTTTTACTATTATGGGAATATTAAATTATTATTTCTAATTTTCTCATAATACGATTTTCGCGGTGTTACACTAAAATTTTTCTAATATTTAATATTGATTCCCTTAAAGTTTTGCTTTCCTCTATTCCATTACACAATATGCACTACTTAATTAAGCTCTATTCCACTGAAATAAGCAATCCCTTTAAGTTCCATATTCTTTCATCTGCCCTTAAGGTACATTACTGCCACATCTCTATTCTTATTCATTGAAACCATTGCTGCCATAACACAGTTGCTGGGACTGACAATCTTGTAATCCAAATGTAGATCTTGCCCAAAGCTTTGATTCAATCACCATTAACACATTTGTTTCTTTACAAATTCTTGCCTGCTAACACTAACATTCCTTATTCCTTCTCTTTCTTCGACCAGCATTTCTCGATCTCCTTCTATTTCACTCTAATGGAGGAAGAAATCCTCAAAATAGGAAACTAGTATGTCAAAACCGCAACTCTTCTTTCCTTGTCACAATAGGACGCCTAAAACCCATAGATGCTTAAATACTCTCCACCAAACCCTTGGGGACGAGTTTACATCTTGTTGGGGTCGTGTGGAGGAGTTCTTGGCGACTGGGGAGCAGGAGATCATCCACACCAAGCCGTTCTTCTTCCCCGTTGTGTCTGCTGCGACCTGCACAGATAGTCATCTTGAAGTCGACCAATGGTGAGTCAAACCATAACCAAACCGTGCAAGGCTTATACCCCTGGAAAGAGGGTCGAGTCTAGATCCTAACCCCACTGGTTTCACTATTTTTCACTCAGTAGATCAAGTACAGTAAGCATTCTCCTGCAAGTGGTCTGAACATAGGTTTTCTGGAAAAACGAGACTTCTTCAACCCAGAAGGTAGGTTTCTCGGGCTAAACCTTAACATATCCTATACTAATGTGTATAGCATCAAGTTAACTTTCGTTTCCCACTAGTTTCATCGAATTCCAATGAGTAGATTTTGATTTATAAGTATTTTCCCCAAGTCGCACACTGTTATGGATTTTCCCGTTCTTTATATGTTGCATATGATTCAAGACCGAACTAGAGCAAACACACAACATGAAAGTTTTTCTGCTAGTTCTCCTCGTCATGTTTTGTGTTGAACGTTTTATCCAACTATCAACAGTTAGAGAGTTATAAGTGTGGTAAGAGGGTCGCTGCATGATACTGCGTTTTTAGGTTGCACTTGGCTTTTACGTTTGTGTCAAATTATCATGCATCTCAAGGTCGTTTAAAATTATTTAAAAATCATAGTCTGCATCTATTCCATGTTCCCAACAACTTTCATGATGAGTCTTTTGTCCTCAAAGCCCTAATTATTTCGGCATCATACCTTGCAAAGTAAATCTTGCATTTGACTATTCTCAGCCTTCTATACCTCATGTTAGACTTGATTAAAGCCTGTCGAAACCATCAGTGTTTTCTAATTCTGATTTGCATGTCTAGGTTGGTTTAAAACTAGTTTTGTGATTTTTCATGCACTGTACAATTTGTTCTCTATTTTTGAAGCACCCTGTGTCAATATAAGGCAGTTCTGGACCGCAATCCAAGAACATGTCTTTTCTCTGCCGGATTCAGGCGCAGTCCCTGCGAACGGACGGCCCGATAGGCCGCATTCTGAGGTCTTGTCGTGACAACAAACCTGTCGCATTATGAACGCGACGAGCACGTCGTCCCTATCTCTCTGCCTGATCTGCCTGCCTTGTCGCGTTCTGTACATTCCCTTGTCGCGTTCTGTACATTACCTTGTCGCGTTCTGTCCTAATCCCGTCGCAACCCTTACTGGGGTGCGTCGCATTCTCACATTTTGCATGAAACCCCACTTAGTTCTTTTGAAAAACTTACCGATATATCCGAGGTCGGTTTAATATGGTATTTAATGTGTAAATTGCATGTCTTGGGTCTGGTCATTACATGATGATTGTTAATGGCTTAAAAGTGATTCACCCATTTAAAAACTATAATTACATCAACAATATTCTAATTATTATCTTAATGATGTGATCATTCATGAAACTTGTGATTCACTCTTGTTACTATTCTAGCTTGATTAAGATGATAATTATTATCTTAAAATCTTGCAAACCCATGTGTAGTTATATGCATTGTTCATTGCATGCCTTCATGTTAAGTGCTTTCCGCGAGTTTGAGACCGATGGTTTGTGAATCGAGACGCGCATACATCACTACACACTTGCACATCTAGGCAGCCCTTTCTTGGGGACTTGGAAGCTCTCTATCGGTCATTCCGAATCGGTAGACTAGTGACCTTTTCTCTAAGACCTCCATAAATCTTCGCTCTCCGTGGATTCCCATATGGAGGCCGAGTTGGTTGCACAATTGAAGTTCCTCGGAGATAGCGTGCACTTCCTCTCTCTTCTTGTTCTCGTGAGTGTGGTTGACAATCTAGACTAAAGCCATTAATGTAAAGATTAAACTAAAGTATAAATCGTACCGTTATGCTGCTAAATTTATCCCTTGACCGTTGTTATCATGAAATCATGTTCAATTTACTTATTACTTGTTCTCAACATCATCATGAACATGACATTACACATGCTTACTTATTGAAACTCTCATTGGCCATTATTAATGACTGTGGGTATCTACATTAAAAATTTAAGTGAGATGTTCATCGGGCACGGCGAGTGTCATAAATATACTGTTAACCATGAGGTATAATGATTACTGGCATTGCATCTGCACTGGGAGTCATGCGTGTCATGTTGAATGATAGATACAACAACCACATACACGTGTCCTAGTGTACATTCTTGATGGATCTTTTCTTGGTGTACATTAGTATCTTCATGCCTGATTAAGTGAATCGTGTTAAAAGTTCGTGCTCGTGCGTGCTTGCTTGCGTGATATGGCCATCCTGCATTTAATGCAATTAGTGATATCTTGCATTCTTGACATCAAGTGAAATGTTGAGTGCTTGTACAAGGTGTAATATTGCTCGTTCTATCTTGTTATACCCTTCTAGATCTTCTCCTATCGTGATCACTCTATCTAGCTTGTCCATGTATCATGTTTTAATGTGTTTTATTCGCACATGCATATCATGACATTCATCGTGCTTACCTAGTTCTAAAATGTTAATCACTTATATCATTGCCCGCACATTGAGATATAAATCCTAGTGGGCTAGTTTGCTCATCCCCTACTTTTACTCAATCTAGGTGACTATGATGTCCAAGAGGAGGAGCAAGTCGAGGACGGGAATGCGTCCGAATGAGGAGCGTCCCAACTATGAGTCTAGTTATAGTAGTTTGCTTTGAGTGTTAGATTCATGTAGTAGGAAGTGAGGAGTAAAATGTACTTTTCCTTTTTTATTGAGTTATAGTCTTGTAATAGTTTCCATTTGGAATACAATGAGTTGAGATTTGATTAAAAGATTAGTTGAGTTCAATATTTGGGCCCTATGATGATGTATGTTATTATACATTAGTGCGTGCTAGCTAGAGGCTTATTTGCCGACTGTTCACGTCTCGAGATATCGACTCGAATTATTCCACATTACTAATATCCACTGTGTAACTCTCGGGATGTGACACAATTTGATCTAGGGATGCGTGAATCATGAGGTTAACAAGAAAAGCCCTAAAATTGCATGATGATGGGAAAATGGTTAATACTTTTAGCATACATGATAAAAATTGGGCAAAATAGGGGTAAATGAAATTAGACTCGAAGATCTTTCAAAGGGTATATGACATGTTAAATTTGATCCTAATATCAACTACCTTTGATCACTCCTAAGGGAAGTCTTCTGCACAGGTTGTATAGAGCTCGAGTTGAGGAAGGAGCCTTGGGTTGGGGACAAATTCCTCCTCCTCTGGTGCCCTTTCTATCCTCATCACGACCGCAACATATGGTAAACTCACCCCCAAGGAGCTTAGGGAGAGTATTTATATATTTAGGATTGTTTGGAGTCCTAATGTAACTAGGGATTGGGGAATTCCGAGTTTGGTTAATCTCGTTCTTCATTTGAGGATTTCCATCCCAATATGAGTGGGAAATCTATTAGGAAACATCCTATTATAGTTGTGCACAAATTTGGGTAGTTTTAGGAGTCCATTAAACTAGTTTTTAGCCCTAATTGGTCTTTCGAATTGAAGCCCAAATAAACCTACAAATTTTCATGAAATTTTCTTACTTGAATTTATTTATAGGCCATAAGTTGTCCATTGGTCCAAATCCTATGACGGGCTATCAACACACATTGTTTGGAGTCTACCCATAATTTTATTTTAATATTAGAATCATTTATGTATATGTGTTAATGGGTTTTCTGACTTATTCCTTAATTACAATAATAAGTCACAAAACACCATAATCTTGGCCAATCAGATTTTTCTTTGTATGAACTTCTTCGTGGATCATTTGGGAATATTATTTAGAGTTGAACTATGATTTTTACAAAAAATTTCGATTTGTTTTTGTATGTATGATAATGGCACGTACTTTTTTTTACTATTATGAGAATATTAAATTATTATTTCTAATTTTCTCATAATACGATTTTCGTGATGTTACACTAAAAATTTTCTAATATTTAATATTGATTCCCTTAAACTTTTGCTTTCCTCTGTTCCATTACACAATATGCACTATTTAATTAAGCTCTATTCCACTGAAATAAGCAATCCCTTTAAGTTCCATATTCTTTCATCTGCCCTTAAGGTACATTACTGCCACATCACTATTCTTATTCACTGAAACCATTGCTTCCATAACACAGTTGCTGAGACTAACAATCTTGTAATCCAAATGTAGATCTTGCACAAAGCTTTGATTCAATCACCATTAACACATCTGTTTCTTTACAAATTCTTGCCTGCTAACATTAACATTCCTTATTCCTTCTCTTTCTTCGACCAACATTTCTCTATCTCCTTCTATTTCACTCTCTTTACCGAAAATTGAAGGATCGAAAAAAGATCTAGAAGGGGGGGATGAATAGATCTTAGCCACTTTTGCGGAAGCTTAAGTAATTTGAAAACTATTTAGAATCAGAGGCAATGTTATCAGTGAAAAACTACAGATCTGATTAGATTTGAGTGAGTTGAAAAACTTAGATGTGTAGCAAGTTGATTAAGTGAATTAAAAACGGATCCTATGCAAGCATCTAGCGGATGAATCAATCAAACCACAGAAGACAAATGCACAAGGATTTTTTAGGTGGTTCGGAAATCACCCAAGTGATTCCTACATTCACCCCTCACAACCCGTGAGGCTTCACTAACACAACTGGGCTACACACCCAAAGGAGCCTAACAACTCCAACACTTCAGAGCATACAACTCACACGACCTCTAGAGCAAGACTACTCTAGAAACACTGAGCAAGACTGCTCAAACCAACCTTGAGCTTGACAACTCAAACTGAGCTCGACGGCTCACAACAACCTGAGCACAATGCTCACACAATTTGAGCACAAGGCTCACACTAAAACTTGCTAGACACCAACTTAAGACTAGGATCCTCTAGCAACAGATCTAGTCGAAATTTGAGAACTCTAAAGAGAGTTATGCAGAAGCACTTGCTTAATCTCAAAAGATATCTCAGAAGAACAGAAGAAAAGATAAATTGTATTGAAAGGCTTCATTCTTCAGTGTACTCCCTTGTAGAAGCTTGAATTGGGAAGAAACTTGTGAAGCTTGAAGTCCAAGTCGATGCTCTGCAATCTGAGAAGTTGGATCTTCCTCGAATTCTTCACCAAAGAAGTCTTCTACATGATCTGCCTCCTTGGAATGCTTCAGAGGAGTCTTCAGGAATCAAATTCCAATTCCCACACCTTGAATTGGTGGAAATTGGTCTTCTGGAAGCACTTGGAGAGCAGAGGAAGGAGACACGAGCTCTTTTTGGCCGCCAGGAGCTTTTTTGGAGGCTCTAAGAGAGTTGGGTCCCTTCTCTGATGTGAAGGCTGGCCGAAAAGACCTTTTATATCCTTAGGATTCCAAAGATACCCTTTTGGGGTACAAGGGCATGCGTTCCTAGGAAGATTCTGATCGCCCTAGAAGGACATGTGGCAGTCATCAACTTTAGGATGAAAAGTTTCCGTAGTGTGTCGACCTGCCCTGGTGGTAGTGTCGACACACTGTCCAGAATATGTAAAAGGCTGTTCTGGGAAGAAGGTCCCGTGTCGACCTGCTCTGGGAGTGTGTCGACCTGCTGTCCCAAATCTGCAAACTGGCTGTTCTGGGAACGGGATCTAGTGTCGACCTGTTCTGAGAGTGTGTCGACCTGGGTAGGCTTGATTTCTGAAAAACTGCCACTCGTGTCGACACACTCTTGACATGTGTCGACACAGTCTCAACATTTTTACACATTTTGCCTTTGAATCTGTGTTGATGTGTCGACACCATTGATGGGTGTGTCGACACATCTTTTGCATAAAAATGTTTATACCTGAAAAATAAACACATATATCATTAGTTAAATGATTTATCATGACCATAAATGATAAATGTGGTTTGAAAAATACTTTTTGAACATGAATTTTAGGTATGATGTTTTTGACATGTTTCAATTAAATTGCTTTAAGAACACCTCTTGTCATCATCAAAATAGGAGGGAAATGATATGAATTTGCATTCAACCCAACAAAAATCTTAATATCAAATTCTCAAAAGTTGAAAGACCTTGCTTGATGCCTGATCTAGTTTTGCTTAATCACCGAATCTTGCTCCAATAATGCTAACTCTGTTGGGTTTACATGTGCTTTAATGTTTTTGATGATGTGATTATAATGAACATTGCAATTGATGATGATACAATGACTTATTTGTTAGAAACAAGAATGACATGATCAAGTGACAAGATGAGATAATATGTATTCATTATATCTCACTTATAATGTTTTCAAATGTAGGTTGAATACATACAAGTTAAGTACCCAAAGTCCACTTGAAAAGGTCTTCAAAAAGGCTCCAAGACACCTCCTGTCGACAGCAAGACAACCCCTATCGACAGATGGACATTCCAGGAACTGGAAAACAAAATGGAACAATAGCTGTCGACAGCCCCAGGCTGCCTGTCGCCAGGCCAGTGGTTCAGAAACATGAAGACTTCTGGAAAACCAGAACTGAGCAGTAGCTGTCGACAACAGCAAGTCGGCTGTCGACAGACGTAGTTTTGGAAACTTCCGATGGTCAAGATATGATCCATGTTTTGGGTGATTCTTTCAAGCACGTCTCTCCATGTTTGGACACCCATATATATAGATCATATAGGGCTATTTTCGCAGTGAGAGACCAAAACTCCAAAACCCTAAGCAAGACTCAAGAGAAAAAGTTCCCATCTGCTGCTCTGCTTCAAGCTTCCGTTCAGAACAAAGAAGAAACATCTTCCGAGCGGAGTTGAAGTTAGGTTGTCCACAACTCAAGCTTCTCCATCAGTTGATCTACATCCAAACGAAGCCTGAAGTTGTTCTGGACTACCAACGAGAAGAGTTCTTCATCAGGATTTGTTCTTTCAACTCAGAACTCTTCTCTGTTTTCGTTCCTTCTATACTTTTGTGTGTGTGGTTGTGTTTCAAGCGTTCCTTGTGCTTGATTCACGTGGTTTAAGTTGTTTTGATTGTGTGTTCACATCAAACAACATGTGTGTGTGAGTTGTAATGTTGAACTCGCTCATAAGCAGTTGTTTCTGCATGTGTGTGTGGACAGTGGATGTAGGATACACAAGTTATGTACTCCAAACCACCTTAAATCATCATGTCTGTGGTTTGAACATTTTACGTTAGATGATTGGTAGGCACGTTGATCTCTCACACACTAGATAACTTGCTAGTCTTTCTATCTATAATTAACACACATCTTGATTCGATTTTAACTCTGTTTAAGATATCAATTCAACCCCCCTTCTAGATTACCATAATAGGCAATTCCGCACATCCTTTAATTGGTATCAGAGCCAGGTTTCTCCGATTTTCTATTTTATTTATTTGATCATACGATCAGGAGATTCTCGATCTCATGGAATCTAACAAGGGGTATATGGCCGAGGGACACTCAGTGACCAGGCCACCCTTCTTTGATGGTACTGATTATCCTTACTGGAAAAACCATATGCAGGTGTTCCTGAGAGCTCAAAATTTTGAGCTATGGAAGATCGTCTCCAAAGGAGCATATACACTGCCAGAAGATGAAGATATATGGACAAAGGACCAGATTGTAAAGGGAACTCTCAACTAGAGTGCGCTGAACATGATGCAATGCGCTGTTCACCCTAAAGAATATTCAAGGGTCTCCACATGCACCTCAGCAAAAGAGATGTGGGAAAAACTTGAACTTATCTACGAAGGTACGTCCGAGGTAAGGGAAACCAAAGAAAGCATGATAGTTTCTGAGTATGAAATGTTTAAGATGAATAATAATGAAACTATCTCAGATATGATTGCTAGATTCATGCTAATAATAAATGGATTGAAAGGTCTTAAGAAAGAATACTCAGAAAGTGACTTAGTGAGGAAGATACTTCGGTCTCTTCTATCCTCATGGAACACTAAGGCCACTGTCATTGAGGATTCAAAAGATCTCTCAAAGATGAAATTGGATGAACTAATTGGTTCCCTAATGACATATGAAATAAATGTGAAAAGAAAAGAAACTGAAGAAAACCCACGAAAATCAATTGCTGTAAAAGCATCCAAGAAAAATTCTTCAAGTTCCAAAAAGGACGTTCATTAGGAAAGTGATGAACTTGAAACTTCTAGTGATAGTGAGAATGATGAAATGGCCATGCTCACTAGACAATTAAAGAAATTCCTGAAGTTCAAAAAGGAGAGGGTCAGGTAACTCTAAACCCTTTCAATTGAAAGATTTTTCAAATAAATTTGAGACTAATAAAAAATCTGACATTGTATGCTATGAGTGCAAGAAACAAGGGCATATGAGAGGAGAATGCCCAGAGCTCAAGAAAAAACTGAAGAAAGAAAAATTCAACTTCAAGAAAGCCAAGGCAATGTTGGCGACTTGGAGTGATGAAGATGAAGATGAGGACGCACAAGAAACTTCTGGAGATGAAGAGATCCAATGTTTAATGGCAAGAAGTGACGACTCCAATGAGGTAAACTCTTCCTTTGAAACTTATACTGTTGATGAATGGGAAGAAGCATACACTGTGTTATTCAAAAAAATTTGTGAATTCAAATCTGAAAACAAAACACTGAAAAAGAAAATCAACTCTTTTGTTCATAGCACAAACAGTGATGAACAAATTGCAAACTTAAATAAAGAGATTGAAATGATGAAAATTGATGAAGAAGCTTACAGTGAGGAAATGGACAGTCTGAAAATTAAACTGCAAGAGAGTGAAAAGGAGAAACTATGTCTGATTAATTCCCTTGAATATCTCCAAAGGGAACATGATGACATAAAGGAAAAAATAGAAAAATCTGAAGAGGACCTTAAAGGAAAATCTGAAGATCTAACAAAGTTTGTAAAGGGAAAAGAAAATCTTGATGCTATTCTAGGATCAAATGTCTTTTTTTGCCAAGCATGGGATTGGATTTCAACCTGTAAAACAAAAGAAAATAGGAGAAAACTTGTTAACTTCTTTTGTTAATTCTAGCCCAAGCACAAGCAAGCAAATCCCTTCAAAGAACAATAAAACTCAAGCCAAGGGTAGGAAGCATGCTTCCAAAGAAAAGCTAACTAGGCAACAAAAGGGTAAAATGCCCATGCATGTTCCTCAGAACAATAAACCAATTGTCCTAAGAAAATCTTCATCATGTAATTTCTATAAGAAACTTGGGCACAATGAAAAACAATGCTGGAGTAATCCAAATAAACAGAAATGCAAGCAAATATGGATTCCAAAGCATTTACGTTTTGTCATGAATGATACAATGGGACCCAAAGTAATTTGGGTACCAAAACCTCTTGTCTGATCCATCTATGTAGGAATGCCTAGCAGCCCAAAATTAAAACAAATGGTACCTGGATAGTGGCTGCTCGAGGCACATGACAAACGACAGAGATAAATTTTGTTTGCTGGTGGAAAAAGACACAGGTCAAGTTGTCTTTGGAGATAACAATAAAGGCCAAATCATTGGCTCAGGTAAGGTCGGTAAGTATGCCTCTAACTCTATAGACAACGTATTGCTAGTTGATGCTCTTAATCACAATTTGCTTAGTATTGTCTGAGGACAGATTCACATCCTTAAGAAGAGAATTGGGTTTATGCAAAATTTAATGAAATCAATAGCAAATTGAGAGGTAATCACTTTGTGAGTGGTGACTATGAGGTATATCAAATGGTGGTAAGTGGAAGATTAAGTTACGCTTGTTCGGAAACTATCATTATGCGTGAGGAAACATTCTTCGCCAAGTATCCATAGGCACTATCTTCATAAAAGTTATTTACCTCACAATAGGGTATTTGGTTCTCTTTAATTTTTGTCATATACATTTCCTTCTACCACTGAACTTCTTATTCTTGGATGGTTTTGGTTGTTGCATTGTGTGTAAGTGTTTACCTTGATTGTTAATATCATGCGTGCAATTACTTCAATGATGTGTCCACATGCACACACTATGGGGGAGTAACAAAAGTCTAGGTAAGTGATTGTTTAAGGAAAACACTTCATACTTCTTGTATTTTGATCCCTCACTTCTTAGTTGAAATTCCATCTCAGTCATAGCCTTCACTAGTATTTTTCACTTGCCTGTCGACAGCCATATCCATAGCTGTCGACAGCTAGGCCTCCCAGAACACCACTTCTACTTGAATTCAGTAGTTGTCGACAGGTCCAAAAGTTGTTGTCGATAGATACACTCTTGTTGTTCAATCTTCATCATTTCTCATCCTCTCTCAATGAGTATGTTCACAATCTTTGAATAAGGGGAGAATAGGACTTTATGTTCATTACTATTTCTCATATCAACATAGTATTCAAGATATAAAGTTCTTCTCAATGATTTTGACACAATATTTTGCACTTGAATCTAGGTAGTGTCATCTAGAAAACTTTGCGAAACTCAAATGACTACATCTTAATTGAATATCTCCCTTGTGGTTAATCATATATCTAAAATGGTTTGATAAGTAAAATGGTACTTGAATATAATGTTATACATTAGCCTTTGACCTTATACAACTAGTAACCTTAACGGTTAATGAAATAAAAAAGAAGGAGAAAAGCTACCTATTTCACACATCAAACAAGAAAGAAATTACATGGGATAGAGGCAGAGCAATGATGATTATTCCTGAGTAACCGGGGACATGGGCATCACAACTGTCTGTCTTCGCGTCAAAAAGTTATTGCATTATCTCTGTACAATGATATGATGGTCAATCATACTGAGTAACTAGGGGCATAGACATCACCAATGTCTACCTTCACGTCAAAAGGTATACGTGAACCTAATTATCACTTCCCTCATATCATATCAATAATAATAATAAAAAATCCCATCTCAAAAGAAATAGAGTGGAGCCTCCATCAGTTTACCTCAAGGGAAAAGGTTGTATATTATCAAGGGTCATGTAAATGTTGTCTTCATTTACCAAATGAACATCACCACAAAGTCATATGTTTTTCTTCAATGGTTTTATTCAACGGGATTTCCATTAAGTCATTTGTGTTACAAACATAGTTCTCTAACTGCCATACCTTAAGATTCCCAGAGTATTTTATCTTAACCATTGTAGACTAATTTTTATATCTTCATACTATTAGATATAACCCTTAGTAATGCGATTAAAACCTATTCTCATTCTTAGAATTAAAAGTGCATGCTCACTTCCAATTGTCCCATTACATCCCTTCTCTCTTTCATTGGCATTCCCATCTCTGACTCTGAGTGCACCAAACTCAAATCCAGAAGTTCTTTTGATCTTACTGCGGTGCATCGTATGGGGTACAAGTTTGTGGATGGGGTAGTAACTAGGACCCTCAAGGGCAAAGCTCCAAATGTTGAGGAAGAATCTGCTGAAGAAGAAGGTGATGATGAAGGTGATGATGAAGACTCCCAGGCAAAGCCAATGGATGCTCAGGGAGATGATCCTACCGATGCTGAACAACGGGAACAAGTTCCTTCTCTTAGGAATTTCATTGCTGATCAGGTGGCACAGTTGCAAATCCAATTCTCAACCGGTTTTGAGCACCTCAACACCCGTCTCGATCATGTGGATACGAGGATGGATGCACTGGTCAGCACACAAGTGCAGTTACAAGACCAGCTTGCCAGGCTCTCTATAGATTTTCATAGCTTTCGTCATCCCGATGTACCAGGGAATGACGATGTCTAGAGAGTCACTGGGTTATCTAGGTCATAGTTCTAGATTTGGGTACTGGGTCACTTAGTCATTTGCGTCAGTCATGTATCTTTCCTTCTAACGTTTTCACTTTATGTCATGCAATGGTCATCTTTTGTAACTGAGTGTCTTGCATGTTAATGAATGAAAAACCTCAGTTCCTTTGCTTACATCTTTTCCATGTGTGCATAATGTGTCTTTCTGAATGTTGTCAAAAGGGGGAGAATCATCAATGTGCATAAATTAAAATTTTGTCATCATCCAAAAGGGGGAGAATGTTGGGTTTACATGTGTTTTAATGTTTTTGATGATGTGATTATAATGAACATTGCAATTGATGATGATATAATGACTTACTTATTAGAAACAAGAATGACATGATCAAGTGACAAGATGAGATAATATGTATTCATTATATCTCACTTATAATGTTTTCAAATGTAGGTTGAATACATACAAGTCAAGTACCCAAAGTCCACTTCAAAAGGTCTTCAAAAAGGCTCCAAGACACCTCCTGTCGACAACAAGACAACCCCCTATCGACAGATGGACATTCCAGGAACTGGAAAACAAAATGGAACAATAGCTGTCGACAGCCCCAGGCTGCATGTCGACAGGCCAGTGGTTCAGCAACATGAAGACTTCTGGAAAACCAGAACTGAGCAGTAGCTGTCGACAGCAGCAAGTCAGCTGTCGGAAGATGTAGTTTTGGAACGTTTCGATGGTCAAGATATGATCCATGTTTTGGGTGATTGTTTCAAGTACGTCTCTCCATGTTTGGACACCCATATATATAGATCATATAGGGCTATTTTCGCAGTGAGAGACCACAATTCCAAAACCCTAAGCAAGACTCAAGAGAAAAAGTGCCCATCTACTTCAAGCTTCCGTTCAAAACAAAGAAGAAACGTCTTCCGAGCGGAGTTGAAGTCAGGTTGTCCACAACTCAAGCTTCTCCATCAGTTGATCTACATCCAAACGAAGCCTGAAGTTGTTCTGGACTACCAACGAGAAGAGTTCTTCATCAGGATTTGTTCTTTCAACTCAGAACTCTTCTCTGTTTTCGTTCCTTCTATACTTTTGTGTGTGTGGTTGTGTTTCAAGCGTTCCTTATGCTTGATTCACGTGGTTTAAGTTGTTTTGATTGTGTGTTCACATCAAACAACTTGTGTGTGTGAGTTGTAGTGTTGAACTCGCTCATAAGCAGTTGTTTCTGCGTGTGTGTGTGGACGGTGGACGTAGGATACAGAAGTTGTGTACTCCAAACCACCTTAAATCATCTTGTCTGTGGTGTGAATGTTTTACGTTAGATGATTGGTAGGCACGTTGATCTCTCACACGCTAGATAACTTGCTAGTCTTTCTATCTATAATTAACACACATCTTGATTCGATTTTAACTCTATTTAAGATATCGAAGAGTTTATGTCTCCATCGAAAAGAAGGCTAAAATATTTTGAATTGGGAGTAATCTATTCAACCCCCCTTCTAGATTACCATAATAGGCAATTCCGTACATCCTTCAAACTCCACTTACCTTTCTAACCTTATACCATTACCTTAGCTTAACTATTACAATACACTAAACACCTCTGCAAAACATCACAAAATCTTTCTGCAACACTACAACACATAACAAATGTTTCTACTAGCAACATCAAACCGCCGTCCAAAACTGTCATCTACCTACTTATCACTAATACTTAACTAGTCTTAGAAATCCCTTCCAATTCAACAACCTTCTCACTTGCTCTTTACTTAATCAACAATTCACATTCTTGTGCTTTTCCACAACCCTGAACAAATCTGTTTAACATTGAGAAACATTTCTAATCATAAAATACACTTAGCCCTGCTGTGACAAGTCACTGTTCTTCCACTTGTTAATGTCTCACCTAAAGCTGTTCTGAACCACTTAACTATCTGAAATCTTTCATATCGCTAACCACATTATTATCTAAACCACTTCTCAATACTCACTGGCACAAATATTAAACATACTAATTACTTCTACTAAATTTCTCTAACTTTTCATCTGACAATCTTCAACACAAGACTGCTCCACACTACAACACTTTTTTCACTATAATTCTATCACATAGTTACCTCCATAGAAAATTCCTTTTACACATATACACAACCATTGCCATATAATTGTTTCTGCAAATCCACTACTTCACTAAAAACACCTTCATCACCCTAAATTATATCCTTCTCATAAGTCAACTTTACCTTTACTGAATAACATAGCTGAATTTATCAATTCCTTCTCAACTTCCTCTACTTACCATACAAATTTACAAATAAATCACTAACAATTACTAACACTGCATAACTCATGCACTTAATATACACACAGAAACATATGCGAAACCACATGAAACTACAGACCTACTACCAGCAGTAGACATTAAACCATGTCTTGGGACATCGTAACCATAATGCCATTTTATATTCTAACTGGACCATGCTCTGATACCAACTGTAATAACCCTGGATATTTATGCCTAATAAGGCTCCATATCCTGACCCCACTCTCACGAATAGACCGAAATCTTGCAAGGGATAACTTACACACATGTCCAGTAAGAATATAAAAGATAATCACAAGAATATAAGATACAAGAAAGTACAGGTATTCATACTCATTTACAACAAATTACACTATCACAATACATTATTACATGTCCAAGAGAAAAGTATAACTACCTGAGGTATACCCTGAAGGAGTAAAGCTCACACAACAACAATGACAACTCAACTGCTGGTGGTACGAGTCTGCCACAACGCTTCTATAAACCAAGCACACTGCTAATACCTAAAAAGAACTATAGGGAAGTGAGCCTAAAAAAACTCACAAGCTCAACACGGACCTCCTAAAAGTAAAAACAACAATCAGAAACTATTCATAAGAACAAACACCTCCACCGCACTGGGTCTCACTAGTAACACCGATAGTAGAACTACGACATGCTTGCACTAAACATGATTAAACTACATTTAAATATAAACACACTAACTAACACAACTCACATAAAATAAAAGGAAACAATAGGACTAGTGTAGAAACACAAGTCCACCACAATCACTGAAATGAGTAAACCATGAGCTACACATGTCAACTACCAAGGAAAGGTAACCAGACTGACAGCAAGGAGTTATTCCACCATACACTAGAATAATAAAACATACCAAAAGACTACCCACAGAAGAGTAAGAACATGACATGTCTAAGGTCACACAACATGACCTCCATGGGACACAGCTCCTCCACAACACTTGAAATCGGCACATGACGTGCCACAACAACTAGCTACCCAAAAAAGGTACAAGTACCTGAAATCAAAAGGTACCACAATAGAATCACAATCGCACAACTACTCCACTAGCACAGTTACACAACTAACGAATAGGAACTATAGCTGGTGAGTTACAACTCACAACAACAACCACTGAAAACCCGAGTCGGAAGGAACGATGACACCACTCAGGTAAAGAATACTAGTTCATGACGCAAGTATCCAACCCGGACTAACAAACATGAGAACCACCTCTCAGTCTCACAGTCAAGGACAAGAGGTCCAACTACAGCTCCACAACCATACTGCATAACCAAGGAACTTTGGAGACCAACTAACACCACTCTGCAGCAACACATGTTGCAGACCCACGCTCTGCACACCTCTATGAGTTCTGGGACCTGCAGAGTGAGGCAAGTGGAAACATAGGACTAGCTGGAGACCAATACGTCTATCGGTGTCCGTCCCCCAACCACGAGCACGCTACTAGCGACCACATAGAGAACACTCGTACACCACAAGTCGTTGCCCCACTGTCGTCTTTCACTAAACTGGACAAGCTATTCAATAAAAAAATGAGTGAGGGTGTCCAGGAAGACGACATAGACCTCTACGGTACACACAGTACCGAGACAAACCCCAAGCACAACATGTCGGCTCATAAAGAACCTGGGGTACCCAACTAGAGAGGCATTCTGGAATAGGTGTTGGACCACCAAACGCCGAAACACACAAGCCACGACGAATACTTAACATACTCATAAATCTATATTCATAAACCACGATATTCCACATTCTAAAATTACTTGTCATTGGTCATCATATGACCTCAATTGCAACTACATCGCAATACAACCGCTACACACATGAACCACATAACTCTAATATAATACCATAATTAACATGATTAACATAATCATCATCTGATCTATTGACTCTAAGTTTTTCTTTATTAACATTCAATAAGCTTAAACATCTTAAACCAATAGTAAATAATCAAGGCTTGGTCTAAATGGGACCTTCACTGCTCAACAGCAATACACACTTTAGAAGGCAGAATGTGAGGGGGATAGTTGTTGCCTTGAAGGACGCGACGATCCATCCAACCAGTCACGACTACAAGCCGACGTGACAGAGCCTAGTGTCGTGACATGATCATGATGGCCCAACAGTTCGCCATCCCACCAATCGATACACCTAAACACGGCAAATAGAAGTGATGCTTTCACAACAAGAATGCGACAAGACAAACTGTCGCATTCAAGATGCGACGGTTCAACCGGTCGCCTTATCAGGAAGACAGCCAAACCCAACCTCCTCCTCTAGTAAACCATTCACACAATACTTGAACTAAAATTTAAAACTCTAAAATGAAAGATATAACACGACACACCACCATAGCATGATTTATAAGCTTCAAACAATTCAAATAATACAAAATGAAGAGGAAGTCTCCCTACCAACACGAGGAATACCACATCACTGGCTTTCCCACGCTCTGGACACCCTCCTCGCATGGAAACCGTGCCAAACCAGCCAATTGCAAGCTGAAATCACCAGCAAAACCTCCTTCTTTGGCCAGACAGAGCTCTCCCCTCTGTCTGGCCACCAAACCACCATTTAACCATCGCCTTCAAAAAGCGACAGACCTGACCGTCACCTTCATAAACATGACATGCCACGCGTCAGAAAGGCGGTGAGGAGAACACGACGCAGGAGATCGCCTCTTTCAAAATGTGATGCTCCACCCTGTCATGTTCACAACCAGTGAACTTGTAGGCTATTTGGGTCTGGATTTTCAGCCCACAACACCCGCGCCACGCACGGGAACCACAACCAAGGCTTAATGACCACACATTCGCCTAGTACACCACACTACAACCATTAAACTCGAATCCAAACAGCAGTAACTCAACATCAAGAGTGTCATGCCCAGACGTGGAATATCGGGACGTGAGGTAGTTAATATAGTGTGAGTATAGAGTGATATAATCATTAAACCATTACACAGTTTAAAATAATACAAAACCAACTATATTTCCTTATTCCTTTCACCGTGTTTGTTACATTCACTAGTTCAGAGCCTTAACTATGAGCCCAAAGAACCTCATCATACTTAAATAAAAAAAACTAGCTAAACTAAACTCTAACATAACTGGACGACATTGGGGTCACTCTTGATCCTGCTCATCACCATCCTCATGAGTGTGGTCCTCATCATCATTATATTAACCTGAAGACATATCACAATTACGTAGGGTGAGCAATAATGCCCAGTAAGACTTAATATCTCATAAAAAATGCATGCTTTAAGTGATTAATCATATTAAGGAGCAGAGAGTCAAAGAATGCAAAAAGTCCAATAATGTCGAGAGTCACAAATAGCATGGTATATACAACACATGTTTCAAGTATGGCATAAGAAAAAGTTGACCATAGCATATATAGCATAACACAGTTCACGATAGCACATAGCACAACGAGTGATGTATAGTATAGCACTTTGATTGTCAATAGATAGTCGAGATAGATAGCACTGGAGTGTAATGCCAAACACTCTAGTCATTAAACTCCCATGAGCACTAACAGCTTCGTACTCACCTCCCAGGACTAGACCAAGCCCCTTTATAATATTGTCAAGCATTGATCATGTTTTTATATTTAGACAATCAGTCGAAGGCCAATAGAGTATCAAGAATTGATTAGAGTAAAAAGAAATAGATGACAGTGTAGCGAGAACATGAATAGCTGAGACTCTAGAGAAATTTGGATGACAACTACAAGTTATACATGTAAAATAACGAGTAAAACCTACGATAGTATCTATTGCACAACACACAATAGGTACTAGCAGAAAGTTTGGATTCTTCTCCATTTGTTTGGTATGTGCTTGTGAAGAAGAATCAAAAGGGCAGTGACATAAGATTGTGTGCATGGCTTTTATGTAATGTTGCGATTTTTCGGATACTTGCTTAGTGGGTTTGGTGGCCAATGTGTGGCCCAAAATGGTATGTATGAAATGTTTTTGATAGTTTGTGTGGGTTGGAGGCTTGGAACCCAGGCCAAACAAACCTCTGTTGTGGCATTTCGAAATGCGACCAACCCAGGCGTTGCGATTTTGAGAATCGTGACCACCCAGGTTGTCGTGTTTCGATTGCCGCTTCTTCGGGGTGCGCGTCTACATGCGCACCGCGTGGCAAATGCAGAGGCATCACTTTTAATTGCTACGGCTTTACCCGTCACGATTAAATCGCGATGTCGCGACCTGTCGTGATTTTGTCTGTGTATTGTGGCTGGCCGACCCAGGCCAAGCAGTGCAAGAACACACTGATCGGCCGTGGGGGAGGTGTGTGTGGGGATTTTCCAGCGTTTTGGAGGTTTCGACGTGCGGGTTAGCGGGTTTCTGGCGCGAGGACATCGTGTGGAGCGCAGGAAACGCCAGGGCAGCACTGTTTTATGTGTTCTTCGTGTGGTAGGGGGATTCTTCTCCTTTCCTATTAAAATGATCCATGTGTAAGTATTTAAATGGGTTAAGGAAGGTAGAAGGCATGTATAGGGTTTTATTTCATAGCAAATTAGCATGCAAATGGGCTGTATGAGGTGGTTTAAGCTCCTGTGGGAGGGGATTTTTGGGTAGGGTTCTGCAGTTGAAATGCGACGGACCCAGACATCGCGTTTCAGTTTGTAACGCGATCGTTTAGTCCATCGCGTTTCAGTCATCAAAAAGCGACATCTGTGTCCATCACGATTTAGATGACTGCTACCCGATCTCTGGTTTGTCTGCATAGTGCCCTGATGTGCTTTCACATATAGGTCCGTATGAATGTTGGTTTGCGGGCAATGGTTGTTAAGCGGTGCATTGGCACTTGTGGTAAGTGGCATTTCCGAGTTTGCATGATTGTGAGTGCAAGGCAAGTCGCGTATATGAAGCTACCCGTGGTTACCTCTCGAGTCGGGTACCCCAGATTCTCTGTGAGCCAGGCACGTTGTGCTCGGGGTTTTGTCCTGGTAATTGTGTACCGCTAGGGTCTGTGTCGTCTTCCTGGAAACTCTCACTCCGTAGTTTGAGTAGTACGTCTGGCTGAGGGAATGACGACAATGGGACAACAACTTGTATGTTATGGGTGTGCTTAGTAGCTTGTAGCGCGCTCTTGGTTGGGGGACAGACACCGGTAGACGTACTGGTCCCCAGCTAGTCCTTGTTTCCAGTGCCTCACTTTATGGTGCTCGGACTAGAGACCTTAAAGGTGCCAGGCATGGAGCTGTGGCCATGTGAGCTGCAGTTGTGGTGTGACTTGGTCTCCACAGTTCATTAGTTTTATTGTCGTGGAGTGGTAGCTTGACATTTCATCCTTGGCTATGAGGCTGAGAGGTAGACCTGTGTTGCTTGTCCGGGTCTGTAGCTAGTGTCGCGAACCAGTCTTCGTTACTCGTGTTTGGCGTTACCCTTCTTTAGCTCGTACTTCTGAGCGTGGTTTGCCGTTTATTTATTAAAGTTGAAATCCTGTTATTATCTTAGTTTTATTTAAGCAATATAATTATAGTTTCATGCTCAGATAGACTTGTTAGCTATAAATAACTGTGCTACACTCCTACTTCTCTTGTGTTTTGAGGTTTGCCAGTGACTTGTGAGGCTCACCCCTTATTGCTTTCAGGGGAGGGAGAGTAGGAGGTTTCTCACCCGTCTTCTAGTCCAGAGCCGCATCGCAACGGTGTTGGGTCAACGCCTCCAGCAATGTAATTTACTTCTCTGTTCTGCCCCAGGGTATGCCCCAGGCCTTTGTACTTGAGTTTGACTTTTGTTGAAATTTGGATATGTAAATAAATTGTAAATATGTGTGGGATGTTGAATCTTATAAATAAATAAGTATATATATATATATATATATATATATATATATATATATCAGTGTCTTCCTTTATGTTTTCTCAGACATGTGTGTGATATCCCTGGCGAGGCTTTGGCTTGTTCGCGGGAGGCAGAGTCGGGTCAAGCTCGTTATCAGGTTAACAGGTTTGAACGATGTGGTCCATCACAGTTGGTATCAGAGCAAGGTCCGTGTAAATATGAAGGAACTGGTAGATTACATAGCCTGATTTCTACATTAGTTCACTGTTGGTAGTTGACCCAGGTTTTGTATTGATTTGTTAGCATATATGGGGTTGGAATGTTGTATGTGTAGGATTTGAAATGGCTGATATAAGAGATTGAGGAGGTGGGGGAGATGAGCCGGAGGAAACAATAGATCAATTGATTGAGTGGCTATGGGAGGGTATAACCCAAATAAGAACAAGGTTGGACCAGCAAGTCCAGTATAGCCAGCAGTAGCAGGGCCTTCGATTGTTAAGGATGCAGGGTCAGTACCAGTTATACCACCCCCACCACCACCAGGAGTGGAGGTACCTCTTGTGGTACTTGTGCCACCAGCACCACCAGTAAGGGCAGTGGAAGAACCAACCATGCAGATTGAAAGATTTTTTAGATTGCAGCCACATACCTATACAAGGGGACCCAATCTTAGCACAGCTGAGCACTGGATTCATGAAATAGAAAGAGTTTTTATGACTATGAGGTGTCCACTAGCAGATAGAGTAGTTCTGCCTACCTATCAGTCACGGGGCTTTGCACAGGAATGGTGGAGATTGAAGATGCAAACTACTTTTTCAGGTAGATTAGAAGATACTATTACATGGCTGGAGTTTTTGGAAGTGTTTAATGATACATTTTTCCCAGTACAAGTTCAGCAGGCTAAGAGGGAGCAATTCCGGACTTTGCAACAAGGGAATTCTTCTGTTTTAGAATATCAGATGAGATTTATGGCACTTAGTAGATATGCACTGTATGTTGTAACAAATAATGCAATGATGGTTGAATATTTCATTCGTGGATTGAGGGCAGAGTTGCAAAATGCGATGATACCACTCATGCGTAGGACTGTGGAGGAGGCGGCGCATAGAGTAGCTATATTAGAGAGGTATGTTCGGACTCGCCAGTCGGGAGAATCTGGAAGTTTTTGGCTACCGTAGTAGTCATCCGGGATCAGTGAAAGAAAGGCACCAGCGGGGTCATCTTCCTCAGATTTTAGCAAGTGGGGTTCGAAATTGAATAAAATATTTAGAGGATGAGGAGGAGGTCACCAACAGATTTTTCAGCAGGGGAGAGGTTATAGGCCTGAAGTGGAAGAGTCGCAGTAGAGTACAGCGAGGCAGCCTATAATTCCACCGAGCTACAGGTGTTACAACTGTGATCAGTCAGAACATTTGATTCACAATTGTCCCTATCCAAGGGAGTATGGGTATCGAAGAGGAGTGCAGCAGTAGCAACCCCAGCAGCCACCAGCAGGACGAGGTAGAGGAGCACTACATCAGCGTGGTCGAGGACGGGTTATGGCTATCACCCGGGCATAGGCAGAGGCTTCCAATTTAATAGAAGGTATATTACCCATTTATGAATTTTCAGCAAGAGTTTTAATTGATCTAGGTGCTTTGCATTCTTTTATTTCTGAGGAATTTATGGATGGTATGGTGCACCCATTAGAAGAAAGGTTCTGCGAGTTAGTTGTAGAGGTTCCTTCGGGTGAATTTATGCTTACTTCTTGCGATATAGATGAGGTCCCTATTGTGATTGAAGGAAATCAGCTGCTTGCTAGATTATATGCTTTACAGTTAAGAGATTATGATATCATACTGGGTATGGATTAGTTGAAAGCCTATGGAGCAATGGTTGTTTGCAGGAAGAAGAGGGTCACCCCAATGGAGCTGTATTTGAATTCCAAAGTATGTCGTTTTACACTCCCAAGTTTATAATTTCAGAACTTAGGGCTAGAAAGTTGTTGAATGCGGGTTGTGTAGCTTACCTAGCTTCAATGAGTTTGGTAGAGTCTGGTAAGTCAGTTGAAGCAGTTCTAGTGGTCAGAAAATTTGTAGATGTGTTTCCAGATGATTTTCCAAGTTTAGCTCCATACAGGGAAGTGGATTTTACCGTGGAATTGCAGCTAGGATCTATGCCAATTTCCATAGCACCGTACAAAATGGCACCGACAGAGCTCAAAGAATTGAAGAAGCAGTTGCAGGAATTGCTAGAAAAAGATTTTATCAGACCGAGTCATTCACCATGGGGTGCTCCAGTGTTATTTGTAAGAAAGAAAGATGGAAGTTTTAGAATGTGCATTGATTATCGGAAGAGAAATCAGTAACTACAAAGAATAAGTATTCATTGCCAAGAATTGATGATTTGTTTGACTAGCTTCAGTCAGCTAAAGTGTTTTCCAAGATTAATTTGAGGTCTGGGTATCATCAGCTAAGGATTAGAGAGGAAGATATCAACAAAATAGCATTCAGAATTAGGTATGGGCATTACGAGTTTGTGGTTATGCCATTTGGGCTAACCAATGCACTAGCAACATTCATGAATTTGATGAACAAAATTTTTCATCCATATCTAGATCAGTTCATTGTTGTTTTCATTGATGATATATTGGTATACTCAGCTTCAGAAGAGGAGCATGCAGCGCACTTGAGAATTACTTTGCAGACATTGCGGGAGAATCAGTTGTATGCTAAGTTTAGCAAATGTGAGTTTTGGTTGAAGGAGATTCAGTTTCTGGGTCATGTCATCTCAGCAGAGGAAGTTGCAGTTGATCCAGCCAAGGATGAGGCAGCCATGAGATGGGAAGTGCCAAAGACAATTACAGAAATCAGAAGCTTTCTGGGTTTAGCAGGTTATTACAGGTGTTTTATACAGGATTTTTCTAAGATCGCAGCACCAATGACCAGATTAACCAGGAAAGATGTACCTTTTATATGGTCAAGTGATTTCCAGAAGAGTTTTATAGAGTTGAAGAAAAGGCTTACAGTAGCACCGATATTGACATTACCAACAGGTAGTGGAGGTTTTGTGGTATATACAGATACATCCGAAGAGGTCTTGGAGCAGTATTAATGCAACATAGTAAAGTTATAGCTTATGTATCCAGGCAGTTGAAGCCAGCAGAAGAGAACTACCCAACACATGATCTGGAACTAGCAACAGTTGTTTTCGCTTCGAGGATATGGAGGCATTATCTTTATGGTGAGAGGTTTGAAATTTTCACAGATCACAAAAGTTTGAAATATATCTTTTCTCAGAAAGATTTGAATCTCCGTCAGTGTAGGTGGGTAGAATATTTGAAGGATTATGATTTCAGTTTAGCTTACCACTTGGGTAAAGCAAATGTTGTAGTGGATGCACTAAGCTGAAAAGCATATTTGAGTTACATGATGATTAAAGAGTGGAAATTGTATGAAGAAATAGCAGAAAATTCATTGTATGTTCCTAGCAGTCAGCGGCGAGCAATGCTAGCCAGTAGTGCTATTGAGCCATCCTTGTATTGATAGAGTGTCGAATCCCAGAGGACAGATGGAAATTTAGCAGAGATTGTCAAAATGGAAGGTTTCACAATTGATGATAACTTTGTAGTCAAGCTTAGAGTCAGGTTGTATTTACCAACAGAAGTGGAAGTAAAGTAGAGAGTTCTAGAGGAAGCACATAAATCCAAGTACACCATTCTCATAGGCAGTACTAAAATGTATCAAGATTTGAGAAGGCCTTTTTTGGTGGCCACATATGAAGAGAGAAATAGAAGAACTTATTGCAAGTGTTCAGTTTGTCAACAGATAAAGGCAGAGCATCAGAAATCCGGAGGACTACTACAGCCGTTACCAATTCCACAGTGGAAGTGGGACGATATTGCTATGGATTTTGTGGCAAGACTACCGAGGACAGCTACAGGACACAATGGTATATGGGTATTTGTTGACAAATTGACCAAGGTATGTAGGTTGCTAGTAGTGAGTATGTCTTGTGCTGTGGATAGATTAGCAAGGATTTATGCTGACAGAATTGTACCCTTGCATGGTATCCTGAAGACAATTATTTCTGACAGGGATCCAAGATTTACTTCTTGTTTTTGGAGGAGTCTACAGAGAGTTGTTGGCACAGAATTAAGGTATAGTTTAGCCTATCATCCACAAACTGATGGTCAGACAGAAAGAACTATTCAGACAATTGAAGACATGCTACGAGCTTGTTGTTTAGTGTGGGGAGGCAGTTGGGAGCACCATATGGGAATGGTAGAATTTGCTTATAATAACAGTTATCACACAAGTATATGGATGGCACCTTATGAGGCCTTGTATGGCAAGCCATGTAGAACACCGTTGAACCGGCATGAAGTTGGGGAGAGGCAGGTAATAGGTCCTGAACTGATTCAGCAGACTTCAGAGAGGGTTAGATATATCAAAGAGAAATTGCAAATAACCCAAAGCTGACAGAAGAGTTATGCAGACACCCGACACAGGCCACTTCAGTTTGAGGTTGGGGTTTATGTGTTTCTGAGAGTTTCTCCTACTAAGGGTGTTTTGAGGTTCAATAAGAAAGGTAAGTTAAGCCCAAGGTATGTGGGCCCCTTCTGGGTTTTAGAGAGAATTGGAGAGAGAACATATAGAATAGATCTTCTAGCAGATTTCACAGATGCTCATGATGTCTTTCATGTCTCTATGTTGAGAAAGTACATTAAAGATCCATCACAGGTAGTCAGCTATCAACGAGATGATTTGATGCCCGACATGTCTATGCCAGAATATAAAGTGCTGATCACAGATCAAAGAACATAGAAGTTGAGAAATAAAGAAATTGAATTGGTGAAGGTCAGATGGGAGAACAGACAAGGAGGAGAAGATACATGGGAGTTGGCAGTGGAAATGTTTAAACCGTATTCTTACCTATTTGAGTAAGCGTTTAATTCTTTTTAGATGATAGTGGATGATGTTGTGTTTAATACATGCATGTTTAGACTTCTCCTTAGATTTCGAGGTCGAAATTTCCTTTTAGATGATAGTAATGTAACGTCGCGATTTTTCAGATCCTTGCTTAGTGGGTTTGGTGGCCAGTGTGTGGCCCAAAATGGTATGTATGAAATGTTTTAGACATGTTGTGTGGGGTTGGAGGCTTGGAACCCAGACCAAACCAACCTTTATTGTGGCATTTAAAAACACGACCAACCCAGGCGTCACGATTTTGAGAATCGTGACCAGCCAGGTTGTCATGTTTTGATTGCCACTTCTTCGGGGTGAGCATTTGCATGCGCGCCGCGTGGCGCATGCAGAGGCATCACGTTTAATTGCGACGACTTTACCCATCGCGATTAAATCGTGATGTCGCGACTCGTCGCGATTCTGTCTGTGTATTGTGGCTGGCTGACCCAGACCAAACAATGCAGGAACACACTGCTCAGTTGTGGGGGAGGTGTGTGTGTTGATTTTTCGGCGTTTTGGAGGATCTGGCGTACGGGTTGGCGGGTTTCCGCCGCGAGGACGTCATGTGGAGCACGGGAAATGCCAGGGTAGTGCTGTTTTACGTGTTCTTCATGTTCTTCGTGTGGTAGGGGGATTCTTCTCCTTTCCTATTAAAATGATCCTTGTGTAAGTATTTAAATGGGTTAAGGAAGGTAGAAGGCATGTATAGGGTTTTATTTCATAGCAAATTAGCATGCAAATGGGCTGTGTGGGGTGGTTTGAGTTCCTCCCGGAGGGGTTTTTTGGGTAGGGTTCTGCAGTTGAAACGCGACGGACCCAGACGTCGCAGTTCAGTCTGTAATGCGATCGTTTAGTCCGTCAAGTTTTATTCATCAAAAAGCGACATCTGTGTTCATCACGATTTAGATGACTGCTACCCGAGCCCTGGTTTGTCCACATAGTGTCATGATGTGCTTTCATGTATGGGTCCGTATGAATGTTGGTTTGCAGGCAATGGTTGTTAAGCGGTGCTTTGGCACTTGTGGTAAGTGGCATTTCCAAGTTTGCGTGGTTGTGCGTGCAAGGCAAGTTGGGTATATGACGCCACCCATGGTTACCTCTCAAGTCAGGTACCCCAGGTTCTCTGTGAGCCAGGCACGTTGTGCTCGAGGATTTGTTCCGGTACTTGTGTACCGCTAGGGTCTGTGTCATCTTCCTGGACACCCTCACTCCATAGTTTGAGTAGTACGTCTGGCTAAGGGAAAGACGACAATGGGACAATGGCTTACGTGTTGTGGGTGTCTTAGTCTCTTGTAGCGCGCTCTTGGTTGGGGGTCGGACACCGGTAGACGTACTGGTCCCCAGCTACTCCTTGTTTCCAGTGCCTTACTTTTGGGTGCTTGGGCCAGAGACCTTAAATGTGCCAGATATAGAGCTATAGTCGTGTGAGCTGCAGTTGTGGTGTGAGTTGGTCTCCACAATTCGTTGGTTTTTTTATGGTGGAGCGGTAGCTGGACCTTTCGTCCTTAGCTACGAGGATGAGAGGTAGACCTGTGTTGCTTGTCTGGGTCTGTAGCTGGTGTTGCGAACCAGTTTTCGTGACTCGTGTTTGGCATTACCCTTCTGAGCTCGTACTTCTGAGCATGGTTTGTCGTTTATTTATTAAAGTTTAAATCATGTTATTAGTTTAGTTTTATATAAACAATATAATTATAGTTTCATGGTCAGAAAGACTTGTTGGCTATAAAGAACTATGCAACTATGCTACACTCTTGCTTCTCTTGTGTTTCGAGGTTTGTGGCTTTTGAGGGAATTTCCCTACTGATCTAGTGACTTGTGAGGCTCACCCCTTATTGTTTTCAGGTGAGGGAGAGCAGGAGGATTCTCACCTATCTTCTAGTCGGAGCCGGATTGCCGTGGTGTTGGGTCGATGCCTCCAGCAGTGTAATTTACTCTCTGTTGTGCCCCGGGGTATGCCCAGGCCTTTGTACTTGAGTTTGACTTTTGTAGAAATTTGGCAATGTAAATCCATTGTAAATGTGTGTGGGATGTTGAATCTTTTATATATATATATATATATATATATATCAGTGTGTTCCTTTATGTTTTCTCAGACATGTGTGTGATATCCCTGGCGAGGCTTCAGCTTGTTCGCAGGAGGCGGAGTCGGGTCAAGCTCGTTATCAGGTTAACGGGTTTGAACGACATGGTCCGTCACATTTTGGATAAAGAATTTAGCTTAGTTTAACCTTAATATCAGTTGTTATTGTGTTATAGTATTTACAAGAGCTTAACGATAGATTCTATAAGATATTATGACATGATGGTCCAGAAATCTGGGTTTAAGGCTAGATGAAACTTAGATCTCTCTCTATATATATAAAACATGAAAAAATCATGGAACCTATTTACAATAAATTTATCACGAATCTTTAACAAGATATACTCAAAGAAATCAAGGATTTTAAAAAGGATTTCATGGAGAACAAGAGCAAACAAGAGGTCAAGGTGCATGAAATAATAGAACCTTGAACATGAAAATATCACAACTTGAGAGGTGAAATCTAGGACAAACATGGGCTTTCATTTCTGGTTTCATGGACTATCTATTAACGAGATTAATTAGATTTTTTCTTGAGAGAATGCCTACCTTTGAACACTCCTAGAAAGTATTTTTGCAGAACGAAGCAGAATGGGGTCTGCAGAAGAAAGCTCCAGTTAGACGATCTCCTCCTTCTCTAGTGCTCTAGGTAGTCTTCCGCAAGTCCTCTAACAAGTTGGCAACTCACCCTAAGGTCTTATAACTAGAATTTATAGATTAGAATTGTTAGGAGTCCTATTGTAACTAGAGAAGTGGAGTTGCGGTTTTATTTTGATCCCTTTCGTGTTTGGAGGATTCCCGTCCCATTAGGAGTTGGAAAGCTTTTGACAACCCACTCTTGCTGCGCACGAATTTGGATTAATATGGAAGTCTAATGATGGTTAAATCTTCGGGTGGGTTTGCAGGGTCCTAACTCTTAGTGGGAATCCTATTATATTCCAAAACATCCATATGAATTGTTTTCATAACAGGTCTTCTATTTGGTTTAGTTCTAGGGATCAAGTTCGGAATCCACTATTGGATTCGGTCACGTTTTATGGTCCCTACTTCCTTGTTTATCTTAACTAACTCATTTTTATTATTGGGTATAAAATTAACACATATTTTATTATTTCAAAATGACTGATAACTTTGTCATATACGAAGTCATACACGATTTAGTCATGGACAGTCGAAGCTAACTTCATCATATATGAAGTCTCTATTCGTCATATTCGAAGTCTACTTCATCATATCCTAAGCCATATATGATTTGGTCATGAATACTCGAAGCTAACTTCATCATATACGAAGTCCACTTCATTTTGGTCATGATCAGTCGAAGCTAACTTCATCATATCTGAAGTCTAACTTCATCATATCCAAAGTCCAACTTCGTCATGTACGAAGTCCACTTCATTTCATTCGTGGTCAGTCGAAGCTAACTTTGTCATATCTGAAGTCTAACTTCGTCATATCCGAAGTCCAACTTCGTCATATATGAAGTCAACTTCATTTTGGTCGTGGTCAGTCGATTTGATACATCGATTGCCCTTAAACATCGATTGTTGTTATGCATATCGATTATCCTTAAACATCGATTGCTTCTTTAAACATCGATTGTTAACTAACATTACTTGCTTCTTTAAACATTGATTGTTGTTATGCATATCCATTCTCTTGAAACATCAATTGCTTCTTTAAACATTGATTGTTAAATAACATTGATTGCTTCTTTAAACATTGATTGTTAACTAACATCGATTGCTTCTTTATCGATTGTTGTTACACACATGGTTCTATATCGATGTTGTTTAGCCCATATCAATTATTAACTATTTTTATTCATTGCCTTTTTGTTTGGTGTGCATTTAATCAAATCTCTTCACAAATTTATTATTATTATTTACTTATTTTGGCTTTTAAAATCTAGGTTGTTATACCCTCCCCCACTTAAAAGAATTTGGTCCCAAAATTCATAATCATAATAGGGAGAGTTACTTACTGAATATGTCGGAGTAGTTTCGCCTCATTGTTGATTCAGGTTCCCATATAGCTTCTTCTACTCCACAGTTATTGAATACAACCTTTACCACAAGGATGGACCTATTCTTTAGTTGTTGCAATTTCCGATTCAGTATTTTGATTGGCTTTTCTTCATATGTCATGTCCTTATGCAGCACTAAATCCTCATCACGTATGATATGGGTAGGATCGCACATGTATTTCCTCAGCATAGAGACATGGAATACATTTTGTACGAATGCTAAATGTGGAGGTAATGCTAGTCGGTATGCGACTTCACCAACCCTTGTAAAAACTTCGAAAGGGCCAATGAATCTTCGACATAGCTTCCCTTTGACTCCAAACCTTTGAATTCCATGAGTAGGAGATACCTTTAAAAGTATATGATCTCCCACTTGAAATTCTAAGTCTCTCCTTCTCTTGTCGGCATAGCTCTTCTTTCTGGATTAAGCAATCTTGAGCCAATCTCGAATAACCTGAATGTCTCTGGTTGTAGCTTGTGCCATGTCTGCGTCTAACCATTGTTGTTCACCAACTTCTTCTAGCATACTAGTGATCTACAACTTCTACCATATAGTGCTTTAAAGGCAACCATCTTTATACTTTCCTGATAGCTATTGTTATAAGTGAACACCATTAAAGACAATTGCTCATCCCAATAGCCTTCAAAGTCTATTATGCAAGATCTTATCATGTCTTCCACAATTTGATTAGTCCTCTCAATTTGTCCATCTGTTTGTCGGTGAAAAGTAGTACTAAAGTTGAGTTGAGTACCAAGTGTAGTTTGCAGTCCCTTCTAGAAATGAGAGGTACAACGATCATTGAGAAGTCTTTTATGAAATGCCTTTAATAACCAGCCAGTCCCAAAAGGCTTCAGATCTCAGTGACACTGGTGGGTCACTCCTAATTAAGCACAACTTCAACATTGGAGGGATTAACAGAGATGCCATCCTTGGAGATGACATGGCCCAAGAAGGACACTTCTTTGAGCCAAAACTCGCACTTGCTCAATTTAGCATAGAGCTTATTATCGCGCAAGATCTACAGAGAGATCCTCAGATGCTCTTCTTGTTTCTCTATGGTTTAGGAATATATAAGGATATCATCAATAGATACCACAACAAATTTGTCGAGGTATGGCTGATAGACACTGTTCATCAATTGCATGAAAGCTACAGGAGCATTGGTTAAACCAGAAGGCATAACGACAAATTCATAATGTCTATACTTGCTCCTAAAAGTTGTCTTATAGATGTCTTCATCTTTGATTCTCATCTGATGATATCTAGACCTAAGGTCAATCTTGGAGAAATATTTAGTTCTAGATATCTGGTCAAAGAGTTCATCGACTTGAGGCAATGATTACTTGTTCTTAATTGTCAACTGGTTCAGTTGCCTATAGTTGATGCATAGCCTCATGGACCCATCCTTCTTCTTGACAAATAGAACAAGTGCTCCCTATGGGGAAGTACTTTGTCTAATGAACCCCTTTTCTAATAGCTCCATTAGTTGTGCCTTTAATTCTTTTAACTCAGCAGGTGACATCCTATATGACTGATGTGATATCGGTGCTGCTCTAGGGATCAAATCGATAGAGAAATTTACATCTCGATCAAGGGGAATTCCTAGCAGCTTATTGGGGAAAATGTCAGGGTAATCTTGGACTATGTGTATGTTTTTCTTCTTGGAGCCTTCCTTTTCAATTACTACAGCCGCAAGGAAAGCAACACAACCTTACCTTATCATGTTGTGGGCTTGTATGGCAGAGACTAATGACATTTGTCTCTTGTGTCTAATCCCAGCAAATGATACCTTAGGGAATTCACTAAATGAAATCTTCCCTTCTCTACAGTCAACACTAGCTCCATCAGTGGATAGCTAGTCAACTCCCAAAATGACATCATAGCCTTCCATGTGCATACACACTGGGTTGGCTATTAGATTGAGTTCTCCAATCATCACATCGACTATCGGGAAATAATTGTTCAATTTTGTTTTCTCTCCCAGTGTTGTTGTGACAAAGAATTCAAACCCCATAGATGCATGTTTAATGTTTAGAGTATCAACGAAGTTTTGAGATATGAACAAATGTGTAGCGGGAGTATCAAACAAAATAAATGCTGATTGAGGTAAAAAATGGTAATGTACCTTCTACCACCCCGCCTTCTTTAGTGGTTTCCTCATCTTGCAAGGCTTGCAGTTGGCCTTGCTTCCTCGACAAAATAATATGTTTCTCGCGTTCTTTAAGCAGCGAGCATTCTGGAATACAATGCTCGTGGATACCATAGCGTAGACATGCACCTATTTTCCTCCAGCACTCCTCGGCAGTGTGACTATGCTTGTCACAATGTTTGCAATTGCCTTTTGCTGATGTAGTGGGGACATTCACCTTTGGTTTCTTTTCCTGACTCAACCCTTCTGTGATACTGAAAGGTCGCGTCTTCCCATTAGTCGTCTTAGCACCAAAAGAGCCAGGTGTCAGCTCCTTCTTTATAAACCTCCCCTTGATGCGTTCGGTGAAGTCAGTCGCATATTCCAGGAGTTGAACCTTTTTTACCATCTCGGCATAAGTTTGGATGTCAAGAGGAGCCAGTTGTGTTATGTACTAGGGTTTAAGACCATTGAGAAATCGCTTAGCCTTCATCTGTTCTGTGTTAATGAGATGATTGGCATAGAGAGCCAGTCTGGAGAATTGTGCCTCATATTCAGCCACAGAGAGGCTTCTTTGTTTAAGAGCAGCGAACTCTATAGTCTTCCTTTGTTAGACTCATTCAGAGAAGTATTTAGCACTAAATGCTTCCTTGAACTCATTCCATGTAAATTGACCATTAGCTTTGGTCGCTTCTACCAACTCTCACTAGGTGCAGGCGTCTCTCTCTAATTGGAAAGTAGCCGCAGTAGCTTATCTCTTTCCGCGCATTGCATTACACAAAAAATTCTTTTTGTTTCCTTAATCTAGTGTTCGGCTTCATTTAGGTCAGTAGTACCACTGAACTTAGGTGGATTCATGCTTTTGAAATTGCGATGTCGTTCTCCTGCTCTGCAGTTTCTCCCTCCCTGAGCATCTTGCAAGAGGGCATTGGTTAGCTCCTAGATGGTCTGTTGCATGCCCTTCAATTGAGCATGTTTGGCAGCCATCTTAATACCTAAGTTCTTACAAAAGTATCCTTATGTTAAGGTAATATTGTGGAACTAAGTTAGTGCATGTGTGAGTATCTTTGAGACCTTATCCCTTGTCCTACCCAATTCTCACATAGGTATGATAGTTGACGTGCAGTTAAGGTAGTCCATCCTAGAACATCGTTCACCTAAGAGATCCAATTAAGACATCCTACTCTTTGATACCACAAAAACTGTCATGCCCCGATGCGAAATATGGGACGTGAGGCAGTTAATATAGTGCGCGTACATAGCGATATAATCATCAAACCATTACACAATTTTAAATAATACAAAACCAACTGTATTTCCATTCTGTAGGAGAGGGGATTCGATGGCTGGGTTGGGAGACTTCGAGGAGTAATATTTCTCATTTCTTTGTGTTCCAGCGATCCAGTGGAGTTTAGTTCTCATTTCTTATGTGTGGATTGTCTCATTTCTTCTGTGCTAATTCCATTGCTTTTGTGCTGTTCGAGACCTGAAGGGTTTCTTTTGCCTTGTTCTTGGATGAGATAGATTGTTTAGGTTGTGAGGATTTGCCAGGGGCGATTTCTTCTGCTCCCTCTGCTCTGTGACGATTTGAGAGTTTTCTATTGTTGTTATTTTGTACTGCTATGAGGAGGATCTAGCAGTTTTCTTCATTTCTTTGTGTTCGATCTTGTGCATTTGTTAATTTCTAGTTCTTGTTTTCTTCTTGAGAGATGTTCAGCATTTGAGGTTTTCGATTGCTAAGGATTGGTTCGAGTTAGTTTGGTTTGGTTGCGGGAGATGGTGAGATCGATCCAGTCTGTTGTAGGGTATAGTGATCTTAAAGTTCAGTTCATGGTAGTCTCCGTGCAAATTTTTGATTGAGTTCTTTAATTTTTTCTCTATCTCATTTTGATCCATGTTCTGCATTGGTAGCAGTAGGCATTTGATTTAGCAACATTAAATGTTTGTTTTGAATTTTCCGTCAATCTTTTCTATACTTCTGTCTGATCCTTGAGCTGTGAGGATAATATGGTCCAGTGTGGTGGAGAATTACAATTGTTGATTGTTCATCCCTGTGCTCTAGGGGTACATTGATTTGAAAGTTTTCTTTTTAAGATTTCTGTCTACCGGTTCGATCCCTCAACTGTGAGGGTACATTGATATCAATTCTATTTTTATTTCAATTTAGCTTGTTCTTTCATTAAATTTGATCTGTCAAGATTGTGAGGGATTTGGTCGGTGCTGTTTACATATTTACTTTTAATGCATTATCGATAGAGATTTCAAGTCAAAGTAGTTTAATTCAAATTCTATTCAGCCTCTCCGTGGATATGACATGTTCTCACCACTTGTCTAGTTCATTTTTGCTATTTTAAATCTGTGAGACAGTTTAGAGAAGGTGGGCATTTTGACGTGTGCAACGAACTCTAGACAACGGAAAATGCACAGTCAACAATGTCACGCGCTTCATCTTGGCGCCGTTGCCGGGGAGGCATTAGAGTTTGATTTAATTCTGTTTTGATTTGATTTCATTTGCTTTGAGCTTTCTATTGACTTGTTATTGGGCTTTTCATTTTAGATTTGCATTGAAGTGGACCATGGAGATTGGGCTTGTCATTTGAAGCCCATTGGAGGAGAGCTTGCTGATTTTTTTGTCTTTACTTTTAATTCAGAATTTTAGATAGAGAGTGTGAGAGAAGCTTGTAGTGAGGATTTCATGTACTCTCTGTGCATGTACAGAGATTTCCTTCTAGTTGGCATGTAATAATTGGACTTTTGTGGTTTGAGTGGTTTGACATTAGTTTATAGTATCATTTTATATTTTCTTAGTTAATTTTCATTTCATTTAGTTCAAAAATCAAATAAAATTTTAAAAATCTAAATATAAAAAATCTTCCAAATCTTCTTTCATGTTAGCCGTTTGTTTGTAAATAAAAATTTCATTTCTCAAGATTAGAAACATTTGTTTTAGGACATTCATCATTTTAATAGTCATTTGAATTCCATTTCTTTTTCTTGCATTTAAGAGTGCGGGGGAAAGGTAAGACTTCCAACGCTTGTTTCATGCATTAGACTTATCATTAGAAAACCTCTTGTTTGAACTTGATTGCCGCACTTCATATTTTTAAATGGGACTGCTTAAGGGCTTCACCCATTAGTAAAAAAGATAAGGTGAGGGATTTCATCACCCTTTCCTTTGCCCAAAAATCACAAAAATTTTCCACATTCTTGCATTTGCCTAAACTTTTAAATAAAAACCAGTGGACGTGGCCCTAGGGTTCATAATTAGATTTATCCTTTCTTGAATTCAAAACTTCTCTTTAAGTCTGGTGTCTAGGATTAGAGGTTAAAAAGCTTACGCTTAAGTGAGTTAGATGTTATTTAATTGGGTCATTGCGAAAGCAAGGGGGGCCTCCCTCTACTCCACCTCTTACCTGGTCAGTACAAGAAGAGTTAGGATTGGACTTAAGCAAGAGTAAATCTGATTTTGAGAAAAATAACATAGGTCCAAGGAACACTTAGTGTTTAGGTTTAATTGTTTTGAAAGTGTTTGCTTGTTTGTGTTTGTTCATAAAATTTAAAAATCAATAAAATTCAAAAAATCATAAATAGAAGGCTTTTCATCTGTGCATGCTTGGTAGACGCTCCCAGAACTTAGATTTGGCTCAACCTATAGACGAGATTGAAAGATTCTTTCATAGGATGGCCAACCAAGACCAGAACCAAATTGCTAGGAATATGGAGGAGGTTGCACCCAGACAGATGAAGGAGTACTTTATTCTTTCTAACTATCAACCCGCTACTTGCATCAGATCGGAAATTTCGGCAAATCATTTTGAGATCAAGCCAGGAACCATTCAGATGTTGCCATCTTTTTATGGCAATCCCAATGAAGACCCTTATAGGCATATAGATGAGTTCCTAGAGATTTGTTCCACTGTGAGGATCCAAAACTTCACTGAAAATGCCTTGAGACTGACCCTATTTCCATTCTCTTTGAAGGATAAGGCCAAACATTGGTTAGGAACCATAGGGAGAACTATCACAACATGGACAAAAATGCAGCAGGAGTTTTTGAAGAAGTTCTACCCCATTGGCCGCACCAATACAATGAGAAGAGAGATTACTGGATTCTCCCAACACCCGGGAGAGTTAATGCATGAATCATAGGAGAGATTAAAGGAGTTTCTTAGAAAATGCCTCCATCATGGTCTGTCAAGGTGGCAAATAGTCCAAGCTTTTTATGAAGGTCTAACTGAATCAAATAGGCAAATGGTTGATGCCTCATGTGGAGGAGCATTCATGACGAAGAGCGAGGATGACACATATAATTTGTTTGAGACATTGAGTGAGAATTCTATTAATCATGCCTCACTCCACTCTTATGAGAGGGCTCTAGGACCTATAAAGAAGGCAGGGTTGTATGAATTAAGGGAGAGAGGAGAATCAGACTCTAGGGTAGAAGACATGTTAGCTAGACTTGACCAAAGATTGGAGCAGAAGTTAGAACAAAAATTCGATCAATTACTGTCTTTGACTGGGCAAGCCACACCTAAATTTTCTCAACCACCTGAAACTTGCGCTATGTGTGCTAGCTCAGCTCACTCTACCAATGCTTGTCCCACTACTGCCCAATTACCCCCTTTTATTCAAGAACAAGTTCAAGCTGCTCAAGGTTTCTCCAAACCCTCCTATGATCCATATTCTAACACATACAACCCTGGTTGGAGAAATCACCCGAATTTTTCATGGAAAAATCAATCTGAACAAGTTTCTCAACCTTCTTTCAAGCAATGCATGTACGGTCAATCCTATCCCAATCAGAATTCAGGATTTGGCCAATCTTCTTACTCCAAACCTCCACAAGTCCAAGAAAATCAAAACTCAAATCAAGTTGCTTATACCAATTTCCAGCAACCTTCATATAATCAACCACCACCTCCTCAGCCTATTTGGGAAGATAAAATGAACCAACTCAAAAACATGATGGCGACTCTATGCCAAACTGTGCAAGAACAACAAACTCAATATCAAACTCAAAATCAAAATTTTCAACAAAATTTGGCAAGGATAGAGTCCCAAATTTCTGATGTATGTCAAAGGAGGGAGTTCGGGCAATTGCCAAGTCAAGCCATAGCAAACCCAAGGAATAACCCTCCTGGATTTTATCAGAACCAGCAAAACCATCAAGTCCAGGGATACAGACCACCTGTTAGACCAAATGCCCCTCCACCATCAAACACACAACAAACTTTCATCCAGAATATTCCAGTACCACAAATTCAAAATCAAAATCAACATATACAGCAAGACCATCCTCTTGCCGAAGCTAGGGGCCCCCAAGTGGAAAATGTGAAAAATGTGTCAACATTAAGAAGTGGAAAATTCAGAATGAATCCTCACCCACACATGTCAACATTGCATGAGGAGAAAGAAAATGAAATTGAAACTGAAACTAAAAAAGAGATTGAAGAAAATATTGAAAAAGAACAATCCAAGGGAAAAGAGAAAATGACTGAAGAACCTCTAGACAAAATCAAAATGAATGAAGACCCAAGCTGTTACATTCCAAGAGTCCCTTTTCCTGAAGCTTTAAAGTCAAAATCCAAAAACAAACCAACTAGTAATGAAGAACTCTTGGAACTCTTTAAGCAAGTTCATGTCAACATTCCTCTTCTTGATGCCATTAAGCATGTGCCTGCTTATGCCAAATTCTTAAAAGAAATGTGCACTCCAAAATGTGAAATGAGAAATAAAACTGAAACAATCATTCTTCCAGAAACTGTGAGTGCCGTTATCTTGAACCAACTCCCTAAAAAGCTTAAAGATCCAGGCACTCCACTAATTCCTTACACCATCGGTGGAGTCACTTTTGAAAGCAGTCTTTTGGATTTGGGAGCCAGTGTCAATCTCCTACCTTTTGCTATTTTTGAGAAATTCAAATTAGGAGAATTGAAACCCACTTCTGTTGTCCTTCAACTAGCCGATCGTTCTGTCACCACTCCTAAAGGTTTAGTTGAGGACGTAATTATAAAAATCAATGATTGCTACTTCCCTGCCGATTTCATCATTCTGGACATGAACACTCCTCAGGATTTAAATCAGTCCACCATCATCCTTGGTAGACCCTTTTTGGCTACAGCTAGAGCCAACATTAATTGTGCTACCGGGATGATGGATATATCATTTGGGGATGAGCGGGTTAGTATCAATATTTTTAAGGCATCTGGGCACCATGATCAAGGAGAGAGTTGTCTAGTGGTAGACTCTTTGGAAGAATCTTGTGTGAAAAAAGTAGTAGACCAACCCTGTGCTCTAGGGTTTAAGGGAGAGAATAAGACAAAGCGAAAGCCAAAGATCTATAAAACCAAAGTCAAAGCATTCCATGATAAACACATTCATAGAAAAATTTTTCAAGTGCATGATAAGGTCTGGCTATTCAATTCTAGGCTTCGTCTGTTTTTGGAAAAATTGAAGTCCCGATGGGATGGTCCTTACACTGTTGTCAAAGCTTATGACAATGGTGTTGTCATCATTCTTGACCCTAAAACTGGACAATCATTCACTGTTAATGGGCAGAGGTTAAAACATTTCCTTGAAATTCTTTAAAAATGGATTCTACCAAGCTAGCTGAGCCAAATAAAGCCTAATGGCGTCCGGCTGAAGACGGTAAACTTAGCGCTTCTTGGGAGGCAACCCAAGTGTACAGATTTCTTTTATCAGGTAATTTTCTGTCTTACTTTCTTTTCCTGTAAATAAGTAGGGGGGAGAGGTAGAATAAAGCATGCATTCATAGTCTCCATCCTATCTAAATTTTCTTTCTATTGAGCTTGTACATATGCAAATAAAAATTTCACAAGGTTTCATCTTTGAATAAAATGTGTGGCATTGCGCAACACATACTATGTGTCTGATCTTTAACCATTAAAATTTTGTAGTTGTCACACTCCTTTACAAAAATCCATCTTAGGAAGCCTCTAGTAAAAGATTACATATACTTCTTGTCTACCTTATGTAAGGATTTATGGCAAGAGGTTTTCATACACACACTACACAACCACTTAGACTAGCTGAACCCGAATGTAGCAAATTTGTCAAGGCTAGTAGGAGAGAGGTGATTGGTTTTCTCCCTTCCCCTTGAGTGAATTGTGAAGGAAGTGAAGGTATGTGATCAAGGAACCTGATTGTCCATCCTTCTTTTAGAGGAAAAGAAAAAGCAAAAGAAAAATATATCCATGAAAAATGCCCCGGATCTGAGTAAAGTTGGACTCGATACTCTTGAAAAGTGATGGGTTGTGCAGCATTATGGATGAAAAAAAAAGAAAAATCCTGAGTGCACAAAGTGTAAATAAAGGGGCAAAGATATACACATTTTGTTTTTGAAACAAACTATCAAATGAGATATATCTTGTTCACTCAAGAACTAATGCTTTTCACACACTATAGTCCCTGGATACTAAAGATTTATCCATTATCAAGTCTCAAAGGGGTAAATGATGACTTTTTGACATGAAAATATACGTTTTTTAGACGCCAATATTTCTAGTTACTCAGTCATCATCAAAAAGGAATAGGACATATTTATTTTGCTTTTCATTTATTTTTTATTTTGAACCCTTTGAACAGAGATAGCATTAGTGCCTCATGACATACATGGCACTTCATTCATTGTGAAGGTGTGCAGTTTCTCAGCACATGTGCCATTGCTCTGTTGAATTGACAAATTTTGGAGATTTTTGACAAAAAAGATATCATCTATATCCAACATCAATTGCAAATAAAAACATGTTTAGATTCAAGGCACACATTATCCTTCAGTCTTTGAAAGAAATCTGAATTTCTATTGTTTTGAAGAATATAGGTGAGAGTTGACAAATGAATAAAATAGATCACTCAAAGGATCATTTTGAGACTCTAGACACCTGAATGAGGACATCATGCAAGGAAATTGATGTAGTGCAAGAAAAGTTTTTGAATTTTTCAAAAGATATGACTTGTGAATTTTCTAGCTCCCCCTGAGATGAGGATTTCAACCACTTTTCATCAGAATAGAGATATGCAAGTTTTTGAAATCAGAAATAATCCTCTTTGAGCAACAAAAGCTCCCCCTCAACAATTGCATATTCATTTCTTGGTACTTGGCGGAGACATATACTCTCGCATGGTGAAAGTGTCCAGACAAGTAGAACTTGTCCTTCTTCAAATCACCATTTGATATACCAAGAAGTTCAATACAATGTGAGTTGACGAGTTCATTGTCAAAAAGAAATGGAGGTGAAATGGAGAGAGGTATACCAATTTAAGGATCGATAAAGATGATACAAAGAACTCCCCCTCTGAAGATGCCTAACACTCAACCCAATCCCAATGGACATTTACAAAGACCAAGTTCTCTCCTTAAAGATGAAAATCTACTACCAGGAAGGGGTTTTGTGAAAATGTCAGCAATTTGTTTTTCAGTTTCTATGAAGTGGAGTTCAAATGATTTCCTTGCTACCTCATCTCTCAAGAAATGATGTCTAATTTCAATATGCTTGGTTCTGGAATGCTGAATGAAATTTTTAGATAGGTTTATTGCACTTGTGTTATCACATAGAATGGGAACACAACCTAAGTCTTGGTTATAATCAAGAAGTTGATGTTTCACCCAAAGAATTTGGGTTCCACACCTACCAGCAGCAACATACTCAGCCTCTACAGTTGACAGAGCAACTGAATGTTGCTTCTTAGAAGCCCAAGAAATTAGGCACCCACCTAAGTATAAACACAAGCCACTTGTGCTTTTTTTATCTAATTTACAACCAGCATAATCAGCATCACAATAGGCAATCAAATCTAACTTGCAATTAGCAGGATACAAAATTCCTAAATCACTTGTTCCAACAAGATATTTGAAAATTCTCTTAACAGCTAACATGTGACTTTCTTTAGGATTTGATTGAAATCTAGCACACAAACACACTAAACTGAATATCAGGTCTAGAAGTTGTAAGATAAAGTAGAGAACCAATCATACCTCTGTAGGTCTTTTGGTCTACTGACTTACCATTTGAGTCTTCTTCTAGTTTAGCATTAATAGCAATTGGTGTGTTTGAATGCTTGAGGTTCTGAAAGTCAAACCTTTTCAGAAGTTCTTTGACATACTTGGTTTGACTGATGAAGATCCCCTCATGAGTTTGGTTCACCTGCAATCCCAAGAAAAATTTTAGATCTCCCATTAAACTCATTTCAAATTCATTTTTCATTTGATTGGAGAATTCATTACATAGGCCTTTATTGGTTGATCCAAGCTGAACCAGAGAAATTTCCCTCCCTACTCTGCTGAAAGGGAAAATACAGAAATAAAAAATGGTAAAAATCTAACTGGCGAAGCCTCTCCCTCCCACAGATGCTATAGAAAAGAACGAATACAGAGCAACTAAATGGCAGAAACAAAATCCCAAAAGCGTGAACTCCGGAAGACTTCTCCACTGCTCTACAGCCGAACACTACAAGAAAAAGCGGACATAGCGACCGAATTTGCGACCGAATATTTCGGTCGCAAATTTGTCTCAAATAGCGACCAAATAGCGACCAATAAAATCGGTCGCATGTTTGAGACCGATATTGCGACCGATTTTAGTGCGGTCTCAAATCGGTCTCTGATGCCCTACTTTTAGCCCGCGACCAACTTCCCCCCGCCGTGACCAACTCTTTCCCCCTCCGTCTTTCCCCCTCTCTGCTTGTGCCGTCGCCGCTGCGTGCTGCCATCGCCGTGGGCGCCCCGCCCGCTCGCCGTGGACGCCCCGCCCGCTCGCCGCCGCTGCGCCTGCTCGCCGCCGCCTGCTCCCGTCCTCCCCGCCGTGGACGCCCCCGCCCTCCCGCCGGCTTCACCGGTAAGCCTCTCTCTCTCTCTCTCTCTCTCCTCTCTCTCTCTCTCCTCTCTCTCTCTCTCTCCTGTAGGCGCCCCCCTTTACCCACTCCTAGCTCCCCCGCCCCCCCCCCTCCCCCTTACCCACTCCCCTCCCCCCATCCCTCTACTGTGCTCCCCCCTCCCCCTTACATAGCTCCCTGCCTCCCCCCCCCCAACCCCACTGCACAGCCCCCCCCCCCCCCCCCCTCGCCGCCCCTCCCCCTGGGTAGCACCCCCCTCCCCCTGCATCCCTTCCCCCACCCCTCCACTGCACAGCACCCCCCCCCACTCGCCGCCCCCCCTCCCCCCTGGGCAGCACCCCCCCTCCCCCTGCTTCCCTTCCCCCACCCCTCCACTGCACAGCACCCCCCCCACTCGCCGCCCCTCCCCCTGGGCAGCACCCCCCTCTCCCTGCTTCCCTTCCCCCACCCCTCCACTGCACAGCACCCCCCCACTCGCCGCCCCCTCCCCCCGGGCAACGCTCCCTCCCCCAGCTTACCTTCCCCACCCCCTGACCGCGCAGCCCCCCCCCTCCCCTGCTTCCCTTCCCCACCCCCCCACTGCAGTCATAATCCCTTGTAGAGAGTGTTGTTTAATGATCAAGGGTTCGCATTGAACGATCAAGGTACATCGGGATCTCGATCCTCCCCTTTTGCATCGAACGTACAAGAGTGATATGAGAATGTAGAGGTCATAGAGGAGTGGCACCTCACAAGCATATATATGCATGGTAGCTTAATTAAGATACTCCTTAACATGCAGCATGGTTATGTATTTAAGGCAGGCCGGCACACATCAATTCACGTACGTCAGTGTGATGTGCAAGGCATCGTTTTAAAAGAGTGTACATGTAGCTAGGCTGTTATGATATTCTTACAGGTGCTATTCTTCACATATCAATCCACTTGCATTTCTCAAATCAAGTAGGGCTTCATCTTTCAGTGACCTTTGGGTACCCAAGGAAATGGGAGATTATGTAATTAAGGAAACCTGATTAGCTAGGAGCTGGTCATTTGGTCGGTGGGTGTGATCATGAGGTTAGCCCATGTTTAGTTGGAGTTGATCATTACTGTTGTATTTGATTACAAAGGGAATTATTAAGTTTGTTAACAACGTAACAAGTACTAATTTCTTTTGATGATGTTTAGGGGCAGCTAATAACTTTATCTCATTGAGTCATGTGTCCCAATTCTTCACATTCTTCTAATGCAATAAGTCATATATATTTTAGTACAAGTGAGCATAATGCAAAAGGGTAAATCTGATTCACTTATCAAATACCCTCATAGAGAGTGTTGTTTCCAGCTCAAATTTGAACTGTGACTGCCCCCAAATTCTTACAATTTCTTAATTATTCTTCTCCCAAGCTTCTTAATGTCCTAAGGATATAATTTCAGTGGTGCTATATAATATTTAGTTAGATATGCACTCATGAATAATGCTCTCCATCATGCATGTTATGCCATGCCATTGATTGCTCTTATGAATATGTTGGATGTTAAAACAAAATCTATATTTTCATCATCTATGTATTCTAATTGCACATGTTATTGGTGTTTTTGTAAATTTCACATGTTATATGTGCTTGTTGATATGTATAGAGTTTTAGAATACTTATTTTTGTGCTTTTAGAATGTGTTATTATCTTGTCAATAATTAATTAGTTGGGTGTGTATGTGAGCTGAGATGCGTGGTGCAACCTAACATTGCACGCATCTTAGGAGAGCGTGTTAAGCCCGTGTCAATCAACCTACCCGTTCAAGACTTTGGGATTGATGTGCACGTTCTCATTTTGAATGATGAGAACGTGTATATCTGACTCAAAGTCTTGAATTGTCCCGTTTGGACAGTCTGTGAATGTTTGATCGCACTTAGGTGGTTAATTACTATATGTGTTTGTGTTGTTTGTTAAAAATTTGGTTGCGTCTTCTCACTCCTCTCTGATATACCTTTATTGATTTTGATTATTTTCTTAACCACTTATTAGTAAGTGTTTAAGAAAATTCTTAATCAATAAATTTTGTGGTATATCGGAGGGTGTGGGGAGATGCTGCCGAAATTTTTAGCAAAACACAACACATATAGTAATTAATCGTGCGATCAAACCTTCACAGATGGGTTAAAAAGTGAAAATCTAAATGATATTTCATTCCTATTAAAATGGCAGAGATGGACGATGTGAGGAAAGGGTTGGACTTTTATTTTGTTAGACATGTTAAAGTTTTGGTGTTTACATTTCATTCGCACAGGGAAAATGTCGGAAGATCGTTCATGGATGTACCGTAGAGTAGTTGATCAGGTGGTGTCTACGGAATTTAAAATGGAGTTGAGAGATTCATTCAGTTTGCTTTGAGAAATCCTATTGAAGCTGTAGATTGTGAGGGTCGTATCCGATGTCCTTGTGCAGTCTGTAAGAATTTGAAGTGGCTGACAACATGGGATGTACAACGTCATTTATACAGAAAGGGGTTTGTTAAAGATTATGCAAACTGGATATGTCATGGTGAAACATTGTGGTCCTTCCAGCCTGCCGAGCCTGCCAATGTTGGAAGTTCATATGTTGATATGGTCATAGATGCTGCTGGTCCAGGATTCAATGTTCATGAGGAGCATGTACACGATGAAGAACCGCCAAACAAGACAGCTGAAAGATTTTATCAGCTACTCAAAGATGCTGATGAGCCATTGTGGAATGGATGTCAAAATCACTCTCGACTGTCTGCGGTGTCACAATTATTGAACTTGAAATCTGAATTTCACATCAGTGAGATTTGTTTTGATCGTTTGTTACTGATTATCAAAAGTATGTTGCCACAAGATGAGAAGTTACCTGAAAATTTTTATCGTGCAAAGAAGATGGTCACTGACTTAGGGCTTGGATATGAGAAAATAGATGCATGTCCTAATCATTGCATGCTATATTATAATGAGGATAAAAGTAAGGTATCATGTTCCATATGTGGTCATGATAGATTCAAGCCTAAGAAAGGGGACAATTCAAAGCAAAAAGATATACCATATATGTCATTGCGGTATTTTCCTATTGCACCGAGATTGCAGAGAATGTATATGTCATCAAAGATAGCTCAACATATGAGATGGCATGCGGAAAGAGTACGTCGACAACATAATGTAATCACTCATCCTGCAGATGCCGAAGCTTGGAGTCACTTTAACTGTGCTCACCCTACTTTCTCAAAAGAGTCGCGTAATGTAAGACTGGGTTTATGTACTGATGGATTCAATCCATTTGGAGGTTCAGTGACTTCCTACTCTTGCTGGCCAGTTTTTGTGACACCATACAATCTTCCGCCAAATATGTGCATGAAACGAGAGCATTTATTTCTATCATTATTGATCCCTGGTCCAAAAAATCCTGGAAAAAAACTAGACATATATCTCAGGCCGTTGATTGATGAGTTGAAATTGTTATGGACCGATGGGGTTACTACTTATGATGCATCCAGAAAGCAAAATTTCACTATGAAGGCTGCATTGATGTGGACAATAAATGACTTTCCTGCATATGGAATGTTATCTGGCTGGAGTACCCATGGAAAACTAGCATGTCCTTACTGTATGGATAGTTCCAATCATTTGTACTTAAGCATGGTGGCAAGTCATGCTGGTTTGATTGTCATCGACAATTTCTACCAAGGGACCATCCGTTTAGAAGGCAAAAAGATGCATTCTTAAAGAACAAAATTGAATTGGAAGAAGCTGATTTTGAACGGTTGTCTGGTCCACATTTAGCAGCAAGGGTACAGAACTTACCAGATATAACACAATTGTCGAGCAGCACAAGACATCTCCCTGGATTGGGAAGGATCACAACTGGGTCAAAAAAGTATCTTCTGGGAATTGCCTTATTGGTCAACTCTTCTTATACGACATAACCTCGACGTCATGCATGTTGAGAAGAATGTCTTTGATAATGTGTTCAACACCATTATGGACATAAAAGGCAAAACAAAGGACAATGTGAATGCTCGTTTAGACTTGAAAATACATTGTAAACGTCCAGAACTGGAACTTCTTGATAGAAATGGTACAACAGTTAAACCGAAAGCAATTTACGCCCTTGGAGCTGCACAGATTAAAGAAGTATGCTTTTGGCTAAAACAATTGAGATTTCCAGATGGTTATGTGCAACATTGCTCGTTGCGTGAATACAAATGAGGGGAAAATATATGGAATGAAAGTCATGACTGTCATGTGTTCATGCAGAGGTTGTTACCTATTGTATTTCGTGATATGCTGCCGAAGCCGATATGGGGAGCAGTGACTGAGTTAAGTCAGTTTTTTAAAATTTATGTACATCAGAGCTCAGGTATGAAGATGTGGAAACTATTGAACAGAATGTGATCACGACAGTTTGTAGATTGGAAAAGATATTTCCACCCTCATTCTTTGATTCAATGGAGCACCTGCTTATACACTTACCATATGAAGCTAAAGTAGGAGGGCCAGTACAATTTAGATGGATGTATCCATTTGAGAGGTAATTTATATATATTTTCTCCTCATAATTCAATATTTTGATGTGTTTTTCATTATCCTATGAACATCTGGTAGGTGCATGCATGAATTGAAAATGAAAGTTCGCAACAAGGCAAAAGTAGAGGGTTCCATTGCGGAGGCGTACATTATGGAAGAAATATCAAATTTCTGTTCAATGTACTTTGAACCTGAGATACAAACTCGTCGTACTCGGCCACCACGTAATGATGATGGAGGAGACTCCTTTCACTCTGATCGGCTCTCTATATTTAAGTATCCTGGACGTGCGTATGGACGTTCTTCGTGTCGGATGCTAAATGATAGAGAATTGCACTGTGCAGAAATTTACATCCTTTAAATTGTATGGAGGTTGAATCTTATGTTGCGTAAGTTCTCTGCTTACATTATGTTTATGTCCATAACTTGTTAATTTTCATTCCATCTATAATGCTCTAATGTTCATAATACAGACAATTTGACTCAGAATTAATCCAAAGATGTCCATATCTCTCTGACATGGAGGTTGAAAAAGAACGAGAAAAATCATTGGCTTCTTGGCTGAAATATCGTGTAAGTATTATTACTAATCTTTCTCCTTGTTAGGCCAATTTATGACTAATTCTGACTAGTGTGCTCTCCATATGTAGGTTGAAAATGGTTTTATTACTGATCAAAGAATTCGAGAGATCAGTTATGGCCCATCGAAAGTTGCACGTACATATCCAGCATTTATTGTGAATGGGTATAGATTTCACACTAGACAATATGGGCAGAATAAATCAACAATGAACAGCGGGGTATGTGTGAAAGGAAGTACATATAATGAAAATGAATGTGATTATTATGGTATTATTGAGGAGATCTTAGAATTGCAATATCTCGGAGATGACAACCATATATTCTGTTCAAGTGTCATTGGTTTGATCCAAATTCTGTTCGAAATGACACAACATATGGGATTGTCGATATCAGACATAAGTCCAAATTGAATACTTATGATCCATTCATTTTGGCCGCACAAGCCCAGCAGGTCTATTATACAAAGTATCCATCGTCTAGAAATAAAGAAAAAATGATTGGTGGGCAGTTTGCAAGGTTAAGACAAGGCTTTTCCCGGATTATGAGTTGGATTTGACTGAAACAGTAGAATTGGATGTGAATTCCGAATTCTTTCAATCAGATTTGGGTGATGATGTAGACTTGCCTGCTTCTAGTGATGAATCTGTGGAGGCACTGTCTTTATCTAAAGAGAATGAAGTGGAAGAAGTCGAACCAGAACAACTTGAAATACAGTGGGGGACTCCGATGAGGAGGAAATATTAGTGATCAAAATGAATCTGATAATGAAGATGTGAATGCTGAATTTGATATATCTCCAACATCTGAAGATGAATGGAGAATGTTTGATTAATGGTATACATTTTACCTAAAAGAAGGGTACTGTAATTTAATACTCCCGTGTCTGCCCATTTTTTCCACTATGTGAATATGCATGTATTTTATTACCAGTTGAAGATATGGTTCGAGGACGGCGTGGGACTTCTTCAGGTGGGAGGGGTGAGGGTAGTGGGAGGGGAGAGGGTAGTAGGAGGAGATTTACTTCCTTTTCTACACCGCTACCACCGACCTCTGTACCGCTACCACCGCAGTAGGTATGTATACTTTGATTTGTATGCATTGCAGTATTTATTTAATAATTCTTTATGTCATTGTGGTAACTTATTCTTATTTTCACAGGACCCATGACCTCTGTACCGTACCATCGACCTCTGCACCGATACCACCGACCTCTGCACCGCTACCACCGGCAGTAGGTATGTATACTTTCATGTATAATGCATTGTAGTATTTGTTTAAAATAATTCTTATGTTTTTGTGGTATATTATTCTTATCCTTTCAGGATCCACGACCTCTGCACCGTTACTACCTGTAGCAGGTAAATATGTCATGTATAATGCACTGTATGTTTGTTTAAATAATTCTTTATATTTTGTGGTATCTTATTCTTATCTTTACAGGACCCACGACCTCTGCACTTTTACCATCGGCAGCAGGTAGATTGACAGCCTCTGCATCTCCATCACACATGGCGAGTAGATCTACATCAGGTATGTTCATTTACATTTCTATTTTTTTATAGTTTGTTTTATTTATACTATTTAATTCGTATAGTACATGCTGATGACGAGACGAGTCATCACGAGGGGGAGGGCAGTTATAATGAGACGATGCGGGCAGTGTGGATAAATGAAGGGTATGTAATGCATTATTTTTGTTATCTATTCGTCATTGTGGTATTAATATTCTCAATTTCAGGAATAAAATAGAGCCAGCCCAAGCATCACATTTATTACAAAGACAATTCAAGCACATATTCCAGGCCCCATCCATCGCTTTTCTGATTTTCCGATGGATGTTCAGGATTATTGTTCTCTGTTCTTGGTATGTATCTTATTTTATCATATTAAGTCATTTTCAATCTTATTTGAACACACTTATTGTTATGTAACATATAATTTTTTTTTGTTATGTAGAAGAATCATCGATTCACAGAGCATTCACATGAGTTACGTGCTAGATCTGCATGGACAAGTACTGCAAGAGCAAATTTCAAACATCTTATGTACAATGTCCGAAAAACTGCAGAAAGAGCATGTGCAAGTACAGATAAGAACGAATGGAAGGAGCATGGGCCTGTGTGGATGAGAAAGGAGATCCTGAAGCGAATGTACACACGAGGGCTCTGTCTCCGTTGCACGCATAAAGCGAGATTGGTAAGTATACTTCTTATTTGTGAATTTTTTTAATCTAATAATAAAACTGTGATTATTTGAATAACAGGAAGTACAGCTCAAGCGGCCACCTCAATTTCAAGAGCTTTTTGATGAAACTCATAAGAAGAAAGGGACAAATGATTACTTAGTGAGGAAGCTCGGGAGGTAGCGGTGGTAAGTGTTATCCACTAATAGTTTTCATTTATTGTGGTAAACTGTAGAATAATTTTGTTTTATTTGTTTTATTTTTTGCAGGAGTCATATAGTAGAGGAATGGATGAGAGGTACGGGGATGACAGTCAGCGTCCAGAGTTGGATCCTGACATTTGGGTTGCAGCATCTGGGACACCCAAGAAAGGCCATGTCTATGGTTTGGACATAGCTTGGGCACGACCAAAGTGATATCATCATGCTCGAGTTCGGTCTCACATGCGACCTCTCCATTTACCACACCAGCAGCCCCAGGTGTTTCTTCCAGTGCCGGCCCGACCATGACTCGGATATGTTAGGGCGATCGTCAACGAGACCGTCTCTCAGAATATCTCAACCATCGTCTCTCAGACCGTCTCTCAGAAAATCTCAACCATCGTCTCTCAGACCGTCGCCCAGATGCTCGTAGAATGGGGAATTCTGGTAATAGAGCACCTTCTGCACCTCCTGCACAGCAGCCTCCGGTAAGTATTTATTTTATTGATTTTCTATTAGATTGAGGAGGGAAAAATATCACTTTCTAACTCTATGAACTTGGGTTTGAGGGTCCAAAATTGAAAAGAAAAGTTAATCAATCCATCGATTGTTCCAACACGACATGGAGGTGAAAGTAACCCGTAGAAACTGACAGAGTTCAAATTGGACTCCAAATTTGAACTTCATGCTCAAATTTACATTCTTAAGAAGAACTAATTTAATCGGGTTTAAGGGGGTCAGAAATATAAAAATAGGTCCGATTAATTTGTCAATGACTCCAACACGACCGGAAAGGTGAGAAGATTGTAGTAAACTGACGGAGTCCAAATTGGACTCCCGATATGGCATGGACAAACAATTTGCATTTTCTTAACTACTTTAGTTTCAAATCTATGAACTTGGGTTTGAGAGTCCGAAATTGAAAAGAAATGTCCAATCAATCTATCGATTGTTTAAACACGATATGGGGGGGTGAAAGTAACACGTAAAAACTGACGGAGTTCAAATTGGACTACCGATTTGAGCAAAACGTTTAAAACTATCATTCGTCAATTTCAGTTAAATGAAAAATATCTTGCTTTTAATTTTTAAGAATAATTGATTTCTTTATTAAGTATTTAATTTTATTTTTTTTTTTAAATAATATGCAGGATTATCCGTCGCGAGATGTTGGACGAGACGACGACCAGGATGAGGATGACACATATGCGGAGGATTTGTGATTTCTTTTAGTTATGTGCATGTTGTCATTTTATTATGGATGTATGATGTTGGTGTTTGTATTTATGTGATGAATTTGAGGTTGTTATGGATGTATGATTAGTTTGTGTGTTTGTATTTTATGTGATGAATTTGAACTTTGTGGAGATTGTGATTTGTGTAGTTGATTTATTGTGGTTTTGTGGTATTATTATTTATCAGGGATATTGTTATTTATCAGGTGATTTATTGTTGTTTATGTAAATTTCTAAAAAAAAATATTGTCAAATTAGCGACCGACTAGCGACCGATAGAATTCCGACGCTGATCGGTCGCTAAAATTGGTCGCTTCATCGATAGCGACGGACAATATTTGGTCGCTAATTCGGTCTCTCACTTAGCGACCGCCTTAGCGACCATAAATATCGGTCGCTGTTAGCGACCGTAACAGCGACCAACTATCGGTCGCTGTGGGCGACCAATCTGCGACCGAAAAGGGCGGTCTCTATTTGCGACGAACTTTGCGACCGATATATCTCGGTCGCTATCAGAGACAGATTTGCGACCGATATCAATCGGTCGCTGTATAGCGACCGGTATATAACGACCGATTTTATCGGTCTCACTTCGGTGGGTTAGTCGGTCGCCGATCGGTACAGCGACCGAACAAAGACCGAATAGCGACCGAACCTGTCGGTCGCTATTTCCGCTTTTTCTTGTAGTGGAACAAGAAGAAAAATGCAAGAAAATTCTCCAAAATGTTTGAACTGGCGAAGCCCCAGAAGAACAGACTCCAATCCTCACAATTCTGGAAGAACAAGAAAAAGCTAATATTCCTAAATTAATCGAACTAACCAACCCTTACATGCTCTGCTAAAAGGAAAAATACAGAAATAAATGGCAAAAAGAAATGTCTAAAAATTTGAACTCGCCCCGGTGAAGAGGACCTTGGGGTCCTCTTATAGGCCTCAGGGCCTCTGCTTCCCGCCTCCTTCATGCCTGGGCGCTGGCCGCCCCGCACTGGATCTGCATGACCCAGCCGCACCAGCCTCCACAGCACCGCGCCACACCGCCTGCACAGCTCAACCCGCTCGGCCTCCATCTCAGCATCTTTACACGGCCGGATCGCCCTGGTCGCATCGCACACACACCCTGCGCCCAACTCAGATATCCAGTGTACCCCATCCGTAGCGCCGCAGCCCTGCTGCGCACAACTCACACCCAGCAGATCTGGGTCTGGCCGCACCGCCCATCTGAGTAGAGCTCCTCATCGCGCCATCCAGCAGCTGGCTGCTTCACACCGCCCAACCGCCATCGCGCCATGCCCAGCTCAGCCACCTATCTCACGCACGGCTGGCCTTTGCACCCGCCAGCCTCAGCAGGTCCTCCACACCGCCTAGCCGTGCACGGACCAGCACCCACCAGCCAGCTGCCGCCATCGCCTGGGCCGCTGCTGTGCACAGTCCACAGCTCCGCCAGAGCTGCTCACCTTTTCCCATTCAGATGCACCGCCAGAGCTATTCTTCTGGAGTCTTCTTGCCTCCATCAACTGGGTAGGAAAAAGAGTTAAGAAATGGTTTAAAGGTGTACGTGGACTATTTTAGATGTGGTATGATGGATGAGTGGGGTTGGTTATTAAAATTTATTTAAAATTTGAATTATTTATAGACTAATATTTGCAAGATTTATTAGAGGATGTTTAACAAAATATAAGACTAAGAATATTTATATACTTGTAAAAAGAGAAAAAAACATTTTTATTAGTCAAAATTATTCAAAATATTTTGACTTTATTTAATGGAAATCTAATTATGTGTTCTATCCAAATTTTAACTAATATGCTTTAAATCTATTTCTGGATGAAATGAAAATTAAAATCAAAATACACTTTATTTACAGACAACGAATGTCTAAAATTAACTAAATGTATGAAATTTAACACGAAAAATTTTACAATTATCACTATCTACTTACCTCTTGAAAAATCATGTGATAGAAGATAGGTACTTAGTCTTGTATATCAAGCTCTTGGAGCTTGTTTCAAACCATATAGTTTCTTCTTTAAAAGAAAAACATGATTTGGATACTTCGTATCTTTAAAACCCAGCGGTTGCTCAACATAAACTTCTTCTTTTATGAAACCAATTAGAAAAGTACTTTTTACATCCATTTGATAAAAGTTGATATTCAAGGAGCATGCATATGCCAATAAAATTCTAATTACCTCTAATCTAGCAACTGGAGCATATATTTTATCAAAATCAATGCCTTTGTCTTGGAAATATCCTCGTGCTACAAATCTAGCCTTGTTTCTAGTAATTACCCCTGATTCATTCATCTTGTTTCTAAAAACCCATTTGGTTTCAATAACTGGATGGTCAGAAGGTCTAGGTACAAGAGTCTAGAACTGGCTGCGTTGGAACTGGTTAAGTTCCTCTTGCATAGTTAGGATCCAAGATTCATTTGCTAATGCATCATTGACTGTTCTAGGCTTAATCTTAGAAACAAATACAAGATAATCACAGAGAATTGACATACCTCTAGTTCTTTCCATATCTTGAGGATCACCTATTATATTTTCTCTTGGATGATCTCTGTGATACCTTAATTCTCTAGGAAGTTCTTCATGTGCTTGTTCTTGTTGTTGAAGTTCTTCTATTGGAGGATCTTCCTTGTCTTCATTTTTCTCTTCAAGTGAAGCTTGTTCCAGATCCCTACACAAATCTTCAACAACATCTTCTTCTTCTTCTATTCTCTTAATATAAAGATTATTTTCATCAAATAAAACATGAACAATTTGTTCAATTGTTAGAGTTTTTCTGTTGAACACCCTATATCCTTTATGTTTTGAAATATATCCTAACAGAAAACCTTCATCACTTTTAACATCTAAATTTCCTAGATTTTCTTTGCCATTATTCAAAATAAAACACTTAAAACTAACCTTTTCTTCTTGTACAACTCATATGGTGTCTTCTTCAATATTGGTCTGATCATGCACCTATTGATAATGTAGCAGGCTATGTTGACTGCTCTGCCCAAAAGTATTTTTGTAGATTATATTCTGTAAGTATTGTTCTGGCCATGTTTAGTAGTGTTTTGTTCTTTCTTTCTGCTACTCCATTTTGTTGATGTGTTCTTGGTGTAGAAAAATTATGTTCAATGCCATTTTCTTCACAGAATCTGACAAATTCTTCATTATTGAATTCTCCACCATGATCTGATCGAATACTGATGATTTCATTTTTCTAACTCTTCTGTACTACTTTGCTAAACTTAAGGAAAGCTGCAAAAGTTTTTGACTTGGCTTCTAAAAATGATACCTATGTGTATCTTATGTAATCATCCACAATTGCATAGCCATAGATTTTTCCTCCAAGACTTGCTGTTCTTATATATCCAAATAAATCCATGTGAATGAGTTCCAATGGTTTTGAAGTTGTCACCATTGTCTTGGACTGAAATGATGTCTTGGTTTGCTTCCCCTTTGCACAGGATATACAGATTCTAGATTTCTTCACTTTGAGCTTTAGAAGACCTTCAACTAAATCATGATTAATCAGTTTTTTTTATCACTGAAGTACTAACATGCCCTAGTTTTATGTGCCATAGATCAGTCCCTTCATCCTTGGTAGTTGCAAGGCACAAATGGATTTCTTTCAATTCTTCTAGTTGTAGAGTGTACAGATTCTTCATCCTTTGAGCTTCAAAATTATTTTCTCTTCTTTCAGGATTATGCACTTATCATTCTGAAAGTTTACTAAATGACCTTTGTCACATAACTGACTGATGCTAATAAGATTGTGTTTTAACCACATAACTGACTGTGCTAACAGTGTGTCCTAATTGGTTGCGATGACTATAGCACAAATCATATGTATGTTTTGACTTTGAAGTGTTGTTGGTCTTAAGTTTCTATTTGCAAGCATATTGGTTAACCTTTTGGGATTTTTAATTACTTTTTCTTTTACAAACTTGGGAGTTGGATATTGTTTAGGATAAGTAATTTTATCTTCATTTATAGGTGGTTTATATCCTACTCCATATTTCCTTTTCCTTGTTCTAGCACCCCTTAGTTTACTAAAGATGTTTACAGTAGTTATTTATCTATGGAAGCTCTTAAATAATTATTTTCTTCTTTCCAATTTTCCTCATCCTTAAGTTCATTTATCTTATTTTAAGTTCTATGATCTTACATTTTTAAATTTTAAATCTTCACAGAGTAAACTTGTAAGGCCCTAGTTTCTATGTATTTTGTGACTGTGGTTATGTTTTTCTAATTTTCTGCCCAAATTTTCTTAACGTCAACATTAATTGACGCTAAGGGCTAGTTGACGACAAGACATGTGCCGTTTACAGTATGGTGGGAAGATCTAGACGTCAACATCGATTGACATTTATTTCTGGTTGACGGCAGCATAGTGGCCGTTAACTTCTCCTGCTACATTTAGGATTCTGGATCTGAAACCGTCCTGATTTCTCCGAGAGGTAGATTTGGAAACCCTGCAACGCTAAGGACTCCTCTTTCCTAGGTTGCCTACGACCCCAATCACCTATAAATCTAGGTTATCTCTGCAAAGAGGGGACTTTGGCTCAGCTAGGGCTTTTGGGTTTCAGGGAGAGAGAGTTGAGAGGGTTGATCCGGCGAACCAGAGGCTGCACCGACGATCTACTACAAGGGGGAGGTTCTTCTGAAGGTGGAGAAGCTCTCCTAACGCCGGCAGATCGTCTGCAACAACGTGGAGGTCGAATCAAATCGGGGAAGTGTACCTTTTTGGCTTGGCCGAGGAGAGCTTCATCACCCAAATCTGATCTTCAGGGAGTTTAATAGAGGCAAGTAGCTTAGGGGTTTCATCCCTAGACCTATCACCTAGAGTTTTAGGATTTTTATGGATTTTTATCTCGTGTCTTGGACCCCCAAATTATCTATCTTTTTATTTTCGGTCTACACTTTTTGCAGACAGAAGGTTGACGACAACATCCTTGCCGTCAAGTTCCTGAGTTGACGGCAATCGATCATGCCATTAACCCATCCTGACGGCAAACCCCTTGCCGTCAAGTTCTTCTAATTATTTTTAGAACAGTGTTTTAACACATGTGATGTGATTTTTCGGGGGATTTTGAATGTATGCATATGTTTAGAAAACTTTATCTTGTCAGATATGTTAAGTAGATTGAGCCATGAATTCTTGATAATTTTCTGATCATAATTGTAAATTATAGATTTTGTTATGAGAAAATGAGCATGTTATGTCAGATCTAAATTCGGAGTAAATATGTATGATGGGTATTATTGTCACAGAAATTTCCCATGAACTTAGGGTTACTATGTGCATGTTTCAGGCCTTTAGATGTGTTAGTTTACAATCTACCATGTTTAATCAAAATTCCTTGTTAAATTACCTGAGATCTCTGTTAAATATTAAAAATAGATGTACTAACGTGAAAATTCTGAAAAATTAAGTATCTGATATATTCCATGTGTAGAGTCTATGTTTAAACTTCGAGCATCTTCTGACATCTGTGAATACTGGTTCCAATTATAAGTCATTAAGGGTCATATTAAGCATGATTAATCACAAAATGATATTTTCTGATGATTAGTGTCATGTTCAGGTTTTGTTAAACATGTAATAGCACTGTTAGATAGTCATGATAAATTTTGAAATCTGAGATATATGTATTTGAATCATAAGCATGTAAATGGATCATTAAGAGCATGTAAAACTGTGATTAAACATGTGATCAATGTGAGTGATGTGATTAAGTGATAATTATGTCGAGATTGACACTACTACCATAGAAGGATGTGGAGCCGTACTATAGAAAATTCCCTATGGGAAGGCTCAATGTGTATGTGATATCCTGTGGGTATCAGGATGAAATCTGGAGGTGGACAAGTACCACTAGTCAGGGTGGAGAGGGCTTCTCCCAGTTCTACGCAGTTACCAAGATTCATCACTATATTACCTAGGTGACAGGTATGTGTTATGTGTGTGATGTGTCCTTCTTTATGGTGGTTCGGACTACGTGTCATGGAAAAATAATGTGTAAAGATGTGAACTAAGAGTAAATGTGCAAAGTGATTGTGTGAAAGTGATGTGATAATGTGCTTCAATATATGAGAATGTGAAACCGTGTGATTAAAACTTCTTTTATGTTAAAATAGCAAGCAAAATGTGAAAATATGTGATACATGAGCATATTAGATGTGATAGATATCATGCTAACATTACTAGTAGACAGATAGACATGTGATCAAGATACTTGGAAATGTGCCATGCAATAAATTATGAATGATACCATGATTATATCAAATTCATGTGTAGTTAGCATGTTATAGTCTGTTTATTTGTACTTGTTCATTGCTACATGAACCATGTGATAAATTGCTCTTTTGATAAATTGAGTAGAATGAATGTCATAAGTTATGGATGCACCAATAGGTTGCTTGTTGAGTCTTTTGTGAAGACTCATCCTTGCTTAAACATACAGGTGAGAGGTATTCCCGAGATTGAGGAGGAATAGCGAGGAGCGACTACGAGCGAGAGGAGTAGCAGAGATCTTGGAGGCTATCTACTTAGCTTGTACTTTTCTTTTGCTAGTATGTGAGATGATATTATGTCATGGCTTGTTATTTATGGACTTTGTTTATTTACTTTGCTACTATATAAACTATAGGATGTGTGTAATGATGATGGAATGAGAATTACTTTTCTTTATGTTGTACTTTCCTTTGTTATTTGTGTACATCTCTACCTACTACGTTGTGTTGGTACATTCCCATTGTGACGGCACACTTTATATCGACGTGGATTTATATAATCGTACCGGTATAAAGAGGTCATTACAAAACAACATGATGTAAATGAAGTTTCAGAGTTTACTTGATCTAGTCCTACCTGAGGGCTAGATTGACTTCTTCTGTGATGTCCTGAAATTTCTTAGTAGTTTTTAATTTCGATTGATATTTATTTTATTAAGTATTTAGAAAATTCTGTGCATGTATATATATTGTTTTGTGGTTTGTAGTGTAGAATGGTCTGTTCTCGGGTGGATGCAGGTTGACCTGTGTTTCTAACGGCAACATCCTTGCCGTCAACTCCAGGTAAACATCCATATCGGTTGACGTTTACTCTGTGTAAATGGCAGTAACCCTTGACGTCTATTTCTTGCGGAACTGATAGTGAGATTCTCGCAGTCCAGCTCTGGTAGAGTTATGGTAAGGGCTAGATTTTTGGAAACCTTGGGGGTTACGGATCTGGGCTCGAGGGTTTGGTTGGAGAGGCCATCCCTTTTATAAAAAGGGAAGGTTAACCTCTTAGAACTGGTTTTTGGGTGTCTTCTCGAAGCTTCTAAGAAAGAAGAAGGAAGACCGGAGATTTGATCTTCGTGGAGGCATTGGCCAAGCTTCTGCAAGTTGAGGATTGGTATTTTTGAAGGCTTGAGGCGTCTCCAAGGTGTGCAAACCGTCGGGGACCGGCGGATCTAGGATTTCAGCCCAGAAGGAGGATTGTCTTTTGTTGGCCAAGGCGGGCTTCATCGGGCTAATCCATGATCTCTTGGTGTTTTAGAGGCCAGGCGGGCTTCATCGGGCTAATCCATGAATCTCTTGGTGTTTTAGAGGCAAGTAACCTAGGGATCGGGTTCCCAACCCTATGTTTTCCCTTTTTCAATTTTTACAGAATTTTTAAAAGGTAAAAACATTCGGATTTTGGGGTTTACATGAGTTCCGGATGAGTTTGGTTTTCCTGTCAGGTTAACGCCCACCTTGACTGCCGTCAAGGATGAACTTAACGTCCACTTTGTTGCCGTCTACTGGGGTTAGCGGCAACATGCTTGCCGTCTAGTTCTTCTGTTCACCAATTTAACTTGTTTTGATATTTGGATTTATAATTTCATGATTAGACTTCGAATGGACTTTCTGTAAAAGGTGTAGTACTCAGTAAAATAACCTTTTGATATGCTGTAAATTTGGGTAATTTCTGTAGACACCATGATTTAGGGTAAAATTTTGAATTCTGAAATTAAGCTTGGATTTAATAGAAAATTTCACATGTGATGCATGCTCATGATAAAAATTGTGATTTCTACGTAGTAATACATGACAGGGACGTACCATAGTGTATTAAATATGAAATCCGAAATTGACTGTTCTCTGAAATTTTCATGTCTAAAGCACATAGATTAGTAGTACTATTTTAAATTGATAAATAGCTTCTGGATTCCAAAAATCATGAGATTTTGAAAAGTGGTTTGTATGACTATAATATGTGTGTAGTAAAAATATTGAATTATGTTGACATATAGTTTCGTTATAGTGGATTTTTCTCTAATTGTAACAATGATGTGAATATTGTGAAAATTTGATTATATGCCATAAAATAATGAATAATTCCTGATTTGTTTTATGATGGCAGAGGCATATTTTGAAAAAATTCTGAGAATTTTAGATGACTATAAATATTTATGTCTGATTATTACTATGAGAATTGTGTTCTTTTGAAATTAATTATGGAAAAATGTTTAAAATTTCAGCATGTGATAATTTTTAATCAGTCTCTGTCAGTATCTGATCATATGTATATGATTTGGAAATGTGATATGTTGCATTTGAAATTGAAGAAATTTGTACATGAATATGTATATGGCCAATAAGACTGCCACCATAGAAGTAATCTAGAACAGGACCATAGTAATGCCCCCATGGAAATGTTCAATATGTTATATGTTCCCGAGGGCACGGGAAGAAATCCTAGAGGTGGACAAGTACCACTAGTTAATGTGGGGAGGGCTTCCCCCGGTACTGCGCAATGACCAAGACTCTATCACTAATTGCCTAGGTGATGAGTATATGTCATATGTGTATCCGACTTCTAATGGGTGGTTTGGGCTGTGTCTTGGCAAAAGAAAATTGTACATATGTATATGCTTTGAACAAAATTTATTTTCAGCTCTATAAAGATTTCATGTAACACTTGTTTTATTTCTATTTGAGTGAATGATATGAAGTCATGCTTAATATGCAATTTCTTGGAACCATGTATATAAATTGTACCATGTTATATCTTGAATCCATATCATCATGTTCAGATCTGAAATCTTTTAGTAAGAATAAATATTGTGTAGTTAAGATCATGCCTTGGAATCATGCTTTATTCTAGTAGCAATTATATTCACTTGTGGTTTTAATTGAGAAGGATAAATGTACATAATGCAAGTAGTATGATGGCTGAATTTTATATGTATTAACATGTTTTGAAACCTTTAGGTATATGTTAGATTGGTAATCCATTTTTGGGTTGCTTGCTGAGTCTTCGTTGTAGACTCATACTTGCTTAACATTTCAGGTGAGGCAGCGGATCCTGAGGCTTTAATAGCGGGATCGGATTCGGAGTGAGAGGATTGACTAGATTCTGTGATTGAGAGATAATTGTATGTGAGGATTTGATTATGTTATGAACATTGTAATTGAACTATTCATAGTATTGTGGACTTGTGATAGACTATGGACTTGATTATTAAAGTTGATGAGTTGTGCTTTATTTCTGCTGCATTATTCTTTATTTGTGAGTGAATCAACCTACATTTGATATATGTTGGGGTGTGTTCCTCATGTAACATGTCCCTTAGACTCGATGAGAGTTGGTATAACTGGACCGGGTCTAAGAGGGGTGTTACAGAGATGGAATCAAAGCCATTTGTAGGTTGAGAATATTCATAAGTAAACATCAACTTAAGTGATCCATGTTCATAAGTCTAAAATAAAGTATTAGATAATTGGAACTATAGAGATTAACTAGCATATTGTTTTGCCAGGCCATGGCTAGTCGTGGACGTCGTGCTAATGTCCAGGCTCGTGAGGAGGAGCAGAGGGAGAATGCTAGTGCAGGGCAACAAGTTCCAGCACCTCGGGACTACCTGTGGCACCTCCTCCACCCTTGATAGACTATGGAACTTTCATGCAAGGGTTGGTTCAGGCTATGCAAACCCAGGCCCAAACTCAGGCAGCATTGCAAGGCCAAGTGCAAGCTTAGGTTAGGTGGAGTTAATCATTGGCTTTGGTTCTCTTTAATGTATTTATCCTATGCTGATTTGTGTTGTTTTAGGCTTAGGCTCCATCTGCTGTGCATTTGGAGAATAGAGGTCCTTCGGTGATGGAGAGGTTTAGCAGGATGGCTCCACCCTCTTTTAAGGGGGAGAGTCAACCACTGTTGGCTGAGAGTTGGCTCAGGGAGACTGAGAAGATATTTACAGCTATTCATTGTGCTGAAGAAGATAAAGTTAGTTTGGGGACTTACATGTTACAGGTAATCATAAGGCAATATCTATGTATGAAGCATATTAGTGTGATTGGTTATGCCTAATGTAGATGTGCTAATTGCAAGAGAGGGCGGATGTGTGGTAGACTTTCACATTGCGTACTAGGTTTGAGGATGGAGTTCAGAAGGTGACTTGGGATGAGTTTACTCACCTATTCAAGGTTAAGTTCATTCCTGAGCATGTACAGGATAAAATGGAGCAGGAATTTCTTTCGTTGACCCAGGGAACCATGGGTGTTCTAGAATATGAAGCCAGATTTGCAGAGCTATCAAAGTATGCACCACACATTGTTGCAGATGAGAGGAGAAAGGTGAAGAAGTTTGTGATGGGGTGCAGACCATCACTGCGTACCAAGCTTGTAGCATTTGATCATCGTACCATGGAGGAAGCATTTAGTGCAGCTTGCAGGAAAGAAAGCGAAATGGAACAATATTTTGAGGAGAAGAAAGCTACTTCCAAGAGGCCAGCATCGCCATTTTTGAGGCAGGATAAGAAGAAGAAGGCTATTTATGTACCTCAACAAGTACCAGATTATGGGAAGAGGGCACCTCAGCAAGGGAGATTCCAACATGAAGACAAGTCGTAATGTATTCATTGTGACAGGAGGCATGGAGGTCTGGTATGTTGGTTGAGTGCAGGGAGATGTCTTCGTTGTGGAGACAAGGACCACAAGATCAAGGACTACCCTAAGATGGCGTAGCAGACAGCAGCAGCAGTGGCACCAGCAGCAGCAAAACCAGCGGGAAGACCCTGGGCCCAAGCCCGTGTGTATGCATTGGCTAAGGAAGATGTAGAGCAGGCAGAGCATGTTGCTGAAGGTACAATTCCAATTATGGGTATTCATGCTAGAGTTCTTTTTGACACCGGTGCCACACACACATTTGTATCTGAGAGGTTTGCTAAGGTGTTGCTTAAGGTGTTTGATGCAGAAGTTGTGGATTTAGAGATTTCGTTGTCTGTACATGCCCCAGCAGAAGCTATGATCACTAAAAAGTGCTTCCCATCACTTTATGTATGCATAGAAGAACGGGATTTGGCAGGATGCTTCTATCTTTTGAAGATGAAGGATTATGACGCTATTTTGGGTCTAGATTGGCTGGAAGAGCATTATGTTTTGTTAGATTGTCGGAAGAAGAGGATTATCTTCTGCATTCCAGGTGAGGATGAGTTTTCACATCCCTTACCCAAGAACATGGCTGGAAAGTTTGAGGTGTCAGCAGTGAAGGCAGCCAAGATGTTGAACAGTGGTTGCAGTGCCTTTTTGGCTAGTGTGGTGGTGTCTAAGGACACTAATACACCACGCATTGAGGAGATCGAGGTTGTTCGTGATTATGCAGACGTCTTTCCTTAGGATCTTTCTAGTTTGCCACCGGAAAGAGACATTGAGTTTGCTATCGAGTTGATGTTGGGTACAACTCCTATTTCTAAGGCACCTTATCATATGGCCCCAACAGAATTGGTAGAGCTTAGGAAGCAATTGCAGGATTTGTTAAACAAGGGCTTCATTCATCCAAGTTCTTCACCATGGGGAGCTCCAGTCCTTTTTGTAAAGTTGAAGGATGGTACAATGAGGCTTTGCATAGACTATCAGAAGCTTAACCAAGTAACGATCAAGAACATGTATCCTCTCCCCCGTATTGATGACCTATTTGATCAATTGCAGGGAGCTTCAGTGTTTTCTAAGATAGATCTTCGTTCGGGTTATCACCAACTGCGAATAAAGGTCGATGTCACGTCTAAGACAGCTTTTCGGACTCGGTATGGTCATTATGAGTTCTTGGTTTTACCTTTTGGCTTGACGAATGCCCCAGCAGCATTTATAGACTTGATGAATCGGGTCTTTAGGCTGTATCTGGATAGTTTTGTAGTGGTTTTCATAGATGATGTTTTGATTTATTCTCCGGATGAAGCATCTCACGTGGAACATTTAAAGACCATGCTGGAAGTCTTGAGGGAGAAAAAGTTATTCACCAAGTTTAGCAAGTGTGACTTCTGGATGAAAGAAGTTCATTTTCTTGGGCATGTGATTTCAGGAGATGGTATTGATGTGGATCCTTCTAAGGTAAAGGCAGTGCTAGATTGGGAGACTCCAAGATCACCATATGAGATACGGAGTTTCTTGGGTTTGGCTGGCTATTACCACCGTTTCATAGAGAGTTTTGCATCCATGGCAGCACCCTTGACCAAACTTACAAGAAAGGGGGTGAAGTTTGTATGGTCAGAAGATTGTGAGCAAAGTTTCAGAGAATTGAGGAGTAGATTGACTTCTGCGCCTGTGCTAGTTCTACCTAGTGGGGTGGATGGCTTCACGATCTATACTGATGCTTCTCATATTGGGCTCGGCTGTGTGCTTATGCAGGATGGGAAAGTGGTTGCCTATGCTTCTCGTCAACTGAAGGAGCATGAGCGTAACTTGCCCACCCATGATCTAGAGTTGGCAGTAGTAGTGCATGCTTTAAAGATTTGGCGACATTATCTGTATGGTGTCAAGTTTGAGGTATTCAGTGATCACCGGAGTCTTAAGTACTTATTCTCGCAGAAGGAGCTAAATATGAGGAAGAGGAGATGTATTGAGTTCTTAAAGGATTATGATTTTGTCACACCCCGATATTTAGCAATGGAATAAATATCGGGAGACGTGAACGATACAAATATATGTATCACAGTTGAGTAACACATAGTCACAATTAAACATAACAACACATTTGAGATCATAATATTGTCATCCAAGGTACTCTTTATTCCACTTCAATTCACTAGTTACAACCTTACATAAGAAGAACCAACTAAAAAGGGTTCATTATTCAAATGAAAATATTTCTCTAATACATCGTCTATTCAAATATCTATTCCTAATACTTCATCTTCTCAATGTCGGGTGCTCATCACTCTTGCCCTACCCCATCGGACTCCACTAGTTCCCCATCACTACCTGAAAAGGGTAGGATGATAGGGTGAGCGAACTAGCTCAGTAGGATTTACATCTCAATATTGTGCAGGCACTAATACACATGATTAACATTTTAAATAGGCAAGATATGCATATGGACATGATGACAATGTATGCTTTTCTAACAAGTTGAATAGCGGAATAGAACGGATATCATATCAAATCAAATATCGAATTTGCATATACAATGGACAGGTCGTTCAAGAGTAGAATCATATCAAAATGGATTGGCCATATTCATAGAAATCACATATTCACATGATCAGACTTATCATATCAAAATTTTCATATCATATCATATCAAACGAAGGCACATTCACACAAATCTTGCATATAGTATCAGTACCATGCCACGCACCACAAGTCCATACTCCCGCGGTTAATAAGTACGTTGGGGCGCTCCTCCCCAGGACCAGACATGGCCCCTATTGCACAGGCATTAGTCAAATGAACCGAAGTCTCAGATTGTGCCGAACAAACATATTCATATTATGGCCACAGAGTTTCAATAATAAGTTCAATGTAATAAGAACATGATCATCATAGAGTCAAGGTATGACAATAGCTCAAGAGAACAAAAGGGCAGTATAACGACGTATCTTATGTTTCATAATTCGTTAGTGTCTTGACATGAGGATGACTAATGACAGATCGTATGCAGAACATGTGCTCTCTATCTCCAGGGTACTTCATGGTACAACCAGCTCGGCCTCTATGTGGGAGTCCATAGAGAGCGGAGACTTACAGAGGTCCTAAGGAAAAGATCGCTAGTCTTGCCGATTCGGAATGACCGACATAGAGCTCTCAATTCCCCAAGAAGGGTGTGCCTATTCGTGCAAAGGTGTAAGTGACGTGTCACAGATCTTTCCTAACATGTATGCAAGTTATGAACAAATAATTTAACATCAGAAAGCATATAGATAAAGAAAACTTATATGCAAATCATGATAGCAACTTAACTAACGAGTCCATACTAACATGTATTCATCCACATATTCACATCAAATTCTTATCATTTCAATTTCATAACAAGCTAGATCACAAGATAATAGTCAATGTTCATAAGAGGAAATCACATATCATACATTAGAATCATATTCATGTTCATTACCATTTTCACATGGGTTGATTACTTTTAGGTCCATGCATACTATGTAACATGATGCAACATGCTAACAGACCCAACAACTAAACATGTTGACATTTAGACAAACACAGTAATCAGGGTACAATATTCATACAATGCCTATATCTCTCTATCTACTGACATTTAGACAAATCTATAAACATGAAAAATGTCTCAGACATCTATTTGAAGAACTTTTGTGTTGAGACTTAGGTTTGATTCGGTCTGTAATGGCATGTAACACAGGAAACACGTAAGAAAGCCCTAAACATACGTGACTTCATTGTGACTTATATGTCAGGCCCGTAACTTGAGATCTACTGATATTTAGACAAAACGTGTAACATGAAAGATGACTAGAACGACTAGTAAAAGAATTGTTATGTTTGTGTCTTGACCTAATTCGGTCTCTAATCTTGCAAAAACATGAAGAACATACAATTAAGTGCAATCCAAAAATGCAATGTCATACAACAACTCTCTTACTAAGCTTATAACTCTCTAATTAATGACCGTTAGAAAAATGTTTAACATAAAGGATGACCATAACGACTATTGGAAGAATGTTTATGTTGGGGACATGACCTAATTCGGTCTTGAATCTCGTGAAAAATAGTAATAACATAAAGCTAAGTGCAGTCCGAAATCGCAGTATCATGCAGTGACTCTCTTACCATGCTTATAACTTTCTAATTAAAGACTTTTAGATAAAACGTCCAACATAAACGATTATCTTGACTACTAGTAGAAGAACTTTGATGTTGGGGATTTAGTCTAATTCGGTCTTGAATCATGTGCATGATAAGAAGAACAGAAGAAGCCCTAACTGTGCACAACTTAGGGAAAACTACTAATACACAATGTATACTCCATGAAAATTAGTCAAATCAAGTGCAAATGAACCTAGACTCGAAGATCTACATGATGGTGCTGGTTTTCTTTAATCTTGGCCTGAGAACATCTACCTTTGAATGCTAAGAACTCCCTGCAGGTTCCTGGGTCGATGTAGAGTGAGGTTGAGGAAGACCATGTTTTCCCCAGCCGTTCTCCACTCCTCCAGCGCCCCAAACTTGCTGCTCACGACCCCAACTTGTTGCTAACCCTTTCCTAAACATTTTTTGAGGAGTTATTATAGTTTTAGGGTTCTATTTCATGTCCTAATGGGACTAGGAAAGGGGGCTGCGAATTCTGCTTCCTACTTTCCAAAATCTGGGATTCTCTCACCCAAAGGAGGTAGCAAAGGTTTAGGAAACCACCTCTTAGGGTTGGGTCCGGTTTTGGCTTACCTTACATGATTAATTACCCTAATTTTAACCCTAAATTGTCCTCCCTAATTATTGCATAATTACATACACGAATTTCTGGGTATTTTCTTGTCCCAATTTTTATCCTTAGGCCAAATGTTCTCTATTGACCCAATCTTGTTAATGGGTTATTAATACATGATGTTGGAAGTCTCTCCAATATGTTTATTTAATTTATGGTTGGATTATTTTTCCGCGTTAATAATTTTCCGACTTAGTTTCCTAATTCGGGTAACTTGGTCACGTGTGACATATACTCGACCAATCAGATTTTCCGTTGCATGAATTCCTTCGTGGAATGCTTAGGGATAATATTTGGGGTTGGTTTATACTTTTTACAGAATTTTTCGATGTGTTTTCTCACGTACGATAATGGTACGTAAGTTCTATCATTCCGATAATACAGAAGTTATTTATTTACTAATTTCATACTTGAATTTGTTCATGGGTCATACGTTGTCCATTGATCCGATTTCTTTTATGGACTATCCCCACATATTGTTTGGAGTCCACCATAAATTTCTCATTTAGTTTATGATCTCATTTTATACACCTGATAATGGGTTGTCCAACTTATTTCCTAATTACGATAATAAGTCACACTAACTCTTAAATATACCTTAAGTGACTTTTATTGACCCAAACTTCTTGATGGATCATTAGAGTATATTATTTGAAGTCCATCTATGATTTTTATTTAATTTTTTGACTCATCTAAGTATGTGTGATAGTGATTTTCTGACTTATTCTCTGATTACGATACTCAGTCGCAAAACGCCTTAAACTTGGACCATCCGATTTTTCTTTGCACGAATTACTTCATGGGTCATTAGGGAGCATTATTTAGAGTTGAACTATGGTTTTTATGAAATTTTCTAATGGATTTTTTTGTATGTACGATAGTGGCACGTGTATTTTTGCAATTTCATAAATATTGAATTTATTATTTTCGATTTATTTCTAATTTTCTAATTTCTGAATTTTCGGGGTGTTACATCCTCCCCCACTTAAAAGAATTTGGTCCCCAAATTCACATGTGTTTACGAGCTGGACTTATGGAGAATTTAATTGTAAATTGCTCATAATATAATTATTGATTGGTGATGTACCTTCAGGCTCAAATAAAAGCGAGTTAGAAAAGAATACCTCTCCTTTACCTCCTATTTTGGGTTGTGCTGCCATTTTTTACTGAGCTCGATTTCTCCTGTGGCAATCTTTGAACTTATGATCTTGGCTACCACAATGGAGAGTTTCTTATTGAATTTCTTACACTTATTTCTCTTGTGTGATCTGTTACTATTGTTAGGTCGTTTCTCTCTAGCTATGGGTTTGGAGTTTCCTATGGTTGTAATTTGTTCTTTCTTATTAGTTTCTCCAACTCCTTTGTCATCCATAGACCTTTCCTTTCCCTTTGTATCTCCCTTAGCCATTATTAGGGCATCCTCTAACAGTCAAGCAGCTTGTCGTAGTGCTTTGGTTAATCTTTAGACCGATCTCTGTCCGTCCATAGATGGCGTAGGTATATCCTCCATTGTTGTTTATTTAAGTTCCTTCAAAATAAATTATCATACGGTCAGTCTTCTTTACTCCTTGTTAATGTCTTGAAATCTTACAATATTTAGTAACTAAATAAAATTTTGGACTTAACCCATGTTTCTACCTAATCTCACCAGGTAGGTATAGAGTTCTTGACACAGGCTGAGGGTTCTAATGACACTTATCCTATCATTCCTGATTGCCTAGGACATAGGAAAAGCCCAGGCTCTGATACCAACTGTCACACCCCGATATTTAGCAGCGGAATAAATACCGGGAGACGTGAACGATACAAATAGATGTATCACAGTTGAGTAACGCAGAGTCACAATTAAACATAACAACACATTTGAGATCATAATATTGTCATACAAAGTACTCTTTATTCCACTTCAACTCACTAGTTACAACCTTACATAAGAAGAACCAACTAAAAAGGGTTCATTATTCAAATGAAATGTTTCTCTAATACATCGTCCATTCAAATATCTATTCCTAATACTTAATCTTCTCAATGTTGGGTGCTCATCACTCTTGCCCTACCCCATCGGACTCCACTGGTTCCCCATCACTACCTGAAAAGGGCAAGATGATAGGGTGAGCGAACTAGCTCAGTAGGATTTACATCTCAATATTGTGCGGGTACTAATATACATGATTAACATTTTAAATAGGCAAGATATGCATATGGACATGATGACAATGCATGCTTTTCTAACAAGTTGAATAGCGGAATAGAACGGATATCATATCAAATCAAATATCGAATTTGCATATACAATGGACAGATCGTTCAAGAGTAGAATCATATCAAAATGGATTGGCCATATTCATAGAAATCACATATTCACGTGATCAGACTTATCATATCAAACTTATCATATCATATCATATCAAACGAAGGCACATTCACACAAATCTTGCATATAGTATCAGTGCCATGCCACACACCACAAGTCCATACTCCCTCGGTTAATAAGTACGTTGGGGCGCTCCTCCCCAGGATCAGATAGGGCCCCTATTGCACAGGCATTAGTCAAATGGACCGAAGTCCCAGATTGTGCCGAACAAACATATTCATATTATGGCCACAGAGTTTCAATAATAAGTTCAATGTAATAAGAACATGATCATCATAGAGTCAAGGTATGACAATAGCTCAAGAGAACAAAAGGGCACTATAACGACGTATCTTATGTTTCATAATTCGTTAGTGTCTTGACATGAGGATGACTAATGACAGATCGTATGCGGAACATGTGCTCTCTATCTCCAGGGTACTTCATGGTACAACTAGCTCGGCCTCTATGTGGGAGTCCATAGAGAGCGGAGACTTACGGAGGTCTTAAGGAAAAGATCGCTAGTCTTGCCGATTCGGAATGATCGACAGAGAGCTCTCAATTCCCTAAGAAGGGTGTGCCTATTCGTGCAAAGGTGTAAGTGACGTGTTACAGATCTTTCCTAATATGTATACAATTTATGAACAAATAATTTAACATCGGAAAGCATATAGTTAGAGAAAACTTATATGAAAATCATGATAGCAACTTAACTAACGAGTCCATACTAACATGTATTCATCCACATATTCACATCAAATTCTTATCATTTCAATTTCATAACAAGTTAGATCACAAGATAATAGTCAATGTTCATAAGAGAAAATCACATATCATACATTAGAATCATATTCATGTTCATTACCATTTTCACATGGGTTGATTACTTTTAGGTCCATGCATACTATGTAATATGATGCAACATGCTAACAGACCCAACAACTAAACATGCTGACATTTAGACAAACATAGTAATCAGGGTGCAATATTCATGCAATGCCTATATCTCTCTATTGACTGACATTTAGACAAAACTCTAAATATAAAAAATGTCGAGGACATCTATTGGAAGAACGTTTGTGTTGAGGGTTAGGTCTGATTCGGTCTGTAATGACGTGTAACATAGGATGAATATAAGAAAGCCCTAAACATACGTGACTTCATTGCGACTTATATGTCAGGCCCGTAACTTAAGATCTACTGATATTTAGACAACACTTGTAACATGAAAGATGACAAGAACGACTATTAGAAGAACTTTTATGTTTGTGGATTGACCTAATTTGGTCTCTAAGCTTGTGAAAACATGAAGAACGTACAGTTAAGTGCAATCCGAAAATGCAGTATCATACAGAAACTCTCTTACTAAGCTTATAACTATCTAATTAATGACATTTAGATAAAACGTTCAACATAAAGGATTACCACAACGACTAGTGGAAGAACGTTTATGTTGGAGACTTGACCTAATTCGGTCTTGAATCTCATGAAAAATAGGAAGTACATAAAGGTAAGTGCAGCCCGAAATCGGAGTATCATGCAGCGACTCTCTTACCATGCTTATAACTCTATAACTAAAGATTTTTAGATAAAACGTCCAACATAAAAGATGATCTTGACTACTAGTAGAAGAACTTTTATGTTGGGGATTTAGTTTAATTCGATCTTGAATCACATGCATGATAAGAAGAATGAAAAAATCCCTAACTCTGCGCAACTTGGGGAAAACTACTAGTACACAATGTATACTGCATGAAAATTAGTCAAATCAAGTGCTAATGAACCTAGACTTGAATATCTACATGATGGTGTTCGTTTTCTTTAATCTTGGCCCGAGAACACCTACCTTTGAATGCTAAGAACTCCTTGCAGGTTTCTGGGTCGATGTAGAGCGAGGTTGAGGAAGACCACGTTTCCCCCAGCCGTTCTCCACTCCTTCAGCGCCCCAAACTTGCAGCTCACGACCCCAACTTGTTGCTAACCCTTCCCCAAACATTTTGTGATGAGTTCTTATAATTTTAGGGTTCTATTTCATGTCCTAATGGGACTAGGAAAGGGGGCTGCGAATTCTACTTCCTACTTTCCAAAATCTTGGATTCTCTCCCCCAAAGGAGGTAGCAAAGGTTTAGGTAACCATCTCTTAGGGTTGGGTTCGGTTTTGGCTTACCTTACATGACTAATTACCCTAATTTTAACCCTAAATTTCCCTCACTAATTATTGCATAATTACATACACGAATTTCTGGGTATTTTCTTGTCCCAATTTTTATCCTTGGGCCAAATGTTCTCTATTGACCCAATATTGTTAATGGGTTATTAATACATGATGTTGGAAGTCTCTCCAACATGTTTATTTAATTTATGGTCGGGTTATTTTTCCGCGTTAATAATTTTCCGACTTAGTTTCCTAATTCGGGTAACTTGGTCACGTGTGACATATACTTGGCCTATCAGATTTTCCATTGCACGAATTCCTTCGTGGAACACTTAGGGATAATATTTGGGGTTGGTTTATAATTTTTACGGAATTTTCCGATGTGTTTTCTCACGTACGATAGTGGTACGTAAGTTCTATCATTCTGATAATACAGAAGTTATTTATTTACTAATTTCATACTTGAATTTATTCATCGGTCATACGTTGTCCATTGATACGATTTCTTTTATGGACTATCCCCACATATTGTTTGGAGTCCACCATAAATTTCTCATTTAGTTTATGATCTCATTTCATACACCTGATAATGGGTTGTCCAACTAATTTCCTAATTACGATAATAAGTCACACTAACTCTTAAATATACCTCAAGTGACTTTTATTGACCCAAATTTATTGATGGATCATTAGAGGATATTATTTGAAGTCCATCTATGATTTTTATTTAATTTTTTGACTCATCTAAGTATGTGTGATAATGATTTTTTGACTTATTCTCTGATTACGATACTCAGTCGCAAAATGCCTTAAACTTGGACCATCCGATTTTTCTTTGCACGAATTTCTTCATGGGTCATTAGGGAGCATTATTTAGAGTTGAACTATGGTTTTTATGAAATTTTCTAATGGGTTTTTTTTTGTATGTATGATAGTGGCACGTGCATTTTTGTAATTTCACAAATATTGAATTTATCGTTTTCGATTTATTTCTAATTTTCTAATTTCTGAATTTTCGGGGTGTTACAGATTTTGAGTTGCAATATCATTCAGGCAAGTCTAATGTGGTAGCCGACGCGCTTAGCAGGAAGAGGACAGTAATGTAGAAAGATTGGAAGATGATAGAAGATGTAGCTTGTGCTTTTGTAGAGGTTGGGTCACAATTGTGCCAAGCTTTTGTGGCACAATTGACTATCAGGTCTTCTCTTCTAGATAGTGTGGTAGAAGGTCAGAAGGATGATCCTAGACTGCAAAAGATGCTAGGGAAGGCATGCATTGCTCGTGATGAGGAGGGTGTTATTCGATTCCAGCATAGAGTATGTGTGCCAGACATTGCAGATGTTAGAAAGCAAATTTTAGATGAGGCTCACAGGTCTAAGTTTTCTATACATCCAGGTGGTAGCAAAATGTATCAAGATCTAAAAAGGACTTTTTGGTGGCAGGGCATGAAAAGTGATGTGGCTAGATGTTTGACATGCCAACAGGTGAAGGCAGAAAGGCAGAAGCCATCAGGTTTAATGCAAAAGATTGACATTCCATTATGGAAATGGGAAGAAGTTACTATGGACTTTGTCTCTGGGTTGCCCAGGTCTTTTAGGGGCAATGACTACATTTGGGTGATTGTGGATAGATTCTCCAAGACCGCACATTTCTTACCTATGAATAAGAGGCAATCTGTTGAGAGTTTGGCCAAGCTTTATGTTGACAATATTATTAGATTGCATGGGGTTGCAAAATCCATTATTTCAGATAGAGACCCAAGATTTACTTCAAGATTGTGGCAAGGATTGCAGGTTGCTCTTGGTTCTCAATTGAAGCTTAGCTCAGCTTTTCACCCCCAAATGGATGGACAATCCAGACTCTTGAAGACATGTTGAGAGCTTGTGCTCTAGATTGGAAGGGTGATTGGGAGAAACATTTACCTCTTGTGGAGTTTGCCTATAATAATAGTTTTCATGCAAGCATAGGTATGGCTCCATTTGAGGCTTTGTATGGAAGGCCTTGTAGATCTCCTTTGTGTTGGGAGGAAGCTAGTGATAGACACTTGGTTGGTCCTGAGACTGTGCAAGAAACTTCTAGTAAGATTCAACTAATTCAGCAAAGATTAAAGGCAGCCCAAGATCGGCAGAAAAGCTATGTGGATAATAGAAGGAAGGAATTGGAATTTGAGGTGGGAGAGCATGTATTCCTTAAGGTCTCTCCAACAAAAGGGGTGATTAGATTTGGTCGGCGTGGAAAGTTGAATCCAAGGTTTATTGGACCATTTGAGATCTTGAAAAAGGTTGGAAATGTGGCTTATCAATTGGCATTACCACCATCTATGGCGAACATACATTCGGTGTTTCACATTTCTATGCTAAGAAGGTATGTTCGGGATCCATCTCATGTTCTTTCTTATGAGCCGACATATTTGCAGCAAGATTTATCTTTTGAGGAGCAGCCCATAAAAATTCTGGACCGAAAAGTACAACATTTGAGGTCCAAGAGAATTTCCTTAGTGAAAGTTTTGTGGAGGAACTTTGCACAAGAAGAAGCAACATGGGAGTTGGAGGATGGAATGAAGGCAAAATATCCACATCTTTTTGGTGAGTTTCCTTAGACTCAATCTTCGAGGATGAAGATTATTTAAGGGGGAGAGAGTGTGATGTCCTAAAATTTCTTAGTAGTTTTTAATTTCAATTGATATTTATTTTATTAAGTATTTAGAAAATTCGGTGCATGTATGTATATTGTTTTGTGGTTTGTAGTGTAGAATGATCTGTTCTCGGGTGGATGCAGGTTGACATGTGTTTCTGACGGCAACATCGACTGCTGTCAACAGCAGGTTAACGACAACATCCTTGTCGTCAAATCCAGGTAAACGTCCATATCGGTTGACGTTTACTCTGTGTAAACGGCAGTAACCCTTGACGTCTATTTCTTCCAGAACTGACAGTGAGATTCTCGCAGTCCAGCTCTGGTAGAGTTATGGTAAGGGCTAGATTTTTGGAAACCTTGGGGGTTACGGATCTAGGCTCGAGGGTTTGGTTGGAGAGGCCATCCCTTTTATAAAAAGGGAGGGTTAACCTCTTAGAACCGGTTTTTGGGTGTCTTCTCCAAGCTTCTAAGAAAGAGGAAGGAAGACTGGCGATTTGATCTTCGTGGAGGCATTGACCAAGCTTCTGCAAGTGGAGGACTAGTGTTTTTGAAGGCTTGAGGCGTCTCCAAGGTGCGCAAACTGTCGGGGACCGACAGATCTAGGATTTCAGCCCAGGAGGAGGACTGTCTTTTGTTGGCCAAGGTAGGCTTCATCGGGCTAATCCATGAATCTCTTGGTGTTTTAGAGGCAAGTAACCTAGGGATCGGGTTCCCAACCCTATGTTTTTCCCTTTTTCAATTTTTACAGAATTTTTAAAAGGTAAAAACATTCAGATTTTGGGGTTTACATGAGTTCCAGATGAGTTTGGTTTTCCTGTCAGGTTAACGCCCACCTTGACTACCATCAAGGATGAACTTAACGTCCACTTTGTTGCCGTCTACTGGGGTTAGCGGCAACAAGCTTGCTGTCTAGTTCTTCTGTTCACCAATTTGACTTGTTTTGATATTTGGATTTATAATTTGATGATGAGACTTCGAATGGACTTTATGTAAAAGGTGTAGTATTCAGTAAAACAACCTTTTGATATGCTGTAAATTTGGGTAATTTCTCTAGACACCATGATTTAGGGTAAAATTTTGAATTCTGAAATTAAGCTTGGATTTAATAGAAAGTTTCACATGTAATGCATGCTCATGATAAAAATTGTGATTTCTATGTAGCAATACATGACCGGGATGTACCATAGTGTATTAAATATGAAATCCGAAATTGACTATTTTTTGAAATTTTCATGACTAAAGAACATAGATTAGTAGTACTTTTTTAAATTGATAAATAGCTTCTGGATTCTAAAAATCATGATATTTTGAACAATGGTTTGTTTGACTATAATATGTGCACAGTAAAAATATTGAATCATGTTGACTGATAATTTCGTTATAGTGAATTTTTCTCTAATTGTAACAATGATGTGAATACTGTGAAAATTTGATTATATGCCAAAAAATCATGAATAATTCATGATTTGTTTTATGATGGAAAAGGCACATTTTGACAAAATTCTGAGAATTTTAGATGACTGTAAATATTTATGTCTGATTATTACTATGAGAATTGTGTTCTTTTGAAATGAATTGTGGAAAAATGTTTAAAATTTTTGCATGTGATAAATTTGTAATCAGCCTCTGTCAGTATCTGATCATATGTATATGATTTGGCAACGTGATATGTTGCATTTGAAATTCAAGAAATTTGTACATGAATATGTATATGGCCAATAAGACACTGCCACTATAGAAGTTATCTGGAACAGGACTATAGTAATGCCCCTATGGAAATGTTCAATATGTTATATGTTCCCGAGGGCACGGGAAGAAATCCTGAAGGTGGACAAGTACCACTGGTTAAGGTGGGAAGGGCTTCCCCCGGTATTGCGCAATAACCATGACTCTATCACTAATTGCCTAGGTGATGAGTATATGTCATATGTGTATCCGACCTCTAATGGGTGGTTTGGGCTGTGTCTTGGCAAAAGAAAATTGTACATATGTATATGCTATGAACAAAATTTGTTTTCAGCTCTATAAAGATTTCATGTAACACTTGTTTTATTTCTATTTGAGTGAATGATATGAAGTCATGCGTAATATGCAATTTCTTGGAACCATGTATATAAATTGTACCATGTTATATGTTGAATCCATATCATCATGTTCAGATCTAAAATCTTTTAGTAAGAATAAATATTGTGTAGTTAAGATCATGCCTTGGAATCATGCTTTATTCTAGTAGCAATTGTATTCACTTGTGGTTTTAATTGAGAAGGATAAATGTACATAATGCAAGTAGTAAGATGGTTGAATTTTATATGTATTAACATGTTTTGAAACCTTTAGGTATATGTTAGATTGGTAATCCATTTTTGGGTTGCTTGCTGAGTCTTTGTTGTAGACTCATACTTGCTTAACATTTCAGGTGAGGCAGCGGATCCCGAGGCTTTAATAGCGGGATCGGATTCGGAGCGAGAGGATTGACTAGATTGTGTGATTGAGAGATAACTGTATGTGAAGATTTGATTATGTTATGAACATTGTAATTGAACTATTCATAGTATTGTGGACTTGTGATGGACTATGGACTTGATTATTAAAGTTGATGAGTTGTGCTTTATTTCCGCTGCATTATTCTTTATTTGTGAGTGAATCAACCTACATTTGATATATGTTGTGGTGTGTTCCCCATTTAACATGTCCCTTAGACTCGATGAGAGTTGGTATAACTGGACTGGGTCCAAGTGGGGTGTTACATCTTCCTTTTCGGATTCCGAACTGGAGTATTCTGAACTTGACACTTCCTTATTATCCCATGCTGCTGCAATTGCCTTCATCTTGTATCCTTTGTATTTCTTTTCTTTTTCCTTTTTATCATACTTGTCAGCCTGATCTTTCCTTTTGAGCTTAGAACATTCAGATTTGAAATGTCCTGGCTACTTGCATTCATAACAAGTTGGTTCTTTGCTTTTTTTGTCCTTCTTGAAGTATCTCATTGATCCATACTTCTTTTTCTTAGTAAGAATTCTTTGAAGTCTTCTTGATAGCATTGCTTCATCATCATTGGCTTCAGAATTGTCTTTGGAGTCTTCAGAAGAGGAGGAAGAAGTGGCTACAATTTTTAAAGTGTTAGAAATTTTCATTTTCAAAGTACTTTTAGAAAATCTTTCTATGTTGATTTCATGAGCCATAAGTGATCCTATTAACTTTTCTATAGAGAGTTTAGTAAGATCATTTGCTTCTTTTGTAGCAGTTACTTTAGGAGTCCAAGATTGAGTTAATGATCTGAAATTTTTTCTAACTATGTCTTCATTTGTATAGTTTTTACCTAATGAAGTTAGTCCATTTGTTATATCAGTAAATCTATTGTACATTTGGGTAATATTTTCACCTGGAACCTTTCTAAATTGTTCATATTGAGAAATGAGAATATCTATTATGGTCTGTCTAACCTTATCAGTACCTTCACAAGTTATTTTTAATTTATCCCACATTTCATTAGTAGATCTACAAGCAGAACCTCTATTAAATTCTTTCTTAGATAAACCCCAACATTGTTTTTCCCTTAACACAAAGGGAACACTGGTATAGACCCCAGCTGGTCACGACACCTAGCGCAAGCTGTTCTTCCCTTCTACCCAAGGGGAACGCTTTCACAACAAGCTTTCTCTTAAAATGAAGAGCAACTGTCACACACCCGATTTTAGCAACAGAATTAATTAGGAACGCGATGAACAAGCAAGCATTTAGAAGCCGTAGACAAATGACTAATATCAATAGGGCCCATAATTCAATAATCATAACTCTTTTATTCATCATAAGTGAACGTTACAACCTCCAAACGTCAAAATAAGGACAACTCTTTCCTACTAGTTTTCTCTATCTCTCAAAGAAAGGCAAGATTACAATGATTATCAATCTCTCACTAACTAGAATAAAGAGACTCTCTAAAGTGTACTTCACGCTCGGCGCACAAGTCTCACATTAAAACATTCTCCTCATCTTCACTACCTGAAATGTTAGGAAGCAGGTATGAGAAAACTAACCCAGTAGGATTTACATCTCGATGTGTGGGTAATGATATAAGTGATTAAAATTTTAATAAGTAGAGTCTCTACAATGAACAAGATGACAAGAAATGCAAGGCACTACTTACGAGTTCAACGGATAAGAGTGTAGACTGAATTGCATACGAATCATGTAATGACTTTTATAAGTAGTACATAACGAGTCAAGAGTGAGATAGTATCACATAAACATGAACTGGCCATATTCACAAATGACACATATTCATATGATCAAACATATCATATCAAACGAAGGCACATTCACGAATCTTGCACACATGCCGGTGCCATGCCACACATCACAAGTCCATACTCCCGTGGTTAATAAGTATGTTGGGGTGCTCCGCCCCAGGACCAGATACGGTCCCTTATTTCCACAAGCATTAGTTATTGGACCAAAGTCCCTCATTGTGCCGATCAAACATATACATATTATGGCCACAGATTTCCAAGACAAGCACATAGTAATAAGGGCAAGGATCTTTCATGGAGTTCAAAATATGAAAATAGCTCAAGAGATCAATTGGACAGTGTAACGACTTATTTTAAATTTTCATAAACTTTAATATCTTGACAAGAGTATAGACAAATGACAGATCATACATGGAACAAGTGCTCTCTATCTCCAGGGAACTTCATGGTACATGGTACAACCAGCTCGGTCTCTATGAGAGAATCCACAGAGTACGGAGACTTACGAAGGTTTTAGTGGAAAGGTTGCTAGTCTGCCAATACATAATGACCAACAGAGAGTTTCCAATTCCTCAAGAAGGGTGTGCCTATAGTGCAAGCATGTAAGTGTCATGACTCGGAGACTTTCCTAACAATGCGTGCAATTAATGGTCAAATATGGAAATGTCAGAAAACATACAATTAAAGAAAGCAAGTATTATTAAAGGAAAGCTTAAACAAGATCGGCTCATCTAAACACATGTTTCGAACAACACAATTATTGCACAACTTATAACATAATTTTTAACCATAAGCTGGAACTTAAGAACAAACGAAGCATAATCGAATGAAGAGCATGATCAATCACTTTCATAAAGAACATTAGAATCATATTCATGTGATTAACACTTTAGCATGGAGTTGATAGCTTTTAAGGGTACTGATCTAGACAGATACTAAAACATACTGACAAGACTAAAATATCACTAAGTACTTTAAAAGAAGCAAAAATGAAGGCTCTGGATGGCAGTAACATCGTGACAGACACAAAAGTCGCGTTTACATTGTGTCTGTACGGTGAGAAGAACTGTAACAGGTTATAGTTGTAAATCGCATCCGTTCAGGTCGTCGCCTTTATCCAAGGCTTGATCAGAAGAAATCATGGGTTCGGGATGGCCAATAAATCGTGATGAGGGTACTGGTTGCATTTAAATTGTGATAGTCAAGTCAGACACCTTCAAGGAGAATCAATGTAGACAATCGATGAAAACGTGACGGGGTACACAGTCGCTTTTAAGGCAATCGATGGCATACCTATTGGTGAGTACCAATCGAAACAGAAACGCGACGTACGGGATGCTCGCATATAAGGCAATTGGTAGGTTATCGATTGGTAAGTGCTAATCGAAATAGAATTGCGATGGCAAGGACGGTCGCATATAAGGGCAATCGGTAGGTTACCGATTGGTAAGTACCAATAGAAATAGAATCGCGACGAAAAGGACGGTCGCATATAAGGGCAATCGATAGGTTACTGATTGGTAAGTACCAAGCAAAACGAAATCGCGATGGCAAGGACGGTCGCGTATAATGGCAATCAGTAGTTTACCGATTGGTAAGTACCAATCAAAACAGAATCACGATGGCAAGGACGGTCACGTATAAGGGAAATTGGTAGGTTACTGATTGGCGAGTACCAATCGGGATCATATTCGCAACATATAAAAGGGACGCGTTTCAAAGCAATCGATACATAATCGCTACGTATTACACCGACACGTTTAAAAAATGTCACACAAATGAGTTTAAAAAATGTCACGTCCAATTGTAGAACACTTGAAGGACTTTATGAATCACGACATCTGGACTGGTTGCGATTCAAAATTGAAACCGAAACTTGCGGAAGTAGACAGAGATCAAAGATGGGGCTATAACTCGGGGTTCTAGTGGTTTTTAGAAGAAAGTCTCTACAAACAACCTGTCATAAACTTCAAGTAAATGGTTCCTATGGCTTTAGTTTAGATCAAAATGGCCTAAGGATACGTGATTTATGATTGGAACAAGAAAGCCCTAAACTTGCGCAGTTTACACAAAATGCTTAAAACTCTGAAACCACTGTATAAAAATTGGGGAAAAGACATGCAAAAGAATGTAGACTCGATGAGGAACAAGTTGGTATATGTCTTGTTAATTTTAAGCATGAGAACACTTACTTGGTTGTTAAGGGTTGATGCAGAGGCTTTGGGAAGATGTACTTCATAAACCCAAGTGTTGTGTTCTTAGTTTTGATGATGTCATAAATCAAGCAAAATGTCATAAATGCCTAACACAAGTTATTTGTATCACATGAATTTTCATAAAGTCAAAGTCCTCTTTCATGTGTTGACTCTGGTTACATCATAAGTCAACACATTTGTATCAATTTGAGAGATACTGGAGTTCGGTATGTACATTAGGTCGACTCTATTCAAAGGTTAGGTCAACGCCTGATGAATTTCCTGTAGCGCAGAAATTCAAAGCATCACATGAGGTTGACACTACTCGAAGAACAGGTCGACTCTAGTTGTTTTTCAAGCTAGTGCTGAAGGGGAGGAATAAGATAAGGTCGACTCCAGATGAGCATCAGGTCGACACTAATCAAATTCCCTGTGAGTATTTGAAGAGAAGTGTTGCCTGAGGTCGACTCCATTTGAGGATGAGGTCGACTCTACCAGTCTACCAGGTCGACTCCAGAGGAAGGTTAGGTCGACTCTACCATCAGATGAGGTCGACACTATTCTGCTGCAAGGTCAACTCTACATCACAAACAGTCAGCCTTAATCACAGTCACTTGGATGAGGTTGACTCATGAGGGCATGGAGTCAACACTACTGAAGATTTTTCACTAATCCAAGTCAAGTCCTATGGGTATAGGTCGACACTATAATCAAGATGCGTCGACTCTATGACACTTGGTCTACAGAGATGAAAAGTATTTGCCAGCACATAAGTTCTGGGCACGTGACCTGAGGCCCAATGATTGGGACTTCGGGTACACCTCATATGGTTCTGGAAGATACTTCTTTTGGCGGAAAAAAGCATCTCCCAAGTTTTTGGGATTCTGTTGAGGGGCCCACTAAAAAGATTCTGTGAATTAGATTGAAAGTAGTGCGTCATCCTCTGTAGAACAAATCGCACCTAGGAAGAAAAAGAGCAGTGATATGAGAGCGAAAAGTACAGAGAGAGCAAGAGCTTGAGTTCAAAAAGAGCAGCAGACTTCGGAGTAGTCAATTGATCAAGAGAAGAGGACACTAGATCGTGTCTTCTTCCCGTATGAAGACCTTCTGCTGATCAATTGAAGCAGAGCATCGAATTACATCTCAAATTCAGAGGCAATTGATCCTTGTGCTGTGACCAGAAGAAGAATTCGATGAGCTCAAGCATGAAGAAGATGCAATTAGGAGTTCAAGAAGCCATCTGACTAGATCCAACTCCAACGCAGAGCGTTTGCTTATTTCTACTATAACGACCCTCTTTATACCGGTACGATTATACCAATCCACATCGATATAAACGACGCCATCATAGTGTGACATGTACCCAACACAACACAGTAGGTAGAGATGTACATAAATAACAAAGAAAAGTACAGCGGAAATGAAAGATATTCTTATTCCATCATCAATCACACATTCCACAGTCTATATAGTAGCAATGAAAATAACCAATGTCCAAAATTATACAAGTCCATAACATTATATCATTGTCCACATACTAATGAAAGAAAGTGCAGTCTAAGTAAGTAATCTCCACAAGCACAGCTACTCCTCTCGCTCGGAGTCGCTCCTCGCTATGTCCTCCTCAAGCACGGGGACACCTGTCCTACCTGTATGTTAAAGCAAGTACGAGTCTTCAAAAAGACCCAGCAAGTAACCCATTGGCACATCCTTACACATATCACATTCATGCTATACTTTTTAACAACAAGAGAAGTTTGGCACATGGTTTATGTCAAATTAAACAAGTACACATGAATAACCATTAACATGCTTTCTACACATGGTTTTTAACTTGATTCATGGTTATCAATTTCAATTCATTCATATCATTTTACCAAACAACTTGTTCATGGAATTAAGCACATGATTACTAGTAAACCTAGCATGATATCTAACACTTTTCACATGCTTTTATATCACATAATCACATCTTTTTCTTGCTGTTTTAACATAAATAAAGTATATTCACATGGTTTCACATCATTTCACATGGTAACATATTAACAAACCACTTTCACATGAACACTTTGCACATTTACGCATATTTCACACTTTTACACATTGTTTGCATGACACATAGTCCAAACCACCATAAAGAAGGACACACATATCACATAACACATACCCGTCACCTAGGCAATATAGTGACAAATCTTGGTAACTGCGCAGAACCAGGAGAAGCCCTCTCCACCCTAACCAGTGGTACTTGTCCACCTCCAGGATTTCATTCTGATGCCCACAGGATATCACATACACATTGAGCCTTCCCATAGGGACTTTTCTACAGTACAACTCCACAGCCTTCTATGATAGCAGTGTCAATTTCGGCACATATTTCACTTAAACACATTATCTCAATTAATCACATAATTAATATCATTTTACATGCACTATTTGGTCCACTCACATGCAAATCATTCAAATACATACCTTTCAGTTTACAGAACCTAAGTAGACGGCCACATAGCTACCGTCAACTGGAAATAGGCGTCAATCGATGTTGATGACTAGATCCTCTGGTCACTCAGTCAATGACACAAAAGTTATCGCCAACCTGCTCTTAACGTCAAGGGATGTTGACGTCAAACAGGGATTTCGGAAGAACATAAAAAAAACATCAAACAGACATATATGCACAGAAATAAACAAATATTATATGCACAGAATTTGAGGGCCTTACATCTGCACTTCTTCAGATCTCTCTCTCTAGTTTGATTTTCTGATTTCTTCTCTACACCAATTTGTTTGGTTGTCTGCTCCAGTTGGAGTAGACGGTTTGATCCTACACTGTGTGTGTAAGGATTGTGAGATTTGGAACATCTTGAAGCTGTGAATCAGCAGTTTGTAAGAAGCTATGAATCAGCAGTTGTGTGAGTGTCTCACACATTTGAGTTGATAGTGAAGCCTCACTTGGTGTAGTGAGGGGTGGACGTAGGTCTCCACACTGGAACCGAACCGCCTTAAAAATATTGCTTGCACTTGTGTGGTTTGATGTTCACTGATTAGATTGTTTCATCTGAGCTGATTCTAATCTCGAGGATTTTAATTTTTAAATTGGTCAATATCTATTCACCCCCCTCTAGATATTCATTCCATACACAACACGTGGTATCAAAGCTAGGCTCTCCAATTCTTTTGGTTTTACAACCAGGAGAGATTCGTGTGAAATGGATTATGGAGGTTACATTGCAGAAGGTCATTCTGTGAATAGTCCCCTTTACTTTGATGGAACTAACTATGCATACTGGAAAACTCGTATGCAGGTGTTTTTGCAAGCACAAGATCATCAAATATGGAGGGTGGTGAGCAATGGACCTTATGAGTTGTCTGAAGATGAAGAGAAGTGGACTCAAGAGGAGATAAAGAAGTCAAATGCTAACTGGAGTGCGATGAATATCATGCAGTGCTCACTCCATCCCACAGAGTTTTCAAGGGTATCATCATGTGCAAGTGCAAAGGAAATCTGGAATCGCCTGATGGTAATTTATGAAAGTACGTTAGAGGTAAAAGAAATAAAAGCTAATATGTTAGTTTCCGAATATGAAGCTTTCAAAATGAAGCATGATGAAACAATTTCTAAAATGTATGGTAGATTAACTATGTTAACTAATGGTTTAAAGAATCTAGGGAAGACTTATACAGAACAAGAACTTGTTAGAAAAATCCTTAGATCTTTAACTCCTATTTGGCACACTAAAGCTATAGTAGTTGAAGAATCGAGAAATTTGTCTACCACTTCTGTTGATGCACTAATCGGATCATTAATGACTTATGAGTTGGGATTGAAGAGAGATGAAGAAGATGTTAAGAAGCAAAAACCACTTGCTCTCAAGGCAAGTCCCAATATCAAAGAAGCTACTGAAGAAAGTGAGTCATCTACCTCTGAAGATGATTCAGGTGAGTTTGCCCTCATTACGAGAAAATTCAGAAAATTCCTGAGGAAAGAAGGTATGGGATTTCTGAAAAAGAAATCATAGGTAAATAATTTCTCAAAGCCCAAACAACATATGAATAAAAGCTCTGACAGAGTGGTTTGCTACAATTGCAAGAAACCAGGACATGTGAAATCTGAATGTCCTGAAGCTTTGAAGAAAGCACAACCCAGATAGACGAAAAATAAACAAAAGGCTATGGTTGGGACATGGAGTGAGGAAGAAGATGATGATGATGAAGAGAGCTCAGAGGCTGAGGAATCACAAACAAAAATCTGTCTGATGGCAAGAGGAGAAGAAGGAGATGAGGAAGAGGTAAACTCTTCATTCAAAGATTTCTCCTTCAGTGATTGGGAACATGTGTACTTTGAACTGTTAGATCAATATGATGAGGTTAAAAAGAAAAATAAAGTGCTTAAAAGAAAAATAAATCATATTGCTCATGATACCTCAATGGAAGAGAAGAAAAAAGAATTGGTTCAAGAAATCACTATTATAAAAGAAACTGTTTGTGAATTGGAAATCATGAATATTGAAAATGTCAAAGAAATAGCTCTGGCTATTGAAAAATATAATGCACTAAAAAGTGTGAACGCTGAGATGAAGAAAGAACTTGAAATCCTTAAAAAAGAAGTGACTAGAAGACAAGAAGTCTTGGAGAAATTTGTGAGTGGTAAGAATAACCTGGAAGCATTGCTTGGAACTAAAGTCAACTTTAACTGTAACGGCCCTGGACATTTATACCCAATAAGGGTCCATATCTAGATCCGTCTCCCACGATCGGACCGAAGTCTCGCAAGGGATATCACTAACACGTGTCCAGTACGAATATAAAACACAGGAAAGTACAAGTGTATATAAATGTAAACCACAATGTACAATCGTCCACAATTACAATATTACATGTCCAATTAAAGAGAACAACTACCTGGGGCATACCTCGAGGGAGCACAAGCTTAAACAACTCAACTACTCTACTGCTGGTGGTACAAGTCTGCACTACTCCGCGTAAACCACGCCAAAGTCAGCCAACGCCTACTAAGTCGGCCAACACCTGAAATAGACTGTAAGGGAGTGAGCCTCAACACGTCACTGGCTCAGTAGGGACCTCCCACAAAGAAAACACAACTACACAAGAGACCTCAACCCCCAAGGGTCTCACCGGCAACACCGACAACCGAAATGTAACATGCACACACAAGCATGTTAAACTACAAGTAATCATAACACACCGGTTAAACCTGGTCCTCAGAAAGTAAAGGGAAACATAAGACTAGATTAACATCGTTAGTCCACCCTTCAACTAAAACACCTTGAGCACAAGCCTCACCGACAAACCACGGCCTAGGCTACGGTCTCACAGGCTAATCATCACACACGGAGCATCAGGATTGGCGACAACTAGCCAACACCCGTAAACCAAACCATAACTAGAAATACACGGTACGAGTATAATAACACACAACATGTTGAGGGTCACACCACAAGACCTCCACAGTACGCACGGTCTCACCTTAACACCAGCTGAGGTTGGGACTCCCGTACCCACCATAACATAACTCTACCCACAAGGGGTACATGTACCTGCTACCACAAGGTACAACAATAAACCACGGAACCGTGCAACCTCCAGGGCACACCACAACGGTTAACGGTTTCACGACTATAATCTTAACCAACGGTTCACACACAATCCACAACCAGTGGTCAAACACGAGTTGGTACAGAGACGACGCCACCACACGGGAACGGATTATTGGTTCATGACGCCAGTATCCAACCCGAACAACAGAGCACGAGAACTACCTCTTGTTTGCCCTTTTGGTACGGCAGCAAGGTAACCTAGAGGGGGGTGAATAGGTTTTCTGAAATCTGAAACATAAACTTAAACACAGAAAATTATCACTTGAAAGTTTGGTTAGTTTAGTGTGATAAAGAGTAGCAGTGCGGAAGCAAATAAACAATCACACAAATAACACAAGGGATTTATCCTGGTTCGGCCCTTCCCACATGGAAGTCCTACGTCCAGTCCCCAAGCAACCTCTTGGGATTTTACTAACCAAGGGTACAGTCCCCCTCAAGGACAATACAACACCCAGCACCCCAGCTGGTCTTCTTCTCTTTCCTGGCCAAGAAGGCAGCCCACTTCTCTTACAGGTAAAGAAGTCAACCTCCTGGTACAAACCCCAGTGCGGTTCTGCTAGACACAAACCCCTAACTAGGTTCTACACTGTATATAGTCCTACAACTAGACAAAGGTCTTTCTTAGAAAAGAAAGAACAATGCTGAGAGTTCTACAAGAATGGACTATGACCTAGAAACTCTCAACAAAAGACTCTCCCCAAGAATTACAATGATCACAGAGAAAGAGTGAAGAGAGGAAGGCTTGAAAGCGTTGAAGACTTCTGCTATGAAAGGCTTCTCTTGATTTGGCTCGAGCTCTTCTCTCTTTCTATGAGTGTATGTGTAGTTGAGGTTCCTCACTGGTTGTACACTCCTTCAAAGATCTTCAGGAAAGCTCTCTGCTTTTCTTCAACCTTGCTTCATTTTTATATGAGAGGCTTTTGAATAGATCCGTTGGAGCTCTTCTAGTCGTTGTTGATCTTTCTATTCTTTTTCTTCTTCTGATTGTCAGCCACTTGGTTGTGAGGTCTCGGGTCTTTAATGGATCCTTATTGGGTCTGTAGAGGTCCTGTGTAGTTGACGGCCAGGGCTTGCCGTTGAGTCTGAGTCAGCGTCCAGCGATGTGGACGTCTGTGGTTGAACTCAGCGGCAGGGGATCTGGACGTTAGGCTGTAGGCGGTTCAGTAGGCGGCCAGCGATGTTGACGTTGACTGGTCGGGCCTGTTGAAGTAGGGCAGCCCGAGAGCAGAACCTACCTTTCTCATTTCCTCTCCTTCCTTCCACCTTTGCTTTTCTTGATTCCTGTAGCTTCTGTTAAGTGATTTGAGCTCGTGGGAAGCCCCTGGATCGTGTGGCGTTGCTAAATCGGGCGGGAAACGCGAGGTTTTGGCGTGATTCGCGCGGAGTCTTCGGGGAGATCCGGCGCGATTGGTGGCTGTTTGGGGATTGATTAAGCGTTCTGAGGTAGGGACTTAACCCCTATAACCCTCCCCAGCAAACTAGCATGCCTAATTAAGTGAATTGGAATGCAATTTATGGTTTAGGGTTTGGGTTATATCATGCCGGAATTAAGGGTGGTTTGGATAATCTAGGTGTTAGATTGTCTATTTATGATGTTCTGGTAGTGTAGATTGATGAGAGGAAGTGTTTCCCTCCATCAGTCGGAGTCTGGTTTAGTGTTTCTACCCATTGGGATTGATTTGGTTCAGTTCTGAGTATGGGGGACTGAAGATATCAACGTCCACATCTGTTGACGTTGAGATCTTCAGGGGTGATTTAAACGACAAGGTCGACTGCCGTTTAGTTATTGTTGGCGGCATAGGGGTTGCCGTTAACCCTATATTGGCGCAATCGATCAGGCCGTTAATCTCCTATCTCCCAGCAGACTTAAGTTGTGTGATTAGAGGCGATTGACATGTGATGTCCGCCCTAATAGCACAAGTGGGCCAGGCTTAGAGTGTGACTCCGCCTGTGCATAGGAGTAGTTGCTTTTGACACGAGGTGTTTACTACTGTACGGGGTTTCAGACGTTGAGTGTGTTCCGTCTGTTGTACGTGCGTTGCGTTACCGTGTACCCGTTTCTGTTGTGTTACCTAGGCGTGGGTGCGACTCCGTCTAGACGACTAGCGTGTGGTTGTCCTCTGCTAGTGAGCCGGGACATCGAGTGCGACTCTGTCCTGTGCGTACTCCTTTTGGTGGTTTTGAGCCGGTCTCCGTGGAGCCCCTTCTCTACCGCTAGGGTCAAGCATAGGGGAAAAACTGGTCGTGGACCAGACGCGAGAGAGAGCGTCTGTAGTGTGCATACGTGGCTGGGGTTGAGAGCCTCTGTGGTGACGGGACGCCGAGCCACAGACCCTAGCTGAGTCCTACTTGTTGTGTGTGTGAGTGTGTGTTACTGAGCCGCGTGGTTTACAATTTTGTGTTGTGGTGCGACGTGTACTTACTTTTAGTTTTTACTTTCCGCACTTTAGTTTAGTTGCCAGTGGGGTTACTTTTCCCTACTGATTCTCTTTTCTTGAGACTCACTCCCTTCCCTTTCAGGTGGGTCTTCGTCGATTCCCGTTCCAGGCGAGTCTAGCCACTCCGGTGTTGGTGCTCCCTAGCTGCAGTGAGTTGTACCTTTTTGTTGTACTTCTGTACTCTGTACTTTGTCTCAGACTCTGAGGTTGTATATGATATGTTCATATAGTGGAATTTTATTGCTTTGCATGGTGTGTATCTTCTTACATATAGTCTCCTCGGACTTTCACTTCCTACCCTTTCGAGCTTGTCTCGTGGGTTAGCGGGTCAGAATTCGGGTTACTGGTTGTTACTGGTAATGCGGATTCTGGGTCGTTACAGTTTGGTATCAGAGCCTGGTCTGATGAGATATATATAAGGAAATACCCATCATGTTAACTCAGAGTCTAAAGAGTACAGTGCAGCTATGTAGCCCGGAGTTAGTTAGTGTATTTATGTGTGTATTTTGTTCTGTGTGTAGTTCTATGGCGCCTAGGCGACGTCCTAGAGAGGGAGTAGCCGAGTAGGCGACTCGTCCGGAGGTTGGAGATGCTCCACCACCTCAGCAGACGCAGCCTTTGCCACAGGGCGCACATAGTGGTATTGTTCCGCCGCCGCCACCTCCACCTCAGGTAGCTTAAGGATTGGACAAGGATGGCTCAGTTTGTTGCTCTGCACCGTGACGCGTCGGTACCCCAGGGTGGTACTGGGAGGGTGTTGAGGGAGTTCTTGCAGTTTTAGCCTCCTCAGTTTTTGGGCCAGCCTGATCCAGATGTAGCTCGAGCATGGTTAGATGTAGTGGAGCGGACTTTTCGTTCCATGGAGTGTGTTCCAGAGGAGCGAGTGCTGCTAGCCAGTTACCAGTTGCAGGCGCAGGCGTTGACTTGGTGGTCCGCTGAGTGGGAGACTACTTTCCAGTCTCGCCCACTTAGGCAGATTCCGTGGCAGGAGTTTGTTGTTTCTTTTGAGAGAGCATTCTGTCCTACTTATGTCCGGACGGAGAGGTTGTACCAGTTTTTGGACTTGCAGCAGAGGGACTCTACTGTGGTGCAGTACAGGGCCAGATTTGTGGAGTTAGGGCGTTATGCTCCGCAGATTATGGGAGATGAGGGTCTGAGGACTCAGCAGTTCGTGAGAGGCTTGAGGCCAGAGCTCAGGCAGGTGCTGATAGTTGCTCGTGTCACAGACTTGGATGCGGCCTATCAGACAGCGGCAGCGTTGGAGGCAGACACCTTGCGGACTCGTGCTCGGAGTGCAGAGGTTCAGACGCAGGTAGTTCCTTCTCAGCCTCGCCAGTAGCAGGGTAGTGTGCAGACGACCCCGAGGACTGCGACTTCCTACGCGTCCACTTCTACTGGGACGTCGACGAAGTCAGGATCTCGGAGGAAGTTTTGGCGTGATAGGAGGCAGGCAGAGCAGAGGCAGCAGTCGGTTGGGAGTGTTTAGCAGCCGACAGGTCAGCCTTCACAGCAGGTACAACGTACTTTTACTGGGCAGTGTTACCGGTGTGACAAGATGGGTCATATGGCACGAGATTGTCCTTTGTTACCTCGTGTGCCGCAGTAGCAGACCCAGCCGCAGCCCCGAGTACAGCAGCAGCAGCAGCAGCAGCAGGCACCTGCGCAGCAGCGTCAGTAGACCGGAGGTTCTGGTGGGTCGAGAGGTAGAGGTCGTGTTACCCACTTGACTCGTGCAGACGCGGAGGCAGCTCACCTGGTGGAAGGTACTGTTTCAGTTTTTGGTTTTGCAGCTAGAGTCTTGTTTGATTCCGGTGCCTCTCACTCTTTTGTGTCTGAGGACTTTTTAGACTCCCTTGGGGAGTTGAGTTCGAGAGAGTCTATTGAGTTGGCAGTAGAGTTGCCGACGGGGGACTTTGTCCTTACGTCCTACTGTCTCGAGGAGGTACCTGTGTAGTTGCAGGATCAGTTGTTGTCAGCCCGTCTTTTTGCCTTGCAGCTGCATGACTATGATGTTATTTTGGGTATGGATTGGTTGGAGCGGTATGGTGCAGTGATGGATTGCCAGAAGAAGAGGGTGCACTTGCGGATACCTGGAGCAACGGCGTTCTACTTCCAGGGTATCGTACCTCTTACTTCTCGCTTTTTAGTTTCTGCTTTGAGGGCAGGGAGGTTGCTTGCTTCTGGTTGTCAGGGTTTCCTAGTTTCTGCAGTGACTCTTGACTAGATTGCCTCGGGAGTGGGAGACATTCCTGTAGTGTGTGAGTTTCCGGATGTTTTTCCGGAAGAGTTGCCTGGTCTTCCACCAGAGAGAGAGATTGAGTTTACTGTAGAGTTGGTTCCTGGCACTTTACCTTTTGCTCAGGCACCGTACCGTATGGCACCAGCAGAGTTGAGGGAGTTGAAGAGGCAGCTTGAGGAGTTGTTGGAGAAGGGCTATATTCGTCTTAGCTTTTCTCCGTGGGGGTCACCTGCTTTGTTTGTCCGGAAGAAGGATGGTAGCCTGAGGTTGTGTATCGATTATAGGAAGCTAAATCAAGTGACCATCAAGAATAGGTATCCTTTGCCTAGGATTGATGATCTCTTTGATCAGCTTCAGTCTGCTTGTGTCTTCTCGAAGATTGATTTGAGGTCGGATTACTATCAGTTACGGATTAGAGATTCGGACATTGAGAGGACTGCTTTTCGGACCAGATATGGACACTTTGAGTTTTTGGTGATGCCGTTTGGGCTCACCAATGCTCCAGCAGCCTTCATGGATCTGATGCACCGGGTGTTCCACTAGTTCTTGGACCGGTTTGTCGTAGTGTTTGTTGACGACATTCTGGTGTACTCCGCTTCGGAGGAGGAGCACGCCGAGCACCTGAGGATCGTGTTGCAGACCTTGCGAGAGCACCGGTTGTATGCCAAACTTAGCAAGTGTGAGTTTTGGCTACAACATGTTCACTTTTTGGGGCACGTGATCTCAGGTGAGGGAGTTTCAGTAGGGAGTTTCAGTAGATCCAGCGAAGGTTGAGTTTTGCAGTGGGAGAGTACCAGATCTGTGTCTGAGATTCGTAGCTTTCTGGGTTTGGCAGGTTACTACCGCAGGTTTGTTCGAGATTTTTCTCAGGTTGCTGCACCCTTGACTCGGTTGACGAGAAAGGGAGTTCCGTTTGAGTGGTCGGATCAGTGTGAGCAGAGTTTCATAGAGTTGAAGCGACTGCTTACGTCGGCGCCAGTTCTTGTCTTACCTTCAGGTGAGGAGGGTTTTGAGGTTTGCACAGATGCTTCAGGTGTTGGTTTGGGTGCGGTCTTGATGCAGCAAGGCCGAGTGGTGGCTTATGCGTCTTGCCAGCTTAAGCCCCACGAGGAGAGTTACCCGACCCACGACCTAGAGCTTGTAGCTGTGGTGTTTGCTTTGCGGATTTGGCGTATTTACCTGTACGGAGTGAGTTTTGTAGTCCGTACCGACCACCAGAGCTTGAGATATGTGTTTTCTCAGAGGGATCTGAATATGAGGCAGCGTCGATGGATGGAATATCTGAAGGACTATGATTTCAGCATTGAGTATAAGCCTGGAAAGGCGAATGTAGTTGTAGATGCCTTGAGTAGGAAAGCACAGATGAGTCATCTGATGCTTAGAGAGTGGCAGTTGTGGCAGTCTGCGACAGAGGGATCTTTCAGAGTTTCTTCCAGTCGTCGTCAGTGTGTGTTGGGCAGTTTGTTAGCAGCTCCCACAGTTGTGAGACAGGTTGCTGAGGCTCAGCAGGCAGATCCCGAGTTGCACAGTGTGTTGCTTCTTCCAGAGGTTGAGCTTTGTGAGGACGGGACTGTTAGGTTCCGAGATAGACTCTATGTTCCTGTTGAGGAGTCTATCAGGAGAGTTGTGTTGCAGGAGGCACATGGTTCTAGGTACTCTATTCATCCAGGGGCGACCAAGATGTACCACAGGTTGAGACGTCAGTTTTGGTGGCCTGGGATGAAGAGAGACATAGCAGCTTTTGTTGCTAGGTGTTTGGTCTGTCAGTAGGTGAAGGCCAAACATCAGCGTCTAGGAGGACTTGTGCAGCCGTTAGAGATTCCGATGTGGAAGTGGGACCATGTTACGACTGACTTTGTTTCTGGTTTGCCGAGGACAGCTGGAGGTTTTGACAGCATTTGGGTTCTTGTGGACAGATTGACGAAGACTGCCATATTCTTACCTGTCAGGACTAGTTGGAGTGTGAGTAGGTTGGCCGTGTTGTATATAGAGCGGATTGTTCCTTTGCATGGAGTGTCGATCTCTATTGTGTCAGACAGGGATCCTCGCTTCACTTCTGGGTTCTGGCGCAGTTTCCAGAGAGCTTTGGGGACAGAGTTGGCTTTTAGTTCCGCTTACCACCCTCAGTCAGACGGTCAGTCAGAGCGGACTATCCAGACTTTGGAGGATATGCTTAGAGCTTGTTGCCTGGAGTGGCAGGGGTCGTGGAAAGTTCACTTGCCGTTGGTCGAGTTCACATATAATAATAGTTATCACTCCAGTATCGGTTTGGCACCATATGAGGCTTTGTACGGACGACCGTGTCGCACTCCTCTTGACTGGTTCGAGGTTGGCGAACGAGTTGTCACGGGACCGGAGTTGGTTCAGCAGTCAGTTGAGGTAGTTCAGCTTGTGAGATAGAGGCTTCAGTCAGCTCAGAGTCGGCAGAAGAGTTATGCAGATCAGCGTAGGCGACCGCTCGAGTTTTAGGTAGGAGACCAGGTGTTTGTTCGTGTGTCTCCTATGAAGGGAGTGGTGAGGTTCGGTAAGCGTGGAAAGTTGAGTCCTCGCTTTATTGGGCCTTTTACCATTTCTGAGCGTGTCGGAGGTTTGGCGTACAGACTTGAGCTTCCGTCAGAGTTGGCAGCAGTGCACGACGTGTTCCATGTGTCGATGCTTCGGAGGTATCTTGCTGACGAGTCTCACGTTCTGCAGAGTGCAGAGTGGTCTGAGGTGACTCCAGTGTTGACTGTACCAGAGTTTCCGTTGCACATTGAGGATCGCCGAGTTCAGAGGTTGAGGAACAAGGCAATCCCTTTAGTTCGTGTTGCGTGGCAGCGGCACTCTGGTGGTGAGTCGACATGGGAGCGGGAGGACGAAATGCGCGAGCATTTTCCGTACCTCTTTGGTGAGTCTTCTTTCCTTGTGTTATTTGAATTTTGAGGGCAAAATTCCTTAAGGGGGGAGGGCTGTGAGGTCTCGGGTCTTTAATGGATCCTTATTGGGTCTGTAGAGGTCCTGTGTAGTTGACGGCCAGGGCTTGCCGTTGAGTCTGAGTCAGCGTCCAGCGATGTGGACGTTTGCGGTTGAACTCAGCGGCAGGGGATCTGGACGTCAGGCTGTAGGCGGTTCAGTAGGCGGCCAGCGATATTGACGTTGACTAGTCGGGCCTGTTGAAGTAGGGCAGCCCGAGAGCAGAACCTACCTTTCTCATTTCCTCTCCTTCCTTCCACCTTTGCTTTTCTTGATTCCTGTAGCTTCTGTTAAGTGATTTGAGCTCGTGGGAAGCCCCTGGATCGTGTGGCGTTGCTAAATCGGGCGGGAAACGCGAGGTTTTGGCGTGATTTGCGCGGAGTCTTCGGGGAGATCCGGCGCGATTGGTGGCTGTTTGGGGATTGATTAAGCGTTCTGAGGTAGGGACTTAACCCCTATAACCCTCCCCAGCAAACTAGCATGCCCAATTAAGTGAATTGGAATGCAATTTATGGTTTAGGGTTTGGGTTATATCATGCCGGAATTAAGGGTGGTTTGGATAATCTAGGTGTTAGATTGTCTATTTATGATGTTCTGGTAGTGTAGATTGATGAGAGGAAGTGTTTCCCTCTATCAGTCGGAGTCTGGTTTAGTGTTTCTACCCATTGGGACTGATTCAGTTCAGTTCTGAGTATGGGGGACTGAAGATATCAACGTCCACATCTGTTGACGTTGAGATCTTCAGGGGTGATTTAAACGACAAGGTCGACTGCCGTTTAGTTATTGTTGGCGGCATAGGGGTCGCCGTTAACCCTATATTGGCGGCAATCGATCAGGCCGTTAATCTCCTGTCTCCCAGCAGACTTAAATTGTGTGATTAGAGGCGATTGACATGTGATGTCCACCCTAATAGCACAAGTGGGCTAGGCTTAGAGTGTGACTCCGCCTGTGCATAGGAGTAGTTGCTTTTGACACGAGGTGTTTACTACTGTACGGGGTTTCAGACGTTGAGTGTGTTCCGTCTGTTGTACGCGCATTGCGTTACCGTGTACCCATTTCTGTTGTGTTACCTAGGCGTGGGTGCGACTCCGTCTAGACGACTAGGGTGTGGTTGTCCTCCACTAGTGAGCCGGGACATCGAGTGCGACTCTGTCCTGTGCGTACTCCTTTTGGTGGTTTTGAGCCGGTCTCCGTGGAGCCCCTTCTCTACCGCTAGGGTCAAGCGTAGGGGAAAAACCGGTCGTGGACCAGACGCGAGAGAGAGCATCTGTAGTGTGCACATGTGGCTGGGGTTGAGAGCCTCTGTGGTGACGGGACGCCGAGCCACAGACCCTAGCTGAGTCCTACTTGTTGTGTGTGTGAGTGTGTGTTACTGAGCCGCGTGGTTTACAGTTTTGTGTTGTGGTGCGACGTGTACTTACTTTCAGTTTTTACTTTCCGCACTTTAGTTTAGTTACCGGTGGGGTTACTTTTCCCTACTGGGTCTCTTTTCGTGAGACTCACTCCCTTCCCTTTCAGGTGGGTCTTCGTCGACTCCCGTTCCAGGCGAGTCTAGCCACTCCGGTGTTGGTGCTCCCTAGCTGCAGTGAGTTGTACCTTTTTGTTGTACTTCTGTACTCTGTACTTTGTCTCAGACTCTGAGGTTGTATATGATATGTTCATATAGTGGAATTTTACTACTTTCATGGTGTGTATCTTCTTACATATAGTCTCCTCGGACTTTCACTTCCTACCCTTCCGAGCTTGTCTCGTGGATTAGCGGGTCAGAATTCGGGTTACTGGTTGTTACTGGTAATGCGGATTCTGGATCGTTACATTGGTGGTCTACGAGGTCTGTAAGCATAGAAGAAAGTCTTTAGCTAAAACAGTGTTTCTGTCAAAAAGGTCACATACCTCTATGCTTCCTGTTTTCTCCCAGAAGTAGTAAGTGACCACCTTTTTGTCTGACAGGAGGGAAGAGATCTAGAGAGATAAAAGAAAAATCTTCTGTTAGAGACATTTTAGTTTTTTTATTAGGCGCCAAACATATTTGAAAGATCTGAGTATAAAGAAAATGGATGTTTACATGAAGTCGATGTTTGGACAAAATCGATGTTTCACTTATCGAATCGATGTGGCAACCAAATTGTTATGGAACTTATCAAATCATTATGGCGTTCAAATCATTATGAAACTTATCAAATTTATGTTTCGGTCAAATCGATGTTCTAGCTTATGAAATCGATGTAAGAGAGAAATCGATGTGGCAATCAAATCGTTATGGCACTTATCGAATCGATGTGAGAATCAAATCGTTGTTTCTCACTTATGAAATCGTTATGAAAATCAAATTGTCAAATCGATGTTCTCACTTATGAAATTGATGTAAGAGAGAAATCAATGTGGCGATCAAATCGTTATGGCACTTATCGAATCGATGTGAGAATCAAATCGTTGTTTCTCAGTTATGAAATCGTTATGAAAACCAAATCGTTGTGAGAGCAAATCGTTGTTCTCACTTATAAAATCGTTGCTTGAAGCAAATCGATGTTTAAGTTGTAACGAATCGTTATAGCGATTAAATCATTATGGTACTTATCAAATCGATGCGATAATCAAATCGTTGTTTCTCACTTATGAAATCGTTATGAAAACCAAATCGTTGTGAGAGCAAATCGTTGTTCTCACTTAACAAATCGTTACACGATCAAATCATTGTGTAACTTATCAAATCGTTGTTAGTGAAATCGATGTGGCACTTTGAACAGAAATCGATGTATATTGAATAAAAATCGATTTAGCATTTTAGTGTACAGCACACAACGATAGTATAATAAATTTATATTCCTTAGAAAGCATGATATTAAATATATTTAGCAATATTTAATTAGTCATAAATTTTGTTATCACCAAAATATAAGGGTAAAATTTAAGAGTGGTTCAACAATCTCCCCATTTTTGGTGATGACAAAATTTACGAGAATTTTCTGACAAAAATACTTAAAGCATAGAAAATACAAAAATATCATAGATAATTCTCTCTCCCTTTTTGTCACTAACCAAAAAGGAAGGATCTTACCATGCATTCTCTCCCCTTTGTGAAAATTTCTTACCATTGAGGGGTTCAACAATGATTGACATTAAGGAATAACTCCCCCTTAGTCTGTGCTTCTGCTGAATATTTTCTCCCCCTAAGCATAAGGCTGCCCCTGACAGAGAGGGTCCTCTTGAGGATTCTTCACTTATCTGTTGACAGGCGTTTCTTGGTGTGTCGACCTGTTGATCTCTTGAGTCATCTTGTTGACTAGTTGTTTGACAAGTCAAAAAAAAATTTTATCTGCATAGATCTTAGGAAAAGCTTGCAAACACTGTTAGTAGTATTGAAATTTAAAACTAAATTAATGACTACTCCCTCTTCAAATATGAGTTGGATGAAGAGCTAGCAGTCACCTTTGCCTTGAACATCCTTTGTTCCTGATGCTCCAAGGCTGTCCTACAAATAAGCTACTCAGAAGTAGGTACCTAAATCTTTTTGGGTCCTTGATGGTTAGATGCATGAAAATAACCTTTAGGAATCCAAACTAAGTGCCTTGTTGTGCAGGCGTTTACTGTGTGTCCTAACTTATTACAGTGAGAGCAGCAATGAATATAATTTGATTTACAGTTCTTATTTTCTTTGTAATGTCTATTTAGAACACAATTTTTGGAGACCTTTTCTTTTACATGAGACTTTTTCTGAGGCAACTTGGTTTTTTTTACAAATTTTGGTAATGTATATTTTTCAGGAATTATGACTTGTTTTCCTTTTTTGGAGGTATGTAACCAAGCCCTTGTTTGTTATTTCCAGATTTTGATCCTTTTAAGCATAGGGCTAAAGATGTTTTCCCTTTAGTTAATTTTCTAACTGATTCTTTTAAATACAAATTTTCTTCAGTTAGAGTTTTTAATTTTTCTTCTAACTCTAACTTCTCATTATTCTTGCTTTTCAAATCTTTATTTAAAAGATAATTATTATCTTTACTGTCCTTTAATTGTTTTTCTAGTTGCTCCCGTTCGGATTTAAGATCAGAATTGGTGTTATCTAAATAAGTGATGTTGTTTTTCAAATTTTTTAATTCTTTTACAACACCTTTATGTTTTTCATAAAGTTCATTAAAGACTTCTTCCATGTCTTCAGACTTTGACCCTGAATCAGTGCATGAATCAAAAAATGGGTCAGAATGTACCTCATCTAGTCCTACCATGAGGGCTAAACTTACCTGCTCTTTCTCCGACTCTGAGCTTGATGATTCTGAGCTTGTGGCCTCTTCAATTTCCCAAGTAGCCGCCATGACTTTTCTTTTGAATTTCTTGTGCTTCTTTTTGGACTTTTCTGGTTGACCAATCTTCTTTAGTTTAGGGCAATCTGGTCTTAGATGTCCAGGTTTTCTGCATTCATAGTAGACTGGTTCTTTTTCTTTTCTCTCTTTCTTTTGAATCCTTCTTGATCCATTTTTCTTCTTCTTGAGAATTTTCTGAAGCTTGGACAGTACTTCATCTACGTCACTGTCTTCAGAATCTGCATTTTTGGAACTAGAAGAAGAAGAAGTGGAAGGATCAGCTGCAACTTTAAGAGCATTAGTACATTTTTTCTTTGATGAGCTTTCAGATAGTCGCTCCATATTAATTTCATGTGCCATGAGGGAACCTATTAAGTTATCAATAGAAAGTTTGGTTAAGTCATGGGCTTCTTCAATAGCAGTTACTTTAGGTGTCCATGAAAGAGTTAAGGACCTAAGTATCTTTCTAACAGTTTCCTCATTAGAAAGATTTTTACCAAGAGAACTCAGACCAAATACTATGCTCAAAAATCTATTATACATCTGAGTGATATCTTCGTTTGGAAGCATTTTAAATTGCTCATATTGTAAGATAAGAATATCTATCCTAGTTTGTTTTACTTTATCTGTTCCTTCATAAGTTATCTGCAGTTTATCCCATATTTCTTTAGCTGATTTACATGCAGATACTCTACTAAATTCTCTTTTAGATAAAACACAACATAAATAGTTCTTTGCTTTAAAGTTTAAAGAAAATTTACTTTTATCTACTACTGTAATGGCAGTAGTGCCTAGAACAAGAACAATAACATAATCTCCTACCTCGATTACCTGCCACAGATCAAAGTCTGTGCCTCGAATGAAGCATTCCATTCTCATCTTCTAATATTCGTAGTCCTCTCCATCAAAGAATGGAGGTCTGGTGACTGATTGACCTTCAACATATCCTTGAGCTGCCATGGATCTTATCTAAGATCGTTGGATCTTCTTGAATGATCAGAGAACCTCACTCTGATACCACTTGTTGGCCCTTTTGGTATGACAACAAGGTAATCTAGAGGGGGGGTGAATAGGGTTTCTGAAATTTGAAACATAAACTTAAACACAGAAAATTATCACTTGAAAGTTTGGTTAGTTTAGTGTGATAAAGAGTAGCAGTGCAGAAGCAAATAAACAATCACATAAATAACACAAGGGATTTATCCTGGTTCGGCCCTTCTCACATGGAAGTCCTACGTCCAGTCCCCAAGCAACCTCTTGGGATTTTACTAACCAAGGGTACAGTCTACCTCAAGGACAATACTGTCACGTCCCGTCATTTAATATATCTATAAATGCCGGAACGTGAGCGAACGAGAAGTCAAGAGTAAAACTGAACTAATTGAACATTAAATTTGCTCAGAGGCTTCACTAAATAAAAATTATTATTCACCTTTCAATAGGTGTTACATGGTTCTTGATTTACATTGAAAAATAAAATAAAATGCCACCATGGTTGGTCTCTCCACACACATATCCCGATGTCCCACCTTTTAGAACTGTAGATACCTGAAAAAGTAGGATTTGGTGAGCTAAATAGCCCAGTAGGATTCAAATTCTCAAATCAAAGGATTAAATTGTATGATGATCAAGGAAAATACTTGACTGATATCAAAGATGAACGAACAAGTATCTTAATATGATAGTGAAATTGGAACAGTAGTACTGAAATACAAAATGTGCTCAGGAATTCACAGTGAATTTCATAGTCTAGTTCATATATAAATTCTCACAAGACAGGTAACATGATGACCATAGTCAAAAAGTATTTGATGCAATGCCAGACATCCCGACGCCCTTTATCATTCCACGTGGTCCGAAAATGAATTTGGGTGCTCCTCCCAGGACTGGACCAGCCCTATTTGCACAGGCATATTAATCAAGGGGGTCCAAGGACCCAATAAATGTCATCATCATCAATTAATCATATCTCACATGGTGTTCAAGCATTTGAACTCTCAAGACATCAGGTTATATCAACTCAATTACCGAATACCGGAGAATGGACTCAACGGAGTACCATTCATAGTTGACGTGTGGCGGAACACCTCGTCCAAGCCCGTTAAACCGATAACGTACTTGATCCGAGTCCGCCTCCCGCGAACAGGCCGAAGCCTCGCAAGGGATACCACACCACAGTCCGTGTAAACACAAAGGAACACACCATTTCATATATATATATTTCACAAGTTTACATAGCCATATTTCCACAAAAACTGAAAGAAAGTACAAGAGCTTGGGGCATACCCTGAGGTACAACTGAAGAAAGTAACCAACTAGCTAGACTATACTGCTGCTACTACACTGCACTACTGAGACTACACTGTTGGAGGTACTGACCCTGCACCGCTATGACGCGGCTCTGAACTGGACGGCGGTCGAGAAACGTCCTCCTTGCTCTCACCTGTGGGGGTAGGGGTGTGCCTCGCTAGTCACTGGCTCAGTAAAGAACTCCCCCAAAACCGAGCAAACCAAAACATAGGTACAAAAGCAGTAAACAGTAGCAACAATTTATAGAACAGCTAAGCAGGATATGAAAGCTGTAAAAGTACTCACCGTCTGCCGACTACGAATAACAACTGTAATAATTAAATGGCAAATCAGTATAGGTGTACAAGCTAAAGTAGAGAAAGCCAAACACGAACCACGTGAACTGGTTCGCGACACCAGAGACTGACTCGGACAAGCTAACACAGGTCTACCTCTCAGTCTCGCAGCCGCGGACGAAAGGTCCAGCTGCTGCTCCACGTGAAAAGGTCAAGCAAATGTGGAGACCAACTAAACACCACCACCTGCAGACCACACGGTCACAGGCCCATGCCTGGCACCTCTGGAGACCCTAGCCTGGGCCCTCTGGAGTGAGGCACTGGAAAAGGACTAGCTGGGGACCAGTGTCGACTACTGGTGTCCGTACCCCCAACTACGAGCGCGCTACAAGTGACTAAAGATAAACACAAGTGTCACTGTCCCACTGTCGTCTTTCCCTCAGCCGGACGTACAACTCAAACACAGGAGTGAGGGTGTCCAGGTTAGATGACACAGACCTCGACGGTACAACACACACACCGGGACAAAGCCTCGAGCTAACAGCCTGGCTCACAAAGAAACTGGGGCACCCAACTGGAGAGGTAACCACGGTAGGCGTCGTACTACTCGCCACGTACACAAAACCACGTGCACATCACACACAAACCACGTGAAGACTAACGTAAACTGCGTGCACTAGTAGTCCACTACACGTGAACACGATGTAAGCACGTAAAGAACCAACCATCTGCGTACCCAGTACGCTAGTCTCAGAAACCACGAGCACTGAGTGCACCATAATTATCGTTGCACCGTTCGATACCAACAAATATTCAATATATTAATATTTAAACCAAAAGCATGCTGGCGGCAACATCGACTGCCATCGATGGGATGTAAATGGCAAGATATCTAGCCGTTAAGTTCCCAGCTGAAGAACCTGGTGTCAAACGATGTTGACGCCAAGCTCCTCGGCTACCAGTTCTCACAGAAACCCTAGGCCGACTCCACAAGTGTCCTCGGCCCTAAAACCTGCGGGAAAACATGAGGAAACACTTCCTATAACATGCATGCATCCTAATCAACTCGAAACAACATGTTTTCAATGTTAAATTGCTCAAACCACCCATGTACCCCGCATGGATACCATTACCCGAAAACACAATTATCATGCAGATTCATGTTTTCCAATTGCATTATCAAAACCTATAGGAACTAAAGGGATCATTCCCTACCTCAGTACACTCTTAAACCTTCTAAATTCTCCCGATCCACACCGAACCCTCCGCGAGCTCCTACGGTAATTGCACCACGGTTCGGCGTTTCCTTGGCTGATTCGTCACCGTCTCGCATTCCACGTTCCTCCAATTATCCTTATACAGCTCTTGGAAGTAGTGGGGAAGCAAGAGGCATGAAAACAGGGCAAGGGAGAGAGTGATTGAGCTGAGGAAACTGCTCTCGGGTAGACTATATTCTGCAGGTCGCACAAGTTGGCGTCAACAAGGTTGTCGCCAATCAGACCGCCAAGGCTAGACGTCCAAATCCCTTGTCGCCAAGTTCATATAATAAACGTCAATAAACATGGATGCCAACAAGTCAACGACCACCCCTGGCCGCCAACTCCTACTCAACTGCAGCAGGTCCTATTTTATTTCAAGACCCAATCTGCACCACACCTGCACACACCACGCGCCCAAACCACACTGGCCTCACAACGGCCACCACAACCAATACACACATGATCCATAAGGATTCGAAAAGCACGCGACGTTACATTACTATCATCTAAAAAGAAAATTTCGACCTCGAAATTCATAACACAACTCAAATACCAACAACTTAAACATACACACTTTTACAAGTACTATCATCTAAAAAGAAGTACAAAAGCTTAGTCAAACAGATAGGGATACCCCTTAGCCATCTCCTCGGCTAACTCCCAGGTATCCTCACCACCCAACCTATTTGCCCAACTCACTTTAACTAATTCAATTTCTTTATTTCTCAACTTCTTTATCTTTCGATCCGTGATCTGTACCGGATACTCTGGCATGGTCATATCCGGCCTCAGGTCACCACCTTGATAACATATTATTTGAGCTGGATCTTCAATACACTTTCTTAACATAGAAACATGAAATATATCATGAACATCCGTAAAATCTGCTGGCAAATCCAATCTATAAGATGTTTCCCCAATTCTCTCAATCACCTGGAAAGGTCCCACATATCTTGGGCTCAACTTCCTAGTCTTGCCAAATCTCATAATACCTTTACTCGGGGAAACTCTCAGGAAAACAAAATCTCCCACTTCAAACTGAAGTGGTCTCCTCCGGTTATCTGCATAACTCTTTTGCCTGCTTTGAGCTGCCTGTAATTTTTCCTTAATAAGCTTTACTATTTCGTGGTTTGCTAAATCAATTCAGGACCCGCTAATTGCCTTTCTCCCACTTCATGCCAGTTCAATGGGGTTCTACATGGCCTTCCATATAAAGCTTCATACGGTGCCATCCCAAGACTGGTATGATAACTATTATTATAGGCAAACTCAAATTCCCAAATGATGCTCCCAGCTACCTCCCCAAACTAAACACCAAGCTCGCAGCATATCTTCAATCGTCTGGAGAGTCCTCTCTATCTGACCATCTGTCTGGGGATGATGAGAGGAGCTATATCTCAGCTCAGTACCAATTACTTTTTGCAGACTTCTCCAAAAACCAGAAGTAAATCTTGGATCTCTATCAGATACAATAGTCTTCGGAATACCATGCAATGGAACAATTCTTTCAACGTAAACCTTTGCTAATCTGTCCACAGTCCAAGACATACTTACTGCCACTAATCTACACACCTTAGTCAATCTATCAACAAATACCCATATTCCATTATGCTCGGAACCCGATCTTGGTAAACCTGCCACAAAGTCCATGGCAATATCATCCCATTTCCACTATGGAACGGGCAACAGTTGCAATAAATCTCCAGGCTTCTGATGTTTTGCTTTAATCTGTTGACCGATAGCACACCTTGCAACAAATTCTACTATTTCCTTTTTCATATGAGGCCACCAAAAATACTTCCTCAAATCGTGGTACATTTTAGTACTACCCGGATGGATAGTGTACCTAGATTTATGAGCCTCTTCCAACACTCGTTGCTTTACTTCTCTTTCTGCTGGAACAAACAACCTGCCTCTGAGCTTAACCACACAATTATCATCAATGGTAACTCCTTCCATTTTTACAATTTCAGCTAAACTTACATCTGCTTTCTGGGCCTCAACAATCTGCCAATACAAAGACGACTCTACAGCACTAGCAGCTAGTACTGCCCGTCGCTGACTACTGGGCACATACAAGGAATTCTCCACTATCTCTTCATACAGCTTCCACTCTTTGATCATCATCAGATTTATATATGCCTTTCTGCTCAAGGCATCTACTACAACATTGGCCTTACCCGGATGGTAAGCCAAACAAAATCATAATCCTTTAAATATTCAATCCATCTGCGTTGACGAAGATTAAATCTTTTTGCGAGAGATATACTTCAAGCTTTTATGATCTGTAAAGATCTCAAATCTCTCGCCATACAGATAATGCCTCCATATTTTCAAAGCAACACAACTGCTGCAATTCCAAATCATGAGTGGGGTAATTTTCCTCTGCGGCTTCAATTGCCTAGACGCATAAGCTACCACTTTGCCATGCTGCATAAGCACTGCACCAAGTCCTCTCCTTGAAGCATCTGCATATACCACAAAAACCACCACTTCCTGCCGGTAATGTCAATATGGGTGCTGTTGTAAGTCTCTTCTTCAATTCCATAAAACTTTTCTGACATTCATCGGACCACACAAAAGGCACACCTTTCCTGGTCAATTTGGTCATAGGTGCCGCAATCTTAGAGAAATCTTGTATGAAGCGCCTATAATAACCTGCCAATCCCAGAAAACTTCTAATCTCAGTAATTGTCTTAGGCACTTCCCATTTCATCAATGCTTCCACTTTACTTGGGTCCACTGCTACTCCTTTAGCTGAGATGACATGACCCAGAAATTGAATTTCTTTCAACCAAAATTCACACTTATTGAATTTAGCAAACAACTGGTTATCCTTTAACAACTGCAGGGTAAACCTCAAATGAGCTGCATGCTCCTCTTCAGATGCTGAATAAATCAAAATATCATCTATAAAGACCACAATAAATTAGTCTAAATACGGATGAAAAATTCTATTCATCAGATCCATAAAACCTACAGGAGCATTGGTCAACCCAAATGGCATAACCACAAACTCATAGTGACCATATCTGGTTCTCAAAGCTGTTTTATCTATATCCTCCTCTTTAATTCTCGACTGATGGTACCCGAACCTTAAATCAATTTTAGAAAATACCTTTGCTGATTGCAACTGATCAAACAGATCATCTATTCTTGGTAACGGGTACTTATTCTTAATGGTCACATCATTTAACTTTCTATAATCAATACACATATGAAAACTTCCATCTTTCTTTTTCACAAATAACACTGGCGCTCCCCACGGGGAATGACTCGGTCTAATGAACCCTTTCTGCAATAGCTCTTCTAATTGCTTTTTCAACTCTTTAAGTTCTGCTGGTGCCATCCGATATGGAGCTTTAGAGATCGGCATGGTACCTGGCAGCAATTCAATGGTAAAGTCCACCTCTCTATTTGGAGCTAAACCAGACAAATCTTCAGAAAAAACATCAGCAAATTCCCTAACCACGGGAACTGCTTCCACTGACTGACTAGCTTCTACCAAACTTACTGAGGCTAAATAAGCCACACACCCAGCATTTATCAACTTTCTAGCTCTAATTGCAGAAATTAGAAACTTAGAGGTATAAAAAGGCATACCTTGGTATTCAAATACTGCACCATTAGGATGACAAAACCTGATCCTTTTCTTTCTGCAATCTAGCATTGCTCCATAAGTCTCAAGCCAATCCAGACCCAAAATAATATCATAATCTGTCAACTGCAGGGCATATAACCGACCCGGCATCTGGTTCCCTTCAATCATAACAGGAGCTTCATCTATATAGCTCGAAGTGAGCATGAACTCACCTGAGGGAACCTCCACTACTAACTCACAAGACTTTTCCTCAAAAGCATGAGTCATGCAATCTAGAAATTCTTCGGAAATGAAAGAATGAGAGGCACCCGAATCAAATAAAACTCTTGCTAAATAATCATAAAGAGGTAAAGTACCTTCTATCATATTTGATGCCTCCGCCTGGGCTCGGGTGATAGCCATAACCCGGCCTCTTCCTCGCTGCTGCGGTGCTCCTCTGCCACGACCTGCCTGTGGCTGCTGAAACTGCTGAGGCTGCTGCTGCTGCTGCACACCTCTTCCATACCCATACTCTCTTGGATAGGGGCAATTGCGGATCAAATGCCCCGGCTGATTGCAATTATAACATCTATATCCTGGTGGAATAATGGGCTGCCTGGCAATACTCTACTGCGACTCCTCCACCTCTGGCCTACCACGGTCTTGCTGAAATTGCTGTCGACCTCCCCATCCTCTTCCTTTACCTTTAAATGCTTGCTTCAATCTCTGGCCCCATTTGCCAAAGTCTGATGAAGAAGGTCCTGCTGGTGCTTTACCCTTACTCGCACCCACTGACTGCTGTGGTAGCCGAAAGCTACCTGAGCCTGACTCGCCCACCTGACGAGTCCGAATAGACCTCTCCAACGTAGCTGCCCTCTAAACTGCTTCTTCCACTGTTTTACACATGAGAGGTACTATTGCATCATGCAACTCCACTCTAAACCTCTAATGAAATATTCAACCATCATATTATTATCTGATACTACATAAGGCGCATAATGACTAAGTGCCATAAACCTCATCTGGTACTCTAAAACTGAAGAGTTACCTTGCTGGAGTGTCCGAAACTGCTCTCTCTTTACTTGCTGCACTTGAATCAGAAAGAATGTATCGTTAAATACATCAAGAAATTCCGACCAAGTGATAGCCTCTTCTGTCCTACCTGCTTCTGCATCTTCATACCATTCTGCAAACCCTTGGTAAGCAGCTAACACAACTTATCTGCTCTATGGTGACCCTTCATCTCATCAATGTTCGCCTGGATTCGGCTCCTAAAGGCGGCTGCAATCTCAGAAATTCTCAACTTGCATCACTGGTTCCTCTGCTAATAGCACTGGTGGTGGTGGTGGCACAGGTGCTGCAAAAGGCACCTCCACTCCTGGCGGAACTGGAGCGATAGGTACAGTCTCTCCATCCCTAGGTGGCACTACAACTGATGGTACCGGCGCCTGTTGATCCATCCTCCTTTGGATATCAGTGAGGCTCTCCCAGATCCTCTCTATCATACGCTGAGTGCTCTCTTCTGGATCATCTCCTCCACCACCCCAATCTCTTCTATCAGCCATTTCAAATTTCTACATAAACATAACACCAAACAAAAACAAAATAACAAATTATCAGAAACCAGGGCCCCTACCAGCAGTGTACAAAGACCAAAATAAGGCTATGTGTCTTTCTAGTTCCCTTATATTAACATGGACCTTGCTCTGATACCAACTGTGGCGGAACACCTCGTCCAAGCCCGTTAAACCGATAACGTACTTGATCCGAGTCCGCCTCCCGCGAACGGGCCGAAGCCTCGCAAGGGATACCACACCACAGTCCGTGTAAACACAAAGGAACACACCATTTCATATATATATTTCACAAGTTTACATAGCCATATTTCCAAAAAAACTGAAAGAAAGTACAAGAGCTTGGGGCATACCCCGAGGTACAACTGAAGAAAGTAACCAACTAGCTAGACTATACTACTGCTACTACACTACACTACTGAGACTACACTGCTAGAGGTACTGACCCTGCACCGCTACGACGAGGCTCTGAACTGGACGACGGTCGAGAAATGTCCTCCTCGCTCTCACCTGTGGGGGTAGGGGTGAGCCTCGCTAGTCACTGGCTCAGTAGGGAACTCCCCCAAAACTGAGCAAACCAAAACACAAGTACAAAAGCAGTAAATAGTACCAACAATTTATAGAACAGCTAAGCAGGATATGAAAGCTGTAAAAGTACTCACCGTCTGCCGACTACGAATAACAACTGTAATAATTAAATGGAAAATCAGTATAGGTGTACAAGCTAAAGTAGAGACAGCCAAACACGAGCCACGTGAACTGGTTCGCGACACCAGAGACTGACTCGGACAAGCTAACATAGGTCTACCTCTCAGTCTAGCAGCCACGGACGAAAGGTCCAGCTTCCGCTCCACGTGAAAAGGTCAAGCAAATGTGGAGACCAACTAAACACCACCACCTGCAGACCACACGGTCACAGGCCCATGCCTGGCACCTCTGGAGACCCTAGCCTGGGCCCTCTGGAGTGAGGCACTGGAAAAGGACTAGCTGGGGACCAGTGTCGACTACTGGTGTCCGTACCCCCAACTACGAGCGCGCTACAAGTGACTAAAGATAAACACAAGTGTCACTGTCCCACTGTCGTCTTTCCCTCAGCCGGACGTACAACTCAAACACAGGAGTGAGGGTGTTCAGGTCAGATGACACAGACCTCGACGGTACAACACAAGTACCGGGACAAAGCCTCGAGCTAACAGCCTGGCTCACAAAGAACCTGGGGCACCCAACTGGAGAGGTAACCACGGTAGGCGTCGTACTACTCGCCACGTACACAAAACCACGTGCACGTCACACACAAACCACGTGAAGACTCACGTAAACCGCGTGCACTAGTAGTCCACTACACGTGAACACGATGTAAGCACGTAAAGAACCAACCATCTAAGTACCCAGTACGCTAGTCTCAGAAACCACGAGCACTGAGTGCACCACAATTATCGTTGCATCGTTCGATACCAACAAATATTCAATATATCAATATTTAAACCAAAATCATGCTGGCGGCAACATCGACTGCCGTCGATGGGATGTAAACGGCAAGATATCTAGCCGTTAAGTTCCCAGCTGAAGAACCTGGTGTCAAACGATGTTGACACCAAGCTCCTCGGCTACCAGTTCTCACAGAAACCCTAGGCCGACTCCACAAGTGTCCTCGGCCCTAAAACCTGCGGGAAAACACGAGGAAACACTTCCTCTAACATGCATGCATCCTAATCAACTCGAAACAACATGTTTTCAATGTTAAATTGCTCAAACCACCCATGTACCCCGCATGGATACCATTACCCGAAAACATAATTATCATGCAGATTCATGTTTTCCAATTGCATTATCATAACCTATAGGAACTAATAGGGAACTAAAGGGACCTCGGTCCACGCTTACACGCTTAAACCTAAATTCTCCCAATCCACACCGAACCCTCCGCGAGCTCCTACGGTAATTGCACCACGGTTCGGCGTTTCCTGGCTGATTCATCACCGTCTCGCGTTCCACGTTCCTCCAATTATCCTTATACAGCTCTTGGAAGTAGTGGGGAAGCAAGAGGCATGAAAACAGGGCAAGGGAGAGAGTGATTGAGCTGAGGGAACTGCTCTCGGGTAGACTATATTTTGCAGGTCGCACAGGTTGTCGTCAATAAGGCTGTCGCCAATCAGACCGCCAAGGCTAGACGTCCATATCCCTTGTCGCCAAGTTCATATAATAAACGTCAATAAACATGGACGCCAACAAGTCAACGACCACCCCTGGCCGCCAACTCCTACTCAACTGCAGTAGGTCCTATTTTATTTCAATACCCAACCTGCACCACACCTACACACACCACGCGCCCAAACCACACTGGCCTCACAACGGCCACCATAACCAATACACACATGATCCATAAGGATTCGAAAAGCACGCGACGTTACATGACGACTTCAAGGATAATTCAATGGTGAGTAAGGTACTTCAAGTGGGTAATCTTTACAGTAGAATGATAGCAAATACCCAAGTAATTAAGGGGGTAACTTGGTAGGCTATTAGGATGAAGTTTAAGCAAGAGTTTTATCATGAAAAGTTGCTGAAATACAAGGCAGGACAGGTGCTGTCGACAGCCAGGAAGGGGCTGTCGATAGATGGCAACAGACAGAACTCAGGTTTGCTGGCTCTGTGGGTATCTGTCGACAGCAACAAGAGGGCTGTCGACAGATACACACAGTCCAAAAATCTAGAGTTCTGGAAGGCATGCGCCTGTCGACAGTTTTGAGCTGGCTGTCGACATGTAGCAGTAGAACTTTCAGAAATGATGTTTAAATCCATTCTAAACACCCTAACTATAGAACTTATAAACCAAGGCATGATTTATATCAAATGAAAGAGTCTAATTGGAGTTCTTACAGTGGTTTATAAACTGAACAAGCGAGATGAAACGAGAGATTTGTAATTCAAGCTTATCTAGCTAGAAACTAGACATAGTATAGTGTTGGAAGTGTGGTCTTGATAGCAATGGTTTGTTGGAAGATTCCTACAAGATAAATACTAAAACATAAAATGTTTCATGGATCTAAATCAAGGCATGAAGTACCAAACATCTGGACAGAAGTTAGTCACAAGTTCTAATGGTATTGTGACTTCTATCAAAATTCTATAACGTATACAAGGATCAAGAGTGGAAGAAGATAAAGAAGAGATGATCTGGAAGTAAAACAAGTATCTTCTCCTCTCCCAATGTAAGAATATTCAACAAAACTAGAGGAAGAACAGTAGGATTACAGATATATCAACTTGACTAATCAACACGAGTTATTTATCATGTGTGGAGAACAAGATTAAGGAAAAGGAGATGAATCCTACACATGAATGGCTAGGAACCTACTACAACATGATACTGGAAGGAAATCCTTTCCAAACAGGGATTATGTGAACTCAAAGTGTAGCTTCTATAGCAACTCAAAACATACATATAGTGTTAGAGGTGTTCATGACACTAGAGGATAAGTTTGGACATCCAAACAGTAGGTTCTAAAGCATGTCCAAGAACATGAGTTAGAGAAGAAGGAAAGAGGGTTGAATTCTACAAACACACATACTAAAACATAATTATAGGAAATGAACACACAATTCTTAAGAGAACTCTCAAGTTCAAAGGCAGGTATGTAGGTATTCATGAATTCTTTTGCAAAGGTAGGAGACAAGGATTAAGAAAGAAAAGAGAAGAGAATAGACTAGAGAAGAGAATCCTACCCAACTGGAGAAAGGATGAAGTTCTTCTCTTCTCCTTAACGAAGGAGTCCACAGTATCTAGAAGAGGGAAACTCGTAGAGGAAGCCACAACAGCTTCAATTGGAGCAGCTCATCACCTCCAGGAAGTAGTAGCACGCAGTAGTAGAAGTTTCCTCCAAGCAACGACAACAGCCCACTATGGAAGGAACTACTCCAGCAGCTCCTTCAGCCACAGCTCTAGCTAGCAGCAAGAGACAGCAAGTATAATAGTGGGTGCAAGAACAGGGAAGGAGCTAACGCTGGAAAGGTTCGCAATATGGTGTGGAGATCTTCTTTTATAACCCAACAAGGTTCCATGCACAAGGGCACGTTGGCCGCCCAGGTGTCACTGTAGAAACCATTTGATTTCCATGGCAACACGTCTCACATGCATGCTCTTCAAAGCTTACACCTATAGGGTTAATGTGTAGGCCTCACACCATGGTAAGGTGGCTCACACAACCCCTAACACGTAGGCAAATAAAATTATCCAGAAAATCACCACCGTAAATAGCCCCTAATTTGGCTGGCCCAAAGATCCTCATGTAAACATATTCAAATGATGTCTATTTGTGTTGAAATTTCTTCCATAGGCTAATATGATGTTTTTACAAATTATGGTGATTTTAGTTTAATTTTTATAATTTATTTTACAGTAGGTGAAAAATCACCCGGAAAATAGTTGCGTCGCCTTAATCTCAAAATCCGTACGTCAATAATTCCAGATATTTATATTTCTGATATCACCATATTTTTCTAAGAATTATGGTGTTCTCGGATTTTATTTTTGTTACAGTTTTTCGGTGTCGCCCTGTCGGAGCGCGCACCTCTAAGTACGACACTGGGGTAACGTTAATTAATACTAATCCGATCCAAATATCAATTATTTCATTTTAAGACTAATGCTTAAGTCTAATAACTTTATTATTCATATTTTTCAACAAATAAAATTTTTTTCGGGGTGTTACAACTCTCCCCCACTAAACAGAGTTTGGTCCTCCAAACTTCTTGACTAGTTTGGATGGATCACAAAGATGTAAGTTTTCAGTCTTTGAAACTTTATCTAATCCAGATAAGTTTCACCAATCCCGTCATGATTATTATGCCATACGATGTTTACACTCTCTATATAATCATATCATCGTTAGTTGATGGGAATCTAAATATTATCATCTTTAGATATTAAAGAGCCATGTTGTGATTATGGGTTTAATTAGATATAACCTTCACTATGTTCTTTATCACTGGCAGTAGTATATCATACTCAAAGTCTCCCCCACTAAGGAATAACCTTACTCCTTAGAGAGTTATGTAAATACATATTTCCTAGGGAAAGGTAATAAAGTATGACAAGAATGATGAGTGTGAAAAATATGAACATAGACAACAATGATTTTATTTCTCACATAAGGTTTCTATTACAGAACTCCATAATCAGCCTTGCAAAATTACATTGATTGGCAAAACTTACCAAGTTTTGTCATGCTATAGCAACTTGAAGGGTTGCGGAATTCCCTATATGGTAATATAGAAGGGGGGTTGAATAGATTACTGCCGATTAAAAATGTTTATCACCTTCTTTTCTTTAAAACATAGATTATCAGAACAATATTAAACTCTAAGCTATGTGTGGATGTGTGTGACTTGATGACAGATAGATAGCAAACTACAGTACATATGTATAGACGCCGTGCCTACCAAACATCTAGCGTAAAAGCGTTCAAACCACGAGACACGCAGATTTATGTGGTTCGGAGTACACAACTCGTGTATCCTACATCCACGAGCCACACACACACACAGAACAATCTGCTTATGAGCTAGTTTACAAATTACAACTCACACACACGTGTTATCTGATGTGCAACCACGATCAGATCAACACCCACACACATGTATCAAGCACAAGGACTGCTTGACACAACACACACACACAGATACGAAAATGTAGAAATAGAGAAGAGTTTGAGAGTTGAAGAACAAATCCAAATTTGTAAACTCTTCTGGTAAACGTCTGGCTGGACTTCGCTTCGTCTTGATGATCACAAGTTGATGGAGACACTTGAATCCACGACGTTCAGGCTTCACCTTCCGCTGGAGAGACTTCTCTTCTTGGTTCTGGGTGGTAGGTTGAAGCAGAGCAGCAGAACAAGACTTCTCTTGAGAACTCTTTAGGGTTTTTTGCTTGGAGGCTGCTTGTGTACGAGATCCATTTGACAAAAGTTGCTTATATAGTGGTGTTTACATATGGAGAGTCGTGGTGGAGAGAAACACCATCTACGACAACTTAGAAACTTTCAGTATCTAAAGATCTCCTTTGTCTGTCGATAGGTCTGGGTGCATCTGTCGACAGGAAGAACAGTTTTGCAAAAGCCAGAAGTCTGGAACTTCAGTTCTGTGCAATCTGTCGACAGCCGATGGGCATCTATCGACAGATATCTGCAATTGTGTAAAAGATAGATTTCTGGAAGTTCAGGTCTGTGGGATCTGTCGACAGTTGACTTGGCATCTGTCGACAGATGGATGTTTTCTGAACTTTGTGTCTTCTGGCTGATCACACCTGTGCAATCTGTCGACAGGTACATTGGGGTCTGTCGACAGGTGACCTAGTTCCTTACTTTTGTGATCTTTTTCACTTGTTTTGTGAGAGCTTGGCTTCATGCATTTGTACCTACATGATAAAACATGTATTGTTAAGTATAATGAATACATAGATAACCAAGTATTATATCAAGTTCTTTGTCATGTATCAAACCTCAATTAAACTTATTCATCATCAAAAACATGTTGTTAAAAACATTATAATGAAAACCCAACATTCTCCCCCTTTTTGATGATGACAAAATTATTCAATTAGTGCACAATTGAGGTTTCTCCCCCTTTTGACAACATCTAACGGTATTCACAATAGTCACACACAATGATATAGCAAAGGACTGTGATTTCATTGATGAGATATGAAGCATACATAGTACAAAATGTGATGACTGAAATGAAAGGGAAAGAAATTACATGACCATGAAGTGGAAAAACATAACTCAGAACATGACAGACACATGTAAAAAAAAGAAAACAGACAGTGACTCCTTGACCCATAGACTCTCTATGTAGCATCATCGCCAGGCGGTGCAGAGGCTCGACGGCTTTCCTGAAGCCTAGTGAGACGTAGCTGCAGTTGAACTTGAGTGTCCGCTATTGCTTCCATGTTAGCATCCACTGTGTCCAATCGTGCATGAATCTTATCAAATCCAGTGGACATCTAGAGTTGCATCTGAGCAAGAAGATCACGCAGAGAAGGCTCATCATCTGCATCACCATCATTATCTCCCGGAGCATCAAGAGGCTCAGACTGGGAGTCTTGATCATCTGCTTCTTCATCATCATCAGCAACATTCGCATCATCATCATCAATCTCATGATCTACATCCATGGCAACAGCCGGTGCCTTTCCTTTGAGCTCACGAGTGACGACTCCATCGATGAGCTTGTATCCCATCCTATGTGTAGCAGTGAGATCGAAACTACTGCAGGAGTTGAGCGTGATACATTCACTGTCCGGAATGTCGATTCCAATGAACTTCAGAAGGGAGGTGATTGGACAAGCAAAAGGCATGGACCTCCGGGGTTGGTAGAAGCATTGGTGGATAAGACCAACCATGAGAAGAGGGAGATTTATGGGTTCACACTGGAGGAAAAAGGTGAAGAGTGATTTATGAACATCGGTGACAAGTTCCCGACTCCCATGCTTTGGCGCAATCATGGTTGTGAAGATGTGATGGATCATCCGGTTCAATGGAGGGAAGGAATTGACATTCAATTTGGAAATTTTCTTTGTGCCCACATATTCTTCAAGAGTGAGGAGATGATAGTACACAGTAGCATCCGGAGTATGGGTGAGGATGTATGTTCCGGAGTTGGGGATTTGAAGGGCTGTGCTAATGAGGTTGGCAGTGAGTTGGAAAGTGGTGCCCTTCACAGTTGTGTAGAAATGCTTGTCCTGAGAGAAGCCAAGATGATTGAAGAAGTCACGTACGACAGTGGGAGAATAAGCCGTGTGACTGTAGAGAAAGGACGTCCACCCCTGAGTGTCAAATAGGGGTTGGAGGTTGGGAAAGAGATCTGCCAAGGATTCAAAATCTACATACCTAGGCTGAACAAACTTGCTGAATGACCCCTTAGAATGAGTGAGATGGAGATGGGGAGGAACCACAAGTTCGGGCAAACGGTCGTCCCGAAGCTTCGTGCGGCGCTCAGCAGTAGCCCCGTCGTCGTCGCCGGCTCGAGATGAGGAGGGACGGCGGCGAGCGGCTAGTTTCTTTGCCTTGGGAGCCCTGTAGAGTGTGGAGGGATGAAGTGCAAAGAGGGAGGATGAAGAAAAGAGGCCCACTGCAGAGATAGGATAGGAGAGATGAGAGGTAGGGTTTGGTCCAGGAGGAAGCAGGGGCTCGGTTTGGAGAAGAAAGAGAGGGATTTGAAGGTGGCGAAGAAGAAAGAGACGTGGTTGCCTTTTTAAAGAGGGTGGATGGGAGTTCAGAAGGCAAGGGTCCCACCAAATCCGTCGCCAAACGGCGTGCCCGTTGGCTTTCCCAAATCGGGTCTGCCGCCGGCTGTCGACAGACGCTAGGGGATCTGCCGACAGATCCTTCAGAAAATCTGCCAGAAAATTTTTGTGTGGATTTTGAAGGAGAAATTGTGAGCAAATGTTACACATTCTATGATTAAGGTGTAAAATGGGTATACACACATTGGAACCCACCAAAGACATGGATATGAAAAGCCATTTCATTTTCCCTTATAGTTTAAACATAATACCCAAGGAATTTTAAGTTAGAGCATTAAGAAAACACCTACTAAAGTGAAGAACAATGCACTCTCACCCTTCGTTGTATAAACACAGTTGAAGACAACACAATCCCCATTTTGTTGATAGGCAAATGATGCATGAAATGAATATGTATATGTCAAGACAATCATAAAACCAATTACCTTGGGATTTAAGACTCAGTGGAGGCTTCACACTATTTCATTTTTATTTGCAATTCAGAAAGACAATGGGAAAAAGTGGTACTTAAGAGGACTTCACACCTTTTGACGTGAGGACTGACATTACAAGTTCCCATACCCCCAGTTACTCAGTGGAAGTGTCTAGCATACCGTTGTACAGAGTTGATGAGTGAGCCTTTTGACGCGAGGGCAGACATGTGTGATGCCCATCACCCCGGTTACTCAGCAAAACACAACATTGCTCTATATTTATCCCAATTTGAAGTTGATTTTTATTTTTCTTATGAAAATATGTTTTTTCAGAAATAGGTAGCTGTTCTCCAAGTATTGCTTTAAAAGCTCAAGATCAAGTAGTTTATATGATTAGCTATCAATATTAGACATTCAGTTCCATGACCAATAGACTGATCAAGTAAATTGAGAACTATGTTTGCCTACAAAGTAATTATTTAGAGGAGTGAGGTGAATATCCTTGAGAGTTGTGAAATGTTTTCAGAATGATAGAATCTAAACCCAAACATGAGTAGTATGTGAAAATCATAGTGGTATAAGGAATAGCTTAAATATCATTTGTACATGGTGTGGTCAAACATGCATTTACACCTTATAGACACCTTATATGTTAAACATGAAGCTGCTCACTGAATATGTGAAGAAATGGGCTTGAAGTTCCAACTTTCAGTGTGTCTGTCGACAGAGAGAAATGGCCTGTCGACAGGATCACACAAACATAAGATTAAGGGTTCTGGGAGGCAGAGACTGTGCATATCTGTCGACAGAGGAAAGTGGACCTGTCAACAGATGTAGACAGTGTGCAGAAATAGAGTTCTGTCTGGCCTGATCTGTCGACAGGGGGCTTGTAGGCTGTCGACAGATTCCTATTCAAAGACAGTGTAAGAATGGAATGAAAGACAGAATTGTTCAAAGGTTGTGAGGGAATTGAGATAGACAAAATTGAGTGATTTCCTTCACATTAGCATTCATCTAACCTTAACTTGCTCCCCCATAATGTGTGCTATTTTGTACAAAGTTACTGAAGTTCATGAAGACAAATTTGCACATCTAGAGCAATCAAATAAGAACACCAAGCATGTAGTAAGACAGACCATCAAATTTTTTCATATTTTCAAAGAGAATTTTGAATGTGCATAATTGTAAAGAAACTAATTCCATATGTAGAGTACATGCCCCTTTCATGCCACATGACCATGGATACTTGGCGGAGAATATTTTCTCACGCATAATGAGAGTTTCCAAACAAGCATAACTTGTTCTTCCACACCTCACCATTTGATATACCTCAAAGTTAGTGCACACAAGGGACATATGCTTAACATTTGTGTGAAGTTTCATTGCAATTTACACAAACCCAATTCTCTTCTCAATGTGGTGAATCTATCTTCTGCCAGAGGTTTGGTAAAGATGTCAACCAATTGTTTTTCAGTGGGTATGAAGCTAATTTCCAAGGTTTTATTGGCTACCTCATCTCTCAAGAAATGATGACGAATCTCTATGTGTTTTGTCCTAGAGTGTTGAATGGGATTCTTTGATAGATTGATTGCACTAGTGTTGTCACATAAGATAGGTGTGCATCCAATATTGATGTTATAGTCACACAGTTGACTCTTTATCCACAACACTTGTGTCGCACAACTCCCTGCAGCAACATATTCTGCCTCTGCAGTGGAGAGTGCTACTGAGTGTTGCTTCTTGGATGCCCACGAAACCATGCAACCACCAAGCATTTGACAATAGCCACTAGTGCTTTTCCTGTCAATTTTACATCCAGCGTAGTCTGCATCAGAATAAGAAATCAACTCAAAACTACTACCTGTTGGATACCAAAGGCCCAAGTCATACGTATCTGAGAGATATCTGAAAATTCTCTTGACTGCAATTAAATGGCTTTCCTTTGGACTAGATTGGTATCTAGTACAAAGACAAACACTGAATTGTATGTCCGGTCTACTTGCAGTAAGATAAAGGAGTGAGCCAATCATACATCGGAATTGTTTGGCATCTACCGATTTACCTTTCTCATCACTTTCTAGCTTAATGCTTGTGCTCATGGGTGTTGAGGCATGTTTAGCTTGTTCAAACTGAAACTTTTTTAGTAGCTCTTTAACATATTTTTCTTGGTTGATGAAGAATCCGTCTTCTAACTGCTTAACCTGCAAACCAAGAAAAAATTGAAGCTCCCCCATAAGACTCATCTCAAATTCACTGTGCATATGTTTATAGAATTCTTCACACAGTGAAGGATTAGTAGAACCAAAGATAATGTCGTCCACATAGACTTGAACAACAATTATGTGATTGCGAACTTTCTTTGTAAAGAGAGTTTGGTCTACCTTACCTCTTGAGTAGTTTTTGCTTACCAGATAGGTGCTCAGCCTGTCGTACCAAGCTCGTGGTGCCTGTTTCAAACCATAAAGAGCTTTGTGCAATTTAAATACATGGTTTGGTTTATCATGATCCTCAAAGCCAGGTGGTTGAGAGACATAGACTTCCTCTTTTATGTAGCCATTCAAGAAGGCAGTTTTGACTTCCATTTGAAACAATTTAAACTTGTTTGAGCATGCGTATGCTAACAATATTCTAACTTCTTCTAGCCTAGCTACAAGTGCAAAGGATTCTTCAAAGTCCACACCAAACTCCTGATTATATCCCTTTGCAACCAGTCTAGCCTTGTTTCTCACCACTTTACCCTCTTCATTGAGTTTGTTCCTATAAACCCATCTTGTCCCAATTACAGAAATTTCAGGGGTTCTAAGAACTAAACTCCAGACATTATTTCGTTGAAATTGCCCAAGCTCCTCATGCATAGCATTAATCCATGAGTTTTCTTTTAATGCTTCTTCAACATTTTTAGGTTCCACTTGAGATACCAAAGCTAAATGATCCTGTTCAACTATTTGATTAACCTTAGACCTAGTTTGAACTGAGTCATTTATGTCACCTATGACATTCTCAAGTGGATGGTCTTTAGAGTACCTCACATTAGTGACTGTTGAAGGTCCGGGTTGATCTTGCATTCGAGGAGCTTGTTCTGGAGGAGGGGTGGCTGGAGGACTTTCAACTTGAGGTTGATCTTGTTGTTGTGGATCTTGTGTAGGTACTTCTTCTTCATTTCTGAACAAGTGTCTGTCATCTTCATCATCGTACCTGCGAAGATATCCACTTTTAGTTTTGAGACTTGTTTTAGAGATTGCATTTGGTTTTCTTTGTAGTTCTCCAAGTGTTGTATCTTCAGTTTCATCTGCAAACCTGTAAAGATTAGAACTGTTAGGCTTGGTTTGAGATTCATCAAATACAACATGTGGAGTTTCTTCCACTGTTCTAGTTTCCAGATTAAACACCCTATAGGCTCTAGAGTGTTCTGAGTATCCAAGAAAAATACCTTGATCGCTCTTGGCTTCAAACTTGTCCAAATCATTTTTATCATTGTTATGTATGAACACTTTTGAACCAAAAACTCTAAAGTACCCAATGGTGGGTTTTTTACCTTTCAGAAGTTCGTAGGGAGTTTTCTTGAATACCGATCTTACCATGTCTCTGTTAAGAATGTAGCATGACATGTTTACCGCTTCTGCCCAAAAGGTTCTTGCAAGTTAATTTTCGACCAGAAGCGTACGAGTCATCTCCACCAAGGTTCTATTCTTCCTCTCCACAACCCCATTTTGCTCTGGAGTTCTTGGGGAGGAAAACAAGTGTTCTATACCTTGGTTCCTACAAAAGTCAGAGAAGGAGTTATTGTCAAATTCTCCCCCGTGATTAGTGCGGATGGAGCATATTTTGTTGACATTTACATGCTCAATTTTATTGAAAAATTCTTCAAAGAGATTCAGTGCTTCGTTCTTGTGAGCCAGAAATTTCACCCAAGTGAACCTCGAGAAATCATCTACAATGACAAAACCATAACGCTTGCCATTGAGACTTAGTGTTCTTGTAGGTCCAAATAGGTCCATGTTCAACAGTTCATAAGCTTTAGAAGTACTCACCGGTGCTTTTGATTTGAAGGATTTCCGAGTTTGTTTTCCCTGTGCACATGCATCACAAAAATTTTCATTTTTATTGAATGGAATTTCAGGAAGTCCACTTACCAATTTGAGCCTCATGATCTTGTGCAACACATTATAGCTAGCATGACCAAGCCTACGATGCCACAATGTAAGCTCGTCCTGTTTGTTTGCTACAAGACACAAATTATCATTTTCTGGATCATCTAAGTCAACCATGTAGATGTTGTTTATTCTTTTTCCAGAAAATTTCAGACTTCCTGTTTCCTTATCAATAATTTGACATGAATTGGATTCAAAGACAATTTTATGACCCTTATCACACAATTGACTTATGCTAAGCAAATTGTGATGAAGGCCATCAACAAGTAAAACATTGTCTATGGAGTTAGAGGCAAACTTACCAACCTTACCTGAGCCGATGATCTGGCCTTTGTTGTTACCTCCAAAAATCACTTGACCTCCATCTTTTTCCACGAGCAAACAGAATTCTCCTTTGTCGCCCGTCATATGCCTCGAGCAGCCACTATCCAGGTACCATTTGTTTTGATTATGGGCTGCTAGGCATTCCTGCGCATGTGGATCAGACAAGAGGTTTTGGTACCCAAATTACTTTGGGTGCCGTTGTATCATTCATGCCAAACAGTAAATGCTTAGGGATCCAAACTTGTTTGTATTTCAATTTATTTGGATTGTTCCAGCATTGTTTTTCAGTATGCCCGACCTTTTTGCAGATTTTGCATGATGAAGGTTTATGAACAACAGTGGGGTTGACATTCTTGGGAGCATGTATTGGCATCATACCCTTTTGTTGCCTTGTTAATTTTGGTTTAGGAGCATGTTGTTTGTCCTGTCGACAGCCCTGTTTGGTGCTTGTGGCAAATTCTTCACGTTGACTAGGAGCAAACTTGATAGCTTTAGGTTCCTGTTTTTTACCCTTGAGTTGATTTTTCTTGTTCTTAGAAGGGTTTTGTTTGCTAGAGCTTGGGTTAGGATCAATGAAATCGGTTAGCAATTTTTTGCCAATTTCCTTTGGCTTTGAATTTTGAAACCCAATCCCATGTCTTGCAACAAACACATTTGAACCTAGAATGGCATCCAGATTCTGTTTACTTTTGACAAAGCTAGATAAATCTTTAGACTTACCTTTTATTTCCTTTTCAGCTTGTTCCAATGTTTCTTTTAGATTAGCATGCTCACTTTTAAGAGTTTCAAGAGAGTTCATTAGATCATCTCTTTCCTTTTGAACTTCTTGAAACTTAAGTTTCATGCTATCCAATTCATCACTGTGTGTTTGTTCATCAATCTTCATCATTTCAATTACCTTATTCAAGGATTCAATTTCTTCATTATTGTTTGACTCATGAACAAGGGAATTGACTTTCTTCTTGAGTGCTTTATTTTTAGACTTGTATTCACAGAATTTTTCAAATAGAACAGTATAAGCTTCTTCCCATTCAGTAATAGAATATGTTTTAAAGGAAGAATTTACCTCATTGGAATCATCACTCCTTGCCATGAGACACTGAATCTCATCATCTCCTGAGGTAGCTTGACTGTTTTCGTCCTCGTCTTCATCGCTCCAAGTAGCCAACATTGCCTTGGCTTTCTTTAACGTGAACTTCTCCTTTTTCAGCTTCTTCTTGAGCTCGGGGCACGCTCCTCTCATGTGTCCCTGCTTCTTGCACTCATAGCACACAACTTCAGATTTCTTGTTAGAGGAATCAAATCTGTTGGTACCCTTTTGGAAAGGTTTCGAGTTACCTGAACCACTTCTTTTGAATTTCAGAAACTTCTTAAACTGTCTAGTGAGCATGGCCATCTCGTCATTCTCACTATCACTAGAGGTTTCAGACTCAATACCTTCCTGTTGGGCATTCTTTTTAGAATCTGAAGAGATTTTCTTGGAAGCTTTCAAGGCAATTGACTTCCTTAGATTCTCTTCAGTTTCTTTTCTTTTGACATTGAGTTCATATGTCATTAATGAACCTATTAGTTCATCCACTTTCATTGTTGAGAGATCTTTAGAATCCTCAATGACAGTGACTTTGGTGTTCCATGAGGATGGAAGAGACCGAAGTATCTTCCTCACCAAATCACTCTCTGAGTATTCTTTTTTAAGACTTTTCAGACCGTTTATAAGAATCATGAATCTAGCAAACATGTCAGAGATGGTTTCATCATTGTTCATCTTAAACATCTCATATTCTGAAACCAACATGCTTACCTTGGATTCTCTTACCTGAGACGTACCTTCATAAATCAACTCGAGCTTGTCCCACATCTCCTTTGCTGAGGTGCATGTGGAGACTCTTGAGTACTCCTTTAGGTGGACTGCGCATTGCATCATGTTGAGGGCGCTCCAGTTGAGTGTCCCCTTGGCGATCTGGTCCTTAGTCTAGGTATCCTCATCCTGAGGCAATTCGTATGCTCCTTTTCTGACTATTTTCCATAGTTTGAAATTTTGTGCTCGTAGAAACACCTGCATTCGATTTTTCCAATACGGATAGTCAGTGCCATCAAAGAAGGGTGGCCTAGTCACTGAGTGTCCCTTGGCCATATACCCCTTGTTAGACTCCATTAGACCATGAATCTCCTGATCGTAAGATCAAATAAGTAAAGCAGTAAATCGGAGAAACTTGGCTCTGATACCAATTATAGGGTTGCGGAATTCCCTATATGGTAATCTAGAAGGGGGGTTGAATAGATTACTGCCGATTAAAAATGTTTATCACCTTCTTTTCTTTAAAACACAGATTATCAGAACAATATTAAACTCTAAGCTATGTGTGGATGTGTGTGACTTGATGACAGATAGATAGCAAACTACAGTACGTGTATTGACGCCGTGCCTACCAAACATCTAGCGTAAAAGCGTTCAAACCACGAGACACGCAGATTTACGTGGTTTGGAGTACACAACTCGTGTATCCTACATCCACGGGCCACACACACACGCAGAAAAATCTGCTTATGAGCTAGTTCACAAACTACAACTCACACACACGTGTTATCTGATGTGCAACCACGATCAGATCAACACCCACACACGTGTATCAAGCACAAGGACTGCTTGACACAACACACACACACAGATATGAAAAAGTAGAAACAGAGAAGAGTTTGAGAGTTGAAGAACAAATCCAAATTTTTAAACTCTTCTGGTAAACGTCTGGCTGGACATGAAGCTTTGTCTTGATGATCACAAGTTGATGGAGACACTTGAATCCATGACGTTCAGGCTTCACCTTCCGCTGGAGAGACTTCTCTTCTTGGTTCTGGGCGGTAGGTTGAAGCAGAGCAGCAGAACAAGACTTCTCTTGAGAACTCTTTAGGGTTTTTGCTTGGAGGCTGCTTGTGTATGAGATCCATTTGACAAAAGTTGCTTATATAGTGGTGTTTACATATGGAGAGTCGTGGTGGAGAGAAACACCATCTACGGCAACTTAGAAACTTTCCGTATCTAAAGATCTCCTTCGTCTGTCGACAGGTCTGGGTGCATCTGTCGACAGGCATAACAGTTTTGCAAAAGCCAGAAGTCTGGAACTTCGGTTCTGTGCAATCTATCGACAGCCGATGGGCATCTGTCGACAGATATCTGCAATTGTGTAAAAGACAGATTTTTGGAAGTTCAGGTCTGTGGGATATGTCGACAGTCGACTTGGCATCTGTCGACAGATGGATGTTTTCTGAACTTTGTGTCTTCTGGCTGATCACACCTGTGCAATCTGTCGACATGTACATTGGGGTCTGTCGACAGGTGACCTAGTTCCTTGCTTTTGTGATCTTTTTCACTTGTTTTGTGAGAGCTTGGCTTTATGCATTTGTATCTACATGATAAAACATGTATTGTTAAGTATAATGAATACATAGATAACCAAGTATTATATCAAGTTCTTTGTCATGTATCAAACCTCAATTAAACTTATTCATCATCAAAAACATGTTGTTAAAAACATTGGAATGAAAACCCAACACAACTAGATTCAAGCACTTCTCGCTATACTCCAATCCTATTGACTTTTACATAAAGATTACTTCTAATAACTTCAGTCCATTCCCCTTATGGCTTAAGGTCTTCCCGGACTCTTGTCTTTGTCCTAGGGTGATTTGGACAATTGGAGACTTGATGCTGTAAACTTCCACACCTTAAACATGCTCCTATTCTCCACCAACAGTTCTCTTTGACATGGCCTGGTGTGTGACAACACATACAAACTTCCTTAGGTTGTGCCTTAACGTTCGCTTGCTTGTTGGCCTTCTTACTCTTTTTGTTCTCTTTGCTCCGCTTCATCTTCTGTTTGCCAGCTATTTCTCTATTACTAGGGAGAACTGTCGTCTTCCGTATAGACACTGTAATACTCACTGTTTCTTGAGAGTTTGAATTACGAATGTTCTTATGCAGTTTCATTTTTCCTTGGTCATCAATGGGAACTACCTGTTCTAAGGACTGAGCAAGGTTGTCCATTGCATGTTGAACCTCTTTCCAATGTGCTTCTTCTCCCATTACGCGGGCTGAGTAAACAAATTTAAATTAAGTTAATCAAAACTGTAATCACCTGATTGAGGTCAAGTCTAGAAAATATGGAGTTGATTCTTTTGAAACTTCCTACTGACCCAAGTCAATTTGTTTGGACAAGTTGACACACCATGTTACAGATTAGTTGAAGCAAAACTTTGGGATTTAACTTAACTTTAAAATAATTTATTCTTGTGTTACAGTTAGAAGAGAAATTTGATGAGTTCAAACTTAAAGAGAATGCCATTTAAGAGTTCAAGAAATTATCTGACCAAATTTAAATTCTAGTGCAAAATGTTTGTATATTCCTACATTTCTTTAGAGATTTTCCTAGTTGGATTTTTTTTTTACTTCTCTTTTTCACTAATTTGTTTGGTTGTCTACTCCAGTAGAAGTAAACAGATTCAATCTTACACTATGTATATAAGGTTTGTGAGATTTAAAACGATCTCAAAACTTTGAGTCATCAATTGTGTGAGTGTTCCACACATTTGAGTTATTAAAGAGTTTCACTTGATTTAGTGAGGGATGGAGATAAATGAGGATTGACTAATTCATTTCAGTGGTATAATGATTTAGAATTCAAGAAAATTGAAAAGTCAACGAAAAAATACATCACGAGGATAGTCATGAAATCTATATAATTGATTGAACCATTCATTTACTAATTCTTATTTAGAGTTGGATATAATAACATATCAATGCAAAAGTCATTTTGACGTAAATTAAGGGATGAATAGGTTTGACTTTTCCTTCGGTAGGAGAGGGCTCCCTTGGAGAAGTCATATGTGTGTTTATCATTTTTCACCCGACCTTGAATTTTTATCATTCTACTAGGTTTACTTGAATTATGAAATTTTTAGGTAGGCCAAATTGTGAGAAATTAGAAAGACGCTATTTTGATGGAATCGCCAAAATTGCATTTTTCTTTTTCGGTGGGAGAGTTGACTTTTTATTGGTAAGAGTTATGATTTTTCTGATATTTTTATTGGGTTCAAATGGGGGGTACTTCCTTATTTACATGTAATATCTTAAGTAAATGTTATAATCAAAATATAACATTTACTTAAATGATATGGAATGTAAATAAGGTATGAGTTTCAGTTCTATAGGGTGCCTGCTGACTCTTCTAACTGACTGAAGAAGGACCAGTTCATCACAAACTGGTGTCTGTCGACAGCTAGGTAGTGGCTGTCGACAGCTACTGTCCTCCCAGAACCAATTTCTGGGGTCTGAGCACATCCGTCGACAGACCAGAGTCGGCTTTCGACAGGCGAGGAACATCTGTCGACAGGTCAAGGTTATCTGTCGACAGCTACTCTCAGTTCTGCATTTCTAGGTTCTGGAAGCATGATACCTGTCGACAGGTAAATGTTGGCTATTGACAGGTGAGATCTAAACTTTCAGAAATGTGGTAAAACGACCACAGGAAATTCTACCAAAAGTTTCTATGAATCCTTACATGATTAACAACATCTAAATGGTCTTATTTCGAGTTCTAAACACCATGTTTCATAAGGGAAACAAGTAAAACAATAGGGATATACTGTGGCATGGAAATCTAAGGAAAGATAACAACTAAAAATGTAACACTTCCTGACAACATTTTCTTACTTCTAATGGGATAAGTTTCATAGTATGCTTGAGTCAAAACACAAACTTTAGCTAAGACATGATTTCAAGGAATGGAACAACACTTCTATGGTTGTTTCCAGAATTAGAGACAAGTGTGTGTACAAGGTAAACACTTTAAACATGAGATTCTTATATAGGAATAAGGAGCAAGAATGAAGGAAAGAAGGAAGGAGGAATCCTACAGAACATGGAATAAAAGGAAATATGGGTTTACACAAATGAAGATATTATAAGCATGAGGTTATGAAAGTGGAGAAGAATTGTAGGAAGGAAACTACCTCTAGATATTCCGTTCATACTCAATACAATCTATACCTGACTTTTACCTATCTAGCTTAACCTCAGGCTTTCTACCCATCCTCACAGGTCACTACAGGATGTTGAGGACCATAACTCTTTGAATCCTCAACCAATGCTCTGATACCATTCTATCACATCCCGTCATTTAATATATCTATAAATGTTGGAACGTGTGCGAACGAGAAGTCAAGAGTAAAACTGAACTAATTGAACATTAAATTTGCTCAGAGGCTTCACTAAATAAAAATTATTATTCACCATTCAATAGGTGTTACATGGTTCTTGATTTACATTGAAAAAAAAAATAAAATGCCACCATGGTTGGTCTCTCCACACACATATCCCGATGTCCCGCCTTTTAGAACTGCAGATACCTGAAAAAGTAGGATTTGGTGAGCTAACTAGCCCAGTAGGATTCAAATTCTCAAATCAAAGGATTAAATTGTATGATGATCACGGAAAAGACTTGACTGATATCAAAGATGAACGAACAAGTATCTTAATATGATAGTGAAATTGGAACAGTAGTACTGAAATACAAAATGTGCTCAGGAATTCACAGTGAATCTCATAGCCTACTTCATATATAAATTCTCACAGGACAGGTAACATGATGACCATAGTCAAAAAGTATTTGATGCAATGCCAGACATCCCGACGCCCTTTATCATTCCACGTGGTCCGAAAATGAATTTGGGTGCTCCTCCCAGGACTGGACCAGCCCTATTTGCACAGGCATATTAATCAAGGGGGTCCAAGGACCCAATAAATGTCATCATCATCAATTAATCATATCTCACATGGTGTTCAAGCATTTGAACTCTCAAGACATCAGGTTATATCAACTCAATTACCGAATGCCGGAGAATGGACTCAACGGAGTACCATTCAAAGTTGACGACTTCAAGGATAATTCAATGGTGAGTAAGGTACTTCAAGTGGGTAATCTTTACAGTAGAATGATAGCAAATACCCAAGTAATTAAGGGGGTAACTTGGTAGGCTATTAGGATGAAGTTTAAGCAAGAGTTTTATCATGAAAAGTTGCTGAAATACAAGGCAGGACAGGTGCTGTCGACAGCCAGGAAGGGGCTGTCGACAGATGGCAACAGACAGAGCTCAGGTTTGCTGGCTCTGTGGGTATCTATCGACAGCAACAAGAGGGCTGTCGACAGATACACACAGTCCAGAAATCTGGAGTTCTAGAAGGCATGCGCCTGTCGACAGTTTTGGGCTGGCTGTCGACAGGTAGCAGTAGAACTTTCAGAAATGATGTTTAAATCCATTCTAAACACCCTAACTATAGAACTTATAAACCAAGGCATGGTTTATATCAAATGAAAGAGTCTAATTGGAGTTCTCACAGTGGTTTATAAACTGAACAAGCGAGATGAAACGAGAGATTTGTAATTCAAGCTTGTCTAGCTAGAAACTAGACATAGTATAGTGTTGGAAGTGTGGTCTTGATAGCAATGGTTTGTTGGAAGATTCCTACAAGATAAATACTAAAACATAAAATGTTTCATGGATCTAAATCAAGGCATAAAGTACCAAACATCTGGACAGCAGTTAGTCACAAGTTCTAATGGTATTGTGACTTCTATCAAAATTCTATAACGTATACAAGGATCAAGGGTGGAAGAAGAAGAGATGATCTGGAAGTAAAACAAGTATCTTCTCCTCTCCCAACGTAAGAATATTCAACAAAAATAGAGGAAGAACAGTAGGATTATAGATATATCAACTTGACTACTCAACACGAGTTATTTATCATGTGTGGAGAACAAGATTAAGGAAAAGGAGATGAATCCTACACATGAATGGCTAGGAACCTACTACAACATGATACTGGAAGGAAATCCTTTCCAAACAGGGATTATGTGAACTCAAAGAGTAGCTTCTATAGCAACTCAAAACATACATATAGTGCTAGAGGTGTTCATGACACTGGAGCATAAGTTTGGACATCCAAACAGTAGGTTCTAAAGCATGTCCAAGAACATGAGTTAGAGAAGAAGGAAAGAGGGTTGAATTCTACAAACACACATACTAAAACATAATTATAGGAAATGAACACACAATTCTTAAGAGAACTCTCAAGTTCAAAGGCAGGTATGTAGGTATTCATGAATTCTTTAGCAAAGGTAGGAGACAAGGATTAAGAAAGAAAAGAGAAGAGAATAGACTAGAGAAGAGAATCCTACCCAACTGGAGAAAGGATGAAGTTCTTCTCTTCTCCTTAACGAAGGAGTCCACAGTATCTAGGAAAGGGAAACTCGTAGAGGCAGCCACAACAGCTTCAATTGGAGCAGCTCATCACCTCCAGGAAGCAGTAGCACGCAGTAGTAGAAGTTTCCTCCAAGCAACGACAGCAGCCCACTATGGAAGGAACTACTCCAGCAGCTCCCTCAGCCACAGCTCTAGCTAGCAGCAAGAGACAACGAGTACAAGAGTGGGTGCAGGAACAGGGAAGGGGCTAACGCTGGAAAGGTTCGCAATATGGTGTGGAGATCTTCTTTTATAACCCAGCAAGGTTCCATGCACAAGGGCACGTTGGCCGCCCAGGTGTCACTGTAGAAACCATTTGATTTCCATGGCAACACGTCTCACATGCATGCTCTTCAAAGCTTACACCTATAGGGTTAACGTGTAGACCTCACACCAAGGTAAGGTGGCTCACACAGCCCCTAACACGTAGGCAAATAAAATTACCTAGAAAATCACCACCGTAAATAGCCCCTAATTCGGCTGGCCCAAAGATCCTCATGTAAACATATTCAAATGATGTCTATTTGTGTTGAAATTTAATCCATAGGCTAATATGATGGTTTTACAAATTATGGTGATTTTAGTTTAATTTTTAGAATTTATTTTACAGTAGGTGAAAAATCACCCGAAAAATAGTTATGTCGGCTTAATCTCAAAATCCGTACGTCAATAATTCCAGATATTTATATTTCTGATATCACCATATTTTTCTAAGAATTATGGTGTACTCGGATTTTATTTTCGTTACAATTTTTCGGTGTCGCCCTGTCGGAGCGCGTACCTCTAAGTACGACACTGGGGTAACGTTAGTTAATACTAATCAGATCCAAATATCAATTATTTCAATTTAAGACTAATGCTTAAGTCTAATAACTTTATTATTCATGTTTTTCAACAAATAAATTTTTTTTCGGGGTGTTACAAATACAACACCCAGCACCCCAGCTGGTCTTCTTCTCTTTCCAGGGCAAGAAGGCAACCCACTTCTCTTACAGGTAAAGAAGCCAACCTCCTGGTACAAACCCCAGTGCGGTTCTGCTAGACACAAACCCCTAGCTAGGTTCTACATTGTATACAGTCCTACAGCTGGACAAAGATCCTTCTTAGAAAAGAAAGAACAATGCTGAGAGTTCTACAAGAATGGACTTTGACCCAGAAACTCTCAACAAATGAATCTCCCCAAGAATTACTGTTTTCTCCCAGAAGTAGTAAGTGACCACCTATGCTTCCTGTTTTCTCCCAGAAGTAGTAAGTCAAAAAGGTCACATACCTCTATGCTTCCTGTTTTCTCCCAGAAGTAGTAAGTGACCACCTTTCTGTCTGACATGAGGGAAGAGATCTAGAGAGATAAAAGAAAATCTTCTGTCAGAGACATTTTTGATTTTTCATTAGGCGCCAAACATATTTGAAAGATCTGAGTATAAAGAAAATGGATGTTTACATGAAGTCGATGTTTGGACAAAATCGATGTTTCACTTATCGAATCGATGTGGCAACCAAATTGTTATGGAACTTATCAAATCGTTATGGTGTTCAAATCGTTATGAAACTTATCAAATCGATGTTTTGGTCAAATCGATGTTCTCACTTATGAAATCGATGTAAGAGAGAAATCGATGTGGCGATCAAACCGTTATGGCACTTATCGAATCGATGAGAGAATCAAATCGTTGTTTCTCACTTATGAAATCGTTATGAAAACCAAATCGTCAAATTGATGTTCTCACTTATGAAATCGATGTAAGAGAGAAATCGATGTGGCGATCAAATCGTTATGGAAATTATCGAATCTATGTGAGAATCAAATCGTTGTTTCTCACTTATGAAATCGTTATGAAAACCAAATCGTTGTGAGAGCAAATCGTTGTTCTCACTTATAAAATTGTTGCTTGAAGCAAATCGATGTTTAAGTTGTAACGAATTGTTATAGCGATCAAATCGTTATGGTACTTATCGAATCGATGTAAGAATCAAATCATTGTTTGTCACTTATGAAAACCAAATCGTTGTGAGAGCAAATCGTTGTTCTCACTTAACGAATCGTTACACGATCAAATCATTATGTAACTTATCAAATCGTTGTTAGTGAAATCGATGTGGCACTTTGAACAGAAATCGATGTATATTGAATAAACATCGATTTAGCATTTTAGTGCACAGCACAAAGCGATAGTAAAATAAATTTATATTCCTTAGAAAGCATGATATTAAATATATTTAGTAATATTTAATTAGTCATAAATTTTGTTTTCACCAAAATATAAGGGTAAAATATAAGAGTGGTTCAACACCTCTTAGTCTCACAGTCACGAATAGAAGGTCCAACTACTGCTCCACAACAAACCAAGAATAGTGGAGACTAACTAACCACCACAACCTGCAAGTCACACACCCCGCAGGCCCAAGCCTAACACCTTTAGGGACTCCGGCCGAGAACCCTAAAGTGAGACACTAGAGTAGGACTAGCTGGGGACCAGTGTCGACTACTGGTGTCTGTCCCCCAACCACGAGCGCGCTACAAGCTACTGCACACCCACAAACACAAGTCACTGCCCCCAGTCGTCTTTCTACTCAGCCGGACGTACTACTCAAGCACAAGAGGAGGGTGTCCAGGAAGATGACTCATACCTCTACGGTACACACGTACCGGGACAAGCCCTAAGCACTGAGTGCTAGGGTAACCGACTAGAGAGGTATTCTAGATTAGGCACTGGACCATCAGACTCGGTAGGCACACAAAGCACAATATACGATTCTGTATCATAAACCACGGTATACAAGTGTCGAGCTCAGCTTGTCAACGATCACCATGTGACCTCCAAACCAATGAACACCGACACACATAATTCATAGTACTCAAGTGTAAGGAACAGTTTATCATTAGTCACCCTGTGCCCTCAAGCCATCCTACACACTACCACTCATTAACGGGGTCATCACATGACTGCCAAGACCACACCACAGACCCGGGCTAGGTCTACACTAGACCTTCATTGCCCAACACCCAACGCAGAACCACCATAGAAGCCAAAACGCGTCAGCAACAGTCGACGCCTTACAAAACGCGTTGACCAGTTTGGACGCCATTCCAAACCTTGTCGCGGTAGGGCCAAGGACCGTGACCATGTCGCGTCGGCCCCTTCAGACGCTATTCAAAAGGTTGTCACGATAGGCCTTAATGACGCAACTAGGTCGCGTCGGCCCGACACGACACCACCAGACCCAAGCCGGCCAATCCTTCGGTCAACATCCAAGACACGTCCGACCTTGTCACCGCATTTTATGCTAACGCGACAGACCGTAAGGTCGCGACTCGACAACCAACTTAATAAACGTATCGAAAAGTAGAACTGTAAGGCCCTCGAATTTTGACCTCTTATATAGGTTTTTAGTTGTGTGAGGATTTGAATGCGTTGTGTGTGTAGCTATATATATATATATATATATATATATATATATATATGTTTCTGTTGTGTATGTTATTTATTTACATTGTATAAATAATATTTTAAAGTATACATCGTAATTTACATGTATTGGCATTGTGTAAATATAGTTTTATGCATTTTTAAGCTCTGGCCGAAATGTCATTTGGCCTCAACATGAGTTGACGTTGAGTAGAGGTCAGCGGCCATATCGATGGACGCCAACCTCATATAGGCGGCCATTGATGTTGACGTCGAAAACCTAGATCTTGTTGTGTTTTAGATTCGGAAACGCCCCCGAAAACGTTGCCTTCCATTTTGGTAACCAACCCCCCAACGGTCATCCACCCTTCTAAACGTGTCCCTAAGCCCCTAGCCTTATAAAAGACTTGGATTAGGGCGATTTTAGGTCTTTTGGTTCTTTTGCCAAAACCCTATCTTGCTTGTGCGAAACCTGAGTTTTAGAGGACTTGATCTTGCAACTTGATACGTTTTCTGGCAAACTACTACTTCTGGGAGGGAGTCTGAACAACGAGGAAGGCTTCCCCGACTCCGGCGTACATCGAGAACCATCACAGAACCCGGATTGAGGGGATCTTGGAGGCTTCTTGGCACAGGCCGAGGAGAGCTTCTTCAACCCAAATCTCCATCTGTCGAATTTTTCAAAGGCAAGTAACCCATACCCATTGTCCATACATGTGTCTAGTAGGTCCTAGGTATTTTTCCAGAATTTTATTCGTGTCCTGGAACCCCGTTCTTCCTTATTCTTGTGAGATCTGTCTGCATTTCTGCAGATAGGAACTTAACGGCATCATCTGCTACCATTAAGATCTGAGGTTGGCGGCATCCTTTGCTGCCGTCTATCTGATTGGCGGCCACCAGTGTGCTGCTGAGTTCATCAAGCAGTGACAGTGTGCTGGTTTGCCCTATAAAAATCTATTTTCTGGATTTTTCTGAACATAAGGATATATGGTAAAGGTATTATACTGTTAAATATCTCCAGAGGATCTTGTCATGTAATTATGGTGAATTTTGTTCATTGGGTTATTTATTTAAATTTACTGAAATGTCGTGTTGGGCATGTTTTAATCTTATAAATTACTGTTGGTGTGGTTCTTTGCTTAATTGGGATGTCAGAAATTTTTTGTAAGAAGTACATAGGTATCAGGTCATGCCATAAAATTTAGGCAAATTTATGAATTCCGTGTGAATAATTAGAATATCTGGATTATAGAACAGTGAGCATGTATTATCTATTTTAAATCTCAAATAAATTGTATGATGCAGGTTAAAATACCAAAAAAGTCTATGTGATATCATGACTGCTAGATGCAAGTTGTAGAATGGTTAAATGCATCTGTAACACTGTGAATCATGCTTGATTGAGTTCTTAATAATTGTGCAGAAAATTTGTTCTAATTTTCATAAATAGTGTGTATTTCCGAAAAACATGAGGATTTGTGTGCATGATGGTTAAACTGTGAATGATTCATGGTAAAATTTCCATACTAATTAGATAACAGTAGGGATTAGTTTTGATTTCATGTTAGGAAATGACCAATTAATGCATATTTAATGTAATCGTTGATAATTTAGTAAATTTCAGTATGATTAGGGTTAGTTGTGGCCTGTTTAACATTGTAAACAGTAGTATCATGCTAGGTAAACTGAACCATATGCACACATGTGAAATTGGATATTATTGTGTTAAACGCAGTACAAACAATGTGTGATTAATAAGATTTATGTAAAAACATGTGCCATGGGTGACACTGCTACCTTAGAGGGTTGTGGAACTGTACCGTAGTAAAGTCCCTACGGAAAGGTTCATGTGTGTGAAATCCTATGGGCAATTAGGATGAAATCCTGGAGGTGGACAAGTACCACTAGTTAGGGTAGAGAGTGCTTTTTCCGGTTCTGCACAGTTAACCAAGATCTATCACTGTCTTGCCTAGGTGATAGGTATGTGAATGTGATGTGTGTGTCCTTCTAGAGGTGGTTTGGACTATGTGTCACGGCATTTAAATGTGAACAATGTGAATATGTATAAGCTGTTGGATCGAAATGACACTAAGAATGTCCTAGAGGGAGGTGAATAGGACTTCTTCCCTTTAAAAATTTGCTTATGAAATTGCACAACACTAAGTAAATTGTTAGAGCTTAGTGTGGTGTGTGTGATTCAAGTGTAGACAAGGCGGAAACAATCACACAATGAATGCATAGGGATTTATCCTCGTTCGGCCCTTCCCACATGGAAGTCCTACATCCAGTCCTCAAGCCAAACACTTGAGATTTCCACTATCTGCCAATAAATTGGCCTTCTTTCACCCTTGAGAGGAATTACAAACCCACTTGCTCCCAAGCAAGTCTTCCCTAAATAGGGGAACAACAACTACCTTTCACAAGGTCTTCCCTTCACAGGAGGGGCAATGCAGAACCAAACTTCTACAGAAATTACACAGGAATAAATAGAGAAACACTTTATGCCAGAAGGCGATACCCTTTGGACAGCATTACACATATTCCAGGTATACCTAAAGTGGCTTACATGAGTGCCAGGAAGATCCTCAATGAAAACTCTAGATGGGTCCATGGCAATGGGAGAAGTATTAAAATCCTACAGGATATTTGGGTTGGGGACTATCCCCCTGCTGATACTGTCCAGGTTACCATTGGTAATGAGAATGCCACCTTGAGCGATGTGATTTCAAATGCGGCTCATCCTCTTAGATTGAGTATTCCCCACTAGCTTATTGCTGGTCTGGAGCTCTCAACTAATGAAGATAAATGCCTTTGGTCTGTATCCAATAATGGTCTCTTCACCACTAAATCTGTCTACAATCTGATTAGGCCTAAAGGTGTCTATCGCCCAGCTCTGAGTAAGCTTTGGCATAATTCTTTCTACAGAAGAGCTTCCTTATTTTCGTGGAAAATCTTGCATCGTGCTATTCCTGTTGATAGCCGCATCACTGATGTTGGCATTCCGTTAGTGTCTTGCTGCTCTTGCTGCATTTCCCCTTCTATTGAAGATATGGATAATCTCTTCATCAATAGTGATCTTGCTATTACTTTATGGTGTTGGCTCTCCCCTCTTATTTCACCCAAGGTGACTCTGCACAATCACATCACTGTTAGGCTGTGGAGTTTTATGCAAAACTTGAATCTCAGGTCTCCTCATGGTTATGTTTCCCTTTACTCAGTTATTCTTATATTGTGGCACATTTGGAAAGAAAGATGCTCTAGAAGATTTGAATCAACCTTCTCCTCAGCTGGGGTCATTATCAAAAATATTCAATCCAGTATTGCCCATTCCCTTTCTACCATGAATTTTAAAGATGATTACAGCTCCAATGATCAGCATCTACTTCGCTGGTTTGGTTATGTTCCCCAGTGCTCTGCCAAGATGCTAAAACTTGTTAGATGGATCCCTCGCATAAGTGATTTTAGTCTCAATGTGGATGGCGCTTGTAAAGGTAATCCTGGAGAGGGTGGAGGTGGAGGATGTATTCGGGACCCTCATGGAAATGTCCATATGGCTTTCTCTCATTTCTATGGTACAGGAAATAGCATGATCGCTGAAGTAAGGGCGCTTTGTGATGGGCTTCGAATGGCGTCTTTTTCTGGATATCGCTTATCTTGTATTTACTCAGATTCCAAGGTCCTTGTCAACTCCATCTGCAAGGGAAACGACGCACTTTTAGATGGTGGAGCGAGATCATCTCCTACATCAACCGGTAACACTTGGTTCTATCCCATGTTTACAGGGAGACAAATCATGATGCTGATGCGCTTGCAAATTATGCTCTGCAAGTGACGTGTAATGGGGTTTTTAGGGGGGCTAAGAATATTCCACATCCTTGTAAAGGCCCAATGGTTATTGATAAATCGGGTCTCATGCATGTTAGGTTGATTTAATGGAGTCTTCTTTCTGCTCATGATCGCTGTAATTCCTTTTTATATATTCTAGGCCCAGGTCGCCCTCACTGGTGGAGTGGGAACACTCTTCCCCTTTGGGGGAGGGTGCACTCTCCTAGTTTGAGGCCATGAGGACCTTTTTAAATAAAAAAATTAAATAGAGAAACACTTGTGTGTTTGCCTCAGATCTGAGCACAAACACACACAGACTTCAGAAGGATTTAGAGATCAGAAAATGAGATATGAATCCTATCTGAACAACAAGAGTGGACTAAGAAAGTAATCAAATACAATTGCCTCTCAACACAAGACTTCTTCTAGGAGAGCTTCAGAGAATGGCTTCTTAAGAGGAGCAGCTTTCAGACTTTTGCTTGCAGAAAGCTTGTGTGGACTTGTAAGAATTCGAATGAAGTTCACAGGAAGGTGTAAAGACTTGTATGCTTCTTGTGTTGTGGTGTTCTTCTATATTTCTTCTTCAAACTTGAGCTCCTTTTATACACTTCAGAATATAGCCGTTTGAAATGTAGCTGTTGTAGTTTGTGGCCGTTTGCAATATGTCCGTTTGAAGAGATCTCTAGGATCCTTTAGATCTTGAAGTGTTTGAATCCAGAAGTCTTTTAGTTTTGCTTCTTTCCAAGATCTTCAGAAGGAGGTGCAGTTTTTCACAGCTAGAGGATAAGCTCTTTTTCTTTCGGAGTGAACTGTGAGGGAGACATGCTGAAAATGTGCTTCAATAAATGCCTGCACAGGGACAGGACAAAAGTGAAGAGTATCTCCATACCTTTGAGATAGGTGAGTCAGAGGAGTACAATAGAAGGCATGGAAACCTCGTATAGACATGAGTTCAGACAGAAAATAGAGGACAGACAGTTAGGTAAAAAGGCAAGGTATGGATCTGTCAGTGGTAGGTGAACCCTGTCAGATAGCATGCGCCTGAGAATTCATAAATGCATTGTATCTATTGAATCCAGAAAAATCTGGAGCAAAGACATTGAACAACTCAAAGATTAGTTTAAGATATTTCAAAAGTGATTTGCACAGGATTTGGATAAATATTTTAAGTATAATATATCTTGTCCTGTCAAAGAAATAATAAAATAATAGCATTCTGATGATTTAATAAAATATTTAATCAATGAATATCTTTAAAAATTGTGTCTAAGATGATTAAGAAACAGGATTAGATTGGAGTTTATCAGACTTCAGAAAAGTACAAGTACAAAACTGACAGAGAAGTCGAATTCATAATAACCTGTAATTCGACTGTGGAAGGATAGTCATTCTACTGAAGGAGTCGAAGTTGCAAACAGAGTAATTTGACTGCAGAAGAAGATTACAATTCGACTGTAGAAGTCGGATACTATGGAGATTGATTTCTACAACATTCGACTGTAAAAGTCGATTCATGAAGCTAAGATTTATGAAGCATTCGACTGTACCAGTCGGAGACATAAGTCGAATCAAGTAGAAGATTATATGAAGCATTCGATTGTACCAGTCGGAGACATAAGTCGAATCAAGTAGAAGATTATATGAAGCATTCGACTGTACCAGTCGGAGACATAAGTCGAATCAAGTATAAAGTTTTGGACTTAGAAAAATTTGGAGGTTGTTTAACTTCATTTCTAAAGGAGTCGAAGTTAGCGGTCGGATTTAGTAGGATACAGAGAGTCCGGGGAATATGCCGCTGTCTCTCCCCCTTTATGGCATTAACATAAAGGAAATCATCATAAAGATACACAATGTTGCATTCAAAAGTGGCAATCATTAAACACAAGATGTAAAATGGTGCATGACAAAGGGATCAGAAACATAGCAGAAATTGTTTATAAATTACACAGTTCTAAAAAGAAAAGAAAAATTGATCAAGACCTAGACAAGGAGCTAGGTAAGTACAAAGATCTGGGAATTTGAGTAAAATATGGTTTGATAAGGTCCCAGAGCTTTGCCTCATTTTCACAAAAGAAATTGCCAAACAAGGAGAGGTCAATGTTGTAGGAGGGATTAGTAGTAGGCAGTTTCCTATGAGATTTGATGTGGCGTCTATGAAACCAGCCTATCTTGGTGGGGAATTTTTCCTTGCTCAGACGATACTTGATGGAAACAAACTTCTTAGAGGCTGCAAGAAAAAGAAACTCATGGACAGTGATGTTCTAGTGTAGGCCTCGGTCCACAGCTGCATCTTTGGCTTGATAATATACTAAGTACCTTTGAGCCCATTTATGACCAATGTTCTTCCTTAGATCCTTAAGACTCTTGGAATGGAATTCATAAAGAGAGCTTCATCTTTTCACAGTCAGAGTGGTAAGAGGGATAGGCAGCTGCCCACTGAACTTCATTGAGTCTTTCAGATTCAGCAAAACATAACTGGAAATCCAACAGATGATGGGGGTTCTTGGAGATTTGAAGGAACACAAATCTTTGGAAAGACAATTTGAGCTTGTATTTAATTTTGAACCTAGTGGCAATGCGAATGAATCTGTTGAATACTACTTCAGCAAAATCTCTTCTGAAGGAAACTGCTCCTATAAAGGATGGATGCAGTCCAGAGGGTAAGGCCACAGTCATGGAGGGAGTGATTTCTCTTTGACATCTTAGCAGATTGTCCCATTGGCCTTTAGAAACATCAGGCAATCCTAATTTGAATCTGTCGAAATTGAAAGTCCTCATTCTGGTGTACTTGGCCTGAGAGTCCTGGATAAAATGTCCAAACATATCATGAAACCTCAAGAATAGGTGATGTTGGATAGTTAAAAATTGGTTTCTAGATTGGGTTTGCTGATATTTTGGCTGCTTCTCCTGGATAGAGATCAAGGAACTCCTTAGGAGTCAAGCTATGACTTTTCTGAGAGATGAATTGAAGATCCTCAACTAAAATATGTGAAGTTCTGAGAAGAATAGGAAGCCAATGTTCGAAGGTGAACCCTGGCATCTCATGAACTTCAAGGAAAGCACGAATAGATAGATATTCTTTGAACAGATTCATGTGATGTTCAAAGTGGTAGATGAAGGCATACCAAAAAGGTGAAAGGAGTTTAGAAGGATTGTCTCCAAGTTTTGGTCCACTGGATGAGGAAAGCTGAATATTGGGGAGTATTTCAGCTAGATGGAGAAGTGTTTTCTTGGAGTCTGTTCTTGAGGCAGTGGGAAGACAAGAAAAATACTGAGGAGGTTGAGTGGAAAGAGTGAGAGTGAGAGGTTTGGGAGGTTTGAACCGGTATTTCATTGAGTAGATTTTGAATTTGATATCCTGGTGGAATGGATCCATAGGAATAGTTACAAGTGGAGGAGGATCCGAAGAAGTGGATTGTGAGGGAATTTCAGTGGTGAGAGGAGTAGGTGCAGAGGGTGCAGTGGGTTGAGGCTCAGCTGGAGTTGGCTTTTTAGGCTCTGGAGGAGGCTTAGCAGATGGAGCTGGAGTGGGATGAATTGGTCTAGAAGGAGGATGAGGAAAGACTGGGTCACCATTTTTGACCAGTCTGTGCTTCACTTTCCTCTTGAAGGTTTGCAAGTTAGGACTCGACTCCAAGGGTCTCTTAGCCATAGATTCTAACTGGGAAGCCTGCCTGGGCTGGGAAACCTCAGCTGCTGCCACTGCCTCTGACTGCTTTTCTGACACAGACTGCTGCTGATGCTCCACTTGAGGTTGAAATACTATCATAGCTAAGTCTGCTTCTTGCTCTAAATCTTTCTACTGCTCATGAGGCTGCTCCTCCACACTCTGCTGCTTGACCTGAGGTTCAGGCTCCTTGGATTGATCAACAGCAGGTTCAACAAGTTCTTGAACTTGGGATTCTGGCTCCTGGTCCAGCTGCTGCTCAGGTTGCTGCTCAACCTGCTAGTATAGATCTTCTGTGGACTGCTTTTCTTGAGCTGGGTTTTCAGGTTCTGGAGGCTCTTGAGACTGAACAGGTACTTTTTCTTGCTGAGAGGATGAGGGCCCTGATGGCCGAGAAGTGCCTTGCTGGCACACTAACTTAAGCAGCAAGTCTTTCATTTGCTTAACCTCATCAGACAGACTATGAAACTTGACATCAATAAACTCTATCTGCATTTGAAGAACTGAAAGACTTTCCTGTTGCTTACTCAATAAATCCAAAATGGAGTTTAGACTGTTGCTACTCTCCCCCTGAGACCTTGGCCGGGTCTCAAACTGAGAAGGGGAGAGAGATGCTCTCTCTCTTCAAACTCTACTTCAGCAGGAATGTCATCTGATGCAATACCTTTGCCTCTGATGTCTTTTAATACTTCATTGATAGTTTCCTCAGGACTATCTGGTTCAGGAAAAGAGGAGGAAACAGGAACATGATCTTCTTGCTCTTGGGTCTGAACTGGTACTTCAGATCTAACTTGATCTAGAGGCTCTTGTTGAACTATTTGAGGAACTGGAGGAACAAGAGGTTCATCAGAAAACACTTCATGATCACATTCTGGCACTGAGTCTTTTAACCCAAAATTTTTACTTCTTATTAACCAAGGAGTAGTGACTCCTTCTCAAAGTAGTGATCCCTATCTTCTCTTTTATTCCAATAGATATTTCCCCTGACAGATCTACTGAGAATCTCTTGAATATCAGAGAGAGCAAAGGACCATAGGGAAAAGATTCATGGAGATTCTAGCAGCAATCATTCTATCCAAGATAATTCCAGCCAAATTTACTTTGTGCCTCTGAATAACCCAAAATAGCAAGTTCCCATCTCTAGAGGTGATAGATGAGTGGGTTCCTGCTCTAGGGGTCACAATTTTGGATATTACAGAATGAATCAATCTCTTTTCGGCTGACAACTCATTTACTGAAAGACCTTTCTTACTTATAGAGGCCAAACTCCCAATGATGCCTAGTTTTTGCTTTTCCAAAGGCATTACTTCATTAAGCTTATGCCCAGAGTTTGGACATTCCAAAATCTCAACTAACAGTTCCTCAGAAATAGATATCTTGGTTCCTTTGACATAACCGAATACTGTACTTCCAGATGAGATTTCCATGGTTACATAAAATGTTCTAACGGCATTCTCTACAATGGGTTCTGAAATTTGACACAACTTGGTCCAACCCATGGCATTGAGGGTGTCCTCTACCCATGCAAGACTTCCAGTAAGATGGGAGAAATCTACAACCTTCCCTATATAAAAGGGAATCTTAGCCAGTCTCACCAGTTGATCAGGGGTCATCTGGGTGGATTCCGGAGCCCTAGACGAAGCCATCTAGAAAAGGAGATGAACATGACTCAGGGAACTAGTAGAGGAGTGATAGAAATGCAAAGGAGAGTTCTAAGATCCTACCTTTCTTCGAGGAGGATGGAGATTTCAGAGTTCTTCAGAAGTCCTTTGCCGGAGAATAGTAAGGGCGCGAAGAAGTAGAAGAAGACAAGAAAGTTGAAGATAGATTTTGAAAGGGTGTCTTCATAAGGAGTCGGGGTTTTCTTTTATAAGGAAGATAAGATAACTGCCCCTAGATTTTAGGATGAACGGACGGGATTAATGATTTGACCGTTTAAGACATGAAAGGATGCGTCCTAAAGAAGTGTCAGTTACATAATTTTAAATTATAAGCACCTTTTCACGATTTCATGATAAGTCGAATCATGTATTCGACTGCATCAGTCGAATGCAAGAATTATAACATAATTCGAATGCATAAGTCGAATGTTTGGGACTTAGAATTTTCAGGATGGTTTTTCACAGAGTTCATTCAACACAATCATAACATACAATTCAAATGTCATTTTACTTTGGTAATTTAATCAGGATTACACATACCTATTTCTCTTCTAATTGATGTGAATCTATCCTCAGGAAGAGGTTTTGTAAAAATATCAGCAAGTTGGTTTTCTATAGAAACAAATTCAAGTAAAATATTGCCATTACTTACATGATCCCTGATGAAGTGATGTCTAACCTCAATATGCTTGGTTCTTGAGTGCTGGATAGGATTCTTGGTTAGATTTATTGCGCTTGTGTTGTCACATAGCATTGGGATTTCTTGGAGTTGATGACCATAGTCTTCCAGTTGGTGCTTGACCCACAAGAGTTGAGTACAACAACTTCCAGCTGTAATGTATTCAGCTTCTGTGGTGGATAAAGCCACTGAGTTCTACTTTCTGGAGGACCAAGATATCAAACACCCTGCAAGAATTTGACAAGTGCCACTAGTGCTTTTCCTATCTATTTTGCATCCAGCATAGTCAGCATCACTATATCCAATAAGCTTGAAATCTGAACATCTGGGATACCATAAGCCTAACTTACTGGTATTTATAAGATATCTAAATATTATTTTAACAGCATGAACATGAGATTCTTTTGGATCAGCTTGGAATCTTGCGCACAAACAAACACTAAACATTATATCTGGTCTACTGGCAGTAAGATAGACCAGTGATCCAATCATTCCTCTATAGATCTTTTGATCTACCTTTTTACCAAGAGGATCACTATCTAACTTAATGCCTGAGCTCATGGGTGTTCCTAAAGGCTTACACTTGTCAAAACCATATTTAGAAAGTAAATCTGAAATATATTTGGTTTGAAAAATGTGAGTTCCTTCCTTGGTCTGCTTTATTTGCAACCCAAGAAAATAATTTAGTTCACCCATCATGCTCATTTCGAACTCACTTTGCATCAAATTTTCAAAGAACTTACAAAGTGATTCATTAGTAGAGCCAAATATAATGTCATCAACATAGATCTGCACAATTAAGATTCCATCTGAAAATTTCTTTATAAATAGTGTGCTATCTACTCTACCTCTTATAAAATCATGTGATATAAGATAAACACTTAATCTTTCATACCAAGCTCTTGGAGCTTGTTTCAGACCATACATTGCTTCTTTAAACGGAAAACATGATTAGGATAAGTAGTATCTTCAAAACCAGGTGGTTGCTCAACATATACTTCTTCTTTAATAAAACCATTCAGAAATGCACTTTTAACATCCATTTGGAACAAATTAATATTAAGAGAACAAGCATAGGCTAATAAAAATATGATTGCCTCTAATCTAGCTATTGGAGCATAGGTTTCATCAAAGTCTATGCCTTCCTCTTCGGAATATCCTTGAGCAACCAGTCTGGCCTTGTTTCTAGTAATCACCCCTGATTCATCCATCTTGTTTCTAAAAACCCATATGGTTCCAATAACTGGATGGTCAGTAGGTCTAGGTACAAGAGTCCAAACCTCACTGCATTGGAACTGATTAAGTTCCTCTTACATAGAAAGGATCCAAGATTCATCTCCCAGAGCATCATTGATTGTCTTAGGCTCTATTTGAGAAACTAAAGCAGAAAAGTCACAAGGAATTTGCATACCTTTTGTTCTTACCCTATCTTGAGGATCACTTATAATATTTTCTCTTGGATGATCTCGGTGATACCTTAAGTTTCTAGGTAGCCCTTCTTGTGGTTCTTCTAGTTGTTGAAGATCTTCTAATGGGGGATCTTCCATTTCTTCATCTTTACCTTCTTCTTCAAGAGAAGTCTTTTCTAAATCCCTGCAAAGATCATCAACACAATCTTCTTCTTCTTCTATCCTTTTGATAGAAGGGTTAGTTTCATCAAATAGTTTATGCATATATTGTTCTATGGTTAATGTCCTTCTATTGAATACTTTATAACCTCTAGGTTTTGAAATATATCCTAATAGAAAACCTTCATCACTTTTAGCATCTAATTTCCCCATATTATCCTTACCATTATTTAAGATAAAGCACTTACAACCAAAAGGTCGAAGATGACTCATGTTGGGCTTCTTTTTCTTGTAGAGTTCATAAGGAGTCTTCTTTAGAATGGGTCTGATCATGCACCTGTTGATGATGTAGCAGGCTGTATTGACTGCCTCTGCCCAAAAATATTTTGGCAAGTTATACTCATTCAGCATTGTTCTGGTCATATCCAGCAGTGTTCTGTTCTTTCTTTCTGCTACTCCATTCTGCTGAGGTGTTCTTGGTGCTGAGAAGTTATGCTCAATCCCATTTTCTTCACAGAACTTCATGAATTCTTCATTTTTGAATTCGCCTCCATGATCAGATCTAATGCTTATAATATGAAATTTCTGATTTTTTTGAACTATTTTTCTGAACTTCAGAAATGCTTGAAATGCTTCTGATTTGGCTTCTAGAAAAGATACCCAAGTGTACCTTGAGTAGTCATCAACTAATACATAGCCATATATTTTTCCTCCAAGACTAACTGTCCTCATAGGTCCAAATAGATCCATGTGAATTAACTCCAAAGGCTTGGAAGTTGTAACAATTGTTTTAGACTGAAATGAAGTCTTGGTTTGTTTTCCTTTATCACAAGCTGAACAAATTCTAGATTTCTTAAGTTTCATCTTTGGAAGCCCCTCAACCAGATCATGCTTTATTAATTTCTTGATAACTGAAGTGCTTGCATGACCAAGTCTTCTATGCCACAAATCAGACTCTTCACTTTTGGTAGTAGCAAGACATAAGTTTACTTCCTTTAATTCTGCTAGTTACAATGTGTATATATTCTTCACTCTTTGAGCTTCGAACACAATCTTGTTATCTTTCTGAATAATACACTTATCATTCTAAAAATTTACTGAATGCCCTTTATCACATAACTGACTAATACTTATCAGATTATGCTTCAGACCTTCTACATACATGACATCTTCAATTAGGTTCTTTTCTTTAGTACCAACTGTTCCACATCCTAGTACTTTTCCTTTCCCATTATCACCATATGTGACTTGACCACTTTCTTCTCTAAAACTTGTGAATAACTTCCTATCCCCTGTCATATGCCTTGATCATCCACTATCCAAATACCATTTGGATGCCCTCAACCGACCCTGCAAACAAAATCAGGTTGTAACTTTTGGTACCCAAATTTTCTTGGGTCCTTGATGGTTAGTTTTAGGAATCCATCTTAAGTGTCTAGTGGTGCATGTGATAATGATGTGTCCTAATTGATTACAGTGACTGCAACATAGATCAAAAGCATTCTTCTTATTACTGTTAAATTTTTGTTTTTATCTACACACATGCTGGTTTATCTTTTTAGCATTTTTGATTTTATTTTCTGCTACAAATTTAGGGGTTGGATACACTTTAGGATGAATAATATTTTGTTCATTTTGAGGAGGTGTGTATCCTAATCCATATTTCTTCTTTCCTATTCTAGAGCCTTTTATATTAACAAATAAAGAGGTTTTACACTTTGAAATCTTTTCTATAATAGCTTTTAGATAATTATTTTCTTCTTGAAAATTTTCTTCATCTTTAAGTTCCTTAAGGTTTGATTCAATTTCCAAGATTTTACTGTTTTTATTTCTTAAGTTTTCGCACATCAATTCATTAGTTCTTTTTATTTCACTTAAACTTTTGTTTAACCTTTATGTTTCTTTTTTAAGAAAGGTGTTAGCTTTTTCTTGGTTCAGTAGATTTAGTTTAACTATTTTTATTTGTTTTACTACTATCTTATATTTTTCATAAAGTTCATTGAAGGCATCTTCAAGACTATTAGAATCTGATTCAGAACATGAAGTAAAGGAGGTTTCTGAGTTCGCCTGCTCTAGTCCTGCCATAAGGGCTAGATTTGCCTTCTCTTCTTCTTCGGATTCTGAGCTGGAGGATTATGAACTGGTTCCTTCTTCATTGTCCCATGTTGCTGCCATTGCCTTTTTCTTGAATTTTCTAAACTTTTTCTCTTTGCCTTTCTTCATGTCAGATTTCTCTGCTTGATCCTTTTTCTTGAGCTTGGGACATTCAGATTTGTAATGTCCTGGCTGATTACACTCATAGCAAGTTGGCTCTTTCTTCTTATCTTTCTTGAAAAATATTTTTGAGCCAAACTTCTTCTTCTTTGCAAGAATTCTCTGCAGTTTTCTTGAAAGCATGGCCTCATCATCACTATCATCTGATTTTTCCTTTGAGTCTTCAAATGAGGAGGAATCTGCAATCTTCAAAGCATTTGAAAATTTCTTTTTCGAGGAATTTTCATAAAACATTTTCATATTAATTTCATGAGCCATAAGGGATCCTATTAATTTATCAATAGATAATTGTGTTAAGTCATGAGCTTCCTCTTTGGCTGTAACTAGTTTAGAAGGCTATAATTTCTGCCTTTTAAGATCTACGTAGATGGCAAATATTTTTGTCACCTATTCTTTTTAAATGGTAGAAGATTTTGCCTTCTAAGCTGTCAAAATATTACGAGAAGGAAAAGAATTTTGCCTTCTATAACTAATCCTCTTAAAGATCAAAAATAAAATTATGCCAAACACAAAATATAATGAAAATAGTTTTTGACAATAGAAGATTACAAATACATGATATCAAATGACAAAAGATACAAAGTCATAAGTGAAAGTATAACATCCATATTGTTATGATAATATGCACTCAAAGTGCATTTGAGATACACAACTCTATTTAGAAATGTAAAAAAAAAAAAAAAAAGGTTGTCCACAACTATCCAAATGTGAGAACCACATGATGATCTTCAAAACTTTGTAAGCATCCATCATCATCTTCTCTTGAAAGTACTTAAAAAAAGATTAACCAAATTTTGTTAATAAATTAAGGAAGTACAAAACTTACTAGGAAATAGAATTATTTCATAAAACATATAAAATACTTACAAGGTTGTCCATCCACTTCTTTTCTTAGATCCTTGCTAATTATTTTTCCTTCCGCCACACGATCAAAAGTAAATCCAAGTAGATAGCATGTGTTCTTTTCCTAAAAGATATAAAGAATTAAATAACCAAACACACATTTATTTGAGCATAGATTCTAAAAAATATATACAACACACCGATTCTTCTTGTGCAATATTATTGATGTCATTTGGTTGACTAGGCTGCAAATATAAGAAGATCATCATTTACTCAAGTTGAAACCAACTCTAGATAATCAATATATAATATCAACTTAAGTCATATTTCATAATTTCAAAAAATACTTACCGGTAAAGGAACCACATAACTGCTAGTTGAAGACTCAGTTGTTGCAGAATGATTAACATAATTTTCTCTATTGGATCTTCCATTTAAGGCACTATTATTTCCAGTAACAACCTAAAGCTCCAAAGACAATTTTTTTTTGTAATTTAATATAACATCAAAATGCAAACAAAATAAATCTATGAAAAAATTGTAAAATATATATACAAAAATATATACATGTTCATTTCTTCCATTGATCACAATTTGCAACTGTTCCTGTAAAGTTGCATACTTTGTTTCCATCTCAACCATTTTACTTTTCATAGAAACAAATTCTTCTCTCATCTCATGTGTATTTGGATAGTCATGTGCTAGCTTACCACATTTTTTCTTTGAGCCATAAACATCTGTAGATGTGACAAATGAACCATAACATCTAGGTTTACCTGCATGCTCTTTTCCTAACACTTGATTTATGATTTCATTCTCATTTGCAATGACAATATTCTCAGAATCATTTGTTGAATGACTTGCTACTGTTTTGTCTATCTCAACCTAACAACAAAAATATAACACAAACATTAGTCAAATATGTAAGTTTAAAAATCATAAATCAACTTGCAAGAATATGAACATATATACAAAATTTTCAGCTGCAAGGTCAATAGAAGGCTCTCCAGTCTTCTTTGTGTACATCATTTTAAATGTCTGGATCAATGACATTTTTTGTCCCATTTTCTCCTCCTTCAGTCATAAAAAATATCAAATTAGTATAACTATACATCCATATAAAGATATTATAACATAAAGTAGACAATATATAAATGATTGTTGACCTTTGAATTTTCGTTTTTGTCCCATTGTTTGCTTAAACAAATTCAATTGTTCCATCACATCAATAGCAGATTTCTTGTAGGACTTTCTCTTAATTCAATTTTTCCATCAGATGCAGAACTCTGAGTGCGAAATTTATTATTTGATTTAAGAAATCGTCGTTGATGAATATGGCAATGTTTACCAGAATGCTTCAACCATTGCCTCTCTGTCTCATCATTACACATAGGACAAGCTTTTTCACCTTTAGTGCTCCATCCAGATAAATATGCATATCCAGGAAAGTCATTAATGGTCCACAATATAACTGCTTGCATCTTAAATGATTCTTTTCTTACAGCATCATAAGTCTCTACACCTCCATGCCATAGTAAATTCAATTCATGAATCAGAGGTTAAAGATATACATCAATTTTCATTCCTGGTGACTTCTCACCAGGTATGATAGAAGATAATATCAACAGTGTATGACAACATCATACCTTTGAATAGTAAATGCTCTACAACTTTCTTTGTTGATAATAAGGTAAGATTGTAACAATCACTACATGGACATCTAATAACATTCTTTGATCTTGCATTTGCTATGGCAACCTTCAAGAATTCAGCCACCCCACTTAAGTATTATGGACAGTTACGAGACTTACAAATCCAACTTCTATTCATTTTAAGCTTTACACCTGAATATATAAAATTATAAACTATTACTCATGCATGAAAATTATATAAATACTTTTGTCAAGTTTAATAATAAAATGAGCCACCACCCAGGCTCGCTGGATCATATATATCAAATTTAATAATGAAGTGAGCCACCACCCAGGCTCGCTGGATCATATATATCAAATTTAATAATGAAGTGAGCCACCACCCAGGCTCACTGGATCACATATATAAAATATAATAATGAAGTGAGCCACCACCTAGACTCGCTGGATCACATATATAAAATATAATAATGAAGTGAGCCACCACCCAAGCCCGGTGGATCACATAAATCAAATTTAATTATGAAATGAGCCACCACCCAGTCCCCCTGGATCACATATATCAAATTTAATTATAAAGTGAGCCACCACCCAGGCCTGCTGGATCACATACCTTTGCAAGATTATAATAATCTCAACTTTGGCTTTCAATTAGAAGATAACCACAATGTTACAATATTGCCAATAACTTGAAAATAATGAATCACAGTTTTAGTAGATATTAATAAAAATTTGTGATGACAAGTCTAGATTTCACAATCATTTATGATAAGTGAAACATGGATTCTACAACTAAGAAGTATATATCAAGACAAGAGAAATTCTTAAACCCAATAATATCATTTTCTCAAAATATTTACAAATACTTCTAAGTAGTGTTAAATGTCTCTTTTAAATAGTGAAAATTTATGTTATCATAAAAATTTCATTTTATACAAGTGATGGACCTATAGATCTCATTAATTAAAAAGATTCTTTCCGCAAATCAGATTACATGTTGGTGCAAAATATCACAAATTTATTAAAACTATTTTCTTCTACCAACTCTATTATTTTTATATATCGAATGTGAAGGGGGGGGGGAAGAGTTCAAGGGGAAATTTTTTATTTTACATTGGTGCTGCTTCGATGGAACATACATCATAGAATAGAACGGATGTGAGGGGGGCCAACTTCAATATTTACATACATCATAGAATAGAACGGATGTGAGGGGGGGGGGGGGAGAGGGAGTTTATCAGGAAAAAAAAAAACATGAAAAGTTAAGGGTCTGTTTGTTTGCACGGAAAACTCGGGTGAGGAAATAGTTTTCCAAAAAACTTGATTTTTTATGTTATTTGGTACCACTGAAAACTAAAATATGTAAAATTAAATCACCTAAAATCGGGATTTTGGCATCCACGTCTGCCCAAGCGCCCGCTGCATCTATAGTGCTTTTAGGTGCACTATTCATTCAAGTTAGATTTTTATTTTTGTTTCACTCATTTAAATAGTATTTGTCAAATTTAATTATTTTTCATTAGTTAATTTATTTTTTACTTTTTTATTAAAATATCTGTAGAATACTATTCATTCAAATTATATTTTTATTTTATTTCTCCTACTTTAAATTATATTTGTCAAAGTTACTTATTTTATTATTAGTTATTTATTTATTTTTATTTTTAAAAAATATTAAAAATAAAAAATAAAAAAAATAAAAAAATAAAAATTTTGATGAATAGTGTTAATACACAAAGAGTATATGACTCTCTCTCATTTGAGTAGATCATAAGGTCTCATACTCTTCCATATAATTTTATATTTTCCTAACAACCAAATAGACAATTACGTTTTCATTTTCACGTAAAAATTTTTCAGTGGAAAACTATTTCCCTCTAAAACTGTTTTACATGTAACCAAATGGACCCTAACTATACGCAGGGAGGGCGGGAGGATGATGTAAATGGGTGTGGGGGGGGGGAGTTTAACAGAAAAAAAGTTGAAAAATTAACTATACGCAGGGAGGGGGGGGGGAGGATGATGTAAACGGGTGTGTGTGTGGGGGGGGGGGGGGGGGGGGGTGTTGAGTTTAAGAGCAAAAGCAAAAACCTATCTACGTAACATGCTGGGTTCGGTGGGGTGGGGGGCGTTTAAGAAAAAAAAGTGAAAAAAAAAACCTATGCAACGCATGTCTGCGTTTGTTGGCCTCCACGAATAGCTTAAGAAAAAAAAAAGTATGTGAACGCAGCATATACCTCCAGTGTTGCAGTTTCGGTGGAGTGGCCTGGCGCGCAGGAGGCTGCTGTGCTTGATAGAGCCGGCGCCGAAACCTGTTTCTGTTCTCCGTGGAAAATAGAGAGACTAAACGCGCGCGGGGTGGGGACTATTAGGGTGGGAAAAGAGAAAAAAATATTTGATCCTTTTTTTTTAAATTTGTTTGATATTAAGTTTTCAGAGGATTAAATATTATTTTAAATTTAGTAAATAAAAGGCCCAATCTCGTTACTATTTTCTATTTATTAGATTTTATAAGACCTAATTTATATTGTGCCTTTAATAGAGAAGATTTAATATGAAGAGAAGACATAATTTTATTTTGCCTTCTAAAGTTTAACATAAAAGTCACAATTAATTTCTGCATTTTATTTTCTGCCTTTTATAGATAAATTTTTAGTAGTGACTTTAGGGGTACATACATTAGTTAGAGATCTTAGGATTTTTATAATTGTTTCTTCATTAGTTAGGACTTTTCCTAAAGAACTTAGACCGACAATTATGTTTGAAAATCTGTTATACATTTGAGTTATATTTTCATTAGGGAGCATTTTGAATTGTTCATATTGGGATACAAGTATATCTATTCTTGTTTGTTTAACCCTATCTGTACCTTCATAGGTTACTTGAAGTTTATCCCACATTTCTTTAGCTGTTTCACATGCTGAAAGTCTGTTAAATTCTCTTTTAGACAAAGAATAACAAAGATAATTTTTTGTCTTGTAATTTAAGGAAATATTTCTTTTATCTACAATGGAAAGACCAGAGGAAGAAGCTTCACCAATGATTTGATAGTCACCTTATTCTATTACCTATCATAAGTCGAAATCAGTATCTCTGATGAAGCACTCCATTCGTATCTTCTAGTATTGATAATCTTCACCATCAAAGAATGGTGACCTTGTGATAGATTGGCCTTCATAGTTGTGAGCTTCAGATGCCATTTCTTCTCAAATCTCTTGGATTCTTCTGAGAAGACTACGCTCTGATACCACTTGTTGGATCGAAATGGCACTAAGAATGTCCTAGAGGGGGGTGAATAGGACTTATTCCCTTTAAAAATTTGCTTCTGAAATTGCACAACACTAAGTAAATTGTTAGAGCTTAGTGTGGTGTGTGTGATTTAAGTGTAGACAAGGCGGAAACAATCACACAATGAATGCACGGGGATTTATCCTGATTCGGCCCTTCTCACATGGAAGTCCTACATCCAGTCCTTAAGCCAACCACTTGAGATTTCCACTATCTACTAATAAATTGGCCTTCTCTCACCCTTGAGAGGAATTACAAACCCACTTGCTCCCAAGCAAGTCTTCCCTAAATAGGGGAACAACAACTACCTTTTGCAAGGTCTTCCCTTCACAGGAGGGGCAATACAGAACCAAACTTCTGCAGAAATTGCATAGCAATAAATAGAGAAACACTTGTGTGTTTGCCTCAGATCTGAGTACAAACACACACAGACTTCAGAAAGATTTAGAGATCAGAAAATGAGATATGAATCCTATCTGAACAACAAGAGTGGACTAAGAAAGTAATCAAATACAATAGCCACTCAACACAAGACTTCTTCTAGGAGAGCTTCCGAGAATGGCTTCTTAAGAGGAGCAGCTCTCAGACTTTTGCTTGCAGAAAGCTTGTGTGGACTTGGAAGAATTCGAATGAAGTTCAAAGGAAGGTGTAAAGACTTGTATGCTTCTTGTGTTGTGGTGTTCTTCTATATTTCTTCTTCAAACTTGAGCTCCTTTTATACACTTCAGAATATAGCCGTTTGAAATGTAGCCATTGGAGTTTGTGGCCGTTTACAATATGTCCGTTTGAAGAGATCTCTAGGATCCTTTGGATCTTGAAGTGTTTGTTATCCAGAAGTCTTTCAGTTTTGCTTCTTTCCAAGATCTTCAGAAGGAGGTGCAGTTTTTCACAGCTAGAGGATAAGCTCTTTTTCTTTCGGAGTGAATTGTGAGGGAGACATGCTGAAAACGTGCTTCAATAAATGCCTGCACAGGGACAAGACAAAAGAGAAGAGTATCTCCATACCTTTGAGATAGGTGAGTCAGAGGAGTACAATAGAAGGCATGGAAACCTTGTATAGACATGCTTTCAGACAGAAAATAGAGGGCAGACAGTTAGGTAAAAAGGCAAGGTATGGATCTGTCAGTGGTAGGTGAACCCTGTCAGATAGCATGTGCCTGAGAATTCATAAATGCATTGTATCTATTGAATCCAGAAAAATCTGGAGCAAAGACATTGAACAACTTAAAGATTAGTTTAAGATATTTCAGAAGTGATTTGCACAGGATTTGGATAAATATTTTAAGTATAATATATCTTGTCCTGTCAGAGAAATAATAAAATAATAGCATTCTGATGATTTAATAAAATATTTAATCAATGAAGATCTTTAAAAATTGTGTCCAAGATGATTAAGAAACAGGATTAGATTGGAGTTTATCAGACTTCAGAAAAGTACAAGTACAAAACTGACAGAGAAGTCAAATTCATAATAACCTGTAATTTGACTGCAGAAGGATAGTCATTCGACTGAAGGAGTCGAAGTTGCAAACAGAGTAATTCGACTGCAAAAGAAGATTACAATTCGACTGTAGAAGTCGGATACTATGGAGATTGATTTCTACAACATTCGACTGTAAAAGTCGATTCATGATGTTAAGATTTATGAACCATTCTACTGTACCAGTCGGAGACATAAGTCGAATCAACTAGAAGATTATATGAAGCATTCGACTGTACCAATCGGAGACATAAGTCGAATCAAGTAGAAGATTATATGAAGCATTCGACTGTACCAGTCGGAGACATAATTCGAATCAAGTATAAAGTTGTGGACTTAGAAAATTTTGGAGGTTGTTTAACTTTGTTTCTAAAGGAGTCGAAGTTAGCAGTCAAATTCAGTAGGACACAGAGAGAGTCCGTGGACTTAGGAAATTTTTGACGATGAAGTTTATCACACAGTTATATGCAGATATATTTTGATATTCATTTATTTTGTAGATAGTCTATTTAAATATTTTGTTATAGCAAAAACACGATATATACTATATCTTCAATATTTTAGATTTAGGGGTAGTTGCTCAACATAAGCAAATTGTGAAATTATGTAAAGTGTAAATGAATATGTGAATGTGCAAATTCAATGTGATAACATGTGAATTTGTGAAACATTATATGAATGTGTTAAATCCATGTCAAAACAGAAAGATAATCATGTTTATAATTGTGTTAAGTGTGTGAAAATGTACATAGAATCCATGCTTGGAGTTTTGTTTCCATTATGTGTAATTCCATGTTTAAGTTACATAGATATTATATCATGAATGGAATGAGCTTTAATTTGATTTAGCATGTTAAAGAAATGTGTAAAGAGCATGTGATAGGCTATATTTTAGTGGTGAAAAGAAACATAAAGCATGTATCATGTACCATAATATCGTTGAAGTTTCATGCATAGAATTTAAGAATGTTCAAATCATGTTACATGTGTTGATTGTTCTAATAGGAAGAAAAATGTACATGGGATGTAAGTATGTATAATGTGCATGGATTATTTGCTGAGTCTTTTAGACTCACTCTTGCTTCGGCGTACAGGTGCAGGTGTCTCCACTTCTTCCGAGAAGATAGCCAGGAGTGACTCGGAGCGAGAGTAGGAGATTGTTGTGGAGATATAGCGTTGTATTTTCTTTTCATAAGTATGTAGTCAATAATGTTATGTAATTCAAATGTGGACAATGTAATTTGATTATAATTTCAATTATGTGAATTTAGTTTATTTCTTGTACTATATGGACTGTGGATAGAATGTGGATGATGGAATAAAAGTTTACATTGAGTTCTTTTAATTCCGTTGTTTTATGACTATATTTGTGTACATCTCAACTTAATGTATGTGGTGGGTTAATGTCCCACTGTAGCGACGCTCTCTATATCGACGTGGGTTGGTGTAACCGTACCGGTATAAGGAGGGTCGTTACAAGAACGTGCCGGCTCGGCGTGTCGCGTTCATAGGAATGCATCTACTGTCCTGGCCGCATTTCAACACTCATAGGGAGGTCAGCTTACAGGCCGAACCCCCCACTCCCACATGGGAGAAACCACTAGAAAACCAATTATTCATTCCGTGCAAAGCTGTAAACATGCAAAACACAATAAGGGCAAACCACCCTCACATGCTCCAACCCTTAACCCAAACCAAACATGCTTTAAAATAGTAACACAATTAAGGTAGGAAGTCTCCCTACCAACTGGAAGATGCCAAAACCTCCTCGTTGATGGCACACTCACGCTCCAAGCATCGTCCTTGTGTTTCCCGCACCGCATGAACCATCGGATGCCGAAATCGCCGGAAATCCTCACCGGAGGAGCCACAACATCCTCCCCTACACCGGACAGAGCCTCCTCTGCTCTGTATGGCCGAAACGATGCACTTAAAACTCTGATTGAAATCGTGTCCAGGGCAGAAACTGCATTTAAACCCTTTAAATGCGTCCCCCCTATCCGACGCCAAATGGAAACCCGAGCCACATGTCACAGAAGCGGTTCCTGGAATCGCATCCAGCAAGGCCGCCGCGTTCATAATCGTGTCGCCTTCCTCCACCGCGATTACAGACAGTGAACCAGCAGTGCAAATGGGCTGGGATAACCGGTCCACACTGCTCACCTTGTGTACACAAACCACGAAAATAGCCCATTGACCATCTCTTGGTCAATAGCTCCGCACATAGACCCGATAAACCCGGATCTAAACGACTGTATCGTTACATTACTAACACCTAAAAAGAAATGTCGTCCTCGACATTTAGGACGAAACCATGGCAAGTCAGACTAACACCTAAAAAGAAACAAAGCTGTAAATAGAACAAGTAGGATACATTCTTCGTTCTTGCCTTTCTAATCATGTCCATCTGCTCTTTTTCCGTGTCTATTCCGCCTTTCCTTTCTCTTCTATTTCCTTTATAGCTGCTTAGCTTGGTTACTGTAGTCCGCTCTTCCGCTCTTTCTATACCTTGCAGCTGTAAGCCATTCTATCCTGCTGTTGGTGCTTTATCTTCTTGGACTTAACCTATGTCCACATTTCCTCCGCTGTGTTTCATAACATTTCTTTCTGAGTTGCTTTTCTAATTCAGACCTCTTGCTATACACTACCACACTTCAGTGTTCTTTCATGCGGAACCAGCCTTAAAATCTCAAATTGCCTGGTGCTATTCCATTATCTGTCTGTCACTGCTGTTCATTACTCTACCTCATTTATATTCATATTTTTTTCTACCAGCCTTCCTAAAGAACATCAATTACCATCCTTGCATTTCCTGCCTCTTAATACCATTCTGTTCAAACTGCCTTAAATCACACTTGATCAAGAACCACTGCCTCTTGGCCTAACGGTGCAGTAAACCTCAAACTTTCCTTTAATCTACCAAACTTCGGATAACTTATGGATATCGGATATTCCATGCTTCTGCGGCGCTGCTCTGATTGCACTGGATTCTTAGCAAAGTATCCCACAAATGCTGCTCTTATTACTACCTCTCATTACTTTCCATTCTTGCTGTTACACTAGTTCCGGATGAACTCAATTCTAGTTTTTCTCATTTCTCAATCCATCTTACTCAACCATATAATTACTAGAAGAAGGAACCTGAATTTCTGAACTGCTTTCTCTAATATTTCCATTCTGGTCGTGCTATCATTTAAAATTTCTGAGTTCTGCCACATTGCTATTGACATATCTAGCCTCTTCATATCTCTTTCTTTTTTTAAATCAAATTCTCTGTCTGATAGATCACATTATATTCACAACCTTTCAAAATAACCCTTTAGCTATTCTGCCTTTGCTCTCATTTCAATATCTGGAATACTTTCATAAAAGTACCCTTTCTGCTCAACTGAATCACTTTCTAGGTACTGACACACAAACTCTGTCTAAATACCTGTTGAGCTATTTGATCGCATCCGCTTCATAATCCGCTGTACTCTTTCTTCCTTTGGTCACTAATACTCAATCTGATCTATTCTGCCAATTGCACGACCTTCGATATCATTTATGCGAACTTTTCTCTTAACCACTATGCTATCTGGCAAACTCACTATATCAGCTACACTACAATTCTTGCCGATATCTAGTCATCTTTCATTCAAATGTCGTCAAAGCCAAAACTTGAAATCGATTTCGTTAGTGCAATAATCTGCTCTGCCTACTTTCTCTATTCCACATTACTGCTTTATTCTCAAATGCTAAAATACCACTGCTACAACATATCCGCTAATATTCTTTCCATTCAAATCTTTACTTAAATTCCTTTCGCAATCTGCCCTGCTAGTCCACTTAGCTTGATATTTTATATCTGCTTCTCAACTGACTTATTTCCTTTTTATTCCGACTCGCACAACTCAGTCTCATTCCCATCACTCTTAACTTCATTCTCAATCTTTATCGGACTCAGCCTTTATCTCTCTTTCCTCTCAGGCTGCACCCAACTACTAGACGACACTATTTTATTTTAATTCAGCTACCTTTAACAGAACATTCCATAAAACCCTGACAAACCGCCATTTGTCAAGAAAAAACATCTTTCCTTTTGAAATTCTCAGAAAAACTAACTATACACAAATCTTCCTTTACTTTCTCTTTACTCAGGTGATCACCTCGGCACGAACCTACATAAATCTCTAACTCTAATTTTCTATCACCATCTCAATTCATAACATCACAATTCTTAGACTCTTTGGCTTATCTACTTCTAATTACAATATACTCTCAACCCTCTGCTATCTCTGATCCTCTGCTAACCATTACCTTCTCACATGATCATTCAAAGCACTCTTTAATGCTTGCTAGCTAGCACAGATCTCAGATACAACGGTTATCCTTACTGAATTCCTTAATCACAATTCCTTAGTTACACAGGTACTGCTCCACACTACAATGCTGCTCTCACTGCACCTTTCATTACTCAACTACCTCTACCAAAGTTCTTGACCATAGTCCAGACATGCAACAATCGTAACACAAACTATTCCATGTCAATAACACTGTTTCTTTACCTTACTATCCCATTATTACCTCTTATCTGTCTCTGCCAACTCTGGTTCTTACTATAACATCCTTACTAGTTTCCATATCTGAATTCTCTAAACTCTTCAATTTCTATAACTAAGGACCTTTAAACAACTATTCTTTCATTGCAGACTGGCACACTAATGGCAAAACCACACAATTCTCACCACAACCAACATTGTTTCTCAACCACTGCCAACACTTGTTAACTTAACAAGCAGAAACACACGGTCTACGTATCAAAAACTCACACCAAAAACCACTTGACACCACACAAAACTGCAGACTTACTACCAACAGTGGACATTAATCCATGTATTGGGACATTGTACCTTAAATGTCTTTTCATATTCTAACTGGACCATTGCTCTGATACCAACTATAACAGCCCTAGACATTTATACCCAATAAGGGTCCATATCCAGATCCGTCTCCCACGATCGGACCGAAGTCTCGCAAGGGATATCACTAACACGTGTCCAGTATGAATATAAAAGATCACAATTACAGTATATAACACAGGAAAGTACAAGTATATATAACTGTAAACCACAATGTACAATCGTCCACAATTACAATATTACATGTCCAATTAAAGAGAACAACTACCTGGGGCATACCCCGAGGGAGCACAAGCTCAAACGACTCAACTACTCTACTACTGGTGGTACAAGTCTGCACTACTCCGCATAAACCACGCCAAAGTCAGCCAACGCCTGCTAAGTCTGTCACGTCCTAATAAAAGGCTATTTATCGGAAGTGACAGAAAACATGCACAAAAGGTAATAATTATTTATCCATTCATAACATCATAAGCGGAAGTTTTATTACACAGATACTCCTCATAATAACTAAGAGAGGAGTAGATCAAAACAATTTAATTTATACATCTCATTTCACACTACTAAACAGAAACAAAAATGGGTTGGCTTTGCTTGACACGGTCGGTCCACTCAGCACACATGCCCTTAAACTTCACCCCCATCTGAGTTACCTGAAAAGAGTAGGAAATAGTGAGCTAAATAGCTCAGTAGAATTCAAATCCATAATTCAAGGGTGATTACATGATAGCCAAGGCAAGGATAAATCGAATATCAAAGAGACAATACCAGATTTCAGAATAATAACTTGATACAATGATAGTAAAACTCAGGTCATGCTCAGGTATATAGCTCAAGAATTGGTTCATATGTCAGTTACATAATACAGGAATCATGATGACCATAGTCAAAAAGTATTTGATGCAATGCCAGACATCCCGATGCCCTTTATCATTCCACGTGGTCCGAAAATGAATTTGGGTGCTCCTCCCAGGACTGGACCAGCCCTATTTGCACAGGCATATTAATCAAGGGAGTCCAAGGACCCAATACATGTCATCATTATCAATTAATCATATCTCACATGGTGTTCAAGCATTTGAACTCTCAATACATCAAGTTATATGAACTCAATTACCGAATACAGGAGAATGGACTCAACGGAGTACCATTCGTAGTTGACGACTTCAAGGATAATTCAATGGTGAGTAAGGTACTTCAAGTGGGTAATCTTTACCATATAATGACAACAAATACCCAAGTAATTAAGGGGGTAACTTGGTAGGCTATTAGGATGAAGTTTAAGCAAGAGTTCTATCATGAAAAATTGCTGAAATACAAGGCAGGACAGGTGCTGTCGACAACAAGGAAGGGGCTGTCGACAGATGACAACAGACAGAGCTCAGGTTTGCTGGCTCTGTGGGTATCTGTCGACAACAACAAGAGGGCTGTCGACAGATACACACAGTCCAGAAATCTAGAGTTCTGGAAGACATGCGTCTGTCGACAGCTTTGGGCTGGCTGTCGATAGGTAGCAGTAGAACTTCCATAAATGATTTGTAAATCTGTTCTAAGCACCCTAATTATAGAACTTATAAACCAAGACATGTTTTATATCAAATGGAAGAGTCTAATTGGAGCTCTCACAGTGGTTTATAAACTGAACAAGCGAGATGAAACTAGAGGTTTACAATTCAAGTTTGTCTAGCTAGAAACTAGACATAATGTAGTATTGGAAGCCTAATCTTGTTAACAATGGTTTATTGGGAAGATTCCTACAAGATAAACACTAAAACTCCAAGTGTTTCATGGATCTAAATCAATGTATGGAGTACCTAACAATTAAGTAAAAGTTCTCACATAGTTCTATAGATATTAAAACTTCTACATGACTCCAGATCATGAACAAAGATCAAAGGTAGAGGAAGAGGATAGGAATTGGTTTCTAAAATAGAACCAAGTTGTTCCTTTCCCAACAAGAGTAATTCTACCATGACTGGAAGGAAAATAGAGAATCACAAGTATAACAACTTATCCGTTCCTCACGAATTCCTTGTTACATATGGAGAACCGAATTGAACCAGAGGGATATGAATCCTACCTTACTAAACAGATGAACTTGCAGGTATCCTTGATGAAGATCCTACACCCAGCAAGAGAAGTGTTTCCCCCCTTAACGTGGATGATGTGTCAGCTATGTTCACCTCAAGTGTAGCAGTTACAGTAGCAACATGAGTAGAAATGGAAGTGGTTGCAGGTGCAACGGCAACAGCTCCCAGCAGCAATTCCAGTAGCTCCTCCAACAACACCTCTAGTAGCAAGGAGCAAGAAAGACAAGAACAGGGCAAGAACAAAGGGTGTGGAAAGATGGTTTTGAAGCTTGGGGGAAGGTACTTATAACCCAAAGCTTCTCCATGCACAAAGGCACGTCGGTTGCCCATGTGTCATGGTAAAAATCTTTTGATTCTTACCTTAACATGTAACTCATGCAACTTTCATCTTGGTTACACATAGGTAACCTTAATGATGGCCCAACCCTTGGTGTAGTGTCTCTTTAAGAGCCTTACACGTATGCCACTGAAAATTCCAAGAAAATAGTTACCGTAATTGGCCCTTAAATCAACTGGCCCAATGATCCCCATGTAAACTTATCCAAATAGTGTCCATTTGTGTTAAAATTTCAACCATAGCCTAATATGATGGTTTTACAAATTATGGTGATTTTAGTTTAATTTTTAGAATTTATTTTACAGTAGATGAAAAATCACCCAGAAAATGGTCGCGTCGACTTAATCTCAAAATCCGAATGTCGAAAAATTCGGATATTTATATTTCTGAGATCTCCATATTTTTCTGGAAATTATGGTGTTCTCGGATTTCATTTTCGTTATAGTTTTTCAGTGTCGCCCTGTGGGAGCGCGCACGTCTGAGTACGACACTGGGGTAACGTTAGTTAACACTAATCATTCCCAAATAACAATTATTACAATTTAAGACTAATGCTTAAGTCCAATAACTTTATTATTCATATTTTTCAACAAATAAAAATATTCGGGGTGTTACAAAGTCGGCCAACACCTGAAACAGACTGTAAGTGAGTGAGCCTCAACACATCACTAGCTTAGTAGGGACCTCCCACAAAGAAAACACAACTACACAAGAGACCTCAACCCCCAAGGGTCTCATCGGCAACACCGGCAACCGAAATGTAACATGCACACACAAGCATGTTAAACTACAACTAATCATAACACACCGGTTAAACCCGGTCCTCAGAAAGTAAAGGGAAACATAAGACTAGATTAACATCTTTAGTCCACCCTTCAACTAAAACACCTCGAGCACAAGCTTCACCGGCAAACCACGGCCTAGGCTATGGTCTCACAGGCTAATCATCACACACGGAGCATCGGGATTGGCGACAACTAGCCAACACCCGTAAACAAAACCATAATTAGAAATACATGGTACGAGTAATAATAACACACAACATGTGGAGGGTCACACCACAAGACCTCCACAGTACGCACGGTCTCACCTTAACACCAGCTGAGGTCGGGACTTCCGTACCCACCACAACACAACTCTACCCACAAGGGGTACATGTACCTGCTACCATAAGGTACAACACTAAACCACGGAACCGTGCCACCTCCAGGGCACACCACAACGATTAACGGTTATAATATTAACCAACGGTTCACACACAATCCACAACTAGTGGTCAAACACGAGTCGGTACAGAGACGACGCCACCACACGGGAACAGATTACTAGTTCATGACGCCAGTATCCAACCCGGACAATAGAGCATGAGAACTACATCTTAGTCTCACAGTCATGGACGGAAGGTCCAACTGCTGCTCCACAACAAACCAAGAATAGTGGAGACTAACTAACCACCACAACCTACAGGTCGCACACCCCGCAGGCCCAAGCTTGACACCTTTAGGGACTCCGACCGAGAACCCTAAAGTGAGGCACTGGAACAGGACTAGCTGGGGACCAGTGTCCACTACTGGTGTCCGTCCCCCAACCACGAGTGCGCTACAAGCGACTGTACACCCACAAACACAAGTCGCTGCCCCCAGTCGTCTTTCCCCTCAGCTGGACGTACTACTCAAGCACAAGAGGAGGGTGTCCAGGAAGATGACTCAGACCTCTATGGTACACACGTACCGGGACAAGCCCTAAGCACCCGGTGCTAGGGTAACCGACTAGAGAGGTATTCCGGATTAGGCGCTGGACCACCAGACTCTGTAAGCACACAAAACACAATATACGATTCTGTATCATAAACCACGGTATACAAGTGTCGAGCTCAGCTTGTCAACGATCACCATATGACCTCCAAGCCAACCAACACCGACACATACACAATTCACAGTACTCAAGTGTAAGGAATGGCTTATCATCGGTCACCCTGTGACCCTCAAGCCCTCCTACACACTACCACTCATTAACGGGATCACATGACCGCTAAGACCACATGTAAGATCTATACACATTAACCATTAACCATTACCACAGACCTGGGCTAGGTCTACACTAGACCTTCATTGCCCAACACCCAACACAGAACCACCACAAAAGCCAAAACGCGTCGACAACAGTCGACGCCTTACAAAATGCGTCGACCACTTTGGACGCCATTCCAAACCTTGTCGTGGCAGGGCCAAGGACTGCGACCATGTCGCGTCAGCCCCTTCAGACGCTATTCAAAAGGCTGTCGCGATAGGCCTTAATAACACAACCAGGTCGCGTCGGCCCGACACGACGCCACCAGACCCAAACCGGTCAATCCGTCAATCAACATCCAAGACGCGTCCGACCTTGCTGCCGTGTTTAACGCTAACGCGACAGACCACAAGGTCGTGACCCGACAACCGACTTAATAAACGTATCGAAAAGCAGATCGCGCTGGCTCGGCATGTCGCGTTCACAGGAATGCGTCCGCTGTCCTGGACGCGTTTCAACGCTCACAGGGAGGTCAGCTCACAGGCCGAACCCACCACTCCCACACGGGAGAAACCACCACAAAACCAAATATCCATTCCATGCAAAGCTGTAAACATGCAAAACATAATAAGGGCAAACCACCCTCACATGCTCCAACCCTTAACCCAAACCAAACATGCTTTAAAATAGTAACACAAGGTAGGAAGTCTCCCTACCAACTGGAAGATGCCAAAACCTCCTGGCCGACGGCACACCCATGCTCCGAGCGTCGTCCTCACGTGGTTCCCGCACCGCACGAACCACCGGAAGCCGAAATCTCCGGAAATCCTCGCCGGAGGAGCCACAACATCCTCCCCTGTGCCGGACAGAGCCTCCTCTGCTCTGTCTAGCCGAAACGATGCACTTAAAACTCTGATTGAAATCGTGTGCAGGGTAGAAGCCGCGTTTAAACCCTTTAAACACGTCCCCCCTATCCGACGCCAAATGAAAACTCGAGCCACGTGTCACAGAGGCGGTTCCTGGAATTGCGTCCAGCAAGGCCGCCGCGTTCATAATCGCATCACCTTCCTCCGCCGTGATTACAGACAGTGAACCAACAGTGCAAATGGGCTGGGATAACCGGCCCACACTGCTCACCCTGTGTACACAAACCACGAAAACAACCCATTGACCATCTCTTGGTCAAGAGCTCCGCACATAGACCCGATAGACCCAGATCCGAATGACCGTATCATTACATTAACAAAGAAGGGTTAGGTTTTAATCCTTCAAAGAACAAAGAAATAGGTTTGAAAACCATCACATTTATTTCTTCAACAAATTCAGAATCCTCCACATCGAAAAAACAGGCTAATGGGAAAAACACTCAAAGAAATGAGAAAAGAGAAACTGTAAAAAATTCTGAGATTGGAAAGTCCAATAAAAAGGATAAGATAGGTGTTGGAATCAAACCAATGCATCAAAGGAACAAAACTTGGAACTCATCTGATTGGGTAGGTCGACACATTCATACACTAGACCACAAAACATGTTTAGGTGAACCCATGATAGGTCAACACCTTCACACATCAAACCACAGAACAGGTGGACACATGGTAGGTCAACACCTACTTACATAAAACCACAAAACATATCTAGGTGGATTCATGCAGATCGACACTATCCCTACAGAGTGTTGACGCATTCCTATGGTTTTGCTAGATCTGGTCAGTCTGAATATTCTAAAAGGTTTAACAATCAATATAATTTTTGGTTTCATCAAAGAAAAACTGGTGGGAAGTCTGAAAGAAAATTCATGAAAATGGAAAGAAACAATGCTTAAAAAATTCTTGAAAATAACAAAAAAAATAAAAAAAACAACATGAAATCAGGAACATCATTAAACCCATAGTGAAGAGGCAAGCTTGGGTTCCAAAAAATTTGTTTTCCTATGTGCTTGAACTGGGTGATGTGAAGGGACCCAAATGTACTTGGGTTCCAAAGAATTTTCTTTAATTGTATTGTAGGCATGTCTTACAGCCAAGAACAACAAGTGGTACCTTGATAGTGGCTGTTCAAGACATATGACAGGAGACAAAGACAATTTTTGTCTATTGCCTGAAAAGAAAGCTGGTCATGTAACATTCGGTGGCAATACCAAAGGTAAGATTGTTGGTTCAGGTAAAGTAGGCAGAAATCCTTCAAACTCAATTGATGATGTACTCTTGGTGGAAGGATTAGAGTACAACCTTCTAAACATAAGCCAACTCTGTGACAAGGGTCACAAGGTAATTTTTTATTCCTTTGGTTGTACAATTTTTGAACCGAATTCAAACTGTGTAAAGTTTTCTGGAAAAAAGAATCAATAATGTTTACATGGTTGACTTGGATGAACCTGAAAATACCAATTTATGTCTTGCTGCCAATAAAAATGATCTTGCATGTTTATGGCATCGCAGACTAGGTCATGCTAGCTATAACATGTTACATAAATTAGTTAAATTCAACATGGTGAAAGGCTTACCTAAAATTTCCTTCAAACAAAACTTTAAAATCTGTGAAGCATGCACACAAGGTAAGCAAACAAGAAAATCTTTTAAAAGTAGATCTGAAAGTCAATCTTCCAAACCTTTTGAACTTATTTATATGGATCTATTTGGACCCATAAGAACAAACGGTCTAAATGGAAAAAGGTTTGGATATGTTCTTGTTGATGATTTTTCATGATTTACTTGGGTTTTCTTCCTTGCTCACAAGAGTGATGCTTTCATGGAATTTCATGATTTCTACAAGAAAATTCTTTAGGAAGGAAAGTTTAAAATAATTTCAATCATGTCTGATCATGGAGGTGAGTTTGAAAATACTGACTTTGAAAAACTTTACAAGGAAGAAGGAGTTTCCCATAGATTTTTATAACCTAGGACTCTTGAACAGAACGGAGTTGTAGAGAGAAGGAACCAAACACTTGTTGAAATGGCAAGAACCATGCTGATTGAGAGTGGACAGCCTAGAAAATTCTGGGCAAAGGTAGTAAATACCTCCTGCTATATTATAAATCGTGTAGTGGTAAGGCCTCTTAGCAAAAAGACTTCTTATGATCTTTTGAAAGGTAAGAAACCTTCCATTGCTCATTTCAAAGTGTTTGGTGCAAAATGTTTTCATCTTGAATAACAATAAAAATGATTTGGAAAAATTTGAACCTAAAAGTGAATTGGGGATCTTTCTTGGTTACTCTGACCATTCAAGAGCATATAGAGTTTTTAATGTGAAAGATCAAATTGTTGAAGAATTCCCTCATATTACATTTGATGAACTTGATGATGGCTTGTGCAGGGAAAAAGAAGATGGAGCTGGAAAAAGAAGAAGCAAAAGACTGCAGCAAGTAAAATTCCAGATGATAGCAATGGGCAAGAGACAGTAGATGCAAATGAGAACATAGATCAACTGAACATCAGAATGTTAAGAGATAATCCTCAGGAAAGTATCATTGGTAATCTACTTGATCCACCGAGGACTAGATCTCATTTTAAAATCATTTTAGAACTTGATCAAATGGCACTTGTTTCAAAAATTGAACCTAAAAACATTGAAGATGCATTAAAAGATGCCTTTTGGATTAATGCCATGCAAGAAGAATTGAATCCGTTTGAAAGAAATAAAGTTTGGCATTTGATTCCAAGGCCTTCTTCCCAAAGTGTCATTGGAACTAAATGGGTGTTCAGAAATAAAACAAGTGAAGAAGACAATGTAATTAAAAATAAATCTAGGCTTATAGAAAAAGGTTATAATCAAGAATTTGGAATTGACTTTGAAGAATCTTTTCCTCCAGTAGCTAGGCTTGAAGCAATTAGAATTTTGCTTTCATTTGCATGTGTTCACTGTATCAAACTTCAACAAATGGATGTTAAGAGTGCTTTCCTGAATGACTTAATAAAAGAGGAAGTTTATGTTGAACAACCCCGTAGATTTGAATGTACTAAATTTCCTAACCATATTTTAAAGCTTGACAAAGCTCTTTATGGATTGAAGCAAGCTCCTAGGGCTTGGTATGATCAGTTGAGCTCATTCCTTACTGGTAAAGGGTACTCAAGAGGTAAGGTAGATCAAACCCTTTTCACAAAAGTGCAAGGAAAGGATATCTTGGTGGTTCAAATTTATGTTGATGACATTATATTTGGATCAACAAAATCTTCATTGTGTAAGGAATTTGCTAATTTGATGACTAGTGAATTTGAAATGAGCCTAATGGGAGAACTAAAATTTTTCTTTGGATTGCAGGTTGTTCAAACAAAGGAAGGAACCTTCATCAATCAGTCAAAGTTCATACAAGATTTGCTAAAGAAATACAAAATGGAGAATACCAAAGTCATGGCAACACCAATGAGCACAACTGTGAGTTTGAATGTTGATTTGAAAGGTAACTTGGTAGATCCAAAGACCTACAGAGGTATGATTGGATCCTTGCTTTATTTGACATCATCTAGACTTGATATACAATTCTCTGTGTGTATGTGTGTTAGATTTTAGGCTTGTCGTAGAGAATCCCACATGAGTGCTGGAAAAAGATTTTTTAGATATCTTGCAGAAACTCATGAATTGGGATTGTGGTATCCTGCATATAGTGAATATAATTTGATATCTTATTCAGATGCAGATTATGCTGGTTGCAAATTAGACAGAAAGAGCACTAGTGGTCATTGCCAATTTTTGGGAGGGTGTTTAGTCTCTTAGGCTTCCAAGAAATAATACTCGGTTGCTCTCTCTACTGTAGAGGCAGAATATGTTGCTGTAGGGAGTTGCGGCACCCAAGTGTTATGGATTAAACATCAACTCCAAGACTACCTAGTAGATCTTGGATGTGTCCCAATCATAAGTGATAACACTAGTGCAATAAATTTGGCCAAAAATCGAATCCAGCATTTTAGGACTAAGCACACAGAAATCAGACATTATTTTTTAAGAGATGAAGTCAGCAAAAATTCATCATTTCATTGAAATGACAAAACAAATTGCTGATATCTTTACAAAACCATTGTGTAATGAAAGATTTTCATGCTTAAGAAGAGAACTTGGTCTATGCTTGCTTGACTCATGACTAATTGTTTGCAAATGATTGTTTGTATGATTGCTTATCACATGATGTGTTACTGCTTGCTGTTTGATTGCTTCAATTGAATATTTAGTGTACATGGTAAGGGGAGGTTAATTGAGGAACTCAGTATTTGGATAGATCAGGTTCTGTGATTCAGTTGGTTAGTTAAGTTGGAAGAACTGAATTCACTATGTTTGCAGTCTGTGAAGAATAATTCCTTCAGGTTTTATGAGTTTTAGCTTGACATAGGTTGACTCTATTGGCAAGAGAGTCGACACTATCTTCCTTGATCTTGAACTTTTGCCATTTTTCTCTTTCATACTCTTTCATTTCTGTTGCAAATAAAATTTTCTTATTCTTGCAAATAATTTCCTGCTTCTCACATTGCATTGACATTCTTAGTATATCAAATGGTGATTTGAGGAAAGGCAAGTCAGGCTTGTTTGGAATCTTTCACTATGCGTGAGTATGTGTCTCCGCCAAGTATTAAGAGCCTTTGTATGCAATTGTTGAGAGGGAGTCTTGTCCTTCAATAAAACTTTCTTGATGTGTCAATTTTCACTTCACTTAATTTTTCATCCATCAATAAACTTCATGTTCATTCTCTTCCTGTCTCACAAAGATCCATTTTCTGGGGGGGGGGGGGGGGGTAATTCTATTGTGAAAATTTTAATTTTGGGCAATTTCTCAGTGGGAGTTAAAATTGTTATACTCTTAAACTCCACTTTCTCTGAAGGTATAATGTAAGGCCCTCAAATTTTGTATATATTATATCTATTTAATTCCGTACATATTGTATTTATCAAATTCTTTGCATATAGTGTTTATTTATTTCTGTATATGCATGTTTGTTTGATGTAATTAAGTTCTGCCCGAAATCCCTGTTTAACGTCAACATACATTGACGTTAAGAGTAGGTTGACGGTAACCTCTATGCCGTTAACTGCATGGCCAGAGGATCTAGACGTCCAGATCGATTGACGTCTACTTCCTTTTAACGGCATTAAAGTGGCCATTTACTTCTCCGGTTGTGTTTGGGATTCCAGATCTAAAACGGCTACGGTTTCATCCCTAGACATGTCCCCTAGGTTCTAGGTATTTTTTGTGGATTTTTACATCGTGTCCTGGACCCCCAAATTCTCTCTTTTTGTGAGTTCGGTCTGCACCTTTCTGCAGACAGGAGGTTGACGACAACCTTGTTGCCGCCAAGTTCCTAAGTTAACGGTAACAGATTGTGCCGATGTCACGCCCCAATGCGGAATATCAGAACGCGAGGCAGTTGCAAGTAAACGGGTACAGAGCGAGTACTAGACATCAAACCATTGGACAAGAATAAATATTAAAGTAAATGCATCTCATTAATAATTCTTCAAATGTCTATTTACAACCACTAATATCAAAGCCATTCTATAGGGCCCAATTACATTGAATAAAGCAAAAGACTAAACTTTAACTCTAACATAATACTCTGACGCTAGGGTACTCTTGACTTCACTCTTGGTCGTTCCCGTCCTCTTGAGTGTAAGTATCTTCCTCGGTCTCACTTGAGAACACATAACCAATAACGCAGGGTGAGCGATAACGCCCAGTAGGACTTAAATCTCAGGATCAAGCATGCTTTAAATGATTAATGTATTAAAAAGGTAGAGTAACTAAAGATAGAGCGAGAGAGTCAAGCAACATAAGAGAGGGCACAATAGCACGTGATTGAAATAGCACAAGTTTCCAAATATAGCACAAGAGTCGAGCATAGCACAGAGAGCAGGATGACCATAGCACAAATAGCACAAAATAGTTCGAGATAGCACAACGAGTCAAATATATAGCATAGCACTTGATTGTCATTTAGATAGTCGAGATAGATAGCACTTGAGTGTAATGCCAAACACTTTGATCATTTAACTCCCGTAGACAAATAGCACTTTTGGGCGCACCTCCCAGGACTAGATTGGGCCCTTTATATATTGCCAGACATTGGTTATATTGTTTATCTTTAGACAACCAATCAATAGCCAATAGAGAGTACCAAGAAATAGATGAGAGTACTAGATGAATAGACGAGATAGTAGAGAGAGTGTGAATAGATGAGCGAGTAGAGTATAGATGAGAACTAAGGGACATTGCACATAAAACATCGATTAAATGGGTGATAGTAACAGTTGCACAACACGCGCAATTGGTGATGACAGTCAGGTAGGATTCACTACCCTTCCACTGGCCATGTTATGCATAGGTCTAGAGGTCCGGCGTGATGCAAGATAAGAGCGAGAACAATCTATAGTAGTTTGAATCATACTGATCCCTATAAAGTATCATAGGTGTTAGGGTACAACCAGCTCGTCGACCATGTGGGAATCCATGGACAGAGGAGACTTACGGAGGCCTTGAACAAGGATTCACTAGTCCGGCAGAAGGAATATCCGACGGAGAGTTTGTCCAAGTCAAGAGAAAAGTGTGTATATAGAAACAAATGCTCGATGTTCTAGAGGAACTTAGGGTTATTGTTTGCATGTTTTAAACCTGTAAGAACCGACTATTTTACTGTGTATCATGTTGAGTGGAATATTTTGCTAAATTTGCATGAAATATATTTTAAAGGTTAAAAATAGTTTTACTATTGCAAAAATTCTGAAAATTTAGCCATATGTTATATTCCATGCGTAGGGTTTGTGGTTAAAAATTGGAATTGTTTTGACATCAGTAGATATTATTTGTTCTTATAAAGGGTAATTAAGGCACGTTAAGTATGAATGATTAGGAGCATGTAATTTCAGTAGTATGCAGCATGTTTAGGTACTGTTATGCCTAATTTGACAATGTAAAATAGTCATGTTAAGTTCTGCAACCTGAAGTATGTATGTTTAATTAAAGTGCATGTGAATGGGCTAAATAGTACATGTAAATGAAAGAAATCATGTGACTAAGTGAGATAATGTGTTTAAGTGAATTATGTGCCGAAATTGACACTGCTACCATATAAGGCTGTAGAGTTGTACTATAAAAAAGTCCCTATGGGAAGGCTTATTGTGTATGTGATATTCTGTGGGCATCAAGATGAAATCCTAGAGGTGGACAAGGCTTCTCCCGGTTCTGCGCAGTTACCAAAATTAGTCACTATATTGCCTAGGTGACGGATATGTGTTATGTGAATGTACGTCCTTCTTTATGGTGGTTCGGACTATGTGCCACGGCAATTAAAGTGTAAAAGTGTGTATATGTGCAATGTGATAGTGTTGTGTTAATGTATTACCATGTGAAAAGATGTGAAACCATGTGAATGTGATTTGTTTATGTTAAAACAGCAAGTAAAAGATGTGGATGTGTTCTACGAGCATGTGAAAAATGTTAGATATCATGCTAAGAGTGTTAGTTACTATGTGCATAATTCCATGATCTAATTGTGTAGAATTATGAAATGATATGAATTGAAATTGGCTTAAGGAATCAAGTTAAAAACCATGTGTAGAAAGCATGCTATAGGTTATTCATGTGTATTTGCATAATTGACATGAATCAGGTGCCATGTACTTCTCTTATTGATTAAAAGAATAGCATGTATGTGATATGTGTAAGGATGTGCCAATAGGTTGCTTGCTGGGTCTTTTTGGAAGACTTATACTTGCTTTAACATACCGGTGAGACAGGTGTCCCCGTGCTAGAGGAGGACATAGTGAGGAGCGACTCCGAGCGAGAGGAGTAGTTGTACTTGTGGAGATTTCTGCTTAGACTACACTTTCTTTCATTAGTATGTGGACAATGACATTATGTTATGGACTTGTATAATTGTGGATATTTTTTATTTACATTGCTACTATATAGACTGTGGAATGGGTGAATGATGATGGAATAAAAATGTCTTTTATTTCCGCTGTAATTTCTCTTGTTATTTATGTACTTCTCGACCTATTGTGTTGTGTTGGGTAAATGTCCCACTATGACGGCGCCCTTTGTATCGATGTGGATTGGTATAATCGTACCGGTATAAAAAGGGTCGTTATAGAGATTGGTATCAGAGCGACAGGTTGAGATTGTACATGAATAAGCCATCATCTACACAATATTTCAAAGTCTTTATAGAATTAGTCCATATATGTGGAAAATATCTAATAATGAATCAAAGAAAGTTAAAAAAATGGTTAGGACTAAGTAACTTAGATTCTAACCAAGTAAATTGTTTTACAGGCTATGGCGAGCCTTGGTAGGCGCAGTGCTCAGGCTCGGGAGGATGAGCAGAGGCGTGAGGAGAGGAGTGAGCAGCAGGCCCCAGCACCCCAGGGTCCCACACTACTTCCTCCACCACCACCTGTGGATTATGGCGTGTTCATGCAAGGTCTGGTCCAAGCTATGCAGACTCAAGCTCAGACTCAGGCGGCACTGTAGGCTTAGTTGCAGGCACAGATTAGAGTTGTTAAATAGGGAGTAGTCTGTTTTGGTGAATGTATGATTGTTTATGTGTTGCTTATGTGTTGGTTGTTGTCTCAGGCTCAGGCTTCAGCTCCAGTTCCTCAGGAGCATGGCCATGGTGGTCCGTCCATCATGGAGAGGTTTAAGAGGATGGCTCCACCTTCTTTTAAGGGGGAGAGTCAGCCCCTCTTGGCAGAGAGCTGGATGAGGGAGGTAGAGAAGATCTTCCAGGCTATCAGGTGTGCGGAAGAAGACAAAGTCAGCCTAGCTACTTACATACTACATGTACTTAGAGTATATGTACTTGTGTAGGGTTAAGTTTTTATTTAGATGGTGCTTATAGGTTGTGTTTTTGTGATACCCTGAAATTTCATTCATTTTATATTGTGCATGTGTATTTACTTGTTGTGTATATAGCATGTGTATTCAATTGTACATATTACAATTTCTATACTTCTCATGAGCATATGCATGTATATATGTTATTTTATGTGAGAATAGGCAATTAGCTAATTTTGTGTATATTGTGCTTACTAAAATCCTATGCATATTTTTTTTTTTGACACGCTATGCATATTATACTTAAGTAATGTTGTGCATGTTTAATCTAATTACTGATGTGCATGTTGTATTTATCTATTTCATGCATAATGTACATAACTATGTTGTATACGTGTGTGTATATATTTATACATATGTCAATTTAAGTGTGCATATGCAAGAATTAATTTTCGTTGCATATATTTTCTTAGTTAACTTATTGCATATTGCATCTTAATGATATTGTGCATGTATTATCTAAATATTGATGTGTATATTATGCTAATTATTCCATGAATATTGTATGGAATTATACTTCGTACATATGTATATATGTATGTTCATCTTATGCATGTAATATCTATCTATCTATCTAATTCTATATACATAAAGTTGTCCATAGTATATATGGTACATAAATAATATTGAGCATATGATAGGTGGGTATTAAGTACATATGAATTGTTTTCGTACATGTATATCCTTAAGCGTGCATGCATTATCTTACTATCGATGTACATGTTATATTAATTAGAAACATGCATGTTGAATGTAATTACGTTGTGTACATGTATGTATGCATATGTTTGACATTGTACATAAGATATCTACTTATTTTAGTACCCATTAAACAGTTTATGATGTGTTTATGTATCTACTTTGATGTTTGTCCTAGTTTTGGCCGAAATGCATAGTTGGCAGCAGGACAGTGTGCCGTTGACTGTAGGCTAGGGTTGGCGTCCAGATCGATGGACGACAATCCCTCTGTGGGCAACACACTGGGTGGACGCCAACCACATGTTGGCGGCACCAGATGTGGACGTCAAGTTCTCTCCAGTGGGACGGTTTTAGATTTGGTAACGCATGCGTTCTTCCCGGTTCCTATTTAGGAAACCCATCTAAAGTCGTGGGAGACCTATCCTAAAGTGTACCCAACCCACCAACTCTATAAAAACACCTTGGTTCGGCCGGATTATGTCTTTTGGCCTTGGTGTAACCCTAGCACCTTTTGTGGAGAAGAGCTAATCTTTAGAGGGCCGGATCTGGCAACTGGAGGAGCTTTCTGAGGATCTACACCAACTGGGAGATAGCCTATACATAGGAGAAGCACTCCCAACTCCGAGGAACCATCTACATCAACAGGAGAACCAGATCAGAAGAGTTTTGAGTACCCTCTTGTTCTGGCCGAGGAGGGCTTCACCGACGAATCTTGATCATCTTGGATTTATTTGGAGGCAAGTAACCCATTGATATCAACCCTACACATGTCCCCTTAAGTCCTAGTATTTTTCTAGATTTTTCCTTGAGTATTGGAACCTCCAAATTCCCCTTTGCATTGTATGCTGTCTGCATGGTCTGTTGGCAGGAGGTTGGCGGCAACATCATGTGCTTCCAAGATCCTGCGCTAGCGGTACCAGATTGTGCCGTTTACTATAGGCGGCCACATCCTGTGTAGTCAAGTTCTTCAGAGTTCTGAAAATACACTGTTTGTTCTCTTTAAAGTGTTTATTTCATTTCCGGGTATGTGTGCATGCTGTAAATTTTATGTGTGGTCATATGTAGTCATTAGGTCATATCATGAGGTTGCACTAATTTTCTGTGAATTGTGTTAATTATTAAAATTTAGTAATTGAATTATGAGCACAATATTAGCATGTTTAAATCTTGTATAAATAGATTTGTTGTAAGTTAAGGTTTCATAATTTTTACATGATAGAATGAAGACTGATTTCAGGTTTCTAAACTGTTAACACCCAACCATGTTGATATGTACCATGTCTAATGACATTTCAATGAATATGTTTGAAATCTAGTTTAAATTGTACAAATTAACTTACTATTCTGAAAAATGTGAAATTTGTAGGATGTGATATATGATCTGTATATAACCTCTTGTAAAAATTTCATACTGAATTGACATCAGTAAGTACTGTGATCATATTAAGTAGTGTTAACGTCCATGTTAGTTGAGTTAATTCTAATTGTACGAAATCAAAGGACTAGCAGCATGATTAGGGCTTTTGTTATCATCATTTGTTAATGCAAACAGTAAGATTGAACTTAGTAAACTGAAGTATGTGTAAACTCTAGAAGTAGATGTGAATGTGTAAATTAAAGCATATGTATAATGTGTAAACAATGTGATTATGTGAAATATGTAAATAATGTGATAAAGTGAATATATAAAATTTGGGCCGAGATTGACACTGCTACCATAGAGGTCTGAGAGCTGTACCATAGAAAAGTCCCTATGGAAGGCTCAACGTTGTGAAAAATATATCCTAAGGGGCATTAGGATGAAAGCCTGGAGGTGGACAAGTACCACTAGTTAGGGTGGAGAGGGCTTCTCCCGGTCTACGCAGTTACCAAGATTCGCCGCTAGATTGCCCAGGTGGCGGGTATGTGTTATGAGATGTGATGTGATGTGCTATGAGATGAGCTATGTGCTATGAGATATGTGCTATGCGATATGGGTGCGTGCGTCCTCTAGTAGGTAGTTAGGACTATGTGTCACGGCAATATAAGTGAAAAAATATGAATAAAGTGTAAAGTAATATGTGAATAAGGTACGTGGTGAATGCAAATGATATGATATGTGATAAGTGAAAGTGCAAGAATAACCAATGTGAAGAATGTGTGAAAAGATATGTAAGGGAGAGTAAATATGAACGAGAATATGATTACATGTGAAACCAATATAATAGTGCATATGTTCATACTTTCATGTATTAATACTTCAAATACAATATCATGTTTAGTATCATGTCATGTAGTTTATTAATCTTCATGTAATCGTGTATGTGAATATACATATATAGACATGGGAATTATGCAACGTAAGAGATGAACATGTGGAATTGCTAAATGAATAAGATAAAGTGTGAATAAATCTAATTCCATGTAAATTAGTTTAATTCATGTCAAAACAGCAAGTAAAGTGTGGTTATGAATGTGATAAATATATGAAAGAATGTTTAGATTCCATGCTAGATGTGATGTTTACTTAGTACAAAGTTCCATACTTTAATTGCTTATTGTTGCCAACCAACTTGAATATATTTTAAACCTTCCACTCATGTTATAAAATGTGAAATCATGTGGAATACGATTTATTTATACTAAAACAGCAAATGAAATGTGTAATTAATGTGTAAAATGCATGAGAAACATGAATAGATAGCATGCTAAGTTACTCTTTACTTGGTGCTTAAATCTATGCTCTAGTTGGTAGAATTGTATCATAAAAGGGATAATGATTGGATTGATAAATCTTGTTACATGTTCGGGGTAGTAAGCATGTATAGGTATTTGGTTATGTAAAGTATGATTGACACAAGTTATGAGTTGAATCATATTAAATTAAGTATCATGTATAGGATGCATACGTAGGTATATGTTAGTATATCCATGTGTTAATATAGTTTTGGCTTAATGGAATATCATGTTAGTATCCATGATCTAGAATGAGTACATGTTAATCTATAGCATATGTAAGTGGTATAGATATGTTGATGATTGTTTAAAGCACGTGACATGTAATGCCTTTATTGTGAAAAGATAATATGTGTTTTCTCAATTGCGTAATAGATAACATGTGTGTGATATGTGTAAAGTTGAGTCTTTGGTTTGCTTGCTGAGTCTTTAGACTCATACTTGCTTCGGCGTACAGGTGAGACAGGTATCCCGTGCTAGAGGAAGGCATAGCGAGGAGTATCCCCGAACGTGAGGAGTAATTTGTGGAGTTGATAGAGAGTTGTACTTTTCCCTTTCATAGCATGAATAAAGTTAATTGCATGGACAATGTCTTTACTTTTCTTACTATATAGACTGTGGAATGTGTGATGATGATGGAATGAGAATGAGTTATTTCTTTTCATTCTGCTGTATTTATTTGCTATCCACGTACATATCAACCTATCGTCTAGTGTTGGGTTATTATCCTACTGTAATGACACCCTTTGTACCGATGAGGATTGGTATAATCGTACCAGTATAAAGTGGGTCGTTACAGTTTTACAGGAGAGAGCCAATGTTTGGTGGGCCTCCGTACTATGTACCAGGTACGAGGATGGTGCCATTGAGGTGACCTGGGCCAAGTTCACGAGGCTATTTCGGGCCAAGTTCATCCCCGAGCACATCCAGGACAAGATGGAGCAGGAGTTTCTCTCTCTCACACAGGGCTCCATGACTGTCTTGGAGTACGAGGCCAGGTTTTCCGAGCTTTCCAAATATGCTCCTCATATAGTGGCTGATGAGCACAGGAAGGCCAAGAAGTTTGTGATGGGGCTCAAACCATCACTGAGGTCGAGACTAGTTGCTTCTGACCACCGCACTCTGGATGAGGCTCTCAGTGCAGCTTGTAGGCAGGAGAGCGAGATGGATCAATACCTGGAGGAGAAGAGGGCAGCTCAGAAGAGGTCAGTGCCACCTTTCTAGAGGCAAGACAAGAAGAAGGCAATGGTGTACCAGTCACCATAGCGTCCAGCAGCTTCGAGTCAGTAGACGGTTACACCACAGTCCCTGTGACGACCCTCATTATATCGGTACAGTTATACCAACCCACGTCGATATAGTGAACGTTGCCACAGTGGGACATTTACCCAACAATAACATTCAGCTGAGATACACGTGAATATAAGAACATAGTAGCGGAAGTAAAAGAACCACTGTCTTCATTTGATTCATCATCCACATTTAACATACATGATTCGATAACATTTAAAGAACTAAAAGTCCACATAATTAAATTGCTGAAAATCAAATACATAATTGTCCACACTTAAACATTTCCTTTCCATAATAATGCTAGTACAATGTTGCAATTACATACTAGGAAATCAAATATCACAAGGTACACCGACGATCTAATCTCCACGCTCGGAGTCGGTCTCCACTGCCTCCTCCGCAAGTGTGTCGTCACCAACTACACCCGTACGCCGAAGCAAGTAATGAGTCTAAAAGACTCAGAAAATAACTCTACACCTACCATACATGCACATATCGTAGCAGGTTTTACACACACATTTTCAAGACACAATCCTGTAGCATACTTGTCATTGAAATTCACAACCTATCATGGTGATTCTACTTATTAAACACATGATTCATGCTTTCAGCTTTTTTTAAAATCAAAATCTCCTACCACATGCTCTCTAATCATTCCTACACCTGAAGGTTCTACTTTCATTTTAAACTAAAACATGAGAGTAATCTAGCATGACTAGCTTACATACATGAAAGAACACATTGCTAACATGGTTACTACTCATTCGTATACATGCACACAACCATTTCACATGCTTTAAGCTTGCTATTTTGATGTGGCTTAACACTTTACAATCTAACACATGAAAGACACATGAAAGCTACGTTCTCATTCAAACCACAACGTGAGAGCATACACACATGGAATGGTTTACACATAAGTAAGGATTTGTTGAACCACTCTCTATTTGTTCTTGTATTTTGGTGATGACAAAATTTATGTGAATTTTCTGATAAAAATATATATAGCAAAGAGGTTTCAGAAAATTCATACAAACTCTCCCCCTTTTTGTCACTAACCAAAAAGGAAGGATCTTACCATGCATTCTCTCCCCTTTGAGAAAATTTCTTACCATTGAGGGGTTCAACAATAATAGATAATGAATAACTTCCCCTTAGTGAAGGCTCCCCCTGAGTATGAGACTCCCCCTTAGTCTGAGGCAAGTCTGATCTTGTTGCTCTTGACCTTTGACATGTTGTTTGTCAAGTCTTCAAGATTTTTATCTGCATACATCTTAACAGAAAACTTGCAAACACTGTTAGTAGCATTGTAGCTTACTGAATATAACAAACATAAATGTACATTAAAAATACAAAACTAAAACTAAAGGATGACTACATCCTCTTCAGATTAGAATGAAGTGAAGAGTTGGTAGTCACCAATCGGATGTTTTTGAGCATCCTCTAACCATACCCATTTGAATGCCTTTTCCTTTTGTTCATCAAGAGTAGATAGGCATTTTCTTCTTTAATGTTGAAGCTACCTGAGGAGTTGTTTACAGAAGATGTCTCCTGAGAAGTTACTTGGATTTTATGAGCTTTATCCTCAGCTTTTTCATTGTCAGAAGCTTCTTCAGTGCTTATTTCCTCAGAGATGTCCTTTTCGAAAAGGATATGAGGCTCCCCCTCACTCTGAGGTTCCTCCTTTAACTCTTCTTCTTCAGGTGGAAGGATGACATCATGAGGTCCTTCCTGTTGCTCCTTTTGAATGGCGACAGTTGAAGATGATGGAGTTATAGCTTCCTGTCTTGTTTCTTTAAACACTTGAGCATCAGTAGGTATTTCATCCGTAGTGGGTATTTCTTCATATGTGAGCTTCAATTTGTCCCACATATCTTTAGCAGATATACATGTAGATACTCTACTGAATTCCTTTTTGGATAAAGCGCAACATAAATAGTTCTTAGCTTTAAAGTTTAGTGATAACTTTATCTTATCCGCTGCTGTGATAGTAGTAGTGTTTTCAGCAGGGATAAAAACAAAATCACCTACCTCAATTACCTGCCACAGATCAAAGTCTGTGCCTCGAATGAAGCATTCCATCCTTATCTTCCAGTGTTGACTCTTGGACTGTGCAGACCGGGAGAACAAGTGACGACTCTTGGACTGTGCAGACCGGGAGAACAAGTCTCCACCCTAACCAGTGGTACTTGTCCACCTCCAGAATTTCATCCTAATGCCCTTAGGATCACAACACATTGAACCTTCTCAGGGGGACTTTTCCCTGATACGGTTTCACTGCCCTCTATGGAAGCAGTGTCACACTTGGCACAATTTATACATTTACCGATTTTTAACACATATCTTTACACATGACACTTGCCTCTCATTCATTTTCTCACTCACACAAGGGCTATGTTTTCCTAACATGATTCTACAGTTAACAGGGATTACATGTTCAGAATTTACACAAATCAGATCACACACACATATCACATTATTCCCACATTAGCATGCATTTTTCTTTTCACATTTCTCGCATGGAAAATTCATATTTCACTATATAGTTGCCCAAACGACTTGAAAATTTAACCACATGCTGATCTCAGGTTTATGATTCCACATGAAAATTTTCAGATTTTCTGACTCAAAATGAAGTTACAGAAAATTTAACATCGATTTCACATCATTATTCATAATGCAATTTAACATGGAGTTGAACATAATCACAAATTTAACAGCTCACTGTCTGCACCCTAGCATGCATAGGGTTACATAATTTATTCCCGGATTTATCAAGCAACACGCAATTTACTGGAAATTTAACACGACCTACGCATGATTTCTATTTCCCAAAACAAAAATTTCAATAATTATACAAGCATGGGGAAAAATATCAGAAACTCAGAGCACAGATAAGATCATGCATACATGGTCTAACAAATTGGGCAACAAAACTTTGCAACTGATCATTAGGATCATGGTGAATACACATTGTCATTCTTTTCGCATACACATTAGATAGACGAATAAACTCAACCACCCACAAAATAAATGTACATTCATTCTCCCATTCATCACATTAGCTAGTATACATAGTATATAAGAATTACATTATATCCTCATCGCAAAACACGTCGAAATTAATCATATAGAAGGGCAGAACAGTTCACTGTTCTGTCCAGACGAACTTGGCGGCGGTCTCTGGCCGTTCCAGAAGTGGACGGCAAGATTGCTGGACGCACACCAGGGATCTCGGCGTCAAGGGCATTGACGCCAAGTTCCTGTCTGTGCAAAAACACAGACCGAACTCAAATGCAAAGGTGAAAGGGGGATCTAGGACGCGAGGAAAAATACATAAAATTTATAAAACCCTACTTGACATCTACATGGACGGAGGGCAAAGGTTACTTGCCTCTTGTAAAAACTCCAAAGGGATCTAAATGGCCGGAGAAGCTCTCCTTGGGCAGTCCCAAGAAGCCTCCACAAATGCTCTCCTCCGGGTTCTATGTTGATGCAGAAGCCAAACCACGGTTGGGGAAGCCTTCCTTGATGTTCCAGCTACCTCCTTGTTGCAGTAGAACGCCGGAAACACCTTCACACTGCTGGATCCGAGCTTGCAAGGTCCAGCTTTTCTCACAGCTTGCTAGGGTTTTCTCTCCTCTTTGCAAAGAGCCAAAGAGAGCTCTTTCTGGTGCAGGAGGAGTTGGTTTAAAGCAGAGGGGTTTGGGGACCCCGGAGTGGTGATGGGAAAGGCTCAGAGCCGTTGGGGATAGCTCCCCAATGGGTGAGCTAGCTTGCTCCCAGAATTCTGGGCTCTGCAACTCATGCAGGTCAGAGAAGTTGGCGTCCTCATCGCTAGACGTTGGGGTTAGTGTTGGCGTCCATGTGGTTGACGCCGACACCACATCGACGTCTGTTGATATTGACGCCAATCTGGCCTTCGGCCAAAACTCTAAAACATGCAGAAACCATGTACATCTTATACCTATATATGTCATATGTATACTACTACGTACATACTACCATCATACCATTCATACATTATTTACATCTAATTTATACACATGCATGCAATAGTATACTAACTAGTACTTACGTAGATATTTACATACGTACATACACAACATGAATTATTTACATGCAATACAATAATGCAACAAAATTTGAGGGTCTTACAGTCCCCCAGCTTCAAGCCTAGCGACAAGAAGATGTGTCCTCACTGCGGAAGGGCACACGGAGGCACAGAGTGTTTGAAGCTAGTAGGGAAGTGCTTGAAGTGTGGCAACATTGAGTATCAGATCAAAGATTGCCCCAGACTTCAGCAGTTGGCTCAGAGAGGAGCGCCAGCCCCAGCAGCGGCAGCGGCAGCAGCACCAGTGACAGGGAGACCAGGAAGGCCTCGGGCCCAAGCCCGAGTGTTTGCACTAGCCCGTGAGGATGTAGAGCAAGCCGAGAATGTCATGGAAGGTACAATTTTAGTCATGGGTATGCATGCTCGAGTGTTGTTTGATACGAGTGCTACACACTCGTTCATTTCCGAGCTGTTTGCCAAGTAGTTAGCAGCAGAGTCTGGAGTTGAGGCAGATGAGTTAGAGGTTCCTTTGTCTATGCACACACCAGTAGGTACGGTAACGACTAGGAAGTGCATTCCATCCTTACCTGTGTGCATTGAGGACCAAGGCTTGTTCGGGTGCTTCTACTTGCTCAAGATGAAGGACTATGATGCCATACTTGGTCTGGATTGGCTTGAGGAGCATTATGCCTTGGTGGATTGCAGGGGGAAGAAGATTACTTTTCGTATTCCTAGAGAGGATGAGTTCTCACATCTGCTACCAAAGAACTTAGCGGGAAGGTTTGTGATCTTCACCATGAAGGCGATGAGGATGGTGACCAAGGGTTGTGACGCCTTTCTTGCCAGCGTAGTCTTAGTCCTTAAGGCTGATCAGTCACCTATGCTTGAGGAGATTGAGGTAGTGTAGGAGTTTCCAGACGTGTTCCTTGATGATTTGTCTGGAATGCCACCAGCAAGGGAGATAGAGTTCACTATAGAGTTGCTTCTAGGCATCTCACCGGTCTCTAAGGCTCCATATCAGATGGCATCTGCAGAGTTAGCTGAGCTGAGGAAGCAGTTGCAGGATTTGCCGGATAAGGGGTTCATTCACCCTAGTGTGTCACCATGGGGCGCACCTGTGCTATTCGTGAAGAAGAAAGATGGTTTCCTCAGGCTGTGCATCAACTATAGGAAGCTTAACCAGGTGATAGTGAAGAACAAGTACCCCTTGCCGCGGATTGATGATTTGTTCGATCAACTACAGATTGCATCCGTGTTTTCCAAGATAGATCTGCGGTCCGGCTACCATCAGTTGAGGATCAAGGGTGAAGATGTGTCCATGTCTGCATTCAGGACCCGTTATGGACACTATGAGTTCCTTGTGCTTCCATTTGGTTTGACTAATGCCCCTGCAGTGTTCATAGATCTCATGAATAGGGTGTTTAGGCCATATTTGGATAGCTTTGTTGTGGTGTTCATAGACGATGTGTTAGTCTATTCTCCTAATAAGGCTACACACTGTGAGCATCTGAGGATTATTCTGGAGGTTCTCCGAGAGCACAAGCTGTATGCTAAATTCAACAAGTGCGATTTCTGGATGCACGAGATTCATTTCCTTGGGCATGTTATCTCAAGCGTTGGAGTTGCTATTGATCCGGCGAAGGTTCAGGCGGTGTTAGAGTGGGGGACTCCAAGGACACCATCGGAGATCAAGAGTTTTCTTGGCTTAGCCGGCTATTACAGGCGATTTATTGAAGGCTTTGCCTCTATCGCAGCACCTTTGACTAAGCTAATCAGGAAAGGGGTGAAGTATGTGTGGTATGAGGTGTAATGACCCGACCTCCCGAACCCCCCGCCAGGGACCCCGAAGGTCGCGCTGCCACCCTTGGATCCAAAGACTCAGAAGGGTTAGAATTTAGTCCAGTGAGATAAGCAATGAATTCAAATAACTATAACCAGAAAGTTTGTACATTAATAAAGAAATTATGTACAACATGTCCCAAATAAAAGTATAGGTACAGAAAGAAAGGTGCAGTCCTTAAGGGGCATACCCCGAGGACTTGCAAAAAGGCAACTCTCAACTCACTCCTAAACAAGCGCTCACGCTCATAACTCACACTGCTGGCAACACATGGCGCAACAAACCGCCACCACAACCGTCCAGCAACGAACTCCTGCGATAGCAAGTCCCTACCTGAAGAGAGTAGGGGGGGTGAGCCTCGCGAACAAGGCTCAATAGGGATAACCAGTCCCTTACCAGCTAGAGCAACAGGAACTCCAACGAAAGCAGAAGCAAACTACTCTAAAAAGCAGTAAAGCGAGAAAACACCTACTGCATAGTACTATAAAGCAGCGGAACAGAGTAATGTCACGACCCACAACCAGGGTCGGGCCAAACATGACTCCCGCAGAACCAGCGGAGTCAAACACAATGCGGAAGCAACACCTCGGCACGCACCTGCCGAGACAGAGAAGCTCACTGAACATAGGAGCAACCACGTGAGACCAGAGTCTCACGACACAAGCACCCAACATCCCAGACCTCCACGAGGTTGGGAAGGAACAACCAGGTGTCACCACGAGAGACACCGAGCAACCACGTGAGAAGGAACGTCTCACCACAAGCACGGCCACCTCAAACCTCCACAAGGTTGAGGGCCCACAAGAAGAACCACTCTGGACCTTGGACACTCCACGAGGTCAGGGAACTACACCCTACAGTGCCACCACAGACGGCACCAAAGAACGGTTTACAAAACCAGTGGTCGGGTGTCTACACAAGACACCCCGAGAGAGCACGCTAAGTGGAAGCCACTAAACACAGCCCATGAGGCCAAACCAACCAAGCCCATGGCACTAGACATGGCTAGGCTACAACTACCGTGCAGGCTAGAGTGACGAGACTCACTTAGAAACAACGTGAGAAACTCCGTCACAGCAAGAGCAACTAAGCCATCGCCACAGGCAGCTAAGAGGAGGACACACTGTCTACACCTCCAACTCGCCAGCCGCCGACTCCTGCCTACAACCTCCCCGGTAGAGTGAGGCTAGTGAGCTACAGTAAAGAACAACTGTAAACCATTGCAGCCCGGCCGAGCTGCGGCCCCACGCCTACCCTCCCTACGCGGCCCCGGAACCAATGCAGAGCGAGGCAGTGAGAAGAACTAGCTGGTTCGCAACGGTAAAAATGCCTCAACCACCTCGGAGACACAGACACAACTAAGGGAGCTCCACAAGCGACTCTACGCCGCTGCCCACTGTAGGTATTGTTTTCTGTTCCCTTTTGAAGGGGCACGAAGAACAACGGCCCACAAAGAGGGGGTGGTAAAAAAATGAAAAAGAAAAGGGCGAAGCGCGTAGGTAAATGTGATGTGTGTTGGATCGAAATGGCTGAGAAAAAGTCCTAGAGGGGGGGTGAATAGGACTTTTTATCTTTTTAGATTTCTTCTAAAAAAAAAAACACAGCACTAAATAGATATGTTAGTACTAAGTGTGATGTGTGTGATTCAAGTGTAAACTTGGCGGAAACAATCACACAAATAAATGCACAAGGGATTTATCCTGGTTCGGCCCTTCCCACATGGAAGTCCTACATCCAGTCCTCAAGCCAACCACTTGAGATTTCACTAAACTGCCAACAACTTGGCCTTCTCTAACCCTTGAGAGGAATTACAAAACCCACTTGCTCCCAAGCAAGTCTTCCCTAAATAGGGGTACAAACACTGCCTTTTACAAGGCCTTCCCTTCACAGGAGGGGTAAAGCAGAACAGAACTTCTGCAAGAATTACAACAGAAATAGAGAATTAAACACTTGTGTGTTTGCCTCAAAACTGAGCACAAAACACACACAAACTCCAACAGGATTGAAGGATCAAGAAGTTAAGCAAAAACCCAATTGAAGCAACTTGGGTGGACTTGAAGACAGTAGCAAATTACAACTGCCACCCAATACACAGAACTTCAGAAGAACACTTTCTGAAGTGAGGCTCTCAGACTGTAGCTTAGCAGGAAGGCTTTTAAGAGAGGGAGAGCTTGAAGGATTCGGATGAAGATTTCAAGAGAATTGACTTGAATGAATGTGGTCTCTGTGTATTTCTTATCTGATGTTGTTCTCTCTTCTTCTTCTTTTATAATCTTTAAAAATATAGCTGTTTGAAGGAGATAGCCGTTTGAAGCTTGGTGGCTGTTTGCAAGTTAGCCGTTGGAAGAGAGTTTCTGGGATCCTTTGGATCTTGAAGGCTTTGTTAAGATGGTCTTGAAATTTGCATCTTTCCAAGGTCTTCAGAATAGGAGCAGTTGTCACAGCTAGAAGATAAGCTCTTGTAGACTGAGCTGGGAACAACCCATGCTGAACATGTGCTCCAATTAATGCCTGTTGCAAAGACAAGACAAGGACAAGCATATCTCCATACCTTTGTGGTAGGGGGTCAGTTTGAGTACAACATACAGTATGGAACCTAGTATTCTCAATCTTTTCAGAAAATAGAGCAGACAGACAAAAAGTTAAAGTATGGGTCTGTCAGTGGTAGGTGAGATGGTCAGATGCCATGCGTCTGAGATTTTTCATAAATGCTTTGTGTTTCATGAAGGATAAAGGACATCAAGAGTGTAAAACTCAAGAAAGATATTTCAGAGAAATGTTTTGCAGAGATGAATAATTTGAATATGCTATGTTCTGTCAGAGAACTATATTAAAATATTAATCTTCTAAGATTTTAGTAAGATATGTTAGGCAATAGGCAATTTGCCAATAAATTATGTCTAAGATGTTTAAGAATCAAAAAAGGATTTTATAAACTTAAAGACAGATATATTCCAAGATAGATAGAACTGACAAGGTATAAGTACAAAACTGACAGTGAAGTCGAATGCAATAGAACAGGTGATTCGACTCAAGAAATAGGCATGATTCGAATTCAAGAAGAATAAGGTAATTCGACTATAGTAGTGAAGACATCAATTGAATGTAGTGTTAAAAGGCAACATTCGGCTGTATGAGTCGAAGTCGTGAGTCGAATATAGTGTAAAGAACATTCGACTGTGTGAGTCGAATGTTATGAATCGAATACAGTGTAAAGGACATTCGACTGGTGAGTCGAAGTCATGAATCGAATACAGTGTAAAGGACATTCGACTGTGTGAGTCGAAGTCATGAATCGAATACAGTGTAAAGGACATTCGACTGTGTGAGTCGAATGTTATGTAAAATTGTGGACTTAATCGCAAGACTTGTGACTGAGTTTCTGAAGGAGTCGGATACAGTGTAGTCAAAGACATCAGTCGGATTCAGTAGGCTATAGATTCAGATTCTGTGGCCTTAGAAACTTTTGAGTGTTCGTGAATTTTTATCTGTATAGAATTTTGTGATACATTTGGTATAAAACACATATTTAAAGATTTGTCATAGCAAAAATAATATTCATAGAAATTTATAAAATTCTTTAAATTTCTTAGAGGTAGTTGCTCAACAATTCTCCCCATTTTTGTTAATGACAAAAATCTTTAAATGGATTAGACAAACTATGCTTTTATACCTTTTCTCATATAAATTTCTTCTATACCTATAATTCAATCTTTAGATAGTTAGTAGGAAGCTAACTTTCGGCTACCTTTTCTCCCCCTTTGTGGCATTAACATAAAGGATAGCAGAACAGGAAAATGCTGTCACAGATAAAGAGAGTACAAATTGTATAAAAACAAGCAACAGACTATATTCATAGGGCATAAAAAAAAAGAAAATTTAATGTTCAGGGCTTAACAGAACTGGGTAGATAGAGGGAATGGGGAATCATAGCCAAAAATGGCTGGATGAGTTCCCAAAGCTTCAACTCATTTTTGACAAAGGAGTTGTCAAACAGTTCACCATCAACATTGTAAGTTGGATTGGTGGAGGGTAATTTCTTGATAGACTTGATGTGGCGCCTCCTGAACCAAGCAATTCTGTGATGAAATTTGTCTAAGTCGAATCGCACTTTGAGGGGAACAAACTGTTTGGTAGTGGCCAGAGTGAGAAACTCATGAAGAGTGATATTCCAGTATAGACCATTTGAGATAGCTGCATCTTTGGCTTGATAATAGTACATGTACCTCTGAGCCCATCTGAGACCTAGATGCTTTCTCAAATCCATGAGACTCTTAGAGTGAAATTCATTGAGGGATAGTCTCATCCTCTGGCACTGAGAACTGTAGGAAGGATAAGCTGCTTCCCATTGTTCAGGAGTGAACCTCACAGATTCAGTAAAGCTTAACTGAAGATCAAGGAGATGCTTATGGAACTTGGACATCAGGAGGAAAATAAACCTCTGGAATCTGAGCTTGGACTTATACTTGATCTTGAATCTGGTGGCAATCCGGATGAATCTATTGAAGAGGGTTTCTGCAAAAGCACCTCTGTAGGAGACTGCTCCTACAAGGGGAGGATGGAGTCCTGAAGGCACTGCCACAGACATGGAGGGAACAACTTCCCTTTGGCCTCTTAGAAAATTTCATATTGGCCCTTGGACACATCATGCAGGCCTAACTTGAACCTTTCATATTTGAAGGCTCTCATAGCTATGTACTTGGCCTGAGACTCCCAGAGATGAGTGGCAAAAAGAGCATGAAATCTGAGGGAGAGGTGGTGTTCAACTGTCAGGTAGTGGCTCCTTGATTGGGCTTCTTGAAATCTACTTGCCTCCTCTGGATAGAGATTAACAAATTCTTGAGGAGTGAGGCAGTGACTCTTTTGGGAAACAAATTGGAGATCTGAAGTAGAGAGTTGGGAGGTTTTGATCAACACAGGAAGCTAGTGTTCAAAAGTAAAACCTGGCAGGTCATGGATTTCAAGAAATGCTCTTATTGACAAATATTCTCTGAACAAATTCATGGTTTGAGCAGAGTGATGAACAAAAGCATACCAGGATGGGGGAAGTAACAAGGAGGGTTTATCTCCTATTCTGGGTCCATGAGAGGCTGGCAGTTGGATACTGGGAAGTATTTCAACTAGCTGAAGGAGGATGTTCTGGGAACCAGGTTTGGAAGCAGCGGGTAGAGATGAGAAAAAATGTGGTGGTTGGGTGGAAAGATTGATTGTTATTTCCTTGAGGGGTTTGGGTTGGTGTTTCATTGGATAAATGGAAAACTTTACATTTTGAAGAAATGGATCTACTGGAATGACTATTGAAGGAGATCAGGAGAAGATACTTCAGGAACTGAAGTTGAAGGAGCAGTAGATTGTGGTGCAAATGAAATAGTCTCAGTAGGAAGGGTAACTGGTGGAGCAGGTGGAGAGGGAGGCCTGGATGGAGGAGCAGGAAGGATAGGGTTACCATTTTTGACTAACCTTCTCTTTACTTTCCTCTTGAAAGGTTGAATCTCTCGGGAGGACTCAAGAGGTCTCTTGGCCTGGGGCACTTCTTCAACTGCTGCCACTCCTACTGGCTGCTGGTTAGCCACAGACTCTTGCTGCTGCACAACTGGAGGTTCAAAAACTACTACTGCTAACTGAGCCTGCTGCTCAGTAGGCTGCTCATCTATCTGCTACTGGGAGTCAACTGACATAGGTTGCTGCTCAACCTGGATTTCTGGACCTTCTTCTACAACAACTGATTGCTTACTAACAGGGTCCTCAGGGTGTTGAGGGTCTTGAGCAGATGCTTCTTCTTCTTCTTGCTGCTATGAGGAAGCTGGCCCTGATGGCCTGGAGGTGCCCTGTTGATCTGCTTAACATCAATTAACTCCTTGATCTGCTTAACCTCATCAGCCAAACTATCAAACTTCACATCAATTAACTCCACTTGCATCTTGAGAACAGATAAGTTCTCATGCTACTTTCTAACAAGCTCTAAGAGGGTGATAAGGCTATTACTGCTCTCCCCCTGAGACCTTGGTCGGATCTCAAACTGAGAAGGGGAGAAGGAAGGCTCTCTTTCCTCAAAAGTATGCTCCATGGGAGAGACTGGAACATCTTCAGAGACAACTCCTTTGCCTCTGAGGTCTCTTAAGACTACATTTATTGTATCTGAAGGAGCATCTGGCTCTGGAAGAGAAGAGGAAGCAATATTCTGAACTTCTGGCTGAACATCTTGATGAGAAACTTGCTGGGCTTCTTGCTGAACTACTTGCTCAGTCAACTATACTGGAACCTTAGGGATCACTGGTACTACAGGGGCTTCAATTCTGACATTTGGTGGTGGAACAACTTGTGTGAGTAGAGATACAAGGGGTTCATCAGGGAAAATCTCATGCTCACACTCAGGCACAGAGTCTTTAAACCACAGATTTTGCTTCTTACCTACCAAGGAGTAGTGACTCCTTCTGAGAGTAAAGTTGCCAATTTTCTCTTTTGTGCCAACAAACAATTCACCAGACAGATCTACTGAAAATTTCTGGAAAATAAAAGTAAGCAGGGATCCATAAGGGAGGGATTCCTGCAAATCCTTTGAAGCAATCATCTTTTCCAAAATTACTGCTGGCAGATTCACCTTGTGCCTCTGAACTGCCCAAAACAAGATGTTCCTATCTCTTGCAGTAATGGAGGAGTGAGTACCTGCTCTAGGGGTGATGATGTTGGTGATTATTGAATGGATCAATCTCTTCTCAGCAAGTAACTCATTGACCTGAAGTCCTCTTTTGCAAAGGGTCCCCAAACTTCCAATAATCCCCAACTTTTGCTTTTCAAGGGGAATAAACTCACTGAGACAATGACCAGAATTTGGGCAATCCAACAATTCTACCAAAAGCTCTTCAGATATGGTAATCTTAGTGCCCTTGACATATCCAACTATAGTATTGCCCGATGACACTTGGAGAGAAGCATAAAAAGATCTAATAGCACTGGCTACAAAGGGCTCAGAAATTTGACTAAGTTTGATCCAACCCATGGCATTAAGGGTCTCTTCTACCCAAGAAAGACTGCCATTCAAATGAGAGAACTCTACTGATTTTCCAGAACATATGGGGATCTTAGCCAAACGCTGGAGTTGGTCAGGGTTTAGCTGAACGGACTCTTGAACCCTAGGAGATGCCATCTAGAAGATAGAAGTAGAAAATGTTCAAGGAACCACCAAAGGAGAGGAAGATATACATAGAGGAGATGAAAGATCCTACCTTTTTCTTGAAGAGAAGAGTTTGCAGATGGTTCCTGGGAGGTCCTTCGCCGGAAAATAGTGAAGGCGCAAAAAACTGATGAAGACAGGAGAGTCAAAAAGGGATTTCAAAAGGGTGTCTTCCAAAGGAAGAAGGGGTTTGTTTAAATAAAGGCTGGAAAGAAACTGTTCCTTGAACTCAGGCTGAACGGACGCGATTGAATGATGTGACCGTTGAGTTATGAAGGGGTGCGCCTTAATGAGCTGTCAGTTACGAAGTTTTTTAAGTGTCATTTCAGGAAGTCTTAATGATTTGAATTAAGTATTCGACTGCATCAGTCGAATGCAATGCTTTAACATGAGTCGAATGCATCGATACTTCATGAATCGAATGCATGAATCGAATGTTTGAGACTTAGAAAATTTTCAGGATCACTTTTCACAGTCAATTCAAACACACATTATTCAAGCAAGATTTTAATTGGGTAATTTTTTTAATCAGGGTTGCACATACCTATTTCTCTTCTAATAGATGTAAATCTATCTTCAGGTAGAGGTTTTGTGAAAATATCTGCAAGTTGATTTCTGTAGAAACAAATTCAAGAGAAATATTTCCATTACTTACATGGTCCCTGATGAAGTGATGTCTAACCTCAATATGCTTTGTTCTTGAGTGCTGGATTGGATTCTTGGTCAAATTGATTGCACTTGTGTTATCACAAAGCATTGGAATTTCTTGGAGCTGATGACCATAGTCTTCCAATTGATGCTTGATCCATAGGAGTTGAGTACAGCAACTTCCAGCTGCAATGTATTCAGCTTCTGTAGTGGATAAAGCTACTGAGTTCTGCTTTCTGGAAGACCAAGATATTAAACACCCTGCAAGAATTTGACAAGTGCCACTGGTGCTTTTTCTATCTATTTGTATCCAGTATAGTCAGCATCACTATATCCAATTAATTTAAATTCTGAACATCTAGGATAGCATAGACCTAAATTACTGGTATTTATAAGATATCTAAAAATTCTTTTAACTGTATGAACGTGAGATTCTTTTGGATTAGCTTGGAATCTTGCACATAAACAAACACTGAACATTATATCTGGTCTACTTGCAGTAAGATAGAGCAGTGATCCTATCATTCCTCTATAGATCTTTTGATCTACCTTTTTACCAAGGGGATCACTATCTAACTTAATTCCTGAGCTCATGGGTGTTCCTAAAGGCTTACATTTGTCAAAACCAAATTTAGTGATCAAATCTGAAATGTTTTTGGTTTGACAGATGTGAGTCCCTTCCTTGGTCTGCTTGATTTGTAAGCCAAGAAAATAATTTAGTTCACCCATCATACTCATTTCAAATTCATTTTGCATCAAATTTTCAAAGAATTTGCAGAGTGATTCATTAGTAGAACCAAAAATAATATCATCAACATAAATTTGTACAATTAGGATTCCATCTGAAAATTTCTTTATAAATAAAGTACTATCTACTTTTCCTCTTATAAAATCATGTGACATAAGATAAACACTTAGTCTTTCATACCAAGCTCTTGGAGCTTGTTTCAAGCTATATAGTGCTTTCTTTAAACGAAAAACATGATCAGGATGCTTAGGGTCTTCAAATCCAGGAGGTTGCTCAACATATACTTCTTCTTTAATAAAACCATTTAGAAAAGCACTTTTAACATCCATTTGAAATAGATTAATATTAAGAGAGCAAGCATATGCTAATAAGATTCTAATTGCCTTTAATCTAGCCACTGGAGCATAGGTTTCATCAAAATCTATGCCTTCCTCTTGGGAGTATCCTTGAGCTACAAGTCTGGCTTTGTTCCTAGTGATCACCCCTGATTCATCCATTTTGTTTCTGAAAACCCATATGGTTCCAATAACTAGATGATCAGTAGGTCTAGGTACAAGGGTCCAAACTTCATTGCGTTGGAACTTATTGAGTTCCTCTTGCATAGCAAGGATCCAAGATTCATCACCCAGTGCATCATTGATTGTCTTAGGCTCAATTTATGAAACTAAGGCAGAGAAATCACAAGGAATTTGCATACCTCTTGTTCTTACCCTATCTTGGAGATCACCTATTATGTTTTCTCTAGGATGGTCCCGGTGGTACCTCAATTCTCTAGGTAGCCCTTCTTGTAGTTCTTCTTGTTGTTGAAGATCTTCTAATGGAGGATCTTCCACTTATTCATCTTTTTCTTCTTCAAGAGAAGTCTTTTCAAGATTCCTGCAGAGATCATCAACACATTCTTCTTCTTCTATCCTTGTGATAGAAGGGTTAGTTTTATCAAATAATATATGAACTGATTGTTCTATGGTTAATGTTCTTCTATTGAACACTTTATAACCTCTAGGTTTTGAAATATACCCTAACAAAAAACCTTCATCACTTTTAGCATCTAATTTCCCTAAATTATATTTACCCTTATTTAGGATAAAACACTTACAGCTAAAAGGTCTGAGATGACTGATATTGGGCTTTTTATCTTTGTACAATTCATATGGTGTCTTCTTCAGAATGGGTCTGATCTTGCATCGATTGATGACGTAGCATGCTGTATGTACTGCCTTTGCCCAGAAGTACTTTGGTAGATTATACTCATTCAGCATTGTTCTGGCCATATCCAACAGTGTTCTATTCTTTCTTTCTGCTACTCCATTCTGCTGAGGTGTTCTTGGAGCTGAGAAGTTGTGTTCATTTCCATTTTCTTCACAGTACTCCAGGAAATCTTTATTTTTTAATTCACCACCGTGATCAGATCTGATACTGGTAATCTGAAATTTTTGATTTTTCTGAACTATCTTGCTGAATTTCAGAAAAGCTTGAAATGCTTCAGATTTGGCTTCTAGAAAAGACACCCAAGTGTACCTTGAGTAGTCATCAACTAATACATAGCCATAGATCTTTCCTCCAAGACTGATTGTCCTCATAGGTCTAAATAAATCCATGTGAATCAATTCTAAGGGCTTAGAAGTTGTAACAATTATTTTGGACTGAAATGAGGTTTTGGTCTGTTTTCCTTTTGCACAGGCTGAGCAAATTCCAGACTTCTTGATTTTCATCTTGGGAAGACCTTCAACTAGGTCATGCTTTATTAATTTCTTGATCACTGAAGTGCTTGCATGACCAAGTCTTCTGTGCCACAAATCAAATTCTTTACTTTTGGTAGTAGCCAAACATAGGTTTACTTCTTTTAATTCTGCTAGTTGAAATGTATACAAATTCTTCATTCTTTGTGCTTCAAAAACTGTCTTGTTATCCTTCAGAATTATACACTTATCATTCTGAAAACTTACTAAATGCCCTTTATCACATAACTGACTAATACTTATCAGATTGTGCTTGAGACCTTCTACATACATGACATCTTCAATCAGGTTTTTCTTTAGTACCAATTGTTCCACATCCTAGCACTTTTCCTTTTCCATTATCACCATAAGTAACTTGACCAGATTCTTCTCTAAAACTTGTGAATAGCTTCCTATCTCCTATCATGTGCCTTGAGCATCATTTGGATGCCCTCAGCCGACCCTGCAAACAAAGCTAAACTATAACTTTTGGTACCAAAATTTTCTTGGGTCCTTGATGGTTAGTTTTAGGAATCCATCTCAAGTGTCTAGTAGTGCATGTGCTAACAGTGTGTCCTAGTTGGTTACAATGAGTATAACACAAATCAAAAGTATTTTTCTTGTGTGTATTGTTACTGAATTTCTGTTTTTGTCTGTAGACATGTTGATTTACCTTTTTGGTATTTTTTATGTCTTTTTCTGCTACAAATTTGGGAGTTGGATAGATTTTAGGATGAATAATGTGTTCCTCATTTTGTAGGGGTGTGTATCCTACTCCATATTTCTTTTTCCCTTTTCTAGCACCTTTGAGATTTACAAATAAAGATGTTTTGCATGTAGAAATCTTTTCCAGGGTAGCTCTAAGAGGAAGCCACTAAACACAGCCCATGAGGCCAAACCAACCAAGCCCATGGAACTAGACATGGCTAGGCTACAACTACCGTGCAGGCTAGAGTGACGAGACTCACTTAGAAACAACGTGAGAAACTCCGTCACAACAAGAGCAACCAAGCCATCGCCACAGGCAGCTAAGAGGAGGACACACTGTCCACACCTCCAACTCGCCAGCCGCCGACTCCTGCCTACAACCTCCCCGGTAGAGTGAGGCTAGTGAGCTACAGCAAAGAACAACTGCAAACTACCGCAGCCCGGCTGAGTTGCGGCCCCACGCCTACCCTCCCTACGCGGCTCCGGAACCAACGCAGAGTGAGGCAGTGAGAAGAACTAGCTCGTTCGTACCGGTAAAAATGCCTCAACCACCTCGGAGACATAGACACAACTAAGGGAGCTCCACAAGCGACTCTACACCGCTGCCCACTGTAGGTATCATTTTTCGTTCCCTTTTGAAGGGGCACGAAGAACAACGTCCCACAAAGAGGGGGTGGTAAAAAAATGAAAAAGAAAAGGGCAAAGTGCGTAGGTAAATGTGATGTGTGTTGGATCGAAATGGCTGAGAAATAGTCCTAGAGGGGGGGTGAATAGGACTTTTTATCTTTTTAGATTTCTTCTAAAAAAAAAAAAACACAGTACTAAATAGATATGTTAGTACTAAGTGTGATGTGTGTGATTCAAGTGTAAACTTGGCGGAAACAATCACACAAATAAATGCACAAGGGATTTATCCTGGTTCGGCCCTTCCCACATGGAAGTCCTACATCCAGTCCTCAAGCCAACCACTTGAGATTTCACTAAACTGCCAACAACTTGGCCTTCTCTCACCCTTGAGAGGAATTACAAAACCCACTTGCTCCCAAGCAAGTCTTCCCTAAACAGGGGTACAAACACTGCCTTTCACAAGGCCTTCCCTTCACAGGAGGGGTAAAGCAGAACAGAACTTCTGCAAGAATTACAACAGAAATAGAGAATTAAACACTTGTGTGTTTGCCTCAAAACTGAGCACAAAACACACACAAACTCCAACAGGATTGAAGGATCAAGAAGTTAAGCAAAAACCCAATTGAAGCAACTTGGGTGGACTTGAAGACAGTAGCAAATTACAACTGCCACCCAATACACAGAACATCAGAAGAAGACTTTCTGAAGTGAGGCTCTCAGACTGTAGCTTAGCAGGAAGGCTTTTGAGAGAGGGAGAGCTTGAAGGATTCAGATGAAGCTTTCAAGAGAATTGACTTGAATGAATGTGGTCTCTGTGTATTTCTTGTGTACTGTTGTTCTCTCTTCTTCTTCTTTTATAATCTTTAAAAATATAGCCGTTTGAAGGAGATAGTCGTTTGAAGCTTGGTGGTTGTTTGCAAGTTAGCCGTTGGAAGAGAGTTTCTGGGATCCTTTGGATCTTGAAGGCTTTGTCTAGATGGTTTTGAAATTTGCATCTTTCCAAGGTCTTCAGAATAGGAGCAGTTGTCACAGCTAGAAGATAAGCTCTTGTAGACTGAGCTGGGAACAACCCATGGTGAACATGTGCTCCAATTCTTGCCTGTTGTAAAGACAAGACAAGGACAAGCATATCTCCATACCTTTGTGGTAGGGGGTCAGTTTGAGTACAACAAACAGTATGGAACCTAGTATTCTCAATCTTTTCAGAAAATAGAGAAGACAGACAAAAAGTTAAAGTATGGGTCTGTCAGTGGTAGGTGAGATGGTCAGATGCCATGCGTCTGAGATTTTCATAAATGCTTTGTGTCTCATGAAGGATAAAGGACATCAAGAGTGTAAAACTCAAGAAAGATATTTCAGAGAAATGTTTTGCAGAGATGAATAATTTGAATATACTATGTTCTGTCAGAGAACTATATTAAAATATTAATCTTCTAAGATTTTAGTAAGATATGTTAGGCAATAGGCAATTTGCCAATAAATTATGTTTAAGATGTTTAAGAATCAGAAAAGGATTTTATAAACATAAAGACAGATATATTCCAAGACAGATAGAACTGACAAGCTATAAGTACAAAACTGACAGTGAAGTCGAATGCAATAGAATAGGTGATTCGACTCAAGAAATAGGCATGATTCGAATTCAAGAAGAATAAGGTAATTCGACTATAGTAGTGAAGACATCAATTGAATGTAGTGTTAAAAGGCAACATTCAGCTGTATGAGTCGAAGTCGTGAGTCGAATATAGTGTAAAACACATTCGACTGTGTGAGTCGAATGTTATGAAACGAATACAATGTAAAGGACATTCGACTGTGTGAGTCGAAGTCATGAATCGAATACAGTGTAAAGGACATTCAACTGTGTGAGTCGAAGTCATGAATCGAATACAGTGTAAAGGACATTCGACTGTGTGAGTCGAATGTTATGTAAAATTGTGGACTTAAAAAAAAAATCGCAAGACTTGTGACTGAGTTTCTGAAGGAGTCGGATACAGTGTAGTCAAAGACATCAGTCGGATTCAGTAGGCTATAGATTTAGATTCTGTGGCCTTAGAAACTTTTGAGTGTTCATGAATTTTTATCTGTATAGAATTTTGTGATACATCTGGTATAAAACACATATTTAAATATTTGTCATAGAAAAAATAATATTCATAGAAATTTATAAAATTCTTTAAATTTCTTAGAGGTAGTTGCTCAACAATGTGTGTGAATATGGAGTGGAAAGCGGGAAGATACGGAAAATAAAAAGGTCGTGATCGCCAGGCACGCGAGGGTGCCGAATGGAGACGCCCGGCGAGGGGTGCGAGATGGAAGAAGTGATAGCGAGCGTACCTTTTGGAGTGTGGGGAGATTGCGCGTGGGTGTGGGACTTTTCTTCCTCTACGAGCATGGCCGGCCGTGGTAGAGGGCGTTTCCTCGTTTGATTACCCTGACAAAATGGACAAAAAAAGAATAAAATGGGATTAGCCAAGTGTGTGTATTATCAATCCAAAATAAATGAAATGAAAGAATAAAGGAACATGGGGAACGCCTTACCGGATGGTGGATTTTAAACCCCTAAAGTGGGTGTGTGTGTGTGTGTGTTGTATGCATGCGTGTGTGTGTATAAAAAAAAGAGTATAGAAGAGCACGTGGGGCCCGGAGGGAGTGATAAAAAGAACAAATAAGAAAAGGGAGAAGGAGGTGCTTCCCAAAAAGACGAATTGCGCGGCGGCACTACCGATGGAATGGACGGAGGAAGAGGAAGAAGCTTCCCACATCCCGCTCCGATGCACATGGAGGAGACGGCGCTCCGGTCTCCAGGGAAGGAGGGCGTCGAGCCACCGGTCTGACAGGGCTCCTCCGCAGAGAGGGAAGTCAAGGGAAGAATCTGACAAGGCTCCGCCATGATAGAGAAAAGTTGTGAATAGTTACCCCCCCGGGGGTCTATTTATAGGCACTGGGAGGCTTTGAATCATGTCAAGTACAACGGCCGCGACTTGAAGTTGAATCGCATCCGGACAACAGGCTGTGATTTACTAAGTCAGTTTGATGAGACACGCGCACGATTGCCGCCATACTCCTTAATCGCGTCCTGCCAGGACATCGCGACAAGGAGCAGAATCGCGTCTGCCATGGCTGCCGCGACTTGAAACACGGCGGCCATGGCTGACGTGATTACCTTAGGGGCAATATTCGAGCCATGCGCTTACGTGCGCTATCTGCTGATGTGGATTTTATGATTTGACCTCTTTGAATCGCGTCTGCTGACAAGGATGCGATTTCAAGATTTTCTCATGATTACGGATGTGGGCGCAACGACTTTCTGGGCCATAGCTGACATTGAATCGCGTCCGGTCGGCAAGACACAACTATGCATAGCCGACTTTGAATTGCGTCCGTTAGGCGGGACGCTACTATAAACTGAATCGCGTCAGTACAACACGACGCAATAAGCTTTCCTAATTTATTTATGAAAATTCTGTCAAAAGTGAAATTAGAATCGCGTCGTTCATGGTGGATGCATTCATGAAAAGGGCAGTTTCCATAAATAAAATAAGAATTCATTGTCGCGTCGTGCAGGGTCGACGCGTTAAGCATATAATCGCGGCCGACTTTCCTATCGCGTTAAGGTCGCAGCTATGAAGGCCATTGCGTTAAGCCAAGGTATCCTGAATCACGTCCAAAGTGCTGGACGCGTTTAGAGAGGCGGCTGCCATACCCTCGCGACTTGAAATTTATGCCTATAATCCCGAGGGGCCCTGGAAATGAAGGAGAAGCACGGGGAAGAAGGGGGTGATCCAGAATGGTGGGGAAAAACACTCTTGCAAGGCAAAAGGAGGGCCATTTGTGGCATTATGGCGCAATATGAAATTTGCCCGCGGTGGAGCCAAATTCGCGTGTCTACAACATTTTTCACCTTAGCGTCTACTTTTTAGTTCTCTCCCGCTGCACTCCACTTCACTACGCCTCATTTCTTTCACTCCATTTCACTCCGTTTCATTCCATGCCACTCCTTGGCGTCTGCTTTGCAGGGGAGCGAAGTGAAGGGACACGAAGTGGAGTGCAATGGAGTGAAATGGAGTGTAATGGAATGAAAGAAATGAAGCGTAGCGAAGTGGAGTGCAGCGGGAGCGGACTGAAAAGTAGACGCCAAGGTGAAAAATAGACACGCTTAATCATTGATGACTGCCACCTGATAAGAGTCTTTTTCCAACACCCAAAGAAGTCACCACCAGGAAGAAGACCTAAAGAAACAAATGTTTGGACAAAGGAAAGGGATAAGGATGCATGAAGGAAAAAAGGAAAGGTGCCGTGTGGGGCACAAAAGGAAAGAAACGATCAACTTCTAGCGTCAGGGAAGTACCTAAGGACACAATCCGTTAGGTTTCACCATTGGGGGCGTCTGCCACTGCCGCAGGATGATCTTGGGAGAGAAGGAGAGACCAACTTCCAGCGAAGGGGAAGTACCTAAGGATACAATTCGTTAGGTTTCACCATTGGGGGCGTCTGCCACTGCCACAGGTGGATCTCTGGGAGTAAAGGCGAAAAATAAAAAGGATAAGTCCAAACAAGGCGTTCTAAGGAAATCAGCTCGGAGGCGACAACAAAGGGAGTTGGGTATTCGACCCAGAATGAAATATTTCAAATTGCTTTTGAATTTGGGGCGCGAATAGCTCTCAAATTACATTGCAAGAGTGGTTTTCCACTGTTATTTCAATATGCATGTATGCTGGGTTCAAAGGAAAACAGGTTAAAAGGAGTAGGAAATAACCAAGGGTAATATTGTTATGATGGCGCTGAGTCAGGACCAGGGGGTATGCATGGGTTCGTCGTCCTCAGGTGCCAAGCGTAATGGCCTATCCGTGCGGCTAAGATCCTCTAGGATAATCATTGTTTTTGGTAAAGAGGAACGCAAATCCTAGATTCCTCAAAGCCACAAGGTCCTTGGTGTGCTATAAGGGTATACATATAGATAATTGATGGTGGGGGCAGTAGTTGCAGCCTGATGTAGCGTCAGATGAGGTAACTCGAATCCTGCGCTCAAAACTCATTTGCTAAGATAATAAACAACATGGCATAACAACATTCATGGCTTAGAGCATTAATAAAGCATTAAACAAACAGCCATAGGATGAGTGTTCTTGAATAAGAGAGTTTGAAGTGCAAGATGGGAGGAACCCATGAAGGGGAAGAATTGCATCGATCTGGCACAGACAAGATCTGCTTGCCATGTGTAATACCATCGCAAATTTTTGGATTTTTGAAAGTTTTTGAATTTTTATGGATTTTGGAGATATTTGATTTTTTTGTGGGGTTTTGGAAATTTCTGAATTTTTATGGTTTTGAAAATATTTGATTTTTGTGGGTTTTGAAAATATTCAAATTTTTTATGGAGTTTTTTTTTGAAATATTTAAATTTTTAGGATTTTTAGAAAATTTGAATTTTTATGGATTTTAGTTTTTTGAAATATTTGAATTTTTGTTGGATTTTGAAAATATTTTGATTTTTTTGTTGGTTTTGGGAATATTCAAATTTTTATGAAATTTAAGGGTATTTGATTTTTTTGTGATTTTGAAAATATACCTCTTTTTTGGGGATTTTGAAGACATTGCCATGCCATGGGGCATTAGGGTTATGAAAATTGACTGGTGAGGGGTTCTGTTACCTCCCGTTTATTAAGGAATGTCTAGAGTAGGGCGTGTATTTTAACGTGGCGCCCACGACTGATTGCACGTGGTTGACGGTACCACTACCAAAGCCATGCCTGAAAAGCGACTAGGTCTGGCAGGAAGAAGGGAAGAAAATTTTGGAGATAAGCTTGATATGGGTGTTCGAGGAGTTGGGTTTGACTGTCTTCCCTGGCACAACCGTCAGAAGGTTCAGTCTCATTAAGCACTGGGGCTTTTGATTTTTTTGGAATCTTGAGTGATGATCATTTGATTGTAGGGACTTGCGTACGACCGGGTCCATTTGGATCTCCGCGGGGACTTTGCCACTCTTTGTCATGCTCTATTATACTTGATTGATTTTGATTTTCGCATGCATATGTCCAGGTCCATTTGGATCTCCGCGGAGACTTTCCGCTCTTAACATGCATTTTGACTTTGGTTTTTCTTGGTCATTTGATTTGCCTGTTTTTGGGTCGTCGCCTCATCAGGGAGTGCTTCAGGTTGGTTTCTTCGCTCTAACTACCTCTATTACCCATATTTCGGCCGAAAGAAGAGAGAAATAGACTTTCCTACCTTTCAGGTGTGGCTGTGATGGTGACGGTGTCTACCGGGAGCAATCGGCTTTGGGTGCCGTGAAGTGTGTGTAAGTGCCCATGCCAAGGGCAAACTTTAATGACCCGGGAGGGAATTTCGGACTCCTTGCGCAGAGTTTTCATAACAAAAATGCTGTGGTAGCATGGCAATGTTGAATATATTCATCTTTTTATGGATTTTTGTTGGGTTTTTAATAAGAATTTGGAGAGTGAAGGAGGACGAATGCCCTTCGTCGGGGCGAGACTCTGGGGTCTATGAGAATTTACAATTTTATTTTGAAATTAAAAAACACATGGGGACTAAAGCCCCGAAAGAGGGTAAAGGAAGGACGAATGCCCCGCGTCGGGGCGAGACTCCGAGGTCTAGAAGAATTTACAATTTATTTTTGGAAATTAGAAAAACACATGGGGTCTAAAGCCCCGAAAGAGGGTGAGGAAAGGACGAATGCCCTGTGTTGGGGCAAGACTCTGAGGTCTACAAGAATTTACATTTTTATTCGAAAATTAAAAGGATAAGTGGGGGGTAAAACCTCGAAAACAGTGGGAGAAAGGTCGGATGACCTGATTGAAAATGGAGAAGAGAGAATTGCGGAAAGACTTTGGAGACTCCAGTAGGGCCGGAGGGATTTGAAGAAGAAGGAGGGCGCAGTGCCTTGTGAAGGGAAATGAATCCGGTGGGGCCAAAGGAGAAAAGGGAAAACACAGGCTGCGAGGGGCCAGAAGGAAAGGTGTGCCATGTGGGGTGCAAGATGGAGAGGTTGCCGCGTGGGGCACAAGGTGGAGTTGTGCCACGTAGGGCACGGAATGGAGACGTGCCACGTGGGGCACAAGAAGGAGTTGTGCCTCGTGGGGCACGGGAAGGAGTTGTGCCACGTGGGGCACTGGAAGGAGATGTACCACGTGGGGCACAGAAGGGAGAGTAAGGAGTACAAAAGGGGGCGCGATGCCCAGTATAAGAAAATGAATCATAAAAAAGATGAAAATGAAATGCTTCCCGTGGGGAGGGAATGTGGAGAACCCACGGGAAGGTGCTAAGGAGCACAAAAGATGATTGGAAAAGAAATGGAAAAGATGGAGGCCTCCTGGTCTTTTGCCTTGCCCTGCATCTAATATTCCGCTTGGGAGTCGGCTCTTTGACCCTCAGGTATTTCCTCACAAATTTTGCCCAGCGAGCAGATGGTCTTGCTCTTCTCACAAGGATTGAACGGCTCTCAATGATTGGAGGGCTGTTGACTTCCGTCAGAGTTTCAAGCAACAGTAGTAACTCCCTTGGAATGTAGTACGTGAAGGGGTGGGGAGTTCCACTAGTGGAGTTGGAAGCAACAAAGGGGGGACCGTGCCCAAAGATTGTATAGCGTGTGATGTGGAAAGGGGCACGACCCCTCGAGCAATAGATTGTGCCAATGATTTGGCTTTAGAGTGCATAAGCACAATCTGGATAGTTGACCCCTTCACTAGAGTGGGAAGGTTCACAACAATGGTGTGGGGGGTCATGAGAGCTTGGAGGGTGAGATTCCCTATGAGTATTTTGAATTGGGTGCGGTTGGCAACCAGCATGATTGGCATAGATTTAGATGGCCTCTTGACGGCCATGATTGGAGGGGAGGATTTCCGCTCAGTAAGTGTGCCCGGTATCTTGACAATGACCGGTATGCGAGGAATATAGTCTTGGATTTTAAAAAGCATGCCCAGTCCCGGGGCTTTCTTTTCTTGCTGACGCTTGTAGCTCCTCAAATGTTTGCACCCACTCCGTTGGATGGGGGTGGATATGGTGGGTGTAATGGGAGGTTGTATGGCCAGTGGAGACGCGATGGGTATGAAGGGGAAGATTTGCTCGGGTTCGGTTACCAATGGTGTTGGCGTAGTGGAAGGTGTGATGTTTGGTGTAATAATAAGTGGAGGCTTAATAATGGAAGGTTCGGTAAATGTGGATGGTAGTGTAGGAGGCGTAGGTAAATGGCGTACGAACATGACCTCGGAAAGTTCATCATTGTAACACCAAGTGGTTTCGCAGATGGGTTGGCGGTTGGCAACCTCGGCTCGAGCAACAGGCTGTGGTGGAGGTATGGGAATCGGCATGGGAGCCGGAGCAGGTGCAACGTGGGGCACGGGAGCTTCTTCATATATGGGGGCATCGTAGGGCCCAGTTGGAGGTCATTGAGTCCAAGGAGGACGAATCAGTGGATGCCTGGGTGGAGGCATGTTGTGGTAGATGGGTGTTTGTGGAGGGGCATATGATGTGGATGTTGTATGGTGGTGAGGTGGATGGTGGATGGCGTCCACTGATCCGTTCTTTCTCGGATTAATTTGATCAAATAGCTCTACGATCGGGGAGTCCATTAAATGGGTCTGGACATAGTGTCCCCACTCGTAGAGCTCCTCCATGGTGATTTGGTTCATGGCCAGGATGTGCCTGAACCTTGGAGTAGAGTTGGAAATGATTATTTTAACTTGCTCTGACTCCGAGAGCACATTTTGGAGTAGAGTTGAAATGATTTTAACTTGCTCTGACTCCGAGAGCACATTTTGCAGGCGGGTGGCCATTGACCTCCAATGGTCAGCAAATTGTAAAAAGGCCTCGTCAGCCCCCATCTTCTCGAATGTTAGATCTGTGATAGACAGATAAGGGCTAATGTGGTCTTTGTACCTTTGAAGAAATTTTTTATGAAGGGGGCGGAAGTCTCTTGCCTCACTTAGCTCTAAAGAGTAGAACCATTCGAGTGCAAGGCCGTCAAGAGATTTTCTAAATAAATATGCCAAGGTAATGGAGTCTCGCTGCCAATGAGAAGACTCGTAAAGGAATTCCTTGACATGAATGTAGGGATTACCCGTGCCATTGTACAATTGGTACTACGACATCTCCGAAGGATGTATATAAATTTGAGAGAGAGCCGGCATGGCGGCGACGGGGTCACCCATGGGATTGGAAAGCTTATTTATTTGATTCTCCAAATTATTCAATTTTTAGAGAAGAGCATGTTGGAGTGGAGTGGGTTGCTGCTGGGCAAATGAGGGAGTACATGGGGGCGGCCTTGAATTAGTGGGCCTTCCCAAGGGACGGTTTGTACGGACCGAGGTACGGTAGTGCAGATGGCCAGGGGGCTGAGGTGATGAAGAATGTATAGGGGTATGTGGCGAAGTCGCTGGAGTGTATAAAGGCGGGTGCCTGGGGGAAGGAGAGAGAGGAGGAATCGTACCCTCAACTAAAGATTGTATTAATTTGAGCTGTTGAGGGGTGAGCTGATCAATAGCGTGCAGGACATTCTGCATAGTGGGATCATGGCGGGGGGAAGGCTCTTGCCGGGTTCTAATAGGGGCAAATGTGAGGGGGCATCAAATTGGTCAGTGCGCGGTGTGCACACGTAACCATAGGAAGTGGAAGGCTGTCCCTCACGGTGGTGAAATGGATGGACATGAGATTGGAAAGATTGGACGCTTGAATTATCCTCATAGTCCATATAAAAATTATCATGGTGGTGTGGGTCCATTTTTAACAAGCAAGCAAATAAACAGGTTGAACAAAGATTAATCAATCAATATGGTTCAAACAAGTTATGATGCTTAGCACCTATTTTTAGGAGTTTCAAAATTAATTAAATGGATTGAAAACTATTGTGTCACTCCAAGCAAGATCCCAGTTGAGTAGAGGATAGACACTTCGGGGTACAACTAGAAACTCATCCTCACCACGCAATGTATATCTAAACTCGGGTCAACGGAGGGGTACCGCTAGCTCGGTCCGCCGTGAGGGAATCCACGGGGTACGGAGTCTTACGAGGTTCTTGGCAAAGGTTCCCTAGTCCAATGAGACGGAATGCCCAAAGGAGAGGTTGCCCTTACCAAGAAAGGTATGTGGAGCCTAGGATATGAGGGAAGGAGGTCCCTCGACCGATGCAATATGCCCTGTATGCAGCAGTTAATAGCAAAAATGGCAGAAGGGGCACATTTTTGTCAGCAGGTTGAATCGCGGCGGGTACAGTCACCGCGACTCAGTAATCACGTCCAATCACTCAGATGGGGAACTGAGATCCCCGAAGGCTGTTAGCGACGCGTCTGGTCCGTGTGGACGACTACTGGCAGAGAACGTGTCGGCCTTTGCCGCCGCGACAACAGAAACGCATCGGCTTACGCCGACGCGACAGAAAGCAGAACGCAACCGACCTGTGCATCGCGTTAAGGATCACTGAATAGCGTCCACTGTATTAGACGCTATTCCAATGGCAACCCGAAAACAACAGAAAAAAAACAAGAAAAAATAGGATGGATGTACAGGAAAGAAAAATTAAGACATACAAAGACGCGTCGGGGCTAGCCGCCGTGACAAGCTAAACGTGTCGGCTATTGCCGGCGCGACAACAAAACCGTGACACGTCGGGTTTAACCGACGCGACAAGAAGAATGCGTCTGGTTAGGAGGACGCGTTAATAAGCATGAATCGCGTCCTCTGTTTTGGACGCGATTCCAAAGGCAAACTGAGAAGCAAAAACAAAGCAGGAAGAAGATAGGATATGTGTATAAAAAGAGAAAAAATAAAATTAAACACAAAACATGCTTTGCAGGGTATAAAATAAAGGATAAAAGAAGAGTGCACGTGGGGCACGAAGGAGGGTGGTAATCAAAAGGAATACGCAGAAAGATGTCCCACCGTGATTGCCAATTGGTAGGTATCGTTTTCCGTTCCCTTTTCAAGGGGCACGAAGAACAACGACCCACAAAGAGGGGGTGGTAAAAAAATGAAAAAGAGAAGGGCGAAGTGCATGAGTAAATGTGATGTGTGTGAATATGGAGTGGAAAGCGGGAAGATACGGAAAATAACAAGCTTGTCGCGACAGGAAACCATGTCGTGACACGACTCTTATCATGACAGCCAACTGAGTCGTGATAAGGTCGTGCCCGACCGGGGCGATGCCTCCTCTGATGTCACGGCCTGCACCGCGGTCACGACATCAGCAGAGAGGCAGACCGCCGGGATGCTCCATCTCGGAGTCGCCTACACACTACAATCAACCACACAGGGAAGGGAAGCATGGGGAAAGCTGTAAAAGCATGCAATCAACCAAGAGGACTCCCAATCACCCGGATTGGAAAGGGCACAAGAATTCCCTATAGGAAAATGGAGAACCGAACCCCACAGGGCCTTCTCGACAGCAAGAACACCTCCTCCTCGCTCCACGACGTCGCTCCAAGCTCCGCACGAGCCGCCGCCGGTGCCACCACTCTCCACGCCTGGAGATGGAAGAGGGAACCACCTTTCCCCCTCGGAGAAGAGAAAGGAAGGGAAAAGGAGAGAAAGGGGAAAGGGGCCCCGACCAAGGCTTTTAGCCTTTGGCCCCCAAGACGTGACGGGGCGGGGCATCGCGTTACTAACCTTAACGTGACGGCCCTGCACACCGCGACTAGAACGCGTCCCCCAGGGACGCTGTGACAACCTGACAGGTCGCCCTGACACACCTGCCACTCTGATAGGCGCCAGACGACCAAAAAGCATAATGCTGTCGCGACCCGTCGACCAGGTGCGACCAGAACACGACGCACCAAGTGGTCGCGACGGGGATGACTGTCGTGTCGGGCAGCTCTGACGTGACACTAACGTGTCGCCCAGGCCGGACATGCGGACGTGTCATCCAACACGCGGACGGAGGAAACTAGAAAGCCCGAGATGTTACAATACATCCAACAAAAAAATAATTTTATCCTCGAAATTAAGGGCGAAACCCGGTCGGAGGAAAGAACAGGTGAAAAGGGACCACTAAGTCATACCATGACTTCCTAGTGGTCACCACCACGACCCTGCTACAAAGGGAGGGTCCAACCAGAGAACTGACATAAAACACTGGAACCGCCAGTCAAAACCACGACTGAGCCCTCAACAGACCACGCTGTTGAGACCAACCGGTCAGTAACTCACTCTGTCACCAGCAGCTAGACAGAGGTCACCGCTACTGATGGCGAACTGAGAAAATGCCAAGAGGTCATCCACAAGACTCCGCTGAATGGCTCCGCACAACTAGCAACAGCTAGCACCTACGGCAAGGCCAAACGAGAGTTTCTTAAGGGTGACCCAAAACCAAGCGGTAACACGCATGTGGAGAACACCACGGCACGCCGGACAGTGTCTGTCGGCACCACTAGATCTCATCCAAATCATCCTCGTGGTCCGACAAGCATACACAACGACTGTGGAGTTTCAAAAAACTAAACCACACGCTCCACAGGCATACGCGTAGAGGCAAAAATGGGAAAGACATCCGAGGTTGACAAAGCCAGGTATCTCAAGATGTCGGCAAGCCTCACGGGAACCAAAACAACTGCAGAGGTCGAGGACAACGCGTCGACCTCAGAGGGACCCAAACCAAAGTAGGGTACCTCAACTAAACCCACTCGCTCCCCAAAGCGAGAGGGAAAACCTGGACACAAGCCAAGACCAACACCTGGCGTACCACCGATAGGGCTACCTAGACAAGGCAAAGCATCCACCCCACAGCAGTAACGGTACAACCACAAGGCACGGGCCAACACAAAGTGTCCCAGAGGCAGAAAGCTCAACGCCTCGAACACCGAGCAAACTCGTGAAATGACGCACGAAGCTCACGATCAGGGAAAACAACACAACACACGGTGCTAACACTAGCACCAGGAGCCACCCAAGGTACAACACAATGTACCAAGGCTCCAGACGGAACAAAATAGACCACTCGAGCATGAGCACATGGTGCCACAACAAGCACCAAAACCAGGCAAGATGCAACACAGTTGCACCAATGGCCGAAACAACATGGCTAATAGGAAAGACTCTCCACAAGAGACCTGCTGAAAGCCACACGCAAGGAATCGCAAGCCAAAAAGGGCAGGATGGCCCACATCGGCCCCGAACCCTTAAGGCACAAAGACACGAAGCAACGAAAGAAAAATGCTCAAGGTGCAACACACGACCGCACCAACGACTTGAGACAACTCAAGGTCAAAATAGAAGGGACTCTCCACCAGAGACCCGCCAGAGAAACACGCGAAAATCCAGCAGCTTCAAGAGTGCATTAACTACATTGGCTCTTAGAAGCACACAAACACAGGGCACCACTCCTACCACCACAGGTGGAGAGGGCCACAAGCCACACGGCGACAAGTGCCTCCAAAGCATAGCTGAGGCACAAGCAAAACACGCACCAAAACAATGCCAACACAAGCAAGCCAAATGGAAGAAAAACCGGTGCTGCCTCACACGGAACATAGGGAACGTTGACCCATATCGTCCAGTCAGGCAACAAGAAATCAGCACATCAAGAGACGGGACAATAGGTCACCACAACCTATCGTACCACCAGGAACAACGTGCACGAGGGGGGCAACCAGCTCAACTCAAGACAGCTCAAGGGGAGGGACCTTCACTACAAAGGTCGCCACGGTGTGAAACATGGCACCAACTGCCATGGCAGAACACCACCACCCCGAGCAACCACAGAAAATAGAGGAATAAGGCACACAACCGGCCTCTTCCTCACACAAAGAAGAAAAACATCACACAAGGCTAGCACTCACCCAAGAGGCACAGCTAGCCAGACACCCACTGCACTCACCAGACCACCATCTGGAAGAGCACGTAGGGCGCGAGAAGTGAAACAAACCACCTGACCATGGGGACACACGAAGTCCCACCAGCGTAGCCAAGAAACTCAAAAATGAACAGGAAGACAACCTGACCAGACACAGGGTCAAAGGCACCACACCTTGACCGACAACACCCAAGCAGACTTCCACACAGACAGTCCGACCGGCAATAATGACAGCTCATCTCTATAGGGAGAGAGAGCAGCGACAACCAAAATAATCCACCGGGCAGCTCTAGGGAGAACCTCCACCAAAAGCGCCAAGAGCCGTCCTGGGAGAACCTCACCAAACGCAGCCCAGCCAAACGACACACTTCAAACCACAGGGGCAACACAACAGTAGCCCAAAACAAACACCAAGCACTCTTGGGAAGAACCTCTGCCAGAAGGGACAAAGGGCGATCCTGGGAAGAACCTTCACCAGAACACACAAAACCAAACGGCCAAACAACATGGACCATTAGAGAGAAACACTGCAGCAAGCAGAACTATAGAAGCAACGCAACCAAGTCTTGGGAGAGCCTCCACCAGAACCACCAAGGCACCGCTCTGGGAAAACCCACCAGATCGCACTAGCCAAATGAACAGCACACCTCGGACCCTGAGGTAGCACAGCAACAGACAGAAACGAAGATAGGATAGTCTTGGGAGAAACCCTCACCAAGACAACAACCAATAGTTCTGGAAAACCATCACCAGAACACAAGGCAACTAAGAGATGCACCTCAACCTCGAGGCCAATGCAACAACAACCAACCAGACAACAAAACCTCAAACCAAAGAAGTAACACAGCAGAAGACTTCAACGAGCACAGAAGCAGCCCCAGAGAGAGGAACCCTCACTAGGTCAACAACTAAAAATAGTTCTGGGAAACATCACCAGAACACAAGCAACCAAGCGATGCACCTCAACCCAGAGGGCAGCTCAACAACAACTAGAAACAAGCACAACACAGATCTGGGAAAATCTCACTTCCACCAGAACCAACAGAGAAGGACTCCGGAAGTACCTCACCAGAGTTCACAACTAGCCAGCACAAGGCTGACAACAACCATAGACAGGTGTCGCAGTGCTCAACCAGTGGTGCAACATGGCACACAAGCATCTGCTTAGGTTGAGCAAAGATGCCGACTGAGCATAGCACAACGCACAACGGTGCACGACACACGAGGCCAAGCACACAACCAATACAGCACACACAATAACAAGGGGACCCCAAGGCAACCATCAACATCCACAGGCACCGTTCTGACCGATGAAGGTCACACCACATGTAGGCTCTCTCAGCCTTCGCGACACACCCACACAGATGCGCAGGCCGATGATGAATCTGACTGCAGCACGAGCGAACCAGCAACCACACTCGTAGCACGCACCACCAGCAACAGCAGCAACACTCTCCTGCAGCTCACACTCGGACCCTGCTGGAGAGCTAGCCACCTGCAACAAAGAACCAAATGCTCACCTAACAGCACTCTACACGGACGGGCCAGCAACGTACTAGTACCTTTCTTTGGGACAACCATAGTTATTAACTCATTAGAAATCTCGTTGGACCCCTGAGCTCTGATACCACTGTAACGACCCGACCTCCTGGACCCCCGCCAGGGACCCCGAAGGTCGCGCCGCCACCCACGGATCCGAAGACCCGGAAGGGTTAGAATTTAGTCCAGTGAGATAAGCAATGAATTCAAATAACTATAACTAGAAAGTTTGTACATTAATACATGTCCCCAATAAAAGTACAGGTACAGAAAGAAAGGTGTAGTCCTTAAGAGGCATACCCTGAGGACTTGCAAAACGGCAACTCTCAACTCACTCCTGAACAAGTGCTCACGCTCACAACTCACACTACTGGTAACGCACAGCGCAACAAATCGCCATCACAACCGTCCAGCAACAAACTCCTGCGACAGCGAGTCCCTACCTAAAGAGAGTAGGGGGGTGAGCCTCCCGAACAAGGCTCAGTAGGGATAACCAGTCCCTTACCAGCCAGAGCAGCAGGAACTCCTATGAAAGCAGAAGCAAACTACTCTAGAAAGTAGTAAAGTGAGAAAACACCTACTGCAGAGTACTACAAAGCAGCGGAACAGAGTAATGTCACGACCCACAACCAAGGTCGGGCAAAACACGACTCCCGCAGAACCAGCAGAGTCAAACACAATGCAGAAGCAACACCTCGGCACACACCCGCCGAGATAGAGAAGCTCATGAAACACCGGAGCAACCATGTGAGACAAGAGTCTCACGACACAAGCACCCAACATCCCAGACCTCCATGAGGTTGGGAAGGAACAACCAGGTGTCACCACAAGAGACACCGAGCAACCACGTGAGAAGGAACGTCTCACCACAGGCACGACCACCTCAAACCTCCACAAGGTTGAGGGCCCACAAGCAGAACCACTCTAGACCTCGGACACTCCACCAGGTCAGGGAACTACACCCTACAGTGCCACCACAGACGGCACTAAGGAACGGTTTACAAAACCAGCGGTCGGGTGTCTACACAAGACACCCCGAGAGAGCACGCTGAGCGGAAGCCACTAAACACAGCCCACGAGGCCAAACCAACCAAGCCCACGACACTAGACACGGCTAGGCTACAACCACCATGCAGGATAGAGCGACGAGACTCACTTAGAAAGAACGTGAGAAACTCCGTCACAGTAAGAGCAACCAAGCCACCGACCGCCATAGGCAGCTAAGAGGAGGACACACTGTCCACACCTCCAACTCGCCAGCCGCCAACTCCTGCCTGTAACCTCCTCGGTAGAGTGAGGCTAGTGAGCCACAGCAAAGAACAACTACAAACCACCGCAGCCTGGATGAGCTGCGGCCCCACGCCTACCCTCCCTATGTGGCTCTGGAACAAACGCAGAGCGAGGCAGTGAGAAGGAGTAGCTGTTCTGCACTGGTAAAAATGCCTCAACCACCTCGGAGACACAGACACAGCTAAGGGAGCTTCACAAGCGACTCTATGCCACTGCCCATCACCGTTTTCCCCTCAGCTCTGGAGTCCGCCACACTAGGCTGTCAACTCGAGCACGCTCGTAGCCCGAAGAACTCCCTCAACAGGCTCCCGAGGATGGGGGGTCCTAGGAAATGGAGACAACCTCTGAACGTGACAAGCCCTCAAGTGCAAAGCACCAGGCGAAAGAGAACAGGCGGGGCAACCGCCACAAAAACTGGCACAACTGGCTTGTAACCAAGACAAGCCCAGCAGGCAAAGGCACGCACGGCTCCCCTCCCGGAACACCATGGGATAGTACAAAAACCACCGCTCTTCTAATAATTGATTGACAGTTAGACAATCGATTATTAGACAGATGTGAGCCTCCTAGCACCGCCGCTAGGACACGGCAACAAAGGTGCACCTTCGGTCAACTGAACGCAGCGAGCCGACCTGCCGCGTTCCCTACCAGAAGGTCCTAAGGGCAACCCTACCCTGGGGCACATGCCGACACGCCAACGAGGCCACGGAAACACCTGAGGCAAGCCTGGTGCTGTCGCACCCTCTAGCCCGTCGCGATACCATCGTGACAGGAAGGGCAACTGCGACAAGCACCCTGCTGCGACAGGTAAGCGCGTCACGACAACAAGCTTGTAGCGATAGGAAACTAGGTCGCGACACGACTCTTATCGCGACAGCCAACTGAGTCGCGATAAGGTCGTGCCCGACTGGGGCGACACCTCATCTGATGTCGCGGCCCGCACCGCGGTCGCGACATCAACATAGAGGCAGACCGCCGGGATGCACCATCCCCAGGTCTCCCACACACTACAATCAACCACACGGGGAAGGAGAGCATGGGGAAAGTTGTAAAAGCATGCAATCAACCAAGAGGACTCCCAATCACCTGGATTGGAAAGGGCACAAGAAATCCCTACAGGAAAATGGAGAACTGAACCCTACAGGGCCTTCTCGACAGCAAGAACACCTCCTCCTCGCTCCACGTCGCCGCTCCAAGCTCCGCACGAGCCGCCGCCGGTGCCACCACGCTCCACGCCCGGAGATGGAAGAGGGAACCACCTTTCCCCCTCAGAGAAGAGAAAGGAAGGGAAAAGGAGAGAAAGGGGAAAGGGGCACTGACCAAGGCTTTTAGCCTTCGGCCCCCAAGACGCGACGGGTCGGGGCGTCGCGTTACTAACCTTAACGTGACGGCCCTGCATACCGCGACCAGAACGCGTCCCCCAGGGACGTCGCGACAACCTGACAGGTCACCCTGACACACCTGCCATTCTGACAGGCACCAGACGACCAAAAAGCAGAATGCTGTCGTGACTCGTTGACCGGGCGCGACCAGAATGCGATGCACCAAGTGGTCGCTACACGGATGACTATCGTGTCGGGCAGCTCCGACGTGACACTAACGTGTCGCCCAGGCCAGACGCGTTAGTGGCTAGTCATCCAACATGCGGACGGAGGAAACCAGAAAGCCCGAGATGTTACATGAGGATTGCTAGAGTAGTTTCTAGTTGCTAAAGATGAGGCTTACATCTGCACCCGTGTTGATCTTGCCTAGTGGTGCAGAGGGTTTTGTTATCTATTCTGATGCTTCTCAGATAGGCCTTGGTTGTGTGCTGATGCAGCACGGTAAGGTAGTTGCATATGCTTCTCGCCAGTTAAAGGAGCATGAGCATAACTATCCGACCCATGATTTGGAGTTAGCAGCTATGGTTCATGCACTGAAGTTCTGGAGACACTATCTTTATGGTGTCAAGTTCGAGGTGTTCATTGACCACAAGAGTCTGAGGTATCTTTTCACTCAGAAGGAGTTGAACCTGTGGTAGAGAAGATGGATAGAATTTCTCAAGGACTATGACTTCGAGCTTTAGTACCATCCCGGGAAGGCGAATGTCATGGTGGATGCGCTTAGCAGAAAGAGGTCCTTACTTCGGCAGGATTGGAAGATGCTTGAGGATGCAGCATGTGCTATGATTGAGTTAGAGCCACAATTGTGTCAGACTTTCGTGGCTCAGTTGTCTATCCGATCCACGGTTCTGGACGAGGTAATCGAGTAGCAGAGAGTTGATCCTATGCTTCAAGAGATGGTGGGCAAGGCAGGCATTGCTCGAGATGAGGACAGTGTCATTAGATTCCAGCACCGAGTATGTGTCCCTGATGTTGTGGATGTTCGTGAGCGAGTACTTGCAGAAGCTCACAAGTTGAGGTTTTCCATTCACCCAGGCAACACCAAGATGTACCAGGACTTGGAGAGATCCTTATGGTTGTCTGGCATGAAGAAGGATGTGGCAGAGTTTGTGTCCAGGTGTTTATTGTGCCAATAGGTAAAGGCCGAGTGTTAGAGACCATCAGGCCTTATGGAAAAGATGGAGATACCTGTATGGAAGTTGGAAGCAACCACCATGGATTTTGTGACGGGTTTGCCCAAATCAGCCAAAGGCAATGACTCTATTTGGGTGATTGTAGATCGTTTCGCCAAGACTACTCATTTCTTGCCTATGAAGAAGAAACAGTCTGTGGATAGTTTGTCTAGGCTGTATGTTGGCCGCATTGTGAGGTTGCATGGTGTGCTGAAGTCCATTATCTCTGACAGAGACCCGTGGTTTACATTGAGGCTGTGGCAGGGTCTTCAAGAGGCTTTCGGTTCTCAACTGAAGCTTAGTTTAGTGTTTCACCCTTAGACAGATGGCCAGTCTGAGAGGACGATCCAGATGCTCGAGGACATGTTGAGAGCATGCGTGCTTGATTGGAAGGGTGATTTGGAACGTCATCTACCTTTTGTGGAGTTTGCCTACAACAACAATTTTCATGCGAGTATCGGCATGGCTCCATTCGAGGATTTGTACGGGCGACCCTGTAGATCTCCTTTGTGCTGGGAGGAGATAGGTGATAGGCAGTTGGTTGGTCAGGAGTTGGTGCAGGAGACTTCGGATAAGATTCAGCTTATCAGGCAAAGATTAGTTAGAACACAGGATAGGCAGAAGAGCTATGCCTACAACAGAAGGAAGGACTTAGAGTTCGAGGTTGGCGAGTATGTATTTCTCAAGGTTTCGCCTACTCAAGGCGTGGTTAGGTTTGGAAGGCATAGCAAGTTGAGTCCGAGATTCATTGGCCCGTTTGAGATTCTCAAGCGGATGGGCAGCGTGGCATATGAGCTAGCTTTACCCCCAGCGCTAGCTAGTGTGCACCCAGTTTTCCATGTGTCTATACTCAGGAGATACGTGAGAGATCCGTCTCATGTTATCAGCCACGAGCCAATGGAGATTCAACCAAACTTGTGTTATGTAGAGCGACTAGTAGCTATCCTAGATCGGAAGGTTCAGCACCTCAGGAACAAGAGTATTGCATCTGTGAAGGTGTTATGGAGGAAATTCTCGCGGGAGAAGGCTACATGGGAGCTTGAGGATGCCATGAAGAAGTAATATCCCCATTTGTTTGGTTAGTATTTCTATTCTAACTTCGAGGACGAAGTTTTCTTTTAGGGGGAGAGGGTGTAAGGCCCTCAAATTTTGTATATATTATATCTATTTAATTCTATACATATTGTATTTATCAAATTCTGTGCATATAGTGTTTATTTATTTCTGTATATGTATGTTTGTTTGATGTAATTAAATTCTGCCTGAAATCTCGATTTAATGTCAACATACATTGACGTTAAGAGCAGGTTGACGACAACCTCTGTGCCGTTGACTGCCTGGCCAGAGGATCTAGACGTCTCGATCGATTGACGTATACTTCCTGTTAACGGCAGCAAAGTGGCCGTTTACTTCTCAAGCTGTGTTTGGGATTCCAGATCTGAAACGACTGTATTTTCTCTGGAATCTAATTAGGAATCCCAATCCTCAACGGTCAGGACTCCTAATGCTAGGCGTACCCCGACTCTTAACCCTATATAACCTAAGTATTTTGGCTAGGTTAGATCCTTTGGTTCAGAGGAAAATCTTAGGGTTCAGTTGAGAGAAAGTTAGAGCTTTGTCAGGCTAGATCCGGCATTTGGGAGGCTCTTCCGGAGATCTTCTTCGACTGGAAGGTGCTCCTGGTGGTGAAGAAGCTTCCCCGACTCTGGAGGACCTTTTGTGCAGGCGTGAAGATTGGATTTGGGGCTGGAAAAATCACCTTCTTGGCTTGGCCGAGGAGGGATTCATCACCAAATTTGATCTTCAGAGATTTTATTTCAGGCAAGTAGCTTAGGGGTTTCATCCCTAGACATGTCCCCTAGGTTCTAGGTATTTTTGTGGATTTTTACATCGTGTCTTGGACCCCCAAATTATCTCTTTTTGTGAGTTCGGTCTGCACTTTTCTGCAGACAGGAGGTTGACGGCAACCTTGTTGCCGCCAAGTTCCTGAGTTGACGGTAACAAACTGTGCCGTTAACCCACCTTGACGGCCAGACCCTTGCCGTCAAGTTCGCCAAGTTCCTGAGTTGACGGTAACAAACTGTGCCGTTAACCCACCTTGACGGCCAGACCCTTGCCGTCAAGTTCTTCATGTTTTACAGAACTGTGATTGTCATATCTGTGTTATGATTTTGGATTTCTGGATGTTGGATCACACTGTAAAAATTGTGAATGTTCAGGTACTGTCTTAGGGTCAAACCATGATTTTCTGTCGGATTTCTGAGCATGCTATCATTTAATATAATTTTTGATATGGTGAAATATGATTTGATAGGGTTTAATTGTGAATAAATAGTTTTAATGCATGTTACTTTTACAGAAAATTATCATGAACTTAGGGTTACTGTTCGCATGTTCTAAATCTGTGAGAATCTACTGTTTTACTGTCTATCATGTTGAGTGGAATATTTTGCTAAATTTGCATGAAATCTGTTTTAAAGGTTAAAAATACTTTTACTATTGCAAAAATTTTGAAAAATTAGCCATATGTTATATTCCATGTGTAGGGTTTGTGGTTAAAAGTTGAAACTATTTTGACATCAGTAGATACTGTTTGTTCTTATAAAGGGTAATTAAGTCACGTTAAGTATGATTGATTAGGAGCATGTAATTTCAGTAGTATGCAGCATGTTTAGGTACTGTTATGCTTAATTTGACACTGTGAAATAGTCATGTTAAGTTCTGTAGCCTGAAGTATGTATGTTTAATTAAAGTGCATGTGAATGGGCTAAATAGCACATGTAAATGAATGAAATCATGTGACTAAGTGAGATAATGTGTTTAAGTGAATTATGTCCCAAAATTAACACTGCTACCATAGAAGGCTATGGAGTCGTATTGTAGAAACGTCCCTATGGGAAGGCTTATTGTGTATGTGACATCCTGTGGGCATCAGGATGAAATCCTGGAGGTGGACAAGTACCACTAGTTAGGGTGGAGAGGGCTTCTCCCGGTTCTGCGCAGTTACCAAGATTCATCACTATATTGCCTATATGATAGGTATGTGTTATGTGAATGTGTGTCCTTCTTTATGGTGGTTCGGACTATGTGTCACGATAATTAAAGTGTAAAAGTGTGGAAAGTGTGTATATGTGCAATGTGATCATGTGATAGTGGTGTGTTAATGTATTACCATGTGAAAAGATGTGAAACCATGTGAATGTGATTTGTTTATGTTAAAAAAGCAAGTAAAAGATGTGGATATGTTTTATAAGAGCATGTGAAAAATGTGTCTAAAGCCCATTTGGCATCATTTGAATCCAACTGTCTCCATCCCCTTCATCTGTCTTCAAAATCCCCTTTCTGCGTCTGCAACCTTCACTCTTTCATTCCTCGATTCTGTCATGGCTCCAAAGTTGCAAGCCCGTAGGGGAGCAAAGCGCAAGGAATCAGCACCTGCGTCGTCTGAATGGCGCACAACGGCAAGGAGTGATCAAGAAAAGGGCAAAGAACCTCTGGAGAAGAAGCCCGCTATTCCGTCCTTCTCAAGCCGACGGTTTTCCCACCCTCGTTTGGCCAAGGAAAAGTCATTCTCCAAGGGAAAGAAGAAAATGGAGTATGTGAACTTGAGCAGCTCTGAAGGAGAAGAGGGAAGTGAGAAAGCATCTCTGGATGAGCGTCCCGCAGTTGCACCTGAAGTAAACCCTAATGTCCAAGGTTCGGTTGCCTCCTCTGATGATCAGAGATCTTCAGGACAAGAAAGTTCTCAATCAAAAGATCCCAATGCCAGCACTCCAAAAGATTCAGATGATTCCGAAGAGGAAGAAAATCAAGAGGTTGAAGATGAGGGTGAAAAAGAGACAGAAAAAGCAGCAAGCATAGAGTCAGAAGGACAAAATTATGAAAACCCTACTGAGTCGAAGTTTGAGGAAAATGATTCTTAGAATGAAACCTCACAGGCACAAGAAACTGTTCACCTTACTGCCGAGAACAAGTTAGTTTTACATCCAAGAACTATGGATGTACATGATGAAGGTATGAATAATGTTTTTCCTAAGTAGCTTAAGATGATTGATTTCCAAAATTGGACTAGGTTTATCAGTGAGCATAGGATTTTGTATCCTATACTAGTCCAAGAATTTTATAGAAATTTGGTCAGCAGGGAACTTTCTTTAGAATCTAGAGTTAGAGGGGTTGAAATTGTGCTCACCACTGATGTAGTGAGCCAACTTCTGGATATTCCAAATGAAGGCCATAATCCACAAGAATACACTTTTTGTGTTCATGAGGCCTACACCTTGATGACTAGTCTACCACATGATAAAGGAAACATTTTCCAGACTAGGGTGTCCACCTTGAATGCAAACAAATTTCCTCCTATGAACAGAGTGCTACATCATTTGTGCACTACCATATTGACCCCTCAAGGAGACGAAAGGCACAAGATCACTAGTCTGCAACGGTTTCTAATGTGGACTACTTGTTTGATTAGAAGAGAGAAAGTCAACTTGTCTACAATTTTCTGTCAACTACTTCATGAAGCAACAAGACCAGAACTTAGAAAGAGTTTGCCTTATACTGCATATCTGTCCACCATCTTTCAGAAGGCAAATGTTCCATTAGACAATACTAAGGTCATGAAGATTCCAAAGTACCACATCTACAATCTGGCCCATATTGTCAAGTTTATGAAGTTAAATCTGGAACCACATTTGATGCTAGAACCAGTTGCATCTCAAGGAAATGCCAATGAAGATATTGATGTGGATCAGCCACAACAGAACCAAGATGAACAGAGAGTTGTTGCTGAACATCAAGGAGATTAGATGGATGTAGACCTTCCTGCTCCTTCACCTTCTCTTCATAGACCTCCCTCTCCTATACCTAGATTTGATGATCTAGGTGTGGATCCTCCACAAATTTCACCCGCTTCTCACACTCCTCATGAGGCGTTTGTTTCTGAACAGGCCCATCCTTCCACTTCATTTGCTGAAGTTACTATACTACCACAACTCTTACAATTCCTACAAGACCTGTTTACTACTCTAAATAAATATGTTAGCTTTCTGAATATCAAAATTGAAGAACAGTCTCTGCAGTTTGAGAGCAAATTGGAAGATATTGAGAGGAAGCTCAGTGAAAATATAGACAGACAGGAGCAATCTGCTAGATTTGCAGCTGTTAGATCTAAAAGACTCATAGAAAGAATTGGAGAAGTTTTCAACAGTGCTGCCTTCACTCAAGCTCAAATCTTTGATAAATTGCAAGAAGTTGAAAAAGCAATTCACAGAGGATCAAAACAGTTAGCAGATCTTCCAGCTCTGAAGAAGTCGTACACTCAAATGACTGGAAACATGAATGTTCTGAGAGAATACAACACTGAAATGATTCACCATATCAGATCTTTGAAATTTGATTTTGAGCAAGTGTGGAAGCTTCATGGAGATACTGAAACTGTTGAGAGTCATCCGGACACATCTTCTACTGCTGCACCCCCTATGCCACATGGGACCTATAATATTTCAATTGTAGTTTCTACTAAGCTGGATGAAATGCAGTGTTATCTGGACACTAGATTCCATGCTCTTCATATCTAGCTTTGGGAAAATTATGATGAGTTGGAAATGAGAATGGCTAGGATTGAGAGCAGACTTCTTCGACAGCTGCCTCCACCACCTCCCTATCCTCTGTGATTTTTGACTTTGCTTCGATGTTTGATGTTTAATGTACTTTGATGTTTTGTTCCTTGTAATACACTCTTATCAGTAATGAAATCATCAAAGTATTTGTGTGAAATGCTTCTGTGTGAACTTGTGTGGATGGGTTGTGTGGACTGATGTTTTGCATGGTAACATGTTTTTACATGAAATTCATCTAATAGTAAAAACTTCTATGATTAAATGTTGCCATCATCAAAAAGGGGGAGATTGTTGTGTCCCTTGTTTTGATGATGTCATAAATCAAGCAAAATGTCATAATGTCTAACACAAGTTATTTGTGTCACAGGAATTTTCATAAAGTCAAAGTCCTCTTTCATGTGTTGACTTTGGTTACATCATAAATCAACACATTTGTATCAATGGGAGAGATACTGGAGTTCGATGATGTACATTAGGTCGACTCTATTCAAAGGTTAGGTCGACGCCTGATGAATTTCCTGTAGTGTAGAAATTCAAAGCATCAAATGAGGTTGACAGTACGCGAAGAATAGGTCGACTCTAGTTGTTTTTCAGGCTACCACTGAAGGGGAGGAATCAGATAGGGTTGACTCCATGTGAGCATATGGTCGACGCTAATCAAATTCCCTGTGAGCATTTGAAGAGAAGTGTTGCCTGAGGTCGACTCCATTTGAGGATGAGGTTGACTCTACCAGTCTACTAGGTCGACTCCAGAGGAAGGTTAGGTCGACTCTACCATCAGATGAGGTCGACAATATGCTACTGCAAGGTCAACTCTGCATCACAGGTAGTCAGTCTTAATCACAGTCACTTGGATGAGGTTGACTCATGAGGGCATGGAGTTGACACTACTGAAGATTTTTCACTGATCCAAGTCAAGTCCTATGGGTATAGGTCGACACTATAATCTGGATGCGTTGACTCTATGACACTTGTCCTACAGAGATGAAAAGTATCTGCCAGCACATAAGTTCTGGGCACGTGACTTGAGGCCCAATGATTGGGACTTCGGGTACACCTCACATGGTTCTGGAAGATACTTCTTTTGGCGGCAAAAGCATCTCCCATGTTTTTGGAATTCTGTTGCGGGGCCCACTAAAAAGATTCCACGAATTAGATCAAAAGTAGTGCGTCATCCTCTGTAGAACAGATTACACCCAGGAAGAAAAAGAGCAGTGATCTGAGAGCAAAAAGTACAGAGAGAGCAAGAGCTTGAGTTCAAAAAGAGCAGCAGACTTTGGAGCCATCAACTGATCAAGAGAAGAGGACGCTGGATTGTGTCTTCTTCCCATATGAAGACCTACTACTGATCAATTGAAGCAGAGCATCAGATTTCATCTCAAATTCAGAGGCAATTGATCCTTGTGCTATGACCAGAAAAAGAATTTGATGAGCTCAAGCATGAAGAAGATGCAATTAGGAGTTCAAGAAGTCATCTGACCAGATCCAACTCCAGTGCAGAGTGTTTGCTTATTTCTGCACTTCTTCTGATCTCCCTCTCTAGTTTTATTTTTTCTAATTTCTTCTCTACACCAATTTGTTTAGTTGTCTGCTCTAGTTGGAGTAGACAGTTTGATCCTACACTGTGTGTGTAAGGATTGTGAGATTTGGAACATCTTGAAGCTGTAAATCAGCAGTTTGTAAGAAGCTGTGAATCAGTAGTTGTGTGAGTGTCTCACACATTTGAGTTGATAGTGAAGCCTCACTTGGTTTAAAGAGGGGTGGACGTATGTCTCCACACTAGAGCTGAACCACCTTAAAAATATCGCTTGCATTTGTGTGGTATGATGTTCATTGATTAGATTGTTTCAACTGATCTGATTCTAATCTCAAGGATTTTAATTTTTAAATTGGTCAATATCTATTCACCCCCCTCTAGATATTCATTCCATACACAACACCAAGCTCTTGGGTCGTCTTCTTTGCTCCTGGGCATTCCTCCCATGTCCAACAACAAAGAGAGCTTGCTCAAGTCGGCCCTAGAGGGTCTTATGATGGTTTTATAATGTTAGGTTTGCTTAATTCTGAGTTTGGGATTTCCCAATCTCATGGTAGGAGTCCTATCATGACTAGAACTTCTATATAAGCTATTTCCATCTTAATCCATCCCCAAGGCAAGTAATGGAGAGCAAATTCGTGCTTCCATGTTGGGCTTAGGTTTGGGTCATGATTAATGGCCCAATTTACTCATGTTTAAACTTAGATGACCCATTTTACTAATGGGTATTGGGTTAATATGAATTTTAATTAAAATTTCCTTTTTTGTTTGACCACCTATTGGCCCAAATAAACATGATTTGACCTCAAACATCTATTTCACTTTAGTTAATTATATGAAATAATGGGTTTCTGACATTATCAGGTTTTAACACCTTAAGTCAGAGTTTATGGTTTTATTAACCCAAACATGTTTGTCTGACCCTAATTTCTTTACTATTATTTGTATTCCTTTATTTAGTTTCTCATAATGAGTTTTCTTATTTGTTTATATTTTAAAATTTCGGGTTGCTATAGGAACAACATGCTCTTCTTGAGATAAGAATGAGCAAGCTATGAAGATCAAGTTCTGGAAATAGAAACTTAGTTACTTGATCTCTAATAGCAGCCTGAGAGTTAAGAGGTTTACAAGATGAACACAGGACTCTCAGGCTTCTTTCTCATAGATTTATGAATATACACACACAGAGAGACAGAAGAGGATGAGGCTTGATCGCGTGAATGCTTTTGGAAGATTCCTCTTGGGTGCTTTCACTTGCTTGATCGTGTGTCTATCTACTTACATCTTGAAAGCCTTCATCCTTTTATGGGGCAGTTGAAGAGGGCTGTTGAGGAGATGACCGTTGGAGCTATTCCTCTTCTTCTTCTTTTGCTCTCCTTTTTCTAAGTGTAACAAATGTCTTCTTGTTGTTGACTCCTTTATCTCTTTGACTATATGTTTTGGTCATAACAAAACTTATCAGAATATTTCTACATTTCAGAATATTTAATGTGTTTTACCTTAATAGCATTTTGGCTAAGTCTATTAACAGGAAACTCAAAGGAAATAAATAATACTTCAAGGATCACCATTGTAAGTATTCCAAGAATTTGTAAGTCCACTAGATGGTGTTCAAATTTGTCACGTCCTAAAGCATGGCAACGGAAGAATTATTCGATCATTGAGATGTGAACAGTCGGAAAATAAGTCTCTAGTGAGCAATCACATATAACACAACTAATTTGAGTATATAATAAAACTCAAACTCTTTATTTCATTTCATAATGAGAACTGGTACATAATCCATTTCAAGTTCCAACTATAGAACTAAGACTCAATAAAAAGGAAAATTACATACTATCCTCACTTCTACTACATCATTCTAGTACTTTCATACTCAAACTATAATACTATGATGCTAAGATAACAAGACTACAATGCTACTGCTTGTGAGCACTCTTCACTCTTGTTCATCCCCAGTATAGTCTTGGTTCTCTACATCATCAATTTCCTGATCACCTGAAATGTTAGAGAGTAGGTAATGAGCACACTCGCCCAGTAGGATTTACATCTTCCAGAAATGATATAAGTATTTAACAATTTAAAAGCTAGAAGGTATGAACATGATATGTACTATGTAATTAAAACGACGGTATTAACACGTGAATAGTGTATCGTGCAAGATAGTAAGATCAAGAGATGTAGTGATCAGTCTAGCAAAAATGTTGTATCCAAGATTTCAAGATAGAATGAACTTTGATCTAGCAAGATGGTAACTTCATAAACAAGAGCAAGATAGCATGTAACAAGATGGCCATTTCACAAGCAAGCAAGCATGCACGAGCAAGAACTTTTAACATGTAAAAGTAATGAGGCACGAAGACACTAATGTGCACTATGGATTTATGCCACCTTGGAATGCACACTAGGATATGTGTATGTGGTTTATGTATCTAGCATTCAACATGCAAGTACTAATAACGTAGATGCAATGCCAATAATCATTATACCCCATGCTTAATAGTATATTTATGACTCGTCGTCAATGGGGCTAGACTAGAGCCCTTGGACACACGCCGTGCCCTGTCAGCATCTCACTATTTTCAATTGTAGATCCCCACACTCATTCATGGCCAATAACAAGAGTCCAATAATATCAAAATAGTTGAGGTGATTGTTCAAGAGTTCAATCTGGCAGCATAACAACATATTTTCAATTTAGTCCAATCACTTATTAGTAACTTGCTCTTATGTTCAATAGAGGTGTACTCCAGAGTCAAGATGAGAAGAGAAAGATCTCGTCAAGAATGCCAAGAGAAGAGAGATACGTGCACACTAACTTCCGGGTACTTCAATGGTACAACCTACTCATCGGACATGTGGGAATCCATGGTCAGAGGAGACTTATGGAGGCCTCAGTCAGGGGGTCACTAGTCCGGAAGAAGGAATATCCGACAGAGAGTTCACCACAAGCCAAGAAGGGATTTCCTATCATGCTAGAGTGTATGCGTGTGTCGCGCGTGAGAATCGCTCAAGTGCGTGTGTGTGAATCTGATTATGGAAACTCCAGTTATGGAAACTTTGTTTATGGAAACTCCAATTATGACAAGTATCATGAATGCTAAATCAGAAAATACTAATCATGCATGACCAATTTTTAGCAAGTAGCAATGTGTTTTTAGCAAGTTCGTTAACAAGGCAAGAAGTGAATAATCGACAGGTAGAGAGCATGATCATTAACATAAGATCAAATAAACATCATGTGAACATGTTTTAATGTTTATATGGGTTGATATAGGCTATCAGTAACTAACTTCACACAGGAGAAGACGGGGCACGAAAACGATGCAAAACGGGCCAAACATGGCTGAAATGCCCACTGTGGTCAGAAGGTGACAAACATCATGTTGCCTTCCTGAAGGTGACCAGAAGGCTGTCACCTTTTGAAGGTGATAGGTTGACTCGTCATCTTCTTGTTTCCAGTGCAGGGGTGCTTTATAGAGGTGTTTTCCTATTCCGAAACAAATTAGGTTTGATACCTATGGGTTTGAAAATTCATAACTAATTCTAGGATGATCCAAATCAGATGAAACCACCTCTGTTAGTTAGAGTGCTTCCTATACAATGTACAATAACAAGTAATCAAGAAACAATAGTCGTTTGACAGGGTAACAAGATGTGTTGTGACTATCTACCTGAATCTGACATAGTGTTCATGTACATACTAATACTCTCGGTACAGTCAATAAAAGTTGGGGAAATAAGTGCCAAACAAAACTAGAATCATGGGGAAACAAGTTTCATGTTGAGTGCTCGATCTGAAAATGACTCCACAATGAGATATTGAACTCGTAAGACAAGTGAGGGTTTAATCAAGGCAGCACAACGTACTGATCATAGTAGATTTAATTTGGGAAACTCACATGATAAAAAATGGGGAAAATAGTAAGAACATGATCTAAACACATGTATGCAAGTATGAACAAGTTTAATTAGAGTTTGGCATGGAGATGACCTACCTTTTGGGTTGAATAAGATTTGTTCTCCAAAAAGCCCTAGTTTTGATGTCACGTCCTAAGAATTACACAGCGGATATTTAATAACCCGGAATGATTCAAGACGATATCCCGAGATGTGAATAGTCGGCAAATAAGCCTCTAGCTAGCACGCACTAAATGTATAACAGCATACATCATCATAGGGCCCAAATATTGAACTCAATGGAAATTGTATTCAAATCTCATATTTGTTTCAAAGGAACTAATACAGGACTAAGACTCAATAAAAATGTAAATTATATTTATTCCTCACTTCCTACTACATGAATCTAACACTCAAAGTAAACTACTATAACTAGACTCATAGTTGGAACGCTCATCACTCGGACGCATTCCCATCCTCGACTTGCTCCTCCTCTTGAACATCAAAGTCACCTAGATTGGGTAAAAGTAGGGGATGAACAAACTGTTGCCCAGCTAGCTAGCCCAGAGGGGGGGTGAATGGGTTAATAAATCTTCGATCTTTGATTAAAACCTGTTTACTGAAAAGATTGCACAACTTAATAACAAGGTTAGAGTTGGAGCAAACAAGATAACAATCACACAAAACACATCCACAAGACACAAGGATTTTATCCTGGTTCGGAACTCCTCTCCACAGGAGACCTACGTCCAGTCCCTGAGCAATACCTCAGGATTTTACTAACAAGGGTACAATCCCCCTTAAGGATCCTTACACCCAGCCTCAACTGGTCTTCCTTCAGCCTGAAGGGAACAACAACCACCCTGGATACCACCAGGTCTTCCTTCGTCCAGAAGGGAACAACAACCACCCTGGATACCACCAGGTCTTCCTTCGTCCAGAAGGGAACAACAACCACCCTGGATACCACCAGGTCTTCCTTCGACCAGAAGGGAACACAAACTAATCAGAAAAGGTTGTGAAAACAGGCTTCAGATTCTAGCTTGACCAGCTACAACCTGAAGCTCCTAAGCCCCCGAGAGAGAAAGAGATTTAACAAGGTTTTTCTCTCCAAGGACCACACAGGCTCTTACAAATGAGAAGATTTCTTTTGAGCACAGAGAGCTAAGAGCTTAGAACAAGGTTTCGAGTGGAGGCTTCGCTCTTCTTCAAGGTTCTAAAGATTGTAATGGATGGATTCCTTTCTGCTTCTTAGATCAAGCGATGTTTTTCTATCCGTTCGCTTTCTTTTCGTCTTGAGTCTTCTATTTAAACTGCTGATTCAAATTCGAACGTTGATATGTCCGTTGTCTCTTATCCTTGTGTACGTTAGACTGGTTACTGAGGAAGCTTCTGATTGTCAGTCTTTTATCCTGGTGTACACGCCAGAGAGATGTCATAGAACTTTGTGTCTTGAGTCCAACGTTGTCCAGATGAGTCTTGTCAGATATCTGTAAGCATATCATCAATAAATAGAAGACAGCTAGGACTGCTGTCTATTGTTAGTTGAGATTGAACAGATATTGCAGTATATAGCAAAGCTCCTTTCTGTCCAAGAAAAAGTACGTAGACAGAGTAGCATAGAAATGGAAGATATTGTCTGCATGCATGGGAGATACGATCAGAGAGCATTTAATGCATAGCAGTCAACAGACAAGATATGACTTTGACTTTTCAACGCTATTAAAAAGCATTATACTGATGCAGAAAGAAATTTGATAAAAAGAATCTTGCTGACTTCATCACTTATGAAATCGTTATGAATTATAGCAAGTCGTTATGAACTGTAAAGAAATCGTTGTGATAACTTATGAAGCCGTTACAACAGGCAAGTCGTTGTGAGCTCTAAAGAAATCGTTGCAAGAGATCGTTATGACTAATAAGGAAGTCGTTATGCGAAATCGTTATGACTAATAAAGAAGTCGTTGCGCGAAATCGTTATGACTAATAAAGAAGTCGTTGCGCGAAATCGTTATGACTAACAAAGAAGTCGTTGCGCGAAATCGTTATGACTAACAAAGAAGTCGTTGCGCGAAATCGTTATGACTAACAAAGAAGTCGTTGCGCGAAATCGTTATGACTAACAAAGAAGTCGTTGCGCGAAATCGTTATAACTAACAAAGAAGTCGTTGCGCGAAATCGTTATGACTAACAAAGAAGTCGATACACGAAATCGTTATGACTATTGAGTTGTAAAGAAATCGTTACAAGGTCTAAAGAAGTCGTTACGGCTAGAGAGTCGTTGCGAGTTCTAAAGAAATCGTTACGAGGTCTAAAGAAATCGTTACGACTAGAGAGTCGTTGCGAGTTCTAAAGAAATCGTTACGAGGTCTGAAGAAGTCGTTACGGCTAGAGAGTCGTTGCGAGTTCTAAAGAAATCGTTACGAGGTCTAAAGAAATCGTTACGGCTAGAGAGTCGTTGCGAGTTCTAAAGAAATCGTTACGAGGTCTAAAGAAATCGTTACGGCTAGAGAGTCGTTGCGAGTTCTAAAGAAATCGTTACGGTAACGATTTGAGTGTTCCGGTCAAAGAGGGAGTCGTTCTGCTTATCAAAGAAGTCGTTACAGGGACTTGGTTAGAAATGATGGGACTTACCAGATTGACTTGATCTTTCATTTTTCTTTTGCTTCCTGTTCTCAAAGCTCAAGAAATCCATTAGAGTTATTTTGTTAATCATCAAAATTAATATATAAATAAATGGAAATATTTATTATGGGGACAGTTTGGTCATCAATCTCCCCCTTTTTGATGATGACAAAATATACTAAACATCAGACAAAAAATGAAATATGTTTTTCAGATTTACGTTAGTTGTCTCCCCCATTTTGTCATTAGGCAAAAAGATAAGCTGTGAGACAAAGAAGAGAGAAAGATTGTTATTAAGAGGGAGAAATATAATACAGAGGAGATAACAAGGAGGCATGCTGTGAGATAACAGCCCATGCCTTGATCTCAAGATCCTCAAAAAATTGCAGAAAAACACCAAAGGTCACTGAGAAAGAGGGTCCCATGGAAGGGATGTTCCTCTGAATGTAGAGTTGCCTTTGCTGCTCTATGAACTCTCCATACTGAGTTTTGTCCAAAATGAATCTGAAGTAGGTACTCTTGCCAAAACTGGCCCTATGGAGAAATCTGTCCAAGGAAATTGGATAGTGAAGTTGCTGAGTTAACAGATCCTGCTTTAGGGCATAGAAGGCAGAATATCTAGCTGCCCAGACAGCATAGAGCTCTGGTATGGGTGCGATGGAATTGAGATCCATAAAGGCTTCTGCAGAAAGAGTCGACTTCCTCTGACTAACCAGATCTTGATTGATGGCTTCCAGTTGCTGATAAGAGGCCCGATATAGAAACTCCCATTCTGAGGAGATGAGTCGTTCACACTCAGAAATGAGTGGAGCTAAGGTTAGAGAAGAGATGCGGCCAGAGTGATATTCTCTGAAGATGAACCGCAAGAAGGAGGGAGATCGGCCCTGCTTTGCTGACATCCGGCCCAGCTGCCTTGCAAACATGTCGAGAGCATGAGATCCAGCATCTGAATTAAGCACTAACGAGTGCAGCTTCGGCAGAAGAACTGGAAACTCAGTCTTGAAGGAGACAAAATCCACTGTTAAAGGAAGGTTGAGAGGGGTCTCTGATTGCCGCACAGTAACCTGTGAGTTGAACTGGCAAAATTGAACTTCTGGAATTTTGTTCAAATAACAGAAGTCACTGTACAACTGAAAGGCTCTGGCAATTCGAATTTCCTTCAGAATGAAGGATCCCCAAGAGTTCTTGTGCTGGAAGAGAAACCACTCAGAGAAGGTGAGTGGGTGAGCTCTGAGAGAGAGAGATTCGGCCCTTGCAGTCAGGTATTTTGAGTACTGAGCCTTGTTCCCTTTGATGGCTGCCCACTGATCTTCAGTCTTGAACTCAGTGCCCTCAAAGATTTTGGATTTGAAAGGTTGAGATATCTGAGTGAAAGGAAGAACAATGGCTAGGTGTTCGGAGAGGTTGAGAGAAGGAATACCATAAATGGTAGAAAGAATGCATTTCTGGAGGTATTCTCTGTAGATAGGTCTTCTCTTAGGATCAAGGGTAAGAGAGTACCATAAAGGAGGGAAGAGAGAAGCAGAAGGAGTGCTTAGAGAGGAGGAGGTTTTTCTCTTTTTCAAGACAGGACTAGGAGGGTCAGTCCTGTGAATGTGAGAGGCTGTGGAGAGAATAGTGAGGAGAGTGTTCCTTTCAAAAGGGTCGAGAACATTGGTGTCAAAAATACCAAGGGGCATAGGTTTTACTGGAGGAAAGGTAACAGAATTAGGAGGAGTAGGAGGATAGAAAAGGTGTTTCGGATTAACGGAAGAGGTTGGTTGAGGATGAGATGATTGAGTTTGAATAGGAGAAGGTTGAGGAGTTACTGAGGATGAAGCTGAGATGAGAGCTGGAGTAGGTGAGAAGGAGGGTTGAGAGGAAGTAGAGGATGAGGAAGGTTTGGTGCGAGGCATTGGATGTTTTATGGTTGGTGGAGCAGGAGGTGCAGTAGGAGGAGATGAAGGTGTGGAGAGGGTTGGAGTGGCAAGAGATGAAGTATCAGGGGCCTTGGATACTGACACTGGCTCCTTTCCCTTGGCCTGACTGTCTCTGACTGCAGGAGATGGTCCTGAAGACCCTGAGGCTGCCACTGGTCCGGGTGACCCTACAACTGATGGCCCTGATGGCCCTGACCCTTGAGCTGGCGGCCCTGTTGGCCCTGAGACTTCTGCTGGAGGCCCTGGTGGCCTAGGAACTTCAGCTGGACTGCTCTGAGTAGGTGCAGGAGGGACACCACTAGACTTTGAAATACTAGCCAGCAAGTTCTTCATATCAGACATTTCCTTATTGAAATACCTCATTGCATTTCTTATTGAGGATACGTCTGAGGAGGTTGACACCTGATTTGAAACAATTCCTTGAATACCATTCTGAACTGATGTCAGGATCTCTCCTTGGACTTTTAGCAAGGCCATAACATGCTTCAACTTTATTTTCCTATGGCCCTTCCTTGACCTCCTATGAACAATTCTTTTCTGCTTACTTGGCTGAGAGACAGGCTCCTCAAGATTTACTGGTGCACTTGGGCCTTCACTAGCATCAACCAAGGCTGGACCTGAAGTTTCCTGAGAAGGTGCAGCTTGCTCAGAAAAGGCTGCATTCTCTGGCTTTTCACTCTCAGCATGCTCCCCCTGAATGGGAGCAGGGACATCAATATTTTCTTGCTCCCCTGAGCAGGAGCTTCTTCCAAGACAACATCTTCCAATGGAGCTTCGGATTGGCATCCCACAGCTGACTCATCTGGCTCTTGCTCTGCTGGACTTGCTGCTGCTTGCTCTACTTCTACTGCTTCTGGAATATCTGCAATAACTGCTTCCCCTTCAGCCACAGAGGATTTCGACCATACTCCTTCTTGCACTGAAAAGCCACTTTTCTTCAGGTTTCTGGACCTTATAGACTGGCCCATCTTTTCAGCTACCGCACCTGACAGATCTACTCCAAAATGCTTGAAAATCTTGGTCAGAAGATGGGCATATGGAAGGGAAACATTCAACTTGCTCTTTGTTTCCCATAACTGAGCATGTGCAAACTTCATTCGCTCAATCATCACAGCGGCCAGGTTTATCTCTTTGTTCTGGATTGCCCAGAACATAATGTCCGAATCTGCCCTAGTGCATGAGGAAAAGGTTGCACTTCGGGGAACTAAGATTTGGCAGACTATAAAATGCAGCAACCGGTTGAACGCGGTCATCTGATTAATATCCAGCTTCCCATCCTTCAACTTAAATCCTGGACCGATGATCCCGAGACCTTTGACTTCATCATTCACAGAGTGAATGCCACTAAATCCCGAGGTCTTTACTCCAAACAGATCACGCAATAGCTCAGGGGTTATTCTGATTTGGATACCCTTGACAGAGGAAACAAGAGATCCATCTGCTTCTGACTTCAGACAGATGTAGAAGGCTTTTACCAAATCCGGGTAGCTTACTTCGCTGAAGGTGACCACATCCATCCACTGCGATCTTCTTAGAGTATCCACTAGCCTGGCCAAGCCACTCTTCTCAAGGTTCTGAACATCCACTGCCTTATTCCGCAAATCTTTGTCTTCACGAAAGTAAATCTTTCTTGCTCCTTTGGGGATAAATACTCAGCACTGTAGCCCCCAACACTTCCGGAGATCAACGGAGCGGCCATGGGTGCAGAGAAGAAAGGATTCTGGAAGGGAGGATGATGGAAGGGACGGAGGTTCTCGAAGGAATTCTTCGCGGGAAGAGAAGAAGGCTTCGAAAGATGCAGAGAGTTGATCCCAAAGTCGTTAGGGCATCGGCTTTGGGTGAACAGATAGAGAATAAAAAGGGTAAAGGTGGAAGACGAATCGATCTCAAAGCGGTTTGATTAAAATAATATTACTTTAATGACAGGAGGAGCGCCAAACGGCGGCAAAGGTAGAAAGCGACAAAAAGGTTTGACAAGTCAAACAACTTTCTACACAGAAGCGGTCAAAGCATATAGATAACTGAGTTTTGATTAACTTTAACGGAGAGAGAACTTTTCATTTAATCTGAAAAATTTATATGTCAATAAAATCACAGAAATTCTTTCACAAATTGCACATCCCTAGTTCCCTTCTAAGAGATGTAAATCTCTCTTCAGGTAGGGCTTTTGTGAAGATATCTGCCAATTGACCATTTGTATCTATAAACGAAATTTCTAAATTACCACTAGCTACATGGTCTCGAATAAAATGATATCTTACCTCAATGTGTTTCGTCCTTGAGTGTTGAACTGGATTTTTGGTGAGGTTGATGGCACTAGTATTATCACACAATAGAGGAATTGATTTGATGTGAATGCCGAAATCTTCAAGTTGTTGCTTTATCCAAAGAAGTTGTGTACAGCAACTTCCAGCAGCAACATATTCCGCCTCAGCTGTTGATAGAGCTACTGAATTTTGTTTCTTGGATGTCCATGATATTAAGCATCCTGCAAGAAACTGACAACAACCACTGGTGCTCTTTCTATCTACTTTGCAACCAGCATAATCAGCATCTGAATATCCTATTAGATTTATCTCACAAGATCTAGGATACCAGAGACCTAAATCATGAGTTCTAGCTAAATATCTAAATATTCTTTTTACAGAGATTAAGTGAGACTCTCTAGGGTCTGCCTGATATCTAGCACACATGCATACACTGAACAAAATATCTGGTCTACTGGCAGTTAAGTAAAGTAATGATCCTATCATACCTCGATAATTCTTTTGATCTACCCTTTTACCTTTTTGATCACTGTCCATTCTGGTTGATGTGCTCATTGGAGTTGATAATGGCTTTGCATCTTCAAATCCAAATTTCTTCAACAGCTCTTTGGTGTACTTTGCTTGACAGATATGAGTGCCATCCTTCCCTTGCTTGATTTGCAATCCAAGGAAGTAGCTTAACTCCCCCATCAAGCTCATTTCGAATTCTCCCTGCATAAGCTTTTCAAAGTACTTGCACAGAGATTCATCAGTAGATCCAAAAATAATATCATCCACATAGATTTGTACAAGAAGTATATGTTTAACCTTAGATTTTATAAATAATGTACTATCTACTTTTCCTCTAGTGAAACCATGATCTAATAAGAAATTACTGAGCCTTTCATACCAGGCTCTAGGAGCTTGCTTTAGACCATATAAAGCCTTATGTAGTTTAAATACATGATTTGGAAATTCAGAGTCGTCAAAACCTGGAGGTTGTTCAACATAAACTTCCTCCTTGATGAAACCATTTAAAAAGGCTGATTTGACATCCATTTGGAAAAGTTTTAAATCAAGTGCGGATGCATAAGCAAGTAAAATCCTAATGGCCTCAAGTCTAGCTACAGGTGCATAAGTTTCATCGAAATCTATGCCTTCCTCTTGGGAGTAGCCTTGAGCCACCAATCTGGCTTTGTTCCTTAAGATTATTCCAGACTCATCCAGTTTATTTCTGAACACCCATTTGGTGCCAATAACTGAATGATTGGATGGTCTAGGAACAAGTGACCATACTTGGTTTCTCTTGAACTGATTTAGTTCATCTTGCATGGCTAATATCCAAGATTCATCAGATAAAGCTTCATTGACTGTCTTAGGCTCTACTTGAGAAACAAATGCTAAATAGTCGCATGGAATTACATTACCTCTAGTTCTTACCCCTACAGATGGATCACCAATGATGTTTTCAGGAGGGTGATCTTTCTGATGTCTCCATTCCTTTGGAAGATCTTTATGTTGGATTTCTGTTTGCTGCAGTTCTTCCAGAGTTGGATCCTCTTTGTCCTTAATTGAAGTTTTCTTTAATTTTTCAGACAGGACATCTGCATCATCAATGTCACTAATTTCTTCCTTTTTCAAGGAAGGGTTAGATTCATCAAAAATAACATGTACTGATTGTTCAATTAATAAAGAACGTTTATTGAAAACTCTATAACCTTTAGGTTTAGAGGAATACCCCATGAAAATGCCTTCATCTGATTTGGCATCCAACTTACCAATGTCCCTTTTTCCATTGTTATGGATGAAGCAAGGACATCCAAATATTCTGAAATGGCTAATCTTTGGCTTCTTTTCTTTGTAGAGTTCATAAGCAGTCTTTTTCAGAATTGGCCTGATCATCACTCTATTTATGATATAACATGCAGTGTTGATAGCTTCGGCCCAGAAATATCTTGGCAGATCATATTCTGATAACATTGATCTTGCCATATCCAAAAGAGTTCTGTTTTTCCTCTCAGCAATTCCATTCTGTTGAGGTGTCCTTGGAGCTGAGAAGTTGTGCTCAATTCCTTGATCATCACAGAACTTCGCAAACTTTTCATTCTAAAACTCACCACCATGATCTGATCGAATAGAGACAATTGAGAATTTCTGATCTTTCTGAACTTTCTTGCTGAAACTGACAAAATTCTCAAATGTGTCATCTTTGTGCTCTAAAAAGGATATCCAAGTGAATCTTGAATAATCATCAACTATCACAAATCCAAAATTCTTTCCTCCCAAACTGGTAGTCCTCATTGGCCCAAATAAATCCATGTGAAGTAGTTCTAAGGGCTTTGAGGTGGTTACTACAGTCTTTGATTTGAAGGAGCTCTTGGTGTGCTTTCCTCTTGCACAAGGTCTGCAAATGCTATCCAATCTGAAATTTACCTTTGGCAGTCCTTCAACTAGTTTTCTTTTTCTGAGCTTGTTCAGCCCATCCAAGCTGCAGTGGCCCAATCTTCTGTGCCACAACTCAGTTGATTTATCTTTGCTAGCTGCCAAACACACATCTTGATCCTTGAGTTCATCGAGATATAGAACATACAAATTTCTTTCTCTGTAGGCTTCAAATATGACTTCACCATCTTTTAAGATACTGCATTTTGATTCTTGAAACTGAATTTGATGGCCTTTGTCACACAATTGGCTGATGCTGATGAGATTGTGCTTTAACCCTTTGACCAGCATTACATCCTTTATGACTGATTTTCCTTTGATGTTCACAGACCCGCTTCCTATCACAGTCCCTTTTCCATTATCTCCATAGGTGACTGTACCTTCTTCTGCTTGGAGATCAACAAATATCTTCTTGTTGCCTGACATATGCCTTGAGCACCCACTATCCAAATACCATTTGGATGCTCGAGGGTTAACCTGAAATGAAAACATCAAGCTTTAGGTACCCAAATTCTTTTGGGTCCTGATTGGTTAGTATCATCAACTTTACTTTTTAATATCCATTTTTTATGTCTTGTTGGGCATGTCATTTTAATATGTCCTAACTTGTTGCAGTGACTGCAGCAGGATAACTTAGTTACTTTTTCTATGTATTTGAAATCAGCTTTGTATGCTACATCTTGTTCAGGTACAAATTTTGGTGTTGGATATGTTTTAGGGTATATTATGGTTTCTTCATTATCTGGGGGTGTATATCCTAATCCATTTTTCTTTTTACTCGATCTCCTAGCACCTTTTAATATTAAAGAGTTTTTACCATTGGTAAATTTTTCTAGGGTGCTTGCTAGTGTATTGTTTTCTTCATTTAATTCATTTACAGTTTTTCTTAAATCATCTGAGTTTTCCTGTTTTTCTAGGTCAGTGATTTTTGTGTTCTTGTCTTTTAAATTTTCACATAATAGTTCATTTCTTCTCTTAAGCTCAACTATTTGTTTTTCTAGTTCTTCGTTTTCAGATTTTAAATCTGAGTTGGTATTTTCGAGACATGTGATATTTTTCTTGCTTAGCTTAAGTAGTTTACATACTTCTTTATACTTATTGTAGAGTTCATTAAATGCACTTTCCAATTATCCGAATCTGAGTCATTACAGGAATCGAAAGAAGAATCAGATGTTACCTTATCCTCGGTATTCGCCATGAGAGCCAAGTTGGCTTCTTCACCTTCACTGCTCGAGCTTGACTCACTATCTGAGTCGCTGCTGTTGTCCCATGCAGCTGCCATGGCTTTCTTTTTGAATCTTCTGAACTTCTTGGAGCTGTCCTTCTTCTTGTGATCATTTTTCTTTAACATTGGACAGTCTGCCTTGATATGTCCAGGTTTCTTGCATTCATAGCAAAGTGGCTCATTCCTTTTCTGATCTTTTCCATCTGGTCTCTTGAGATCTTTGTTTTTCTTGAAGTACCTCCTACCAGACTGGAACTTCTTTTTCTTTGCCAAGATTCTCTGCAATCTTCTTGAGAGCATGGCTTCTTCATCATCACTATCTTTGCTATCTTCACTGTTATCTAAGGATTCTTCTGATGAGTCCCCATTAGCTTTAAGCGCATTTGACTGCTTCTTTCTACTGGAGGATTCTCCTAGTCTTTCCATGTTTATTTCATGGGCCATGAGAGACCCAATGAGTTTTTCTACTGACATTCTCTTAAGATCATTAGCTTCTTCGATAGCTGTGACCTTTGCCGTCCATGAAGATGGCAGGGATCTGAGAATCTTCTTACCATATCTGCATTTTCATATGACTTTCCTAGACTTGCTAGGCCATTAGTAATGTCAGTAAATCTACTAAACATTTGGGTAATAGACTCACCTGTTTGCATTTGAAATCTTTCATACTGAGTGACAAGAATGTCAATTCTTGTCTCCTTTACTTTGTCTGTACCTTCATATGTGATCTTTAACTTTTCCCACATTTCCATGGATGATTTGCAAGCTGAAACTCTGTTGAACTCTTTCTTGCTTAGAGCACAACATAGAATGCTCTTAGCTTTACAGTTCAAGGAGATTTTCTTTCTATCTTCATCTGTCCATTGTGCTTTCTCATTTGTGACGACCAGATCACCTTCTTCCACTATTGACCAGATTTGATAATCGTGGCCTTGTAGAAAGTATTCCATCCTGGTCTTCCAATACGTATAATCTTCACCATCGAACAAAGGAGGTCTGTTGACAGACTGACCTTCGAAGTGACTTTGGGCTGCCATTGATCTTTGCTCTTCAGATCGTTGGATCTTCTTCTTTGTCGAAGAGACGGGCTCTGATACCACTTGTTGCCCAGCTAGCTAGCCCAGAGGGGGGGTGAATGGGTTAATAAATCTTCGATCTTTGATTAAAACCTGTTTACTGAAAAGATTGCACAACTTAATAACAAGGTTAGAGTTGGAGCAAACAAGATAACAATCACACAAAACACATCCACAAGACACAAGGATTTTATCCTGGTTCGGAACTCCTCTCCACAGGAGACCTACGTCCAGTCCCTGAGCAATACCTCAGGATTTTACTAACAAGGGTACAATCCCCCTTAAGGATCCTTACACCCAGCCTCAACTGGTCTTCCTTCAGCCTGAAGGGAACAACAACCACCCTGGATACCACCAGGTCTTCCTTCGTCCAGAAGGGAACAACAACCACCCTGGATACCACCAGGTCTTCCTTCGTCCAGAAGGGAACAACAACCACCCTGGATACCACCAGGTCTTCCTTCGACCAGAAGGGAACACAAACTAATCAGAAAAGGTTGTGAAAACAGGCTTCAGATTCTAGCTTGACCAGCTACAACCTGAAGCTCCTAAGCCCCCGAGAGAGAAAGAGATTTAACAAGGTTTTTCTCTCCAAGGACCACACAGGCTCTTACAAATGAGAAGATTTCTTTTGAGCACAGAGAGCTAAGAGCTTAGAACAAGGTTTCGAGTGGAGGCTTCGCTCTTCTTCAAGGTTCTAAAGATTGTAATGGATGGATTCCTTTCTGCTTCTTAGATCAAGCGATGTTTTTCTATCCGTTCGCTTTCTTTTCGTCTTGAGTCTTCTATTTAAACTGCTGATTCAAATTCGAACGTTGATATGTCCGTTGTCTCTTATCCTTGTGTACGTTAGACTGGTTACTGAGGAAGCTTCTGATTGTCAGTCTTTTATCCTGGTGTACACGCCAGAGAGATGTCATAGAACTTTGTGTCTTGAGTCCAACGTTGTCCAGATGAGTCTTGTCAGATATCTGTAAGCATATCATCAATAAATAGAAGACAGCTAGGACTGCTGTCTATTGTTAGTTGAGATTGAACAGATATTGCAGTATATAGCAAAGCTCCTTTCTGTCCAAGAAAAAGTACGTAGACAGAGTAGCATAGAAATGGAAGATATTGTCTGCATGCATGGGAGATACGATCAGAGAGCATTTAATGCATAGCAGTCAACAGACAAGATATGACTTTGACTTTTCAACGCTATTAAAAAGCATTATACTGATGCAGAAAGAAATTTGATAAAAAGAATCTTGCTGACTTCATCACTTATGAAATCGTTATGAATTATAGCAAGTCGTTATGAACTGTAAAGAAATCGTTGTGATAACTTATGAAGCCGTTACAACAGGCAAGTCGTTGTGAGCTCTAAAGAAATCGTTGCAAGAGATCGTTATGACTAATAAGGAAGTCGTTATGCGAAATCGTTATGACTAATAAAGAAGTCGTTGCGCGAAATCGTTATGACTAATAAAGAAGTCGTTGCGCGAAATCGTTATGACTAACAAAGAAGTCGTTGCGCGAAATCGTTATGACTAACAAAGAAGTCGTTGCGCGAAATCGTTATGACTAACAAAGAAGTCGTTGCGCGAAATCGTTATGACTAACAAAGAAGTCGTTGCGCGAAATCGTTATAACTAACAAAGAAGTCGTTGCGCGAAATCGTTATGACTAACAAAGAAGTCGATACACGAAATCGTTATGACTATTGAGTTGTAAAGAAATCGTTACAAGGTCTAAAGAAGTCGTTACGGCTAGAGAGTCGTTGCGAGTTCTAAAGAAATCGTTACGAGGTCTAAAGAAATCGTTACGACTAGATAGTCGTTGCGAGTTCTAAAGAAATCGTTACGAGGTCTGAAGAAGTCGTTACGGCTAGAGAGTCGTTGCGAGTTCTAAAGAAATCGTTACGAGGTCTAAAGAAATCGTTACGGCTAGAGAGTCGTTGCGAGTTCTAAAGAAATCGTTACGAGGTCTAAAGAAATCGTTACGGCTAGAGAGTCGTTGCGAGTTCTAAAGAAATCGTTACGGTAACGATTTGAGTGTTCCGGTCAAAGAGGGAGTCGTTCTGCTTATCAAAGAAGTCGTTACAGGGACTTGGTTAGAAATGATGGGACTTACCAGATTGACTTGATCTTTCATTTTTCTTTTGCTTCCTGTTCTCAAAGCTCAAGAAATCCATTAGAGTTATTTTGTTAATCATCAAAATTAATATATAAATAAATGGAAATATTTATTATGGGGACAGTTTGGTCATCACAAACTAGCCCAGTAGGATTTATATCTCATTGTGTGGGCAATGATATAAGTGATTAGCAATTTAGAACTAGGTAAGTACGATGATTGTCATGATATGCATGTACGAATAAAACTCATTAAAACATGATACATGAACAAGCTAGATAGAGTTTAAAACTCATTAAAACTCATTACAAACATATCTACCCCAAAGGGGTTTGTCTCGATTCACTGTCTCATTCGTATTCTTTGGGAGATCTGGAAGGCGAGATGTGCAAGTAGATTTGAAGGTAAGAAAACTTCAGCCAGGGCGGTGATCAGAGACATTAAATTCCGGGTTACTCATTCCCTTGAGTCGATCCAGTTCAAAGATGTGCCTTCTTAAGATGTTATACAGGTTTTTTTGAATTATGGTTTCTCCATCAAATGGAAACCTAAAAGCTTCAAGTTAATTCGGTGGATTCCTCCTATCAGGTTATACTCTCTTAATGTGGACGGTGCTAGCAAAGGAAATCCAGGTGTTTGTGGGGGTGGTGGTTGTTTTCGTGACAAGAAAGGTGCTATTTTGGTGGCGTTTTCTTACCATTATGGTTATGGTAATAGCTTGATTGCTGAATCAAGAGCGCTTTGTGATGGCATTCGTCTGGCGGGTTTCCTTGGCATTCATCTTGAGATGGTTAGCTCTGATTCTCTAATATTGGTTAACTCCTTTAAAGTGGGGATTTGTCCCTCTTGGCAGGCTTACTATTGGTGGAGGGAAGCTCGGTCTATGATTCTCCAGAATAATCTTTTCATTGTTCATGTGTATCGAGAAGCTAATCAAGTGGCAGATGGGTTGGCTAAAGCGGGTTGCTTATCCAATGTTAATCAGGTGTTTTGGGGGCCTGCAAATTTACTTGTACTTTGTAAAGGGCCGCTACTCTTAGACAGAACCGGTCTACCTCATGTTAGACTTATGTAACCGGTCTGCCTGTATGTTCTCCTTACTTTCTTCATAATTCTAGGCCCAGGATCTCACTGGAGGAGTGGTTTTTCTCTTCCCTTTTGGGGAAGGGTGCACTCTCCTAGCCTAGATCCTGAGGACCTCTTTACATAAAAAAAAAAGAAAAAAAAAGAACAAGCTAGATAGAGTGATCATGATAGAACAGGATTTTGAACAAGATGACAAGATAGAACTAGCAATATATCACTTTGTACAAGCACGCAAGATTTCACTTGATGTCAATAGCTTTCAAGAACGCAAGATATCACTAATTGCATTAAATGCAGGATGACCATATCACGCAAGCAAGCAAGCAAGAATGCATGAGCACGATCATGTAACACTAATTAGGAACGTAGACACTAATGTACACCAAGAAAAGATCCATCAAGAATGTAAACCAGGACACGTGTATGTGGTTATTGTATCTATCATTCAACACGACACGCACGACTCCCAGCGCAGATGCAACGCCAGTAATCATTATACCCTATGGTTAACAGTATATTTATGACACTCTGTCATTGGGATTAGACTAGAGCCCTTGGACACTCGCCGTGCCTGGTCAGCATCTCACTTAAATTTTAAATGTAGATACCCACAGTCATTAATAATGGCCAATGAGAGTTTCAATAAGTAAGCATGTGTAATGTCATGTTCATGATGATGATGAGAGCAAGTAATAAGTAAATTGAACATGATTTCATGATAACAATGGTCAAGAGATAAATTTGGCAGCATAAGGGTACGATTTATACTTTAGTTCAATCTTTACATTAATGGCTTTAGTCTAGATTGTAAATCACAATCACGAGAACAAGATGAGAGAGGAGGTGCACGCTATCACCAGGGAACTTCAATGGTACAACCAACTCAGCCTCCATGTGGGAATCCACGGAGAGCAGAGATTTACGGAGGTATAAGAGAAAAGGTCGCTAGTCTATCGATTCGGAATGACCGATAGAGAGCTTCCAAATCCCCAAAAAAGGGCTGCCTAGATGTGCAAGTGTGTAGTGATGTACGCATCTCAATCCACAATCCATCGGTTTCAAACTCGGGGAAAGCACTTAGCATGATAACATGACATGAAACTATGCACTTTAACTAAACATGGATTGCAAGATTTTAAGATAACAGATTATCATTTTAATAAGCTAGAACAGTACAAAGAGTGAATCAAAAGTTACATGAATGGTCACGTCATTAAGAAAGTAATTAGAATAATGTTCGTGTAATTAAAGCTTTTTAAATAGGTTAAACACTTTTAAGCCATTAAACAGATATCATGTAATGATCAGACCCAAGATATGCAAATGACACATTGGATACCATGTTAAACAGACCTCGGGTAAAACTTTGAATATGCGTCCAACACAGTGGACACACTTTAAAACGCAGTGCACAGTGAAAAATAGGCGAAACTGTAAAGAGGGTAAATCGCGTCCATATGCCTGGTCGTGTTCATGCATAAATGACGTTTGGGGATCCGGACGCATCTAAGGAGAATCATTTAATAAAACGTTGGGTGGGAAAACCCCCTAAAACGCGTCGGGGTTGACCGCCGCGGTTCAGACCGGCCCGGACTCCCAGGCGGCGCGAAGACCCGTGCGCGCCGTTGACTGGTCAGTGCGTGAATCACGTCGGGGTGTGAGGACGCCTTTCACAGTATTGCGTCGCCCATGCGCAACGTGATACCAGGCGCTTTAAAAGCGTCCTCTGAACCAGACGCAGTTCAGAGTTCATACTGAAAACGCCAAAAACACAGGAACACATGGGTGCGATCCATACAACGCTTATATCTTCTAAACTAGGGCTTTTTGGACAAATATCTCAACATGAAAGTTGCTGGGAACATGACAGAGGAGAGAATTATGATTTTTAAATAATTTTAAATGACCTCAAGATGCGCGATAAATCAACACGAACGTAAAAAGTCTTAGACATGCGCGACTTGGGAAAAATGCATATAACACTACATGTACTCATTGAAATTCAATGAAATCAGTGGGAAACGAAAGATAACTTGATGCTCTACACATTGGTATAATATTCGTTAATGTTTGGCCCAAGAAAACCTACCTTCTAGGTTCATGAAGCTTCATTCTTCAGAAATCCCTTGTTCAGACCACTGTTTGAAGAACGCCTAATACTCCCCGAATACTGCATGAAATTTGTGCATTCCAGTTGGGTTAGGAAGTATACTTGACCCTCTTTCCATGGGTATAAGTCTTGCATGATGGGATTTAGGTTTACCCTACCGTTGGTCGACTCGAAATGGACGGTTTGCACAGGTCGAAGCAGACGAACATGGGAAGAAGATGACCTTCTTGTGGTCGTTCCACAGCTCCCTAGCCGCCCAGAACTCCTCCACACGACCCCAACAAGTTGTAAAACTCGTCCCTAAGGTTTGGTGGAGAGTATTTAAGCAACCATGGTGTTTAGGAGTCCTATTGTGACAAGGAAACTATGGTTGCAGTTTTGGCTTATTACTTTCCTAATTTGAGGATTTCTTCCTCCATTGGAGTGCCTTGGCCATCAAGCAATCCCAAAGGATGGCTAGGCACGAATTTGGGTTGCCAAGAGTGCATGATCTCTTCCCAATTCAACTCTAATTGCCGCTTTCTAATTTCAGCATATTTATGGTTACGAATTGTCATGCATTTTCTAGCTTCATTTGATTCTTAGGCCCAATAATGTCCATTGTCCCAATTATGATAATGGGTTATTAATATATAATGTTGGAAGTCTCTCCAACATTTTTATTTAATTTATGATTACGTCGTATTTCCGTGTTAATGGTTTTCCGACTTGTTTCCTTATTTGGATAATCGGTCACCATGTGATGTACAATTGGTTAATAGGATTTTTTGTTGCATGAATTTCTTCGTGGAACACTTAAGAATAATGTGTGGGGTTGATTTATAATTTTTACGGAATTGTTCGATGTGTTTTAGCATATACGATAATGATACGTATGTTTAAATACTCTGATATTATGGAAATTATTTATTTCCATTTATTTGATTTTTTATGTAATTAAAATTTTCGGGGTGCTACACCCTCCCCCACTTAAGAGAATTTGGTCCCCAAATTCATAGGTCATTAATTGGCTTTTGATAGTTATGATCCTTGAGCTTGTTTCAGATTTAATTCATCTAACTTCTTTAAACATCGTAGATGCTAGTCCAACATCTACACCTATGGCTACTCGTATTATTCATTTGGTTCCTTCTACTCCTGTTTTCTTCCACAGTTGTTATAACTCCCTCTTAATCTACCAGATGAACTATGGTATAATTACTAGATTATTCTTTTTTTTACAATTTCTCTTTGATCATCTCCCCCACTTAGAAATGTACTCATAAGAAAAGCATGATAAGATCAGTCTAGGGGTTTAACAATCATACCTCCTTCCGGGAGCTCCGCTTGCATTATTGCATTCACGCGTCCTTGAAACTTTACCACTCCCTGATTCCTTCCAACTTGGTCTTTTAGCATGGGACAGTTTGGTATACGATGTTCCTGACCTCCACATCGCAGGCAAGCCCCAGCCTTCTTCCAGCACTTGTCCGCTTGGTGCCCAGGCTTGTCGCAAAATTTACAATATTCAACCGTCGTTGTTTCTTCTACTTTGATCTTTTTCTCCATGCCATAGTCCTTCTCAGTGGTTGGCCTTTTGTTGTTGTTGTTGTTATTGTTGTTCTTGTTGTTGTTGTGGAAAGTCCCAGTTGTATCGACTGATCCTCTTTTTATGAAGGTCGGCTTTGAGATGTCTTTCCCCCTTATGCCTTCCACCTTAGCCATAGTGTCTTCTACCAGTTGAGCTTTTTGGACCATCTCAGTGTAGGTTTGGATGTTGTGCGGTCCAAGATTTTCAATGAACATGGGCCTGAGCCCATCCATGAAACGGTTTGCCTTCAGTCTTTCAGTTCCCACCAGGTGTGGGGCATACACAGCCAGACGTGCGAACTGAGCCTCATACTCAGCCACAGATATTCCTTTCTATTTTAGTGCGGTAAACTCTGCTGCCTTCTTCTCCTTGACCCTCTCCGAGAAGTACATTCCTCGGAAAATCTCTAGGAAACCTACCCATTCCAGTTCGCCAACATTAGGCAGGTGGGCCGATGTGGCCTTCCACCATGCTCAAGATCCTTAGTGAATTGAAAAGTGGCCAGTGCCACCTTCTCCCTGTTAGAGCATTGCATCACTTGGAAAATTCAGTCTATCTCCTCTTGCCAATTCTCTACCTCGTCTGGGTCAGGGGATCTAGAGAAACGAGGAGGGTTTAAACTCCTAAAATTCCGGTGCAGATCATCGGCTCCATTCCTTGCAGCTGCAACCTAATTTCCAGCCTGAACTACATTTTGTAATGTTTGGGGCAGACCAGCCACAGTGTCTTGCATAACTTGCCACTGGTTGCGAGCCATTGCAGTTGAGTGTAAGAGTTATGATGGTTCCTGAGAAAAGGATGGAAACTAATTAATGTCTCCAGATACATTATAAGAGTCAATGGGTAGGAGTATTTTGTTCATTCTAACATATTCCCAATCTCTACCCATTCTCACCAGGTACTATATTTAATTTTCATGACCTAGGTTCCATAGGTATCTCCTAATCCTAAGACATATATCCTATTTGGTATTCCTAGGCTCTGATACCACTAAATTGTCACGTCTCGAGAATTACACAGTGGATATTTAATAATGCGGAATGATTCGAGACGATATTCCGAGACGTGAACAGTCGGCAAATAAGCCTCTAGCTAGCACGCACTAAATGTATAACAACATACATCATCATAGGGCCCAAATATTGAACGCTATAGAAATTGTATTCAATTCTCATATTTGTTTCAAAGGAACTAATACAGGACTAAGACTCAATAAATAGGGAAATTACATTTATTCCTCACTTCCTACTACATGAATCAAACACTCAAAGCAAACTACTATAACTAGACTCATAGTTGGAACGCTCATCACTCGAACGCATTCCCATCCTCGACTTGCTCCTCCTCTTGAACATCATAGTCACCTAGATTGCGTAAAAGTAGGGGATGAGCAAACTATCCCTGTAGGATTTATATCTCAATGTGCGGGTAATGATATAAGTGATTAGCAATTTAGAACTAGGTAAGCACGATGATTCTCATGATATGCATGTATGAATAAAACTCATTAAAACATGATACATGAACAAGCTAGATAGAGTGATCATGATAGAACAAGATTTTGAACAAGATGACAAGATAGAACTAGCAATAGATCACTTTGTACAAGAACGCAAGATTTCACTTGATGTCAATAGCTTTCAAGAATGCAAGATATCACTAATTGCATTAAATGTAGGATGGCCATATCACGCTAGCAAGTAAGAATGCACGAGCACGATCATGTAACACTAATTAGGCACATAGACACTAATGTACACCAAGAAAAGATCCATCAAGAATGTACACCAGGACACGTGTATGTGGTTATTGTATCTATCATTCAACACGACACACACGACTCCTAGCGCAGATGCAACGCCAGTAATAATTATACCTCATGGTTAACAGTATATTTATGACTCTCCGTCATTGGGGCTAGACTGGAGCCCTTGGACACTCGCCGTTCCCGGTCAACATCTCACTTAAATTTTAATTGTAGATACCCACAGTCATTAATAATGGCCAATGAGAGTTTCAATAAGTAAGCATGTGTAATGTCATGTTCATGATGATGATGAGAACAAGTAATAAGTAAATTGAACATGATTTCATGATAACAATGCTCAAGAGATAAATTTGGCAGCATAACGGTACGATTTATACTTTAGTTCAATCTTTACATTAATGGCTTTAGTCTAGATTGTAAATCACACTCACGAGAACAAGATGAGAGAGGAAGTGCACGCTATCACCAGGGAACTTCAATGGTACAACCAACTCAGCCTCCATGTGGGAATCCATGGAGAGCGGAGATTTACGAAGGTATTAGAGAAAAGGTCGCTAGTCTACCGATTCAGAATGACCGTTAGTGAGCTTCCAAATCCCCAAGAAAGGGCTGCCTAGATGTGCAAGTGTGTAGTGATGTACGCATCTCAATCCACAATCCATCGGTTTCAAACTCGGGGAAAGCATTTAGCATGATAACATGACATGAAACTATGCACTTTAACTAAACATGGATTGCAAGATTTTAAGATAACAGATTATCATTTTAATAAGCTAGAACAGTACAAAGAGTGAATCAAAAGTTACATGAATGGTCACGTCATTAAGAAAGCAATTAGAATAATGTTCGTGTAATTAAAGCTTTTTAAATAGGTTAAACACTTTTAAGCCATTAAACAGATTTCATGTAATGATCAGACCCAAGATATGCAAATGACACACTGGATACCATGTTAAACAGACCTCGAGTAAAACTTTGAATATGCGTCCAACGCAGTGGACACACTTTAAAATGCAGTGCACAGTGAAAAATAGGCGAAATTGTAAAGAGGGTAAATCGCGTCCATATGCCTGGCCGCGTTCATGCTTGAGTCGCGTCTGGGGATCTGGACGCATCTAAGGAGAATCATTTAATAAAACGTTGGGTGGGAAAACCCCCTGAAACGCGTCGGGGTAGACCGCCGCGGTTCAGACCGGCTCGGACTACCAGGCGGCGCGAAGACCCGTGCGCGCCATTGAGTGGTCAATGCGTGAATCACGTCGAGGTGCGAGGACGCCTTTCAGAGTATCGCGTCGCCCATGCGCGATGCGATACTAGGCGCTTTAAAAGCATCCTCTGAACCGGACACAGTTCAGAGTTCATACTGAAAACGCCAAAAACACAGGAACACAAGGGTGCGATCCATACAACGCTTATATCTTCTAAACTAGGGCTTTTCAGACAAAAGTCTCAACATAAAAGTTGTTGGAAACATGACATAGGAGAGAACTATGATTTTTAAATAATTTTAAACGACCTCAAGATGCGTGATAAGTCAACACGAACATAAAAAGTCTCAGATATGCGTGACTTGGGAAAAACGCATATAACTCTACAAGTACTCATTGAAATTCAATGAAATTGGTGGGAAACAAAAGCTAACTTAATGCTCTACACATTGGCATATTATTCGTTAATGTTTGGCCCAAGAAAACCTACCTTCTGGGTTGATGAAGCTTCGTTCATTAGAAATCCCTTGTTCAGACCACTGTTTGAGGAATGCCTAATACTCCCCGAATATTGCATGAAATTTGTGCATTCCAGTTGGGTTAGGAAGTAAACGTTACCCTCTTTCCAGGGGTATAAGTCTTGCATGATGGGATTTAGGTTTACCCTACCGTTGGTCGACTCGAAATGGACGGTTTGCACAGGTCGAAGCAGACGAATATGGGAAGAAGATGACCTTGTTGTGGTCGTTCCACAGCTCCCCAGCCGCCCAGAACTCCTCCACACGACCCCAACAAGTTGTAAAACTCGTCCCTAAGGTTTGGTGGAGAGTATTAAAGCAACCATGGTGTTTAGGAGTCCTATTGTGACAAGGAAACTATGGTTGCGGTTTTGGCTTATTACTTTCCTAATTTGAGGATTTCTTCTTCCATTGGAGTGCCTTGGCCATCAAGCAATCCCAAAGGATGGCTAGGCACGAATTTGGGTTGCCAAGAGTGCATGATCTCTTCCTAATTCAACTCTAATTGCCGCTTTCTAATTTCAGCCTATTTATGGTTACGAATTTTCATGCATTTTCTAGCTTCATTTGATTTTTAGGCCCAATAATGTCCATTGGCCCAATTATGATAATGGGTTATTAATATATAATTTTGGAAGTCTCTCCAACATTTTTATTTAATTTATGATTACATCGTATTTCCGTGTTAACGGTTTTTCGATTTGTTTCCTTATTTGGATAATCGGTCACCATGTGATGTACACTTGGTTAATAGGATTTTTTGTTGCATGAATTTCTTCATGGAACACTTAGGAATAATGTGTGGGGTTGATTTATAATTTTTACGGAATTGTTCTATGTGTTTTAGCACGTACGATAATGATACGTATGTTTAAATACTCTGATATTATGGAAATTATTTATTGTCATTTATTTGAATTTTTATGTAATTAAAATTTTCGGGGTGCTACACCCTCCCCCACTTAAGAGAATTTGGTCCCCAAATTCATAGGTCATTAATTGGCTTTTGATAGTTATGATCCTTGAGCTTGTTTCAGATTTAATTCCTCTAACTTGTTTAAACATCGTAGATGCTAGTCCAACATCTACACCTATGGCTACCCGTATTATTCATTTGGTTCCTTCTACTCCTGTTTTCTTCCACAGTTGTTATAACTCCCTCTTAATCTACCAGATGAACTATGGTATAATTACTAGATTATTCTTTTTTTTTTCCAATTTCTCTTTGATCATTTCCCCCACTTAGAAATGTACTCATAAGAAAAGCATCATAAGATCAGTCTAGGGGTTTAACAATCATACCTCCTTCCGGGAGCTCCGCTTGCGTTATTGCATTCACGCGTCCTTGACACTTTACCACTCCCTGGTTCCTTCCAACTTGGTCTTTTAGCTTGGGACAGTTTGGTATACGATGTTCTTGACTCCCACATCGCAGGCAAGCCCCGGCCTTCTTCCAGCACTTGTCTGCTTGGTGCCCAGGTTGTCGCAAAATTTACAATATTCAACCGTCATTGTTTCTTCTACTTTGATCTTTTTCTCCATGCCATAGTCCTTCTCAGTGGTTGGCCTTTTGTTGTTGTTGTTGTTGTTGTTGTTATTGTTGTTGTTGTGGAAAGCCCCAGTTGTATCGACTGATTCTCTTTTTATGAAGGTCGGCTTTGAGATGTCTTTCCCCGTTATGCCTTCCACCTTAGCCATAGTGTCTTCTACCAGTTGAGCTCTTTGGACCATCTCAGTGTAGGTTTGGATGTTGTGTGGTCCGAGCTTTTCAATGAACATGGGCCTGAGCCCATCCATGAAACGGTTTGCCTTCAGTCTTTCAGTTCCCACCAGGTGTGGGGCATACACAACCAGATGCACGAACTGAGCCTCATACTCAGCCACAGACATTCCTTTCTATTTTAGTGCGGCAAACTCCACTGCCTTCTTCTCCTTGACCCTCTCCGAGAAGTACTTTCCTCGGAAAATCTCCTGGAAACCTGCTCATTCCAGTTCGCCAACATTAGGCAGGTGGGCCGATGTGGCCTTCCACCATGCTCGGCATCCTTAGTGAATTGAAAAGTGGCCAGTAGCACCTTCTCCCTGTTAGTGCATTGCATCACTTGGAAAATTCGTTCTATCTCCTCTTGGCAATTCCCTGCCTCGTATGGGTCAGGGGATCCATGAAAGATGTGCGGAATTGTCCAATATGGTAATCTAGAAGGGGGGGGGTTGAATAGATTACTATCTATTAGATAAACTATGACCTTCTTTTTGATGGAAACACATACTTTTGATATTTCAAACAGAGTTTAGATCAAACTAAGTTGTGTGTTAATTGTAAGTAGATAGAGTAGCAATTTATCTAGCGTGTGAAAGATCAACGTGCCTACCAAACATCTAGCGTGAAACGTTCAAAACCACAGACACGATGATGTAAACCACGATCAGAACAACATGACTAACGTGAATCAAGCACAAGGACGCTTGACTCAACAACACACACACACGAGATATGAAAAATAGAGATAAAGAAGAGTTCGGAGTTGAGATTTCAAATCCTGATGTGGAACTCTTCAGATGATCATCCCGATGTGCTTCAAGCTTCGTCTTGACAGGTATCAGTTGATGGAGAAGCTTGGGAGATGGACAATCTGGCTTCAATCCCGTTCGGAGGATATCTCTTTGGTTGCCTGGACGGACGGTTGAAGTAGAGCAGCAGACAGATCTTCTCTCTTGAGACTTTCCTAGGGTTTTGTGTAGTGGCTGCTTCTGTACGAAAATAACTCCAAAGAGTTCCTTTTATATGGGTGTTTAAGTATAGAGAGTCGTGACAATTGGAAACACCTAATTCGGAAACGTATGCAGATCTCGTATTGAGATTTTATCTTCGTTTATCGACAACAAGAAATGCATATGTCGACAGATGTAGACAGACTTGCAAAAGGCAGAAGGTTGGGCTTTCCGAGAGACAGTTCCCTGTGTAAATCTGTCGACATCGACTTGAGTCTGTCGACAGGCACACCTTTGCCAGGAGCCTGTTGGTTCTGTCTGTGCTGATCTATCGACAGGCATCAGTGGGGCTGTCGACAGGTACATCTTTGCCAGTACCCTATTAGATCTGTCTGTGCAGGGCTGTCGACAGGCATCTTTGGGGCTGTCGATAAGTACTTGTTTTTAGTGCTTTTCTTGATCTTTTTGCTCTTGTTTTGGTACATTGTCTTGCATGCAATCTCACCTACATTTAAGAGCATTGTTAGTGAGATAATGTGAACATTTAGATGATCAAATTAAACATGTGTTTCTTGATTAGCATTTGCTTGACTTGTCATTCTTATCATGTTTCACACATTCATATCACATGAAATTGTATTGTTCATGAAATGCTCATTGATTGCTCATCATCAAAAACAAACATCTCAAATATAAATCCATGTAAACCCAACATTCTCCCCCTTTTTGATGATGACAAAATTTTCAATTGATGCATGATTGATGTACAATTGTGTACTTTTGATTTTTCTCCCCTTTTTGACACCATCCAAAAAGACACGTCATGCACGCATGAATAGAGCAAATAACTGTGATTTTCATTGAAGTGGCGAGCATTACACACAGTTACAAAATGGAGTGACAACGTGACAAAAGGAATTGCAAGGAATAGAATAACATGACCAAGAAATCAAACTAGTACATCAAGAACAAGACCATGACCATGACCATGACCATGACACAGTCGACACCTAAACTCTCTAAGCAGCATCATTGCTAGGCGGTGCAGAGGCCTGACGAATCTCATGAATCTCTGTGGAGAGTCTAGTAAGTCTGAGCTGAAGCTGGACTTGAGTTTCAGCTAGTGCTTTAATGCTCGTATCAACAGTGTCCAATCGTTCATTTAGCTTCTCAAAGCCTGTAGTCATTTGAAGCTACATTTGTGCCATTTTAGCAGTGATGAAATCTCGAAGAGATAGCTCATTAGGCACTTGTTCATCAGCAACATCTTCTTCATCAACTCTCGGAGCATCTATTGGCTCGGACTGGGAGTCGTCACCAGCATCATCTTCATCAACATCATCTTCTTCATCTGCCTCAGCAATTGCCGGTCCCTTACCCTTGAGTTCTCGTGACACAACCCCATTAACCAATTTGTAGCCCATCCTGTGAGCAGCAGTGCGATCAAAGGAGCTACGAGACTTGAGGGTTGTCATATCTTCTTTGGAGATTTGGATGCCGATGAACAAAAGAAGAGATGTGATTGGACATGCATAACGCATAGACCTATTTGAATTGCGAAGGCATATCCGGATGCGAGAGAGTAAAAGGAGTGGTAGGTTGACTTGTTCATAGTTAAGAAATACATGAAAAAGGGATTCGTGAATGGCAGTCATAAGTTCCCTACTACCATCCTTGGGGACTATGATTGTGGTAAAGATATGGTGGATGAGACGATGAAGAGGAGTGAAGGAGTTGGCATTCATTTGCACACGATCTTTAGATGAATCGTATGGCTGCCGAGTGATGAGTGTCTAGTACTCAGATGCCAATGGGTGATGTTGCATGATATCAATGCCAGTATTTGGAATTTGAAGTGCAACAGAGAAAAGATTAGGAGTGATCAGAAACGGGGTGTCTTTCACCTTGGTATAATGATCACCTTGAGCGGTTTCCAGGAGGTTGTTGTAGAACCCCGTCACAACGGTTGGACAGTACCGCTTGTAAGAATAGCAAAAGGGAGACCAGCTCTGGGTGTCAAAAAGTGGCTGCAACCCGGGAAACATGGCTTCCAGAGACACGAAATCAACGTATCTGGGCTGCACGAACTTGGTAAAGGTGCCATGAACATTGAGAAGTTGCAGATTTGGAGGAATAAAGAGCTCTAGAAAATGATCATCCCGATGCTTTGTGTGGCGCTCGATATGATCCCTGGAACCCTCGCCGGCTTGGGGAGAACGAGGATGGCGATGGGAGACAAGCTTCTTGCTCTCGGGAGCCATCAGAAAGAAGGATTTCGGAGTAGAGAGGGATGTGAACGGAGGAAGGAGACACGAGAAGGAGGAAAGACACAAAGAGGTAGACTCTCCTCTTTCACTCTGGAGAAGGAGGGTTTTGGTGAATAGGCAAGGAGGAGGGATTTTTTGGAAGTGGGAAAGGGGGAAAGGGGTCGTGGGGTCCTTTTAAAGAAAGTGGGAATGGATTTGAAAGGATGGGGACCCACGAAATCTGCCTTAGATGGCCACCCGTTGGGCTTCCAAAACAAGTCCTGCCGCCGGCTGTCGACAAGTGAACAGTGCCCTATCGACAGGCACTTGCAGAAAGTGTGCCAGTGAAGTATTTTGACTAGATTTTTCAAGGCAATGAGCGTCCAATGTGTATATAAGATGGAAAATAGGTAAATACACATTATAAAATGTCATACCCACTAATAATTAGGACATGTCAATTATCGACAATGGTTGTGAAATAATATTCCCCGGACTCTCAAGTTGTAGCATAAGGAGTACACTGAACAAAAAGACATAGGAGAATAAAATAGACCGCTTGAATAAAACCATTGTAAAAGAACATATATCTTAGTATGTGACAGGCAAAAGGTGTATGAAAAGGATGTCTACATGGGCAATGTTTCATTAACAATAGCTTGGCCTTGAAAAGAAAAAAATTGAGGAGGCTACACTCTATTTCTTCTGTTGTGATTTGTTTCTGAACAAACAATAAGAGAGAAAGTGGTAAGTAGGATCACTATGACCTTTTGACGTGAAGATAGACATGGGTAATGCTATCCTCAGTTACTCAGTAGAAGTGATCATCAGACCATTATACAGAGATAAGGAGTAAGCCTTTTGACGCGAAAACAAACATTTGTGATACCCATATCCCCGGTTACTCAGCAATACTCATCATTGCTCTACCTTTATTCCCTTATTGAATTTGATACACTTTGATTTTTTTGTTTTGTTTTTTGTTTTTATGAGATAGGTAGCTTTTCTCCTATGTGATTGTGTGTTTTGAAAATCAAGGTCAAGAGTTAGATAAAGCATAGAAGCCAATGCAAGACATAACATTCAATAACCTTTGGACTTAGCACATTACTTAAAAAACATGATATTCCACAAGGGAGTTATTCAAGTGAGTTAGGGTAGACTCATGTATTTTGTTAAATGTACTCAAAATGATGCAACCTAGACTCACAAGAGAATGGTATGTCAAAATCATTGTGATTTGGACAATGTCGTTGATATTATCTAGATATGAAAGATTATAACATAAGTAAGTCACCAATTTACACCATAGATACATTAGTGAAGCATGCTCATGAAGTATGTTGAGACAGAACAAGCAAAACTCAGCAAGAGGTGCATCTGTCGACAGCCAGTGGGAGCCTGTTGACAGAGTCGAACAGTGTTGAATTATTTGAGTTCAGGTGGGTGGCATTTGTCGATAGATACATAGTGGTCTATCGACAGATTTGAACAGACTGAAGAATTGTGAGTTCGGGATCAGGAATCCTGCTAGGGGCTATCGACAACAAGGAGTGGGGCTGTCGACAGGAGCTATGAGAAGGGTTTTGAAAGTAGATATGAGAGATATCATTTGAGTTCCATGCCAAGGAAGTGAAGCATTGAAAAATGGATAGCTTCCCTTAAAAATCACTCATCTACCTTAACCTAGCTCCCCCATAGAGTGTGCATGTGAAGACTGAACAAGCAAGCAATTCAAGACACATTTGCACAAGTTTAGCAAGCAATTGCATACAAGTTCATGAATAAGGACAGACCATCACAAAAAAATCCATTTGTGTGCAAAAGTGAATGGGCAAATTGAAAAGAATCCATATACCTAATTCAAAGTAGATGACCCTTATTTGCAACTTGACTATGGATACGTGGCGGAGAATCTTTTCTCACACATAATGATAGTTTCCAAACAAGCATTACTTGTTCTTCCACAGATCACCATTTGATATAACTCATAGTCGGTGCACACAAAGAACATATACTTCAAAGTTTGGTATGGGCTTCATTGCATTTTGCACAATCCTAATTCTCTTCTTAATGTTGTGAATCTATCCTCAGCCAATGGTTTTGTGAAAATATCAGCTAATTGCTTATCAGTGGGTATGAAGCTGAGCTCCAAGGATTTGTTGGCTACTTCATCTCTCAAGAAGTGATGTCTAATCTCAATGTGTTTTGTCCTAGAGTGTTGGACTGGGTTCTTTGAAAGATTGATGGCACTAGTGTTGTCACATAAGATAGATGTGCATCCAATGTCAATATTGTAGTCAGACAGTTGACCTTTTATCCACAACACTTGAGCCGCACAACTCCCCGCAGTAACATACTCTGCCTCTGCAGTGGAGAGTGCAACCGAGTGTTGCTTCTTGGATGCCCATGAAACTATGCAACCACCAAGTAATTGGCAGTACCCACTAGTACTTTTCCTGTCTATCTTACATCCAGCATAATCAGCATCAGAATATGATATCAAGTCAAAACTACTTCCTGCTGGATACCAAAGACCCAAATCATACGTACCTGAGAGATATCTGAATATTCTCTTAACTGCAACCAAATGGCTTTCCTTTGGACTAGATTGATATCTAGCGCAAAGGCAAACACTGAATTGTATATCGGGTTTACTTGCAGTAAGATAAAGGAGTAAGCCAATCATACCTCGGAAATGCTTTGCATCTACTGGTTTACCTTTCTCATCATTTTCCAATTTTATGCTTGTGCTCATTGGTGTTGAAGCAGGTTTGGCTTGCTCAAATTGAAAGCGTTTCAAGAGCTCCTTTACATATTTTTCTTGATTAATGAAGAAGCCATCTTCATGTTGCTTCACCTGCAAACCAAGAAAGAATTGAAGCTCCCCCATTAGACTCATCTCAAATTCACTGTGCATATGTTTGGAAAACTCCTCACACAGTGATGAGTTAGTGGAACCAAATATAATGTCGTCCACATAAACATGAACAACAATTATGTGATTGCGAACTTTCTTAGTAAATAGAGTTTAGTCCACTTTACCTCTTGAGTAGTTTTTACTCACCAAAAAGTTGCTCAGTCTGTCGTACCAAGCTCAGGGTGCCTGTTTCAAACCATAGAGAGCTTTGTGCAGTTTATAAACATGGTTAGGCATTTCAGAATTTTCAAAACCGGGTGGTTGAGAGACATAGACTTCCTCTTTGATGTAGCCATTCAAGAAAGCAGTTTTAACGTCCATTTGAAGAAGTTTAAACTTATGTGAGCATGCATATGCCAATAAGATTCTAACTGCTTCAAGTCTAGCTACAGGGGCAAAGGATTCTTCAAAGTCCACACCAAATTCTTGATTGTATCCTTATGCTACCAGTCTAACCTTATTTCTCACTACTTTACCCTTTTCATTTAGTTTATTCCTAAAGACCCATCTTGTTCCTATGACAGAAATTTCAGGGGTTCTAGGAACTAAGCTCCAGACATTATTTCTTTGAAATTGACCAACTTCCTCATGCATAGCATCAATCCATGAATTTTCTTTTAAGGCCTCTTCAACATTTTTAGGTTCCACTTGAGAGACAAAAGCTGACTGATCTTGTTCAATTATTTGTCTAACTTGAGATCTAGTTTGAACTGAATCATTTACATCTCCTATCACATTCTCAAGTGGGTGATCTTTGGAATACCTCACATTGGTGATTGTTGAAGGACCGGGTTGATCTTGGACTTATGGAAGTTGATCTTGTGGAGGTTGTTCTGGAGGAGGGTGTGCTTCTTGAGGCTCTTCCTCTTGTGGATCTTCTTCAGATTCAACATCTTATTTTCTGAACAGATTTTCGTCATCTTCATCGTTGTACCTACGAAGATATCCATTTTTATTTTTAGAAACTACTTTAGAATTTCCTTTTGCTTTTGCTTGTAGTTCCTCAAGTGTTGTTTCTGCATCTCCATCTTAAGTCTTGTGAAGGTTTTCAGTGTTAGTTTTTGCATGATACTCATCAAAAACAACATGTGGAGTTTCTTCCACAGTTTTATTCTTAACGTTAAACACCCTATATGCTCTAGAGTGTTCTGAGTATCCAAGAAAAATACCTTGATCACTTTTGGCTACAAATTTTTTTAAATCAACTTTATCATTGTTATGAATAAACACTTTTGAGCCAAAAACTCTGAAATACCCAATATTGGGTTTCTTACCTTTTAGCAGTTCATAGGGGGTTTTCTTTATCACGGGTCTTACCATGGCTCTGTTGAGAATGTAGCACGAGGTGTTTACCGATTCTGCCCAAAAACTCCTCGGGAGTTGACTTTCGACCAGAAAAGTATGAGCCATTTCCACCAGGGTTCTGTTCTTTCTCTCCACTACACCATTTTGCTCTGGAGTCCTTGGAGAGGAAAACAGGTGTTCTATTCCTTGGTGCCTGCAAAAATCAGAAAAATGAGTTGTTATCAAACTCTCCCCCGTGATCAGTGCGGATTGAGCATATCTTATTAACATTTCCATGCTCAATCTTATTAAAGAATTCTTCAAAAAATTTCAGTGCTTCATTTTTGTGAGCCAGAAATTTTACCCAAGTGAACCTACAAAAATCGTCTACAGTGACAAAACCAAATCGTTTGCCATTGAGACTCAGTGTTCTAGTAGGTCCAAAAAGGTCCATGTGCAACAATTCATAAGGTTTAGAGGTACTTATCGGTGCTTTTGATTTGAAGGATTTCTGGGTTTGTTTTCCCTGTGTACATGCATCACAAAAATTTTCATTCTTATTGAAGGAAATTTCAGGAAGTTCATTTACCAGTTTTAGCCTCATGATCTTGTGCAAGACATTGTAGCTTGCATGTCCAAGCCTACGATGCCACAAGGTAAGCTCATCCTGTTTACTTGCAACAAGACACAAATTTTCATTTTCTGGATCATCTAGATCAACCAAATAAATGTTGTTAACTCTTTTTCCAGAAAATTTAAGACTTCCTGTTTCCTTATCAACAATTTGACATGAATTTGATTCAAAGACAACTTTATGACCTTTATCGCATAGTTGGCTTATGTTGAGCAAGTTATGGTGAAGACCATCAACTAACAGTACATTGTCTATTGAGTTGGAGGCATACTTACCAACCTTGCCTGAACCAATGATCTGGCCTTTATTGTTACCTTTAAAAACAACTTGACCTCCGTCTTTTTCCACCAGCAAACAGAATTTGTCTTTATCGCCCGTCATGTGCCTCGAGCAGCCACTATCCACGTACCATTTGTTTTGATTTTGGGCTGCTAGGCATTCCTGCATTTGTGGATCAGACAAGAGGTTTTGGTACCCAAATTACTTTGGGTCCCAATGTATCATTCATGCCAAAAAGTAAATGCTTCAGAATCCAAACTTGTTTGATTTTCAATTTATTTGGATTATTCCAGCATCGTTTTGCATTGTGCCCAACTTTCTTACAGACATTGCATGATGAAGATTTTTCCAAAACAGTGGGTTTGTTATTCTGAGGAACATGCATGGGCATTTTACCCTTCTGTTGCCTGGTTAGCTTTTCTTTGGAAGCATGTTTCCAGACCTGTCGACAACCCTCTTTGGGGCTGTTGACAGACTTCTTAGTTGTGTTAACAGCTGAACTAATTTTCTTGGGTTCCTGTTTCTTACCCTTGGCTTGACCTTTCTTATTCTTGGAAGGGACTTGATACCTTGTGCTTGGGCTAGAATCAACAAAAGAAGTTATCAAAGTCTCTCCCATTTTCTTTTGTTTTACTGGTTGATATCCAATTCCATGTTTTGCAACAAAGATGTTTGCCCTAAAATTGCATCAAGATTCTGTTTTCCCTTAACGAACCTTTTAAGATATTCAGATTTTACTTTTAGATCTTTTTCAGCCTGTTCCATCTTTTTCTTAGTTTCTTTATGTTCATTTTGAAGATGTTCAAGAGAGTTGGTTAGACTTTCCTTTTCTTTTTGACTTTCTTGCAATTTTATTTTCAAGCAATCCATTTCCTCACAGTGAGCTTCCTCATCAATTTTCATCATTTCAATTTCTTTAGTTAAGGTAACAACTTGTTCATCATTGTGTGTGTTATGGACAAAAGAATTGATTTTCTTTTTCAATGCCTTGTTTTTAGATTTGAATTCACAGAATTTTTCAAACAGGATAGTGTATGCTTCTTCCCATTCATCAACAGTATAAGTTTCAAAGAAGAATTTACCTCATTGGAGTCGTCGCTTCTAGCCATTAGACACTGAATTTCTTCATCTCCAGAGGCTTCTTGTGCGTCCTCGTCTTCATCTTCATCACTCTAAGTTGCCAACATTGGCTTGGCTCTCTTGAAGGTGAATTTCTCTTTCTTTAACTTTTTCTTGAGTTCGGGGCATTCTCCTCTCATATGCCCTTGTTTCTTGCACTCGTAGCATACAATGTCAGATTTTTTGTTAGACTCAAATTTATTTGAGAAATCTTTCTTTTGGAAGGATTTGGAATTACCTGAGCCTTTCCTTTTAAATTTGAGGAATTTCTTGAATTGTCTAGTGAGCATGGCCATTTCATCATTTTCACTATCACTAAATGTTTCAGGTTCATCACTTTCCTGTTGAACATCCTTTTTGGATCTAGAGGAACTCTTGCTTGAGGCTTTTAAGGCAATTGACCTTTTTGGGTTTTCTTCAGTTTCTTTCCTTTTCACATTTATTTCATATGTCATCAGGGAGCCAATTAGTTCATCCAATTTCATCTTTGAGAGATCTTTTGAATCCTTAATGACAGTGGCCTTAGTGTTCTATGAGGATGGAAGAGACCGAAGTATCTTCCTCACTAAGTCACTTTCTGAGTATTCTTTCTTAAGACCTTTCAATCCATTTATTATTAACATGAATCTAGCAAACATATCTGAGATAGTTTCATCATTATTCATCTTAAACATTTCATACTCAGAAACTAGCATGCTTGCTTTGGTTTCCCTTACCTCGGACGTACCTTCGTATATAAGTTCAAGTTTGTCCCACATCTCTTTTGCTGAAGTGCATGTGGAGACTCTTGAGTATTCTTTGGGATGAACAGTGCACTGCATCATGTTCAGGACACTCCAATTGAGAGTTTCCTTTGCAATCTGGTCCTTCGTCCAGGTATCTTCATCCTCGGGAAGGGTGTATGCTCCTTTGCTGAAAATTTTCCATAGCTCGAAATTTTGAGCTCTCAGAAACACCTGCATGCGATTTTTCCAATAAGGATAGTCAGTGCCATCAAAGAAGGGTGGCCTGGTCACTGAATGTCCCTCAGCCATATACCCCTTGTTAGATTCCATGAGATCAAGAATCTCCTGATCGTGAGATCAACCAATTAAGACAGTAAATCAGAGAAACCTCGATTTGATACCAATTAAAAGATGTGCGGAGTTGTCCAATATGGTAATCTAGAAGGGGGGGGGGGGTTGAATAGATTACTATCTATTAGATAAATTATGACCTTCTTTTTGATGGAAACATAGACATTTGATATTTCAAACAGAGTTTAGATCAAACTAAGTTGTGTGTTAATTGTAAGTAGATAGAGTAGCAATTTATCTAGCGTGTGAAAGATCAACGTGCCTACCAAACATCTAGCGTGAAATGTTCAAACCACAGACACGATGATTTAAGGTGGTTCGGAGTACACAACTTGTGTATCCTACGTCCACCGTCCACACACACACGCAGAAAGACTGCTTATCAGCAAGTTCACTCGCTACAACACACACACACTCACGTCGTTTGATGTAAACCATGATCAGAACAACATGACAAATGTGAATCAAGCACAAGGACGCTTGACTCAACAACACACACACACGAGATATGAAAAATATAGATAAAGAAGAGTTCAGAGTTGAGATTTCAAATCCTGATGTGGAACTCTTCAGATGATCATCCCGATGTGCTTCAAGCTTCGTCTTGACAGGTATCAGTTGATGGAGAAGCTTGAGAGATGGACAATCTAGCTTCAATCCCGTTCGGAGGATATCTCTTTGGTTGCCTGGACGGACGGTTGAAGCAGAGTAGCAGAAAGATCTTCTCTCTTGAGACTTTTCTAGGGTTTTGTGTGGTGGCTTCTTCTGTACGAAAATAACTCCAAAGAGTTCCTTTTATATGGGTGTTTAAGTATGGAGAGTCGTGACAATTGGAAACACCCAACTCGGAAACATATGGAGATCTCGTATTGAGATTTTCTCTTTGTCTGTCGACAGCAAGAAATGCATCTGTCGACAGATGTAGACAGACTTGCAAAAGGCAGAAGGCTGGGCTTTTCAGGAGATAGTTCCCTATATGAATCTGTGGACAGGCGACTTGAGTCTGTCGACAGGCACACCTTTGCCAGGAGCCTGTTGGTTCTGTCTGTGCTGATCTGTCGACAGGCATCAGTGGGGCTGTCGACAGGTACATCTTTGCCAGTACCCTATTAGATCTATCTGTGTAGGGCTGTCGACAGGCATCTTTGGGGCTGTCGATAGGTACTTGTTTTTAGTGCTTTTCTTGATCTTTTTGCTCTTGTTTTGGTACATTGTCTTGCATGCAATCTCACCTACATTTAAGAGCATTGTTAGTGAGATAATGTGAACATTTAGATGATCAAATTAAACATGTGTTTCTTGATTAACATTTGCTTGAGTTGTCATTCTTATCATGTTTCACACATTCATATCACATGAAATTGTATTGTTCATGAAATGCTCATTGATTGCTCATCATCAAAAATAAACATCTCAAATATAAATCCATGTAAACCCAACAATCCAGAGAAACGAGGAGGGTTTAAACTCCTAAAATTCCGGTGCAGATCATCGGCTCCATTCCTTGCAGCTGCAGCCTGATTTCTAGCCTGAACTACATTTTGTAATGCCTGGGTCAAACCAGCCACAGTGTCTTGCATAACTTGCCACTGGTTGCGAGCCATTGCAGTTGAGTGTAAGAGTTATGATGGTTCCTGAGAAAAGGATGGAAACCAATTAATGTCTCCAGATACATTATAAGAGTCAATGGGTAGGAGTGTTTTGTTCATTCTAACATATTCCCAGTCTCTACCCATTCTCACCAGGTACTATATTTAATTTTCATGACCTAGGTTCCATAGGTATCTCCTAATCCTGAGACATATATCCTAATTGGTATTCCTAGGCTCTAATACCACTAAACTGTCACATCTCGAGAATTACGCAGTGGATATTTAATAATGCGGAATGATTCGAGACAATATCCCGAGACGTGAATAGTCGGCAAATAAGCCTCTAGCTAGCACGCATTAAATGTATAACAACATACATCATCATAGGGCCCAAATATTGAACTCAATAGAAATTGTATTCAATTCTCATATTTGTTTCAAAGGAACTAATACAGGACTAAGACTCAATAAAAAGGGAAATTACATTTATTCCTCACTTCCTACTACATGAATCTAACACTCAAAGCAAACTACTATAACTAGACTCATAGTTGGAACGCTCATCACTCGGACGCATTCCCATCCTCGACTTGCTCCTCCTATTGAACATCATAGTCACCTAGATTGGATAAAAGTAGGGGATGATCAAACTATCCCAGTAGGATTTATAACTCAATGTGCGGGTAATGATATAAGTGATTAGCAATTTAGAACTAGGTAAGCACGATGATTGTCATGATATGCATGTACGAATAAAGCTCATTAAAACATGATACATGAACAAGCTAGATATAGTGATCATGATAGAACAAGATTTTGAACAAGATGACAAGATAGAACTAGCAATAGATCACTTTGTACAAGCACGCAAGATTTCACTTGATGTCAATAGCTTTCAAGAACGCAAGATATCACTAATTGCATTAAATGCAGGATGGCCATATCACGTAACCAAGCAAGCAAGAACGCATGAGCACGATGATGTAAGACTAATTAGGCACGTAGACACTAATATACACCAAGAAAAGATCCATCAAGAATGTACACCAGGACACGTGTATGTGGTTATTGTAACTATCATTCAACACGACACGCACGACTCCCAGCGCAGATGTAACGCCAGTAATCATTATACCCCATTGTTAACAGTATATTTATGACTCTTCGTCATTGGGGCTAGACTGGAGCCCTTGGACACTTGTCGTACCCGGTCAACATCTCACTTAAATTTTAAATGTAGATACCCACAGTCATTAATAATGGCCAATGAGAGTTTCAATAAGTAAGCATATGGGAATCCACGGAACAAGATGAGAGAGGAAGTACACGTTATCACCAGGGAACTTCAATAGTACAACCAACTCGACCTCCATGTGGGAATCCACAGATTGCGGAGATTTACGGAGGTCTTAGAGAAAAGGTCGCTAGTCTACCGATTCAGAATGACCGATAGAGAGCTTCCAAATCCCCAAGAAAGGGTTGCCTAGATGTGCAAGTGTGTAGTGATGTACGCATCTCAATCCACAATCCATTAGTTTCAAACTCGCGGAAAGCACTTAGCATGATAACATGACATGAAACTATGCACTTTAACTAAACATGGATTGCAAGATTTTAAGATAACAGATTATCATTTTAATAAGCTAGAACAGTACAAAGAGTGAATCAAAAGTTACATGAATGGTCACGTCATTAAGAAAGTAATTAGAATAATGTTCGTGTAATTAAAGTTTTTTAAATGGGTTAAACACTTTTAAGCAATTAAACAGATATCATGTAATGATCAGACCCAAGATATGCAAATGACACAATGGATACCATGTTAAACAGACCTCGGGTAAGCCTTCAAATATGCGTCCAACACAGTGGACGCACTTTAAAACGCAATGCACAGTGAAAACAGGCGAAACTTGAAAGAGGGTAAATCGCGTCCATATGCCTGGCCGCGTTCATGCTTGAATCGCGTCTGGGGATCTGGACGCATCTAAGGAGAATCATTTAATAAAACGTTGGCCTGGAAAACTCCCTGAAACGTGTCGGGGTAGACCGCCGCGGTTCAGATCGGCCCGGACTCCCAGGTGGCACGAAGACCCGTGCGCGCTGTTGACTGGTCAGCACGTGAATCGTGTCAGGGTGCAAGGACGCCTTTCAAAGTATCACGTCGCCCATGCGCGACGTGATACCAGGCACTTTAAAAGCATCCTCTGAACCGGACGCGGTTCAGAGTTCATACTGAAAACGCAAAAAACGCAGGAACACAGGGGTGCGATCCTTACAACGCTTATATCTTCTAAACTAGGGCTTTTCGGACAAAATCCTAAACATAAAAGTTGTTGGGAACATGACAATGGGCTTTTCGGACAGCTCCCCAGCCACCCAGAACTCCTCCACATGACCCCAACAAGTTGTAAAACTCGTCCCTAAGGTTTGGTGGAGAGTATTTAAGCAACCATGGTGTTTTGGGAGTCCTATTGTGACAAGGAAACTATGGTTGCGGTTTTGGCTTATTACTTTCCTAATTTGAGGATTTCTTCCTCCATTGGAGTGCCTTGGCCATCAAGCAATCCCAAAGGATGGCTAGACACGAATTTGGGTTGCCAAGAGTGCATGATCTCTTCCTAATTCAACTCTAATTGCCTCTTTCTAATTTCAGCCTATTTATGGTTACGAATTTTCATGCATTTTCTAGCTTCATTTGATTTTTAGGCCCAATAATGTCAATTGGCCCAATTATGATAATGAGTTATTAATATATAATGTTGGAAGTCTCTCCAACATTTTTATTTAATTTATGATTGCGTCGTATTTCCGTGTTAACGATTTTCCGACTTGTTTCCTTATTTGGATAATCGGTCACCATGTGATGTACCATTGGTTAATCGGATTTTTTCGTTGCACGAATTTCTTCGTGGAACACTTAGGAATAATGTGTGGGGTTGATTTATAATTTTTACAGAATTTGCCGATGTGTTTTAGCACCTCCGATAGTGATACGTATATTTAAATACTCTGATATTATGGAAATTATTTATTTATTTCTATTTATTTGAATTTTTATGTAATTAAAATTTTCGGGGTGCTACATTCGATTAGTTGGTGAAGAACGCCTAATACTCACGATCCACTAAGTAGAAATTGGGCAAAATAGTACCATAAGAAACTAGAGTCAAAGATATTTCCAGGGGTATATGCCTTGCATCGTTTGGTCGAGGTTTTACTAACATTTGGTGATGATCTTGGAAGGCCTTGTTTGCAGGTTGCAAGTGGAGATGAGCACGAAGTTGCTTCTTGCCCTTGCTTTCTCCACCCGATCTCCAACCACCACAGCCTCCAAGCACGACCTCAGCAACCCTAGGGGTCGTCCCATGGGAGAGAGAGGGATTATTTAACGGGGTATGCGTCTTTAGTTGTCTAATTAGATTAGGAAACTATTAGGTACGAGTTTAGATGTATCCTTCCTTCAATGGAGGATCTCTCTCCCCAATTCATGATTGGATGATTATGGAAACCTCTCATAGGTGGTAACCACGAATTTAGGCTTTGTTTGAATTCCAATAGAGGTCTATTGGGTGAGAATTTACCTTATCATAGTCTATTAGTGAATATTTTCAAATTTTGGGTTATTTTCTTAGCATGAATTTATTTGTGGCCAAAAAGACTTCCTTTGCTCCATTTCATTCATTGGGTTGTCAATACCCATTGTTTGAAGTCTATCCATGATTTTTATTTTATTTTTGGACTCACTTTAGTACTTGTGATAGTAATTATCTGACTTATTCCCTAATTATGATAATAAGTCATAAAATATCTTAAACTTGGCCGATCAGATTTTTCCTTGCACGAATTTCTTCATGGGTTGGGAGTATTTTTTAGAGTTGAAGTATGATTTTTATAGAATGTTTCGATGTGCTTACGTACATAGGACATTGATACGTATGTTTTTACTATTTTAGAAATATTAAATTATTATTTTTGATTTATATCTAATTTTTCAATTAATGAGATTTTTGGGATGCTACATCCTCCCCCACTTTAGAGAATTTGGTCCCCAAGTTCATACAGCTAGTCAGGTGGACTTAGCACTTGGGTTCTCGATTCGGTTCAAGATCCGATTTCTCTTAATCTCCCGCTTGTATCCACCTTTTGGTCATAGGTGCCAGCTATTTCCACCTATTGGTTGTAAATATTGTCCCTCTAATTCCTTCCAATTCTTTCATTCTTCTACGGTCAATATAACTCCATCTTAATTCACATGATTAGCTTTGGTAAGACTACTAGGTTATTTTGAATTTCTCCCTTGGTCGTCTCCCCCACTTAAGAATATACTAGAAAAGGTATCATAAGAAAGTCTAGAGGATTAACAAAACTAGCATCTTTCACCATACCTCCTTCCGGGAGTTCTACTTGGATCACAACATTGAAACGCCCTTGTCGTTTGGGCACGACTTGGTTTCTCCCAGCCTGGTCTCTTAGCATAGGACAGTTGGGAATGCAGTGATCGCGACTTCCGCAACATAGGCAAGCACCGGCCTTCTTCTAGCACTTGCCCACGTGGTGACCTGGCTTGTTGCAAAATTTGCAATTCTCTGTGATCGGTAGCTCTTCCACCTTGATCTTCTTATTATTGGCAATGTCTTTGTCAGTATTTGGCCTTTTATTGTTGTTGTTGTTGTGGAAAGTACCGGCTGTACTGACCACACCTCTTTTAACAAAGACTGGCTTCGCAGTCACCTTCCCTCTCATGCCTTTCACCTTGACCATAGTATCCTCCACTAGTTGCGCTTACTGAACCATCTCAGCATATGTACAGATGTTGAGTGGTCCCAGCTTTTCAACGAACATGGGCCGCAACCCATCCATGAATCTATTTGCCTTCAATCTCTCGGTTCCCACCAGGTGTGGGGCATACACGGCCAGGCGAGCGAACTGAGCTTTATACTCAGCCATGAACATTCTCTTCTATTTAAGTGCGGCAAACTCTGCAGCTTTCTTTTCCTTAACCCTATCAGAAAGGTATTTTTTCGAAAATATCTCCAGGAAGCTTTCCAACTCCAATTCTGCCACATTGGGCAAGTGAGCCGATGTGGCCTTCCACCACGCCCTTGCGTCCTTGCTAAAATGAAAAGTGGCTAGAAACACCTTCTCCCGATTGGTGCACTGCATAACCTGAAAAATCCTTTCCATCTCCTCTTGCCAATTTTCTGCCTCGTCGAGATTGGGGGACCCCAATAAATGAGGGGGATTCATACTCCTAAAGTTGCGATGCAGATCGCCAGCTCCATTCTGGGCTCCAGCTTAAGCCCTAACTTATACCACATTTTACAGGGCTTGAGTGAGTCCTGCAACTGTTTTCTGCATCGCTTGCCATTGATTGTGTGCCATTGCTAAAGAATTAATGTAGTTCCTGAGAAAAGGATGGCAACCAGTTAGTGTTCTTAGTTATATCGTAAGGTTGAAAGGGTATGGGTGCTTAGTTCATAAAACTAGTTTATTCCCAGTCTCTACCCATTCTCACCAGGTACTATATGTAATTTCCATGACCTAGGTTTCATAGGTATCTCTTAATCCTCAGACATATATCCTATTTTGTTTTCCTAGGCTCTGATACCACTAAACTGTCATATCCCAAAGCATAGCAACGGAAGAATTATTCGATCGTTAAAATGTGAACAGTCGGCAAATAAACCTCTAGCGAGCAATCACATATAACACAACTAATTTAAGCATATAATAAAACTCAAACTCCTTATTTCATTTCATAATGAGAACTGGTACATAATCCATTTCAAGTTCCAATTATAGAACTAAGACTCAATAAAAGGGAAATTTACATACTCTCATCACTTCTACTACATCATTCTAGTACTCTCATACTCAAACTATAATACTATGATGCTAAGATAACAAGACTACAATGCTACTGCTTGTGAACGCTCTTCACTCTTGTTCATCCCCAGTATAGTCTTGGCTCTCTACGTCATCAATTTCTTGATCACCTAAAATGTTGGAGAGTAGGTAATGAGTGCACTCGCCCAGTAGGATTTACATCTTCCAGCAATGATATAAGTATTAAAAGCTAGAAGGTATGAACATGATATGTACTATGCAATTAAAATGATGGTAATAACACGTGAATAGTGTATCGTACAAGATAGTAAGATCAAGAGATGTAGTGATCAGTCTAGCAAGAAGGTTGTATCCAAGATTTCAAGATAGAATGAACTTTGATCTAGCAAGATGGTAACTTCATAAACAAGAGCAAGATAGCATATAACAAGATGGCCATTTCACAAACAAGCAAGCACGCACGAGCAAGAGCTTTTAACATGTAACAGTAATCAGACACGAAGATACTAATGTGCACTAAGGATCTATGCCACCTTGGAATGCACACTAGGACACGTGTATGTGGTTTATGTATCTAGCATTCAACACACAAGTACTCCTAGCGCAGATGCAACGCTAGTAATCATTATACCCCATGGTTAACAATATATTTATGACTCGCCGTCAATGGGGCTAGACTAGAGCCCTTGGACACACGCCGTACCCTATCAGCATCTCACTATTTTAAAATTTAGATACCCACAGTCATTCATGGCCAATAACAAGAGTCTATTAATGTCAAGATAGTTGAGGTGATAGTTCAAGAGTTCAATCCGACAACATAACAATGTATTTTCAGTTTAGTCCAATCACCTATTAGTACCTTGGTCTTATGTTCAATAGAGGTGTACTCTAGAGTCAAGATGAGAAGAGAAAGATCTCGTCAAGAATGCCAAGAGAAGAGAGATATGTGCACATTAACTTCCGGGTACTTCATTAGTACAACCTGCTCATCCACCATGTGGGAATCCATGGTCAAAGGAGACTTACGGAGGCCTTGGTCAAGGGGTCACTAGTCCGGCAGAAGGAATATTCGACAGAGAGTTGACCACAAGCCAAGAAGGGCTTTCCTATCGTGCTAGAGTGTATGCGAATGTCGCGCGTGAGAATCGCTCAAGTGCATGTGTGTGAATCCGATTATGGAAACTCCATTTATGGAAACTTCATTTATGGAAACTCCAATTATGGCAAGTATCATGAATGCTAAATCAGAAAATACTAATCATGCATGACCAATCTTTAGCAAGTAGCAATGTGTTTTAGCAAGTTCGCTAACAAGGCAAGAAGTGAATAATCGATAGGTAGAGAGCATGATCATCAACGTAAGATCATTAATCTTTATATGGGTTGATATATGCATGCTATCAGTAACTAACTTCGCACAGGAGAAGACGGGGCACGAAAACGACGTAGAACAGGCCAAACATGGCTAAAATGCCCACTGTGGTCAGAAGGCGACAAGCATCATGTTCCCTTCATGAAGGTGACCAGAAGTCTATCGCCTTCGGATCCATGAAGGTGACAACCTTCCTATCACCTTTTGAAGGTGACAGGTCGACTCGTCATCTTCATGTTTCTAATGTCGGGGTGCTTTATGGGGGTGTTTTCCTATTCTGAAACAAACTAGGTTTGATGCCTATGGGTTCGAAAAATCATAACTAATGCTAGGGTGATCCAAATAAGATGAAATCACCTCTGTTTGTTAGAGTACTTCTAAATAATGTACAGTAACAAGTAATCGAGAAACAATGGTTGTTTGATAGGGTAACAAGATGTGTTATGACTGTCTATGTGAATCTGACAGAATGCTCATGTACAGACTAAAACTCTTGGTATACTTAATAAAATTTGGTAAAACCAGTGCCAAAAGAAACTAGACTCATGGGGAAACAAGTTTCATGTTGAGTGCTCAGTCTGAAAATGACTCCACAAAGAGATATTGAACTCGTAAGACAAGTGATGGTTTAATCAAGGCAGCACAACGTACTGATCATAGTAGATTTAATTCAGGAAACTCTCATGAACATGATCTAAACATATGTATGTAAGCATGAATGAGTTTAATTAGAGTTTGGCATGGAGATGACCTACCTTTTGGCTTGAATAAGATTCGTTCTCCAGAAAGCCCTGGTTTTGACTAGTTGAAGAAGAACGCCTAATACTCACGATCTACTTAGTAGAAATTGGTCAAAATGGTACCATAATAAACTAGACTCAAAGATATTTCTAGGGGTATATGGCTTGCATGGTTTGGTTGAGGTTTTACTAACCTTTGGTGATGATCTTGGAAGGCCTCGTATGCAGGTCGCAGGTGGAGATGAGCATGAAGTTGCTTCAAGCCCTTGCTTTCTCCTCGAGATATTCAACCATCACAACCTCCAAGCATGACCTCAGCAACCCTAGGGGTCATCCCATGGGAGAGAGGGGCTTATTTAAAGAGGGATGGGACTTTAGTTGCCTAATTAGATTTGGAAACTATTAGGTACGCGTTTAGGTGTATCCTTCCTTCAATGCAGGATCTCTCTCCCAAATTTGTGATGGGAAGATTATGGAAACCTTCCATCAGTAATAACCACGAATTTGGGCTTAGTTTGAAGTCCAATGGAGGTCTATTGGTTGAGAATTTACCCTATCATGGTCCATTAGTGAATATTTTTAAATTTTGGGTTATTTTCTTAGCATGAATTTATTTGTAGCCCAAAAGACTTTCTTTGGTCCATTTCTTTCATTGGGTTGTTAATACCTATTGTTTGAAGTCCATCCATGATTTTTATTTTATTTTTGGACTCACTTTAGTACCTGTGATAGTAATTATCTGACTTATTCCCTAATTACGATAATAAGTTGCAAAACACCTTAAACTTGGCTGATCCGATATTTCATTGCATGAATTTCTTTGTGGGTTATTTGGGAGTATTATTTAGAGTTGAACTATGATTTTTACAAATTTTGTCAATGTGTTTACATACATGGGACATTGGTACGTATGTTTTTACTATTTCAGAAATATTAAATTATTATTTCTGATTTATTTTTAATTTTTCAATTAATGAGATTTTCGGGGTGCTACAAAATTTCTTGTAAGTCTTTGTTGTCATTTAAAGTTTTCATTCATAAGTTCATGATTGACAACACTGACAACTTTTTCATAGTTTCAATCGAAGTCAAGTCACATCATCCATAGCTTTAAACTTCACCATCTGAAGTCATGCATGTTTTGCTTCTTGATCAGTCGAAGCTAACTTCATCATATCTGAAGTTATACTTCGTCATATCTGAAGTTTACTTCATCATATATGAAGCTTCACTTCGTCATGCATGTTTTTGTCTTCAACAGTCATTATATACGAAGCAAACTTCGTCATATCCGAAGTCATATACGAACCTTCAATTCGACTGACAGCGTTATGATCTGTTTTATACGAAGTTCCACTACGTCATATACGAAGTTACACTTCGGCATATCCAAAGATCCACTTCGACCGATTGCGTTGTATTTTGGTCAGTCGAAGAATTTCATTTCGACCGACTACGTTATATCTTGACCCGTCAAAGTAGCCAGTCCAATTGAAACATTGATTGCCTTCATAAACATCGATTACCTTTATAATTGATTGGTCGTTTAACTTAAACATCGATTGTCCTTAAAACATCGATTACTTTTATACATCGATTGTGTTTAAACATTGATTACCTTCAAACATTGATTGTGTTTTAAACATCAATTGCATTTAGACATCGATTTACTTTAGACATCGATTCTCTTTAAACATCGATTGCTTTAAATATCAGTTGTCTTGTACTTAAGCATCAATTGCTTTAGATATCGATTGTCTGTATGAACATCGATTGGTTTTATCATATCGAATGTTATTTCAATAAGATATCTATTATGTGTTGGTTATAGAATGAATATCTAGAGGGGGGGGGATGAATATAGATATTGGCCTTATTATAAATTTGAAATAACAAAGCAGATCTTAAGTTTAGAGAGCTAGCAAATTTCATACCACAATCAAATAGGAAGCAAACCACACAAAGCGAGCAAGGTTTTTAAGGTGGTTCGGCTCCGATGTGGAGACCTACATCCACCCCTCACTAAACTAAGTGAGGCTTCAATCACCAAGCCAAAAGTGTGAGACTCTTACACAACCACTGATTCACAGCTTCATACAATCCGCTGACATACAGCTTAAACACTGCTGATTCACAACTTCAAGATTTAAACAATCTCACAATCCTAACACTCAGAAGTGTAGGATCTGTTCATCTACTCCACTCGGAGTAGACAACCAAGCAATGTATGGTTCGAAAGAAATAGAAAACGTTGCACAAGAGAAATCACTAAAAGTGTGAAGGATTTTATCAAACGCTCTAGCTGTAGATTTGAATTGTGTCGAGATCTGATCAATTTTTCACTTGCGTTCCAAGTTGCTTGTACTTCAGACTCAAATTCATCAAGCTCTTCTTTCGGTAGCAGCTTAACGATCGAATGCCTCTGATTGAGTAAAATTTCTGATGCTTTGCGTCAGCAGGACTACGGCAAAGCTTTAACCAAGACATAGCATCAATGCAACATCTCTTCTATCCATTGAGAATTCTGTATCGGTTCCTCTCTTCTTTGCTCTTTTCCCCTTTTTCTCTATGTTTCTATATGTTCTTCTTGCGAAGAGGATGCCACACTCCTGTTGATTAGCACTTTGGAATCTTCATGTGGGCCCCATCAAAATCCCCAATTCGCTAGGAGATGTTTTCTGCCAAAAAGGTTCTCTTCCAAAACCTCGTAAAGTGCACCAAGAATCCTCAATGATTAGGCCTCAGATCATGTGCCCAAAAAGAACATGCTGGCAATCTCTTTTTCTCACTGGAAGAAAATTGATTAGTGTGTCGACACCTCTTGTTCATTGTGTTGGCACACAAATAAGTAGGTTATACTCAATGCAAACCTTTAGCAGTGTCACCTCATGACTTCATCATCGACCTTCTACGTCAGACTTCAAAAGAGACTCACTGTAAATATGCTTTGTGTTGACTTGATTGCCATCAGGTGTCGACCTCTTGGAATGATAGAGTTGACCTGACCTTCAGCATGTGTTGACTCCTTGTGCTCTTTAAGTCCATCGCTTGCTAGATAGAAAAACTTGTGTCGACCTGAGTTTCATCTAGAGTCGACCTCTTGAGATCATTTCCTTTTAGCACTCACTTGAAGGGTAACATGTGTCAACCTGAACTTTGACTAGTGTCGACTCAAGTGGTTCTTTTCTCTTCAGTGCTTACTGAAAAGATAACATGTGTCGATCTGAGCTTTGGCTAGTGTCGACTCAAGTGGTTCACTACAAACATGTGGTTCACTAACTGAGCCATGTGTGTTGATCTTCAAAGCAATATGTGTCGACACACAAATAATCTTTTGAGTTTGTGATTATTCCTGTCACGAGTAAAAATGTGTTAGAGGATTCTTAGACACTTATCATAGTTATACTTGGTTCATGACAGCATCAAAACAAGGGACACACCAATCTCCCCCTTTGATGATGGGAACTATGATTCATAGAAGTTTTTACTGCAACTTGAATTCATCACATATAGTCATCACACAAGTACACAAGTAGTACACACATGATTATAGTTCAACTCAAAAAGGATTTCCATTTCATGTAAAAGCTTGTACAATGTGAGGTATAGAGGACTATCACATATAATAGTCATAACAGTCATAAGCAACAAGACAAAAGATTCTATGATGTCTCCCCCTTTAAAATTATATAAAAAAAAATCAATCACTGCTGAGGTGATGCAGGAGGTGGAGGTGTGTGGACAGTGAGCCGCTGTTCAATTCTCACGAGTCTTGCTTCCAGATCCTCATAGTTCTCTCTCAGGTAGATCTGAACAGCATTTAGTCTGGTATTCAAATCTGGACATTTCTTTCAGGTTATCAGACACAAGAACAGATATCTGATCCACTCCATGAGGCATAGGCAGTGCAACTGTAGAGGAAGTCGCATAGGTACTGTCAGCTATCTCTGTATCCCCATGAAGTTTCTAGACTTGATCAAAATCTTTTCTCATTGATTGAAGATGGCCAGCCATGGCTATATGATAGTCTCTTAACATGTTCAGACTACTAGCCATTTGTGAATAAGACATCTTAATTGCTAGAATATCATCCAACATATCAGAACCTTTGGACAACATCTCTTCAATCGACTGCAGTTTATCAAAAATTTGTGCCTGAGTGTATGCAACATGATTGAATACTTCCCCTATCTTTTAAATGAGCTTATTTGATCTGAAAGCTGCAAACCCTGCCGTTTGTATTTGCTTGTCAATATTCTCTGTTAGCTGTTTCTCAATAGCTTCCATTCTGTTCTCAAACCTCAGTGATTGTTCTTCAACTTTAGCAGTGAGTTGACTAACAGAGTCATGAATGGTTGCAAATTGATCCTGAATCAGTTGCATAAACTACGAAGGAATGACAAACTCAGTGGATGAGGTGGATGGTGGAGCATGTTGAAAAGCATATGTATCTTCTTGAGTGAAAGTAGCTAGTTGATCTTGAGTTGCTCCCACATCCAAATCATCAAAACTGGGAATAGGGCTGAAAGGTTTGGGTGCATATGATGGTGTGGTTGAGGAATTACACTCTGGCATTTGATGGATGTGATCACCAGTACCTTCTCCTTGCTACTCAGCATGGGACTAACCTTCATGTTGTTCATGATGTGGCTATTCCACAACAAATTCTTCTGACATAATGACTTGAGAGGGAGCTGGTCCTCTCACCAACTGGACTCCTTTCAGTTTGAATTTCATGAACTTGATTATGTGAGCCAAGCAATAGATGTTGTATTTTGGTATCGTTTTAGACTTGGCATTACCAAGAGGGATCTTGGCTTTCAGAAAGATACCAGTCAACTGAGCTGTATATGGAAGACTTCTTCTGAGTTCTGGTCTTGTTGTCTCATGAAGTATCTGACAGAAGATCGTTGCTAAATTTGCCTTTTCCCTTGTAAGTAGACAGTAGAGTAGGAATCTCTGAAGGTCTGTCACTCTACTTCTACCTCCACCTTGAGGTGTCAAAATGGTGGTGCAAATGTGGTGAAGTACTCTATTCAGAGGAGAAAATTTGTTTGCATTAATGCTAGACACCCTAGTCTATACAACATTTTCCTTTTCATGATCAAGCCCAGTCATGAGAGAGTAAGCTTCATGCAAGCAGAAATTGAACTCATGGGCATTATGATCATCATTTGGAATACCCAAAGCTTCATTTACAAAAGCTGGTGTCAGATTTATGGGAATTCCTTGGACAGTAGTTTCCAGAGTATGTACTTTACTAACCAGATTTTTGTAGAATTCTTGAACTAGGGTTGGATAGAAAGTTCTATAATCACTAATCAAACTAGTCCAACCCTGAAAATCATTCATCTCAAACCGTTCTAGAAAAACATTTCTCATACCTTCATCATGAATATCCACAGTTCTTGGAATCAAGATCTGTCTATTATCAGTTGGTCTTATGATTGCTTCTTGTTCTTGACTGCTTTCAGTATCTGCATTTACTGTCTCATTCTTGGATCCTGAGGATTGCTCAGTGTTGTGTGACTCAGAATTACTGTCGTCTGCCCTGCCAGAGATATTCCCTAATTCTGTCTCAACCATTTGACAATTTTGATTTGCAAAGGCATTCGAATCATCTGGAGTACTGTGACTGGACTTCTTAGAAGTAGATACTTCTTGATCAATTGAGCTTTGACCATCAAACGATTGATGGGAAACTTGAATGTCAGGGTTTTCTTCCGCTGTGTGCACGACGTTAGATGATTGATCATCTTCTTCCTCGCCGGAACTACCCAGATAAACAAACTCACTCTTTTTCTTACCCTTGATAAGGTCTTCTTGTAAGGCCCTCGAATTTTGTTGCATTATTGTATTGCATGTAAATAATTCATGTTGTGTATGTACGTATGTAAATATCTACGTAAGTACTAGTTAGTATACTATTGCATGCATGTGTATAAATTAGATGTAAATAATGTATGAATGGTATGATGGTAGTATGTACGTAGTAGTATGCATATAACATATATAGGTATAAGATGTACATGGTTTCTGCATGTTTTAGAGTTCTGGTCGAAGGCCAGATTGGCGTCAATATCAACAGACGTCGATGTGGTGTCGGCGTCAACCATATGGACGCCAACACTAACCCCCAGTGTCCAGCGATGTGGACGCCAACTTCTCTGACCTGCATGCGTTGCAGAGCCCAGAATTCCGGGAGCAAGCTAGCTCACCCATTAGGGAGCTATCTCCAACGGTCTGAAAGCCCTCTTGTCCGACCTGCGTGAGAGGAGAGCTCCTCTCCTCTATATACTAAACCACAAACCACCCCTCCCCCCTTTGCAACCAGAAAACCCCTCTTGCCTCTCTTTTGCAAAAGGAAAGAAAACCCTAGCAAGATGTGAGGAAGTTTGGACTTTGCATGCTTTGATCTGACGATTTGGAGCTTCATCCGGTGTTCTATTGCAACTGGAGGCTAGAGGGAACCAAGGAGAAGGCTTCCCCAACACTGGCTTAGCACCTGCATCGACCAAGAACCCAGAGGAGTGGTGTCTTTGGAGGCTTCTTGGGACTGCCCAAGAAGAGCTTCTACGAACTCTAGATTCCCTTGGAGTATTTTTCAGAGGCAAGTAACCCTCACCCCCGTCCATGTAGATGTCAAGTAGGGTTTTATAAATTTTATGTATTTTTCCTCGCGTCCTAGATCCCCCTTTCAACTTTGCATTTGAGTTCGGTCTGTGTTTCTGCACAGACAGGAACTTGGCGTCAATGCCCTTGACGCCGAGATCCCTGTGTGCGTCCAGCGATATTGCCGTCCACTCCTGGAACGGCCAGGACCGCCGCCAAGTTCGGCTTGACAGAACAGTGAACTGTCTCTGCCCTTCTATATGATTAATTCCGACGTGTTTTGCGATGAGGATATAATGTAATTCTTATATGCTATGTATACTACTAATGTGATGAATGGGAGAATGAATGTACATTTATTTTGTGGTGGTTGAGTTTATTCGTCTATCTAATGTGTATGCGAAAAGAATGACATGTGTATTCACCATGATTCTAATGATCCGTGGCAAAGTTTTGTTGCCCAATCTAATAGACCAGTATGCATGATCCTATCTGTGCTCTGAGTTTCTGACATTTTCCCCTGCTTGTATGGTTATTTAAAATTTCTGTTTTGGGAAATAGAAAATCATGCGTAGGTCATGTTAAATTTCCAGTAAATTGCGTATTGCTCGGTAAATTCGGGAATAATTTTGTGACCCGGTGCATGCTAGGGTGCAGACAGTGAGCTATTAAAATTGTGATTTTGTTCAACTCCATGTTATTTGCATTATGATATAATGTGAAATTGATGTTAAATTTTCTGTAACTTCATTTTGAGTCAGAAAAATCTGAAAATTTTCATGTGGAATCATAAACCTGAGATCAGCATGTGGTTAACTTTCAAGTTATTTGGACAACTGTATAGTGAAATATGATTTTACCATGCGAGAAATGTGAAAAAGAATGCATGCTAATGTGGAATAATGTGACATGTGTGTGTGATCTGATTTGTGTAAAATTCTGGACCTGTAGTCCTTGTTAACTATGAATCATGTTAGGAAACAGAGCCTTGTGTGAGTGAGAAAAAGAATGAGAGGCAAGGATATGTGTAATGATATGTGTTAAAATCGGCAATGTGTAATTGTGCCAAGTGTGACATTGCTTCCATAAGGGTAGTGGAACCGTATCAGGGAAAAGTCTCCTGAGAAGGTCAATGTGTTGTGATCCTAAGGGCATTAGGATGAAATCCTGGAGGTGGACAAGTACCACTGGTTAGGGTGGAGACTTGTTCTCCCGGTCTGCGCAGTCCAAGAGTCGTCACTGCATGCCTAGGTGACGTCTATGTTATATGTGATGTGTCCTTCTCTGGTGGTTTGGACTATGTGTCTATGTGATTAAGAAGTTGTGTAAAAATTGAAACCAAAATGTGAAGTTGTGAATTTGTGATCCATGTTGAAGTAATTTGAAACCATGATAAAACAGCAAACTAAATGTACATATAATCATGCTTTATATGTGCAAATTGCCTAGAATCCATGTTAGAAATGAATCTTAGTGATGTGTAGGTATAAATTCATGCTTGTTTGCCTTCATGTCGTGACTTAAATTGATTAAGTAGCTCTCATGTGTGGGTTATGCTTTCTAGTCCATGTAAAACCAACAAGCTTAAAGTATGTGAAAATGGTTATATGCATGTATACGAAGAGTAGTAACCATGTTAGCAATGTGTTCTTTCATGTATGTAAGCTAGCCATGCTAGATTGCTCTCATGTTTTAAGTTTAAATGAAGGTAGTACTCTCATGTGTAGGAATGATTAGAGAGCATGTGTTAAGAGATTTGATTTAGAAAATCTGAAAGCATGAATCATGTGTTTAATAAGTAGAATCACCATAATAGGTTGTGAATTTCAATGACAAGCATACTACATGATTGTGTCTTGTGAATGTGTGTGTAAAACCTGCTATGATATGTGCATGTATGGTAGGTGTAGAGTTATTTGCTGAGTCTTTAGACTCATTACTTGCTTCGGCGTATAGGTGTAGTGGTGACGACACACTTGCAGAGAGGCAGTGGAGATCGACTCGAGCGTGGAGATTAGATCGTCGGGTGTACCTTGTGATATTTGATTTTCTAGTATGTAATTGCAACATTGTACTAGCATTATATGGAAAGGAAATGTTTAAGTGTGGACAATTATGTATTGATTTTCAGCAATCTAATTATGTGGATAGTGGAACTTGAAATAGTGTTCTTTTACTTCCGCTACTCTGTTCTTAATGTTATCTCAGCTGAATGTTATTGTTGGGTAATGTCCCACTGTGATGACGCTCGCTATACCGACGTGTGTTGGTATAACCGTACCGATATAATGAGGGTCGTCACACTTCTCCATTGTAGTTCTAGGATGTGTGAATCTTCGGCTGGAGAAAGAGGGAACCACAGACTTCTTCTTCTATGTACAGTGCTTTGTCCATTGTTATTCCGTGCCTCGGTACGACGCTCAGAAGATGCTGGCTCAGCATCCTTCCTCTTGCCACCTCGATGAGTAGATAGCTTCGACACCATGATGAAAGTGAGAGAGAAGAGAATCCTTGCGGGAGCAGAATGAAGAGATGTGGAGACAAGAGTGAGATAGAAGAGGAAAGTGAAGTATGTGTTGAAAGTGTACGAACGTGCATGAGTGTTGAGACTATTTGGGGAAGAAGAAGCATCATATGTCGACCTTCCCTAGACAATGCAGTGGTCATGCGGAACAATGAAGTGTAACTGAGTCCGTTGAATGAAATTATGAGTTGTGTCGACATTAAGACAAAGTGTGTCGACTCAGGTAAGAAGAGTTCAGTTAAGAATTCAAAAGAATGAGGATAAGAGCTTTTAACCATGACTTGATTTTGACTTTTAGGAACCTTCGAAGAAGTTAATGAAGTTATACTCTTCCCTCATTATATACTCCTCTTAGTGAAATTCCTCTTAGTGAAATTAATGGTTTGAGAGTTATAAGCTTTAGTTTAACCATTTAAAATGAAACTGAAGGACTAAGAGGCATAAGTAGCAGAATTAAAGCACTCCTTCAAGTTGAAATTGCACTCTTCTTAAATCTTACTCGACAAATGTATAAGGAAACCGTGGGGGAAAATTAAAAATCATGAAGTATTGAAATAAGACTACCTTGAGAATATTTTAGTGGCTTGAATTTCAATTTTGAAGGGTTATTTGGCTTCTTCATAATTAAAAGAACATTCAGATATACCCTTTCTTTTTCATGCAAGAGCTCACGCTTTTTACACACCGGAGCTCCTGATTACTCAAATGAGGTAATCATCTTGTCACACGAGTTGTGTGCAACTTTTCATGTGAGGATACATGTTGGTTAGACACAAGAATCCTCAGTTACTCAGTAAGTACAAAAGGAATTTTTTGTCAACCCTTAATAGAATTAACTAGCTCTTCATGACACACATTAATTCCAACTAATTTTCAGGATATGCAGTTTCTCAGAGACTAGTCATTGTTCTGGCACAACAAAATTACATGAGAAAGCTCTTGGCCAACTTTTAAAATCAAGGGAAGTTTGAGAACAATACATTTCAGATGATTTTTAGTATTCAACCAGAGAGGCCAGAATACACATGAATTTCAGAGATGAGTAAGATGCAATTTTCAATTTGTACAAGGTTTTAAAAATTGTTATTTAACCTCTTTTAAGCATTTTTAGTAAATTTCAAGATTAAACTCAAACGTTTATAAATGGCAAACCATTTCTTTCACTTTCAGAGATAATGAAGATTAGAGGATAAGGTATTAACTTGTAGGGCCCTCAATTTCTGTGCATTGTATGACTGTTTTAATGTTTTATTATTCTGCCCGATACTCTTCTTAACGTCAACATCCCTTGATGTTAAGGGCTAGTTGATGGCAACTTTTGTGCCGTTGACTGTGTGGCCAGAAGATATAGACGTCAACATCGATTGACGCCTATTTCTAGTGACGGCAGCTATGTGGCCGTTTATATCTCCGACTGCATTTGGGATTCCAGATCTGTAACTGACCCGTTTTCTCGGAGATGGATTAGGAAACCCCCCCCCCCACAACGGTCTAGACTCTTATGATCTAGGATTCCCATGACTCTATTGCCTATTTAATCAAGACATCTCGGCTAGGAGAGGACTTTGGTTCAGAAGAGGGGTTTCTAGGTTTCGGGGAGAGAAAAGGGAGAACTTGTGAGGGTTGATCCGGCGATCTTTTGCGAAGGGGAGACACTCTACTGAAGGTGGAGAATCTCTCCTAATGCCGAGGAGTCGACTGCATCAGCGAGGAAGTCGAATCAAAGCGAGGAACATCACCTCTTTTGCTTGGTCGAGAAGGGCTTCATCGCCAAAATTCGATCTTCAGGGTTTTCGGAGTGGAAAATAACATAGGGGTTTCATCCCTAGACCTATCACCTAGAGTTTAGGTATTTTTCTAGATTTTCAATTCGTGTCCTGGACCCCCAAATTCCTTGTTTTTCTATGTTCGGTCTACACTTTCTGCAGATAGGAGGTTGACGGCAACCTTCTTGCCGCCAAGTTCTTGAGTTAACGATAATCGATTGTGCAGTTAACCCACCCTGACGGCAATTCCGTTGCTGTCAAGTTCATCTGGTTTTACAGAACAGTGGTTTCAATCTATGTAGTGTGTTTTTTCGGGGATTTGTGGATGTTTACATATGCTATAAAATTTCTGGTCAGTCAGATATGTTTATTAGGTCAAACCATGAATTCTTGTTGAATTTCTCATCATAATTATGAATTATAGAATTTCTGTTAGGAGGAATTGTGCATGTCTTGACAAATTTAAATTTAGAATAAATAGGTATGATGTATGATATTGTTACAGAAAAATTCCATGAACCTATGGTTACTGTATACATGTTTTAAGACTATTAGAACCGTCTATTCACTGTCTACCATGTCTAATTGAATTATCTTATTAAATTGCATGAGACCTCTGTTAAATATTAAAAATAGATATACTATCATGAAAATTCTGGAAAATTAACCATATGATATATTTCATGTGTAAAATTTATGTTAAAATTTGAGTATGTTCTGACATCTGTAAGTACTATTTGTAATTGTAAAGGCATTAAAAGGGCATATTAAACATGATTAGTCAACAAACGGTATTTGTTGTGATTAGTATCATGTTTAGGTACTGTTAAGTATATTTTCTTACTATTAGACAACCATGTTAAGTTATGAACCTGAAAAATATGTGTTAGCATTATAAGCATGTGAATGGATCATTAAGAGAATGTAAGATGTTGCTAAGTATGTGATTAAGTGAAATAATGTGATTAAGTGAAATTTATGCCGAAATTGACACTGCTACCATAGAAGGCTGTGGAGTCGTACTATAGAAAAGTCCATATGGGAAGGCTCAATGTGTATGTGCTATCCTGTGGGCATCCGGATGAAATCCTGAAGGTGGATAAGTACCACTGGTTAGGGTGGAGAGGGCTTCTCCCGGTTCCGTGCAATTACCAAGATTCGTCACTATAATGCCTAGGTGACGGGTATGTGTTATGTGATATGTGTGTCCTTCTTTATGGTGGTTCGGACTATGTGTCACGGAAAAAATAATGTGTAAAGATGTGAACTATGTGTGATGTGCCAAGTGATCGTGTGAAAGCGATATGCTAATGTGCTACAATGTGAAATAATGTGAAACCGTGTGATCATGTTATATTTATGTTAAAACAGCAAGAAACATGTGTGCTTATGTGATATAAAAGCATGTGGAAAGTGATAGATATCATGCTAGGTTTGCTAGTAACCATGTGTTTAATTCCATGATCAAGTTGTTTGGAAAATGTATTATGAATAAGTTTCAATTGATACCATGATGTAAGCTAAGACCATGTGTAAATAACATGTTATAGGTTATTCATTTGTATTTGTTGTTATGACATGAACCATGTGATAAAATTACTCTTTTGTTAAATTAAATAGCATGAATGTGATATGTGTAAGGATTGTGCCAATAGGTTACTTGCTGAGTCTTTTGTGAAGACTCATCCTTGCTTTAACATACAGGTGAGACAGGTGTTCCTGTGATTGAGGAGGACGTAGTGAGGAGCGACTTTGAGCGAGAGGAGTAGCGGAGCTTGTGGAAGATTATTTTCTTAGCTTGTACTTTCCATTTACTAGTATGTGGACAATACTATGCTATGAACTTGTTTAATTATGGACCTTCTTTATTTTCATTACTACTATATAGACTGTGGGATGTGCGTAACGATGATGGAATAAGAATCTTTTCATTTCTGCTGCACTTTCATTTGTTATTTGTGTACATCTCTACCTACTATGTTGTGTTGGGTACATGTCCCACTGTGATGACGCACTTTATATCGACATGGATTGGTATAATCATACCGGTATAAAGAGGGTCGTTACAGAGATTGGTATCAGAGCAACAGGTTAAGATTGTACATAAATAAGACATCATCTACACAATATTTCAAAGTCTTTATAGAATTAGTCCATACATGTGGAAAACATCTAATAATGAAATAAAGACAGTTAAGAAAATGATTAGGACTAAACAACTTAGATTCTAACTAAGTTAATTATTTTATAGGCAATGGTGAGCCGTGGTAGGCACAGTACCCAGGCTCGGGAGGACGAGCAGAGGCGTGAGGAGAGGGGTGAGCAGCAGGCCCTAGCACCCCAGGGTCCCACAGTACTTCCACCACCACCACCTGTGGATTATGGCGTATTCATGTAAGGTCTGGTCCAGACGATGCAGACACAGCCACTGACCCAGGCTACGTTGTAGGGCCAATTACAGGCACAGGTGAGAGTTGTTAAATAAGGGGTGGTCTATTTTATTGATTGTGTGATTGCTTATGTGTTGCTTGTTGTATCAGGCTCAGGCTCTAGCTCCAGTTCCCCAGGAGCATGGCCATGGTGGTCCGTCCATCATGGAGAGGTTTAAAAGGATGGCTCCGCCTTCGTTTAAGGGGGAGAGTCAGCCTCTTTTAGCAGAGACCTAGATGAGAGAGGTGGAGAAGATTTTCCGTGCTATCAGGTGTGCAGAAGAAGATAAAGTTAGCTTGGAAACTTATATGCTATAGGTACTTAGAGCATGTGTACTTGTGTAAGATTAAGATTTTAGATTGGATGGTACTTATGAGTTGTATTTTGCAGGAGAGAGCTGATGTTTGGTGGGCCTCTATGCTACGTACGAGGTACGAGGATGGTGCTATAGAGGTGACTTGGGCCGAGTTCACGAGACTCTTTCTAGCCAAGTTCATCCCCGAGCACATTCAGGACAAGATGGAGCATAAGTTCCTATCTCTTCCACAGGGCTCCATGACTGTCCTGGAATACAAGGCCAGATTTGCCGAGCTTTCCAAGTACGCTCCCTACATTGTTGCAGATGAGCGCAGAAAGGCCAAGAAGTTTGTGATGGGGCTCAAACCATCACTTGGGTCGAGACTGGTTGCTTTTGACTATCAGACTTTAGATGAGGCTCTCAGTGCAGCATGTAGGCAGGAGAGCGAGATGGATCAGTACATAGAGGAGAAGAGGGCAGCCTAGAAGAGGTGAGCGCCACCTTTCGAGAGGCAGGATAAGAAGAAGGCAGCAATGTATCAGCAGCCACAACGTTCTGTAGTAGCCCCATGTCAGTCAACAGTTGCACCCCAGACACCCAGCTTCAGGCCCAGTGACAAGAAGGCGTGTCCTCATTGTGGAAGGACACATGGCGGCACAGAGTGTTGGAAGCTGGCAAAGATGTGCCTGATGTGTGCCAACACCGAGCACTAGATCAGAGACTGCCCCAGACTTCAGCAGTTTGCTCAGAGAGGAGCGCCAGCCCCAGCAGCGGCACTAGTGATAGGAAAGCCAGGAAGGCCTTGAGCCCAAGCCTGAGTGTATGTGCTAGCACATTAGGATGCAGAGCATGCAGAGAACGTCACAAAAGGTACGATTTTAGTTATGGGTGTGCATGATCGAGTGTTGTTTAATACGGGTGCTACACACTCGTTTATTTTTGAGTGGTTTTCTAAGCAGTTAGCGGCAGATTCTAGAGTTGAGGCAGAGGAGTTAGAGGTTCCCTTGTCTGAGCACACATCAACAGGTACAGTAGCGACCAGGAAGTGCATCCCATCCTTACCTGTGTGCATTGAAGATCGAGGTTTGTTTGGGTGCTTCTACTTGCTCATGATGAAGGACTATGATGCTATACTTGGTCTGGATTGGCTTGAGGAGCACTATGTCTTGGTTGATTGTAGGAGGAAGAAGATTACTTTCCGTATTCTTGGAGAGGATGAGTTCTCACATATTTTGCCAAGGAATCTTGCGGGAAGATTTGTGATCTCCGCCATGAAGGCTATGAAGATGGTAACCAAGGGTTGTGACGCTTTCCTTGCCAGTGTGGTCTTAGTTCCTAAGGCCGATCAATCACCTACCCTTGAGGAGATCAAGGTTGTACATGAGTTTCCAGATGTGTTCCCTGATGATTTGTCTGGTTTGCCACCAGCAAGGGAGATAGAGTTCACTATAAAGTTGCTTCTAGACACCTCACCTATCTCTAAGGCTCCCTACCGGATGGCACTTGCGGAGTTAGCTGAGGTGAGGAAGCAGTTGTAGGAGTTGCTTAGCAAGGGGTTCATTCACCCTAGTGTGTCACCATGGGGTGCACCTGTGCTATTCGTGAAGAAGAAAGACGATTCTCTCAGGCTATGCATTGACTACAAGAAGCTCAATCAGGTGACAGTGAAGCACAAGTACCCCTTGCCGCATATATATGATTTGTTTGATCAGTTGTAGAATGCATCTGTGTTCTCCAAGATAGATCTGCGATCCGAATACCATCAGTTGAGGATCAAGGGAGAGGATGTGTCCAAGACTGCATTCAGGACCAGCTATGGGCACTATGAGTTCCTTGTGCTTCCATTTAGTTTAACTAACGCCCCTGCAGCATTCATGGATCTCATGAATAGGGTGTTTAGACCATACTTGGATAGCTTTGTTGTGGTGTCTATAGACAATGTGTTAGTCTATTCCCCTGATGAGACTACACACCGTGAGCATCTGAGGACAGTTGTAGATGTTCTTTGAGAGCACAAGATGCATGCCAAGTTTAGAAAGTGCGACTTCTGGATGTGCGGGGTTCACTTCGTTGGGCATGTCATCTCAGGCGTTGGAGTTGCTGTTGATCCGGTGAAGGTTTAGGCAGTGTTAGAGTAGGAGACCCCGAGGACACCATCTGAGATCAAGAGTTTTCTTGGGTTAGCAGGCTATTACAGGCAATTCATTGAAGGTTTTGCCTCCATAGCAGCACCCATGACCAAGCTGACCAGAAAAGGGGTTAAGTATGTGTGGTCTGAGGATTGCGAGAGTAGTTTCCGGAAGCTGAAGACGAGGCTGACATCTACACCCATGTTGATTTTGCCTAGTGGTGCCGAGGGTTTTGTAATCTATTCAGATGCTTCCCAGATAGGTCTTGGTTGTGTTTTGATGCAACATGGTAAGGTAGTTGCCTATGCTTCTCGTCAATTAAAGGAGCATGAGTGTAACTATCCAACCCATGATTTGAAGTTAGTAGCTGTGGTCCATGCACTAAAGATCTGGAGACACTATCTTTATGGTGTCAAGTTAGAGGTGTTCACAGACCACAAGAGCTTCAGGTACCTTTTCTCTCGAAGGGGTTAAACCTGCGGTAGAGAAGGTGGGTTGAGTTTCTTAAGGACTATGACTTCGAGTTTTAGTATCATCTAAGAAAGGTGAATATCGTGGCAGATGCGCTCAGCAGAAAGAGGTCCTTACTTCAGCAAGATTGGAAGATGCTAGAGGATGCGGCATGTGCTATGACCGAGCTAGAGCCACAGTTGTGTCAGGATTTAATGGCAAAGTTGTCTATCTGATCCACTGTGTTGGACGAGGTGATTGAGCAGCAAGGAGCCGATCCTAGACTTCAGGAGATGGTGGACAAGGCAGGCATTGCTCGTGATGAGGATGGTGTTATTAGATTTCAGCACCTAATGTGTGTACCTGATGTTGTGGAAGTTCATGAGCGAGTACTTGCAGAAGCTCACAGGTCACGATTCTCTATTCATCCAGGTAACACAAAGATGTGCCAGGATTTGAAGAGATCCTTCTCGTGGTCAGGCATGAAGAATGATGTGGTAGAGTTTGTATCCAGGTGTTTGGTGTGTCAGCATGTTAAGGCCGAGCGTCAGAGACCATCAGGCCTTATGCAGAAGATGGAGATTGTAACACCCCACTTCCACCTGGTACAGTTTTACCAACCCACATCGGATGAGAGTAAGTCACTACAATGGAGGAAACCCCAATGATAGTCACATGGGTTGAGATATACACAAATAGAAAGGAATATTGCAGCGGAAATTAAATATCTCTTATTCCATCAACTTTATAAACCACATACCACAGTCTATATAGTCCAAGAAAAGAAATAACATAACATACATCCACTAAACATATAGCCAGTTTCCAAGTACAATATTCAAAGTCCAAATTACAAATACATCACATACTAGGAAAATAAACTTTATTTCTTCAATCTACTTTTCACGCTCCTCGTCGGATCTTGCAAACTCCTCGGCTTCTAAATCTCCTGAAATGTTAAGCAAGGGTGAGTCTATACAATAGACTCAGCAAGCAACTTAAAAGTTCAAACCATGTACTTACCACACATACTTTCTAACAATTTAACACTTTACTAGCTATCACATGATCATTAACTATTGCAATTTACAATTAAACTAACACATGCTCATTCTACAACATGGATAATAAAACATGAAATCTATTAACAACTATATTAACACATGTAAACAAGAATTCTGAACATTGTTAATTATAACATGGTATTACTAACATGAAAGTATTCATACTAACACATACTTACAATTCTTACTAACACATGGCTTATATTCAAATTTATAACATGATACTAAACACATGCTTATCAAGTAATTTCTAACTCATGAACATATTTTGCATACACCTATACATGGTACTAAACATGATATCACAATTAACATAAATCACATTAACACATGTATGACATGAACATATGCACTTTTACCTTGGCTCTCACATGTATTTACTCTCACATTATCATTCACTTTCACTTACACATGATTTCACATGGTTTTCACTTTGCACATTCACGTATCACATGTCACATCACTTGCACTTACCACGTTCCACTTTCACATGTCACTTTACACATTGATCACATACCCACTTTTACAGATTGCCAAGACACATCCCAAACCACCACTAGAAAGATCACATAACACTTACACATACTTAATCACCAGGCAAAATGACCAAGTCTTGGATACTGCGCAGAACCGGGGGAAGTCCTCCCCACCATTACTAGTGAAACTTGTCCACCTCTAGGATTTCACACGACCCATTGTCCCGGGTATCACGTAACACATTTGGGTTTTCCCGTAAGGGCAATACTACAGTACAACTCCATGCAATCTATGGTGACAGTGTCTCATTAGCACAACTTATTTATCTTGTCACATTAACACATTTTCACACACACATGCCACATGTTCTCTCTCTTTCCATGCACATGCACACATAATTCATGAAACAATTACTTATCACTTTCAGTCTCCCAGCTTAACCATAAACAGTAATTAACAGAATCTAATCATGATGCTAATCTCATTTTTAAACATGATTGAGACTTAATATCAAATCATGGTATAGAAACCTTCAAAAATTCATAACTCTTTTTACAGTGATCAGAACATGCTTAAAATTTAACCACAGGGTATATAAGTATCACAGAACACATCAGTCATCTTTCATATTTTTCAAAGTAGTATAACTATTTTTAATATTTAAAAGAGATTTCTTGATCTTTAACAAGATAATTCAACTAACATGGTAGACAGTAGGCCATCGAATCTAACCATCCTGAAACATGCATACAATAGTCCTACATTCATGGAAAATTTCTGAGATGATATTATTTATCATACACATTTATTCTGAATTTAACTCTACCAAAACATGTGTATTTCCCCCATAACAAAATTTCTATAAATAGAAAATATAATCAGAAAATTATCAAGATTTCATGGTATGATCTAGTGAACATATTAGATAGGACAAAATTTTCTAAACACATGTATGTATTCACTTTTACCCAAAAAATCACATCACATGCAGTCAAACACTGTTATGGAAAATCAGAGGAACTTGAAGTCTAAGGGTTGGACACCAACAGGGGTTAACAACATGATCGACTGTTGTTGACCCAGGAACTTGGCGGCAACAAAGTGGCCGTCAACCTCCTGTCTGCACACAGTATAGGCCGAACACAGAAAACTAATGAATTGGGGGTCCAGGACACGATTTTAAAATCCGTAAAATTTATAAAACCCTAAAGGATAAGTCCAAGGAGTGAAACCCTAAGTTACTTGCCTAGAAAAAATTCTTCAACAAGGAAATTTCGTCGATGAAGCCCTCTTTTGCCCCAAAAGAGGTAGTCTTCAACCAGGTTCAAATCCTCCGTCTTGAGCACGATCCAGTCTCGATCTCCTCGTCAAGAGTCTTCCTCTTAGGTTGTGGAACCTACTTCTTTATAGCACCAACCTCAAACAATCAGCAATTTGGCCGATCCTCCCTCTCAAACCCTCTCTTTTTCTCTCCCCGAAACCCCAAATAACCCTAGGTTTTCCTCTCAACCCAAAAGTCTTAATCTAGCCAAGAACACTAGGTTTTATAGGTTTAAGGGTCAGGTACGAGCACCATTAGGTTTTCCTCACGTTGGGGATAGGTTTCCTAATTAGCACCCGGAGAAAACGCACCCATTTTCAGATCTGGAAATGCAACATAACTGGTGAAGTAACCGGCCAATATACTGTCGTTGACCAGAAGTCAACGGCAATCGATGTTGACGTCGATATCTTCCAGTCAAATAGTAAACATATTGTCCAGGACTACTTTTCTTTCATTATTAAATATTTTCTACGTATGTGGACAAATCTATAAAGACTTTGCCATATTGTGAAGATGATGGTTTATTCATGTACAAGCTCAACCTTGGGCTCTGATACCATCTCTGTAATGACCCACTTTATATCGGTACGATTATACCAATCCTCATCGGTACAAAGGTGTCATTACAGTGGGATAGTAACCCAACACTAAATGATAGGTTGATTTGTACATGAATAACAATATGTACAGCGGAAATAAAGAAATAGCTCACTCATCTTATTCCATCAACATCACATCATTTCACAGTCTATATAGCAATTAGAGATAACAAAGTTCACATTATTACATTTCCAAATGAAAGTACATTATGACATTGTTCATATGAAATAACATTATTCTACTAAGCAAAGAAGTACAACTCCTAAGAAATCTCCCATAAGTCACTACTCCTCAAGCTCGGCGACGATCTTCACTACACCCTCCTCAGGCACGGGAACACCTATCCCACCTTTTTTTTTTTTTTTTTTTGAAGAAAAGGTCCTCAAGAGTGATACTAGGAGAGCGCACCCTCCCTCAGAGAGGGAGAATGTTCTCACTCCACCAGATCAAACCTGGGCCGAAATCATATATATAAATGATAGGTGGTATAAGAAAGCAACCCAGTCAAACTAATCTAACATGATAGAGACCGGTCTTATCTAAAACTATTGGACCTTTACAGACATGGGGAATGTCAGAGGATCCCCAAAACACTTTACTTTCCTTAGACTAGCAACCAAAATTTTCCAAGGTGTCTGCCACCTTGTTTGTTTTGCGATAACAATGATGCACAGTTAAGTTTCTTGCTTTCATCCATTCTTCAGCTTCTCGCCACCACCTGAGGGCTTGCCACGAAGGGCAAGTAGTAGACTTGAAGTATTTGACCAGGACATTGGAGTCAGAATAAACTACAGACAGTCGGATGCCAAGAAAGTCGGCCACTCGAAGGCCATCACACAAAGATCTAGCTTCAGCGATCATGCTGTTCCCCTGACCATAAAAGTGACCAAACGCCACCAACACAGAGCCCCTTCTATCTTTGATACATCCCCCTCCCCCACATTCGCCTGGATTTCCTTTGCATGCTCCATCCACATTCAAGCAAAATTCATTTATAGGAGGTATCCACCAGATCAGCTTAATTTGCTTTCTGGAAATTTTGGGGAAGAAGCCAAAACGCTGAAGAATCAACAAATCAGTAGCTGAAGGTTCCACCTTGAAGTGGATACCAGTAACTCAGTAAGGGAGTGAGAGACCATGAACTTAATGCTGTGAATGACAGTTTGAACTGATGACCATTTTTCCTCAAATCTGGATTTGCATCTCCATTTCCAAATCTCCCACAGAAGGAGAAGAAGGCAATGTATGTCAACAAAGCCAACAGGGGAGGAGATATGAACCGATGAAAGAAAGCTCCAAACTCTTAACATTATATGACTGTGAAGGTGAACATTTGGACTGATAAGCGGCGAAAACCATTGCCACAGGGAAACCGCCAGATCACTTGTGATAAAAAGATGGTTTTCATCCTCCAACGTAGGAGAAGCACAACAACAACAGCAGGAGACCATAGGGACACCAGCTTCAGCGATTCTTTGATCAACAGGAACCGCCCAATGAAGAAGTTTCCAGCAGAAAAGAGATGCTCTTCTATAGAAGTGATTATGCCACATTTTATTCAAAGCATTCCTTTTCACCACCATAGAGCGAATTAAGTTGTATGCAGACTTGACCGAGAATTCCCCATCTTGGGAAGGCCCCCAAACTCTCTTGTCATCCACTTCATTCAAAGCTACCCCATTTAAAACGCCAGTAGGCAAAACATGGTGAATCATATGCTCAGGGTTAGTGATTGCTTCCCTAAGCGAGATCCTTTCTCCCTCATAAGGCAAACTCGGCAGATCAGCAAGGGGTCAGTCCCCCTTCCAAACGTCAGCTAACACATCAATATTATTCCCATTCCCGTGAATCCACCTAGTGTAATGTTGAATAATATCCTAAGCAGCAGACCATACTCTATAAGAGAAACCCATATCTCTAGAAAAAACACCTATTTTATAGCGACTCCTAGCATGAGTCGCCCAACATGAATCACCCTGTTGCATATTCCACAAAGACTTTACAGCAAGAGCAATTTGAACATGTTTAATGTTGCGAACCCCCAAACCTCCTTCCAAAATAGGGTGTTGGATGATAGTCCATGCCACCCAATGCCGTTTCCTCATACCATCAGAACTATTCCAAAAGAAAGCAGCACAGAGTTTATCAAAGTACCTCAAGATACTAGCAGGCAAGGAAGAAGAAGCAGCCATGTAAACCGAGATAAATGCCATAACCGAATTGATTAGAGTTACCCTACCAGCTTGGGATATAAATATAGGCTTCCAGGAGGCTAACTTACCATTTAGCTTTTGAATGAGAGGGGCGAAATCTGAAGCAAGGACCCTACCAGGGCGGAGAGGAACTCCAAGATAGATAAGAGGACCCCTTTTCCTTTTGAAACTAGTTTCCTCCTTTATCTTATTGATCCTCTGAATAGCGGCCTTTTCAGAAATCATGAAGCTGCTCTTCGCCTTGTTTATATGATGCCCAGATGAAGAAGAGTATTTGTTGAGGAAATTGACCAGAGTCTTCACATTCCAAATCCCCCCATTTAGGAATATGAGGGTATCATCAGCATATAGAAGATGAGAGATGGTGGGACAGTCTCTAGGACCAGCAAACGGGCGTAGGGAGCCTGTGTGAACCAGTTCCTTAATGCCTCTACTAAGAGCCTCCTCTATGATAATAAAAAGGGCAGGGGTGATGCGATCCCCTTGGCGAAGGCCACGAGTGGAGCGGAAAAATCCAGAAGGCGCCCCATTGAACAACACAGAAAACCAACAGTTACTTATGAGCATGCCAACATAAGAAATGAATCTGCTGGAGAAACCAAATTTTTTCAAAACCGCAAAAAGAAAGTCCCACTCCAGACTGTCATAAGCTTTCTTAATGTCCAGTTTCATCACCACATTGTTACCTCTAACCTTTCTGCCCAAGTCCCTAATCAGTTGTCTGGCTATAGAAACATTTTCAGTGATCAGCCTTCCTTTGACAAAAGCCCCTTGTTTATGAGAGATAATGTTCGGAAATAACTTGGTCAACCTGTCACAAATAATCCTGGACACAATTTTATAGCAGAAATTACAGAGACTAATCGGTCTGTAGTCACCAAAAGATGCGGGGTTGTCAACCTTAAGAATAAGGGTGATTAAGGTGGATGTAACCCCTTTAGGCATCGGAAGGCCATCAAAAAAACTAACAACTGCATCCACCATATCCTTATGGATAATCTCCCAGCAGGTAATGAAGAAGTGACCCGTGAATCCATGAGGGCCAGAAGCCCCATTAGCATTTAGACTCCACACAACCTCCTTTATTTCAACCTTAGACGGGGTTTTAGTTAAAGTAATATTCTGCTCCTGAGATACTAACAAAGGGATGACCTGCAGGAGGGACTCATCAACAACATGATCAGAAGATTGAAGCAACGAAGTGAAAAAATTGATCGCTTCCTATTTAAGAATTTCTTGGTCTTCAGTCCAAGACCCATTCACCTAAAGCCTGTGGATAGCGTTCCGCCTCCTATTCCCGTTAACCACCGCATGATAGAATGCAGTGTTTCTGTCCCCATTATCCAGCCATTGCAACCTAGCCTTTTGAGACCAAAACATCTCAACACAATTAATAGCTTTCCTCAGCTTCGCATTTGCTTCTCCCAGAGCAGACCGATTCCCAGGAGTAGGGTTAGCATCAAAAGCCTGTTGCCTTAATCTGACCTACTCTTCCTGAAGGTTGATGTTCTCATTAATATCGTCGAATGTCACCTTGTCCCATGTTCGGAGAGTACTTCTAACTGCCTTCAACTTCAGCTGAAGAGTAACAAAAGGGTTGTAATGCCAGGCAGTAGTAGCTTCCCAAGCGGCCTTTACAGTTTGTAAGAAGGTATCATGAGAGCACCACATAGCTTGAAAAGTAAATCTTGCAGGAGGGCGGGAGGATTGAGAGGCAGTGATGAGTAATGGGGCATGATCAGAAGGGCCTCTCGAGCAGTGTCTCACCTGAAGGAGGGGGTAAGCATCCTCACAGGATGGGTTACAAAGAAATCTGTCCAACTTGGCTCTTATAGACGACGACCCCACCCGGTTATTAGTCCACGTAAATTTTGAACTGATGAAGCCCATGTCCATCAGAGAAGCACCTGCTATGCAAGCATTAAAATCCATCATGCTATTAAGATTAGCTACACTGCCACCCAGCTTCTCAAAAGGAAGGGTAACACAATTAAAATCTCCTCCTACCAACCAAGGGACGTCCACAGAATTAGAAAAATCCATCAATTCATCAAATAAGATGCGACGTTGCTCTGAATGGCAGCTGGCATACACCACCGTAATAAACAGTGAGAAATTGTCATCCTTTCCCATAGCCATAGTTGCATGCTGGTCAGAACTACTCACAAGCTGAAAAGGATAATTACACCAGAGAATCCATAATTTGGCATTGTCACCACACCTGTACGCCAAAGCAAGTATGAGTCTAAAAGACCCAGCAAGCAATCTAAAGACTCAACCTTACACATATCACACGCATATTAAACCACCAAACAATAAGGAAACACATGTTAACATTTAAACCATAACAATTTACATGGCACATGCTTTATATAACTAACTACACATAAATTATCAAACACGTTCCTAACTAACACATGCTCATATTAAATCATGGATAATAACCATACCCTATAAATGCTTTCTGCACCTAACATGTAACATGATTTAATAATCCAAACATTATTCATATTATGGCACAACTCTACCAACTAGAGCATGAAATTAAGCACAAGTAAAGAGCAACCTAGCATGATATCCATTCGTATTTCACATGCACTACTCACATTTAATTACACATTTCATTTGTTGTTTTAATATAAATAAGTCACAATTACACATGATATCACATTTTATTTAACATGAATTGAAGGTTTAAAACATATTCAAGTTGGTTGGACACTATATACACTTTAAGCATGGAACTATGTACTAAGTGAATAACATATCTATCATGGAACTTAGACATTCTTTCATGTATTTATCACAATCATAATCACACTTTACTTGCTGTTTTGACATGAATTAAACACAATTACATGGATTTACATTTGTTCACATGCTATCTTACTCATTTAACAATTTCACATGCTCATCTTTCACATTGCACAATTTACATGTTTACATACACATATTCGCATACTCTACTACATGGAGATTATTAACCTATATAACATGATACTAAACATGATGTTACATCAACATATCAACACATGAATGATATAAATATACACATTTTTACCTTAGTTTTTCACATGCATTTACTCTCTTACTTACATTCACTTTCACTTATACAGGGTTTCACACACTTTTCACACATGTTTCACTTGCGCTTTCACTTATCACACGTCACATCACTTGCACTTACCGCGTGCCACATTCACATGTTACTTTTCACACTTTATTCACATTTTATCACTTAAGTTGCCGTGGCACATAGTCCTAACTACCATCTAGAGGACACACGCACCCATATCACATAGCACATCACATTCACATATCACATATCCGTCACCTAGGCAATGCAGTGACGAATGTAGGTAACTGCGCAGAACCAAGAGAAGCCCTCTCCACCCTAACCAGTGGTACTTGTCCACCTCCAGGATTTCATCCTAATGCCCTTAGGATATATTTCACAACGTTGAGCCTTCCATAGGGACTTTTCTATGGTACAACTCTCAGACCTATATGGTAGTAGTGTCAATCTCGGCCCAATTTTACATTAAGCACATTATCACAATCATTACATTCATTTACATTATTTGCATGCATTATTTACTACTTTTGCACACACTTTTAACAAATTACACATTATTACATTGTTTACACATTTTTCATGTACCAGTTAGCACAATCATACTCACTTTCACACATTCACATACACTTCAGTTTTCCTAACATGATACTTCTGTTACTATTCACAAAAATAAAATAACTCTTATGATGGTCTCATACATGTTGCTTAATTACTGAACCACATAGATTTAATCTAACATGTTCAGTTTGACTATTTTCCATGGTGTAATTAAGAACCAAATTTACTGTCATCAAAATAGATCCAAATTTTTATCACAGATTATTAACAGTAAACATATCACATATTCAATTTTCCATATTTTTCTGAACAACATATAAAATTTTACTAATTAAGATAGATTACAGGCCTATTTATCAACAAATTCATTCATGCATGGTTTACAACAAGAAAATCGTGCTTAACAATTCAAACACATGAAAACAATCATCATATGATCATATAAAATTTCTAAAGCCTTAACATGCAACAACTCCAATTTTTCAGGATTAAACATTGATAAACCATACTTCTCTCATTAATACAGAAATTTCAATAATTAACACTATGTACAGAAATTCGAAATATCCTCATGACATGACCTACTGATTACATATGACCACACATAAAATTTACGGCATGTACACATACCCAAAAGTCCAATAAACACATTAATTAGATCAAACAACAATTATTTAAAGCCCTGAGGAACTTGGCGGCACAGTGTATGCTGCCAACTGTGTTAACGGCACAGGATGGTGCCGCCAACACAGGAACTTGGCGGCACAATATGTGGCCTCCAACTTCCTCTCAGCAGACCACGCAGGTAGTACACAAATGCAAGGGGAATTGGAGGTTCCAGGACACGATATAAAATCTCTAAAAATACCTAAGACCTAGAGGATATGGGTAGGATTGATGTCCAAAGATTACTTGCCTCCAATTAAATCCACAAAGATTAAATCTTGTCAAAGAAGCCCTCCTCAGCCCAGCCAAGAGGGTGCTCAAAACCTCTCCAGATCCGGTTCTTCTGTTGATGTAGGTTGATCCTCAGAGTTGGGAATGCTTCCTTGATGATTGGACTATCCTCCAGTCGGTGTAGATCTCAAGAAAACTCCCCTAGTCACCGGATCTAGCCCTCCAAAGATTAGCTTTTCTTACAGGGAACTCTAGGGTTTCACAAAGGCCAAAAAGACTTCCTCCGATCGAAATAGGGTGATTTATATAAGCTAAGGGGTCAGGGCACGCATTAGGGTAGGTCTCCTACGGTTATAGATGGGTTTTCTAAACTGGAACCGGACAAAACGCAGGCGTTACCAAATCTGAAATCGTCACACTGCAGAGAACTTGGCGTCCACATGTTGTGCCGCTAACAGGGAGGTTGGCGTCGATCGATCTGGATGCCAACTTCCATGGCCAGGAAGTCAGCGGCCTGCATGTTGCTGCCAACTGGGGTTTCAGCCAGAAAATAGTAATACATTAAAATAAATATACAATTACATCCCAACCAACTAAATATGCACTGAAGTAAATAAACATACATTCACCATATAAACTACATGCATTACACACTATTTATTTAAATATAATCTGTACTAATCTTAATTAAAGATAATATGCATGAAATAACATACATATATATACATGTATACACAGAGTAATTACATACAACATGCATGGATTTAAATAAATATAACATGCTTATAATATTTTCATATATATACACTATGCACAGTATTATTTAAGTACCATATACATTATAAATAATTTAACATACCCAGAATAGATAATTATCATTTGCACAAGATGAACATATATATATATATATATATATATATATACATTTATGCATCATAGTTACATATAATATGCATGGAATAACTAAATACAATATGCATGAACATACAAATACAATATGCACCTCAACAATTAGATAATGCATCTACATTTAAATATATTACATGCACAGAAATAAACTCATATATACCTACAAATGTATAGCAATATTTACATATTATAGGCATAACATTGTTTAAGTTCATTATACATAGGATTTAAGTAAATACTATATGTACAAAATTAGTTAAGCACTTATATTCACAAAAGTATTATATATATACACACATGCTCATGAGTAATTAAATAATTATAACATGCACAAAATTTAATACACACGCTATATTCATAACAGGTAATTACCACATGCGCAATATATAATGAACAAAAATTTGGGGTCTCACTTTTCAGCTACACGAGGCGTGGTCAGGTTTGGCAGGCATAGCAAGTTGAGTCCGAGATTCATTAGCCCGTTTGAGATTCTCAGGCAGATGGGCAGTGTGGCGTACGAGCTAGCTTTACCCCCAGCGCTAGCAAGTGTGCACCCTGTCTTCCACGTGTCTATGCTTAGAAGATATGTGCGGGATCCATCACATGTCATCAGTCATGAGCCAGTGGAGCTTCAGCCAGACTTATCCTATGTAGAGCGACCAGTGGCCATCCTAGATCGTAAGGTTCAGCACCTCAGGAACAAGACTATTGCATTTGTGAAGGTGTTGTGGAGAAATTTCTCACGGGAGGAGGCTACATGAGAGCTTGAGGAGACTATAAAAAAGCAGTATCCACATCTATTTGGTTAGTACTTTTGCTCTAACTTCAAGGATGAAGTTTTCTTTTAGGGGGAGAGGGTGTAAGGCCCTCAATTTCTATGCATTGTATGACTATTTTGATGTTTTATTGTTCTACCCGACACTATTCTTAACGTCAACATCCCTTGACATTAAGGGCTAGTTGACGGCAACTTTTGTGCCATTGACTGTGTGGCCAGAAGATATAGACGTCAACATAGATTGACACATATTTCTGGTTGACGGCAGCTATGTGGCCGTTTACATCTTTGACTGCGTTTGGGATTTCAGATCTGTAACCGACCCATTTTCTCCGGAGATGGATTAGGAAACCGCCCCCAACGGTCAGGACTCTTATGACCTAGGATTCCCATGACTCTATTGCCTATTTAACCAATACATCTCGGCTACGAGAGGACTTTGGTTCAGAAGAGGGGTTTCTAGGTTTCGGGGAGAGAAAAGGGAGAACTTGTGAGGGTTGATCCGGCAATCTTTTGCAAAGGGGAGACTCTACTGAAGGTGGAGAAGCTCTCCTAACGCCGGGGAGTTGACTACATCAGCGAGGAACATCACCTCTTTAGCTTGGCCGAGGAGGGCTTCATCGCCAAAATTCAATCTTTAGGGGTTTTTGGAGAGGCAAGTAGCTTAGGGGTTTCATACCTAGACCTATGACCTAGAGTTTAGGTATTTTTCCGGATTTTAAATTCGTGTCGTGGACCCCCAAATTCCTTATTTTTCTGTGTTCGGTCTGCACTTTCTGCAGACAGGTGGTTGACTGCAACCTTCTTGCCACCAAGTTCTTGAGTTAACCATAATCGATTGTGCCGTTAACCCACCTTGATGGCAATTCCCATGCCGTCAAGTTCATCTGGTTTTACAGAACAGTGGTTTCAATCTATGTAGTGTGATTTTTCAGGAATTTGTGGATGTTTAGATATGCTATAAAATTTCTGGTTGGTCAGGTATGTTTATTAGGTCAAACCATGAATTTTTGTTAAATTTTTTATCACAATTACGAATTATAGAATTTCTGTTAGGAGGAATTGTGCATGTCTTGACAAATTTAAATTTAGAATAAATAGGTATGATGTATGATATTGTTACAAAAAAATTCCATGAATCTAGGGTTAAAGTATACATGTTTTAAGACTGTTAGAACCATCTGTTCACTATCTACCATGTCTAATTGAATTATCTTATTAAATTGCATGAGACCTCTGTTAAATATTAAAAACAGATATAATGTCATGAAAATTTTGGAAAATTAACCATATGATATATTTCATGCATAAAATTTATGGTTAAAATTAGAGTCTGTTCTAACATCTATAAGTACTGTTTGCAATTGTAAAGGCATTAAAAGGGTATATTAAGCATGATTAGTCAAGAAACAGTATTTGTTGTGATTAGTATCATGTTTAGGTACTGTTAAGTATATTTTCTTACTGTTAGACAGCCATGTTATGTTATGAACCTGAAAGATATGTGTTTGCACTATAAGCTTGTGAATGGATCATTAAGAGTATGTAAAATGTTGCTAAGCATGTGATTAAGTGAAATAATGTGATTAAGTGAAATTTGTGCCGAAATTGACACTGCTACCATAGAAGGCTGTGGAGCCGTATTGTAGAAAAGTCCATATGGGAAGGTTCAATTTGTATGTGATATTCTGTGGGCATCAAGATGAAATCCTGGAGGTGGACACGTACCATTGGTTAGGGTGGAGAGGGCTTCTCCCGGTTCTGCGCAGTTACCAAGATTCGTCACTATAATGCCTAGGTGACGGGTATGTGTTATGTGAGATGTGTGTCCTTCTTTATGGTAGTTCGAACTATATGTCACGACAAAAATAATGTGTAAAGATGTGAACTATGTGTGAATGTGTCAAGTGATCGTGTGAAAATGATATGATAATGTGCTACAATGTGAAATAATGTGAAACCGTGTGATCATGTTATATTTATGTTAAAACAGCAAGAAACATGTGTGATTATGTGATATAAAAGCATGTGGAAAGTGATAGATATCATGCTCGGTTTGCTAGTAACCATGTGTTTAATTCCATGATCAAGTTGTTTGGAAAATGTATTATGAATGAGTTGCAATTGATACCATGATGTAAGCTAAGACCATGTGTAGATAACATGTTATAGGTTATTCATTTGTATTTGTTTGTTATGACATGTACCATGTGATAAAATTACTCTTTTGTTAAATTAAATAGCATGAATGTGATGTGTGTAAGGATTGTGCCAATAGGTTACTTGCTGAGTCTTTTGTGAAGACTCATCCTTGCTTTAACATACAGGTGAGATAGGTGTTCCTGTGATTTAGGAGGACGTAGTGAGAAGTGACTCTGAGTTAGAGGAGTAGCGGAGCTTGTGGAAGATTATTTGCTTAGCTTGTACTTTCCATTTGCTAGTATGTGGACAATACTATGTTATGGACTTGTTTAATTATGAACCTTGTTTATTTTCATTGCTACTATATAGACTGTGGGATGTGTGTAATGATGATGCAATAAGAATCTTTTCATTTCCGCTATACTTTCCTTTGTTATTTATGTACATCTCTACCTACTGTGTTGTGTTGGGTACATGTCCCACTGTGATGGCGCACTTTATATCGACGTGGATTGGTATAATCATACCGCTATAAAGAGGGTCGTTACATAACTCCCCCTGAAGAGTTGCCTTATTACAAAACTCATCACAGTTAAATACTCCCCCTCACTGAGTGAATCTCTGGGAAAAGAAGGAGAATGCTCAAAGAATGAATGAGTGATAGGAATTTAGGTGCATCAGAGAATGTGTTGACTCAACCACCATAACTGTTGACCTTATTCAAACCATTTAACCAAGTTTTTGAAAGAAATCTTCCTCCTCAGAAAGCAAACACTGTGAATGTAAGGCCCTCAAATTTTGTGCATATTATATGTTTGTTTAATGCTTTGTGTTCTGCCCGAAATCCCTGTTTAATGTCAACATCGCTTGATGTTAAGAGCAGGTTGACGGCAACTTTTGTGCTGTTGACTGAGTGGCCAGAGGATCTAGACGTCAACATCGATTGACGCCTATTTCCGATTGAGGGCAGCTATGTGGCCGTCTACTTCTCCAGCTGCATTTGGGATTCCAGATCTGAAATGACCCCGTTTTCTCCAGAGATCATTTAGGAAATGCATCCCCAATGGTCAGGACTCCTAATACCTAGGTTTACCCCGACTCTATGCCTATTTAACCTAAGAATCTCAGTTAGGAGAGGACTTTTCTCACCTAGGGCTTTTTGGGTTCCGCGGAGAGAAAAATGGAGACTTTGAGAGGCTTGATCCGGCGATTGAGGGGCTTCTCCGGTAATCTTCTTTGACTGAAAGACTCTTCTGGAGGTGAAGGAGCTCTCCTAACTCCGGGTGATCATCTGTGCAAGCGTGGAGGTCGGATTAAAGCGTAAGGCATCACCTCTTTGGCTTGGATGAGGAGGGATTCATCATGAAAATTAGATCTTCTGAGGTTTTTCTAAAGGCAAGTAACTTAGAGGTTTCATCCCTAGACCTATCCCTTAGAGTTTAGGAATTTTTACGGATTTTAAAATTGTGTCCTGGACCCCCAAATTCTTTCTTTTTCTATGTTCGGTCTGCACTTTTTTGTAGACAGGAGGTTGACAACAACCTTGTTGCCACCAAGTTCATGAGTTAACGGCAATCGATCGTGTCGTTAACCCACCTTGATGGCAAGACCCTTGACGTCCAGTTCATATGTTTTTCTCTGAACAGTGGTTTTGATATGTGTGATATGATTTTCAGGATTTATGGTTGTCTGCACATGCTATAAAAATTTATGGATGTTCAGGTATGATGTTAGGTTAGACCCCGAATTTATGATAATTTTCTTATGATAATTGCGAATTATGGAATTTCTGTTATGGGGAAATATGCATGTTTTGACAAATTTAAATTCAGAATAAATAGAATTGATGCATGATAATGTTGCAGGAAATTTTAATGAACTTAGGGCTACTATTTACATGTTCTAAAATTGTGAGAACCGACTGTTTACTGTCTTTCATGTTTAAAGTGGAATATCTTATTAAATTGCACGAGATACCTGTTAAATGTTAAAAAATAGAGTTACTATCACTAAAATTCTAAAAAAATAGTCATATGATATGTTCTATGTGTAGGGTTTATGGTTAAAATTTGGGACTTTTCTGATATCTGTAGGTACTGTTTGTAATTATCAAGATATTAAATAGCATATTAAGCATGATTGTTTAAGAAAAGGTCTTTTCAGTGATTAGTATCATGTTTAGGTACTATTATGCATGATTTGATACTATTAGACAGTCATGATAGGTTCTGTAAACTGAAGCATATGTGTTCGAATAGTATGCATATGAATGAACCAATAAGTGCATATAAAATGATGTTTATCATGTGATTAAGTTAGACAACGTGATTAAGTGAATATGTGCCGAAATTGACACTGCTACCATAGAAGGCTGTGGAGCCGTACTGTAGAAAAGTATCTATGGGAAGGCTCAATGTGTATGTGATATCCTGTGGGCATCAAGATGAAATCTTGGAGGTGGATATGTACCACTGGTTAGGGTGGAGAGGGCTTCTCCCAGTTCTGCGTAGTTACCAAGATTTGTCACTATAATGCCTAGGTGACGGGTATGTGTTATGTGATATGTGGGTCCTTTTTTATAGTGGTTCGGACTATGTGTCACGGCAAATAATGTGTAAAAGTGTGAAATATGTGTAAATGTGCAAAGTGTTCATGTGAAAGAGATGTGTAAATGTGTTACAATGTGAAATGATGTGAAACCATGTGAATATGTTTTATTTATGTTAAAATAGCAAGAAAAAGATGTGATTATGTGATATAAAAGCATGTGAAAAGTGTTAGATATCATGCTAGGTTTGTTAGTAACCATGTGCTTAATTCCGTGATCAATTTGTTTAGAAACATAATGTGAATGAATTGCAATTGATATCATGAATCAAACTAATGACCATGTGTAGAAAGCATGTTATAGATTATTCATATGTACTTGTCTATTTTGACATGAACCATGTTGTAAGATTTCTATTGTTGTTAAATTGGATAGCATGAATGTGATATGTTTAAGGATGTGCCAATGGGTTGCTTGCTGAGTCTTTGTGAAGACTCATACTTGCTTTAACATACAGGTGTCCCCGTGCTTGAGGAGGACATTGTGAGGAGCGACTCCGAGTGAGAGGAGTAGCTATGCTTGTGGAGACTATTTGCTAGATTGTACTTTCTTTCACTAGTATATGGACAATGGTGTTATGTTATGGACTTGTATAATTGTGGACTTTGGTGTATTTTCATGCTACTATATAGACTGTGGAATGTGTGAATGACGATGGAATAAGATTATCTTTTATTTCCGCTATACTTCTTTTGTTATTTATGTACATCTCTACCTACTGTGTTGTGTTGGGTACATGTCCCACTGTGACAGCGCCCTTTATATTGATGTGGATTGGTATAATCCTACCGGTATAAAGAAGGTCGTTACAAAGATTGGTATCAGAGCAACAGGTTGAGATTGTACATGAATAAGCCATCATCTACACAATATTGCAAAGTTTTTATAAAATTAGTCCATATATGTGGAAAATACTTAATAATGGATTAAAGATAGTTAAGAAAATTGTTAGGGCTAAGTAACTTAGATTCTAACTAAGTTAATTGTTATACATGCAATGGCTATCCGTGGTAGACGCAGTACCCAGGCTCGGGAGGCCGAGCAGAGCTGTGAGGAGAGGGGTGAGCAGCAGGCCCCAGCACCCCAGGGTCCTACGGTACTTCCTCCACCACCACCTGTGGATTATGGCGTATTCATGCAAGGGCTAGCCCAGGCGATGCAAACTCAGGCTCAAACGTAGGCTGCACTGTAGGCTCAGTTGCAGGCACAGGTTAGAGTTGTTAAATAGGGAGTAGTCTATTTGTTGGTTGTATTATTGTTTATGTGTTGCTTGTTGTCTCAGGATCAGGCTCCAGCTCTAGTTCCCAAGAGGCATGGCCATGGTGGTTCGTCCATCATGGAGAGGTTTAAGAGGATGGCTCTGCTTTCTTTTAAGGGGGAGAGTCAGCCCCTTCTAGCAGAGAGCTAGATGAGAGAGGTGGAGAAGATCTTCCAGGCTATCAGGTGTGCAGAAGAGGACAACGTTAGCCTGGCTACTTACATGCTACAAGTACTTAGAGTATATGTACTTGTGTAAGGTTAAGATTTTAGTTTGGATGGTGCTTATGAGTTGTATTTTGCAGGAGAGAGGTGATGTTTGGTGGGCCTCTATGCTACGTATGAGGTACGAGGATGGTGCTATTTTGGTAACTTGGGCCGAGTTTACTAGACTCTTTCGGGCCAAGTTCATCCTCAAGCACATCCAAGACAAGATGGAGCAGGAGTTCCTATCTCTCACACAGGGCTCCATGATGGTTCTGGAGTATGAGGACAGGTTTGCCGAGCTTTCCATGTATGCTCCTCATATTGTTGCAGATGAGCACAGAAAAGCCAAGAAGTTTGTGATGGGGCTCAAACCATCACTCAGGTCGAGATTGGTTGTTTTTGACCATAGGACGTTGGATGAGGCTCTCAACGTAGCATGCAGGCAGGGGAGCGAGATGGATTAGTACATAGAAGAGAAGAGGGCAGCTCAGAAGAGGTCATCGTCACCTTTCTAGAGGTAGGACAAGAAGAAGACAGTGGTGTACCATTCGCCACAGTGTCCAGCAGTTTCAAGTCAGCAAGCGGTTGTACCATAGTCACCCAGCTTCAGGCCGAGCGACAAGAAGGCGTGTCCCCATTGCGGAAGGGCACATGGCGGTATCGAGTGTTGGAAGCTTGGAAGGAAGTGTCTGAAGTTTGGCAGCACCGAGCGCCAGATCAGAGATTGCCCCAGACTTCAGCAATTTGCTCAGAGAGGAGCGCTAGCCCCAGCAGTGGCACCAGTGACAGGGAGACTAGGAAGGCCTCTGGCCCTAGCCTGTGTGTTTGCACTAGCTCGTGAGGACGCAGAGCAGGCCGAGAATGTCACTGAAGGTACAGTTCTAGTTATGGGTGTGCAGGCTCGAGTGTTGTTTGATACGGGTGCTACACACTCGTTTATTTCCAAGCGATTTGCTATGCAGTTAGCAGCAGAATCTGAAGTGGAGGCAGAAGAGTTAGAGGTTCTCTTGTCTGTGCACACACCAGTAGGTACGGTAGCGACCAAGAAGTGCATTCCATCCTTACCTGTGTGCATTGAGGAGCGAGGCTTGTTCGGGTGATTCTACTTGCTCAAGATGAATGACTATGATGCTATACTTGGTCTGAATTGGCTTGGGGAGAACTATGCCTTGGTTGATTGCAGAGGGAAGAAGATTACTTTCTATATTCCTGGAGAGGATGAGTTCTTACATCTGTTGCCAAGGAATCTAGCGGGAAGGTTTGTGATCTCCGCCATGAAGGCTATGAAGATGATGAACAAGGGTTGTGATGCTTTTTTTGTTAGCGTGGTCTTAGTTCCTAAGATTGATCAGTCACCTACCCTGGAGGAGATCGAGGTTGTGCAAGAGTTTCCAGACATGTTCCCTAATGATTTGTCTGGATTGCCACCAGCAAGAGAGATAGAGTTTACTATAGAGTTGCTTCCAGGCACCTCACCTATCTCTAAGGCTCCTTACCGAATGGCACCAACAGAGTTAGACGAGTTGAGGAAGCAGTTGCAGGATTTGCTCGATAAGGGGTTCATTCGCCCTAGTGTGTCACCATGGGGCACACCTGTGTTATTTGTGAAGAAGAAATATGGTTCCCTCAAGCTGTGCATTGATTACAGGAAGCTCAATCAGGTGACAGTGAAGAACAAGTACCCCTTGCCGCGCATAGATGATTTGTTTGATCAGCTGCAAAATGCATCCGTGTTTTCCAAGATTGATCTGCGGTCTGGCTACCATCAGTTGAGGATCAAGGGAGAGGATGTGTCCAAGACGGCGTTCAGGACTCGCTATGGACATTATGAGTTCCTTGTGCTTCCATTTGGTCTGACTAACACCCCTGCAGCATTCATGGATCTCATGAATAGGGTGTTTAGGCAATATTTCGATAGCTTTGTAGTGGTGATCATAGACGATGTGTTAGTCTATTCCCCTGATGAGGCTACACACCGTGAGCATCTGAGGATTGCTCTAGAGGTTCTTTGAGAGCACAAGTTGTATGCTAAGTTCAGGAAGTGCGACTTCTGGATGCACAAGGTTCATTTCCTTGGGCATGTTATCTCAGGCGTTGGAGTTGTTGTTGATCCGGCGAAGGTTCAGACGGTGTTAGAGTGGGAGACTCCGAGGACACCATCTGAGATTAGAAGTTTTCTTGGGTTAGTAGGCTATTACATGTGATTCATTGAAGGCTTCGCCTCTATTGCTGCACCTTCGACTAAGCTAACTAGGAAAGGGGTTAAGTATGTGTGGTCTGATGATTGTGAGAGCAGTTTCCAGTTGCTGAAGATGAGGTTTACGTCCTATGTTGATCTTGCCTAGTGGTGCAGAGGGTTTTGCTATCTATTCTGATGCTTCTCAGATAGGCCTTGGTTGTGTGTTGATGCAGCATGGCAAGGTAGTTGTCTATGCTTCTCGCCAACTAAAGGAGCATGAGCGTAACTATCCGACCCATGATTTGGAATTAGCGGCTGTGGAGAGGGCTTCTCCCGGTTCTGTGCAGTTACCAAGATTCATCACTATAATGCCTAGGTGACGGGTATGTGTTATGTGATATGTGTGTCCTTATTTATGGTGGTTTGGACTATGTGTCACCGTAAATAATGTGTAAAAGTGTGAAATATGTGTAAATGTGCAAAAGTGTTCATGTGAAAGAGATGTGTAAATGTGTTACAATGTGAAATGATGTGAAACCATGTGAATATGTTTTATTTATGTTAAAATAGCAAGAAAAAGATGTGATTATGTGATATACAAGCATGTGAAAAGTGTTAGATATCATGCTAGGTTAGTTAGTAACCATGTGTTTAATTCTATGATCAATTTGTTTAGAAACATAATGTGAATGAATTGCAGTTGATATCATAAATCAAACTAATGACCATGTGTAGAAAGCATGGTATAGATTATTCATATGTACTTGTCTATTTTGACATTAACCATGTGGTATGATTTCTCTTGTTGTTAAATTAGATAGCATGAATGTGATATGTGTAAGGATGTGCCAATGGGTTGCTTGTTGAGTCTTTGTGAAGACTCATACTTGCTTTAACATAAAGGTGAGATAGGTGTCCCCGTGCTTGAGGAGGACATTGTGAGGAGCGACTCCGAGCGAGAGGAGTAGCTGTGCTTGTGGAGACTATTTGCTAGATTGTACTTTCTTTCACTAGTATGTGGACAATGGTGTTATGTTATGGACTTGTATAATTGTGGACTTTGGTTTATTTTCATGCTACTATATAGACTGTGGAATGTCTGAATGATGATGGAATAAGATTATCTTTTATTTCCATTGTACTTCTTTTGTTATTTATGTACATCTCTATCTACTGTGTTGTGTTGGGTATATGTCCCACTCTTACGGCGCCCTTTATATCGATGTGGATTGGTATAATCGTACCAGTAAAAAGAGGGTCGTTACAGTGAAAACTCATCTTTCTTAGCTTGCCCAGCTTTTCTGATAACAACTGAATCAATTATAAACCATTTCCAGACATTGTTATTCCTCTTAGAAGAATGGGTTCATGAAACTCATGCTATTTAAGATAAAAAGCTCCCCATAACTAAATGCAGCAAAATTGATGTGTAATGATCAATCAACAAACAATGTGACGGCCCTCAGTATACCGGTACGGTCATACCGACCCACGTCGATATAACGAGAGTCCTCACAGTGGGACATTTACCCAACGATACAAACAGCTGAGATACACGCGAATATATATAACAGAGTAGCGGAAGTAAAAGAGAACTATCTCCATTCATTCATCATCCACATTAAACATACATGCAGTTTACAATTTGCAAAAAGGAAGTAAAATTTACATGATTTAAATTGCTGAAATAGAAATACAAAATGTCCACATATTACATTCTTTTCAAGATAATCCTAATACAATGTTCAAGTACATACGACGAAGTACACAATCACAAAGGAAACTCCAAGTAACTAGTCTCCGCGCTCGGAGTCCGTCTCCACCGTCTCCTCCAACAGTGTCGTATCACCAACTACACCTGTACGCCGAAGCAAGGAGTGAGTCCAGAGACTCAGCAAGCAACACTATACATGATATACACGTACAAGTCCTAGTGGTTTCTACAAGCACATACAATTAGCAACACATAGCATGCTAGTCCATTTAAGTTTCAACCTATCATGATGGTTCTACAATTTTACACCTAACACATGCTTTCAGGTTTCAAAATATAACATTCACCTATCACATGGTCTCTAATCCATTCACTTATGAACTTTAACCTTATAAAGAACCAAACATGAGAGTTATCCACATGGACAATTTACATATATGAACGTGGAACATAGTTAGCATGGAATCCACATGTTCTTAAGTACCTACATAACTTTTTCACATGCTTTAGGTTGCTGATTTCACATGGTTCAAAGACTATAAACCTACACATGAAAGCTACAAAGTGGCTTAGAACATAACACATGAACTATCCATCATGCCACTTTGCACACATACTCATTAATTGTTCCTAATCATGGATTCTAAACACTTTGCACACATAAACACAAGAAGGATAACATGCATTTTCTGAATTCACATGGTTTCAGATTTAGCCTCTCATGGTTTCAATAACACATTGCACATCTAGATTTTCACATTTTCCTTTTTCACATGGTTACACTTTACACATACACATTCACATGTCACTTACACATTTACACATGGTCACATACACTTTACACATTACACTTTACACATGTTTTAGTGCCGTGACACATAGTCCAAACCACCAAAGAAGGACACATTCACATCACATAACACATAGGCACCATCTAGGCAATGCAATGGTGACTCTTGGACTGCGCAGACCGGGAGAACAAGTCTCCACCCTAACCAGTGGTACTTGTCCACCTCCAGGATTTCCCCCTAATGCCCTTAGGGTCACTTAACACAATGAACTTTCTCAGGGGGACTTTTCCCGATACAGCTCCACTGCCTTCTCGGAAGCAGTATCACATTGGCACAGTTTACACTTTTACACATTTAACGTTTTACACATGGTTTTACACTTGGCACTCTTCATTTCATTCACACTTTCTTACTCACATGAACACCTCTGTTTTTTTTTTTTTTCCTAACATGGTACTACAGAGTTTTCAAGATTTAACACATAGTAAACACACCCATCATGCTGTTTTAAACAAAATAAAATCACATTACGATCATATATATACGAATTATTCACAATTTACATGAAAACACATAACTTTTTATTTACTGTTCCAATTGACCTGAAATTTTAACCACATGCTGATTTCTAGTTCCAAATCATACCCTCAAGTTTTCAGATTTTTCTGAGCTAAATAGGATTTACAGAAAATCAAATACCTAATTAGCATATTATTCACAATTTAAGCTAACATGGGTCTAACACATTTGAAATTCATCCACTTACTGTTTTGCACAGAAAATACTAATGCATGATTTCGGAATACAACTTCATCCTAATTCATACATCTATAAATCAATTACCACAACCGCTTTTGCATGTTTTTAACTTTACCGAACCGAACTTTATTTACGATTCCACAAGCATGCATAATTTCCAAAATTTCAGAATCTACATACATGCCCCACAAATCTTCATGAATAGACTGAAAAAAAGATATTCAACAAATCCTAATCATGGAACATTGATTCGCAAAATTTTTCCACAAGTTATGCTCACAAGCCTACAAGACATTATTGCCCCACATTCACCATCACACCACATTCAATCCACAACCACAATGCACAATATACATAGCTTATAGAAATACCATATATCCTCATCACGAAAATCATAACGAAATTAACGTATAGAAGGGACAGAACAGCTCACTGTTCTGTCCTGAAGAACTAGACGGCGGTCTCTGGCCGCTGACTCAGAGTCAGCGGCAGGGTCGATGGACGCCAAGGAGGAACTGGGCGTCCAGGGACCTTGCCGTTTACTCAGGTCTGTGCAGAAACACAGACCCGAGCTCTGAAATTTGGGTGAAATGGAGGGTCTAGGACTCGAGGGAAATTCCATAAAAATTATAAAAACCTCCTAGACTCATACGGGGATACCATAGATAGGTCACTTGCCTTTCAAAAATTCTTCTAGGGGATTTAGAGGCTTGGTGAAGACCTCCTTGGGCAGTCCCAAGAAGTTGCAGAAGCACCTCCAAGATCGCCTTCCTCCGGGCTTCTGGTTGATCTCCTCGCCGAGGGGATGATGGGGAAGCCTTCCCCTTTGCTTCAGCTCCCTCCTTGATGCAGAAGATCTCCAAAACCAGCTTCAAAGGGTCGGATTTTAAGGGTTCAAACTGGGGTTTTTCTCACAGAGCTCTAGGGTTTTTCTTTTTCACCTCTCTCCTCTTGCAAGGGTGAAGGGGAAGAATGGGGTGAGCCAATTCGGGTTCAGACCTAAAGAGGGTCTTTCCCCCACTCACTAGGGTGATGGGACACCCTCAGAGCCGTTGGGGGACATCCCCCAATTGTTGCCATACCTTGTTTCAGAAGATAGCAGCTCTGCTACGCATGCAGGCCAGAGAAGTTGACGTCCATATCGCTGGACGCCGGAATTAGGGTTGGCGTCCAGGGTTGGACGCTAACACCACCTCAACGGCCTGGGGATTGACGCCAATAGGGCCTTCGGCCAGAACCCTAATTTATGCAGAAAACCATGCATACCAAGCTTCTATACATGCAATATGTACATGGTACTATATTCACACTATCATCGTGCAATACATACATTATTTATGTTCAATATAAACACATGCACACGTATTTATACTATTTTAAATATCCACGTAAAATACGTACATACATACTCAACACAATATACACACATAAATACGAAAAATACGACGAAAATTCGAGGGTCTTACACCCTCTCCCCCTTAAAGAAACTTCGTCCTCGAAGTTAGAATGACACTACTCAAACAAAAGGGGATACTTCTTCTTCATCGCATCCTCAAGCTCCCACGTAGCCTCCTCACGCGAGAAGTTCCGCCATAGAACTTTCACCGACGCGATACTCTTGTTCCGGAGATGCTGAACCTTCCGGTCAAGAATGGCTACTGGCTGCTCGACCTACGAAAGATCTGGCTGGATCTCCACGGGCTCATGACTAATCACATGAGATGGATCTCGGACATACTTCCTGAGCATAGATACGTGGAATACCGGGTGAACGCTGGCCAAAGCTGGGGGTAAAGCTAGCTCGTACGCTACGTTGCTCAAACGTCGGAGAATCTCATATGGGCCAATGAACCTAGGGCTTAGCTTGCTATGCCTGCCAAATCTGACAACTCCACGAGTAGGCGATATCTTCAAGAAGACATGATCGCCAACCTCGAACTCCAAATCCTTTCTCCTGTTGTCGGCATAACTCTTCTGCCTGTCCTGTGCTGCAACAAGCCTTTTCCTGATAAGCTGAATCTTATCCGAAGTTTCCTGAACCAACTCCGGTCCGATCAACTGCCTATCACCAGTCTCCTCCCAACATAGCGGAGATCTGCAGGGCCTACCATACAATGCCTCGAATGGAGCCATTCCAATACTAGCATGAAAGCTGTTGTTGTATGCGAACTCCACAAGAGGTAAATGACGCTCCCAATCATCTTTCCAATCCAGAACACACGCTCTCAACATATCCTCGAGCGTCTGGATAGTCCTCTCGGACTGTCCATCGGTCTGGGGATGAAACGCCGAACTGAGCTTAAGCTCCGAACCTAACGCATCCTGAAGACCCTTCCACAATCTCGAAGTGAATCTCGGATCTCGATCCGAAATGATCGACTTCGGCACACCATGCAATCTAACGATACCGCTAACATACAATCTAGCTAAGCTCTCTACTGACTGCTTCTTCTTCATAGGTAAGAAATGAGCAGTCTTCGAGAATCTATCTACAACTACCCAAATCGAGTCATTGCCCCTTCTAGATCGAGGCAAACCCGATACGAAATCCATAGTGACAGCTTCCCACTTCCATACGGGGATATCCATCCTCTGCATAAGGCCGGATGGTCGCTGCCGCTCGGCTTTCACCTGCTGACATACTAGACATCTAGACACATAATCCGCAACATCCTTCTTCATGCCGGACCACCAAAATGATCTCTTCAGGTCTTGATACATCTTAGTGTTACCCGGATGAATAGAGAATCGCGATCTATGAGCCTCCGCTAACACATGCTCACGAACATCTACTACATCGGGGACACAAACGCAGTGCTGAAATCTAATCACACCATCCTCATCACGAGCAATGCCCGCCTTACCCACTAACTCTAACAATCTAGGATCGGCTTTCTGCTGCTCAATCACCTCATCCAAGACTGAGGATCTAAGGGATAGCTGATCTACAAAAGCCTGACACAACGATGGCTCTAACTCGGTCATAGAGTACGCTGCATCCTCCAACATCTTCCAATCCTGCTGGAGCGAAGATCTCTTCCTACTATGAGCATCCGCTACGACGTTCGCCTTTCCAGGATGATACTGAAGGTCGAAGTCATAGTCCTTCAAGAACTCAATCCATCTTCTCTGCCTCAGGTTTAATTCCTTTTGGGAGAAAAGATACCTCAAGCTCTTGTGGTCGGTAAACACCTCAAATCTGACACCATAAAGATAGTGCCTCCAGATCTTTAGTGCATGAACCATAGCTGCTAGCTCTAAATCATGAGTCGGATAGTTCCTCTCATGCTCCTTCAGCTGACGAGAAGCATAAGCTACTACCCTCTCTTGCTGCATGAGCACACAGCCTAAACCAATCCGAGAAGCATCCGTATAAATGGCAAAGCCTTCTAAACCACTGGGCAATACCAATACCGGAGCAGAAGTAAGCTTAGCCTTCAATAGCTGAAAGCTGCGTTCACATGCCTCGGACCATACAAACTTCTCCCCCTTTCTGGTCAGCTTTGTCATAGGGGCGGCGATGGATGAGAAACCCTCAATGAATCGCCGATAGTAACCAGCTAACCCAAGGAAACTACAAATCTCCGAAGGAGTCTTGGGAACATCCCAATCCATAACTGCCTGGATCTTTGCTGGATCAACAGCTACACCAGCGCCGGAGATAGCATGCCCGAGAAAGTGAACCTCGCGCAACCAGAACTCGCACTTGCTGTACTTTGCATACAGTTTGTGCTCACGGAGAACCTCTAACACTAACCTCAAATGCTGACGATGTGTGGCCTCATCCGGAGAATAGACCAACACGTCATCAATAAACACAACAACAAAACTATCTAAATACGGACTGAACACCCGGTTCATGAGATCCATGAACGCTGCAGGGGCGTTGGTCAATCCGAAGGGAAGAACCAAAAACTCATAATGTCCATAACGGGTTCTAAATGCCGTCTTGGACACATCCTCACTCTTAATCTTCAACTGATGATAACCAGATCGCAAGTCAATCTTGGAAAAGACTGATGCCTCTCGCAACTGGTCAAACAGATCATCAATCCGAGGTAAGGGATACCTGTTCTTCACAGTCAACTGGTTTAGCTTCCTATAATGGATGCACAACCGAAGTGACCCGTCCTTCTTCTTGACGAATAATACAGGTGCGCCCCAAGGGGAAACACTGGGGCGAATAAATCCCTTATCGAGCAATTCCTGCAATTGCTTCCTCAACTCGGCTAATTCTGCAGGGGCCATCCGATATGGGGCCTTCGAGATAGGAGAGGTGCCTGGAAGCTGTTGAACCACTCTCTATTTGTTCTTGTATTTTGGTGATAATAAAATTTATGATGTAACTTAAATTGAATATTTTGTTTCATCTGTGTCGCATCAATCTCATAGCAAATGCTAAGTCTTTCATTGATGCAATATATGGCGCACTAAAATGATAAAATCGATGTTTAATCAATATACATCGATTTCTGTTTAAAGTGCCAAAGTATCAAGCGCCGCAACGATTTGTTAAGAAATCGATGCCATAACGATTTCTTCTGTAAAGCGCAAGAAGTCGATGCCATAACGATTTGATAAGTGGCCATAACGATTTCTTCTTTGAGCGTATTGATTTGATAAGAAGTCGTTCCCATAACGATTCCTTAAGTGACCGAAATGATTTTCCAAGAAGTCGATGCCATAACGATTTCATAAGTATTCGCAACGATTTCTTTAGAAGCCATAACGTTTTGTTAAGAAGTCGATGCCATAACGATTTCTTCTTTGAGCGCAGTGATTTGGTAAGAAATCGTTCCCATAACGATTTGTTAAGAAATCGTTCCCATAACGATTTCATAAGTCATGCTCATAACGATTTCTTCATGGATTCTGTTCAAACTCAGATTGCCTTTATATTTCAAATATGCTTGGCGCTTAAATGAAAAGTCTAATATCTTCTGACAAAAAGCTGCATGCATATTTCAGAATCTTGTCAAAAAGATATGACCTACTATTTTCAGTATGTTAGCAGAAGCACAGTACCATGCATCGTTTATCATAAACACTCTTTTATGCTAACACTCTCTTCTATGCTCACAGACATCGAAGACCATCAGAGTCTGATTAAGACAAATGAAGAGAAAGATCAGCAACGACTAGAAGAGCTCCAACGGATCTCTTCAACGGATCTATTCTAAAGCTGCTCAATATAAAAGATGGAGCATTGCTGAAGAACAACAAGAGCCTTTTCCTGAATATCTTTGAAGGAGTGTACATCTGTGAGAAGCACCTTCACGCCACATACACTCAAGGAAAGAGAGAAAGAGCCTGAGCCAAGAAGAAGCATTCAAAGCATTTCAAGCTCTCAAGCTTCCAAGCTTTCAAGCATTCGAGCCTTCTTTTCTCTCTTCTGTTTCTCTCCGAGCTTATTGTATATCTGGGGAGAGTTTGGGACTGTGAGCTTTACATGAGTGTTCATCTTGTAAGGTCTCTCAGTCTGATCTTTCTAAGAAAGATCTGTGTCCAGCTGTAGGACTGTATACAGTTGTTAACCCAGCTAGGGGTTGGTGTCTAGCAGAACCTAACTGGGGTTTGTACCAGTTGTTAACCCAGCTAGGGGTTGGTGTCTAGCAGAACCTAACTGGGGTTTGTACCAGTTGTTAACCCAGCTAGGGGTTGGTGTCTAGCAGAACCTAACTGGGGTTTGTTCCAGGAGGTTGGCTTCTTTACCTGTAAGAGAAGTGGGCTGCCTTCTTGCCCGGGAAAGAGAAGAAGACCTGGTGGGGGATCCAGGGTGTTGTAAGGTCCATAAGGGGGACTGTACCCTTGGTTAGTGAAATCCCAAGAGTTTGCTTGGGGACTGGACGTAGGACTTCCATGTGGGAAGGGCTGAACCAGGATAAATCTCATGTGTCCTTGTGTGATTGTTTATTTGCTTCCGCACTGCACTCTCTATCACACTGAACTAACCAAGCTTTCAAGTGTTATTTTCTGTGTTTAAGATTCTATTTCAGATTTCAGAAAAACCTATTCACCCCCCCTCTAGGTTGGCTTGCTGCCGTACCAAAAGGGCCAACAAGTGGTATCAGAGCGAGGTTGCGGGTTCGATTCCCCCGGGTGCCGCTGGGGGGGAGTTTGTTGGTTAATTGCCATCGACTCCCTTAGGGAATCGCTGCCACTATGCTGTTATGGGGCAGCATAGTGACATCGGGGCCGGCAACCCAACCCGCCGTAGGGGTAAAACCCTGTGCGAAGCCCCTCATGCCGACCACAGCGTTGACGTGGTGCTTTGCGCTTCCGCCTTAAAGATTTGGCTACCGCCTTCACTACCAACTCGAGCTTTTGGTGCAACGGTAAGGGGCTCGGTCCAACAAGTGGTATCAGAGCGGGTCTCTGAACTTTCAAAGAAGATCCAACGATCTTAGAGTAAAGATCTATGGCAGCTCAAGGATATGCTGAAGGTCAATCAGTCACCAGACCTCCATTCTTTGATGGAGAAGATTATCAACACTGGAAGATAAGGATGGAATGCTTCATTCGAGGCACAGACTTTGATCTGTGGCAGGTAATTGAGGTAGGTGATTTTGTTTTTATCCCTGCTGAAAACACTACTACTATCACAGCAGCGGATAAGATAAAGTTATCACTAAACTTTAAAGCTAAGAACTATTTATGTTGCGCTTTATCCAAAAAGGAATTCAGTAGAGTATCTACATGTATATCTGCTAAAGATATGTGGGACAAATTGAAGCTCACATATGAAGAAATACCCACTACGGATGAAATACCTACTGATGCTCAAGTGTTTAAAGAAACAAGACAGGAAGCTATAACTCCATCATCTTCAACTGTCGCCATTCAAAAGGAGCAACAGGAAGGACCTCATGATGTCATCCTTCCACCTGAAGAAGAAGAGTTAAAGGAGGAACCTCAGAGTGAGGGGGAGCCTCATATCCTTTTCGAAAAGGACATCTCTGAGGAAATAAGCACTGAAGAAGCTTCTGACAATGAAAAAGCTGAGGATAAAGCTCATAAAATCCAAGTAACTTCTCAGGAGACATCTTCTGTAAACAACTCCTCAGGTAGCTTCAACATTAAAGAAGAAAATGCCTATCTACTCTTGATGAACAAAAGGAAAAGGCATTCAAATGGGTATGGTTAGAGGATGCTCAAAAACATCCGATTGGTGACTACCAACTCTTCACTTCATTCTAATCTGAAGAGGAAGTAGTCATCCTTTAGTTTTAGTTTTGTATTTTTAATGTACATTTATGTTTGTTATATTCAGTAAGCTACAATGCTACTAACAGTGTTTGCAAGTTTTCTGTTAAGATGTATGCAGATAAAAATCTTGAAGACTTGACAAACAACATGTCAAAGGTCAAGAGCAACAAGATCAGACTTGCCTCACATTAAACAACTGTATACAGTCCTACAGCTAGGGGTTGGTGTCTAGCAGAACCTAACTGGGGTTTGTACCAGTTGTTAACCCAGCTAGGGGTTTGTGTCTAGCAGAACCGCACTGGGGTTTGTTCCAGGAGGTTGGCTTCTTTACCTGTAAGAGAAGTGGGCTGCCTTCTTGCCCGGGAAAGAGAAGAAGACCTGGTGGGGGATCCAGGGTGTTGTAAGGTCCATAAGAGGGACTGTACCCTTGGTTAGTGAAATCCCAAGAGTTTGCTTGGGGACTGGACGTAGGACTTCCATGTGGGAAGGGCCGAACCAGGATAAATCTCCTGTGTCCTTGTGTGATTGTTTATTTGCTTCCGCACTGCACTCTCTATCACACTGAACTAACCAAGCTTTCAAGTGTTATTTTCTGTGTTTAAGATTCTATTTCAGATTTCAGAAAAACCTATTCACCCCCCCTCTAGGTTGGCTTGCTGCCGTACCAAAAGGGCCAACAGAAGCAACTCTATAGTGAACTCTATCTCCCTATCCGGTGGCAATCCAGACAAGTCATCGGGAAAGACATCTGGAAAGTCCTGCACCACATCGATCTCTGCAAGAGTCAGTGACGAACCAGCATCGGGTACTAGCATAACGCTGGCAAGAAATGCGTCACAACCCTTGTTCACCATACGCATCGCCTTCATGGTAGAGATGACTAACTTCCCCGCTAAGTTCTTTGTCAAGGGATGAGAGAACTCATCCTCACCAGGAATGCGGAAAACAATCTTCTTCCTACGACAATCCACTAACGCATAGTGCTCCTCTAGCCAATCCAGACCAAAGATACAATCATAGTCCTTCATCTTTAGCAAGAAGAAACACCCATCTAGGAATCTATCCTCAATGCACACAGGTAACGACGGAATGCACTTCCTAGTCGATACCATGCCCGCAGGGGTGTGCACAGACATAGGGACCTCTAACTCCTCAGACTCTATGCCTGACTCTAGGGCTAACTGCCTAGCGAACCTCTCGGAAATGAACGAGTGAGTAGCACCCGTATCAAACAAAACCCGAGCGTGCACACCGAAAAGTAAAACTGTACCTTCGGTGACATGCTCCGCCTGCTCGGCGTCCTCACGAGCTAAAGCAAACACTCGAGCTGGGGCTCGAGGCCTTCCTGGTCGTCCTGTAGCTGGCGCGGCTGCCGCTACTGCTGGTACTGGCGCTCCTCGCTGAGCTTCCTGCTGAAGCCTCGGGCAATCCTTGATCTTATGGTCGCTGCTCCCACACTTTAGGCATCTACCCGCTATTAACCAACACTCCGAACCTCCATGGGTCTTCCCACAATGGGGACACTCCTTCTTCGCACCGGGGGAACGTACAGAGGGTACCTGATAGTTGCTGACTGCCACTTGTTTCTGCGGTGTCTGGTACACCGTCTTCCTCTTGTCTTGCCGCTGGAAAGTCGCTGCCGGCCTCTTCTGCGAAGCCTTCTTCTCCTCTAGATACTGCTCCATTTCTCCCTCCTGTCTGCAGGCTGCGCTGAGGGCCTCGTCTAGCGTGCGGTGGTCGAACGCCACGAGCCTCGTCCTCAGGGATGGTTTGAGACCCATCACGAATTTCTTGGTCTTCCTGCGCTCATCCTCTACTATGTGCGGTGCATATTTAGAGAGTTCAGAAAACCTTGCCTCGTATTCCAGGACGGTCATCGATCCTTGCGTCAGGGAAAGGAATTCTTGCTCCATCTTGTCCTGGATGTGCTCTGGGACGAACTTGGCTCGGAAGAGCCTCACGAACGCGTCCCACGCCACATCTACTGCTCCGTCCTCGAAGCGCGTACGCAGTAGGGAGGACCACCATACATCAGCTCTCTCCTGCAACACACCTTCATAAGCTCTAACTAACAAATAACAACCAACATTCAAGCACAAACTAAAGCATACCTGTAGCATGTAGGTGGCTAAGGTCACCTTGTCCTCGTCAGGACACCTGATAGCTCGGAAGATTTTCTCGATCTCCCTCATCCAGCTTTCTGCTATTAGCGGATCACTCTCCCCCTTAAAAGAGGGTGGGGTCATCCTCTTGAACCGCTCCATGATGGGAAGTCCACCACGGTCCTGAGCTGGGGCCTGAGCCTGCTACATTAAACAACAAGCAATATACAATAAACACAATATCATACAATTCAAATAGCAGACTACTTAGGTTGTTTCATTATTCTACCTGGGCCTCCAACTGGGCCTGAAGTGCTGCCTGAGTGTGTGCCTGGGTCTGCATGGCTTGCACCAGACCTTGCATGAACACCCCATAATCCACTGGCGGTGGTGGGGGAAGCACAGGACCCTGTGGGGCCGGGGCCTGCTGCTCCGCCCGCTCCTCACGCCTCTGCTCGTCGTCGCGAGCTGGCGCACCTCCACGTCGTCCACGGGAAGCCATGGCTGTAATAAAATTTCAGCCACCATTAGAGCTAGGTTACTAAGTTTTCTAACCATTTTCTTATCTATTTTTCACTTCTTATTAGTGTTTTCTACACATGTGGACATACTTAGCATGCAATGGGAATGATGACTTAGTTATATTCATGTGTAATCTCAACCGGTCGCTCTGATACCAATCTCTGTGACGGCCCTCAGTATACCGGTACGGTCATACCGACCCACGTCGATATAGCGAGAGTCCTCACAGTGGGACATTTACCCAACGATACAAACAGCTGAGATACACGCGAATATATATAACAGAGTAGCGGAAGTAAAAGAGAACTATCTCCATTCATTCATCATCCACATTAAACATACATGCAGTTTACAATTTGTAAAAAGGAAGTAAAATTTACATGATTTAAATTGCTGAAATAGAAATACAAAATGTCCACATATTACATTCTTTTCAAGATAATCCTAATACAATGTTCAAGTACATACGACGAAGTACACAATCACAAAGGAAACTCCAAGTAACTAGTCTCCGCGCTCGGAGTCCGTCTCCACCGTCTCCTCCAACAGTGTCGTATCACCAACTACACCTGTATGCCGAAGCAAGGAGTGAGTCCAGAGACTCAGCAAGCAACACTATACATGATATACACGTACAAGTCCTAGTGGTTTCTACAAGCACATACAATTAGCAACACATAGCATGCTAGTCCATTTAAGTTTCAACCTATCATGAAGGTTCTACAATTTTACACCTAACACATGCTTTCAGGTTTCAAAATATAACATTCACCTATCACATGGTCTCTAATTCATTCACTTATGAACTTTAACCTTATAAAGAACCAAACATGAGAGTTATCCACATGGACAATTTACATATATGAACGTGGAACATAGTTAGCATGGAATCCACATGTTCTTAAGTACCTACATAACTTTTTCACATGCTTTAGGTTGCTGATTTCACATGGTTCAAAGACTATAAACCTACACATGAAAGCTACAATGTGGCTTAGAACATAACACATGAACTATCCATCATGCCACTTTGCACACATACTCATTAATTGTTCCTAATCATGGATTCTAAACACTTTGCACACATAAACACAAGAAGGATAACATGCATTTTCTGAATTCACATGGTTTCAGATTTAGCCTCTCATGGTTTCAATAACACATTGCACATCTAGATTTTCACATTTTCCTTTTTCACATGGTTACACTTTACACATACACATTCACATGTCACTTACACATTTACACATGGTCACATACACTTTACACATTACACTTTACACATGTTTTAGTGCCGTGACACATAGTCCAAACCACCAAAGAAGGACACATTCACATCACATAACACATAGGCACCATCTAGGCAATGCAATGGTGACTCTTGGACTGCGCAGACCGGGAGAACAAGTCTCCACCCTAACCAGTGGTACTTGTCCACCTCCAGGATTTCCCCCTAATGCCCTTAGGGTCACTTAACACAATGAACTTTCTCAGGGGGACTTTTCCCTGATACAGCTCCACTGCCTTCTCGGAAGCAGTATCACATTGGCACAATTTACACTTTTACACATTTAACGTTTTACACATGGTTTTACACTTGGCACTCTTCATTTCATTCACACTTTCTTACTCACATGAACACCTCTGTTTTTTTTTTTTTCCTAACATGGTACTACAGAGTTTTCAAGATTTAACACATAGTAAACACACCCATCATGCTGTTTTAAACAAAATAAAATCACATTACGATCATATATATACGAATTATTCACAATTTACATGAAAACACATAACTTTTTATTTACTGTTCCAATTGACCTGAAATTTTAACCACATGCTGATTTCTGGTTCCAAATCATACCCTCAATTTTTCAGATTTTTCTGAGCTAAATAGGATTTACAGAAAATCAAATACCTAATTAGCATATTATTCACAATTTAAGCTAACATGGGTCTAACACATTTGAAATTCATCCACTTACTGTTTTGCACAGAAAATACTAATGCATGATTTCAGAATACAACTTCATCCTAATTCATACATCTATAAATCAATTACCACAACCGCTTTTGCATGTTTTTAACTTTACCGAACCGAACTTTATTTACGATTCCACAAGCATGCATAATTTCCAAAATTTCAGAATCTACATACATGCCCCACAAATCTTCATGAATAGACTGAAAACAAGATATTCAACAAATCCTAATCATGGAACATTGATTCGCAAAATTTTTCCACAAGTTATGCTCACAAGCCTACAAGACATTATTGCCCCACATTCACCATCACACCACATTCAATCCACAACCACAATGCACAATATACATAGCTTATAGAAATACCATATATCCTCATCACGAAAATCATAACGAAATTAACGTATAGAAGGGACAGAACAGCTCACTGTTCTGTCCTGAAGAACTAGACGGCGGTCTCTGGCCGCTGACTCAGAGCCAGCAGCAGGGTCGATGGACGCCAAGGAGGAACTGGGCGTCCAGAGACCTTGCCGTTTACTCAGGTCTGTGCAGAAACACAGACCCGAGCTCTGAAATTTGGGTGAAATGGAGGGTCTAGAACTCGAGGGAAATTCCATAAAAATTATAAAAACCTCCTAGACTCATACGGGGATACCATAGATAGGTCACTTGCCTTTCAAAAATTCTTCTAGGGGATTTAGAGGCTTGGTGAAGACCTCCTTAGGCAGTCCCAAGAAGTTGCAGAAGCACCTCCAAGATCGCCTTCCTCCGGGCTTCTGGTTGATCTCCACACCGAGGGGATGATGGGGAAGCCTTCCCCTTTGCTTCAGCTCCCTCCTTGATGCAGAAGATCTCCAAAACCAGCTTCAAAGGGTCGGATTTTAGGGGTTCAAACTGGGGTTTTTCTCACAGAGCTCTAGGGTTTTTCTTTTTCACCTCTCTCCTCTTGCAAGGGTGAAGGGGAAGAATGGGGTGAACCAATTCGGGTTCAGACCTAAAGAGGGTCTTTCCCCACTCACTAGGGTGATGGGACACCCTCAGAGCCGTTGGGGACATCCCCCAATTGTTGCCATACCTTGTTTCAGAAGATAGCAGCTCTACTGCGCATGCAGGCCAGAGAAGTTGACGTCCATATCGCTGGACGCCGGAATTAGGGTTGGCGTCCAGGGTTGGACGCTAACACCACCTCAACGGCCTGGGGATTGACGCCAATAGGGCCTTCGGCCAGAACCCTAATTTATGCAGAAAACCATGCATACCAAGCTTCTATACATGCAATATGTACATGGTACTATATTCACACTATCATCGTGCAATACATACATTATTTATGTTCAATATAAACACATGCACACGTATTTATACTATTTTAAATATCCACGTAAAATACGTACATACATACTCAACATAATATACACACATAAATACGAAAAATACGACGGAAATTCGAGGGTCTTACAAACAATGTCAAGCAATATAACATGAATTCAGTCAAGTAGACACTTGCAAGTAATTAGTCAGACAATCATCCATCAATCAATCAAGCAAAGTCCAAGTTCTCTTCTTAAATATAAAAATCTCTCATTACATAGTGGTTTTGTAAAAATATTAGCAATATGCTTAGATGTTTCAATGAAATATAGTTCAAAAGAGTTCTTGCTGACTTCATCTCTTAAGAAATGGTGTCTTATTTCAATGTGCTTAGTCCTAGAGTGCTTAATTGGATTTTTTGTCAAATTAATTGCACTAGTGTTATCACACATTATTGGGACACATCCAAGATCTACTTGGTAGTCTTGAAGTTGATGTTTAATCCATAGCACCTGAGTGCCACAACTCCCTATAGCTACATATTCTGCTTCTGCAGTAGAGAGAGCAACCAAGTGTTGTTTCTTGAAGGCCTAAGAGACTAAACACCCTCCCAAAAATTAGCAATAGTCACTAGTACTCTTTCTATCCAATTTACAGCTAACATAATTTGCATCTGAATAAGAGATCAACTTATACTCACAAGATGCTGGATACCATAATCCCAAATCATGAGTTCCTGCAAGATATCTAAAAATTCTTTTTGCAGCACTCATGTGAGATTCTCTAGGACTAGCCTGAAATCTAGCACACATGCACACAAAGGATTGAATATCAGGTCTAGAAGCAGTGAGATAGAGCAGGGATCCGATCATACCTATGTAGGTTTTTACATCTACCAAGTTACCTTTCAGATTGGCATCTAGATTTGATGTAGTGCTCATTAGAGTTGCCATAGCTTTGGTATTTTCCATTTTGTATTTCTTCAGCAACTCTTGAATATATTTTGACTGATTGATGAATGTTCCTTCTTTAGTTTGAGTTATCTGCAATCCAAGAAAAAACTTCAGCTCTCCCATTAAGCTCATCTCAAACTTACTTGTCATTAGATCAACAAACTCCTTACACAAAGAAGATTTTGTTGATCCAAATATAATGCCATCGACATAAATTTAGACAACTAGAATATCATTTTCCTGCACTTTAGTAAAGAGGGTTTGATCTACTGTACCTCTAGAGTAACCCTTACCTGTAAGGAATGGGCTCAACCTGTCATACCAAGCCTTGGGACCCTGCTTTAAACCATAAAGTGCCTTGTCAAGCTTGAACACATGTATAGTACCCTAGAATTTCCTTGAAATTATTTTGTACAATGTGTGTTTATTTCTGCATAATTTGAATGCTGTTGTGTGTAAGAATTAGGCGTCAAGATCGTTTGACGTTAAGGCTTGTAAGCGGCAATATCGTATGCCGTTTATATGGTGTTAACGACAATAGGTATTGACGTTTAATATTTTTCTGAATTATTTAATTATGGGCAAGACTATAAACGACATCATCAATGGACGTTTATATTGGGTGAAGACGGCAACCTATGTTGACGCTAACCTGACTTACCTGTTTTTGAGCTTTCCGTTCCGGATTTAAGAGATCGGCCGTTTCGGGAAGGTTTTAATAGGCTGATCCGATGTGTTTAGATCTGAGGGTCAGGATTAGGTTTGGTCTTTGCTTGAGAGGTCTTTATAAGACCAGATCTCGCAGAAAGAAAAGGGGGTTTTGCTTTGGTTCTGGAGGAGAGAAAGAGGGCCGAGGAAGGGATTTGCAGAGCGATCTGGTGCTTGTTCGTGCGGTTCGAGGGCTTCTACACCGAGGAGATACATAGGACTTCGTGCCCAAAAGCTCATCCAGGCGGAGGAACTTCATCGGAGGAGGTTTCGGAGTGCTTGAAGACGGAGGAAAGAACTGTCTCCCTGGCGAGACGGGCTTCTTCGAGCTCGGATTCGACACTCCATTAGGAGGGATTGAGGCAAGTTACATGGGGATTAGTTTAGGATATGATATATTATGTATTTAACAAATTTCTGTATTTTTAAAGCATGAAAACAACCTACGGGAAGGGTTAGAAACGTCGTTATTTCATGCAGGTTTTCTGTGTCTTAGAACTAGACGTCCAGGGTATTGCCGCCTATAATATGTAAATGGCAATATCGACTGCCGTTTAGTTCATTCGGAATAAATATGTATTTTCTGTCCTTACTATATGTAAACGACGATATGTGCCGCCGTCTGTTTGTGTTAACGGCGCTATGTGCCGCCGTCTATAATTACTTAACGACAACGTTTGTGGACGTCGACCATAGTAAATGTCGTATGATGGACGTCAAGATTATCAGAATCATGTATTCCCTGAAATCTGAGTGAACTTGTTTAAATGTATAATTTATGAATGTATTTTTGAGCCATGTATGCGTTTCATGCCATGAAATATTATGAGCATGTGTCTATTGCTATAATGTACAGGTTACACATATGTATTAATGAACTTGCATAATTACATGACAACGATCAATGTTAAGTTAGTAAAAGATAAAGTATAATGATTTAAAAGAGAGCATGTTGATTGATGTTTAGATTACTGCAATAGATATGATATGTCAGTAATCCCTGTTCCATGTGAAAATTGTGAGCTTTTCTCAATATTAAATCATGTTAGTTAGTTGATTTAATAGAGTTAATTTCATGAAAAATATTTGGAGAAATCAGAAAATTATGAAATTTGGCATGTGTATTGTAATTACTGATTTCGAATTTCTGTTAAAATTTCAGAATTTTCAGACATGTGTACATTCTGTTATGAATTTCTGAACAATATATTACACATAGAATCGAATAAATATGAATGAAAATGCAAGAATGAATATTAGCATCATGATAGCGATCTGTGGTACAGTAAATAAGATTTCAGAACTGAAAGTGTTGTACTTTGAAATATTGCATTAACATATGTTAAATAGTATGAAATGAAATGTCACTATCTATTATACATGTTAGTGTATGCATTATATCAATGATGCCAATAAGACATTGCTATCTTAGAGATTCCTACAAGGAACTACACCGTAGATGCCCCTATGGTAATGGTTCACCTACATGTAAAGAAATGAATCTGTGGGCAACGGATTGAAATCCTGGAGGTAGACTTGTTCTACTGGTCAAGGTGGGAAGGACTTTCCCCGGTTTTGCGCAAATACTATGACTTCATCACCGCATTTCCTAGGTGATAAGTGAATGTTAAAAGACTACTGATCTCTAATTTAGTGTGGGCTATGTCTTGGCAACTATATGAAAATGACTACATGCTACAAGTTACATATCTACATGCTACATGTTACATGCTACAAGTTACATATCTACATGCTACAAGTTACATGTCTACCTGTTCTACATGCTACATACTACATGTTATATGCTTACATTCCTACATGTGAACTTGTTCAAAGGATTTCTTGTTACATGTCAATGTTTTAATATTACTACATGAAAATTGTTGTGTAAAAGAATAGTGCATGCATAAATGAAAAATTGATACATGAGAATTGTTGTAGGTCACATAACATCGAATAGATTCCATGAATAAGTAATTCTATGCTATATGTGAAACATGTTTTATTTCCTTAATAGTTAGAATCACTATGAAATGAATGATTGCCAATGGACTTAGAACTATCGTAAGAAAAGTATATGATATCAATGAATGGAATGCTAATGTAATACCATGTTTTAAAACTAATATACTGTTAATATCTTGAACTATCTTTCATGTGATTTGCTGGGTCTTGTGGACTCATACTTGCCTAACATTTCAGGAGAGCCAGAGGATACGGTGGAGTTAGTGCAAACTGACTCAGAGCGTGAGGACATGGAGACTTAGCTTGTCTTAGAGAGTTTTAGAGTGGCACTTGTGTGTGAGGATCTTATGTAATTTCTTTTATGAAGCTGATCTTTGAAATGTAATAAACTTTGGATTATTGCTACCCTTTTTATGCATTAGATTTGCTTTTGAATAAATGCTGATTGCAAGTGTTTAATTCCATATTCGGTCATTAATCATTGGAATTGAATAGTTATTTGTGTATATTTCAACCTGTATTGTAATTGTTGGATTCATTCCACTGTAATACCTCTATTAGATCCAATGTGAGTTGGTGTAACTGTACTGGGTCTAAGAGGGGCGTTACAGAGATTGGTATTAGAGAGATCCAGGTTGAACATGTACATAAATAGAATATCAGTATTGTATTCATATTTCAAGTCTGCATAAAGAATTAGTCCAAGTTATGTAGAATGATAGGTTATTAAATAGGATGCTTATTTTGCAGACTATGGCGACTCGTGGACGTAGAGGAGCTGGCCCGGCTCGAGGTGATGAGTCAGTAGGTGATCAGCAGACTCCAGCACAGCAGGCTCAAGACCAGACGAGTGTACCTTTGCCACCCCCACCACCACCTGTAGACTACGGAGCATTGATGCAAGGATTGGTGCATGCGATGCAGACTCAGGCTCAGACTACAGCGGCATTGCAGGCGCAGGTTCAGGTCGGTAGCTGCAAGAATTATTCAAGGTGCTAACTGAAGAGTTGTTATCTAAGAGATGTTTTGGATTGTAGGCACGGGCACCTGCTCAGGAGGCAGTTTTTGGAGGAGTGCCTATGATGGAAAGATTCAGGAGGATGACCCCGCCTTTCTTTAAGGGAGAGAGTGATCCCATTCTTGCGGAGAGTTGGCTTAGAGAGACGGAGAAGATCTTTTGTGCCCTTCGTTGTGTGGAAGAGGAGAGAGTGACCTTAGCTACTTATAGCTACAGGTAAAGATAGATTTTAAGGAGCTTATGGGTATTGTTTGGAATATATCTTAGATGTACTTACCTTCTTTTGCAGGAGCGTGCTGACGTGTGGTGGTCCTCTGTACTACGCACACAGTTTGAAGATGGTGCTATGGAGGTTGCATGGACTGAATTCGTCCACTTGTTCAAGACGAAGTATATTCCAGAGCACGTGCAGGACCGCATGGAGCAGGAGTTTTTGACGTTGACCCAGGGGTCAATGAGTGTACTTGAGTATGAGGCAAGATTTGCAGAGCTGTCCAAGTATGCGCCTCACATAGTAGCAGATGAGCGGAGGAAGGTAAAGAAATTTATCATGGGGTTGAAGCCGTCCCTGAGGACGAGACTGGTGGCATTAGGACATCGTTCCATGGAGGAAGCCTTGTCAGCAGCTTGCATGCAGGAGGCAGAGATGGAAGTTTACCTTGAAGAGAAGAGAGCTTCTTTGAAGAGGCCAGCATCAGCTTTCCAGCGGCAGGATAAGAAGAAGAAGACCCCAGTTTTTCAGCAGAGAGCAGTGGTTCCAGCGAGAGCAGCGGCACCGACTCCAGGCGGAGGTATGATTGCAAAGAAGCCAGTGTGTAACCAGTGCGGGAAGCGTCATGGAGGCGAGGTGTGTTGGGTGACTTCCGAGAGATGCCTGAGATGTGGTGATAAGAACCACAAGATCAGAGACTATCTGAAGATGGCTGATGGCGCAGCAGACTGCAGCGGCAGCAGCACCAGCAACAGCGAGACCGGCACCGAGAGCAGCGGGGAGACCGAGGGCTCCGGCTCGAGTGTTCGCCTTGGCGAGAGACGAGGCAGAGTTGGCAGAGCACGTCACTGAAAGTACAATTCTAATTATGGGAATGCATGCTAGAGTCTTATTTGATACCGGTGCCATGCATTTTGTTTCCGAGAGATTTGCCAAGGTCTTGATAAAGGAGAATGGTCTAGTTCCAGAAAAGTTGGAGGTTCCCTTGTCTGTGCATACTCCAGCAGGAACTATCTTGACCGAGCAGTGTTTTTCGTCGCTTTCTGTGTGCATTGAGGAGCAGTTTTGCCTGGTAATTTCTATTTGCTGAAGATGAAGGATTATGATGCTATCTTGGGCTTTGATTGGCTCGAGGAGCATTATGCTCTGATGGATTGTCGGCGGAAGCTTATGTTTTTCGGATTCTTGGAAAGGAGGAGTTTGTTCACCCTTTGCCAAGGTCATGTCGGGTAAGTTTGTGATTTCGGCTTTGAAGGCAACTGGATGTTGAGCAAGGGTTGTTCTGGTTTTCTGGCTAGTGTGGTTGTGACCGAGGATTCGAAGAAGGTTCTATCTGTCGAGAATATTGAGGTGGTCAGAGATTTCAGCGATGTCTTTCCTGAAGATTTGTTGGGTTTGCCACCTGCAAGGGAGTTAGAGTTTGGCATTGAGCTCGTACCCGGCACAGCACCTATTTCCATTGCACCTTATCGCATGGCGCCAGCGGAATTGGCAGAGTTGAGGAAGCAGCTGCAGGAATTACTTGATAAAGGCTTCATCCGGCCGAGCGTTTCGCCATGGGGAGCACCTGTTCTTTTTGTGAAAAAGAAGGATGGATCGATGAGGTTGTGCATAGATTACCGTAAGCTTAACCAGGTAACTGTTAAAAACAAGTACCCTTTACCTCGTATTGATGACTTGTTTGATCAGTTGCGAGGAGCTTCTGTATTCTCTAAGATTGATCTTCGTTCTGGCTATCATCAACTCCGAATTAAGCCGGAAGATTCTGCTAAGACGGCTTTTAGGACAAGATATGGCCATTATGAGTTCCTTGTCTTACCCTTTGGTTTGACAAATGCTCCACAGTTTTCATGGATTTGATGAATAGAGTTTTTCGGCAGTATCTGGATTCTTTTGTGGTAGTCTTCATTGATGATGTGTTGATTTATTCGCCCGATGAAGAGACTCATAGTGAGCATCTGAAGATTGTGTTGGGTGTCCTGAGGGAGCATAAGCTGTATGCTAAATTCAGCAAGTGCAACTTCTGGATGAAAGAAGTCCATTTCTTGGGTCATGTTATATCGGGAGAAGGTGTGTCTGTAGATCCAGCTAAAGTGGAAGCTGTTCTTGATTGGGAGAGACCGAGATCTTCAGCTGACATCAGGAGTTTTCTCGGTTTGGCTGGCTATTATAGGAGATTCATCGAAGGATTTTCTTCTATTGCGGCGACTTGACGAGGTTGACAAGGAAAGGAGTCAAGTTTGAGTGGTAGAGGCTTGTGAAAAGGCGTTCCAGGAATTGAAGGCTCGTCTGACCTCAGCGCCAGTGCTTGTTTTGCCCAATGATTTAGATTCTTTCTCTATCTACACAGATGCTTCGAAGATTGGGCTTGGTTGTGTTCTGATGCAAGGTGGTCGAGTTGTGGCGTATGCTTCTAGGTAACTTAAGGAGCATGAGCGCAACTACCCGACCCATGACTTGGAGTTAGCAGCTGTGGTCTATGCTTTGAAAATTTGGAGGCACTATCTATATGAAGTTAGATTTGAACTCTTCTCAGACCACAAGAGTTTCAAATACTTGTTCTCGCAGAAGGAGTTGAATCTGAGGCAGCGGAGGTGGATAGAATTCATGAAAGACTATGATTTTGATCTATCTTACCATCCAGGGAAGCCAACGTAGTAGCAGATGCGTTGAGCAGGAAAAGACAGATGATGAGGCAAGACTGGAAGATGCTAGATGACGCTTCAAGTTCTTTGGCTGTTCTAGAACCTCAATTGTGTAACTTGTTCATGGCACAGTTGTCCTTGAGATCTTCTATTCTTGATCGGGTCATTGCATTGCAGAAAGATGATCCGTTGTTGCAAGAGTTGGTTGGAAAGAGCGGAATTACCAGAGACGAAGATGATGTGATTCGCTTGAATCTTAGGGTATGTGTCCCTAATAATGTTGATCTGAGAAAGGAAATTTTGGAGGAGGCGCATAGATCTCAGTTCTCTATTCACCCAGGCAGTGGGAAGATGTACAAGGATCTGAAGCGTTCTTTCTGGTGGTCTGGCATGAAGCGAGATGTGGCTGATGTTGTGGCAAAGTGTCTGATTTGTCAGCAAGTGAAGGCAGAGCGTCAGCGACCTTCAGGCTTGATGCAGAAGTTAGATATCCCTCAGTGGAAGTGGGAGCAAGTGACCATGGACTTTGTATCCGGATTGCCTAGATCGGCTAGAGGAAATGATTCTATTTGGGTGATCGTTGATAGATTTTCGAAGAGTGCTCATTTCCTTGCCTTGAAGAAGAAACAGTCCGTTGAGAGCTTGGCAAGACTGTATATTGATAGTATTGTGAAGCTGCATGGGATTCCGAAGTCGATTATCTCAGATCGTGATCCGAGATTCACTTCCAGGTTTTGGCAGAGTTTGCAGCAGGCTTTTGGCAGTCAGTTGAAGTTGAGTTCGGCATTTCATCTGCAAACGGATGGACAGTCCGACAGGACTATTCAGACGTTGGAAGATATGCTGCGAGCTTGTGTTTTAGAATGGAAAGGTGATTGGGAGCGCCATCTATCTCTTGTGGAATTTGCTTATAATAACAGTTTCCATTCGAGCATAGGAATGGCACCTTTTGAAGCTTTGTACGGAAGACCCTGTAGATCCCCATTGTGTTGGGAGGAGTCAGGAGATCGACATCTGGTTGGACCTGAGGTAGTGCAAGAGACTTCAGCAAAGATTCAGATGATTGTGCAGAGAATAAAAGCGGCTCAGGATCGTCAAAAGAGTTATGCAGATGCAAGAAGGAAGATTTGGCATTCGAAGTTGGAGACCGTGTTTTCCTTAAGGTTTCGCCAACCAGGGTGTAATAAGATTCGGAAAGAGGGGTAAGCTGAACCCGAGATTCATTGGACCCTTTGAAATTCTGAAGAAGATCGGGAATGTGGCATACCAGTTAGCTTTGCCACCATCTTTAGCAGCGGTGCATCCAGTATTTCATGTATCCATGTTGAGGCAGTATGTTAGAGATCCGGCTCATGTGATCAGTTATGAACCGATTCAGTTGCAGCCAGATTTGTCTTATGCTGAGCAACCTGTGGAGATTCTAGACAGAAGGTGCAAGAATTAAGATCAAAGTCCATTCCATTTGTGAAGATTCTATGGAGGAACTTCTCACGTGAAGAGGCAACGTGGGAGCTTGAAGAAAGAATGAAGAAGCTTTATCCGTCCTTGTTCGGTGAGTAACTTAACTCAATCTTCGAGGACGAAGATTATTCTAAGGGAGAGAGGATGTAGTACCCTAGAATTTCCTTGAAATTATTTTGTACAATGTGTGTTTATTTCTGCATAATTTGAATGCTGTTGTGTGTAAGAATTAGGCGTCAAGATCGTTTGACGTTAAGGCTTGTAAGCGGCAATATCGTATGCCGTTTATATGGTGTTAACGACAATAGGTATTGACGTTTAATATTTTTCTGAATTATTTAATTATGGGAAAGACTATAAACGACATCATCAATGGACGTTTATATTGGGTGAAGACGGCAACCTATGTTGACGCTAACCTGACTTACCTATTTTTGAGCTTTCCGTTTCGGATTTAAGAGATCGGCCGTTTCGGGAAGGTTTTAATGGGCTGATCCGATGTGTTTAGATCTGAGGGTCAGGATTAGGTTTGGTCTTTGCTTGAGAGGTCTTTATAAGACCAGATCTCGCAGAAAGAAAAGGGGGTTTTTGCTTTGGTTCTGGAGGAGAGAAAGAGGGCCGAGGAAGGGATTTGCAGAGCGATCTGGTGCTTGTTCGTGCGGTTCGAGGGCTTCCACACCGAGGAGATACATAGGACTTCGTGCCCAAAAGCTCATCCAGGCGGAGGAACTTCATCGGAGGAGGTTTCGGAGTGCTTGAAGACGGAGGAAAGAACTGTCTCCCTGGCGAGACGGGCTTCTTCGAGCTCGGATTCGACACTCCATTAGGAGGGATTGAGGCAAGTTACATGGGGGATTAGTTTAGGATATGATATATTATGTATTTAACAATTTTCTGTATTTTTAAAGCATGAAAACAACCTACGGGAAGGGTTAGAAACGCCGTTATTTCATGCAGGTTTTCTGTGTCTTAGAACTAGACGTCCAGGGTATTGCCGCCTATAATATGTAAATGGCAATATCGACTGCCGTTTAGTTCATTCGGAATAAATATGTATTTTCTGTCCTTACTATATGTAAACGGCGCTATGTGCCGCCGTCTTTTTGTGTTAACGGCGCTATGTGCCGCCGTCTATAATTACTTAACGACAACGTTTGTGGACGTCGACCATAGTAAACGTCGTATGATGGACGTCAAGATTATCAGAATTATGCATTCCCTGAAATCTGATTGAACTTGTTTAAATGTATAATTTATGAATGTATGCGTTTCAGCCATGAAATATTTGAGCATGTGGTTGTTATATTATGGACTGTCTATTGCTATAATGTACAGGTTACATATATGTATTAATGAACTTGCATAATTACATGACAACGATCAATGTTAAGTTAGTAAAAGATAAAGTATAATGATTTAAAAGAGAGCATGTTGATTGATGTTTAGATTACTGCAATAGATATGATATGTCAGTAATCCCTGTTCCATGTGAAAATTGTGAGCTTTTCTCAATATTAAATCATGTTAGTTAGTTGATTTAATAGAGTTAATTTCATGAAAAATAGTTTCAGAAATCAGAAAATTATGAAATTTGGCATGTGTATTGTAATTACTGATTTCGAATTTCTGTTAAAATTTCAGAATTTTCAGACATGTGTACATTCTGTTATGAATTTCTGAACAATATATTACACATAGAATCGAATAAATATGAATGAAAATGCAAGAATGAATATTAGCATCATGATAGCGATCTGTGGTACAGTAAATAAGATTTCAGAACTGAAAGTGTTGTACTTTGAAATATTGTATTAACATATGTTAAATAGTATGAAATGAAATGTCACTATCTATTATACATGTTAGTGTATGCATTATATCAATGATGCCAATAAGACATTGCTATCTTAGAGATTCCTACAAGGAACTACACCGTAGATGCCCCTATGGTAATGGTTCACCTACATGTAAAGAAATGAATCCGTGGGCAACGGATTGAAATCCTGGAGATAGACTTGTTCTACTTGTCAAGGTGGGAAGGACTTTCCCCGGTTTTGCGCAAATACTATGACTTCATCACCGCATTGCCTAGGTGATAAGTGAATGTTAAAAGACTACTGATCTCTAATTTAGTGTGGGCTATGTCTTGGCAACTATATGAAAATGACTACATGCTACAAGTTACATATCTACATGCTACATGTTACATGCTACAAGTTACATATCTACATGCTACATGTTACATGCTACAAGTTACATGTCTACCTGTTCTACATGCTACATACTACATGTTATATGCTTACATTCCTACAAGTGAACTTATTCAAAGGATTTCTTGTTACATGTCAATGTTTTAATATTACTACATGAAAATTGTTGTGTAAAAGAATAGTGCATGCATAAATGAAAAATTGATACATGAGAATTGTTGTAGGTCACATAACATCGAATAGATTCCATGAATAAGTAATTCTATGCTATATGTGAAACATGTTTTATTTCCTTAATAGTTAGAATCACTATGAAATGAATGATTGCCAATGGACTTAGAACTATCGTAAGAAAAGTATATGATATCAATGAATGGAATGCTAATGTACTACCATGTTTTAAAACTAATATACTGTTAATATCTTGAACTATCTTTCATGTGATTTGCTGGGTCTTGTGGACTCATACTTGCCTAACATTTCAGGAGAGCCAGAGGATACGGTGGAGTTAGTGCAAACTGACTCTGAGCGTGAGGACGTGGAGACTTAGCTTGTCTTAGAGAGTTTTAGAGTGGCACTTGTATGTGAGGATCTTATGTAATTTCTTTTATGAAGCTGATCTTTGAAATGTAATAAACTTTGGATTATTGCTACCCTTTTTATGCATTAGATTTGCTTTTGAATAAATGCTGATTGCAAGTGTTTAATTCCATATTCGGTCATTTATCATTGGAATTGAATAGTTATTTGTGTATATTTCAACCTGTATTGTAATTGTTGGATTCATTCCACTGTAATACCTCTATTAGATCCAATGTGAGTTGGTGTAACTGTACTGGGTCTAAGAGGGGCGTTACAACATGATTAGAAAAAATTGAGCATTCAAAACCAGAAGGTTGTTCTACAAAACCTTCCTCTTTTATTAAACCATTTAAAAAGGGACTTTTTATATCCATTTGTTGAAGCTTGATGCAGTGACCACATGCAAAAGAGAGCAAAATCCTGATAGCCACTAGCTTAGTTACAAGAGTAAAAGATTCCTCAAAGTCTATTCCAAATTCCTGATTGTAACCTTTTGCAACTAGCCTAGCCTTATTTCTTATTATCTTACCTTCTTAACTTGTTTTATTTCTGAAAACCCATTTAGTTCTAATGACACTCATTGAGGTGGGTCTTGGAACTAAATGCCACAATTTATTTCTTTCAAATTGATTTAGTTCTTCTTGCATAGCATTTATCCAAAAAACATCTTTTAGAGCATCTTCAATATTTTTGGGTTCAGTCTGTGAAACAAGGGCCATTTGATCTAATTCATAGATAAGCCTAAAATGTGATATTGTTTTGGGTGGATCAAGCAAGTTACCAATAATGCTGTCTTGAGGTTGATCTCTAAGTATTCTGATATTCAGTTGATCTTTATTCTCATTTATAGTTGATGTTCCTTGACCATCTTCCTCACCTGGAATTTCACTTGCACTTGATCCCTCTTCTTGCTGGTCGTTTGCATCTTTCTTTTCCAGAAATTCCCCATCATCCTTTTTCCTGCAAACATCATCATTAAACTCATCAAAGGTTATATGACGAGATTATTCAACAATTTAATCTTTGACATTGAAGACTCTATATGCTCTAATGATCTGAATAACCAAGAAAAATGTCCAAATTTATCCAAATCAATTTTGCTATTGTTCAAAATGAAACATTTTGTTCCAAACACTTTGAAGTGGGCAATGGAAGGTTTCTTACCTTTCAGAAGCTCATATGGTGTCATTTTACTTAGAGGCCTTACCATTGCACAGTTTATGATGTAGCATGAGGTGTTCACGGCTTCTGCCCAAAATTTTCTAGGCAAGCCACTCTCAATCAGCATAGTTCTTGTCATTTCTACCAAGGTTCGGTTTCTTCTTTCCACTATTCCATTTTGTTCAGGAGTTCTAGGTGATGAGAATTTATGTGTAATTCCTTCTTCTCTGCAACGATTTTCAAAGTTAGTATTTTCAAACTCACCACCAGGGTCAGACATAATTAAGATTATCTTGAATTTTCCTTCTTGTAAGATTTTCTAATAGAATTTTAAAAATTCCATGAATGCATCACTTTTATGAGCAAGAAAGAATACCCAAGTAAATCTTGAAAGGTCATCAACATGTACAAATCCAAACCTTTTACCATTAACATTGTTGATCCTTGTGGTCTAAACAAATGCATGTGAATAAGTTTGAAAGGTTTAGAAGATTGACTTTCAAATCTACTTTTGAATTATTTTCTTGTTTGGTTACCCTAAGTACATGCTTCACAAATTTTGTTATTTTGCTTGAAGGAAATTTTAGGTAGACCATTAACCATATTGAATTTAACCATTTTATGCAGCATATTGTAGCTAGCATGGCCTAGTCTACAATGCCACAAACATGCTAGATCATTCTTGTTAGCAGCAAGACATATATTATCATTTTTAGGATCATCTAAGTCAATCATGTAAGCATTATTAATTCTCTTACCAGTGAATTTGACACAATCTGAATTTGGCTCAAAGATGGTACATACAAGAGAGTCAAAGATTACCTTATGACCTTTGTCACAGAGTTGACTTATGCTCAGTAGGTTGTATTCCAACCCTTCCACTAGAAGTATATCATCAATCGAATTGGAAGAATGTTTACCTACTTTACCTGATCCAACAATTTTGCCTTTGTTTTTTCCTCCAAAAGTCACATGTCCTGCTTTCTTTTCAGATAACAAGCACAATTTATCTTTGTCTCCTGTCATATGTCTTGAACAGCCACTGTCAAGATACCACTTGTTATTTTTGCCTATAAGACATACCTGCACGAAATTCAAAAAAGATTCTTTGAAACCCAATTACATTTGGGTCCCCTCAAATCACCTAATTCAAAAACACATGATAAAAAACTCTTTGGCATCCATGCTTGCCTTTTTATTGTAGGGCTAGTGATGTTTCTGATTTCACATTGTTTCTTATTCTTTTTGTTGTTCCCAAAGGTTTTTGGATCACTGTTCTTTTTCACATTCATAAAATTTTCTTTAGATTTGCCTTTGTTGCTCTTTTGAAAGAACCATAAATGATCATGACCACTGAACCTCTTGGAGTATCCTGGATGACTAGGTCTTGCAAAAGTTTGAGGGTGTGTTGACACTCTAAAGGTGTTGTGTCGACCTATTCGAGTCCATCCAGACATATATTAGGTTATGGAGAATGGAAGTGTCGACCTGCCATATGTAGTGTGTCGAACTTTCCAATCATATGGTTGCCAAAATTTATTCCGATGAGGTATCTATGTTGACCTGATATATAATGGATGTCGATGCACTTGACTATAATCACTCTTTCTGTTTGAGATAAATTGACCTCCTTTGAATCCAGTATTAACCTTGCCCTTTTCTTTGAATTTTTCAATTTCAGAGTTTTTAACATCTTTCCTTTTCTCATTTCTTTGAATTTTTCTTCCATTTTGTTGAGTTTTAGATGAAGAGGCTTCTGAGTTTGTTGAGGAGATAAACGTTATTGTTTTCAAACAAATTTCCTTTTTCTTTGTGGGGTTAAAGCCTAAACCTTCTTTGTTAAAATTCACTTTTATTCCTAATAAAGCGTCTAGATTATTTTTTCCACTGACAAACTTTCCAAGAGCTTCTTGTCTTTTACTTACCTCTTTTTGAAGATTTTCAAGTTTTTTCTTCATTTCAGCATTCACACTTTTGATAACATCATATTTCTCAACATATAGTTCCATTTCTTTTACATGCTGAAGATCTTTAAGCTTCAATTCACCAACATTTTCTTTTAACACAAAGATTTCTTGGACAAGTTCTTTTTCCTTTTCTTTCATTGAAGTGTCATGAACAATATGATTCATTTTTCTCTTAAGAGCATTGTTTTCCTTTTTAATGTCATCATACTGATCAAGCAATTCAAAGTAGACCTGTTCCCAATCGCTGAACGAAAGTCTTTAAAAGGAGATGTTACCTCGTCTTCATCTTCTTCTCCTCCCTAGCCATCAAGCTGATTTTGGTGTTAGTTTCATCAGCTTCTGAGCTTTCTTCTTCATCACCATATTCCTCTTCACTCTAGGTTCCAACCATTTCCATGTGCTTGTTCTTCGTCCATTTGGGTTGAGTTTTCTTCTGAGGCTCAGGACACTCTGATTTGACATGCCCCGGTTTTCTATAGTTATAACAAACGACTCTATCAGATCTTTTGTTCATAAATGGTTTAGGTTTTGTAGAGCTACTTACCTATGGTCTTCTTTTTAGAAATCATTTACCTTCCTTTTTTCAGGAATTTTATGAACTTCTTTGTGATAAGAGCAAATTCACCTGAGTCATCTTTTGAGCTGGATGACTCACTTTCATCAGATATTTCTTTGATTCTTGGACTTGTTTTGAGAGCCAGTGGCTTCTTTTTCTTAACATCTTCTTTTGTCCTTTTCAAGCCCAACTCATAGGTCATCAAAGAACCAATAAGTTCATCAACAGTTGTAGTTGACAAATTTTTAGACTCTTCCACTACATTGGCCTTTGTATGCCATATGGGAGTCAAGGATCTAAGAATCTTTCTAACAAGTTCTTGCTCAGTGTAGGTTTTTCCTAGATTTTCTTTAATCCCATTGTCAACAGAGTCAACCTACCATACATCTCTGAGATGGTTTCATCAATTTTCATTTTAAAAGCCTCATACTTAGAAACTAACATATTGGCTTTGGTTTCTTTAACTTCAGACGTACCTTATGACCATTAGGAGATTCCATATCTCCTTGGCACTAACACATAAGGAGACTCTAGAAAACTCTGTAGGATGGAGAGAGCATTGCATAATATTCATAGCACTCCAATTAGCATTTGACTTCTTGATTTCATCTGGAGTCCACTTCTCTTCATCTTTTGGTAGCTTATAGGGTCCATTACTGACTACCTTCCATATTTGATGATCCTGAGCTTGTAGGAACACCTACATATGAGTGTTCCAGTAGACATAATTAGTTCCATCAAATTAAGGGGGCTTGTTTACAGAATGACCTTCTGCAATGTACCCTCTAGAACGCGTGCATTGTTGATTGTGCAATTCCGTTGTCTAGAGTTCCTTGCACATAGCAACAAGCTCACCTCCTCTAAACTGTCTCACAGATTTAAAATAGCAAAAAGGAACTAGCACAATGGTGAGAACATGTCATTTCCACAGAGAGGCTGAATAAAGCTTGAATTAAAACTACTTTGACTTGAAATCTCTATTCTATCGACAATGCATTAAAATGAATGTGTAAACAACACCGATCAAATCCCGCACATTCTTGACAGATTAAACTTAATGAAAGAACATGCGAAATTGATAAAGGAAAAGATATGATATCACTGTACCCTCACAGCTCGAGGGATCAAATAAGTAGACAAAAATCTGAAATAGAAATTAAACTAAGATTGCACAACAATGCAACTCTAATTCTAAAATGATTTAAAATTTAAGGAAATGAGAAGGTGACAGAGCAAGAAATCTCAAAGGACATTATCAAAACAATGTAGCCATGTACCCCTATAGCTCAGGGGATGAACAGTCATAACTCTCCACAAACATCAGATCACTACTCTCAAAGTTTAAGATTCGAACAGAAAATCAGAACAGAAATTAATTGCTGAACCAAACTCTCACTGCCATTACTGAGAACATGAATAAGAGCAAGATTAATAACACTAAGGAACTCCTAAATCCCTCGTGAATTCAAGACTACCTCCTGGATCAAACCACTTAAACACAGAAGAATAGACAAAAATTGCAGAAGAAGTTTAAGAAGCAACTGCCACCGAATTAATCTAACTAAACATAACAAAACTGGAAATAGATTGCCCCTTTAACAGTAGTCAAAATCCATCAAATAGCAAAGAACAATTCCTGGGAAAATCACAAACTCCCTCTCCTGAGCAACCTTTAAACACCGAAGAAACAAGAACAACTCCCTGGAATTCCCCTTGCAGAAAGAAGAAGGAAACCCAGAAAATTTTGCAGAACCAGAAACTCCCTGTAATCGAACCCCCTGGATGCCGAACCCCTGCTCTCAACATTGCAGAACCATCACAGCAGAAGTAACTCCCAATAGCAAGACTCCAATCCTCACAGCAGCAGCACTCAATCTCAGAACAAGCCAAGAACAAAATGGGTAAGAAGTCCTCGATTCCTCCCCTGAACCCTCCGAAACAGAAGAAATGAAAATTTAACACAAAAAAAATGGAAAGAACAATATCCACTGGATCGGATGACACTTATAGAAGAAATAAATAAATCCCTAAACAAGATTGCAGTCACCCTCTGCATCTCGTATCCCCTCAAATGCTCAAACAGAAACCCCTCCAATCGCTTATAGACAATAAAAGTCACAGAAGAAATGGATAATTCAACACAGATGAAATGAACTAAACTATTGGCTCAAATTCTCGTTAGATGCTACTGAAAAAAATGGAAAAATAGAAAGCATTCATCTCTTCCAGCTCAACAATCAAACCAAGAAAAGAAGAAAGAACAAAAAAGAATCAAAGTTGCCCAGAAGCAGCCGTCTCCCTCACTAAACTATGGAAGAACAGGAAAATACAGAATAAAAGGGAATTAAAATCCTCAAAAATTCCTAAGCCTCCCACCAGCCGAACCTCGGAGATGAGGACCTCGGGTCCTTTTATAGGCCTCATGGCCTTCTTCTTCCCGCTTTCCACCAGGATCGCCAGCTTTAGCACACTCGTTCAGCACACCAGGATCGCCACGTTAGCATCGAATCCACCTGCCAGCACCACACCGGCCAACAGCTCAGCATCGCACGCCATCGCCCCAGCCAGATCACCTTCGCCACAGCGCCAGCCCTCAAACGGCCAGCACAACCATCGGCCCAAGCAGCAGGCCCATCGGCTCTTCACAGGAGCTCCACCTGCGTCGCAGAGCACACAGCACACCAGGGCACTGGCCGCCCTGGTTCCATCTTACCTCATCCGGCCCGGATCTGCACATGCCAGGCCCAAGCCTTGGCCCGCCAGCTTCACCAGGTCGCACAGCCTACGCACGGCTGGCCTTCCTCAGCTGGCTGCCTCCGCTCCAGCCCCTTCTTCCTGCCTTGCCCAGCGCCCAGCACTCGCCGCGCGCCTGCTTGCATCACCTTCCAGCGCCGCGCATGAACCAGCTTCACACTTCACATACCTGAGCCAGGGCTCCTTCACACCTTGCCCAAGCTCCATCCGCCAGCCCTGGCTCTAGGCGCGCCGCACCAGAAATGCACACACCCTACCTCATCTCTGCACAGCACCCCTGCCATACACACCATCTCACAGGCCTCACACCTCAACGCACACGGGAACTCCAGATCTGGCCTTGCACAACCGCATCCCCTCCAGTTGGATGCCGCCTTCGCACCAGAGTTCCACCTTCGAACTCTTCTAGCAGCAAACCCTTGTCGCCCCACACTGCAAGCTCCAGGTGCTTCCAGTAGCTTCCGACCTGAGGAAGAATTAAAAGGGTAAGGTTAAGAAAGGGTTAAGTGGGGTACGTGGCTGGATTTGGTGAGATGAGAGGTAGATAATCAAAAGTTTTATTATCATTATTATTATTATTATTATTATTATTATTTATTGGGATTTAGGTGATTTATCTATTTATTAAACTAAAGTTTATCTATTAAAAGAATATTTACAAAAGTATTTTAACAAAATTTATTTATTTACAAATGTCTTTTATTTTTTAAAATGTATCTAATCTAAAAGCAATGATTTATTAAATGAAAAATCTAACATGTGTTCTAATCCCCAAATTTCAACTAACAAATTATTTATGGATGAAATAGAAAATAGAAATTAAAATCAATGTGCACATTATTTATAGACAATGGTTGTCTAAAATTACTATATGTATGAAATTTAACTCAAAAAATTATGTGGTTATCACCCTCTAGAATCCATTCCACACAATTCTCTTCTGGTTGTTAAACCAAGAAATGGAGAGCCTAGCTCTGATACCACGTGTTGGTTTTGGAATGAATATCTAGAGGGGGTGAGGTGGGGTGAATAGATATTGGCCTTATTATAAAATTTGAAATAACGAAGCAGACCTTAAGTTTAGAGAGCTAGCAAATTTGATACCACAATCAAATAGGAAGCAGACCACACAAAGCGAGTAGGGTTTTTAAGGTGGTTCGGCTCCGGTGTGGAGACCTACATCCACCCCTCACTAAACTAAGTTAGGCTTCAATCACAAAGCCAAAAGTGTGAGACTCTCACACAGCCGCTGATTTACAGGTTCATACAATCCGCTGACACACAACTTAAACACCGGTGATTCACAGCTTCAAGATTCAAACAATGTCACAATCCTAACACTCAGAAGTGTAGGATCTGTTCTTCTACTTCACCCGGAGCAGACAACCAAGCAATGTATGGTTCGAAAGAAATAGAAAAGGTTGCACAGGAGAAATCAATAAAAGTGTGAAGGATTTTATCAAACGCTCTAGCTGCAATTTGAATTGTGTCGAGATCTGATCAATTTTTCACTTGCATTCCATGTTGCTTGTACTTCAGACTCAAATTCATCAAGCTCTTCGTCCAGCAGCAGCTTAATGATCGAACGCCTCTGATTGAACAGAATTTTCGATGCTCTGCATCAGCAAGACTGCGACAAAGCTTTAATTAAGACATAGCATTGATGCAGCATCTCTTCTATCCATTGAGAATTCTGTACCGGCTCCTCTTCTTCTCTGCTCTTTCTCTCTGCTCTTTTTGTCCTTTTCTCTGTGTTTCTATCTGTTCTTCTTGCGAGGAGGATGTCACACTCCTTTTGATTAGCACTTCATAATCTTCAAGTGGGCCCCATCAGAATACCTAATTCGTTAGGAGATGTTTGCTGCCAAAAAGGTTCTTTTCCAGAACTTCGTAAGGTGCACTGAGAAGCCCCAATGATTGGGCCTCAGATCATGTGCCTAAAAAGAACACGCTGGCAATCTCTTTTCCTTATTGAAAGAAAATTGATTAGTGTGTTGACACCACTTGTGCATTGTGTCGACACACAAATAAGTTGGTTATACTAAATGTAAGACCTTCAGCAGTGTTGACCTCATGACTTCATGCGTCGACCTTCTTCATTAGACTTCAGAAGAGACTCACTGTAAATATGCTTTGTGTTGACCTGATTGCCATCAAGTGTCGACCTCTTGGAATGATAGAGTCGACCTGACCTTTAGCATGTGTTGACTCCTTATGCTCTTTAAGTCCATCGCTTACTAGATAGAAAAACTTGTGTCGACTTGAGTTTCATGTAGAGCCGACCTCTTATGATCCTTTCCTTTCAATGCTCACTTGAAGGTTAACATGTGTCGACCTAAACTTTGACTAGTGTCGACTCAAGTGGTTCTTTTCTCTTCAGTGCTTGCTGAAAAGGTAACATGTGTCGACCTGAGCTTTGGCTAGTGTCGACTCAAGTGGTTCACTGCACAATTGTGGTTCACTAACTGAGCCATGTGTGTCGACTTTCAAAGCAATATGTGTCGACACACAAATAATCTCTTGACTTTGTGATTATTTCTGTCACGAGTAAAAATGTGTTAGAGGATTCTTAGACACTTATCATAGTTATACTTGGTTCATGACATCATCCAAAACAAGGGACACAACATTATGTTTATCAAGCTATTTTCCTTGATGAAATCATATTGAAAAACATCCTTAATAAAATGATTATGATTAAAGGATTCATAACCATGTTTTAAATACCCTTAGTGTTTGAATTTCATACTTCCTACCATTTAGAGCACATCTTCTAATGTAAGTATTATATCTGTCTGTGGCTTGGTTAGTCACGGAACACGGCTCCCTTGCAAAAAGTGCTTTACGGTTTGCCATATTTATAACTAGTCTTCTTATGCTTTATATGCTGACGGAATGGACATATCTATTTCTGTATAACATCTTTCTGCACCTACTCAGAATGATGACTATCATTGAAGACATCACTCTCTCTCTTAGCATTTAATGCATGCAGGTTTCTGGTAGTAACATGTTTCTATAATGTAAGACCTACTGCGACTGCATGAAAATGAGCATCAAGAAATGAGAGAGAATGGATATCTCAATGGTTACATCTGAAGAAAGCATAAATGCCTATAAGAAGACGATGGCTGTGAAGAACAAGAAGGATAGAGATACATAAGTATATACACAGAGAACTTCACCAGCATTTAGATTAGAAGAGCATCGTGCCCTCACTCTCAACTCATCTGCTCTGTGCTCTCCCTGAAGCTTCACTTTGATTTTTCTTTTGAGAGCTTGTTGTTTCTGATAGGGTAGCATCATAGCTCCATTCCTTTCCCTCTCAGTTCGTGCCTCAGATCAAACAAGGCTTGTTGTGTAAGCTTGATCTAGGGGCCATCCCTTCAAATCTCTTTCTGAGTGCTCCTCTTCCTGTACAAAGGGAAGACCTACTGTGGGTAGGTGTTTTGTTCCCCTTATTGAAGGGAAGGCTTGTTTCTACATGTGGTTGTTCTGCCTCTTCGGGTTTGAAGAGAAGACCTACTGTGGGTAGGTGGTTTGTTCCACTTATTGAAGGGAAGACCTGTTGTTACAGGTGGCTTTTTTGCCTCTTCTTGGGTTGAAGAGAAGGCCAATGGATGTTGGATTTGTAAGTGTCTATAAGGGAGACTGTACCCTTGGTTAGTGGAATCCGAATTAGTTTCTTGGGGACTGGACGTATATAACACCCCACTTTGACCCGGTCCAGTTATACCAACTCTCATCGAGTCTAAGAGACGTGCTACATGGGGAACACACCCCGACATATATCAATGTAGGTTGCTTCATTCACAATAAATAATAATGCAGCGGAAATAAAGCACAATTCATCAACTTTAATAATCAAGTCCATAGTCCATCAAGTAGTCCACAATGCTATAGGTAGTTCAATTACAATGTTCATAACATAAGCAAATCCTCACATGCAAATATCTCTCAATCACACAATCACAATCAATCCTCTCGCTCCGAATTTGATCCCGCTATCAAGGCCTCGGGATCCGTTGTCTCACTTGAAATGTTAAGCAAGTATGAGTCTACAACGAAGACTCAGCAAGCGACCCAAAATGGATTACCAATCTAACATATACATAATGGTTTCAAAACATGTTATTGCATATAGAATTCAACAACCATACTACTTGCAATATATACATTTATCATCCACATCTTAAGTCAAAAGTGAGTACAATTGCTACTAGATCAAAGCATGGGTTTAAGACATGATCTTAACTTTACAATGTTTATCTTTGCTAAAAGATTTCAGATCTGATCATGATGATATGAATTCAAGTATTAACATGGTACATTTATCATACATGATTCCAAGGGTTTGCATATTAAGCATGATTACAAAACATTCACCCGAATGAAATAAAACAAGTATTACATGCAATCTTTATAGAGCTGAAAACAAACTTTGTTCATAACATATACATATGTACATTTTTTTTTCCAAGAATTTAAATCACATTTTCATTAATAGCGTTCTGGCAGGGAAGATCTGGCGGTGGTTTCTGCCAATCATCAGCAATAACATTTACCTTCACTAAAATACTATTACTAGAATTTGGGCATTCCTCCGACAAGCAAATATTTGATCTCCAATTGGTTTCATATCTATCTATGGCATGATCCTTATACCCTGGGAACTATGGAAGAGCCGTTGCGCAGCCAGGTTTGACGCAAAGAAACCTCGGGTCTATGAAATAATCAGCAGCATCAAGACTAATATATCCATTGCTTTGTCCAATATGGCATTTAAACTGGCTCCTACGCTGGATGAGCTACACATCCTTCAGAAGTATGGTTCTGGTATTCATGTCTCTAGTAAGAAGCTGAAAATTATTTGGTGGATTCCCCCTATCCGAAATTTTTGTCTAAATGTTGATGGGGCTGCCAAGGATAGTGTTGGTATATGTGGGGGAGGTGGTTGTATTTGGGATACTAATGGGTCTGTTCTCGCTGCTTTTGCACATTACTATGGGGAGGGCAATAGCTTCATTGCTGAAACTCGCGCCCTCTGTGATGGACTTCGATTGGCGGAATCTCTTGTCATTACTCTTTTAGCTATTTATTCAGATTCCCTAGTTCTTGTCCAGTCTATCAAGCAGCGCAGATGCTCTTCATGGCCTACCTACAGATGGTGGTGTATAGCTAGAGATATATTGCTTGACCAGGCCGCCCAAATAACTCATGCTTTTCGAGAGACAAATCGAGTGGCTGACCAACTCGCCAACCATGCTTTAGTGTCCAGGCTTAATGAGTTCTTTTGGAGATCGGATTGCCTTCCTCATTCTTGTAAGGGCCTACTTTTGTTAGATAGATCTGGTCTTTTGAACATTAGACGGATCTGATTGGAGTGTGCCCCTAAATGTTTCTGTATCTTTATGCTTTATATATAGTTTTTGGCCCATGTACTCTATAAGACCTGAGGACTATTTGAATAATAAAAAAAAGACACAGCCCAAACCACCCATTAGAAGTCAGATAGACATATGAACATATACTCATCACCTAGGCAATTAGTGATAGAGTCTTGGTTATTGTGCAATATCGGGGGAAGCCCTCCCCACCTTAACCTGTAACAACCCTCTTCATACCGGTACGATTATACCAATCCACGTCAGTACAAAGGGCGTCATTACAGTGGGATATTTACCCAACACTAAACGATAGGTTGATATGTACATGAATAACAAATGAGTACAGCGGAAATAAAAGAAATAACTCATCTTATTCCATCATCATCGCATCATTCCACAGTCTATATAGTAATTGGAAATAACAAAGTCCACATTATTACATCTCCAAAATGAAATACATTATAACATTGTCCATATGAATAACATCTTTTACATACTATGGAAAGAAATATAACTACGAAGAAATCTTCGACAAGTAGTTACTCCTCGCGCTCGGAGTCACCCTTCGCTGCGCCCTCCTCAAGCACGGGAACACCTGTCTCACCTGTACGCCGAAGCAAGATGAGTCTTCTAAAAGACCTAGCAAGCAATCTAAAGATAACATTCTTACACATATCACACACATGCTAAACTAGTAAACAATGAGGAAACGCATACTATCTTTTAAACAATAAAGAAAAGTACATGGCACATACTTCATTTCAATTTACAAATATACATAAACAACCTAGACATGTTTTCTAAGTATGATAAACAAATTGGTTCATGTTACTAAACACAGTACATATTAATCATATTCTTAAAATAAGTAAGTATCCATGAATTACCTATAGCATGCTTTCTACACATTATGTCTAACACGATTCATGGTTTTAAACTTCATTCAATTCAAATTACAATTATATGCAATTAAAACATGGATCTATGTAAATAGTAAATAACAATCCTAGCATGGTATCTAATCAATTTCTCATGCAATTATAACACTTTTTCACTCATTTAGCTTGCTGTTTTAATGTAAAATTATCGTATTCACATGACACTAACACATGCATTATATTAAACTATACAACATGATGCCAAACATGATATTACAATTAACCCTAATTACATTAACACATGTATAACATGAACATATGCATTTTTACCTTGGTTTTCACATGCATTTACTCTCTCATTTACACTTCACTTTCATTTACACATGATTTTCCACATCTTTCACATAGTTTGCACTTGCACATTCACATGTCACTTCACTTGCAGTTACCACGTGCCACATTCACATGTCACTTACACATTATTCACATTTTATATTTTTACACTTAATTTGCCCTGACACATAGTCCTAACCACCATCTAGAGGAACACACATAACACATAACACATATCCGCCACCTAGGCAATGCAGTGACGAATTTAGGTAATTGCGCAGAACCGGGAGAAACCCTCTCCACCCTAACCAGTGGTACTTGTCCACCTCCAGGATTTCATCCTAATGCCCTTAGGATACATATATACATTGAGCCTTCCCATAGGGACTTTACTATAGTATGGCTCTCAGACCTCTATGGTAGCAGTGTCAATATCAGCCAATTTTTACACATTATAACATGTTTCATTCATTTACACACACATTTTAACTCATTTACATGCACATTAACATAATTACACATGGTTCAATTTACAGTACATGATGCTTCTGTTCACAGTGATAATTAACTCATAATAATGTTCTAATCCTACTGCTAATCACAAAATTACACATGATTACTTAAACATATTTATCATGGTCATATGACTTATTAAATTAACAATAGTGCCTACTGTTATCAAAATAGAACGAAATTTTTACCACAAGCTGTACACAGGTTTCTTATCACATACCCAACTTTTCGGATTTTTTAGAACAATAGATTAATTTTCACAATTTAAAATAGGTCTCATGCATAATTAACAAGAAATTCATTAAACATGATTCACAATAAAACAGTCGTGCCTAACAGTTCAAAAACCTGAAAACAGTCATCCTATGATCATGGAAAATTTATAAAACCCTAATATACAACAGATCAAATTATTCAGAATTTATCATGGTAAATTCATGCTTATTATCCAATTTCAGAAATTTTAACAAATGAAACTATTTAAAGAATTCTGCATAAACTCATGAGATGACCTACTGACTGTGCTTGACCACATATAAATTTTACTGCATGCACTTATACTCAGAAATCCGACAAACATATCACAGTAATCAAAACAGCCTTTCGGTAAAACTTGAAGAACTTGGCGGCACAGAGGTTGCCGCCAACAAGAGTTAACAGCACAATATGTTGCCGCTAACTATGGATCTTAACAGCACACAAGTGGCCGTCAAGTTCCTATCTGCAAAAGTGCAAACCGAACCCTAAAAACAGTGAGAATAGGGGGTTCCAGGGCCCGAATAAAATCCATAAAAGTGCCTAAGACCTAAATGATATGGGTAGGGATGATATCCCTAGATCACTTGCCTGCAAATAAATCTATGAAGGTCTAAATTCGTCGATGAAGCCCTCCTCGGCCAAGACAAGAAGGTGCACAAACTCTTGCCAGATCTGGTCCTTCTGCTGATGTAGATCGATCCTCGGAGTTGGGGATGCTTCCTCAATGTTTGGTGTATCTTCCAGTCGATGCAGATTGCCAGAAAACCCTTCCAATCATCGGATCTAGCTCGCCAATGGTCTGGTTTTTTCCCACAAAAAACCCTAGTTTCTCCTAAGGCCAAAAAGACATAACTCGGCCGAAAACACTAGGTTTTTATAGGCAAATGGATTGGGTTGCGCTTAGGGTTAAGTCCTCTACTATTAGGGACAGGTTTCCTAAACAAGAACCGGAGGAAACGCAACCGTTTCCAAATATGAAATCACAATAAAACTGGGAAATAGACGTCAACATTTGCTGCCGCTAATAGGGATTCAGCATCCATCGATCTAGACGTCAACTTCTTCTGCAGTCAACGACACACATGTTGCCATCAACATGCAATTAACATCAATGTATGTTGACGTTAACTGCATTTTGGCCAGAACACAGAGATACATCAAAACAGATATACCATATATCATAAGCAATTTAATGTGTACTAAAAAAAATAGTTATCTTATGCACAGACAAAATATATATATATATATATATATATATATATTATAATATATAAGATATATGTACACAGCATAATTACATACAATATGCACGGAGTAAATAAATAAATATGCACATCAATAATTAGATACTATATACACAACATTATTTAAATAAGATATGCATAGGATTTAAATAAGTACAATATGTATAGAATTAACTAAGTACTTATATTCATAGAAATAAATATATATAGGTACTACATATACATGCATATGTACATGAGTAACTAAATACTTGTATTATGCACAAAGTTAAACAAACATAATGTAAATAAATTAAGGGTCCCACATAACCAGTGGTACTTGTCCACCTCTAAGATTTCTTCCCATGCCCTCAGAAACATATAACATATTGAACATTTCCATAGGGGCATTACTATGGTCCTGTTCCAGATTACTTCTATGGTAGCAGTGTCTTATTGGCCATATATAAATTTCTCCAGATTCAAATGCAACATAACATGTTGCCAAATCATATAGATATATTTAGATGCTGACAGAGACATATTTCTGATTTATCGCATGCTGTATTTTCTGAACATTTTCCCACAATTCATTTCAAAAGAACACAATTCTCCAATAATAATTAGACTTAAATAGTTACAGTCGTCAAAAAATCATAACAATTTTCAAGAACATGCTTCTTCTGACATAAATGAAATAAAATTTTTTTAATGATTTTATGTCATATATTCTAATTTCCACAGTAATCAAATCAGTGATATAAATAGAGAAATATTCATCACAATTAAACCGTCTATCAACCTGGTTCAATATTTTTATTGTCCGTATATCATAGCCATAGAAACTTCTTTTCAAAATCTCATGATTTTTAGAATCCAAAAACTATTTATCAATTTAAAATAGTACTATTGATTTTTATATTTCAGTCATGGAAATTACAGAAAACTATCAAATTTGGATTCTAGATCAACCCAGTATGAGTTATCCCTATCATGTATTTTGTAGCAACCCCTAAATATTAAATGGTGAAAAAATTAAATTAAATATTTATATTATTTAATTAGAAATTCAATAAAAGAAGATGTATTAAATCAACTAAGAAATCAATAAGAGAGAATTAAATAAAACCCATCAAAGAAAAGGAGTAATGGCTTTGTTATTGACCCATTAGAAATTAGTGGGCTAAAATAGAGATTTTAAAAAGGGGAATAATAGAGAAATACCCAAATTTGTAACTAAAATATTACTAAATAGAAAGAGATATTTAATGCATTAAATAGCTAGTTTGAGTTAGAATGGGATTCCTAAACCTACCCTAATTGATTGGCCACGAAATCCCTCTCTCCCAACCCAAATATGAGATCTCTTGCTTAAAAAGGGGAGGAAAATAGGAAATTCGAATTTAATAGGATTAGACTTAAACTAGGAAGGGAATAGGAGAAGCTTAAATACTTCTCTTAAACCCTCATGGCCGCCCTAGCTCGTGCCAAGAGGTTCCTGGACCAGGAGGAGAGGCCAAGAGGAGGAGAATTCGTGGAGAAGAGGGATCTCTCAAGTTCTTCCCCGAGTTCTTCAAGTCTTAACCCTAGAAGAGGAAACGATCAAGGTAGGCATTCTCACAAGCATAAACCATGAAACTTTTTCTGTAGGATGTCTCATCTATCAGGAACAAAAGCCCTTTGGTTTCATAATTTTCCATCGAGCATATCTTTCGTTCTTGATTTTTCATGTTCTGCAACTTACATGACCCCGAACCCTCTTCTTTATTCTTGATCTCCTTGTATACTCAACCCCATGCCACGAGATTTTTACTGTAGGAACTGATGCATGTTAGGCATCTTTTCCCCTAAAAGCCCTAAATTTGATTCATCCTATCTTGCGAATTTAATCGTTGATCTCAACTATGTACTGTTTCATGTTCATCATGAATACCCGTGTTTAAACATGTCTAAACCCTGATTGTTTTCCAATTCCTATTTATTGTAAGTACCCATGCATGTCTAGGTCGTTTTGCAACTGGTTTCATGATTTTTTGTTGACTATACAATTAGTTGTGATTTTCTGAATCACCTTGTGTCAAATAGGGTAAGTTCTGGCCCGCAATCCAATGTAATGTCCTTTCCCTGTCGGACTCGGGCGCAGACCCTGTGAACGCGACGGCCCGATAGGCCGCGTTCACAAGGGCTGTCGCGACAGTGCCCTCTGTCGCGATCTGATCGCGACAGGGCCTGTCGTCGCGATCTGCTGCCCGACCTGACTAAGCCTGTCGCGACCGTACCAGACCCCGTTGCGATCTCAGTTGACCCCGTCGCGACCCTCATTAGGGTACGTCGCGATCTGGGTTTTTTTGTGTGCAAACCCCCTGTCTCACAAATGCTTGATTATCTACAGTGTTTGTACTCTTGTTTAACAGTCATACATACAGAAAATAACTCTTGTTATAAATTAACATTTATGTATAAAATACATGCACATGATCTTTTCTATCTACAATTTCATGACACTTACACACACTTTGAACCATCCAATTATGGCATAATTTGGCATGAAATTATTTCAAATACATCTGGTAATTTATGCAATAAATTACCATATTTTAATATACTTGTCTATTGTTTCTCGCGATGTTTTGGGAATACCGATATCGACGCTCCACTGTTCTAGAACTCCTCTAGAACGTCGAGCACTTGTTTCTATATACACACTTTCTTGACTTGGACGAACTCTCCGTCGGATACTCCTTCTGCCGGACTAGTAAGTCTTTGTTCAAGGCCTCCGTAAGTCTCCTCTGTCCATGGATTCCCACATGGTCGACGAGCCGGTTGTACCCTAACACCTATTACACCCTTTAGGGATCAATATGGTCCAAACGGCTATTAGAAATTCACTCTCGTCTTGAATCACGCCGGACCTCTGGACCTGTGCTTAACATGGCCAGTGGTAAGGTCGTGAGTTCCGCCTGACTGCCAACACCAGTGCGCGTGTTGTGCAACTGTTACTATCGCTCGTTACTCGACGTTTCATGTGCAAGTCCACTACTCTCATCTATACTCTACTCACGTTCACTCTACTATCTCGTCTATTCATCTAGTGCTCTCATCTACTTCTTGGTACTCTATATTGGCCATTGACTGATTGTCTAAAGATAAACAATATAACCAATGCCTGGCAATATATAAAGGGCCCGATCTGGTCCTGGGATGTGCGCCCGAAAGTGCTAGTGCCCATGGGAGTTAAATGATCAGAGTGTTTGGCATTACACTCAAGTGCTATCTATCTGACTATCTAAATGACAATCAAAAGTGCTATGTTCTCTCGTTGTCCATTGACAACAAAGTGCTATGCTATACTCGTTGTGCTATGCTATACTTGGTGCTATTTGTGCTATGGCCATCTCTATACTTGACATTGTGCTATCTTCTATTATTGTGCTATTCCGACACTTGTGCTATTTTTGGAAAGTCTATATTTGGAAAGTCTTGCTATTTCTTCACGTACTATCCTGCTATCTTTTACTTGACTCTCTCGTCTATCATTAGTTACTCTGCCTTTAATGCATTAATACTTAAAGCCTGCTTGAGCCTGAGATTTAAGTCCTACTGGCGATGTTCGCTCACCCTGCGTTATTTGTTTGTGTTCTCAGGTGAGACCGAGATGAACCATACACTCAAGAGGACGGGAACGACCTGGTGATGTCATGAGTACCCTAGTTCCTATTGCTATGTTTAGCGTTGTAGTAGTTAGGTTGAAGTTTAGTCTTTTGCTTTATTCAATGTAATTGGGCCCTATAGATTGGCTCTGATATTAGTGGTTGTAACTAGACATTGGAAAGTTATTAATGAAATGAATTCGCTTTAGTATTATTCATTGTGCAATGGTTTGATGTCTAGTACTCGCTCTATACCCTTTACTTGCAACTGCCTCGCGTTCCGATATTCCGCGTGGGGCGTGACAGTTTTGTGGTATCAGAGCCTAGGTTATTCTTAAGTATAGGATGATCTAGGTTAACCTGCCTCGACTAGAGTCAATTATCCACCTATGTGAGTTGAGGTTAGAGCCAAGGGTAACTAGTTAAAATAAACTCACACACGCACAAATTAAATTCACATCGATATCATGACAAATTATTTTGTAGGAACTAAGCAATCAAGATGACTGCCGAACGTGCTCAAATGAGGGGCATGCAACAAACCATCCAAGAACTGACACGCCATTGTGCAAGCTACTCAAGGAGGTGGCAATCGTGGTGCAGGCGACCTGCATCGCAACTTCAGAAGTCTGAACCCACCTAGGTTCAGCGGATCCACGGATCCGGATGAAGCTGAGCACTGGCTCCAAGAGACGGAAAGAATTTTCCGTGTCATGCAATGTGCAGCGGGGACAAGCTGCTACTGGCCACGTTCCAACTGGAGAAGGACGCCTGCGCTTGGTGGGAGTCAGTGGAAGCTACTAGAGAGAATGGGCAATTCACCTGGAACGAGTTAAAGAAGTTCAACTCCAAATACTTCTCCGAGCGTGTTCAAGAAAGAAGGCTGCGGAATTCGCTGCTCTTAAACAGCGGAGCTTGACTGTGGCCGAATATGAAGCCCAGTTCTCTAGACTGGCACGCTATGCTGTACATCTGGTGAACACTGAAAGGATGAAGGCTAAGCGCTTTCTAAACGGCCTTAAGCCCCACTACATCACTCAACTCGCACCTCTCGACATCCCGACCTACGCCGAGATGGTAAGAGGGCCAGCTGCTAGAAGATGCTACGGACTTCACCGACCGTATCAAAGGAAGTTCGTCAAGAGGAAGTGACCTCGGGTCAGTCATCTGCTAAGCCTACCAAGGCAAGAAGCGTCCCTTCAACATCACGGAGGGATCTAGCCAAGAAAGGAAACCAAGGTTTTCGTACCCACACTCCAACAAAGAGCCACTGCAAACACTGTGACAAGCCTGGTCACACGGCTGATGAATGCTGGAGGAAAGCCGGCGCATGTCTGCGCTGCGAAAGTCGCGAGCACCGCATCCCTGAGTGCCCGCTACTGAAAGAGATGAAAGGCGCCCTAATGCGCCTAAGAAACAGGGCCGACTGCAAGCCCTGCATGATGAGGAACCTGCTATGGAGGGTGGCGTGGTAGAAGGTACCCTTCAAGTTTTCTCATTATCAGCATTTGTTTTATTTGATACTGGAGCCACTCATTCATTTATATCTCAAAACTTTGCTGATACTGTGAATGCTAAACCTATATCCATGGGTTGTGAGTTCTCTGTCACAACGCCACTAGGGGAAAGGAGAAATTGAACAAATACTTTCCCTCTGCCGATGTAATGATCGGAGACCATAACCTAAAGGCCGACCTGGTGTGTATGTCCATGGAAGGCTATGATGTAATTTTGGGAGCCGACTGGTTGTCCGCATATGGGGCAAGTGTCGAGTGTAAGAAACGGAAGGTTACCTTTAGTAACTTTCCTAGACTGGCATTCTCTGGGATTAGACATAAGAGACGGATGTCTCTAGTCTCCGCCATAAAAGCCCACAACATGAAGAGGAAAGGCTGTATTGCTTTCCTAGCAGCCGTAGTAGTGGAAAAGAAGGGTACCAAGATAGAAGACATACATATAGTACAGGACTACCTAGATGTATTCCCCGAAGACCTGCCAGAGATTCCCCTTGAACGAGATGTCAACTTCGCCATTGAGCTGATTCTTGGAGCCACACCGGTATCGCGTCAACTGTACTGGATGTCACTTGCCGAGCTGAAGGAATTGAAGGCGCAACTGATGGAGCTACTAGATAAGGGTTCATCAGACCAAGCACTTCCCCATGGGGAGCACCTGTGCTGTTCGTTAAGAAGAAGGATGGATCAATGAGGCTCTGCATCGACTATCGACAACTAATCAACTCACCATCAAGAACAAGTACCCTTTGCCCAGAGTCGATGAACTGTTCGACCAAATATCTGGAGCTCAATATTTCTCCAATCGATCTTCGATCTGGCTATCACCAAATGAGGATCAAGGAGGACGATATCTTCAAAACGGCTTTCAGGAGCAGTATGGCATTATGAATTCGTCGTTATGCCTTTTGGGCTAACCAATGCTCCTGCAGCCTTTATGCAACTCATGAACAACATATATCGGCCCTACCTCGACAAGTTCGTGGTCGTCTTTATCGACGACATCCTCATATACTCCAAGACCAAGGAAGAGCATGAAGAACACCTGAAGACAGCACTACAAGTTTTGCGAGACAACAAGCTATACGCAAAGCTTAGCAAGTGTGAATTCTGGCTCGAAGAAGTATCCTTCTTGGGCCATGTCATCTCAAAGGACGATCTCTGTGATCCCTCCAAAGTCGAAGCTGTACTCAACTGGAGAGACCAACCAATCACCGAAATAAGAAGTTTCCTAGGACTGGCTGGCTATTACAGCGATTCATCAAGGACTTCTCAAATCGTCGTTCTCTCACGCGTCTGACACGAAAGGAGAATCCATACTCCTGGAGTAAAGAGTGTGAGAAAAGTTTCCAAACCCTCAAGACTGTCTTACCTCAGCACCTGTTCTCGCTCTGCCAATAGAGGGAGAAGGTTTCTCTGTCTACACCGATGCCTCAGGAATCGGGCTAGGTTGTGTACTCATGCAAAAGGAGAAGGTCATCGCCTATTCTTCAAGACAACTGAACACATGAAGTCAACTACCCTGTACATGATCTCGAGCTGGCTGCCGTGGTCTTCGCCTTGAAGATTTGGAGACACTATCTATATGGCGAGCAATTCACTGTCTACTCAGACCATAAAAGTCTGAAGTATTTATTCTCTCAGAAGGAACTCAACATGAGACAAAGGAGATGGCTGGAATACTTGAAAGATTTCGACTTCCACATCCAATACCACCCAGGCAAGGGAAATGTCGTGGCTGATGCTCTTAGTAGGAAGCCAATGGCATTTGTCTCAAGTCTAGTCCTTGGCGAGATGCAACTACTAGAACAATTCGCAAGGTTAGACTTAAATATCGAACATAGAGATGATCGAGTCTTGGTTGCCAATATCAAGATTCAATCTGATCTGCTAGAGGAGATCAAAGCTCAACAAGACGATGATCCATTCTTAGTTCGCGTCAAAGAAACTCTAACTGAAAGACCGGACTTTGCAATGACTGAAGACGGAAGGCTTGTCTTTCAAGGAAGGACATGTGTTCCCGACAATGAAGAACTAAAGAGAAGACTAATGGATGAAGCTCACAAGACAAGGTATACTATTCATCCAGGAGGTACCAAAATGTATCAAGATATGAAAAGAACGTTTTGGTGGCCGAACATGAAAAGAGAGGTAGCTGAACATGCCGCTCACTGCCTTACTTGCCAACAAGTAAAAGCGGAACACCTGCGCCCTGCTGGTGTACTCAGACCGCTTGATATTCCGAATGGAAATGGGAAAGCATCGGCATGGACTTCATCATGGGTTTACCCAAGACTCGTGGTGGACTCGACGCCATTGGTCATTGTGGACCGACTAACCAAATCCGCCCACTTTCTGCCTATAAAGAGTAATGGTCAGTGGAGGTACTAGCTGCCTTATATGTCAAGGAGATTGTAAGACTACATGGCATTCCATCATCTATTGTTTCGGATCGAGATCCGAGATTTACATCTCATTTTTGGAAAGGACTGCAAGGTGCACTGGGTACTAAACTCAACTTTAGTACCGCATTCCATCCACAAACCGATGGGCAAACTGAAAGAACCACCAAATAGTGGAAGACATGTTGAGAGCTTGCACTATAGATTTTCAAGGTTATTGGAATGAGCACCTACCTCTTATTGAGTTCGCCTATAACAACAGTTACCAGGCGAGTATCAAGATGGCACCGTTCGAAGCACTCTACGGAAGGAATGTAGATCCCTTGCATGCTGGAATGAGGTGGAGAACAGCAATGGCTAGGCCCAGACATGTGCAACGTACCACAAAGGACATTCAGGTAATCAGAGACCGGCTCAAGATTGCCCAATCCAGACAAAAGAGCTATGCTGACAAAAGAAGGCGAGACTTGGAATTTCAAGTCGGTGATCATGTGTTCTTAAAAGTGTCACCTACCCGTGGCATCCAAAGATTTGGTGTAAAGGGAAAGCTCAACCCTAGATTCATCGGTCCTTTTGAAGTACTCGAAAGGGTTGGTGAGGTTGCATACTGGCTGGCGTTGCCACCGGATTTGTCATGTGTACACAATGTGTTCCATGTTTCCATTCTTAGGAATTATGTGTACGACCCCACACACATTATTCGCCACGAGAAGTTGATATTGAACAAAGATGTGACGTACGAAGAGAAGACAGTCAAGATACTGGAATGGAAAGTACAATAACTCAGAAATTGTCCATTCCATGTGGTTAAAGTCCTATGAAATAATCGAGGAGTAGAGGAAGCCACATGGGAACCGGAAGGAATCATCAGACGGAACTACCCCGCTCTTTTCGGTAAGATATTCTCTCCTGAATGATCATATGAATTTGGAGACCAAATTCTTTTTTTAAGAGGGGGAGGATGTAGCAACCCTAAATTTATGGGAAAAAAAATTAAATTAAATATTTATATTATTTAATTAGAAAATCAAATAAAAAGAAGATGTATTAAATCAACTAGGAAATCAAATAAGAGAGAATTAAATAAAACCCATTAAAAGAAAAGGAGTAATGGGCTTTGCTATATTGACCCATTAGAAATTAGTGGGCTAAAATAGAGATTTTAAAAAGGGGAATAATAGAGAAATATCCAAAATTCGTAACTAAAATATTAATAAAATAGAAAAGAGATATTTAATGCATTAAATAGCTAGTTTGAGTTAGAATTGGATTCCAAACCTACCCTAATTGATTGGCCACGACATCCCCTCTCTCCCAACCCAAATAGAAGATCTCTTGCTAAAAAGGCGAGAGGAAAATAGGAAATTCGGAATTTAATAGGAATTAGACTTAAACTAGGAAAGGAAATAAGGAGATGCTTAAATACTTCTCTTAACCCTCATGGTCGGCCCTAGCTCGTGCCAAGAGGTTCTTGGACCAGGAGGAGAGGCCAAGAGGAGGAGAATTCATGGAGAAGAGGGATCTCTCAAGTTCTTCCCGAGTTCTTTAAGCTCTTAACCTAGAAGAGAAAAAACGATCAAAGGTAGGCATCCCACAAGCATAAACCATGAAACTTTTCTATAGGATGTCTCATCTATCAGGGTCAACAAGCAAAAGCCCTTGGTTTCATAATTTCCATCGAGCATATCTTTCGTTCTTGATTTTTCATGTTCTAAAACTTACATGACCCGAACCTCTTCATAATCTTGATCTTCTTGTATACTCAACCCCATGCCACGAGATTTTTGCTGTAGGAACTGTTGCATGTAGGCATCTTTTGCCCCTAAAAGCCCTAAATTTGATTCATCCTATCTTGCGAATTTATCCTTGATCTCAACTATGTACTGCTCATGTTCATCATGAATACCGTGTTGAAAACATGTCTAAACCCTGATGTTTTCCAATTCCTATTATTGTAAGTACCCATACATGTCTAGGTCGTTTTGCAACTGGTTTCATGATTTTTCGTTGACTATAAAATTAGTTGTGATTTTCTGAATCACCCTGTGTCAAATAGGGTAAGTTCTGGCCCGTAATCCAATGTAATGTCCTTTCCCTGTCGGACTCGGGCGCAGACCCTGTGAATGCGACGGCCCGATAGGCCGCGTTCACAAGGGCCGTCGTGACAGTGCCCTCTGTCGCGATCTGATCGCGGCATGGCCTGTCGTCGCGATCTATTGCCCGACCTGACTAGGCCTGTCGCGACCTGTACCAGACCCCGTCGCGATCTCAGTTGACCCCGTCGCGACCCTCATTAGGGTACGTCGCGATCTGGGTTTTTTTATTTGCAAGAAACCCCTATCTCAGCAAATGCTTGATTATCTACAGTGTTGTACTCTGTTTTACAGTCATCATACAGAAAATAACTCTTGTTATAAATTAAATATTTATGTATAAAATACATGCACATGATCCTCTTTATACAATTTCATGACACTTACACACACGAACCATCCAATCATGGCGTATTTGGCATGAAATTATTCATAATAAATATGGTAAATTATGCAATTAAATTACCATATTTTGAATATACTTGTCTATTGTTTCTCGTGATGTTTTGGAACACCGATATCGACGCTCCACTGTTCTAGAACTCCTCAGAGACGTCGAGCACTTGATTCTATATACACACTTTCTTGACTTGGACGAACTCTCCGTCGGATACTCCTTCTGCCGGACTTGTCAGTCTTTGTTCATGGCCTCCGTAAGTCTCCTCTGTCCATGGATTACCACATGGTCGGCGAGCGGTTGTACCCTACACACCTATTACACCCTTTAGGGATCAATATAGTCCAAACAGCTATTAGAAATCACTCTCGTCATGAGTCACGTCGGACCTCTGGACCTGTGCTTAACATGGCCAGTGGTAAGGTCATGGTTCCGCCTAACTGCCAACCCATGTGCGCGTGTTTGTGCAACTGTTACTATCGCTCATTACTCGACGTTTCATGTGCAAGGTCCATAACTCTCATCTATACTCTACTCGCTCATCTATTCACGTTCACTCTACTATCTCGTCTATTCATCTGTGCTCTCATCTACTTCTTGGTACTCTATATTGGCCATTGACTGATTGTCTAAAGATAAACAATATAACCAATGCCTGACAATATATATAAAGGGCCCGATCTGGTCCTGGGATATGCGCCCGAAAGTGCTAGTGCCCATGGGAGTTAAATGATCAGAGTGTTTGGCATTACACTCAAGTGCTATCTATCTTGACTATCTAAATGACAATCAAAAGTGCTATATTCTCTCGTTGTCCATTGACAACAAAGTGCTATGCTATACTCGTCGTGCTATTGCTATACTTGGTGCTATTTGTGCTATGGCCATCTCGCTATACTTGACTTTGTGCTATCTTGCTATTATTGTGCTATTCCCGACACGTGCTATTTTTTGGGAAGTCTATATTTGGAAAGTCTTACTATTTCATTCACGTACTATCCTGCTATCTTTTACTTGACTCTCTCGTTCTATCATTAGTTACTCTGCCTTTAATGCATTAACTATTTAAAGCCTGCTTGAGCCTGAAATTTAAGTCCTACTGGGCGATGTTCGCTCACCCTGCGTTAATTGTCGTTGTGTTCTCAGGTGAGACCGAGGATGGACCATCCACTCAAGAGGACAGGAACGACCTGGAGTGATGTCATGAGTACCTAGTGTCCTATTGCTATGTTTAGCGTTGTAGTAGTTAGGTGTGAAGTTTAGTCTTTTGCTTAATTTCAATGTAATTGGGCCCTATCGATTGGCTCTGATATTAGTGGTTGTAACTAGACATTGGAAAGTTATTAATGAAATGAATTCGCTTTAGTATTATTCATTGTGAAATGGTTTGATGTCTAGTACTCGCTCTATACCTTTTACTTGCAACTGCCTCGCGTTCCGATATTCCGCATTGGGGCGTGACATATTTCTACATAGAAATCACAATTTTATCACGAGCATGCATCAATTATAAAATTTTTCTTTTAAATCTATGCTTAATTCCAGCACTCAAAAAATTGCCATAAATCATGGTGACTACAGAAATTAACCCAATTTACAGTGTGTTAAAAATTTGTTCTATTGAATAGTTCACATTTCACAGAAAGTTCATTTGAAATTTGAATACAAATATATAAATCAGGATGTAAAAATAGGTCAAAATAGTGAACAGAAGAACTTGACGGCAACCCTCTTTCCGTTAACCTCAATTGACGGCAAAAATGTTGACGTTAAGTTCATCCTTGATGGCAGTCAAGGTTGACGTTAACCTGACAGGAAACCTGAACTCATCCGAGACTCATATAAACCCGAAATCTGATTGTTTGCAAAAGTTTAAAATCATGTAAAAATTATAAAATGGTAAAATGTAAGGTTGGGAACCTGATACCTAGGTTACTTGCCTCTAAAACACCAAGAAATCCATGGATTTAGCAGATGAAGCCCGCCTTGGCCAACCAAGACAGTCCTCCTTCCGGGTCAAAATCCTTGATCCGCAGGTCCCCCGATGGTAAGCACACCTTGGAGACATCTTCAGCCCTCAAAATCACACCTTCTTCACTCGTAGATGCTTGGTCTAAGCCTCCACGAAGATCAAAACACCAGTTTTCTTCCACCTCTCCTTGAGACTTCGAGAAGACTCCCCAAAATCGGTTCCAAGAAGCTAACCCACCCTTTTTTATTGTTGCCCAACTAGTAAGCCTAAAGGGGGGGGTGGGGGTGAATGGGATTCTTAAAATTTGTCTAACGATAAGACTTGTCAAGAAAAATGCTTAACAAGCACTTAGTTCGATTGTTAGTGTTAGAAATAAAGAAGGGAGCAATCACAAACACACAATCACACAACACAGGAATTTTTATCCTGGTTCGGACCTCCTATCCCATGGAGTCCTACGTCTAGTCCCCAAGCAATAACTTGAGATTTTACTAACCAAGGGTACAATCCCCCTTAAGGATACATACACATCCAGCAGCAGCTGTTCTCTTCACAACCCAAAGAGGAATACACCACCCTGAACCTCAGGTCTTCCTTCTAACACGAAGGGAAAAACTGCCACCTGCTTCCAGCAGATCTTCACTTCAAAGCCCGAAGAGAATTACATAGAAAATGTGTATAAAGGCTGATTGCCCCTAGACCAAGCTTACAACAAATGCCTAATATGAGGCTAAGTCTAAGAGAGACGGATTTTCTCTAGAAACAAACTCTCAGACCTAAAAGGCTCTCGAGGAATCTAGACAATGAATGGGTGTAGCAACCTGAATTTTTAAGAAAAATAAAAATTTAAATAAAGAATTAAAACCTAGCTAAATGGATATTTAAATGAAAAGAGCATTAAATAAAACCCATTAAATGGAAAAGAGTAATGGGCTTTGCTTAATGGACCCTCTAGAATTTATTGGGTCAAAATATGAATTTACAAAGGGAGAATAATAAGAAAATACCATAAATTAGGAGTTTAATTATCTCATAATTTGAAAGGGGTTATTAAAGCAATAAAAGTGGCAATTAGAGTTGGAATTGGATTCCTAAACCTACCCCATATAGTCTAGCACGAATTTAGATACTATCCTAACACAATTAGAGATTGGAAAGCAAGAGAGGAAAGGTGGAGTTAGCAAATCTTGTAATTAAGAGGAATTGGAGTAGTGGTAGGAATAGGAACTTGTATTTATATAAATACATCTCATAAACCCTCTTGGCCAACCCTAGCTCGTTGCCAAAGGTTGTTGGACGTGGAGAAGAGGCCAAGGAGGAGAAGATCTCATGGGAAGGAGTTCTTGGAGCTTCTTCCTCATTCTTGGAGTTCTAAGCCCTAGAAGATAAATCGAGTCAAAGGTAGGCATTCTCACAAGCAAAACCAAATCAAATTCATCTATAGGTAGTTCCAATCACCAGGAACAAAAGCCCTCTTGTTTCATAATTTTCCAACGAGCCAATCTTTTGTTCTTGATTTTAGAAGATCTGCAAACATGATAACACCGAGACATCATGTTTAATTCAAAACTCTATCTATACTTGATCCCATGCTACGAAATTTTTACTGTAGATACTCCATGTTGTTAGGGATGTTTTGCCCCTGAAAGCCCTAATTTTTGTTGAGCATGTTGCTCAAATTAAATCAATCTTGCTCTCTGTATCATGTTCTATGTTACTCGTTCTTGTTCGTTCTCAAACCATGTTCAAACCATGCTCTCTCTCTAATTCCTAATTACTGGATGAAAACCCATAAAATCTATTGCTCTCACTTTCTAAAATATTCTTACGCCATTTTAACAGTCACACACGCAGTAAAAACACCTGTTTTAAAATTGAGCCATATTAAATGCTTTAAAATACAAATTCACGGCTTCTTTTCTATCTATGATCTCTCTTACACATGCACACACATGAACCATCCATATATGGCTAAAATCTGGCATAAAATATCTCATAATGTATCTGGTAATTTATTGCAATAAATTTTATTAATTGCCCTATTTTAAAGGACTTGTATTCGTTTCTTGCGTTGTTTATATACCGATATCGACGCTCCACTGTTCTAGAATTCCTCTAGAACATCGAGCACCTGTTTATATACACCTTACTTGGCTTGTGGTGAACTCTCCGTCGGATATTCCTTTCGCCTGACTAGTGAACCCTTGCACAAGGCCTCCGTAAGTCTCCTCTGATCATGGATTCCCACATGGTCGACGAGCCGGTTGTACCCTAACACCCATTACATCTTTAGGGATCGATATGATCCAAACGGCTATTAGAAGTTCGCTCTTACCTTGAATCATGTCGGACCTCTGGACTTGTGCATAACATGGCCAGCGGGAAGATCGTGAGTTCCACCTGACTGCCAACACCAAGTGCGCGTGTTGTGCAACCATTACTATCGCCTGTTTACTCGTCGCATTACGTGCAATGTCCACTAGCTCTCATCTGTACTCTACTCGCTCATTTATTCACGTTCACTCTACTATCTCGTCTATTCATCTAGTGCTCTCATCTACTTCTTGGTACTCTATATTGGCCATTGACTGATTGTCTAAAGATAAACAATATAACCAATGCCTGGCAATATATAAAGGGCCCGATCTGGTCCTGGGATGTGCGCCCGAAAGTGCTAGTGCAAATGGGAGTTAAATGATCAGAGTGTTTGGCATTACACTCAAGTGCTATCTATCTCGACTATCTATATGACAATAAAAAAACACAAAACGTGCTATACTCTCTCGATGTCTAGAATGACAAACAAGTGCTATACTCGTCGTGATATTATTATACTTGTGCTAGTTGTGCTATGGACAACCTGCTATTCGTGCTATACTCGATACTTGTGCTATTTTTGGAAACTATACTCGATCTCGTACTGTTGTGCTATCTTGATACCTGTTGTGCTATCTCTTGCTATATTTTGACTCTCTTGTACCTTCTATCTTTAGATACTCTGCCATTAAATGCGTTAATTATTTAAAGCCTGCTTGAGCCTGAGATTTAAGTCCTACTGGGCGTTATCGCTCACCCTACGTTATTTGATGTTGTGTTCTCAAGTGAGACCGAGGATGACACATACACTCACGAGGAAGGGAATGACCAAGAGTGAAGCCAGGAGTACCCTCGAGTCACTATGTCATTTTAGAGTTGTAGTTAGTTATTTCCTTTTATTGCAATGTAATTGGGCCCTATAAAATGGCTATGATATTAGTGGTTGTAACTAGACATTTGGAAAGTTATTAATGAGAAAGATTTGCTTTAGTATTATTCAATGTGCAATGGTTTGATGTCTAGTATACGCTCTATACCTTTTTCTTGCAACTGCCTTCGCACTCCGATATTCTGCGTCGGGGCGTGACAGTTTTGTGGTATCAGAGCCTAGGTTATTCTAAGTATAGGGTGATCTAGGTTGACCAGCCTCGACTAAGAGTCAGTAATCCTACCTATGAGAGATGTGGGTAGAACCATGGGTAATCAGCTAAAATAAACTCACACATGCACAAATTAAACTTTTAATCAGCATTATAACTATCAAACTATTTTGTAGGAACTAAACAGCTACAAATGACTGCAGAACGTGCCCAGATGAGAGGCATGCAACAGTCCCTCTAGGAACTGACTCGTGCCATACTACAAGCCACCCAGCAAGGCGGTGGTAACCGCAGAGGGAACCAACCAGGTGCAGGCGAGCTGCATCGCAATTTCAGGGGTCTGAACCCGCCTAGGTTCAATGGGTCTACGGATCCAGATGAAGCAGAGCACTGGCTAAAGGAAACGGAAAGGATCTTCCGTGTAATGCAATGTGCGGACGGAGACAAACTCCTATTCGCGACATTCCAACTGGAGAAGGATGCCCGCGCATGGTGGGAGTCCGTGGAAGCCACAAAGGATAACGACCAATTTACTTGGGCCAAATTTAAAGAAGCTTATAATGCTAAGTACTTCTCTGAACGAGTACAGGAAAAGAAAGGTGCTGAATTTGCTGCTCTTAAACAGCGAAGCCTGACGGTAGCAGAATACAAAGCCCAGTTCTCTAGACTGGCACGTTATGCTGTACATCTGATCAACACTGAGAGAATGAAGGTTAAGCGCTTTCTAAATGGCCTTAAGCCTCAATACATTACTCAACTGGCGCCACTCGACATACAAACTTATGCTGAGATGGTTAAGAAGGCCCAGCTACTAGAAGACGCTACGGACTTCACTGACCGTATCAAGGGGAAGTTCGTAAAGAAAGAAATGACATCGGGACCGGCATCTGCCAAGCCGACCAACGGCAAAAAGCATCCTTTCCACCCAACTGAGGGATCCAGCCAAGATAGGAAACCCAAGGTCTTCATCCCCAACACTCCAAAAAAGAGCCACTGCAAACACTGTGACAAGCCTGGTCACACGGTTGATGAATGCTGGAGAAAAGCCGGAGCGTGTCTGCGCTGCGGAAGTCGTGAGCATCGCATACCCGAGTGCCCGATGCTGAAAGAAAATGAGAAGCGCACTGCTATGCCTAAGAAACAGGGCAGGCTGTAAGCCCTGCATAATGAAGAAACCATCGAGGAAGGTGGCGTGGTAGAAGGTACCCTGCAAGTCTTTTCTTTGCCAGCATTTGTGTTATTAGATACTGGAGCTACTCATTCATTTATATCTCAACACTTTGCTGACACCCTGACTGCAAAACCTACAACCATGGGTTGTGAATTCTTTGTCACAACACCCTTGGGGGAGAAGGAGAAACTAAACCAATACTTTCCATCTGCCGATGTAATGATCGGAAACCATAACCTAAAGGCCGACCTGGTATGTATGTCCATGGAAGGGTATGATGTCATATTGGGAGCCGACTGGTTGTCCACGTATGGGGCAAGCGTCGACTGTAAGAAAGGAAGGGTGACATTTAGTGACTTTCCTAAATTAGCATTCATTGGGATTAGACATAAGAAGCGGATGTCTCTAGTCTCCACCTTAAAAGCCCATAACATGATAAGGAAAGGATGTTTTGTTTTCCTTGCGGCCGTCATAGTCGAAAAGAAGGGTTCAAAAATAGAAGACATCCACATAGTCCAGGACTACCCAGATGTATTCCCTGAAGACTTACCTGGAGTCCCCCCTGAACGTGACGTCAACTTCGCCATTGAGTTGACTCCTGGAGCTGCCCCGGTATCACGTCAACCGTACCGGATGTCACCTGCCGAATTGAAAGAACTAAAAGCACAACTGATGGAGCTGCTAGAGAAGGGGTTCATCAGACCAAGTACCTCCCCTTGGGGAGCACCTGTGTTATTCGTCAAGAAGAAGGATGGGTCGATGAGACTATGCATCGACTATCGTCAACTCAACCAATTGACCATCAAGAACAAGTACCCATTGCCTAGGGTCGATGAACTATTCGACCAGATATCTGGAGCCCAATACTTCTCCAAGATCGACCTTCGATCTAGTTATCACCAAATGAGGATCAAGGATGACGATATCTTCAAAACAGCTTTCAGGAGCAGGTATGGACATTACGAATTTATTGTTATGCCTTTTGGTCTAACCAATGCTCCTGCAGCCTTTATGCAACTCATGAACAACATATATCGGCCATACCTTGACAAATTTGTGGTCGTCTTCATCGACGATATCCTCATATATTCAAAGACCAAGGAAGATCATGAAGAACACTTGAGGACCGCACTGCAAGTCTTACGAGACAACAAACTATATGCAAAATTAAGCAAGTGCGAGTTCTGGCTCGAAGAAGTGTCTTTCTTGGGCCATGTCATATCAAAGGACGGCATCTCTGTTGATCCTTCCAAAGTCGAAGCTGTACTTAACTGGGAGAGACCAACCAATGTCACAGAAATCAGAAGCTTCTTGGGACTGGCTGAATACTACAGGCGGTTCATAAAGGACTTCTCTAAGATCGCCGTACCACTCACGCGTCTGACCCGAAAGGAGAATCCCTACTCTTGGAGTAAAGAGTGTGAGAAGAGTTTCCAAACTCTCAAAGACTGCCTTACCTCAGCACCTGTTCTCGCTCTTCCAATAGAGGGAGAAGGTTTCTCTGTCTACACCGATGCCTCAGGAATCAGGCTAGGATGTGTACTTATGCAAAAGGAGAAGGTCATCGCCTACTCTTCAAGACAATTGAAGACGCATGAAGTCAACTACCCTATGCATGACTTAGAGTTGGCTGCCGTGGTCTTCGCATTAAAAATCTGGAGGCACTATCTCTATGGTGAACAATTCACTGTCTATTCAGATCATAAAATTCTAAAGTACCTATTCTCCCAGAAAGAACTCAACATGAGGCAGAGAAGATGGTTTGAATATCTAAAGGACTTTGATTTCAACATCCAGTACCATCCAGGTAAGGGAAACGCCGTGGCTAATGCTCTTAGTAGAAAGCCAATGGCATCTATCTCAAGCCTAGTCCTTGGCGAGATGCAATTACTTGAACAATTCGCGAGGCTAGACTTAAATATTGAACATAGGGATGATCATGTTTTGATTGCCAATCTCAAGATCCAATCCGATCTGCTGGAGGAAATCAAGATGCAACAGGACAACGATCCATTCTTGGTTCGTGTCAAGGAAACCTTAGTGGACAGACCAGATTTTGCCATGACTGAAGATGGAAGGTTAGTATTCCAAGGGAGAACTTGTGTCCCAGACAACGAAGCTCTAAAAAGGAAACTAATGGATGAAGCTCATCAAACAAAGTACACTATTCATCCAGGAGGTACCAAAATGTATCAAGACATGAAAAGAACATTTTGGTGGCCGAATATGAAGAGGGAAGTAGCCGAGCATGTAGCTCATTGCCTCACATGTCAACAAGTGAAGGCAAAACATATGCGCCCTGCCGATGTGCTCAGACCACTAGATATCCCAGAATGGAAGTGGGAAAGCATTGGCATGGACTTCATCATGGGTTTACCCAGAACTCGTGGTGGACTTGACGCCATATGGGTCATCGTTGACCGGTTGACCAAATCTGTGCACTTCTTACCCATAAAGAGTGAAGGATCGAGGAAAAGGTGTGGATAAGATCTAGAAGGGGGGGATGAATAGATCTATGCCACTTTTTACGGAAGCTTAAGCAATTTAAAAATACTTTTAGAATCAGAGGCAATTTTAACAGTGAAGATTACAGATCTGATGAGATGTTAAGTGAGTTGATAAAATAGATGTGAAAAACCAGTTGATTAAGTGAATCTTAGCCGATCCTATGCAAGCATCTAACGGATGATAGAATCAAACCACAAATAGAAAAGTGCACAGAGATTTTTAGGTGGTTCGGAAATCACCCATGTGATTCCTACATCCACCCCTTACACCCAGTGAGGATTCACTAAACAACCTGGGAAACACACTCACTGGAGCCAGACAACTCCAACACCTGAGTTTACAACTCACACAACTCTAGAGTAAGACTACTCTAGATCCCTGAGCAAGACTGCTCAACAAACACTTGAGTTCGACGACTCAAACTGAGCACAATGGCTCACAAACGACTTTGCTAGACACCAACACAAGACATAGATCTTCTAGCAGCAGATCATATCGAACATGAGAACATTCATGAGAATTATGCAGAAGCACTTGCACAATCTCAAAATGTCTCAGAAGAACAGAAGTACAGTGAGAATTATATGAAAGGACTTTGTTCTTCAGTTGTACTCCCTTGTAGAAGCTCAGATTGGGAAGAAGCTTGGATTCTTGAAGTCCCAAACAATGCTCTGCACTTTTGAACTTGGGATCTTCCTTGAAATCTTCTCCAACGGATGCTTCTACTTGATCTGCTCCCTTGAGGCGCTTCAATTGCTTCTTCAAGGATCACACTCCAATTCTCACACTTGAATTGATGAGAATTGGTCTTCAGAAGACACCAGGAGAGCAGAGGAGGGAGATGAGCTCTTCTCGCCGCCAAAGGAAACTTTTGGAAGGCTCCAAGAGTTCGTTGGGTCTCTCTATGTGATGGATGGCCAATTGGAGGCTCTTTATACCCAAAAGATCCCAAAGTTACCCTTTGGGTACAAGGGCACACGATCTTAGGTTGATACACCATCGCCCTAGAATGACACGTGGCAATCATCCATCTTAAGTTGCAATCTTTCCGTAGTGTGTCGACCTGCCCTGGTGGTGGTGTCGACCTCCTGTCCCAATTCTGAAAAACATGCTGTTCTGGGAAATGATCTAGTGTCGACCTGCTCTTTGACTCGTGTCGACACAGTCTCAGCAATTCTTCAGCTTTTTGCCTTGGGGTCTGAGGTGTTGTGTCGACACCATTGTGGGGTGTGTCGACACCACCTTTGCAAAAAGTATTTGTACCTGAAAATTAAACACGTATATCATTAGTTAAATATTTTATTATGAGTACAAATGATAAGTGTGCTTTGAAACATGCTTTTTGAATATAAAGTTCAGGTGAAATGTGTTTATCATGTTTCAATTAGTTTGCATTAAAATCACATTTGTCATCATCAAAATAAGAGGGGAAATGATATGAAATTACACTCAACCCAACAAAGAGTACATGGTCTGTGGAGGTGCTAGCTGCATTATATGTCAAGGAGATTGTGCGGTTGCACTGTATTCCGTCATCTATTATCTCAGATCGAGATCCAAGGTTCACCTCTCATTTTTGGAAAGGTCTGCAAACTGCCCTTGGCACGAAGCTTAATTTTAGTACTGCCTTTCACCCGCAGACTGATGGGCAAACTGAGAGGACAAATCAAATTGTAGAAGACATGTTAAGAGCCTGCATTATAGATTTTAATGGTCGTTGGAATGAACACTTACCCTTGATTGAGTTCACCTATAACAACAGTTACCAGGCGAGTATTAAAATGGCACCATTTGAAGCACTTTATGGCAGGAAATGTAGATCTCCTGTGTGCTGGAATGAAGTGGGAGAACAACAATGGTTAGGACCTGACATGGTATAAAGTACAACCCGGGATATACAGATGATACGAGATCAACTTAAGATTACTCAATCTAGGCAGAAGAGCTATGTTGATAAGAGAAGATGGGATCTGGAATTTCAAATAGGAGATCATGTGCTATTGAAGGTATCTCCTACCCGTGGTATTCAAAGATTCGGAGTGAAAGGAAAACTTAGTCCAAGATTCATTGGACCGGAAGGTACAGCAACTCAGAAATCATCCCATTCATGTAGTAAAGGTCTTATGGAATAACCGCGGAGTGGAAGAAGCCATATGGGAACCAGAAGGAATTATCAGACGCAACTACCTTGATCTATTTGGTAAGTCATTCTCTCCTGTAAGGTCATATGAATTTGGGGACCAAATTCTTTTAAGAGGGGGAGGATGTAGCAACCTGAATTTTTAAGAAAAATAAACATTTAAATAAAGAATAAAAACCTAGCTAAATGGATATTTAAATAAAAAGAGCATTAAATAAAACCCATTAAATGGAAAAGAGTAATGGGCATTGCTTAATGGACCCTCTAGAATTTATTGGGTCAAAATATGAATTTACAAAGGGAGAATAATAAGAAAATACCCTAAATTCGGAGTTTAATTATCTCATAATTGGAAAGGGGTTATTAAAGCAATAAAAGTGGCAATTAGAGTTGGAATTGGATTCCTCAACCTACCCCATATAGTCTAGCACGAATTTAGATACTATCCTAACCCAATTAGAGATTGGAAAGCAAGAGAGGAAAGGTGGAGTTAGGAAATCTCGTAATTAAGAGGAATTGGAGTAGTGGTAGGAATAGGAACTTGTATTTATATAAATACATCTCATAAACCCTCTTGGCCAACCCTAGCTCATTGCCAAACGTTGTTGGACGTGGAGAAGAGGCCAAGGAGGAGAAGATCCCATGGGAAGAAGGAGTTCTTGGAGCTTCTTCCTCGTTCTTGGAGTTCTAAGCCCTAGAAGATAAATCGAGTCAAAGGTAGGCATTCTCACAAGCAAAACCAAATCAAATCCATCTATAGGTAGTTCCAATCACCAGGAACAAAAGCCCTCTTGTTTCATAATTTTCCAACGAGCCAATCTTTTGTTCTTGATTTTAGAAGATCTGCAAACATGATAACCCCAAGACATCATATTTAATTCAAAACTCTATCTATACTTGATCCCATGCTATGAAATTTTTACTGTAGATACTCCATGTTGTTAGGGATCTTTTGCCCCTGAAAGCTCTAATTTTTGTTGAGCATGTTGCTCGAATTAAATCAATCTTGCTCTCTGTATCATGTTCTATGTTACTCGTTCTTGTTCATTCTCAAACCATGTTCAAACCATGCTCTCTCTCTAATTCCTAATTACTGGAAGTACTCTCGCATGTCTAGTTCCATTTGCCACTAATTTCGTGATTTTTCATCTTGTACATAATTAGTTATGATTTTCTAAACGACCCTGTATCAAAATTTGAATGTTCTGGTCCGCAATCCAATGTCTGGTTTGACTCCTGTCAGAGTCAGGCGTAGACCACCAGATCGCGACTGCTCGATATGTCGCCTTCTGGGGTCCGATTGCGATAGCCTACCCATCGCGACCAAGAAGGCGACAGGTAAGCCGTCGCGTTTCCAGTACCTGATTCTCAAGCCCTTCGCGACGACTTTCTTGTCGCGTTCTGAACGCGACAGGAGACCCCGTCGCGTTCTAGACGCCTGAGCAGACAGCCCTGTCGCGACCCGTAGAGGACCCTGTCACGTTCCATCATGACCCTCTCGCGACCCTTACATGGGTACGTCGCGTTCACATGTTTTTTGATGAAAACCCATAACAGGAGAACATCGAGCACCTGTTTATATACACTTTACTTGGCTTGTGGTGAACTCTTTGTCAGATATTCCTTTCGCCGGACTAGTGAACCCTTGCACAGGGCCTCCGTAAGTCTCCTCTGATCATGGATTCCCACATGGTCGACGAGCCGGTTGTACCCTAACACCCATTACATCTTTAGGGATCGATATGATCCAAACGGCTATTAAAAGTTTGCTCTTACCTTGAATCATGTCGGACCTCTGGACTTGTGCATAACATGGCTAGCGGGAAGATCGTGAGTTCCACCTGACTTCCAACACCAAGTGCGCGTGTTGTGCAACCGTTACTATCGCCTGTTTACTCGTCGCATTACGTGCAATATCCACTAGCTCTCATCTGTACTCTACTCGCTCGTTTATTCACGTTCACTCTACTATCTCGTCTATTCATCTAGTGCTCTCATCTAATTCTTGGTACTCTATATTGGCCATTGACTGATTGTCTAAAGATAAACAATATAACCAATGCCCGGCAATATATAAAGGGCCCGATCTGGTCCTGGGATGTGTGCCCGAAAGTGCTAGTGCCCATGGGAGTTAAATGATCATAGTGTTTGGCATTACACTCAAGTGCTATCTATCTCGACTATCTATATGACAATAAAAAAAACACAAAACGTGCTATACTCTCTCGATGTCTAGAATGACAAACAAGTGCTATACTCGTCGTGATATTATTATACTTGTGCTAGTTGTGCTATGGCCATCCTGCTATTCGCGCTATACTCGATACTTGTGCTATTTTTGGAAACTATACTCGATCTCGTACTGTTGTGCTATCCTGATACCTATTGTGCTATCTCTTGCTATATTTTGACTCTCTTGTACCTGCTATCTTTAGATACTCTGCCATTAAATGCGTTAATTATTTAAAGCCTGCTTGAGCCTGAGATTTAAGTCCTACTGGGCGTTATCGCTCACCCTACGTTATTTGATGTTGTGTTCTCAGGTGAGACCGAGGATGACACATACACTCACAAGGAAGGGAATGACCAAGAGTGAAGCCAGGAGTACCCTCGAGTCACTATGTCATTTTAGATTTGTAGTTAGTTATTTCCTTTTATTGCAGTGTAATTAGGCCCTATAGAATGGCTATGATATTAGTGGTTGTAACTAGACATTTGGAAAGTTATTAATGAGAAAGATTTGCTTTAGTATTATTCAATGTGCAATGGTTTGATGTCTAGTCTATGCTCTATACCTTTTTCTTGCAACTGCCTTCTCACTCCGATATTCTGCGTCGGGGCGTGACAATGGGTGAGAGGTCAGAGCTACAGAAAGAATGGAGTGAAAGCGAGAGATTCTTCTTCTTTGATGATTGCTTTTCTTGAAGGCTCTAGCACATGAATATTCAGGTTGTCTAAAAGTCTCATTTGTTGAATCATTAGTCTTGTATAAATATCTTCTTTTCAATAAAATAGTCGTTGAGATGACCATTGTCTCTAAGCTAGATGCACGTTAGACTGCATGGTTCATGGTGTGGACCAGGTATACTTTCTGTTGAACGCCTTTTTGTTCCATGCACGCAAAGAGAAGATCCTTCTTGATATCCTTCAGCTTCTATTTTGTCCAGCGTTGTATGTCATGGTACTGGCAGAAACCTGCACACATTAAATACTAAACTATTGACAACTATGCTGTCTCTTGTTGTCAATCAACGTTAGAATTCATGCAGTAAGACTATTCACTAAAATAGAAGTGTCATTCTGCTTTTTGAAAAGTGTTTCTTATAGAAGCATGAGAATAGAAGATATCCAGATATGCATCGTGCAGTGAAATGTACAGTCACATTAAATGCATGGATATTAGAGAAACACGAGGGAAAACTTTGACTTTCATTATATTTGAATATCATGAAGTCGATGTAATCCATGAAGTCGTTATGGCAAAGAAATAATTTGTTCAACTTATAAAATCGTTATGTGAACAAACAAGTCATTGTTTATGTGAATCGTCATTCATCCATAAACAAATCAGTGTGAACACAAGTCGTTATATAGATATAAGCAAGTCGTTCTGAACACAAATCGTTACACCAGTAAGAGAAAATCATTGTTTAACTTATCAAATCGATGAAGTGATCAAATCATTGTTTTCCGAATCGTTACAATGGTCAAGTCGTTGTTTGTAACTTATCGAATCGTTACAGTGACCAAATCGTTATGTAACTTGTCGAATCATTATGGCGACCAAGTCGTTATGAAACTTACTGAATCGTTATGACGAACAAGTCGTTATGAAACTTACCAAATCGTTATGACGACCAAGTCGTTATGAAACTTACCGAATCGTTATGACGACCAAGTCGTTATGAAACTTACGGAATCGTTATGACGACCAAGCCGTTGTGAAACTTATCGAATAGTTACGACGACCAAGTCGTTATGAAACTTATTGAAGCATTATGATGACCAAGTCGTTATGAAACTTACGGAATCGTTACGACGACCAAGTCGTTATGAAACATATCGAATAGTTACGGCGAGCAAATCGTTGTTTCAATAAGAAAATCGATGTGAAGCCGAAGTCGTTGTTTCACTTAATAAATCATGGTGAGAACCAATCCGAAGTTGTTGTTTCACTTAATAAATCGTGGTGAGAACCAAATCCTTGTTTCCCACTTATCAAATCGTTATGAGACAAAATCATTATACTTACTTAACAAATCGTTGTGAGAACCAAATCGTTGTTTCTCACTTATCAAATCGTTGTGAGACAAAATCGTTGCATTCACTTAACAAATCATTGTGAGAATTAAATCGTTGTTTCTCACTTATCAAATCATTGTGCTCTAAGGAAATCATTATGAGGTAGGAAAAACCATTGTACTAAAAAGCAAGTCGATGTGTACTTAGAAGAATTTCATGCTTGAACTCTAAATGATACAGTATAAGAGTACTTACAGATTTTGCTTGATTTTGCATGATTTATTTCTTGTGACTAAGCTTCAAGGAAATTTGTTAGGGTTTTGTTAATCACCAAAATAGGCATATAATTATTAAGATTATATAGGGATAGACTGATCATCAATCTCCCCTTTTTTGGTGATGATAAAACATAACATAAGATTATAAAATTCTGAAATGAAATTAGGTAAATTTGTCCAATAAATTTGAGGAATGTCCTTCAGAATATTGTATTTTATTTTCTCCCCCTTTTTGTCATTAAGCAAAAAGACACAAAGAAATATCATAAGATAATTGGGAGCCAGGAAAGAGACAAATTTTCATTAAATCACTGAGGAGGTACAGGAATGTAGTGAGCAAGGGACAAAAGAGAGGCATGGCGAGAAATGATTGGCCAAGCCTTTCGCTCCTGCTCTTCGAAAGGACTTTGAAAGGCACCATAAACTATGGAGTAGGAAGGTCCCATAATAGGAGCCATCCTGTTGATGTGCAACTGCCTCTGTGCTTCAATGAAGGTGCCATACTCATTCCGGCCAAGAGATGCTTTGTAGAAGGTAGAGGTGCCAAAGCTGGCATGCTGGAGGAACTTATCTATGGTGATGGGGTAGAATATCTGATGCTGCTGCAGTTCCTTTTTCATAGCCATATACACCTTGTATCTCTCAACCCAGGTTTCATAGGGGTCTCGATCAAGATGAATAGAGTTCAGGTCTAAGAATTCTGCAACAGACAGAGGAGGTTGACCTGATCTGGCCTGAGAGACATTAAGAGCAGTGAGTTGCTGAGCAGTAAGGGGGGTAAAGTTGTTCCCATTCTGATGGAGAGAGAGGCTCACATTCAGACAAGAGAGGGGCAAGAACATCAGACTTGATGTGGCCCTGATGATATTCTCTAAAAATAAATCTATGAAAGGAGAGGGAACCGCCTTTCTGCACTGAAATTCTGCCCATAGCCCTTGCAAATCTTTCAAAAATCATAGTGCCGACAACAGATTCCATGACTAGGGAGTGGAGTGGAGGCAGAAACACAACATCTGGAATTTTGAAAGTGGCAAAATCTACCTGGATGGATGAGGTATGAGTATTACTTGAACCAAGAGCAGAATAGGTTGCTGGAATTGGCCAAGCTGAACTTCAGGTAGATTATTAAGATAGCAGTAGTCAGTGAACATCTGGAAATGACGGATAAGCATGATCTCCTTTTGAATGAATGGCCCCCAGGTATCCTTGTGATGGATTTGGAACCACTCAGAGAGGGTCAAGGGATGATCCCTGGGTGGGAATCTGGCTACCTGAGCACGAAGGAATTGGCTGTAGAGGGACTTGTGGCCCCAAGCCCACTTGTAGACACCCATTTCTGACCCATAAGTCGAGCTAAATTCCTCGTCATATCATTGATGCCCACCATTGGCTCATCATCACCAAGTTGGCTTTCTCTAGTCATAATATCTTCTTCAGTAGTTCATCGCCTTGGTGGGCTCTCCTTGGTCAAATCAATCAATCTTCATCATCATCTCGTAGCTCTCTGGGTTAGGAATCTGACGTTTTAAACCGTGAGTCAATCTGATGCCCGTACAAGGAGATCGGACACTTTGTATGGACATGTGCTGAAAAGTCCCTGAAGGCGACAACCTCCCTGTCATTTTCCCTTATGCAAGGCGACACCCTTCCTGTCGCTATCTGGCACTGTAACGATTTGCCAAGTCAGAATCGATCTCCTTCAGAAGGCGACACCTCGATACGTCATGTTCATAAATTGGCCTTTAATTCCTTGAAAAATTGCAAGAAATCACTAGAAAACCCTTCCTTGTAAGGAAGGCGGCGTGTCGAGGCATCACCATCCAGGTGACGACCAGGAGGCCGTCGCGTTCTGGATGCCATGCAGGGAATCCTTTCCGAGCATGACTTGGACACTTGCCACACATGGATATTCCCTCTTTTGGTCGACCTAAACGCGTCCAAATCCTACTAAAACTCATGAAGACCTTCTTTAAAGCCTCCTTTCCGAGTTCCAATTGCCCTTGCGTGGCCATACCTACCCAAACCCGGACTCTTGCCCGTTATTCCCTTCACAACCCTTCCAGGAATAATCACCTATAAGTTGATCAATACTGCGTCTTTTAGGGCAAGACCGGCATTTACTGCTTCCTCTCGAAGAGAGCTCCGATTCCTCAGAAGAGTGCTCCACCCCCAGACGACCAGGAAGTGCCCCCCAGGGCATTTTTCCCTCGACTATACTTTCTCTCTCCCCTTTCCATCAAGTCTTCTCTTCATTCATGCATGCTTAGCATAGTTTTTTTCGTAGATTTCATTAGAGCGCACCACACACACCGATCTTAATCACCCAAAGGGGTTAAAAATCCATCCCACGTGAGTTCCCTCAAGAATAGTGCATGTTTCTTCATATTTTTTTGGAATAGATTCATCATACACGCGTTTTCTAATGGGTTTCCTGTTGTTTTGATGATCTTGGAAGGTGTTTGAAGATAGGAGAGGCACGAGGCTCTTGCCCCTTGGCCGGCTGAGGAGCAAGAAGAAAGAACCCACAATCTTCATCCACTGAAGCAGAAGGCGACGACCCTGCTGTCGCGACAAAGAAAGCGCCAGTCTTCCTGTCTCGTTCAGGTAAACAGGCCGCGACCCTCAACTTGTCGCATTCACAGGAATAGGTACTCCCTCTGTCTTCTCTTCCTTTTCCGAGGTAGTGATCCCATCTTCATCCATCTATTCCTCTTGGCAACTACTTTGGTGGCGATCACGGTCAGTTTTCCTTATCTTTTCACACATATTTTTTGGGAGCAAATCCCGTGATTACACCACTGTTCTTCAGTTTTGGCTTTAGTCATGGAAAAAATGTTTGACTATTCAGCCTTGGATAAAGAGGAAAAAGGAAGAATGACGTTTAGATGGTCGGTGAGGTTGAGGTAAGGAAGTCCAAAAATAGTGGCAAAGGTGCATTTCTAGAGATATTCACAATAAAGGGACCTTCTTCGATTTTCAACTGAGAGAGAAAACCAAAGAGGTGGAAAAAGAGGTTCTGAAGAGATGGCACGGTTGGAAGAAATTTTCCTTTTCTTAGGAGCAGGGCTGGAAGAGCCTATCCTATGGAGGTGAGTCCCAACTGACAGGACTGAGCGAAACATTGCTACTTCAAACTCATCTTTAATGTCCTGGATCATATGATGTTCAAGTTGGGCACCCTCAGGAATGATGGTGATGAAGGAGGGAGGAGTAGGAGGATGAAGAGAAGAATGAGAGTTTAGAGGTGGTATAGCAGATGGTCTAGTTGAAGAAGGACCAGAAGAAGAGGCTTTAGCTAAAGATGATGCTGGAGGAACCTCGACAATAGGAGGAGGATTGGATGTGGAGGAAGCAGAAGATAAGGAAGAGGCGGTAGGAAATGGAGTGGGTGATGATATGTGTTTAGGAAGGGGCTGTTTGAAGGTGGCAGGTGCTGGAGGAGCAGTGGTGGATGAAGGTGGAGAAGGAGGGGCTAGAGTTTGATGAGGGGAAGAAAGGGGCTCTGGGGCTACAGCTTGGTCTTCAACTCTTGCAGGCTCAGCTACTGATTCCACCGGCCCTGATGGCCCAGACTCATCCAAGACTGGCCTTGGTGGCCCTGACACTGCCTGACCTTGCCAGACAACCTTGATTCTTCACCAATCTTTGGCCCTAATGGCCTAACTGCCTCTTCTTCTTCAACCCTTGGCCCTGAAGGCCTTGAATGCTCAGCATCAATTGGCCCTGATGGCCCAGACTGCTCAACATCAACAGGCCCTGATGGCCTAACATCTTCAACAGATGGCCCTAAACTACCAGCTGGAGTGGGAGCAGAAGAGGCAGGAATGGGTAAATGCACCCTCACAAAAATAGATAAATTTTGAACTAATTGCTTAATGCTCCCCAACTCACCTTTCAAACTGTGGAGCTCAGCTTTCAATGCTCCAACTTGCTTAGCTCCAATGCTTTGGCTCAAAAAAATAGAAGAAACCTCATTTTGAAGTGAGCATAAGATTTCCCCATGAGCGTCTAGTCTTTCTATCACTGGCTTCATGTTGACTTTCAGCTTCTTCTTCTTGGAGCTATGATGCGCTCTTCTGGTCAGCAAAGGAATGTCAGGGGCTACATCCTTGGCTTTGTCGCTAGCCCTTGCAGTGGGCTCCACAAATTCTTCATTTTCTTCATCAGAGGTGCTCTCCACAACACCTTCTCTGAACTGATCATTAGGGGCACCAGATGTGTGTTCCCGTGAGCTTCTGCTTCTTTTTCTACTGCATGCTCCCCCTCAACAGGAGCATCTTCCATCTGGATATCTGAACCCAATAACTCTTGCTCCCCCTGAATGGGAGCTTCTTCAATTTGAACAACTTCTTTCTCCCCCTGAGTGCTGGTGATAGAGTCCAGCACACATCGAAGTACCGATGCCACAATAGAGGTGGGGGCATCAACCTCAGATTGCCCAACAGGCTCAATATCCTCAGGAGGTATTTCTTCAATTCTTCGAGGACTACCCACTAGAGCTTCAATTTGGATAATCGCTTCCTTTTGCTGAACCACTGGAAACTCTGTTCGAACTTCTTCTTGATGACCTTGGACATCTGGAATTGTTGGAACCTGAACATCCTCTTGTTGAGATTGACCAACTGAAATTTCCTCTTCTGCCTCTTCCTGAGCTATCACCACAGGAGCCTCAGACCTTACTTGGACCTCTGCTTCTACCTCTGATTCTTGGACTTGAGGAGCTTCTAGACCCTCTCCAATGATAGCCTCACGCTCAGCAACTAAGGTCTTGGTCCAAACACCAGCTACAAGCGAAAAACCACTTTTCTTTGGATTTTTGCCTCTAATAGTCTGGCCCATCTTCTCAGATACTTCACCAGTCAAGTTGATGTTAAATTGCTGGAAAATCTTCGTCAGCAGATGAGCATAAGGAAGAGATACTTTGAGCTTGTTCCTATTGTCCCATATCACTGCTGATGCAGACTTCATCCTCTCGATTATTACTTCTGCCATATTAATATCTTGGTTTTAGATGGCCCAGAACATCATATCTGAATCTGCCTTGGTGCAGGAGGAGAAAGTTGCGCTTTTAGGTACCAAAATCTGGAAAACTATAAAGTGAAGAATTCGATTGAAGGCATTCAATTGATTGATGTCGATTTTGCCATCTTTCAACTTGAATTCTGAGCCGATAATTCCCAAACCCTTGGCCTGAACATCCACACTATCTACCCCGCTGTGACCGGTGGTAGAGACTCGAAATAGGGATTCCAATAAATCATAGGTGATATGAATCTGGGTTCCTTTGACTGTGGAGGTCAAGGACCCATTTACCTCTGATCTCAAACAAACATAAAAAGCTTTTACCAAATCCGGATAACTTGTCTCAGAAATGGTTGCAATCTGCGACCACTTCATCCTCTGCATCGCTGCTACTATACTGTGCATTCCATTTTTCTCCAGATCATCCACATCCACTGCCTTGTTGCCACACAGCGACGACTTCACTGCTGCAAACTGCTCTTGCTGCTCTGCTGTATGGAAAGCAGTGTTGTAGCCGCCAATAGTGCCGGACACCCTAGAAACTACCATGAGATTGAACGAGGGGAAGTTCTAGAGGATCGTAGGAAGGAGTAGAACAGAAACCCTCAAGAGATTTTTGGTGGGAGGAGAAGGATTCTTTGAAATCTCTCAGAGAAGAAGAGCCAGAATCGATAGGGCTTATCATTCCAGCCGAGTCGGAAGAGATGAGAGAGGGAGGTGAGTCGTTATGGCATATATTATAGGATAAAAAGCAAAAGGTAAAGTTGCTTTTGAAAGGACGCGGCAATAAATGCACAAAACGACAAACTGGGAGACGATTTCACAAAGAATAAGAATTTATAAAATAGCGAACCGTCAAAGAAATTTATAATGCACACAATTAACGAATTTGCTTAATTTTAGGAGAGAGAATAATTGTTATTCTAAAATAATTATTATTTCAGCTATATATAGATAAATCTATCACAAATTGCACATGCCTAATTCCCTTCTGAGAGACGTAAATCTCTCTTCAGGTAAGGCCTTTGTGAAGATATCTGCTAACTAATTTTGAGTATCTATAAAAGAGATATTTATATTGTCATTTGCTACATGATCTCTAATAAAATGATATCTAACCTCTATATGCTTGGTTCTCGAATGCTGAACTGGATTCTTGGTGAGATTTATTGCGCTTGTATTATCACACAGTAGTGGAATGGTTTTGATGTGTAATTTGTAGTCCTCAAGTTGCTGTTTTATCCATAGGAGTTGTGTGCAACAGCTTCCATCAGTCACGTACTCAGCTTCAGCTGTCGATAGAGCTACTGAATTTTGTTTCTTTGAGGACTATGAAATCAGACATCCTGCAAGGAATTGACAACAACCACTGGTGCTTTTTTCTATCTATCTTGCATCCAGCATAATCAGCATCAGAATATCCTACTAAATTTACTTCGCAAGATTTAGGATACCATAAGCCTAGATCATGAGTCTTAGCTAAATATCTAAAGATCCTTTTGACAGAGATTAAGTGAGATTCTTTAGGATCAGCCTGATACCTTGCACACATGCATACACTAAATAGAATGTTAGGTCTACTGGCAGTTAAATAAAGTAGAGAACCTATCATACATTTGTAGAGCTTTTGGTCTACTTTCTTACCATCTTTATCACTGTCTAATCTTGTAGATGTGCTCATTGGTGTTGACAGTGGCTTTGCATTGTCGAATCCAAATTTTTTAACAATTCCTTGGTGTATTTTGCTTGGCAGATGTGTATGCCTTCTTTTCCTTGCTTGATTTGCAATCCAAGGAAATAATTTAGCTCTCCCATCATACTCATTTCAAATTCTCCCTGCATAAGCTTTTCAAAATACTTGCAAAGACATTCATCAATTGATCAAAAAATTATATCATCTGCATATATTTGTACAAGTAATATATTTTTGACTTTAGATTTAATAAATAATGTGTTATCTGAAGGGTTATGCGGAAATACACAATACGGTAATCTAGAAGGGGGGGGGGGTTGAATAGATTACGACAATTTAAAACTATTGATGGCTTCTTTTCGATGCTACAACGATCTTAATGAAATTTGATTAGAATTCGATTAAGTATGAGACCGCTTGAGTTGATCTAAATGAGAACAGGGAATCAAACGTGCGTATGAACACCGTGCCTACCAATCATCTATCGCAAAACGCGAACAAACCACAGAACACGATGGTTTAAGGTGGTTCGGAGTACACAACTCGTGTATCCTACATCCACCGTCCACACACACACGCAGAAACGACTGCTTATGAGCGAGTTCAACACAACAACTCAACCACACACACGTTGTCTGATGAAACACGATCAGAACAACCACAAATACGTGAATCAAGCACAAGGAATGCTCGAAACACAACCACACACACACACGATGGAATGGAAATTATGAGATGGAGAAGAATTAGGAATTAGGGAACAAATCCGGTTGGAATTCTTCTCGTGGATCGTCCAAACGCTCTTCAAACTTCGATTGGATGTAGATTGATCGATGTAGAAGGTTGAATTGACGACGATCCCGCTTCAGCTCCGCATAGATGGTGATTCCACGACGATCTGGGCGGAAAGTTGAAGCAGAGCAGCAATTTGGGGCTTTTCCTCTTGATCCCTTGGAGGCTCTTGGATGGGAGGCTGCTCTCTGCGAATTTGGCTCCAAAAGGATGCTTATATAGTGTTAGGTAAAGGTGGGGGTCGTGGAGGAAGGAAACACCCAAGTGGGGGCCGGATTTGGAAACTCAAAATCTTATGTTTCCGTCGTCTGTCGACAGGTGCACTTGCATCTGTCGACAGGCGCACTCAGGCTGAGAACTGGGTTTCAGGAAGTTGAGTTTCTGAGTGTATCTGTCGACAGGAAGTTTGCATCTGTCGACAGATGCACTCAGGAATGGAAAACCTGAGCTCTGTCCTGGGTTGACTGTGTGTATCTGTCGACAGGTACATTGCATCTGTCGACAGATGCACTCAGAGATGCAAACCTGAGTTCTATCTTGGAATGACTGTATGAATCTGTCGACAGGTATATTGCATCTGTCGACAGATACACCTCTTTGACAGATATTTGTGCTTTTTGCTCATTTCTTCAATGCCTCTTCAATGCTCCATGTTTCATGCTTGTGCACCTACATGCAAATACATTGTTAGTGATATACATTGTATGATTTAGCAATGTTTAACTCAATCACTTTCATGGTGTTTTTCATGTTAGTTAGCACATCAATTTTGCATTAAATCAATGTTCAAGGATGTTAATGTGATCATCAAAAACATGATATATGGAAAACCCAACACTATCTACCTGTCCTCTGATAAAACCATGTTTTAATTAAAATGCATTGAGCCTTTCATACCATGCTCTAGGTGCTTGCTTTAAACCATACAATGCTTTATGTAATTTAAAGACATGATTTAGAAAATCCACATCATCAAAACCAGGAGGTTGTTCTACATAGACTTCTTCCTTTATGAAACCATTTAAAAATGCAGATTTTACATCCATTTGAAAAAGCTTTAACTCTAATGCAGATACATAAGCAAGTAAAATTCTAATTGCCTGTAGTCTAGCCACTGGTGCATAGGTTTCATTGAAATCTATGCCTTCCTCTTGAGAATAGCCTTGAGCAACCAGTCTAGCCTTGTTTTTAGTGATAACACCAGCTTCATCCATTTTGTTTCTGAACACCCATTTTGTGCCAATCACAGGATGATCTGATGGTCTCGGAACAAGGGACCAAACTTGGTTTCTCTTGAACTGATTAAGTTCATCTTGCATGGCTAGTATCCAAGATTCATCAGACAGTGCTTCATTGATTGTCTTAGGCTCAATTTGAGATACAAAAGCTAAATAATCATAGGAAATTACATTACCTCTAGTTCTTACCCCAACTGATGGATCTCCAATGATGTTATCCAACGGGTGATCCTTCTTGTATCTCCATTCCTTTGGAAGATCATCATGAGATGGATCTTTTTGTTGTAGCTCTTCCAAGGGTGTATTTCCATTGTCCTTGATAGATGTATCCTTTAGTTTCTTGGACAAATTATCTGCATCATCATTATCACTATCTACTTCCTTTCTCAAGGAATGGTTAGATACATCAAAGATAACATGTACAGTTTGCTCAATTAATAAACTTTATTTGTTAAATACTCTATAGCCTTTTGGTTTAGAAGCATACCCCATAAATATATCTTCATCAGACTTTCAGTCTAGGTTACCAATATCTCTCTTGCCATTATTGTGGATGAAGCAAGGACAACCGAAGGTTCTGAAATGACTGATCTTTGGTTTCTTTTGCTTGTAAAGCTCGCATGCAATCTTCTTCAGGATTGGCTTATCATCACTCTATTAATTATATAACATGCAGTGTTGATTGCTTCAGCCCAGAAATATCTTGGAAGATTATATTCTGATAGCATTGTTCTTGCCATATCCAACAAGGTCCTATTTTTCCTCTCAGCTACTCCATTTTGATGGGGTGTCTTTGGTGCTGAGAAGTTATGCTCAATTTCTTGATCATCACAGAATTCTGCAAATCTTTCATTTTGAAATTCCCTTCCATGATCTGATCGAATGCTTATTATACTGAACTTCTTGTCTTTCTGAACTTTCTTACTGAACTTAACAAAATTGTCGAAGGTATCATCCTTATGTTCTAAAAATGATACCTAAGTAAATCTGGAGTAATCATCTACAATCACAAGCCCAAAGTTCTTTCCTCCTAAACTGGTTGTTCTCATCGGCCCAAATAGATCCATATGCAACAGTTCTAAAGGTTTAGAAGTGGTTACAACTGTTTTAGACTTGAAGGATGATTTTGTATACTTCCCTTTTGCACAAGGTTCGCACACACCCTCTATCCTTGAACTTATCTTGGGCAGACCTTCTACTAAATTTCTCTTAACTAATTTTCTGATTCCATCCAGACTATAGTGGCCCAATCTCCTATGCCACAGTTCAGCTGATTGATCCTTGTTTGCTGTAAGACATACATTTTGATCCTTCAGTTCTTCTAGATGAAGCACATAAAGATTTCTTTCTCTGCAGGCTTCGAATACTATTGCACCATCTTTCATGATACTACACTTAGTCTCTTGAAACGTAATTTGATGCCCTTTGTCACAAAGTTGACTGATGCTGATTAGATTATGCTTAAGTCCTTTCACACATAGGACATCTTCTATGAGAATTCTGCCTTAACTGCCAACTGATCCACAACCTATCACTGTTCCTTTTCCGTTGTCGCCATATGTCACTGTACCTTCTTCATCCTTGATGAACGAAAATAGCTTCTTGTCACTTGTCATATGCCTTGAGCACCCACTGTCCAGGTACCATTTTGATGTTCTAAGGCTTCCCTGCAATAGAAACACTAAGACTTAGGTACCCAAGTTCTTTTGGGTCCTTGCTGGTTTGTTTCATCACTTTTTTTTAATTATCCATTTTAGATTTTTTTTGTTGGACAAGTTATTTTAGTATGTCCTAGTTTATTACAGTGACTACAACATGATGTTTTACTTATTTTTTCATTCGGAATATATTTAAAATTAGATTTATATTCAGTATCTTTTTTAGCTACAAATTTTGGAGTTGGATACACTTTAGGATGAACTATAGTTTCTTCATTATCAGGTGGAGTATATCCTAAACCATGTTTCTTTTTCCCTGATCTTCTAGCTCCTTTTAATATTAAGGATGATTTACCATTTGTAAATTTTTCAATTGTACTAGATAAATATTCATTTTCTTTTGTTAGTGTGTTAATTTCCTGTTTAAGTTTACTTACAGTTTCCTAACTTTCTAAATTAGCTATCTAATCATTTTTAACTTTTAGATCTTCACATAATAAATTATTTCTCCTCTTTAATTCAGAAATTTGTTTTTCTAATTGCTCGATTTTTGTCTTTAAGTCTGAGTTGGTAATTTCTAGATATACATGATTTTTCTTGGTTATTTTTAATAACTTACACACATCTTTATATTTACTATATAACTCATTGAACGCATCTTCTAAACTATCAGAATCATACTCATTACAAGAGGTGAATGAGGAATCAGATGTTACCTTGTCGTTGGTGTTTGCCATGAAGGCCAGGTTGGCCTTTTCTTCTTCTTCCTCGCTTGAGCTTGACTCACTATCTGAGTCGCTGTCATTGTCCCATGCAGCTGCCATGGCTTTCTTTTTGTATTTTCTAAATTTCTTGGAGCTGTCCTTCTTTTTGAACTCCTTCTTCTTTAGCTTTGGACATTCAGCCGTAATATGTCCAGGCTTCTTACATTCATATCATATGGGTTCGGCTCTCTTTGTATCCTTGACTTCGGGCTTCCTGAAGTCCTTTCCTTTCTTGAAATTTCTTCCTCCAGATTGATATTTTTTCTTAGCAAGTATCCTTTGCAGTCTTCTGGAGAGGAAGGCTTCTTCATCTTCACTGCTTCTCATGCTCCTATTGTCATCTGATTTTTCACCAGATGTTTCTTCTGCGGCCTTGAGAGCGTTGCTTTGCTTCTTTCTGCTGGAAGATTCTCCTAATCTTTCCATGTTGATCTCGTGGGCCATGAGTTGCCCAACAAGCTTTTCCAGTAACATCCTTCTCAAGTCATTTGGTTCTTCTATGGCTGTCACCTTTGGAGTCCACGAGGCTGGTAGGGATCTTAGGATTTTTCTTACCATGTCTCCCATTTCATATTGCTTTCCAAGACCAGCCAGACCATTTGTAATGTCTGTGAATCTGTTGTACATCTGAGTGATTGATTCTCCTGGCTGCATCTGAAATCGCTCATATTGAGCTACTAGAATATCTATTCTGGTTTCCTTCACTTTGTCTGTGCCTTCATATGTGATTCTCAACTTTTCCCACATTTCCATAGCAGATTTGCAGGTTAAGATCCTGTTGAACACCTTCTTGCTTAGCACGCAACACAAGATTCTTTTTGCTTTGCAGTTTAAGGATATTTTCTTCTTCTTATCTTCTGTCCACTTATCTTTCTTGTTGGTGACTAGAAGATCTCCTTCCTCTATGATAGACCAAATTTGATAGTCGAGATCTTGAAGGAAGAACTCCATTATGGTCTTCCAATAGTTATAATCTTCACCATCGAAAAGAGGAGGTCTGTTGACCGACTGACCCTCTGTATACCCTTGAGCTGCCATATATCTTTGCTCTTCAGATCGTGAGATCCTCTTTGTGGATGAGACTTAGCTCTGATACCACTTATTGCCCATCTAGCAAGCCCAAAGGGGGGGTGAATGGGATTTTTAAAATTCGTCTAACGATAAGACCTGCCAAAAACGCTTAAGAAGCACTAAGTTCGATTGTTAGTGTTAGAAATAAAGAAGAGAGCAAACACAAACACGCAATCACACAACACAAGAATTTTTATCCTGGTTCGTACCTCCTATCCCAAGGAGTCCTACGTCCAGTCCCCAAGCAATAATTTGAGATTTTACAAACCAAGGGTACAGTCCCCCTTAAGGACACTTACATATCTAGTAGTAGCTGGCCTTCTCTTCACAACCCAAAGAGGAGTACAACACCCTGAACCTCAGGTCTTCCTTCTAACACGAAGGGAAAAACTACCACCTGCTTCCAGTACATCTTCTCTTCACAGCTTGAAGAGGATTACACAGAAAATGTGTATAAAGGCTGATTGCCCCTAGACCAAGCTTACAGCAAATGCCTGATCTGAGACTAAGTCTAAGAGAGATGGATTTTGTCTAAAAACAAATTCTCAAACCTAAAAGGCTCTCGAGGAATCTAGACAATGAATGGGTGAGAGCTTAGAGCTACAGAAAGAATGGAGTGAAAGCGAGAGACTCTTCTTCTTTGATGATTGCTTTTCTTGAAGGCTCTAGCACATGAATATTCAGGTTGTCTAAAAGTCTCATTTGTTGAATCTTCAGTCTTGTATAAATATCTTCTTTTCAATAAAATAGCCGTTGAGATGATCGTTGTCTCTAAGCTAGATGTACGTTAGACTGCATGGTTCATGGTGTGGACCAGGTATGCTTTCTGTTGAACGCCTTTTTGTTCCATGCACGCAAAGAGAAGATCCTTCTTGATATCCTTCAGCTTCTATTTTGTCCAACATTGTATGTCATGGTACTGGCAGAAACCTGCACACATTAAATACTAAACTATAGACAACTATGTTGTCGCTTGTTGTCAGTCAATGTTAGAATTCATGCAGTAAGACTATTCACCAAAATAGAAGTGTCATTCTACTTTTTGAAAAGTGTTTCTTATAGAAGCATGAGAATAGAAGATATCTACATATGCATCGTGCAGTGAAATGTACAGTCACATTAAATGCATGGATATTAGAGAAACACGCGGGAAAACTTTGACTTTCATTATATTTGAATATCATGAAGTCGATGTAATCCATGAAGTCATTATGACAGAGTAATAATTTGTTCAACTTATAAAATCGTTACGTGAACAAACAAGTCGTTGTTTATGTGAATCGTCATTCATCCATAAACAAATCAGTGTGAATACAAGTCGTTATATAGATGTAAGGAAGTCGTTTTGAACACAAATAATTACACCAGTAAGAGCAAATCGTTGTTTCACTTATCAAATAGATGCAGCGATTAAATCATTGTTTCCCAAATCGTTACAACGATCAAGTCGTTGTTTGTAACATATCGAATCGTTACATCGACCAAATCGTTATGTAACTTGTCGAATCGTTATGGCGACCAAGTCGTTATGAAACCTACCGAATTGTTATGATGACCAAGTCGTTATGAAACTTATCGAATCGTTACGACGACCAAGTCGTTATGAAACTTACCGAATCATTATGACGACCAAGTCGTTATGAAACTTACGGAATCATTATGACAACCAAGTCGTTATGAAACTTATCGAATCGTTACGACGACCAAGTCGTTATGAAACTTATCGAATCGTTATGATGACCAAGTCGTTATGAAACTTACAGAATCGTTACGACGACCAAGTCGTTATGAAACTTATCGAATCATTACGGCGACCAAATCATTGTTTGAATAAGCAAATCGATGTGAAGCCGAAGTAATTGTTTCACTTAACAAATCATTGTGAGAACCAAATCATTGTTTCTCACTTATCAAATCGTTATACTTATTTAACAAATAGTTGTGAGAACCAAATCGTTGTTTCTCACTTATCAAATCGTTGTGAGAGAAATTCATTGTATTCACTTAACAAATCATTTTGAGAACCAAATCGTTGTTTCTCACTTATCAAATCGTTGTGCTCTAAGGAAATTGTTATGAGGTAGGAAAAACTGTTGTACTACCTAGCAAGTCAATGTGTACTTAGAAGAATTTCATGCTTGAACTCTAAATGATACAGTATACGAGTACTTACAGATTTTGCTTGATTTTGCCTGATTTATTTCCTGTGACTAAGCTTCAAGGAAATTTGTTAGGGTTTTGTTAATCACCAAAATAGGCATATAATTATTAAGATTATATAGGGATAGACTGATCATCATTTATAAGGGATAGGCCTCCCCAAACTCTGCCCATGAGGTAAGATACGTAACCCCCATCCGTTTCCTAATTTTCAGCCCCTTACCATAAGTTCACCAGAGTTGGTCTGCGAGAATCTCACTGTCAGTTCCAGAAGAAGTAGACGTCAAGGTCTACTGCCATTTACACAGAGTAGACGTCAATCGATATGGACGTTTACTTGAAGTTGACGGCAAGAGATGTTGTCGTTAACCTGCTGTTGACGACAGTTGATGTTGCCGTTAGAAACACAGGTCAACCTGCATCTAACCCGAGAATAGACCATTCTACACTACAACTGAACTATGCACAATTATACACAGAATTTTCTAAATTCACAATAAAATAGACATCAATTGAAATTAAAAACTATGAAGAAAATTTTAGGATATCACAACATAGGACTCCTGGTGATAGGAGATCCGAACTAGGATAAAACTCTTGTGCATTGTTTGTGTGATTGTTTTTTATCTTATTCTGCTACTCACTAACTCTAACATCTATTTTTAACAAGAAAATTTGAAGATATATTTTAGCAATCCATTCACACCCCCCCCCCCCCCCAAGGGCTTGCAACCTGGTGAACAAGTGGTATCAGAGCCTTGGTCTTTGAAAATCAATAAGATCTAATGATCTTAGAGCAAAGATCAAATGGCAACCCAAGATTATGCAGAGGGTCAGTCTGTCAATAGGCCTCCACTATTCGATGGAGAAGACTTCAACTACTAGAAGACTAGAATGGAATTATTCCTACAAAACTTCGACTACCAAATCTGGAGCATCATAGAAGATGGAGATCTAATGATCCTAAATTCTAAAGAGAACTTGACATATGTTGACAAGAAATTGATGTCTCAGAACAGCAAGGCCATGAGTATATTATGCTACTCTTTAAGCAAGAATAAGTTTAACAGAATATCTGCATGCAAGTCGGCCAACGAGTTGTGGGATAAGCTTTCACCTATGAAGGGACTGATAAGGTAAAAGAAACATGGATAGACATATTGGTGACTCAGTGTGAAAAGTTTCAGATGATTTCAGGTGAATCCATCTCTCAAATATATAGTCGATTCACAGATATCACAAATGATTTAGATGAACCGAGGAAATGGTATGAGACAGGAGACATGGTAAGGAAAATACTAAGATACCTACCAACCTTATAGACTTCCAAAGCCACTGCTTTAGAGGAAGCCAATGGCCTCTCCTCAATGTCAAAGGAAAGACTCATTGCGTCTCTCATGGCTCATGAGATAAACATGGAGAGACTGGGGGAAAGCACCTCGAAGAAGAAAGTTAGCATGACATTAAAAACTGAAGAGCCATCCAAAAAATTCAAGAAATACAAGAAGAATGCTATGGCTACTGCCTGGAACAATGAAGACAGTTCATCAGAAGAGTCAAGTTCAGATGATCAAGAAGAAGAAAAGGCACATCTTGCCTTCATGGGAAATCTAGAAGATTAGGTAAGTTCTGACACCTCTTTTGATTCATTTTTAGATTATGATAATGATTTAGAAGATGCCTTTAATGAATTATATGAAAAATATAAAGATGTGTGCAAACACTTAAAAACCATTAAGAAAAATTATGAATGTCTTGAAAACACTAACTCAGACTTAAAATCTAAAATTGAAAAAATTGAGAAAAAGGCAGAATCACTAAAGCATGAGAATAATTTGTTGTGTGATGATCTGAAAGAGACAAATAGCAAAATATTAAGCCTAGAAACAAAAACATTAAGGATAACACTAAGGAAGAAATAGAGACCCTAAAAACAAAAAAATGAGTACTTAAGAGCTACTACTGAAAAATTAACAAATGGAAGATCATCCTTAATATTAAAAGGAGGAAGAAGATCTGGTAAGAAAAAATATGAAGTAGGTTATAAACCTCCAGAAAATGAAGAAACTACTATATATTCTGAAAAATATCCATTGCCAAGATTTGTAGCGAAAATAATTATATAAATAAAAAAAGAGAAAAATATAGTAAAGTAAGCAAGTGTTCAAATAATATTACCTGTTGTACACACTGTAATAAACTTGGTCATATGAAGAACTCCTGCCCAACAAAACATTTAAAGTGGATTCCCAAAAGGGAATTAACTGGAACTAAACTAACCACTCAGGACCCAAAAGGATTTGGGTACCTAAAACTCATTGATCTATTTACAGGTAAGTCGAAAAGCATCCAAATGGTACCTGGACAGTGCATGCTCTAGACACATGACAGGTGATATAAGCTTATTCAAGTCAATCATATCTGAAGGAGGATCAGTCACTTATGGAGATAATGGCAAGGGGGCTATTATTGGATGTGGAACAGTATGCAACAAGAACAAGGGGAAAAGTAGATAGGAAAAGCACCAGTGGTTCCTGTCAGTTTCTTGCAAGGTGTTTGATCTCTTGATCCTCAAGAAAGCAGAACTTTGTGGCTTTATCAACAACTGAAGTTGAATATGTTGTTGTTGGGAGTTGCTGCACTCAACTACTATAGATCAAACAACAACTTGAGGATTATGGACTAAACCTCAAATCTATGCCCTTGTTATGTGAGAACACCAATGCAATCAATCTCACAAAAATCAAGTACAATATTCAAGAACCAAACATATTAAGGTTAAGTATCATTTCATTAGAGATCATATAGCAAATGGTAACATTAGCATTTCATTCGTAGACATTGAAAATTAGTTGGCAGACATCTTTACAAAAGCCCTATATGAAGAGAAGTTTATCTCTCTCCGAAGAGAGCTGGGCATGTGTAATTTGTAAAAGATGTATTTATGCAATAACTGAAGAAAATTAATCTTTCTGAGTTCCTTGGAATAATGCTTGACTCCTAATTACTGCATTTTTATTAGTTATTAACTAGAAAATGTCTTGTACTTCATGTTGTGTCGACACACTCCTCATTCAGGTCGACACATCCTTCATGCTCTGTCGACAAATTCATTTTTCTGTCGACACCTTCTTACATTAGGTCGATACATCCTTCATACAGGTTGACCTATATCATCATCCTGTTGCAACATCTGCTCTCTCTCTCTCTCTATTTTGATCTAATATTTAATTTCCACTCTCACTATTCTTTTTGTGGGTCATTTTCATGCTCTACTCCTTCTGACCAAGTTTCCTACATTTAACTCCTTTATCTCTTTAAATTGGTTTGAGCTAAGGGGAAGCCTTGGACTAAGGTGAAGATTTCATTAATCTTTCTCCACACCTTCCTTTTTGGCTTCATCATTCCTATTCCATAGACCTTCCTTTTTGGTCATTAACAAAAAGGGGGAGAAATGCTATGAAATACATACATACTCTGAATAAATATCATCATATCATTTTTTAGCATTATGATTTCTGTTAGTTTTGTCATCACCAAAAAGAGGAAGATTGTTGACTCCTTTATCTCCATGACTATATATTTTGGTGATAACAAAACTTATCAGAATATTTCTACATTTTAGAATATTTAATATGTTTTACCTTAATATCATTTGGTTAAGTCTGTTAATAGGAAACTCAAAGGAAATAAATAATACTTCAAGGATCACCATTGTAAGTATTCCAAGAATTTGTAAGTCCACTAGATGGTGTTCAAATTTCTTGTAAGCCTTTGTTGTTATTTAAAGTTTTCATTCATAAGTTTATGATTTACATCACTGAAAACTTTTTCATAGTTTCAATCAAAGTCAAGTCTCATCATCCATAGCTTTAAACTTCATCATCCGAAGTCATGCATGTTTTGCTTCCTGATCAGTCGTAGCTAACTTTGTCATATCCGAAGTTCTACTTCATCATATCTGAAGTTATATCTTGACAAGTCGAAGTAGCCAGTCGAAGTGAAACATCGATTACCTTCATAAACATCGATTACCTTTATACATCGATTGTTGCTTAACTTAAACATCGATTGTTTTTAAAACATCGATTACCTTTATACATCGCTTGCCATTTAACTTAAACATCAATTACCTTTATACATCGATTGCATTTAAACATTGATTGCCTTCAAACATTGATTGTGTTTAAACATCGATTACATTTAGGCATCGATTGCCTTTAGACATCGATTCTCTTTAAACATCAATTGCTTTCGATATCGATTGCCTTGTACTTAAACATCGATTGCTTTAGATATCGATTGCCTTGTACTTAAACATCGATTGCTTTAGATATCGATTGCTTGTATGAACATCGATTGGCTTTATCATATCAAATGCTATTTCAAATAAGATATCTATTATCTTTATCAAACTATTTTCCTTGATGAAATCATATTGATCATATTGCATATCTTCTGATTAAGGAACGCTATGAAAACATCCTTGATAAAATGATTAAAGGATTCACAGACATGTTTTAAATACCCTTAGTGCTCGAATTTCATACTTCCCACCATTTGGAGCACATCTTCTCATGTAAGTATTATATTTGTTTGTGGCTTGGTTAGTCATGAGACACAGCTCCCTTGTAGAAAGTGCTTTACGGTTTGCCATCTTTATAACTAGACTTCTTATGCTTTATATGGTGACAGAATGGACATATGTATTTTTGTATAACATCTTTCTGTACCTACTCAGAATGTTGACTGTCACTGAAGACATCTCTCTCTCTCTCTCTCTCTCTCTTTGCATTTAATGCCTACAGGTTTTCGGTAGTCACATGTTTCTACAATGTAAGACCTGCTACGACTGCATGGAAAAAAACATCAAGAAATGAGCGACAACGGATATCTCAACGGTTACATCTGAAGAAAGCAAAAATGCCTATAAGAAGACGATGGCTGTGAAGAACAAGAAGGACAGAGATACAGAAGCGTATACACAGGGATCTTCACCAGCATTCAAATTAGAAGAGCATCGTGCCCTCACTCCCAGCTCATCTGCTCTGTGCTCTCCCAGAAGCTTTACTTCGAATTTTCTTTTGAGAGCCTGTTGTTTCTGAGAGGGTAGCATCATAGCTCCATTCTTTTCCCTCTCAGTTTGTGCCTTAGATCAATCAAGGCTTGTTGTATAAGCTTAATCTAGAGGCCATCCCTTTAACTCTCTTTCTGAGTGCTCCTCTTCCTGTGCAAAGGGAAGACCTGCTATGGGTAGGTGTTTTGTTCCCCTTGTTGAAGGGAAGACCTGTTGCTACAGGTGGTTGTTCTGCCTTTTTGGGTTTGAAGAGAAGAACTAATGTGGGTAGGTGGTTTGTTCCCCTCATCGAAGGGAAGACTTGTTGTTACAGGTGGTTTTTCTGCCTCTTCTTGAGTTGAAGAGAAGGCCAGCGGGTGCTGGATGTGTAAGTGTCCATAAAGGGGGACTGTACCCTTGGTTACTGGAATTCGAAGTATTTTTTTAGGACTGGACGTAGGACTCTTGGTGATAGGAGATCCGAACTAGGATAAAACTCTTATGCATTGTTTGTGTGATTGTTTTTTTATCTTATTTCACTGCTCACTAACTCTAACCTCTACATTTAGTGTTTCTGTTTGAAGTTATTTTTAACAAGAAAGTTTCAAGATATATTTTAGCAATCTATTCACCCCCGCCCCCTCTGGGCTTGCAACCTGGTCAACACTTGTGCCTACTGACTCCTTAGATCAGAGAAGAGTCTTCCAATTGGAGCATGTTTCCAAGGGCACTAGTAGCAGGTCCAATGTTGTGTCTATGTACTATAGACCTGCATACAATAAATGCATGGAAGAGAATGTTAGACTAGAGAAGTCTTGAATCAGTTAGTCCATACCTTATTATGTAGAAGTCCATGTTTCCAGTTGACAGCATACTGCACTAGGTAGTTGCTTTTCTAACTAGCGGGAAAGGAGGAGTCCTTGGAGTCCATGTTTTCTGCTGACACCCTTTCTTCCCCACCATGAAAAGATAGAAAGCACACAACATGAATAACTTAAAGTTTAAGGGATGTTTCAATTTCTCATTGGGCACCAAAGACATTTGTTCATTAATCGATGCAGGCAAGAGTAAGTCATCAATAATCGATGTACAGTATAAATGAAAAATATTTTGATCACCAATCGACGCAATAAAACTTAAGTATTCATTAATCGATGCAGAATATAAGTATTGAACACTTAGAACATCAATCGATGTATTTTAACATTAATCGGAATGTAAATAAGGCAAGTGTTCAGTAATTGGAACATTCATAATAACAATTGATATGTTTGTTCACCAATTGAAGTATTTTAAGTCAATTGTTCACCAATCGAAAGATATAGTATTTATAACACTAATAGGAACAATAGTTGGTTACCAATCAGAAGAAATAATATTTATAACACTAATTGGAACAATAGTTGGTCACAAATCAGAAGATATTGGGTCACCGATTGTTAGGCATTTTTTTCAGTAATCAGAACACGTCAATCGAAATAGAAAATGCATCCACTTAACCTGACGCAAATTTGGTAACCAAGCGTTATGAAAATAACATCAATCAGAATGATTTAATGTAATATCCTGTGTGTGGGGCCCTAGGTCCAGAACCTCTAAGCCTACCATCAAACAGTTGTTTACGGACTTTGATACTCTAGCTAAAGATAGAGATAACCTTTTTACGCCACAAATATAACCATATTTAGTCACCAATCGATGTTTGGTAGACACCAATCGATGTTTTAGTCACCAATTAATGTTTGGTAGACAACAATCGATGTTTTATAGTCAGCAATCGATGTCTTGGTTAGCAATGGATGTTTGGTAGACTACAATCGATGTTTTAGTCACTAATCTATGTTTGGTAGACAACAATTGACGTTATAGTCACCAATCGATGCTTTATAGTCAGTAATCGATGTCTTGGTTAGCAATCAATGTTTGGTAGTCAGCAATCGATGTCTTAGTCACCAATCGATGTTTCAGTCGAAGGGAAACTCTGTATATGATGAAGTGAAGCTTCAATTGATATGTTTTCATAGTTGTCGAACAAAGTGAAACTTCGTATATAACGAAGTGTAGCTTCATATATGACGAAGTGAAGCTTCAACTGGTTAGTTTATATGGTTGTCGGTTGAAGTAAGACTTCATATATGACAAAGTGAGGCTTCATATATGACAAAGTTAGATTCGATTGTTCTTGACCAAAACTAGTATGACAAAGTTATTGAAGAGTGCAAATCTTTTGGTGGAGCAATGAAAAATATTATATTTATGAGATAAAAGTGTTATTAAGTATATTAAGGATTTTATGATAAGCATGGATTTTGTCACCACCAATAGTAAAAGGTTAATCCTAAGAATGGTTCAGTAGGAGCTCCCTTTCATTCTCCAATCTATATGACCATTGTTCAGTAATCCATTGGCCTCCAATCAAAGTTTGTTTTTCAATCAAAATTTATCTTGTCCTCTAATTGAATCAGAGTTGAGTAAAATTTCTTAAGTGTTTGTGTTTTGTCAGACTAGTGGAAATGGTCATCATTATCTGACCACTTTGGCCTGTCAACTTTCTGGCATAGACCCTTATGCCTGTTGGAACAACTCATACCTTTTCCAGAGATTGCACTGTTGGTCTATAAAAAAACTTCCACTCATCATCCCATCAGTCATCTCCACTGGATTAGTATCTTCCTTTGGCCTGCATGTTGGCCAGGTGTCTGGATTCTCTTGTTAGTATCGCCCCACTTTAAACTTTAACCCTTTTATAGGCTTGGTGACCATCCTCCTAGCCAACCTCTTGACTTTTGTTGCTAGAAAAAATTGAAGGTTAGAGCTTGGAGCCGTTGCATCTTCCTGGCAGTGTTGGCCTCCTAGTTTTCAAGAGGAGCTTTGGTTGGATTTATTTACTCACAGTAAGGTAGGCATAACCAGATGTTCCCTGTCATTCTGATTTCCTCGTTGCTACTTGAACTTATGTATTCTACGTTATGGCCTCATTGGAAAGCTCTTATGACTATCTCCCTGGGATGGTTATTTAGGACAATCTCATGGTTGGCATCGTACATGAGTTGCCAGCTGTGACGACGATTCGTCTCACAAGTTCAAACGTGGGTGTTTAGGCTCAGTCCACTAGGCAACATTTAGTTATGTATATGTATATGTTTGCTTCCTGTTTCAATAGGAGATTATTTATATGTTAAACCTCCCAAGAGAGATTTGATGATGCCTTAATTTGTTTAACTTCTGAAACTTGTTATTCTTGCATGCATGATATTCACCTTGTGCAATTACTATTCTTCATGTCTACTCTATAGATTATGTTTTGTTTTGTCTATTGAGTTCCTTTAGAACTCATGCCTTTATTTGAACCCATTTCAGATTCTTTATCCTGACGAGGTTCCCTCATCAAGCCAACCTCCTTTGCTATGTATGTACTTCAGGATGGATGATTTGAAGGATAAATTATGATTATGTTGTGGCCATGCCACCCTTTTTATTCAAATTTTTTCTTGGCATGTAACTAATAAACAAACTATGGTATTGTGTTTGTGTGCACTTATTTGGTGAAGTGAACTACACTTAAGGTGTTTACCATGTACTGCTCTTGTGATTGGTCTACATAAGTATTTCATGCAGCACAAAAGACCTCCCCATAACAGTGTGTGTAAGATGCTTCCGTTTTGTGTATGTGAGTTTCACTTCTTAACTGGCCGGGAGGGGTGTCACATCACTACATATGGTATCAGAGCCAAGTTATGGGATAAGGTCATTCTGTGACCGTTCATGTAATAAGATGTTAATCAGAATTAGAGCATGTGTAATTTTGGGTATTTATAACCTTATATTCTTAGGAGTTGAGGGGTAGAACTTTCATTCAGAGGTGTTAGTCTCTAACTAGGTGCTAGGTGGCTTTGATTTTGGAGTATGAACAGAAGAGGAAAAGGTTTGGATATTTCTAGTCATCAGGAACCCACTGCTGGAGGATCCTCTAGGGGAGCACAAGACACCCCAACTGGTGATCCCCATGGAACTTCACCACTCCCAACTTTACTGTATTTATGTAGTCGTTTCAAGTGTTTGTGTAGACCATGATGAGGAACCGTGGTACTCCCCATCTAGATAGGGGAGTAGGAATATCATTGATAGAGAAATTCAAGAAAATGGGACCTCTGGCTTTTACTGGAACCAGTCATCCGGAAGAAGTGGGAGGCTGGATCAGGGAAATGGAGAAGATTTTCACAGCTATAAGATGTGTTGTCACGCCCCGATGCAGAATATCGGAATGTGAGGCAGTAGAAAGTAAGCGAGTATAGAGCGTAGAATAGACAACAAACCATTGGACAATTGAATAATGCGAAATCAAATATCTTTCATTGATAATTCAACTGCTGTCTATTACACCAACTAACTCAGAGCCATAACATAGAGCCCAATTGATTCTAATACATTAAATAAAATATAAGACTAACTATGACAACTAAGATAACATGGTGATGTCATGGCACTCGTGGATCACTCCTAGTCCTCCCCATCCTCGTAAGTGTACTCATTCTCCTCAGCCTCACTTGAGAACACATTGACAAATAACGTAGGGTGAGCGACAACGTCCAGTAGGATTTATATCTCATAGTGCGGGCAAGCTTTACATGATTAATGTATTAAAAGCAGAGTCACTATATGAGAGAGCAAGAGAGTCAAGTAACGTAAGAGATATCACTGAAGGATCGAAGTGAAGGTGTGGAAAAGATCTAGAAGGGGGGGATGAATAGATCTAAGCCACTTTTTGCGGAAGCTTATACAATTTAAAAACACTTTTGAATCAGAGGCAATTTTATCAGTGAAAAACCACAGATCTGATGAGATTTGAGTGAGTTGGTAAAATAGATGTGAAACAAATTGATTAAGTGAATATTAATCGATCCTATGCAAGCATCTAACGGATGAAATGATCAAACCACAATTAGACAAATGCACAAGGATTTTTAGGTGGTTCGGAAATCACCCAAGTGATTCCTATATCCACCCCTCACACCCCGTGAGGATTCACTAAAACAACTGGGTAACACACCACTGGAGCTTGACAACTCCAACACTTGAGAGCTTACAACTCACACAACTTCTAGAGCAAGACTACTCTAGAACAACTGAGCAAGACTGCTCAACACAACCTTGAGTTAGACAACTCAAACTGAGCACAACGGCTCACAACAACCTGAGCACAATGCTCACACAACTTGAGCACAATGCTCACATAAGACTTGCTAGACACCAACTCAAGACATAGACCTTCTAGCAACAGATCTAGTCGAAAATGAGAGCACTAATGAGAGCTATGCAGAAGCACTTGCATAATCTCAAAAGATATCTCATAAGAACAGAAGTACAATGAATTGTATTAAATAACTTCGTTCTTCAAGTGTACTCCCTTGTAGAAGCTTGGATTGGGAAGAGGCTTGCAATCTTGAAGTCCAAAACCGATGCTCTGCACTTTGGAATTGTTGGATCTTCCTTGAATTCTTCTCCAACGAAGGCTTCTACTGGATCTGCTTCCTTGGGATGCTTCAGAGGTTTCTACAGGGATCACACTCCAATTCTCACACTCGAATTGGTGAGAATTGGTCTTCTGGAAGCACACGGAGAGCAGAGGAGGGAGACGACCTCTTGTAGCCGCCAGGAAACTTTTTGGGGGCTCTAAGAGTGAGTTGGGTCTCTTGATGTGATGGGGGGCCGATTAGGGACCTTTTATACCCAAAAGATTCCAAAGATACCCTTTGGGTACAAGGGCACACGATTCTAGGTTGATACCCCATCGCCCTAGACTGACACGTGGCAAACATCCATCTTAAGATGGAATCTTTCCGTAGTGTGTCGACCTGCCCTGGTGGTGGTGTCGACACACTGTCCCAAACATGAGAAAAGGTTATTCTGGGAACTGAGTCCAGTGTCGACCTGCTCTGGTGTTGCGTCAACCTGCTGTCCCAAATCTGCAAACATGTTGTTCTGGGGGCTGAGTCCAGTGTCGACCTGCCCTGAGAGTGCGTCGACCTGAGTAGGCAAAATCCTGGAATCTGCAACTCTTGTCGACCTGCTTCTAGACTAGTGTCGACACACTCTCAGCATTTCTTCACCTTTTTGCCTTTGATGCTGAGGTGTTGTGTCGACACCATTGTGGGGTGTGTCGACACTTCTTTTGCAAAAAGTGTTTGTACCTAAAAAATAAACACATATATCATTAGTAAAATATTTTATTATTAGTGCAAATGATAAGTGTGCTTTGAAACATGCTTTTGAATATGTAATTCAGGTGAAGTGTGTTTATCATGTTTCAAATAATTTGCATTCAAATCACATTTGTCATCATCAAAATAGGAGGGAAAATGATATGAAATTACACTCAACCCAACAATCTCCCTCTTTTTGATGATGGCAACAATAAATCCATATTACAATGTGGTTTTGATGAAGTGTGATTTTAAGCAATTTTTGTTATTCACATTTTTATTTTCTTTTTGTTTAAACTTGTCAAAGACCTTTTGATATTTTTCAATAACAGTTGATGATGTATTTGTGGAACACAATGTTACTTGAAATGAGAATTTTTGTACACAGAAGTCAAGCAACTTGACAAGTATTCAAACAATCACATTCACATAAAGATTTTCATTCACATTGAAGTCACAATGTAGATTTCATTCAAGCCAAGCAAAACATTTCATTTCATTCAAGATAAGCATTACAATCTATCCAAAAGGAGTACAATCATTGATCTTTTTCTCTTACTTTCTTCTCCCCCTTTGACATCATAAAAAAAAGAGTAAATACATTATGAAGAAGGTGGAGGAGGAGGAATGGGAAGTAAGATTTGCTCAATATCAGACATTCTTTTCTCCATGAAGGTCAAGCTAGTCTTCATTTGATCTTGAATGGTGGTAAGTCTTGTATGCAAGTAGTGCTCCATTCTGTCTGAGTTATCTATCAAAGTAGCTTGAATTCTGGCTAGATCAGCTGAGATAGGTTGTGAAGAGGAAGAGGATCCAGTTGACCAACCAGGCCTTTGCATGATCTTGAATTCCTTTGTCAAATCAGAGATCTGCTTGTCAATGTGTGCATTGAAATTCCTCATGCTCTCCAAATCATCCACAAAATGTGCAAAAGAGAGTCTAGTGCTGGTGATCTCATGTAGAGTCTGCTTAGTGTTGAACACATCAGCTTGGGAATTTGCCAAAATTCCCTTAAGAACCTGCTCTAGTTTGTCTTGATGTTCTTTGAGCTCTATTGAAGCATCTCCCAGTGTGCCAATTAACCTATTGAATCTTTGAGCTGCATAGTCTGAGGCAGCTTTTTGCTCTATAAACTTGGCAGATACAGTGTTCTCCAATCTTTGAATCCTCAACTCAAATGTTTCTGACATGGTTTGGATGGAGGAGTTCAAGGTTTCAAACTTATCATTCAGGAAGGAGATCAATTCTAGTGGAACAGGAGGCCCACCAGAAGATGTGGATGCTTGAAAATTGGGTTGTGGAGAGAAATGAGGAAACTGAGGTGAGAGTGGGGCATGAAAAGGAATGTCACCTCCAGTTGAAATTTGAGGTTGTTCCTCATTCAAAGGAGGCTGATCCTCTTGACTTTGGGGCTGGTCCCCTTCAGCTGGAGGTTGTTCCTCTGGAGCTTGGGGCTGGTCCCCTTGATCTTGAGGTTGTTCCTCCTGAGCTTGGGGCTGAGGTTGTTCCCCTTGACTGGCCCTCTCCTAACTTGAGTCTAAATCCCATAAATTTTGAATATTCTTAAAGGTGTAGATGTTGGGCTTAGGAATAGATTGGGATTTTTCATTCTCCAGGGGCACACTAAAATGCTGGAAGACTGAGGTCAGATGTGCAGCATATGGTAGAGATCTTTTTAGGTCCTTCCTTGTTGTTTCAGATATGATTTGATACATAATGACATGAAGATTGATTTTGATATCTTTGACCATGCAATACAGAATAAACCTCTGAATATCTGTCAACCTGTCCCTTCCACCACCTTGAGGAGTGATAATGGTGGTCAATATGTGGTGGAGGACTCTCAACACAGGGGGAAAGGAATTTGTGTTGAATCTGGTAACATGGGTTTGTTTGGGATCAGATGCATCAGAAGGTAGGCCTGTCAAGATAGAATAGGCTTCATGAAGATCAAATTCAAATTCATTATAATCTGCCCCTTCATCTGGTACTTTGAAAATAGAGGCAGCTGTATCAGTTGGCATATCAATTGCTATTCCCTTAACCTTTGATTCATACCCTTCATCTGTGCATGTCAGGTTCTTGTAGAATTCCCTAACAAGTCTTGGATAACTGACTTGAAACTCAGAAATGAATGGCAACCAAGACTGAAAGGAAAAATAGGTCTGAATTTCTGGAAATGTGTCTGCTAGCTGAACATCTGAAAAGACCACTATCATGGGCTTTAGAATGAGCTTGGCTTCACTAGTGGTGTCTTGAGGCTTGGAAGACTCAGACGAAGACGAAGATGATGACTCTGAAGAGTCTCCAGAAGATGAGCCCCGATTCTCTAGCCTAGAAACCCTACCTCTGCCTGAAGAAGAGGGTCTACCTCTCTTGGCTGCAGGCTGAGGTGCAGAGGGGGACCATGGTTGCTCTGCAGGGTCATTGCGCCTTTTTGTTCTTCCTTCCAATTGAGGAACATCATCCTCTGCAGGAACCGGCCTGGACGAAGCCTGGGATCTTGCTCCACGGCGAGGACCCATCTTTCTCACCATGTTTGCAAGGATGGAGTGGAATCGGGGGTTGATGAAGGAGAAGAGAAATGATTGAAAAAGGGTTTTGATTGAGGGAGAAGTGTGTGATTTCATGCCGGAAATGAGAAGAGAGCGACCGTCGGGCCGACCTGATGTCTAAAAGGGTTTTGCAGTGGTGCAATATCCCTCAGGAACAACAAGGCTTATCCTGAACCCATGGTTTAAAAGGTTCTGGCAAGAGGGCAGTGTCGACACTGGAAGAAAGTGGTGTCGACCTGACTTGGGGTGTGTGTCGACACGAGATAGGATGGTGTCGACACGGCCTTAGAAGAAATTTTGAATTTTTGTGTGAGAATTTTTTGAGAATATTGGGACTTCTTTAAAATGATAACTAATGAAAGAAATAGTCATTTCAAGGATGTTTAAGAGACTTAAAAATTCATTTGTTATATTTTGTAAAAATTCATCACAATTCAAGTTTTAAACAATTTCCAAAAGGATATGAGCATTCAAAGACTTGAACCAATGAAATGATGATTTGAGGGATATAAAATATCTAACAATCAATTATATTCTACCATATTTCTCAACTTTAAAGAAATAAGGATATCCTCTAGACTAAATACAATTGGTTTGAAAATAATACAGAATCTTAAAGAGCAACTTGATGATAAATGAAAATGATTCCTTCTAAACAAAACTCTATTAACACACATTTTGTCTTATTAACAGACTATCAAATGATATAAATCGTTTTCACTCAAGTACTAGTGCTTTTTACACACCATAGTCCTTGGATACTTAAGACTTATTCATTATCAAGTCTCAAAGGGATAAATGATGACCTTTTGACATGAAAATATACGTTTTGTAGACGCCAATATTTCCAGTTACTCAGTCATCATAAAAAAGAAGCACATTTTTGCTGAATTTTGAATTTATTTTTGAATTTTTATCCCTTTTGAACAGAGATAACAGTAGTACCTCATGACATGCATGGCACTTCATTCATTGTGAAGGTGTGCAGTTTCTCAGCACAAATGTCATTGCTCTGTTGAATTTTATAGAAAAATTGAGAGTTTTGTAAGATAGAAATCAATTTTATCCAACATCAGTTACAAACAAAGATATGTTTTAATTTCAAGACACAATTTGTTTTTCAATCTTGGAAGAATTCTGAGTTTCTGTGGGTTGAAAAATATAGTTGACAATTGATTAGTAAAAAATATGATAGATCACTCAAAGGATCATTTGGAGACTCTAGATATTTGAATGATGACATCATGCAGGAAATTGATAAAAAACAAGAAAAGTTGTGAATTTTGCAAAAATCATGACTTGTGAATTTCCTAGCTCCCCCTGAGATGATGATTTCAATCATTTTCTATCAAAATAAAGATATGTAAGATTTTGAAATCAAGAAGGATTCTCTTTAAACAATAAAAGCTCCCCCTCAACAATTGCATATTCATTTCTTAGTACTTGGCGGAGATATATACTCTCGCATAGTGAAAGTGTCCAGACAAGCATAACCTGTCCTTCTCCAAGTCACCGTTTGATATACCAAGAAATTTCAAAACAATAAGAGTTGAAGAATTTATTGTCCAAAGAAAATGGAAGTGGAATTGAGAGAGATATGAACAATGTGACTGAAGGAAGCAAAGGGTTATGATATGAAAAGAACTCTCCCTTAGACAATGCATAACACTCAACCCAAACCTAAAGAGAGATCATGAATGTGGACATTTACAAAGACCAAGTTCTCTCCTCAAGGATGAAAACCTGTTTTCAGGAAGGGGTTTGGTGAAAATGTCAGCAACTTGTTTTTCAGTTTCAATGAAATGGAGTTCAAAAGATTTCTTGGCAACCTCATCTCTCAAGAAATGATGCCTAATTTCAATGTGTTTTGTTCTGGAGTGCTGAATGGGGTTTTTAGACAAATTTATGGCACTAGTGTTATCACATAGGATGGGTATACACCCTAAATCTTGGTTGTAATCAAGAAGTTGATGTTTCACCCAAAGAATCTGAGTTCCACATCTACCTGCTACAACATATTCAGCTTCTGCAATTGACAGAGCAACTGAATGTTGCTTCTTAGAAGCCCAAGAGATAAGGCACCCACCTAGACATAGACACAAGCCACTTGTGCTTTTTCTATCTAATTTACACCCAACATAATCAGCATCACAATAGGTAAACAGATCTAACATGCAACCAGCAGGATACCAAATGCCTAAGTCACATGTTCCAACAAGATATTTGAAGATTCGTTTAACAGCAAGCATGTGACTTTCTTTAGGATTAGATTGGAATCTAGCACATAAACACAAACAAAACTGAATATCAGGTCTAGAAGTTGTAAGATAGAGTAGAGAGCCAATCATACCTCTGTAGGTCTTTGGATCTACTGACTTACCAGATGGATCTTCTTCTAGTTTAGCATTAATTGCAATTGGTGTGCTTGAGTGCTTAAGGTTCTGAAAGTCAAACCTCTTTAATAGCTCCTTGACATATTTGGTTTGACTGATGAAGATTCCTTCATGTGTTTGGTTAACCTGCAATCCCAAAAAGAATGTTAAATCTCCCATTAAGCTCATTTCAAATTCATTCTTCATTTGATTTGAAAATTCAGTGCAAAGGCCTTTATTGGTTGATCCAAATATTATGTCATCAACATAAATTTGGACTACAATTATTTGATTTTTAACTGTTTTTGTGAACAATGTTTGATCAACATTACCTCTAGAATATCCTTTTTCAAGTAAAAAGAAACTCAACCGGTCATACCAAGCTCTTGGAGCTTGCTTAAGACCATAGAGAGCCTTATTAAGCTTGAAAACATGGTTAGGATATTTTTCATTTTCATATCCAGGAGGTTGTTCAACAAAAACATTTTCCTTTATATATCCATTTAAGAATGCACTTTTGACATCCATTTGATAGACTTTGAATTTCATGGAGGATGCAAAAGCAAGAAAAATTCTGACAGCTTCTAGTCTAGCTACAGGGGCATATGATTCTTCAAAGTCAATTCCAAATTCTTGGTTATACCCCTTTGCAACTAGCCTAGCTTTGTTTCTTATTACTTGACCAGTTTCATTTAACTTATTTCTCAAAACCCTTCTAGTACCAATCACTGCTTGGTCACTAGGTTTAGGTACTAATTCCCATACTTGATTTCTTTCGAATTGATGAAGCTCATCATGCATGACATTAATCCAATTAGAACTGGATAAGGCTTCATCAATTGACTTGGGTTCAATTTGGGAAATTAGAGCTAGTGGGTCTTCTTCAATATTTTGCAAGAAGGATGATCTGGTCCTTACTCTATCATTCAAATTGCCAACTACACTGTCTAATGGGTGATCTCTCAGATATCGAGGTTCAGAAATTACTTGTTGAGAAGTACCCACTTCTGGAGCAATGTTACCTGACCCACTTGAAGATGGTGAGTTGTTGTTCAGGTTCTCTTCATTATTGACAAGCTCCTCAATAGTTGGTGAAGAATCCACAATGAGGTCATCCTCTTCATTGTCTTGTCTTTCCCTGCAAGATTTAGAATCATTAGTAGAAAAGGAATTTTCATCAAAAATAATATGTGGAGATTCTTCAACAGTATTGGTTTTTAGAATGTACACTTTGAAATCCCTTGACACTTCAGAATAACCAAGAAAGATAGCTTCCTGACTCTTAGCATCAAACTTGTCAAGGTTATCTTTGTTATTATTGTGTACAAAGCATTTGCATCCAAAAGTTTTGAAATAAGAAACAATTGGCTTTTTGTTTTTCAACAATTCATAGGGGTTTTTTCTGATCTTTGGTATGATCAAAGCTCTATTTAGGATATGATTGGCTATGTTAACAGCTTCAGCCCAGAAGGATTTGGGCAGATTACTTCCTAAGAGCATATATCTAGCCATTTCCACAAGAGTTATTCTTTCTTTCCACAACTCCATTTTGTTCTGGAGTTCTAGGTGAAGAAAACTTGTGAAAAGGATGTGTTATCAAATTCACCCCCATGATCAGTTAAAATGTTTTTGATTTTATATGGATAAGTTGTTAAGATAGTGGTACAAAAATTCCTTAATTCAAGGGAAGTATCACTTTTGTGGGATAGAAAGATAACCCAAGTAAATCTAGTACAGTCATCAATGATTACAAACCCATATCTCTTGCCACTTAAGCTTAGAACTCTTGTTGGCCCAAAAAGGTCCATGTGAAGAAGTTCTAGTGGCCTAGATGTAAGTACCTCATTGAAGGTTTTAAAAAATTTCCTAGTTTGTTTTCCTTTAGCACATATCCCACAAACTTGATCTTCAACTTTAGAAAAAGATTCAGGAAGACCCTTAACCAAGTTCAGTCTTAACAACTTATTCAATGTTCTGAAACTTGCATGGCCAAGTCTTTTGTCCCAAGTCCATGCAATTTCATCTTTATTTGCATCAAGGCAAAGATTTTCAGAGAAGTTTTTATTTAGGTTGATCATGTAAACATTGTTTTCTCTTTTTCTAAAGAATTTGATTTTATCAGTTGATGAATCAATTATCTTACAAAAATCAGATTCAAACACAACTTTGTGACCTTTGTCACATAGTTGGCTGATACTGAGCAAATTATAATCAAGACCATCAACTAATAAAACATTATCTACTGAGTTTGAAGAAGTTTGATCAACCTTTCCAGATCCAAGGATCTTTCCTTTATTTTTACCTCCAAATGTAACTGACCCTCCCTCCTTTTCAAGCAGGAATGAGAATTTGGCTCTGTCTCCCGTCATGTGTCGTGAACACCCACTGTCAAGAAACCATACATTGGTGTTGGGTGCACGACCTTCCTGCAAACAGATCAGTGGAGAGAAGATTTTGGTACCCAAACAGAGTTGGGACCATCAGAATGTTTGAACATTGTCAGTAAATCTTTTCTCACCCAAATTTGACATGTTTTTTATTTTTGTTTTGATACATTGGTGTTTTCATCCTTTTTCTGTTTGTTCTTTCTTTTAGGAATGAAAGCACCAAGATTTTTGTTTTTGGTAGGAGGGGAGTTTTTCATTTGAAAATTGGAGTTCAGATGAGGAGGTGGAATCCAGGGATTTTGTTGGTACATCAAGAAATTTGGATAAAGGAATTGAGGATGATACCAACATGGGTTTTCATACCATTGGCTCCAAGGATTGGTCCAATCATCTTGAAATGTTGTCTTGGAGGTTCAAGGTTTTTCATGAATTATTTCTTTTGACTTTTTCTTATTTTTCAAATTTTTATTTGAATTTTTGGTTGAGTTGTTTGCAGCTTTTGATGTTGAGCAGGTCAACCTCTCCTATACTGGTGTCGACATAGTAGCCACAGAAGCCTTGTTCTTGTGGACTGGTGTCGACCTGTCAAGGGACTATGTCGACCTGATTGTCTTCTTTTGTTTTTGAGTTTTTGCTATATTTTGTGTTTTGTTCAAGGTTTTGTTTGCTGTTTGTTGAATTTCTGTGTTCTCAAGATTAGGACCCTTGATAAATTTAATTAGTGGTGCTTTGCCCTTTTTCTCACCAGATTTGTCTTTCATGGGTTTCTTTTTGTTGAATCCTAATCCATGAGAGGTGGTTGTCATGGTGGTTCCTAGCAGTGCCTCTAAGTTATCTTTACCTTATGTGAAGGTTTGGATAACTTCATCCCTTTCTTTTAGCTGGTTTTTAAGAGTTTCAATTTCTTCAATTTTCTGTTGTTTTTCTTGTTTTTCAATTTCCAGCTTTTCAGTTAGGTTTTTGAATTCTTGGGAGGCCCTTTGAGAGGCAAGTTTTAGTTCATTAATAAGGTTCATGAAATTTTCTTTTTCTTCATTTAATTCTATTATCTCATTTTCTAGTTCACAAGTTCTGTTGTTTGAAGATTGGTTATTATAAAGATTTTCAATTTTCTTTTTGATGTGTTTGTTTTCTTTTCTCAATTCAGAATATTTTTCAACTAATTCTGCATACACATCCTGCCAATCTTCAACAGTAAAGTCTTCAAAAGAAGTATTTACCTTTTCTTCAGAATTGTTGGCCATGAAGCAAACCTCCTCACTTCCAGAGCTTGAGGATTTCTTCTCTTCTTCTTCCTCACTTGAGTCTTCATCAGACCAAGTGGCTACCATGGCCTTTGGCTTCTTAAATTTCTGGAACTTCTTGTGCTTTTCCTTCTTGTTCTCAGGACACTCTCCCTTCATGTGTCCTGGTTTGTTGCACCTGTAAAAGACAATATTTTCGTCAGATTTGTGATTCTTGTTGAAATTAGAAGAGGAAGTGTTTTTCTTACCTGAGAAAAACTTCTTTTTCCCAGACATTTTTCCTTTTTTGTATTTCAAGAATTTTCTGAATTGCCTGGTCATGAGGGCAATTTCATCCTCATTTGACTCAGACTCCTCAGAACTTGTCTTTTCCTGACTTTTATCTTTATTGCTTGAAGAGGCCTTAAGTGCCATAGGCTTGGTCTTAATTATGTGTTCTTCATTTCTTTTTAAGTTGATCTCATAAGTCATTAAGGATCCAATCAATTCATCCAAAGAGATTTTGGACAGATCTTTTGAATCTTCAACGACAGTGGCCTTTGTATGCCAAATTGAAGAAAGTGAACGTAAGATTTTTCTTACCAAGTCTGCATCTGTATATTCCTTACCCAAGGCCTTTAATCCATTCACAATCACCATGAACCTGGCAAACATTTCAGAAATATTTTCGTTAGACTTCATCATAAAAAGTTCATATTCTGAAACTAGAATATTTGCCTTAGTCTCCTTTACTTGTGATGTTCCCTCATAGAGTAATTCGAGTTTATCCCACATCTCTTTGGCAGATTTGCACATTGAGATTCTCGAATACTCCTTGGGATGGACAGCACATTGAATCATGTTCATGGCACTATAATTCAATGTAGCTTTCCTTATTTGTTCCCTAGTCCAGGTGTCTTCTTCTCCCTGGTTTTCATAGGGACCCACTTCCACTACTTTCCAGATCTCATAGTTCTGGGCCCTTAAAAATACTTGCATTCTGTTTTTCCAGTAAGAATAGTTCGTCCCATTAAAGAATGGTGGCCTATTTATGGAATGACCCTCAGCTATGAAACCTTTGGAATCCATGACTCTAAAGCAGAAAGAAAATGCTTAGCAAACAAACAGACAAACACTCAAACACACAACACTCAGAAACAAAAACTGCTCAGATCAAATCAGATCAAAGTAAACCCGCTCTGATACCAATTGAAGGATCGAAGTGAAGGTGTGGAAAAGATCTAGAAGGGGGGGATGAATAGATCTAAGCCACTTTTTGCGGAAGCTTATACAATTTAAAAACGCTTTTGAATCAGAGGCAATTTTATCAGTGAAAAACCACAGATCTGATGAGATTTGAGTGAGTTGGTAAAATAGATGTGAAACAAATTGATTAAGTGAATATTAACCGATCCTATGCAAGCATCTAACGGATGAAATGATCAAACCACAATTAGACAAATGCACAAGGATTTTTAGGTGGTTCGGAAATCACCCAAGTGATTCCTACATCCACCCCTCACACCCCGTGAGGATTCACTAAAACAACTGGGTAACACACCACTGGAGCTTGACAACTCCAACACTTGAGAGCTTACAACTCACACAACTTCTAGAGCAAGACTACTCTAAACAACTGAGCAAGACTGCTCAACACAACCTTGAGTTAGACAACTCAAACTGAGCACAACGGCTCACAACAACCTGAGCACAATGCTCACACAACTTGAGCACAATGCTCACATAAGACTTGCTAGACACCAACTCAAGACATAGACCTTCTAGCAACAGATCTACTCGAAAATGAGAGCACTAATGAGAGCTATGCAGAAGCACTTGCATAATCTCAAAAGATATCTCAGAAGAACAGAAGTACAATGAATTGTATTAAATAACTTCATTCTTCAAGTGTACTCCCTTGTAGAAGCTTGGATTGGGAAGAGGCTTGCAATCTTGAAGTCCAAAACTGATGCTCTGCACTTTGGAATTGTTGGATCTTCCTTGAATTCTTCTCCAACGAAGGCTTCTACTGGATCTGCTTCCTTGGGATGCTTCAGAGGTTTCTATAGGGATCACACTCCAATTCTCACACTCGAATTGGTGAGAATTGGTCCTCTGGAAGCACACGGAGAGCAGAGGAGGGAGACGACCTCTTGTAGCCGCCAGGAAGCTTTTTGGAGGCTCTAAGAGTGAGTTGGGTCTCTTGATTTGATGGGGGGCCAATTAGGGACCTTTTATACCCAAACGATTCCAAAGATACCCTTTGGGTACAAGGGCACACGATTCTAGGTTGATACCCCATCGCCCTAGACTGACACGTGGCAAACATCCATCTTAAGATGGAATCTTTCCGTAGTGTGTCGACCTGCCCTGGTGGTGGTGTCGACACATTGTCCCAAACCTGAGAAAAGGTTGTTCTGGGAACTGAGTCCAGTGTCGACCTGCTCTGGTGTTGCGTCGACCTGCTGTCCCAAATCTGCAAACATGCTGTTCTGGGAGCTGAGTCCAATGTCGACCTGCCCTGAGAGTGCGTCGACCTGAGTAGGCAAAATCCTGGAATCTGCAACTCGTGTCGACCTGCTTCTAGACTAGTGTCGACACACTCTCAGCATTTCTTCACCTTTTTGCCTTTGATACTGAGGTGTTGTGTCGACACCATTGTGGGGTGTGTTGACACTTCTTTTGCAAAAAGTGTTTGTACTTGAAAAATAAACACATATATCATTAGTAAAATATTTTATTATTAGTGCAAATGATAAGTGTGCTTTGAAACATGCTTTTGAATATGTAATGCAGGTGAAGTGTGTTTATCATGTTTCAAATAATTTGCATTCAAATCACATTTGTCATCATCAAAATAGGAGGGAAAATGATATGAAATTACACTCAACCCAACAATCATGATAGTAAGAAACAAGATAGCATAATAGCATGTGAATGAGATAGCACAAGTTTCCAAATATAGCACAGAGCAGGATGGCCATAGCACAAATAGCATAGAGTATAACAATAGCACAACGAGTATAGTATAGCACTTTTATTGTCATTTAGATAGTCGAGATAGATAGAACTTGAGTGTAATGCCAAAACACTCTGGTCAATTAACTCCCGCGGGCACTAGCACTTTTGGGCGCACCTCCCAGGACCAGACCAGGCCCTTTAATATTGCCAGGCATTAGTTATATTGTTTATCTTTAGACAATCAGTCAATGGCCAATAGAGAGTACCAAGAAATAGATGAGAGTACGAGATGAATAGACGAGATAGTAGAGAGAGTGTGAATAGATGAACGAGTAGAGTATAGATGAGAACTAAGGGTCATTGCACATAAAATGTCGATTAAACGGGCAATAGTAATAGTTGCACAACACGCGCAATTGGTGTTGGCAGTCATGTGGAATTCACTACCCATCCACTGGCCATGTCATGCACAGGTCCAGAGGTCCAGCATGATTCAAGATAAGAGAGAGAACTTCTAAGGTCATTTGGATCATATTGATACCTAAAGGTGTTATGGGTGTTAGGGTAGAACCAGCTCGGTCTCCATAAAAGAATCCACAGAGTACAGAGTCTTACAGAGGTCTTAACAAAAGGCCCCTTGTCTACCAGAATGGAATGTCTAATAGAGAGGTTCCAACTTGTCAAGAGAGTAGTGTGTAAAGAAAACGAGTTGCTCGACGTTCTAGAGGAATTCTAGAACAGTGGAGCGGCGATATCGGTATTCCAAATCCACGTAAGAAAAATAGAAAACAATGTCATTATTACCATGGTGAATAATGTACAATTATTAAAGTAATTTACCAGATAAATTATTCAAGTACTTTCTGCATGGTCTCATGGCAAGGATATACACATAGTGTGTGCATGTGAAAGAAATCATAGAACATGAAATGATCGTGCACTTTAACTTTTAAATTAAATATAATATATGACATATATCAAAATTTAATCCCATGAAGGTTTATTGTTCATTACACAGCGTTACAGGTCATAAACATGCTTAACAAGTCTAATTAATCATTTAAATAACACAAGATTAGCTACTGGAATAATACAGGTAAATCGCAACGGGGGTGATGGTCGCATTTATCAAGCGGACAGAAACAAGACGACGGATACCATCGCGTTCATGCAAACCCTAATCGTTCGAAGGGTGCGATTTCCCAGAGGCGGGAAAAGACAGCGAAACGCGAAGACCTTAGCAGTCGCGTTTCAAAAGTCTTCTGACGGGTCAACGGTGAACAGTTCAAGGCATAGGACGGGACAAAATGCGTCGACATGGGCTGATGCTTTTCAGGTAATTGCGACGGCCGAGGCCAACACGATACCAGTTACTTGAATCACGTCGCCTGGCTCGGTCGCGATTCAAGCTTCAAACTAAAAACGCAGAAAACATGTAGCGAATATCATGCAACGCTTATATATTTCAATCTAGGGCACTTGGGACAAAGGGATGAACAAGAACCTTGTAGGGGACATCAAGTAGAAGAGATCTATGCCTTTGGACTGAATCAATTTGGTCTTGTTAGGCGTGCAAACTAGCATGAACAAGAAACATGACAGATTTGCGCGAAGATGGGAAAACGCTTATAACTCCATGGATACATGATGAAAATTGGGCAAATCACTTGCATATGAAACTAGACATGCAGAACTACAAGATGGTATGAGTTTAGTTTCTCTTCAGCTCGAGAATACCTACTTTTGTGAAGATCTAAGACCAGGTTGTGCACAAGTCGTAGCAGAGCACAATTGAGGAAGAAGTCCCATTCTCCAGTCGTTCTCCTCTGCTCCTGGTGCCCTAGCAAAGCCTCCCACGACCCCAACACAATGTAGAACCTTCCTTCTTAGTCTTAGGATGAATACTTATAGGTCTAGGGTTTATTCCATGTCCTAACATAACTAGGAAACATGGGGTGCGGTTCTAGCTAGCTCCCTTCCTTGTTTTGATGTTCTCCCCTCCCAATTGGAGTGGGATTGCCATTAGATGATGCTTGCCATGGTGGGTCATGAATTTGATTTCCTTTCTTGGCTATTTACCATGGTTTAAATCCCTCATTTACCCTTTTCTATTTTCCCTATAATTATGGTCACGAATTTCTTGGGTATTCTCCTCTTAACCCATAATCCAACTCCTAACTTGGTCCATTAAACATTAAGTGAGATAATATAACAAGCCCCTTACTTTTTAATATTTATTGGGTTTTATTTAATTCATTTCCTTTAATTACTTTTAGTATTTATTTATTTTATTTTAGAAATAACGGGTTGCTACATGTGAGGAGGAGGATAAGGTGACCCTAGCCACCTACATGCTTCAATATAGGGATGATGATTGGTGGCAATGCATGGTGAGAAACATCTTTAAGGGTGGGACTGATGATATCTGTTGGGAGGAATTTTTGCAAGTATTCTATTAGAAGTACACTCCTCAACACATCAAGGACAAGAAAGAGCTAGAGTTTCTTCAACTGGAGTAGAAGAGTTTGAGTGTATCTGAGTATGAAGCTATGTTCACCCGTTTGGAAAAATATGCACCCCACATATGCAGTGATGAAGTCAGAAGAGTAAAGAAAGTTTTTAGAGTCTTGAAGCCTGGTGTGCACAGTAGGGTAGCACCTATGGATCCTCAGACTATGACTGCTGCTTTGAGGATAGCCTTTATAGTCGAAGAGGAATATGAGGAGTATGTCAAGGACAAAGATGTCAGACCTGAGAAGAAAATGAGCTTGCTTGAGAAGGACAAGAAAGAGTAGAACAAGAAGCCTTTCACGGGGCACCTGGAACGAGGAGGTAGTAAGAGATGGCCAGTTTGTGCTCAGTGTGATAGAAGGCACCCAGGGACTGAATGTTGGAAGACAATTGTGAGATGTTTTGGTTGTGGCCAAGCATGACACGTGGTTAAGGACTGCCCCCAGCCTCAGCAGTAGCAAACCCCAAAGCAACAACCCCAAGGGCAGGCCAGAGTTTTTTCCTTGACCAAGGAAGAAGTGAGGGAAACACCTACTGTGGCTAAAGGTATTCTTCTAACTGAGTGAGTGCATGCAGAATTTTATTTGATCCGGGGGCTACTCATTCTTTTATATCTCACAAATTTGCCAACTTGTTGAAAAAGGAAGTAGTCGGGCTTCATGAGGGTATGACTTTTGACTATCCTACTGGTCAGATAGCTACCCTCTCCTCAGCCATTCCCTGTGTAAGTATAAGAATTGGGGACCATGAGCTCCCTACTTATGTGTACATACTTGATATGAAAGATTATGATTTGATTTTGGGAATGGCCTGGTTAGCTAATCATTTTGCAGTGCTAGATTGTCGAAATAGGATTCTGACCTTTGAGAAACTTGGAGTAAAAAGGTTTAGTTACCAATGTCCAAAGAGTTGCAGCCCCAAGAACTTAATATCAGCCCTCAAGCCCATGAAATGGTTAAGAAGTAGGTGTCAGGGTACCTGGCTTGTGTGCTTTCTATTCCCTCTGAAAATAAGTAGCAATCTATTAGAGACATAAAAGTTGTAAACTAACTCCCTGATATTTTTCCTGATAGTTTGTCAGGCCTCCCTCCTTAAAGTGTGATTGACTTCACTATTGAACTCATGCTGGGCACCTTGCCAATGTCTGTAGCTCCCTATAGATTGGCACTGGTTGAGCTTGCAGAATTAAGGAAGCAATTGCAAGAGTTGTTAGATTTGGGTTACATCGGGCTAGTGTGTCACCTTGGGGAGCCCCGGTCTTGTTTGTCAGGAAGAAAGATGGATCCCTTAGGATGTGTTTAGATTAGAAAAAATTAAATCAAGTAACTATGAAAAACAAGTACCTGTTACCAAGAATTGATGATCTGTTTGACCAACTTCAATCTGCAATTGTGTTCTCCAATATAGATTTGAGGTTTGATTATCATCAGCTAAAAATTAGGGAAGAGGATATTCGCAAGACTACGTTTAGAACCTGTTATGGACACTATGAATTTCTAGTTATGACTTTTGGGTTAACCAATGCACCAGCAGTGTTCATGGATTTGATGAATAGAAATTTTCAGCCCTACTTGGATAATTTTGTGGTGGTGTTTATAGATGATGTTCTAGTTTACTCCCCCATAGAGGAAATGCATGCTGAACACTTGAGGATAATATTATAGACTCTGAGGAAGAATCAACTTTATGCTAAATTCAGCAAGTGTGAATTTTGGCAATCAGAAGTACAATTTTTGGGGCATGTTGTGACGACCCTCATTATACCGGTACGGTTATACCAACCCACGTCGGTATAGTGAACGTTGCCACAGTGGGACATCTACCCAACAATAACATTCAGCTGAGATACACGTGAATATAAGAACAGAGTAGCGGAAGTAAAAGAACTAATGTCTTCATTTCATTCATCATCCACATTTAACATACATGATTGCATTAACATTTAAAGAACTGAAGTCCACATAATCAATATAGAAGAAGTGCTAAGATAAAATACATAGTTTGTCCAAGTTTACATGATAGTTCTAATACATTGCCTCAATTACATACATCAAAATGTCAAAATGTCACAACTAAGCTCCACCAAGCTAGCTACTCCCCGCGCTCGGAGTCGCTCTCCACGGTCTCCTCCAAAGGTTTGTCACCTACTACACCTGTACGCCAAAGCAAGTAATGAGTCTAAAAGACTCAGCAAATAACACTTCATCTATCATACATGCACATGCCATCGCAGGTTTTACATACACATTTACAAGACACAACATGTAGCATGCGTAACATTGAAATTAACAACCTATCATGGGAATTCTACTAATGAAACATATGATTCATGCTTTCAGATTTTCTTAAATTAAAATCTCCTATCACATGCTCTATAATCATTCCAACGCATGAAAGTTCTACTTTCAATTAAGCTAAAACATGAAAACAATTTAGCGTGAATAGTTTACATATATGAAAGACAACATTGCTAACATGGCTACTACTCATTCTTACACATGCACATAACCATTTTACATGCTTTAAGCTTTCTGTTTTGACATGGTTTAACACTTTACAATCTAACACATGAAAGCTACATTCTCATTCAAACCACAACGTGAGAGTAAACATACATGGAATGGTTTACACATAAGTAAGGATTGTCCCTAGCATGGATCCTACGCATTGTACACATATAGCACATGATCATAACCACATTTATGTTGCTGTTCTAACATGATTTCAGATCATCATAACATGGATTTCAATTTCACATCCTCACATTTTGGTTTCACATTTTTACACAATTTCTCATTCACATAGTTCACACTTTACACATTGCACATTTACACATGTTCACACTACACAATTTGCGCATGATCACAATCACATTTCGCATTTTACACTTTAGTGCCGTGACACATAGTCCAAACCACCATAAGAAGGACACATACACATCACATACACATAGACGCCACCTAGGCAATACAGTGACGACTCTTGGACTGCGCAGACCGGGAGAACAAGTCTCCACCCTAACCAGTGGTACTTGTCCACCTCTAGGATTTCATCCTAATGCCCTTAGGATCACAACACATTGAACCTTCCCATGGGGACTTTTCCATGGTACGGTTCCACAGCCCTCTATGGAAGCAGTATCACACTTGGCACAGTCTTACACATTACACATATCGGTTTTTACACACATTTTACACATGGCGCTCACATCTCATTCATTCTCTCATTCACAACATGACTCTCTTTTCCCCTAATCATGCCACTACAGATGACAGAAATTAACATTCAGGAAGTTTCACAATCAGGTTGGTTTACACAGAATTTAAATCATTTCACAATGGCATGCATTAATTTCACATTTTTACATAGAAGATTCATATTGCATGGTATAGTTGTCCAAATGACCTGAGAATTTAACCACACACTGACTTCACGTTTAGGACCCCACATGAAAATTTTCACATTTTTCTGATCCAAAATGCAATTGCAGAAAATTTTACATAAATTCCCGTATTCTTCGAAATTCAATTTATCATGGTGTATAACATAAAAGTTCAGTTTAACAGATCATAACCCTGAACCCAATATACACAATACCACAATAAATTTCCCCGGATTATTACACAACACATGATTTACTGGAAATTTAACAATCCTACACATGTTTTCTATTTCCCAAGTATAAATTTTCAGTAAATCACATTGACATGGGAAAATTCCAGAAAATTCAGAGCAGAGACTGACGTATATAGACATGGTTCAACCAGATTAGGGCATCATAATTTCTCACGGATTATTAAGATCATGGGTGAACATACATGGTCATTCTTCCACATGCATTTTAAATAAACAATAACTCAACCATCCACAAAATAAATGCACAACCGTTCTCCCACACATTCCAACATTCACATTACGTAGCATAATAGGTTTACAATATATCCTCATCGCAAAACACATCGAAAGTAAACATATATAAGGAGAGAACAGTTCACTGTTCTGTCCAGACGAACTTAACGGCAGTCTCTGGCCGTTCCAGGAGTGGACGGCAAGATCGCTGGACGCACACTGGGGATCTCGGCGTCAAGGGCATTGACACCAAGTTCCTGTCTGTGCAGAAACACAGACCGAACTCCAAATAACAGGGTGAATGGGGGATCTAGGACACGAGGAAAAATGCATAAAAATGATAAAACCCTACTTGACATCTACATGGACGATAGGGGTTGGTTACTTGCCTCTTGCAAAAACTCCAAAGGGATCTAAATGGCCGGAGAAGCTCTCCTTGGGCAGTCCTAAGAAGCCTCCACAATTGCTCTCCTCCGGGTTCTATGTCGATGCAGAAACCAAACCACGGTTGGGGAAGTCCTCCTTGATGTTCCAGCTACCCTCCTGATGCAGTAGGTTGCCGGATGAAGCCTTGAATCGCCGGATTGAAGCCTCCAAAGTTGAGTCTTTGTGCAGCTCCGAGCTAGGGTTTTCTCTATCTCTTGAAAGAGGTCAAGAGAGGTTTTCTGGTTGTAAAGGGGTGAAGTCTTATAGCAAAGAGGCCCCTCAACCCATGTAGGGGCTGATGGGAAGGCTCAGAGTCGTTGGGGACAGCTCCCCAATGGGTGAGCTAGCTTGCTCCCGGAAATCCGGGCTCTGCAACGCATGCAGGTCAGAGAAATTAGCGTCCACATCGCTGGACGCTGGACTTAGTGTTGGCGTCCATATGGTTGACGCCGACACAACACCAACGTCTATTGATCTTGACGCCAAGTTCGCCTTCGGCCAGAACTCAAAAACATGCATAAACCATGCACAACTTATACATATTTACATGCCATACATATGTACTATCATGTACACACTACCAACATGTCATTTCATACATTATTTACAACTATTTATACACATGCACACTTAAGTATAACTAGTTATGAAATACGTAGATATGTACATCTGTAGCAACCTGAATTTTTGCGAAAAAATAAAGAATTAAAACCTAGCTAAATGGGTATTTAAATAGAGCATTAAATAAAACCCATTAAATGGAAAAGAGTAATGGGCTTTGCTTAATGGATCTTCTAGAATTTAGTGGGTCAAAAATATGAATTTATAAGGGGAGAATAATAAGAAAATACCCTAAATTCGGAGTTTAATTATATCATAATTGGAAAGGGATATTTAATGCATTAAATAAGCAATTAGAGTAGGAGTTGGATTCCTAAACCTACCCCATATAGGTTAGCACGAATTTGGATCTCTTCCAAGTCTAAATAGAGATTGGAAAGCAAGGAAGGAAGGTGGGAGTAAGGAAATGTCGTAATTAAAGAGGAATTAGAGTAGTAGTAGGAATAGAAATACATACTTGCATAAATACACCTCTTAAACTCTCTTGGGCAACCCTAGCTCATTGCCAAGAGTTGCTGGACGTGGAGAAGAGGCTAAGGAGGAGAGGATTTCGTGGAGAGAAGAAGTGCTTGAAGCTTCTTCCCTTGTTCTTCAAGTTCTAGCCTTAGAAGACAAACCGAGTCAAAGGTAGGCATTCTCACAAGTTAAAATCCTAATATTTCGTCTGTAGATTGTTCCATGCATCAGGAACAAAACCCTCAAGTTTTATAATTTTCCATCGAGCCAATATTTTCTTCTTGAATTTAGAAGTTCTGCAACTTACATGACCCCGAACCCTCTTCTTAACTCTTGATCTCCTTGTATACTCAACCCCATGCTACAAGATTTTTACCGTAGGAACTGATGCATGTTAGGCATCGTTGCCCCTAAAAGCCCTAATTTCTGTTGAGCATGTTACTCGAATTGAATCCATCTTGCTCCCTGTGTCATGTTCTATGTTACTCGTTCTTGTTCATTCTCAAACCATATTCAAACCATGCTCTCTCTCGAATTCCTATTTACTGGAAGTACCCTCGCATGTATAGTTTCATTTGCCCCTAATTTCATGATTTTTCATCGTGTATATAATTAGTTATGGATTTCTGAACAACCCTGTATCAAAAATTGAAATCCCTGGTCCGTAATCCAATGTCTGATCTGACTCCTGTCAGAGTCAGGCGCAGACAACCAGAAGGCGACGCCTCGACATGTCGCTTTCTGAGCTCCGATTGCGACAGCCTACCTGTCGCATTCAAGAAGGCGACAGGTGAGCCGTCGCATTCTCAGAACCCGATCTGCAAGCCATGTCGCGACCCTTACATGCTCCTGTCGCGTTCTGCCTAGCACATGTCGCCACCCTTACAGCCCTATGTCGCCTTCACAAGACTGTTACCGTTATACCCCCAGTAAAAACCTTGCCAAAAAATGGAGCTATATTGAATGTTTTAAAATACATATTTCACGACTTTATTTCTATCTATGATTTCTTACACATGCACACACATGAACCATCCATATATGGCTGAAATTTGGCATACAATATCTCATAATGTATCTGGTAATTTATTGAAAAAAAAGAATATTAATTGCCCTATTTTAAAGGACTTGTATTCGTTTCTCGCGTTGTTTATACACCGATATCGACGCTCCACTGTTCTACAATTCCTCTAGAACGTCGAGCACCTGTTTTATATACACACTTTTCTTGGCTTGTGATGAACTCTCCATCGGATATTCCTTTCGTCGGACTAGCGAACCCTTGCACAAGGCCTCCGTAAGTCTCCTCTGATCATGGATTCCCACATGGTCGACGAGCCGGTTGTACCCCAACACCCATTACCCCTTTAAGGATAGATATGATCTAAACGGCTATTAGAAGTTCGCTCTTACCTTGAATTACGCCGGACCTCTGGGCTTGTGCATAACATGGCCAGCGGGAAGATCCTGAATTCCACCTGACTGCCAATACGACGTGCGCGTGTTGTGCAACTGTTACTATCGCTTGTTTACTCGTCGTGTTACGCGCAATTGTCCACTAGCTCTCACCTATTCACGTTCACTCTACTATCTCATCTATTCATCTAGCGCTCTTATCTATTTCTTGGTACTCTCAAATTGACCTTTAATTGATTGTCTAAAGATAAACAATATAACCAATGACAGCGCAATAGGGCCCGATCAGGTCCTGGGAGGAGCGCCCGAAAGTGCCATTTGCCCGCGGGAGTTAAATGATCAGGATGTCGGCATTACATCCAAGTGCCATACTATCAAGATTAATCTAAGACAATCAACACAAAGTGCTATATTCTCTCGTTGTCTTTTGACAAACAAGTGCTATACTCTCTCCCGGCTATCTTCGGATAACCAAAGTGCAATTACTATCTCGATTGACGAAAGTTAATCAAAAGTGCCAGACTATTTCGATTGATAAGAAAATCAATCAAAGTGCAATTTACTCTCTATATGGCCAACTACTTTCTCTCTCCTTGCTATACATGTTGCTTGATGTTGACGTTATTTGCCATCGTGTTGTTGTGTTGCTTTATATCGACTCGATCTTATTCGTTGTACTATACTTGATTCATCTGCTATTTGAACCATGTTACTTGTGCTCTTACTTTCTCGACTTTACATAACTCTCTCTATCTTTAGTTACTCTGCCATTTAATGCACTAATTATTTAAAGCCTGCTTGAGCCTGAGACTTAAGTCCTACTGGGCGTTATCGCTCACCCTACGTTATTTGATGTTGTGTTCTCAGGTGAGACCGAGGATGACACATACACTTACGAGGAAGGGAATGACCAAGAGTGAAGCCAGGAGTACCCTTGAGTCATTATGTTATCTTAGAGTTATAGTTAGTTATTTCCTTTTATTGCAATGTAATTGGGCCCTGTAGAATGGCTCTGATATTAGTGGTTATAACTAGACATTTGGAAAATTATTAATGAGAAAGATTTGCTTTAGTATTATTCAGTGTGCAATGGTTTGATGTCTAGTATACGCTCTATACCTTTTCTTGCAACTGCCTTCGCGCTCCGATATTCCACGTTGGGGCGTGACAACATCTATGCATACACAACATAAATTATTTACACGAAATTAAAATAATGCAACAAAATTCGAGGGCCTTACACCCTCTCCCCCTTAAAGAAACTTCGTCCTCGAAGTTAGAACGATGCTACTCAAACAAAAGGGGATACTTCTTCTTCATTGCATCCTCAAGCTCCCAAGTAGCCTCCTCTCACGAGAAGTTCCGCCATAGAACTTTCACCGACGCAATACTCTTGTTCCGGAGATGTTGAACCTTCCGGTCAAGAATAGCTACTGGTTGCTCGACATACGACAAGTTTGGCTGAATCTCCACTGGCTCATGACTAATCACATGAGACGGATCTCGGACATACTTCCTGAGCATCAAAATGTGGAAGACGGGATGAACACTAGCCAAAGCTGGGGGTAATGCTAGCTCATATGCCACGCTGCCCAATCGTCTGAGAATCTCATACGGGCCAATGAATCTAGGGCTCAGCTTACCATGCCTGCCAAACCTGACGACACCTCGAGTAGGCGATATCTTCAAGAAGACATGATCACCCACCTCGAACTCAAGATCCTTCCTCCTGTTGTCGGCATAGCTCTTTTGCCTATCCTGTGCCGCAACAAGCCTCTTCCTGATAAGCTGAACCTTATCCGAAGTCTCCTGAACTATCTCCGGACCGATCAGCTGCCTATCACCGGTCTCCTCCCAACACAAAGGAGATCTACAAGGCCTACCATACAACGCCTCAAATGGAGCCATACCAATACTCGCATGAAAGCTGTTGTTGTATGCGAACTCCACAAGAGGTAAATGGCGCTCCCAATCATCATTCCAATCCAATACACACGTTCTCAACATATCCTCGAGCGTCTAGATAGTCCACTCGAACTGTCCATCAGTCTGGGGATGAAACGCCGAACTGAGCTTCAGCTCCGAACCTAAAGCATGCTGAAGACCCTTCCACAACCTCGAAGTAAATCTTGGATCTCGATCCGAAATGATCGACTTCGGCACACCATGCAATCTAACTACACTACTAACATACAATCTAGATAAGCTCTCAACCAACTGCTTCTTCTTCATCGGCAAGAAATGCGCAGTCTTCGAGAATCTATCTACCACTACCCAAATCGAGTCATTGCCCCTTCTAGATTGTGGCAAACCCGAAACGAAGTCCATAGTGACAGCTTCCCACTTCCAAACTAGGATCTCCATCCTTTGCATAAGGCCGGATGGTCGCTGTCGCTCGGCCTTCACTTGCTGGCATACTAAACACCGGGATACATAATCCGCCACATCCTTCTTCATGCCAGACCACCAAAAGGACCTCTTCAAATCCTGGTACATCTTCGTGTTACCCGGATGAATAGAGAATCGCGATCTATGAGCCTCCGCTAACACATGCTCATAGACATCTACCAAATCAGGGACACAAACACGGTGCTGAAATCTAATCACACCGTCCTCATCACGAACAATGCCTGCCTTGCCCACTAACTCTAAGAGTCTAGGGTCGGCTTTCTGTTGCTCGATCACCTCATCCAAAACCGAGGACCTAAGAGATAACTGAGCTACAAAAGCCTGGCATAGCGATGACTCTAACTCAATCAACGCGCAAGCCGCATCTTCCAACATCTTCCAATCCTGCTAGAGAAATGGCCTCTTTCTACTCAGAGCATCCGCTACGACATTCGCCTTTCCAGGATGATACTGAAGGTCGAAGTCATAGTCCTTCAAGAACTCAATCCATCTTCTCTACCTCAGGTTTAGTTCCTTTTGGGAGAAAAGATACTTCAAGCTCTTGTGGTCGGTAAACACCTCAAATCTGACACCATAAAGATAGTGCCTCCAGATCTTTAGTGCATGAACCGCTGCTGCGAGCTCCAAATCATGAGTTGGATAGTTCTTCTCATGCTCCTTCAACTGACGAGAAGCATAAGCCACTACCCTTTCTTGCTGCATTAGCACACAGCCTAAACCAATCCGAGACGCATCAGTGTAGATAGCAAAACCCTCTACACCGCTCGGTAAGACTAACACTGGAGCTGTCGTGAGCTTAGTCTTCAACAATTGTAAACTAATCTCACACTTCTCGGACCATACAAACTTCACTCCCTTTCTGGTGAGCTGAGTCAATGGGGCAGCGATGGATGAAAATCCCTCAATAAATCGCCGATAGTAACCAGCTAAACCAATAAAACTACGAATCTCCGAAGGGGTCTTGGGAACCTCCCAATCCATAACTGCCTGGACCTTTGCTGGATCAACTGCAACACCAGCACCGGAGATAACATGCCCGAGGAAATGAACCTCGCGCAACCAGAAATCGCACTTGCTGAACTTAGCATACAGCTTGTGCTCACGAAGAACCTCTAACACTATCTTCAAATGCTGACGGTGTGCGGCCTCATCCGGAGAGTAGACCAGTACATCATCAATAAACACTACAACAAAGCTATCTAAATAAGGCCTAAACACCCTGTTCATGAGATCCATGAACGCTGCAGGGGCATTGGTCAATCCGAAAGGAAGGACTAAAAACTCATAATGTCCATAACAGGATCTAAATGCCATCTTGGACACATCCTCACTCCGAATCCTCAACTGATGATACCCAGATCGCAAATCAATCTTAGAAAAGACTGATGCATCTTGCAACTGGTCAAACAAATCATCAATACGAGGTAAGGGATACCTATCCTTCACAGTCACTTGGTTCAGCTTTCTGTAGTCAATGCATAACCTAAGTGACCCGTCTTTCTTCTTGACGAATAATACAGGTGCGCCCCAAGGGGAAACACTAGGGCGAATAAATCCCTTTTCTAGCAACTCTTGCAACTGCCTCCTCAACTCGGCTAACTCTGCAGGTGCCATCCGATATGGAGCCTTCGAGATAGGAGAGGTGCCCGGAAGCAACTCTATGGTAAACTCTATCTCTCAATCCGGTGGCAATCCAGACAAGTCCTCAGGAAAGACATCTGGAAAATCCTGCACTACCTCAATCTCTGCAAGAGTAGGTGACTCATCAGCCTCTGGTACTAATACCACGCTGGCAAGAAAAGCGTCACAACCCTTGTTTACCACGCGCATTGCCTTCATGGCAGAGATAAGCATCTTTCCCGCCAAGTTCCTTGGCAAGGGATGAGAAAACTCATCCTCACCAGGAATGCGGAAAACAATCCTCTTCCCACGACAATCTACTAACGCATAGTGCTCCTCTAGCCAATCCATACCAAGAATAGCATCATAGTCCTTCATCTTTAGCAAGAAGAAACACCCATCTAGGATTCTATCCTCAATGCACACAGGTAACGACGGAATGCACTTCCCAGTCGATACCGTACCCGCAGGGGTGTGCACAGACAAAGAGACCTCTAAATCCTCAGACTCTATGCCTGACTCTAGGGCTAACTGCCTAGAGAACCTCTCGAAAATGAACGAGTGAGTAGCACCCGTATCAAACAAAACCCGAGCGTGCACACCTAGAAGTAAAACCGTACCTTCGGTGACATGCTCCGCCTGCTCGGCGTCCTCACGTGCTAAATCAAACACTCGAGCTGGGGCTCGAGGCCTTCCTGCTCTTCCTGTAGCTGGTGCTGCTGCCGCTACCGCTGCTGGGGCTGGCGCTCCGCGCTGGACTCCCTGCTGAAGTCTTGGGCAATCCTTGATCTTGTGGTCGCTGCTCCCGCACTTCAAGCACTTTCTCGTAATCATTCAACACTCGGAACCACCATGTGTCCTCCCACAGTGGGGACACTCTTTCTTCACACCAGGGGAACGTACAGAAGGTACCTGAGAACTGCCAACTGCCACTGATCGATGTTGAGTCTGGTACACCGCTTTCTTCTTATCCTGTCGCTGGAACGTAGCTGCAGGTCTCTTCTGCGAAGCCTTCTTCTCTTCAAGGTATTGCTCCATCTCACCCTCCTGCCTACAAGCAGCGCTGAGGGCCTCGTCCAAAGTGCGGTGGTCAAACGCCACGAGCCTCGTCCTCAGTGATGACTTGAGTCCCATCACAAACTTCTTTGTCTTCCTGCGCTCATCTGCCACGATGTGAGGTGCATATTTAGAGAGTTCAGAAAATGTTGCCTCATATTCTAGCACGGTCAGGGAGCCTTGAGTCAAATATAGGAATTCTTGCTCCATCCGATCTTGAATATGCTCGGGGACGAACTTGACCCGAAAGAGCCTCACGAACTCGTCCCAAGCAACATCAATAGCTCCGTCCTCAAACCGGGTACGCAGCAATGAAGCCCACCATACATCAGCTCTTTCCTGCAGTACACCGTTCATAAGCACCATCTAAACAAATCTAACTTAACAGAACATACAAGTATATAAACTAAAGCATACCTATAGCATGTAGGTGGCTAATGTAACCTTATCCTCATCTGCACACCTGATGGCTCGGAAGATCTTTTCTATCTCCCTCATCCAGCTTTCTGCCAACAATGGGTCGCTCTCCCCCTTAAAAGAGGGTGGTAGCATCCTCTTGAATCTTTCCATAGTAGAAGGTCCACCATGGTCCTGAGCTGGTACTTGAGCCTGCTACAGTACACAGCAAGCAATACACAATCAACATAATATCGCATAATTAAATAAAATAGACTATTAATCATTTTATTAGTCTAACCTGAGCCTCCAATTGTGCCTAGAGTGCTGCCTAAGTTTGAGCCTGCATCTGCATGGCTTGCACCAGACCTTGCATGAATACTCCATAATCCACAGGCGGCGGTGGGGGAAGTACAGGACCCTGTGGTGCCGGGGCCTGCTGCTCCGCCCGCTCCTCACGTCTCGGCTCGTCCTCACGGGCCGGCGCTCCGCCACGCCTACCTCTCGAAGCCATGGCTGTAATAAATTTCAGCCACCATTAGAGCTACTTTAATTTATTTCCTAACTGTTTTCTTATCTATTTTTCATTCATTATTAATCAATTCTACACATGTGGACATACTTAGCATGTAATGGGGATGAAGACATGTATATATATTCAGGTGCAATCTCAACCGGTTGCTCTGATACCAATCTCTGTGACGACCCTCATTATACCAGTACGGTTATACCAACCCACGTCGGTATAGTGAACGTTGCCACAGTGGGACATCTACCCAACAATAACATTTAGCTAAGATACACGTGAATATAAGAACAGAGTAGCGGAAGTAAAAGAACTAATGTCTTCATTTCATTCATCATCCACATTTAACATACATGATTGCATTAACATTTAAAGAACTGAAGTCCACATAATCAATATAGAAGAAGTGCTAAGCTAAAATGCATAGTTTGTCCAAGTTTACATGATAGTTCTAATACAATGCCTCAATTACATACATCAAAATGTCAAAATGTCACAACTAAGCTCCACCAAGCTAGCTACTCCCCGCGCTCGGAGTCGCTCTCCACGGTTTCCTCCAAAGGTGTGTCACCTACTACACCTGTACGCCGATGCAAGTAATGAGTCTAAAAGACTCAGCAAATAACACTACATCTATCATACATGCACATGTCATCGCAGGTTTTACATACACATTTACAAGACACAACATGTAGCATGCGTAACATTGAAATTAACAACTTATCATGGTAATTCTACTAATGAAACATATGATTCATGCTTTTAGATTTTCTTAAATTAAAATCTCCTATCACATGCTCTCTAATCATTCCAATGCATGAAAGTTCTTCTTTCAATTAAGCTAAAACATGAAAACAATTTAGCGTGAATAGTTTACATACATGAAAGACAACATTGCTAACATGGCTACTACTCATTCTTACACATGCACATAACCATTTTACATGCTTTAAGCTTGCTGTTTTGACATGGTTTAACACTTTACAATCTAACACATGAAAGCTACATTCTCATTCAAACCACAACGTGAGAGTAAACATACATGGAATGGTTTACACATAAGTAAGGATTGTCCCTAGCATGGATCCTACGCATTGTACACATATAGCACATGATCATAACCACATTTATGTTGCTGTTCTAACATGATTTCAGATCATCATAACATGGATTTCAATTTCACATCCTCACATTTTGGTTTCACATTTTTACACAATTTCTCATTCACATAGTTCACACTTTACACATTGCACATTTACACATGTTCACACTACACAATTTGCGCATGATCACAATCACATTTCACATTTCACATTTTACACTTTAGTGCCGTGACACATAGTCCAAACCACCATAAGAAGGACACATACACATAGACGCCACCTAGGCAATACCGTGACGATTCTTGGACTGCGCAGACCGGGAGAACAAGTCCCCACCCTAACCAGTGGTACTTGTCCACCTCCAGGATTTCATCCTAATGCTCATAGGATCACAACACATTGAACCTTCCCATGGGAACTTTTCCATGGTATGGTTCCACAGCCCTCTATGGAAGCAGTATCACACTTGGCACAGTCTTACATATTACACATATCGGTTTTTACACACATTTTACACATGGCGCTCACATCTCATTCATTCTCTCATTCACAACATGACTCTGTTTTCCCCTAATCATGCCACTACAGATGACAGAAATTAACATTCAGGAAGTTTCACAATCAGGTTGGTTTACACAGAATTTAAATCATTTCACAAAGGCATGCATTAATTTTACATTTTTGCATAGAAAATTCATATTGCATGGTATAGTTGTCCAAATGACCTGAGAATTTAACCACACACTGACTTCAGGTTTAGGACCCCACATGAAAATTTTCACATTTTTATGATCCAAAATGCAATTGTAGAAAATTTAACATAAATTCCCGTATTATTCGAATTTCAATTTATCATGGTGTATAACATAAAAGTTCAGTTTAACAGATCATAACCCTGAACCCAATATACACAATACCACAAAAAATTTCCCCGGATTTATTACACAACACATGATTTACTAGAAATTTAACAATCCTACACATGTTTTCTATTTCCCAAGTATAAATTTTCAGTAAATCACATTGACATGGGAAAATTCCAGAAAATTCATAGCAGAGACTGACGTATATAGACATGGTTCAACCAGATTAGGGCATCATAATTTCTCACGGATTATTAGGATCATGGGTGAACATACATGGCCATTCTTCCACATGCATTTTAAATAAACAATAACTCAACCATCCACAAAATAAATGCACAACCATTCTCCCACACATTCCAACATTCACATTACGTAGCATAATAGGTTTACAATAGATCCTCATCGCAAAACACATCGAAAGTAAACATATATAAGGAGAGAACAGTTCACTGTTCTATCCAGACGAACTTAACGGCAGTCTCTGGCCGTTCCAGGAGTGGACGGCAAGATCGCTGGACTCACACTGGGGATCTCGGCGTCAAGGGCATTGACGCCAAGTTCCTTTCTGTGCAGAAACACAGACCGAACTCCAAATAACAGGGTGAATGGGGGATCTAGGACACGAGGAAAAATGCATAAAAATGATAAAACCCTACTTGACATCTACATGGACGATAGGGGTTGGTTACTTGCCTCTTGCAAAAACTCCAAAGGGATCTAAATGGCCGGAGAAGCTCTCCTTCGGCAGTCCCAAGAAGCCTCCACAATTGCTCTCCTCCGGGTTCTATGTCGATGCAGAAACCAAACCACGGTTGGGGAAGTCCTCCCTGATGTTCCAGCTACCCTCCTGATGCAGTAGGTTGCCGGATGAGGCCTTGAATCGCCGGATTGAAGCCTTCAAAGTTGAGTCTTTGTGCAACTCTGAGCTAGGGTTTTCTCTCTCTCTTGAAAGAGGTCAAGAGAGGTTTTCTAGTTGCAAAGGGGTGGAGTCTTATAGCTAAGAGGCCCCTCAACCCTCGCAGGGGTTGATGGGAAGGCTCAGAGCCATTGGGGACAGCTCCCCAATGGGTGAGCTAGCTTGCTCCCGGAAATCCGGGCTCTGCAACGCATGCAGGTCAGAGAAATTAGCGTCCACATCGCTGGACGCTGGACTTAGTGTTGGCATCCGTATGGTTGACGCCGACACAACACCAACGTCTATTGATGTTGATGCCAAGTTGGCCTTCGGCCAGAACTCAAAAACATGCATAAACCATGCACAACTTATACATATTTACATGCCATACATATGTACTATCATGTACACACTACCAACATGTCATTTCATACATTATTTACAACTATTTATACACATGCACACTTAAGTATAACTAGTTATTACATACGTAGATATGTACATCTATGCATACACAACATAAATTATTTACACGAAATTAAAATAATGCAACAAAATTCGAGGGCCTTACACATGTGATTTCAAGGAATGGTGTATTTGTGGATCCCAACAAGGTCGAAGCCATTTTGAATTCGGAACAACCCAAGAATCCATCCAAAGTCAGGAGTTTCTTAGTACTAGATGGGTATTACCGGAGAGTCATCGAAGGATTCTCTTCATTGGCGTTGCCCATGACTCAATTGACCAGGAAAGGAGCACCTTATGTATGGACCAATGATTGCGAGCACAATTTTTAGAAGTTGAAAGAAAAACTCACCTCAACGCTTGTGCTCACTTTACCCCAATGCTCAGGAGGTTTTGTACTTTACAATGATGCATCTTTAAACTAAATTAGTTGTGTCTTGATGCAGTATGGTAGGGTAGTGGCTTATGCCTCCAGGCAACTAAAAGACCATGAGAAGAACTATCCAACTCATGATTTAGAGTTGATAGCCATTGTGCATGCACTTATGGTTTGGCGTCACTATCTTCATGGAGAGCAATTTGAGGTGTTCATTGACCATAAGAGTTTGAAGTACATCTTCTCTCAGAAGGATCTAATTTTGAGGCAACGCAAATGGTTAGAGTTACTAAAGTATTTCTACTTCTCAGTGAATTACCACTAGGAAAGGTTAATGTTGTTGCTGATCCTCTAAGCAAGAAGAGGCTTATGGCTTTGCAATTACATCAACATTGGAGAGAGATGGATGAATTGATTGCTCACTCCCCTAGTCAGGAAGTAAGGAGTTTTAGGCTTCTTGGTTTGAAGGTGGGATCCACACTTTTGGGCCAAATCAGGGAGGCCCAGCTGAAGGATCATATAATGCAGGGATTATTAAGTAGGCCAGATTTTTTTAGAGATGACTTGGGGTCTTCAGATTTCAAGGCCAAATATGTGTGCCAAAGGATGAAGAAATCAAGTTGATGTTATTGTCAGAAGGGCACAAATCAATGTATTTGGTTCACCCTGACAACACAAAGATGTACAAAGATCTGAAAAAGTAGTTTTGGTGGCAAGGTATGAAGAAAGACAATGTAGAGATGGTGAGTAAATATTTGACTTGCCAGCTAGTTAAGGCTGAGCACCAAAGACCAGCTTGTTTGATGCAGAAGATTGAAATTCCAGTATGGAAGTGGGATCAAATTATTATGGATTTTATATCAGGGTTGCCTCAGACCAGAAGGAAGCATGATGCCATTTGGGTCATTGTCGTCAAACTCACCAAGTCGACACATTTTCTTTCTTTCACCAAGACCCAATCAGTGGAAAGCCTGGCTCAGTTGTACATCAAAGAAATAGTCAGATTGCATGGAATTCCTATGTCCATCATTTCTGATAGAGATTCCATGTTTACTACTGGGCTTTGGAAAGGCTTGCAATCAGCTTTGGGGACCCAGTTAAAATTCAGCTCAGCTTATCACCCCCAAACTGATGGTCAATCTAAGAGAACCATCAGGACCCTGGAGGATATGTTGAGGGCATGTAGTCTTGATTGGCATGGTAATTGGGATGACCATCTACCACTGGCTGAATTTGCCTATAATAACAGTTACCATTCTAGTATTGGTATTGCACCCTATGAAGCATTGTATGGAAGGCCTTGTAGGACCCCCATCTATTGGTTTGAAGTGAGGCAAAATAGTTTAATTGGGTTAGATTTGATTCAAGATTGCACAGAGAAAATCAGATTGATCAGGAGGAGGATATTTGTAGCACAAGATAGACAAAAGAGTTGTGCTGATAAGAGGATAAGACCGTTGGAATTCTCTGTGGGAGATCATGTATTTCTAAAGGTATCTCCTACTAAGGGTGTTTTAAGGTTCAATAAGAAAGGAAAGCTCACTTCTCGATATGTAGGATCATTTGAAGTTCTGGCCAGAGTTGGGATTGTGGTCTATCAGCTCACCTTACCACCATCATGGTCCTACATCCACAATGTCTTTCATGTGTCTATGCTGAGAAAGTATGTGGCAGACCTCACTCTTATCATCAATCATAAAGAATTAGAACTTCAGCCAGACGTGACTGTAGAGGAGAAGCCAATCAAAATACTTGACCGCAAGGAGCAAGTATTGAGAAATAAGAAGTTTTCCATGGTGAAGGTGCTGTGGAAAAGTGCCAGTATAGAAGAAGAAACTTGAGAGTCAGAACAAGGAATGAAGGATGTGTATCCCCAATTATTTGGTAAGTAAACTTTGAAATTTCAGGGACAAAATTTATTTAACATGGGTAGAATTGTAATATCCTGTGTGTGGGACCCTAGGTCCAAAACCTCTAAGCCTACTATAGACACGCCAAATTTGATAGCATATTGAGTAAATTTCATGTTATACTGCAATACCTCAAAATGTCTCTCTCCTCAATTAATCATTTGAGTAATTTTCCTATTTTTTTGGATTTTTATAGGACTTTTAGGGATTTTTCTAGAGTCCTATTGAGGGACTTATATAATGGTTGATTCAAGACGGGTCAAGTGGTCGTGTTTTAGTGAACCGATTGGTGAAGTCTACATCGATTAATGTAGAGCCTATCGATTGCTGAAGCCTACATCGATTGCTAATATATGCGTCGGTTCAGCCAGTCACATTTTGTATACTGATTGGTGATGGCTGCATCGATTGCTGAGGTTAATCAATTAGACTTATACATCAATTGCCAAATACACTTCGGGTTAGGCCGTCACGTTTCATATAATCGATTGGTGAAGAAGACTGAATCGATAAAACATCGATTGACAAATACATGTAGGGTCATGCCGTCGCGTTTCATACAATCAATTGGTGAAGAAGACTGAATCGATAAAACATCGATTGTTGAATAGTGATTCATGATGTGTCAACACGACGCAGTTTTGATTTCAATTCCCAGTCTGGTTCTGATGAGAAACACATCTGTTATAGTCATCGCGATTAAGGGTTTCCATATTTAAATTTTGGTAATTACCTAAAATTGTTTTTAGAAAGTTCTTATTGCTAAATAGATACATGTCCACTCACGTCGTCGCGATTATGACCTTCCTTTATTTATAAGATTGATTCTCAATAAAAGATTGATTCTTTCCAAAAGCACGACAGGTAATGTCGTCACGATTCAAACTTTCCATTTACAAAATTTGGCAGGAATCTGATCAATATTAGAAGTGTTCATAAGCACGACGATCCTTGTGGTCGCAGTTCTTAGCTGCTATATTCCAACTGAGTTGAAGTATTGAAAGAGCCATTCGAAGTATGGAAGTGTTTTAAATGCGACGACTTGATTGGACACATTTCATATTTAAAGGCAATCATTGTGTCCATCGCTTTTCAGATTTTTACTCTTATAAAAAGACCCCCATGGCCACATTTTTTTAAGGAGAGCATTGACGAAGCCCTGCTGCATTTCAGAGCACTCAAACTCCAAAGTTTGAAGAGAAGAGCCTTTCAAGCTTGCTTGAAGTGTTCTTACATTGAAGAGGCAGTGCTGCCGAACTTGCAAGCTACATTGGAGCGTAGAGAGGAGTCTTCTTCCTCTCAATCACTACTATGCCTGAGCCATCTCAGATTTCTTCTTTCCCTTTTACTTGTTTTTAATTCTCTTCTTTAGTTCATGCAATTCATTACATAGTTTCTACTTTTTGATTTTTATCATCACACATGATTTGATTCGCATCCACGTTCTTAGGGGTTTCAAAACACCACCACAAGGTGTGTTTAAGCCCATGCAAGCTCTCTTCTTGTTTCTTTTAAATTTGATGCTACACAACTTGGTTTAATCTTTGCTTTCATTTATTTGTTTGTGTCTTCATTTGCAAGGTAACCAAGAGCTAAGTCTTCTTCGCCGGACGACCGGTTGGAGAAGTAAGAGTCAGCCCACCACTCAACTCCCGGGATCTTCGAGTGAAGGTAAGTAACCCATCCTTCTCTATTTCCTTCGGTATCCACGTATACCTGACGATCACATTCCATATCTTGTGCACATACGCACTTCCACTTCTTCTTCTTCTCTCCTTTTTCTTTTCCCTCTTTTCTTCCCATTAATCAATTAAAAATATTATTTTTTTATTTTTCTTTGTGGCGTTTAAAACACGTTCACAATATGCATGTGGGATGAGTACCCCTTTCGGAGATAAGAGGACTGCCCCTATCCCACACCCTTTCGAGTTCAGTGCTTCATCAAAATAAAGGGCCCAACATGGTTCAGAATCTTCCAAAGAACACAAATATTTGTCCAGAAAATCTTCCATGATTGGGAAGAAAGTTGGAAGAGGATGATGAGCTAGATGCTCAGCGATGGCACGTCCTTTGACAGGCTTCTGATTGACATAGATGATGTCAAACTGATTGAGATAACTCTTCCAGCGCATCAAGCGCTCAATTAAGACTGGCTTTTCTAGAAGAAACTTAATTGGATCCATTTTTGCCAAGAGTTTTACCTTGTGGGCTAAGAAATAATGCTTAAGTTTCTGAGCCACCAGATGATGGATGCACATGTCTTCTCCATGGCAGTGTATTTCTTTTTAGACTTATTGAACAACTTAGATAGGTAATACACAGTCCATTCTTTCTTTTTGTTGTCGTACTGAGCCAATACTGCTTCAGTAGATTCATTAGTGGTGGATATGTAGAGCAATAACGAATGTCCATGCACTGGCAGCATAAGCACAGGGGGATTAAGCAGGTAAGACTTCAAATCCTCAAAAGCTTTTTGACGTTTATTATTCCAATCAAATTTGGCCTCCCCTTTAAACATGTCATAAATAGGTTTGCATCTCTGAGAGTGTTGTAATTTGAAACGTCTAATGAATTGCAGCCTTCCAATAAGTCCTCGAACTTCTCGTATGTTCCTTGGGGGAGGCATCTCGGCAATAGCTTTGGTTTTGTTTGGATCAATCTCAATGCCCCATTTGCTAACTATGAACCTAAAAAATTTACCTGAGGAGACACCAAATACACATTTCTTGGGGTTCATCTTCAACTAATGTTCTTTAGACCTTTGGAGAACTGCTCTTAGGGCTTTTGCACGATCCTTCCTGATTCTAGACTTGACCAGGATATTGTAAGGTCTCAGGTCTTAGTAGATCCTTATTGGGTCTTGTAGAGGTTCGGGTGTGGTTGACGACAATGGATATTGCAGTTGACTTGGGGTAGACGGCCAGGGGCTAGCCGTTGACTTGGTATTAACGACCAGCGATGTGGACGTTTGTCGTTGAACTTGACGGCAAGCGGTCCGAACGTCAACCCATTGGCGGTTCAAATAGGCAGCGAGGTATGTGGACGTCTATTTGTAGCTTTTGTAGAAATAGGGCAGCCCGTGAGCAGCAACTTTCCTTTTCTCTTCCTCTCTTTCCCTCCACTTTTACCTTTGTCCGTTTCCACCACTTCCGACGGTTGACGGGAGCTCGTGGGAAGACCCTGGTACGTGTGGCGGTATTAGATCTGGCGGGAATCGTGTGATTTGGTGTGATTCGCGCGGAGACTTCGAGGGGTTCCGGCACGATTGGCGGCTGTTTAGGTGTTTTTGAGGCGTTTTGAGGTAGGGACTTAACCCCTTAAACCTTCCTTAACAGATCAACATGCTTATTTGTTGTAGATTAGTATGCTAATCGCATTTTAGGGTTGTGTTATGCCATGCCGGGATTTTGGGTGTTTTGGGCGATCCAAGTGTTGGATCATAGAAATCCGGAGTTTTGGTAGTGTTAGAGGATGTGAGGAGGTGTTCCCCTCCATCAATTGGTGTACTGTTAGGCGGTTTTGCCCAATTGGACTGACCTGGCGCTGTTCTGGGTTCAGGGAGCTGAGGATATTAACGTCCACATATGTTGACGTTGAGATCTTCAATGTTGATGTAAACGACAAGATCTATTGTCGTTAACTAAGTGTTGGCGGCAATATGAGTGCCGTCTACATCTTGATTGGCGACATTCGATATTGCCGTTAATATCTTGTGTCCCAGCAGGCTTTTGGTCTTTTTTTGTGTTTTGAGGTGTTGACGTGCGATGTCCGCCTGTTAACACATTTTGCCAGCCTTAGAGTGTGGCTCCGCCTGTGCATATGCGTAATTAACTGTGTCGAGACGTGACATGAGGTGTCCGTCTATTGTACGATGTTCCATACATTAAGAATGTTACCGTCTGTACTCACGTTGAGTTACCGTGCCTCTGTTTCTGTTTGTCACCTGGACATAGAGCGACGCTCTGTCTAGATGACCGGCGTGTGGGGGTCCTCCGTCAGTGAGCCAGGACGTTGAGAGCGTCTCTGTCCTGTGTGTACTCCTTGTAGTGGTTTCGAGCCGGTCTCCGTGGAGCCCCTTCTTTACCGCTAGGGTCAGCCGTAGGGGGAAAATCGGTCGTGGACCAGACGCGAGAGAGAGTGTCTATAGTGTGCACACGTAGCTGGGGTTGAGAGACTCTGTGGTGACGGGACGCCGAGCCACAGACCCTAGCTGAGTCCTACTTACTGTGTGTGTGAGTGTGTGTTACTGAGCCGCGAGGTTTACAGTCTTGTAACACACTCCTGTCAAGGAGACGCGTGGTTATTACTAGTTTTGGTTGTGATGCGACGTGTATTTACTTTCTGTTTTTACTTTCCGCACTTTAGTACTGTTGCCGGTGGGGGTTACTTTTCCCTACTGGGTCTCTTTTCTTGAGACTCACTCCCCTCTCTTTCAGGTGGGTCATCGTCGACTCCCATTCCAGGCGAGTCTAGCCACTTTGGTGCTGGTATGACCTAGCTACAGTGAGTAGTACTTTTTGTTGTACTTCTGTACTCTGTACTTAGCTCGGACTCTGAGTTGTACATGTTATGTTCCATATATAGTAAAAATTTACAGCTTTGCATGGTGTGTATCTCTTTGTATAGTCTCCTTGGACATCCCTTTCTACCTTTCGAGCTTGTCTCGTGGGTTAACGGGTAAGAATTCGGGTTACTGGTCACTTACTGGTAATGCGGATTCTGGGTCGTTACAGTTTGGTATCAGAGCTGTGTCTGATGAGATATATGAGGAAATACCCATCATGTTAACTCAGAGTACAAAAAGTACAGTAGCAGCTAACTAGCCCGGAGGTAGTTAATGTATTAATACATGTGTGTATTTTTGCTCTGTGCATAGTGCTATGGCACCTAGGCGATGTCCTAGAGAGGGAGTGGCTGAGCAGGTGACTCGTCAGGAGGCTGGAGACGCCCTGCCACCACAGCAGAGCAGCCTTTACCACAGGACGCACACAGTGGCATTGTTCTGCCACCGCCGCCACCTCCTCCTCAGGCAACTCAGGGATTAGACTTGACCCGATTTCTTGAGGGGATGGCGATGTTTGTAGCTTAGCACCGTGGTGCGCCGGTACCCCAGGGCGGTACTGGGAAGGTGTTGAGGGAGTTCTTACAGTTTCAGCCTCCCCAGTTTTTGGGCCAGCCTTGAAGGATCGAGGAAAAGGTGTGTATAAGATCTGGAAGGGGGGGATGAATAGATCTATGCCACTCTATGCGGAAGCTTAAGCAATTTAAAAAAGCTTTGAGAATCAGAGGCAATTTTAACAGTGAAAAACACAGATCTGATGAGAGGATGAGTGAGTTGATAAAATATATGTGAAACCAGTCGATTAAGTGAATCTTAAGCGATCCTATGCAAGCATCTAACGAATAATAGAATCAAACCACAAATAGACAAGTGCACAGAGATTTTTAGGTGGTTCGGAAATCACCCATGTGATTCCTACATCCACCCCTCACACCCAGTGAGGATTCACTAAACAACCTGGGTAACACACCCACTGGAGCCAGACAACTCCAACACCTGAGCTTACAACTCACACAACTCTAGAGTAAGACTACTCTAGATCCCTGAGCAAGACTGCTCAACAAACACTTGAGTTCGACGACTCAAACTGAGCACAATGGCTCACAAACAACTTTTCTAGACACCAACACAAGACATAGATCTTCTAGCAGCAGATCATGTCGAACATGAGAACATTCATGAGAATTATGCAGAAGCACTTGCACAATCTCAAAATGTCTCAGAAGAACAAAAGTACAATGAGAATTGTATGAAAAGACTTTGTTCTTCAGTGTACTCCCTTGTAGAAGCTCAGATTGGGAAGAGGCTTGGATTCTTGAAGTCCCAAACGATGCTTTGCACTTTTGAACTTGGGGATCTTCCTTGAAATCTTCTCCAACGTATGCTTCTACTTGATCTGCTTCCTTAAGGCGCTTCAAATGCTTCTTCAAGGATCACACTCCAATTCTCACAATCGAATTGATGAGAATTGGTTCTCAGAAGACACCAGGAGAGCAGAGGAGGGAGATGAACTCTTCTCGCCGCCAAAGGGAACTTTTTGGAAGGCTCCAAGAGTTCATTGGGTCTCTTGATGTGATGGATGGCCAATTGGAGGCCTTTTATACCCAAAAGATTCCAAAGTTACCCTTTGGGTACAAGGGCACACGATCCTAGGTTGATACACCATCGCCCTAGGAAGACACGTGGCAATCATCCATTTTAAGTTGCAATCTTTCCGTAGTGTGTCGACCTGCCCTGGTGATGGTGTCGACCTGCTGTCCCAATTCTGAAAACAGGCTGTTCTGGGAATTGATCCAGTGTCGACCTGCCCTGGTGGTGGTGTCGACCTGCTGTCCCAATTCTGAAAACAGGTTGTTCTGGGAGCGAGGTCCAGTGTCGGCCTGCCCTCATCCTGCGTCGACCTGAGTAGGGTAATTCCTGGAATTTGCAACTCGTGTCGACCTGCTCTTTGACTAGTGTCGACATAGTCTCAGCATTTCTTCAGCTTTTTGCCTTTGAGTCTGAGGTGTTGTGTCGACATCATTGTGGGGTGTGTCGACACTACCTTTGCAAAAAGTATTTGTACCTGAAAATTAAACACATATATCATTAGTAAAATATTTTATTATGAGTACAAATGATAAGTGTGCTTCGAAACATGCTTTTTGAATATACATTTTAGGTGAAATGTGTTTATCATGTTTCAATCAATTTGCATTCAAATCACATTTGTCATCATCAAAATAAGAGGGGAAATGATATGAAATTACACTCAACCCAACAATCTCCCCCTTTTTGATGATGGCAACATTAAATCCAAATGACAATGAGGTTTTGATGAGATGTGATTTTAAGCAATTTTTTTTTATTCAAAGTCCTTATTTTTCTTTTTGTTCATGCTTGTCAAAGACCTTTAAATATAACTCAGTCACAATTGATGGTTGTACTTCACAAGTACAATGTTACTTGAAGTAAGTTAGTTGCATAAAGAAGGTCAAACAACTTGACAAGCATTTATACATTCACATTCACATAACAATTTTCAATCACATTGAAGACACAAATGAGACATTCATTCAAGCTAAGCAAAAACATTTCATTTCATTCAAGAGAAACATTACAATCTTTCCAAAAAGATTACAATCATTTCTTCTTTCTTTCTTCTCCCCCTTTGACATCATCAAAAATAAAACATTATGAAGAAGGTGGAGGAGGAGGAATGGGAAGTAAGATTGTCTCAATGTCTGACAATCTTTTCTGCATGGAAGTCAAGCTGGACTTGATTTGATCTTGAATGGTTGTGAGTCTTATGTGCAAGTAGTGTTCCATTCTGCCTGAGTTTTCTATCAAGGTAGCTTGAATTCTGGCTAGATCAGCTGAAATGGGTTGTGAAGAGGAAGATGATCCAGCTGACCAACACGGCCTTTGCATGATTTTGAATTCCTTTGTCAAATCAGTGATCTGGTTGTCAATATGTGCATTGAAATTCCTCATGCTCTCCAAATCATCCACGAAATGAGCAAAAGACAGTCTAGTGCTGGTGATCTCATGTAGTGTCTGCTTTGTGTTGAACACATCAGCTTGAGAGTTTGCTAAGATCCCCTTAAGAACCTGCTCCAGTTTTTCTTGATGTTCTTTGAGCTCAATTGAGGCATCTCCCAGTGTACCAATTAATCTATTGAACCTCTGAGCTACATAGTCTGAGGCAGCTTTTTGCTCTATGAACTTGGCAGACACAGTGTTCTCCAATCTCTGAATCCTCAACTCAAAGGTTTCTGACATGGGTTGAATAGAGGTGTTCAAGGTTTCAAATTTTTCATTTAAAAAGGAGAACAAGTCTGGTGGAACAGAAGGCCCACCAGAGGATGTGGATGCATGAAATGTGGGTTGTGGAGAGACGTGGAAACTGAGGTGAGAGTGGGGCATGAAATGGAATGTCACCTTCTGTTGAGACTTGAGGCTGATCCTCATTCAAAGGAGGCTGATCCTCTTGACCTTGGGGCTGGTCCCCTTGAGCTTGAGGCTGTTCCTCCTGACCCTGGGGCTGGTCCCCTTGACCTTGAGGCTGTTCCTCTTGAGCTTGAGGGGCCTCAACTACAACTGGCCCTCTCCTAACTTGAGTACCCTCTAGTCTAAATCCCATGAATTTCTGAATATTCTTAAAGCTGTAGATGTTGGATTTAGGGATAGACTGTGATTTCTCATTGTCCAAAGGCACACCAAAGTGCTGGAACACTGATGTCAGATGTGCAGCATATGGAAGAGATCTCTTGAGGTCTTTCCTGGTTGTTTCAGATATAATTTGATACATTATTACATGAAGATTGAGTTTGATGTTCTTTGCCATGCAATAAAGAATGAACCTCTGAATATCTGTTAGCCTGTCCCTTCCACCACCTTGAGGGGTAATGATTGTGGTCAACATATGGTGGATAACCCTCAACACAGGGGGAAATGAATTTGTGTTGAATTTGGTGACATAGGTTTGTTTGGGATCAGATGCATCAGCGGGTAAGCCTGTCATGATGGTATAGGCTTCATGAAGGTCAAATTCAAAATTATGATAATCTGCCCCTTCATCTGGTACTTTGAAAATAGAGGCAGCTTTATCTGTTGGCATGTCAATAGCTATCCCCTTAACCTTTGACTGATACCCTTCATCTGTGCATTTCAAATTCTTGTAGAATTCTCGAACAAGTCTTGGATAAATGATTTGAAATTCAGAAATGAAGAGTAACCAAGACTGAAAAGAGAAGTAGGTCTGAATTTCTGGAAATGTATTTGCTAGCTGAATATCTGTCAAATCCACTATCCTGGGCTTTAGGATTAGGTCTGAGGAGTTGGTGTCTTGAGACTTGGAAGACTCAGATGAAGATGATGAAGACTCCTCAGGATCACTAGAAGAGGAGCCCGGATTCTCAGGTCTAGAAACCCTACCTCTACCCGAAGAAGAGGGTCTACCTCTCTTGGCTGCTGGCTGAGATGCAGAGGAGGACCCTGGTTGCTCTGCAGGGTCATTGCGCCTTTTGGTTCTTCTTTCAAATTGAGGAACATCATCCTCTGCCGGAACTGGCCTAGATGAGGCCTGAGATCTTGCTCCACGGTGAGGACCCATTTTTCTCACCATGGTTGCAAGGAAGGAGTGGAATCGGGAGTTGATGAAGGAGAAGAGAGATGATTGAGAAAGGGATGTGATTGAGAGAGAAATTTGTGGGATTTCTTGCTGGAAAGGAGAGAAAAAAAGCACCGTCGGGTCGACCTGATGCCTAAAAAAGGGTTTGCAGTGGTGCAATACCCCGCAGGAACAACAAGGGCTTATCTGGAACCCATGATTTAAAAAGGTCTGGCAAGGGGTGCAGTGTCGACACTGGAAGACTGTGGTGTCGACCTGACCAAGGTTGTGTGTCGACACGGGATAGGATGGTGTCGACCTGGCCTTTGAAGAAAAAATGAATTTTTTAGAGAAGAAAATTTTAAAAATTTTGGGACTTCTGTAAAATGATTATCAATGGGAGAAATAGTCATTTCAAGGATGTTTAAGAGGCTTAAAAATTCATTTGTTATATTTTGCAAAAATACATCACAATTCAAGTTTTAACCAATTTCCAATAGGATATGAGCATTCAACGACTTGAGTCAATGAAATGATGATTTGAGGGATATAAAATGTCTAAAAATCAACTATAAGCTACCATATTTCTCAACTTTAAAGAATTTAAGATATCCTCTAGAATAAATACAATTGTTTTGAAAATAAAACACAATCTTAAAGAACAACTTGATGATGAATGAAAATGATTCTTTCTAAACAAAACTCCATTTACACATAAATTTTGTTTTTGAATCAGACTATCAAATGATATAAATCTTTTTCACTCAAGTGCTAGTGCTTTTTACACACCATAGTCCCTGGATACTTAAGATTTATTCATTGTTAAGTCTCAAAGGGGTAAATAATGACCTTTTGATATGAAAATATACGTTTTTTAGACGCCAATATTTCCAGTTACTCAGTCATTATCAAAAAAAATATAGCACATGTTTTGCTGTATTTTGAATTTATTTTTGAATTTTTATCCCCTTTGAACAGAGATAACATTAGTGCCTTATGACATGCATGGCACTTCATTCATTGTGAAGGTGTGCAGTTTCTCAGCACAAATGTCATTGCTCTGTTGAATTTTCAAGAATTTTGAGAGTTTTGTAAAATAGAAATCAATTTTATTCAACATCAGTTGCAAACAAAGAGATGTTTTAATTTCAAGACACAAGTTGTTTTCAATCTTGGAAGAATTCTGAGTTTCTGTGGGTTGAAAAAAATATAGTTGACAATTGATTAGTAAAAATATGATAGATCACTCAAAGGATCATTTGGAGACTCTAGACATCTGAATGATAACATCATGCAGGAAATTGATGAAATGCAAGAAAAGTTATGAGTTTTGCAAAAGTCATGACTTGTGAATTTTATAGCTCCCCCTGAGATGATGATTTCAATCATTTTTCTATCAAAATAGAGATATGCAAGTTTCTGAAATCAGGAAAGATTCTCTTTAAACAATAAAAGCTCCCCCTCAATAATTGCATTTTCATTTCTTGGTACTTGGCGGAGACATATACTCTCGCATAGTGAAAGTGTCCAGACAAGCATAACTTGTCCTTCTCCAAATCACCATTTGATATACCAAGAAGTTCAACACAATGAGAGTTGAAGACTTTATTGTCCAAAGGAAATGGAAGTGGAATTGTGAGAGATATAGACAGTGTGACTGAAGAGAAGCAAATGATTATGATATGAAAAGAACTCCCCCTTAGACAGTGCATAACACTCAACCCAAACCTAAAGAGAGATCAAGAATGTGAACATTTACAAAGACCAAGTTCTCTCCTCAAAGATGAAAATCTGTTTTCAGGAAGGGGTTTGGTGAAAATGTCTGCAACTTGTTTTTCAGTTTCAATGAAATGGAGTTCAAAGGACTTCTTTGCAACCTCATCTCTCAAGAAGTGATGCCTAATCTCAATATACTTGGTTCTAGAATGCTGAATGGGGTTTTTAGACAGATTTATTGCACTTGTATTATCACAAAGGATGGGTACACAACCTAAGTCTTGGTTGTAATCGAGAAGTTGATGTTTCACCCAGAGAATCTGAGTTCCACATCTACCTGCTGCAACATATTCAGCCTCTACAGTTGACAGTGCAACTGAATGTTGCTTCTTGAAAGCCCAAGAAATAAGGCACCCACCTAGGAATAAACACAGGCCACTTGTGCTTTTTCTATCTAATTTACACCCAGCATAGTCAGCATCACAATAGGCAAGCAAATCTAGTTTGCAATTAGCAGGATACCAAATTCCTAAATCACATGTTCCAACAAGATATTTGAAAATTCTTTTAACAGCTAACATGTGACTTTCCTTAGGATTAGAGTGAAATCTAGCACACAAATACACACTAAACTGAATATCTGGTCTAGAAGTTGTAAGATAGAGTAGAGAGCCAATCATACCTCTGTAGGTCTTTGGGTCTATTGACTTACCATTTGAGTCTTCTTCTAGTTTAGCATTTATAGCAGTAGGTGTGCCTGAATACTTAAGGTTCTGAAAGTCAAACCTTTTGAGAAGCTCCTTGACATACGTGGCTTGACTGATGAAGATCCCTTCAGTTGTTTGGTTAACCTGCAATCCCAAGAAAAATGTTAAATCTCCAATTAAACTCATTTCAAATTCATTCTTCATTTGATTTGAAAATTCAGTGCATAGGCCTTTATTGGTTGAGCCAAATATTATGTCATCAACATAAATTTGGACCATAATTATTTGATTTTTGACTATTTTTGTGAACAAAGTCTGATCAACATTTCCTCTAGAATATCCTTTTTCAAGTAAAAAAGTACTCAAACGGTCATACCAAGCTCTTGGAGCTTGCTTAAGACCACAGAGAGCCTTATTAAGCTTGAAAACATGGTTTGGATGTTTCTCATTTTCAAATCCAGGAGGTTGTTCAACAAAAACATTTTCCTTAATATATCAATTTAAAAATGCACTTTTTACATCCATTTGATAAACTTTGAAATTCATGGAGGATGCAAAAGCAAGGAAAATTCTAACTGCTTCTAGTCTAGCTACAGGAGCATATGATTCTTCAAAATCAATTCCAAATTCTTGATTATACCCCTTTGCAACTAGCCTAGCTTTATTTCTAATGACTTGACCATTTTCATTCAACTTATTTCTGAAAACCCATCTAGTGCCAATGATTGTTTGGTCACTAGGTCTAGGTACTAATTCCCATACTTGATTTCTTTCAAATTGATGAAGTTCATCATGCATGACATTAATCCAATCTGAACATGATATGGCTTCATCAATTGACTTTGGTTCAATTTGGGAAATTAGAGCTAGTGGGTCTTCTTCAATATCATGCAGGAATGATGATCTAGTCCTAACTCTATCATGTATATTGCCAACCACATTGTCTAATGGGTGATCTCTCAAAAATCGATGTTCAGAAATTACCTGTTCAGAAGTACCCACTTCTGGGACAATATTACCTGAACCACTTGGAGATGGTGTGTTCAGGTTCTCTTCAATGTTTTCAAACTCTTCAACAGTTGGTGAAGAGTCCACAATAAATTCATCCTCTTCAGTGTCTTGTCTTTCCCTGCAAGATTTAGAATTATTAGTTGAAAAGGAATTTTCATCAAAGATAACATGTGGAGATTCTTCAACAGTTTTAGTTTTAAGAATGTACAATTTGAAAGCCCTTAACACCTCAGAATAGCCAAGGAAGATGGCTTCCTGACTTTTAGCATCAAATTTGTCAAGGTTTTCTTTGTTATTGTTGTGTACAAAGCATTTGCACCCAAAAGTTTTAAAATAAGATACAGTTGGCATTTTATTTTTCAATAATTCATAGGGGGTTTTTCTGATTTTTTGTCTGATCAATGCTCTATTTAGAATGTGATTGGCTGTGTTTACAGCTTCAGCCCAAAAGGATTTGGGCAAATTACTTCCTAAGAGCATGGATCTAACCATTTCCACAAGAGTTCTATTCTTTCTTTCCACAACTCCATTTTGTTCTGGAGTTCTTGGTGAAGAAAACTTGTGGAATATTTGAAATTCAGCACATAAATCAGAAAAAGATTTGTTCTCAAATTCACCCCCATGATCAGTCAAAATGTTTTTGATTTTATATGGATAAGTTGTTAAGACAGTGGTACAGAAGTTCCTAAATTCAAGACAAGTATCACTTTTGTGGGACAGAAAAATAACCCAAGTAAATCTAGTAAAATCATCAATGATTACAAACCCATATCTTTTGCCACTTAGACTTAGAATTCTTGTAGGGCCAAAAAGGTCCATGTGAAGTAATTCTAGTGGCTTAGATGTGAGTACCTCATTGAAGTTTTTAAATGATTTTCTTGTTTGTTTTCCTTTAGCACAGATCCCACAAACTTGATTTTCAACTTCAGAGAAGGATTCAGGAAGACCCTTAACCAAATTCAATCTTAACAACTTATTCATTGTTCTGAAACTTGCATGGCCAAGTCTTTTGTGCCAAGTCCATGCAATTTCATCTTTATTTGCAACAAAGCAAAGATTTTCAGAAAAGTTTTTATTTAGGTTGATCATGTAGACATTGTTTTCCCTTTTTCCAAAGAATTTGATTTTATCAGTTGATGAGTCAATTGTTGGGTTGAGTGTAATTTCATATCATTTCCCCTCTTATTTTGATGATGACAAATGTGATTTGAATGCAAATTGATTGAAACATGATAAACACATTTCACCTGAAATTTATATTCAAAAAGCATGTTTCAAAGCACACTTATCATTTGTACTCATAATAACATTTTTTACTAATGATATATGTGTTTAATTTTCAGGTACAAATACTTTTTGCAAAGGTAGTGTCGACACACCCCACAATGGTGTCGACACAACACCTCAGACTCAAAGGCAAAAAGCTGAAGAAATGCTGAGACTGTGTCGACACTAGTCAAAGAGGAGGTCGACACGAGTTGCAAATTCTAGGAATTAGCCTACTCAGGTCGACGCAGGATGAGGGCAGGTCGACACTGGACCTCGTTCCCAGAACAGCTTGTTTTCAGAATTGGGACAGCAGGTCGACACCACCACCAGGGCAGGTCGACACTGGATCAATTCCCAGAACAGCCTGTTTTCAGAATTGGGACAGCAGGTCGACACCATCACCAGGGCAGGTCGACACACTACGGAAAGATTGCAACTTAAAATGGATGATTGCCACGTGTCTTCCTAGGGCGATGGTGTATCAACCTAGGATCGTGTGCCCTTATACCCAAAGGGTAACTTTGGAATCGTTTTGGTATAAAAGGACTCCATTTGGCCATCCATCACATCAAGAGACCCAACGAACTCTTGGAGCCTCTCAGAAAGTTCCCTTTGGCGGCGAGAAGAGTTCATCTCCCTCCTCTGCTCTCCTGATGTCTTCTGAAGACCAATTCTCATCAATTTGATTGTGAGAATTGGAGTTTGATCCTTGAAGAAGCAATTGAAGCACCTAAAGGAAGCAGATGAAGTAGAAGCATCTGTTGGAGAAGATTTCAAGGAAGATCCCCAAGTTCAATTGTGCAGAGCATCGTTTAGGACTTCAAGAATCCAAGCCTCTTCCCAATCTGAGCTTCTACAAGAGAGTACTTTGAAGAACAAAGTCTTTTCATACAATCCTCAATGTACTTTTGTTCTTCTGAGACATTTTGAGATTATGCAAGTGCTTCTGCATAATTCTCATGAATGTTCTCATGTTTGACATGATCTGCTGCTAGAAGATCTATGTCTTGTGTTGATGTCTAGCATAGTTGTTTGTGAGCCACTGTGCTCAGTTTGAGTCGTCGAGCTCAAGTGTTTGTTGAGCAGTCTTGCTCAGGGATCTAGAGTAGTCTTACTCTAGAGGTGTGTGAGTTGTAAACTCAGGTGTTGGAGTTGTCTGGCTCCAGTGGGTGTGTAACCCAGGTTGTTTAGTGAATCCTCACTAGGTGTGAGGGGTGGATGTAGGAATCACATGGGTGATTTCCGAACCACCTAAAAATCTCTGTGCACTTGTCTATTTGTGGTTTGATTCTATTATCCGTTAGATGCTTGCATAGGATCGCTTAAAATTCACTTAATCGACTGGTTTCATATCTATTTTATCAACTCACCTATCATCTCATCAGATCTGTGTTTTTCACTGTTAAAATTACCTCTGATTCTCAAAGTATTTTCAAATTGCTTAAGCTTCCGCATAGAGTGGCATAGATCTATTCATCCCCCCCCTTCTAGATCTTATCCACACCTTTTTCTCGATCCTTCAATTGGTATCAGAGCGGGTTTATACTTGATCTGATTTGATTTGAGCAGTTTTTGAGTATTGTGTGTCTGATTGCTTGATTGTTCGCTTGCTTGCTGAGTATTCTTTCTGTGCTTTCTTCTTAAGTCAATGGATTCCAAAGGTTTCATAGCTAAGGGACATTCCATAAATAGGCCATCATTCTTTAATGGAACGGACTATTCATATTGGACAAATAGAATGCAAGTCTTTCTAAGAGCCCAGAACTATGAAATTTGGAAAGTGGTTGAGGTTGGTCCCTATGAAAACCAAGGAGAGGAAGAAACCTGGACTAGGGAACAAATAAGAAAAGCCACATTGAATTATAGTGCCATGAACATGATTCAGTGTGCTGTTCATCCCAAAGAGTATTCGAGAATCTCAATGTGCAAATCTGCCAAAGAGATGTGGGATAAACTCGAATTACTCTATGAGGGAACATCACAAGTGAAGGAAACTAAGGCAAATATTCTTGTTTCAGAATATGAATTGTTTATGATGAAGTCTAATGAAACAATTTCTGAAATGTTTGCCAGGTTCATGGTTATTGTCAATGGACTCAAGGCCTTAGGTAAGGACTATACAGATGCAGACTTGGTAAGGAAAATCTTACGTTCACTTTCTTCAATTTGGCACACAAAGGCCACTGTCATTGGAGATTCTAAAGATTTGTCCAAACTTTCTTTGGATGAATTGATAGGATCCTTAATGACATATGAAATCAATTTGAAAAGAAATGAAGAACACATAACTAAAACCAAGCCAATGGCACTTAAGGCCTCTTCAAGTAATAAAGACAAAAGTCAGGAAAAGACAAGTTCTGAGGAGTCTGAGTCAAATGAGGATGAAATCGCCCTCATGACCAGGCAATTCAGAAAATTCTTGAAATATAGAAAAGGAAAAATGTCTGGGAAAAAGAAGTTTTTCTCAGGTAAAAGAAACACTTCCTCTTCTAATTTCAACAAGAATAAAAAATCTGACGAAACTGTCATTTGTTACAGGTGTAATAAGCCAGGACACATGAAGGGAGAGTGTCCTGAGAACAAGAAAGAAAAGCACAAGAAGTTTCAGAAGTTCAAGAAGCCAAAGGCCATGGTAGCCACTTGGTCTGATGAAGATTCAAGTGAAGAAGAAGAAGACAAAAAATCCTCAAGCTCTGAGAGTGAGGAAATCTGCTTCATGGTCAACAATTCTGAAGAAAAGGTAAGCACCTCTTTTGAAGACTTCACTGTTGAAGATTGGCAGGATGTTTATGCTGAGCTAGTTGAAAAATATTTTGAAATGAGAAAAGAAAACAAACACATCAAAAAGAAAATTGAAAACCTTTATCATAACCAATCTTCAAACAACAGAACTTGTGAACTAGAAAATGAGATAACAGAATTAAATGAAGAAAAAGAAAATCTTATGAATCTAATTGATGATCTGAAGCTTGCCTCTCAAAAGGTCACCCAAGAATTCAAAGACTTGTCTGAAAAGCTGGAAATGGAAAAATAAGAAAAACAACAAAAGATTGAAGAAATTAAAACTCTTCAAAACCAGCTAAAAGAAAGGGATGAAGTTATCCAAACCTTTACAAAAGGTAAAGATAACTTGGAGGCACTGCTTGGAACAAATATGACAACAACTTCTCATGGATTAGGATTCAACAAAGAAAAACCAAAGAAAGACAAATCTGGTGAGAAAAAGGGCAAAGCACCATTAATTAAATTTGTCAAAGGTCCTAATCTTGAGAACACAGAAATCAAGCAAACATCAGACAATACATCAAACAAAACATCAATCAAATCAAAAACTCAAAAACAAAAAGAGACAACCAGGTCGACATAGTCTCCTGACAGGTCGACACCAGTCCACAAGAAGAAGGCTTCTGTGGTTGCTGTGTCGACACCTGTTATGGAGAGGTCGACCTGCTCAACATCAAAAGCCACAAACAACTCAATCAAAAATACAAATAAAAATTTGAAAAACAAGAAAAAGTCAAAGGAAATCAGTTATAAAGAACCTTGGACCTCCAAGACAACATTTCAAGATGATTGGACCAATCCTTGGAGCCAATGGTATGACAACCCTTGTTGGTATCATCCTCAATTCTTTCATCCAAACTTTTTGATGTACCAACAAAATCCATGGATTCCATCTCCTAATCTGAACTCCTATACTCAAATGAAAAACTCTCCTCCCACTAAAAACAAAAATATTGGTGCTTTCATTTCTAAGGAAAAGAACAAACAGAAAAAGACTGAAAACACCAATGAAACAAAACAAAAACAAAAAACAATTCAAATTTGGGTGAGAAAAGATTTACTAACAATGTTCAAACATTCTGATGGTCCCAACTCTGTTTGGGTACCAAAATCTTCTCTTCACTGATCTATTTTGCAGGAAGGTCGTGCACCCAACTCCAATGTGTGGTTTCTTGACAGTGGGTGTTCACGACACATGACGGGAGACAGAGCCAAATTCTCATTCCTGATTGAAAAGGAGGGAGGGTCAGTAACTTTGGGAGGTAAAAATAAAGGAAAGATCATAGGATCTGGTAAGGTTGGTCAAACTTCCTCTAACTCTGTAGATAATGTTTTACTAGTTGATGATCTTGATTACAATTTGCTCATTATCAGCCAACTATGTGACAAAGATCACAAAGTTGTGTTTGAATCTAATTTCTGTAAGATAATTGACTCATCAACTAATAAAATCAAATTCTTTGGAAAAAGGGAAAACAATGTCTACATGATCAACCTAAATAAAAACTTTTCTGAAAATCTTTGCTTTGTTGCAAATAAAGATGAAATTGCATGGACTTGGCACAAAAGACTTGGCCATGCAAGTTTCAGAACAATGAATAAGTTGTTAAGATTGAATTTGGTTAAGGGTCTTCCTGAATCCTTCTCTAAAGTTGAAAATCAAGTTTGTGGGATCTGTGCTAAAGGAAAACAAACAAGAAAATCTTTTAAAAACTTCAATGAGGTACTCACATCTAAGCCACTAGAATTACTTTACATAGACCTTTTTGGCCATACAAGAATTCTAAGTCTAAGTGGCAAAAGATATGGGTTTGTAATCATTGATGATTTTACTAGATTTACTTGGGTTATTTTTCTGTCCCACAAAAGTGATACTTGTCTTGAATTCAGGAACTTCTGTACCACTGTATTAATAACTTATCTATATAAAATCAAAAACATTTTTACTGATCATGGGGGTGAATTTGAGAACACATCTTTTTCTGATTTATGTGCTGAATTTCAAATATTCCACAAGTTTTCTTCACCAAGAACTCCAGAACAAAATGGAGTTGTGGAAAGAAAGAATAGAACTCTTGTGGAAATGGCTAGATCCATGCTCTTAGGAAGTAACTTGCCCAAATCCTTTTGGGCTGAAGCTGTAAACACAGCCAATCACATTCTAAATAGAGCATTGATCAGACCAAAAATCAGAAAACCCCCTATGAATTATTGAAAAACAAAAAGCCAACTGTATCTTATTTTAAAACTTTTGGGTGCAAATGCTTTGTACACAACAATAACAAAGAAAACCTTGACAAATTTGATGCTAAAAGTCAGGAAGCTATCTTCCTTGGCTATTCTGAGGTGTCAAGGGCTTTCAAAGTGTACATTCTTAAAACTAAAACTGTTGAAGAATCTCCACATGTTATCTTTGATGAAAATTCCTTTTCAACTAATAATTCTAAATCATGCAAGGAAAGACAAGACACTGAAGAGAATGAATTTATTGTGGACTCTTCACCAACTGTTGAGGAGTTTGAAAACATTGAAGAGAACCTGAACAAACCATCTCCAAGTGGCTCAGGTAATATTGTCCCAGAAGTGGGTACTTTTGAATAGGTAATATCTGAACATCGGTTTTTAAGAGATCACCCATTAGACAATGTGGTTGGCAATGTACATGATAGAGTAAGGACTAGATCATCATTCCTGCATGATATTGAACCAAAGTCAATTGATGAAGCCTTATCAAGTTCTGATTGGATTAATGTCATGCATGATGAACTTCATCAATTTGAAAGAAATCAAGTATGGGAATTAGTACCTAGACCTAGTGACCAAACAATCATTGACACTAGATGGGTTTTCAGAAATAAGTTGAATGAAAATGGTCAAGTCATTAGAAATAAAGCTAGGCTAGTTGCAAAGGGGTACAATCAAGAATTTGGAATTGATTTTGAGGAATCATATGCCCCTGTAGCTAGACTAGAAGCAGTTAGAATTTTCCTTGCTTTTGCATCCTCCATGAATTTCAAAGTTTATCAAATGGATGTAAAAAGTGCATTTTTAAATGGATATATTAAAGAAAATGTTTTTGTTGAACAACCTCCTGGATTTGAAAATGAGAAACATCCAAACCATGTTTTCAAGCTTAATAAGGCTCTCTATAGTCTTAAGCAAGCTCCAAGAGCTTGGTATGACCGTTTGAGTACTTTTTTACTTGAAAAAGGATATTCTAGAGGAAATGTTGATCAGACTTTGTTCACAAAAATAGTCAAAAATCAAATAATTGTGGTCCAAATTTATGTTGATGACATAATATTTGGCTTAACCAAAAAAGGCCTATGCACTGAATTTTCAAATCAAATGAAGAATGAATTTGAAATGAGTTTAATGGGAGATTTAACATTTTTCTTGGGATTGCAGGTTAACCAAACAACTGAAGGGATCTTCATCAGTCAAGCCAAGTATGTCAAGGAGCTTCTCAAAAGGTTTGACTTTCAGAACCTCAAGCATTCAAACACACCTATTGCTATAAATGCTAAACTAGAAGAAGACTCAAATGGTAAGTCAGTAGACCAAAAGACCTACAGAGGTATGATTGGCTCTCTACTCTATCTTACAACTTCTAGACCAGATATATAGTTTAGTGTGTGTTTGTGTGCTAGATTTCAGTCTAATCCTAAGGAAAGTCACATGTTAGCTGTTAAAAGAATTTTTAAATATCTTGTTGGAACATGTGATTTAGGAATTTGGTATCCTGCTAATTGCAAGCTAGATTTGATTGCCTATTGTGATGCTGACTATGCTGGGTGTAAATTAGATAGAAAAAGCAGAAGTGGCTTGTGTTTATTCCTAGGTGGGTGACTTATTTCTTGGGCTTCCAAGAAGCAACATTCAGTTGCACTGTCAACTGCAAAGGCTGAATATGTTGCAGCAGGTAGATGTGGAACTCAGATTCTCTGGGTGAAACATCAACTTCTCGATTACAACCAAGACTTAGGTTGTGTACCCATCCTTTGTGATAATACAAGTGCAATAAATCTGTCTAAAAACCCCATTCAGCATTCTAGAACCAAGCATATTGAGATTAGGCATCACTTCTTAAGAGATGAGGTTGCAAAGAAGTCCTTTGAACTCCATTTCATTGAAACTGAAAAACAAGTTGCAGATATTTTCACCAAACCTCTTCCTAAAAACAGATTTTCATCTTTGAGGAGAGAACTTGGTCTTTGTAAATGTCCACATTCTTGATCTCTCTTTAGGTTTGGGTTGAGTGTTATGCACTGTCTAAGGGGGAGTTCCTTTCATATCATAATCCTTTGTTTCTCTTCAGTCACACTGTCTATATCTCTCTCAATTCCACTTCCATTTCCTTTGGACAATAAAGTCCTCAACTCTCATTGTGTTGAACTTCTTGGTATATCAAATGGTGATTTGGAGAAGGATAAGTTATGCTTGTCTGGACACTTTCACTATGCGAGAGTATATGTCTCCGCCAAGTACCAAGAAATGAAAATGCAATTATTGAGGGGGAGCTGTTATTCTTTAAAGAGAATCTTTCCTGATTTCAAAAACTTGTATATCTCTATTTTGATAGAAAAATGATTGAAATCATCATCTCAGGGGGAGCTAGAAAATTCACAAGTCATGACTTTTGCAAAACTCATAACTTTTCTTGCATTTCATCAATTTCCTGCATGATGTTATCATTCAGATGTCTAGAGTCTCCAAATGATCCTTTGAGTGATCTATCATATTTTTACTAATCAATTGTCAACTATATTTTTTTCAACCCACAGAAAATCAGAATTCTTCCAAGATTGAAAACAACTTGTGCCTTGAAATTAAAACATCTCTTTGTTTGCAACTGATGTTGAATAAAACTGATTTCTATCTTACAAAACTCTCAAAATTCTTGAAAATTCAACAGAGCAATGACATTTGTGCTAAGAAACTGCACACCTTCACAATGAATGAAGTGCCATGCATGTAATGAGGCACTAATGTTATCTCTATTCAAAGGGGATAAAAATTCAAAAATAAATTCAAAATACAGCAAAACATGTGCTATATTTTTTTTTGATAATGACTGAGTAACTGGAAATATTGGCGTCTAAAAAACGTACATTTTCATGTCAAAAGGTCATTATTTACCCCTTTGAGACTTAACAATGAATAAATCGTAAGTATCCATGGACTATGGTGTGTAAAAAGCACTAGCACTTGAGTGAAAAAGATTTATATCATTTGATAGTCTGATACAAAAACAAAATTTATGTGTAAATGGAGTTTTGTTTAGAAAGAATCATTTTCATTCATCATCAAGTTGTTCTTTAAGATTGTGTTTTATTTTCAAAACAATTGTATTCAGTCTAGATGATATCTTTAATTCTTTAAAGTTGAGAACTATGGTAGCTTACAGTTGATTTTTAGATATTTTATATCCCTCAAATCATCATTTCATTGACTCAAGTCGTTGAATGCTCATATCCTATTGGAAATTGGTTAAAACTTGAATTGTGATATATTTTTGTAAAATATAACAAATGAATTTTTAAGCCTCTTAAACATCCTTGAAATGACTATTTCTCTCATTGATAATCATTTTACAGAAGTCCCAATTTTTTTAAAAAAATTTTCTTCTCTCAAAAATTCAATTGTTCTTTAAAGGCCAGGTCGACACCATCCTATCCCGTGTCGACACACAACCTTGGTCAGGTCGACACTACAGTCTTCCAGTGTCGACACTGCCCCCTTGCCAGACCTTTTTAAATCGTGGGTTCCGGATAAGCCCTTGTTGTTCCTGCGGGGTATTGCACCACTGCAAACCCTTTTTAGGCATCAGGTCGACCCGACGGTCGCTTTCTTCTCATTTCCGGCAAGAAATTCCACAAATTTCTCTCTCAATCTCATCCCTTTCTCAATCATCTCTCTTCTCCTTCATCAACTCCCGATTCCACTCCATCCTTGCAACCATGGTGAGAAAAATGGGTCCTCGCCGTGGAGCAAGATCTCAGGCCTCATCTAGGCCACTTCGGCAGAGGATGATGTTCCTCAATTTGAAAGGAGAACCAAAAGGCGCAATGACCCTGCAGAGTAACCAGGGTCCTCCTCTGCATCTCAACCAGCTGCCAAGAGAGGTAGACCCTCTTCTTCGGGCAGAGGTAGGGTTTCTAGACCTGAGAATCCGGGCTCCTCTTCTAGTGATCCTGAGGAGTCTTCATCATCTTCATCTGAGTCTTCCAAGTCTCAAGACACCAACTCCTCAGAGCTAATCCTAAAGCCCAGGATAGTAGATTTGAAAGATATTCAGCTAGCAAACACATTTCCAGAAATTCAGACCTACTTCTCCTTTCAGTCTTGGTTACTCTTTATTTTTGAGTTTCAAATCATTTATCCAAGACTTGTTAGGGAATTCTACAAGAACTTGAAATGCACAGATGAAGGGTATCAATCAAAGGTTAAGGGAATAGCTATTGACATGCCAACAGATAAAGCTGCCTCTATTTTCAAAGTACCAGATGAAGGGGCAGATTATCATAATTTCGAATTTGACCTTCATGAAGCCTATACCATCATGACAGGCTTACCTGCTGATGCATCTGATCCCAAACAAACCTATGTCACCAAATTCAACACAAATTCATTTCCACCTGTGTTGAGGATCATCCACCATATGCTGACCACAATCATTACCCCTCAACGTGGTGGAAGGGACATGCTAACAGATATTCAGAGGTTCATTCTTTATTGCATGGCAAAGAACATCAAACTCAATCTCCATGTAATAATGTATCAAATTATATCTGATACAACCAGGAAAGACCTCAAGAGATCTCTTCCATATGCTGCACTTCTGACCTCAGTGTTCCAGCACTTTGGTGTGCCTTTAGACAATGAGAAATCACAGTCTATCCCTAAATCCAACATCTACACCTTTAAGAATATTCAAAAATTCATGGGATTTAGACTGGAGGGTACTCAAGTAAGGAGAGGGCCAGTTGTGGTTGAGGCCCCTCAAGCTCAAGAGGAACAACCTTAAGGTCGAGGGGACCAACCTCAAGCTCAAGAGGAACAGCCTCAAGGTCAAGGGGACCAGCCCCAAGGTCAAGAGGAACAGCCTCCAGCTCAAGGGGACCAGCCCAAGGTCAAGAGGATCAGCCTCCTTTGAATGAGGATCAGCCTCAAGTCTCAACTGAAGGTGACATTCCATTTCATGCCCCACTCTCACCTCAGTTTCCACATGTCTCTCCTCAACCCACATTTCATGCATCCACATCCTCTGGTGGGCCTTCTGTTCCACCAGAGTTGTTCTCCTTTTTAAATGAAAAATTTGAAACCTTGAACACCTCTATTCAAACCATGTCAGAAAACTTTGAGTTGAGGATTCAGAGATTGGAGAACACTGTGTCTGCCAAGTTCTAGAGCAAAAAGCTACCTCAGACTATGCAGCTCAGAGGTTCAATAGATTAATTGGTACACTGGGAGATGCCTCAATTGAGCTCAAAGAACATCAAGAAAAACTGGAGCAGGTTCTTAAGGGGATCTTAGCAAACTCTCAAGCTGATGTGTTCAACACAAAGCAGACACTACATGAGATCACCAGCACTAGACTGTCTTTTGCTCATTTCGTGGATGATTTGGAGAGCATGAGGAATTTCAATGCACATATTGACAACCAGATCACTCATTTGACAAAGGAATTCAAAATCATGCAAAGGCCTGGTTGGTCAGCTGGATCATCTTCCTCTTCACAACCCATATCAGCTGATCTAGCCAGAATTCAAGCTACTTTGATAGAAAACTCAGACAGAATGGAACACTACTTGCACACAAAACTCACAACCATTCAAGATCAAATCAAGTCCAGCTTGACTTTCATGGAGAAAAGACTGTCAGACATTGAGCAAATCTTACTTCCCATTCCTCCTCCTCCACCTTCTTCATAATGTACTTTTTTTGATGATGTCAAAGGGGGAGAAGAAAGAAAGAAGAAATGAATGATTGTAATCTTTTTGGAAAGATTGTAATGTTTCTCTTGAATGAAATGAAATGTTTTTCCTTAGCTTGAATGAATGTCTCATTTGTGTCTTCAATATGATTGAAAATGGTTATGCGAATGTGAATGTATAAATGCTTGTCAAGTTGCTTGACCTTCTTTATGCAACCAACTTACTTCAAGTAACATTGTACTTGTGAAGTACAACCATCAATTGTGACTGAGTTATATTTAAAGGTCCTTGACAAACATGAACAAAATGAAAAATAAGGACTTTGAATAACCAAAAATTGCTTAAAATCACATCTCATCAAAACCTCATTGTCATATGGATTTAATGTTGCCATCATCAAAAAGGGGGAGATTGTTGGGTTGGGTGTAATTTCATATCATTTCCCCTCTTATTTTGATGATGACAAATGTGATTTGAATGCAAATTGATTGAAACATGATAAACACATTTCACCTGAAATTTATATTCAAAAAGCATGTTTCAAAGCACACTTATCATTTGTACTCATAATAAAATATTTTACTAATGATATATGTGTTTAATTTTTAGGTACAAATACTTTTTGCAAAGGTAGTGTTGACACACCCCACAATGGTGTCGACACAACACCTCAGACTCAAAGGCAAAAAGCTGAAGAAATGCTTAGACTGTGTCGACACTAGTCAAAGAGCAGGTCGACACGAGTTGCAAATTCTAGGAATTAGCCTACTCAGGTCGACGCACTGGACCTCGTTCCCAGGTCTGTTTTCAGCATGTCGACACCACCACTAGGGCAGGTTGACACTGGATCAATTCCTAGAACAACCTGTTTTCAGAATTGGGACAGCAGGTCGACACCATCACCAGGGCAGGTCGACACACTACGGAATGATTGCAACTTAAAATGGATGATTGCCACGTGTCTTCCTAGGGCGATGGTGTATCAACCTAGGATCGTGTGCCCTTGTACCCAAAGGGTAACTTTGGAATCTTTTTGGTATAAAAGGCCTCCATTTGGCCATCCATCACATCAAGAGACCCAACGAACTCTTGGAGCCTCTCAGAAAGTTCCCTTTGGCGGCGAGAAGAGTTCATCTCCCTCCTCTGCTCTCCTGGTGTCTTCTGAAGACCAATTCTCATCAATTTGATTGTGAGAATTGGAGTTTGATCCTTGAAGAAGCAATTGAAGCACCTGAAGGAAGCAGATCAAGTAGAAGCATCTGTTGGAGAAGATTTCAAGGAAGATCCCCAAGTTCAATTGTTCAAAGCATCATTTGGGACTTCAAGAATCCAAGCCTCTTCCCAATCTGAGCTTCTATAAGGGAGTACTTTGAAGAACAAAGTCTTTTCATACAATCCTCAATGTACTTTTGTTCTTCTGAGACATTTTGAGATTGTGCAAGTGCTTCTGCATAATTCTCATGAATGTTCTCATGTTTGACATGATCTGCTGCTAGAAGATCTATGTCTTGTGTTGATGTCTAGCATAGTTGTTTGTGAGCCACTGTGCTCAGTTTGAGTCGTCGAGCTCAAGTGTTTGTTGAGAAGTCTTGCTCAGGGATCTAGAGTAGTCTTACTCTAGAGGTGTGTGAGTTGTAAACTCAGGTGTTGGAGTTGTCTGGCTCCACTGGGTGTGTAACCCAGGTTGTTTAGTGAATCCTCACTGGGTGTGAGGGGTGGATGTAGGAATCACATGGGTTATTTCCGAACCACCTAAAAGCTCTGTGCACTTGTCTATTTGTGGTTTGATTCTATTATCCGTTAGATGCTTGCATAGGATCGCTTAAAATTCACTTAATCAACTGGTTTCACATCTATTTTATCAACTCACCTATCATCTCATCAGATCTATGTTTTTCACTATTAAAATTGCCTCTGATTCTCAAAGTATTTTTAAATTGCTTAAGCTTCCGCATAGAGTGGCATAGATCTATTCATCGCCCCCCTTCTAGATCTTATCCACACCTTTTCATCGATCATTCATCAATTATCTTACAGAAATTAGATTCAAACACAACTTTGTGACCTTTGTCACATAGTTGGCTGATACTGAGCAAATTGTAATCAAGACCATCAACTAGTAAAACATTATCTACAGAGTTAGAGGAAGTTTGACCAACCTTACCAGATCCTATGATCTTTCCTTTATTTTTACCTCCAAAAGTTACTGATCCTCCTTCCTTTTCAATCAGGAATGAGAATTTGGCTCTGTCTCCCGTCATGTGTCGTGAACACCCACTGTCAAGAAACCACACATTGGAGTTGGGTGCACGACTTTCCTGCAAAATAGATCAATAGAGAGAAGATTTTGGTACCCAAACAGAGTTGGGACCATCAGAATGTTTGAACATTGTTAGTAAATCTTTTCTCACCCAAATTTGACTTGTTTTTTATTTTATTTTTTTGTTTCATTGGTGTTTTCAGTCTTTTTCTGTTTGTTCTTTTCCTTAGGAATGAAAACACCAATATTTTTGTTTTTAGTGGGAGGGGAGTTTTTCATTTGAGCATAGGAGTTCAGATGAGGAGATGGAATCCATGGATTTTGTTGGTACATCAAAAGGTTTGGATGAAAGAATTTAGGATGATACCAACAAGGGTTGTCATACCATTGGCTCCAAGGATTGTTCCAATCATCTTGAAATGCTGTCTTGGAGGTCCAAGGTTCTTTATAAATGATTTCCTTTGACTTTTTCTTGTTTTTCAAATTTTTATTTGAATTTTTGATTGAGTTGTTTGTAGCTGTTGATGTTGAGCAGGTCGACCTCTCCATGACTGGTGTCGACCTGTCAGGAGACTGTGTCGACCTGGTTGTCTTCTTTTGTTTTTGAGTTTTTGATTTGTTTTGTGTTTTGTTTGATGTTTTGTCTGATGTTTGCTTGATTTCTATGTTCTCAAGATTAGGACCTTTGACAAATTTAATTAATGGTGCTTTGCCCTTTTTCTCACCAGATTTGTCTTTCTTTGGTTTCTGTTTGTTGAATCCTAATCTATGAGAAGTTGTTGTCATGTTTGTTCCTAGCAGTGCCTCCAAGTTATCTTTACCTTTTGTGAAGGTTTGGATAACTTCATCCCTTTCTTTTAGCTGGTTTTGAAGAGTTTTAATTTCTTCAATCTTTTGTTGTTTTTCTTGTTTTTCCATTTCCAGCTTTTCAGATAAGTCTTTGAATTCTTGGGTGGCCTTTTGAGAGGCAAGCTTTAGGTCATCAATTAGGTTCATGAAATTTTCATTTTCTTCATTTAATTATGTTATCTCATTTTCTAGCTCACAAATTCTGTTGTTTGAAGATTGGTTATGATAAAGGTTTTCAATTTTCTTTTTGATGTGTTTGTTTTCTTTTCTCATTTCAGAATATTTTTCAACTAGTTCAGCATAAACATCCTGCCAATCTTCAACAGTGAAGTCTTCAAAAGAGGTGCTTACCTTTTCTTCAGAGTTGTTGGCCATGAAGCAGATTTCCTCACTCTCAGAGCTTGAGGATTTTTTGTCTTCTTCTTCTTCACTTGAATCTTCATCAGACCAAGTGGCTACCATGGCCTTTGGCTTCTTGAACTTCTGAAACTTCTTGTGCTTTTCTTTCTTGTTCTCAGGACACTCTCCCTTCATGTGTCCTGGCTTATTGCACCTGTAACAAATGACAGTTTCGTCAGATTTTTTATTCTTGTTGAAATTAGAAGAGGAAGTGTTTCTTTTACCTGAGGAAAACTTCTTTTTCCCAGACATTTTTCCTTTTCTATATTTCAAGAATTTTCTGAATTGTCTGGTCATGAGGGCAATTTCATCCTCATTTGACTCAGACTCCTCAAAACTTGTCTTTTCCTGACTTTTGTCTTTATTACTTGAAGAGGCCTTAAGTGCCATTGGCTTGGTCTTAATTATGTGTTCTTCATTTCTTTTCAAATTGATTTCATATGTCATTAAGGATCCTATCAATTCATCCAAAGACATTTTGGACAAATCTTTAGAATCTTCAATGACAGTGGCTTTTGTGTGCCAAATTGAAGAAAGTGAACGTAAGATTTTCCTTACCAAGTCTGCATCTGTGTAGTCCTTACCTAAGGACTTCAGTCCATTGACAATAACCATGAACCTGGCAAACATTTCAAAAATTGTTTCATTAGACTTCATCATAAACAATTCATATTCTGAAACAAGAATATTTGCCTTAGTTTCCTTCACTTGTGATGTTCCCTCATAAAGTAATTCGAGTTTATCCCACATCTCTTTGGCAGATTTGCACATTGAGATTCTCGAATACTCTTTGGGATGAACAGCACATTGAATCATGTTCATGGCACTATAATTCAATGTGGCTTTTCTTATTTGTTCCCTAGTCCAGGTTTCTTCCTCTCCCTGGTTTTCATAGGGACCAACCTCAACCACTTTCCAGATTTCATAGTTCTGGGCTCTTAGAAACACTTGCATTCTATTTTTCCAGTATGAATAGTCCATTCCATTAAAGAATGGTGGCCTATTTATGGAATGCCCCTCAGCTATGAAACCTTTGGAATCCATTGACTTAAAAAGAAAGCACAGAAAGAATACTCAGCAAGCAAGCAAACAATCAAGCAATCAGACACACAATACTCAAAAACTGCTCAAATCAAATCAGATCAAGTGTAAACCCGCTCTGATACCAATTGAAGGATCGAGGAAAAGGTGTGGATAAGATCTAGAAGGGGGGGGGATGAATAGATCTATGCCACTCTATGCGGAAGCTTAAGCAATTTAAAAAAGCTTTGAGAATCAGAGGCAATTTTAACAGTGAAAAACACAGATCTGATGAGATGATGAGTGAGTTGATAAAATATATGTGAAACCAGTTGATTAAGTGAATCTTAAGCGATCCTATGCCAGCATCTATCGAATAATAGAATCAAACCACAAATAGACAAGTGCACAGAGATTATTAGGTGGTTCGGAAATCACCCATGTGATTCCTACATCCACCCCTCACACCCAGTGAGGATTCACTAAACAACCTGGGTAACACACCCACTGGAGCCAGACAACTCCAACACCTGAGCTTACAACTCACACAACTCTAGAGTAAGACTACTCTAGATCCCTGAGCAAGACTGCTCAACAAACACTTGAGTTCGAAGACTCAAACTGAGCACAATGGCTCACAAACAACTTTGCTAGACACCAACACAAGACATAGATCTTCTAGCAGCAGATCATGTCGAACATGAGAACATTCATCAGAATTATGCAGAAGCACTTGCACAATCTCAAAATGTCTCAGAAGAACAAAAGTACAATGAGAATTGTATGAAAAGACTTTGTTCTTCAGTGTACTCCCTTGTAGAAGCTCAGATTGGGAAGAGTCTTGGATTCTTGAAGTCCCAAACGATGCTCTGCACTTTTGAACTTGGGGATCTTCCTTGAAATCTTCTCTAATGTATGCTTCTACTTGATCTGCTTCCTTAAGGCGCTTCAAATGCTTCTTCAAGGATCACACTCCAATTCTCACAATCGAATTGATGAGAATTGGTCTTCAGAAGACACCGGGAGAGCAGAGGAGGGAGATGAACTCTTCTCGCTGCCAAAGGGAACTTTCTCGAAGGCTCCAAGAGTTCGTTGGGTCTCTTGATGTGATGGATGGCCAATTGGAGGCCTTTTATACCCAAAAGATTCCAAAGATACCCTTTGGGTACAAGGGCACACGATCCTAGGTTGATACACCATCACCCTAGGAAGACACGTGGCAATCATCCATTTTAAGTTCCAATCTTTCCGTAGTGTGTCGACCTGCCCTGATGATGGTGTCGACCTGCTGTCCCAATTCTGAAAACAGGTTGTTCTGGAAATTGATCCAGTGTCGACCTGCCCTGGTGGTGGTGTCGACCTGCTGTCCCAATTCTGAAAACAGGCTGTTCTGGGAACGAGGTCCAGTGTCGACCTGCCCTCATCCTACGTCGACCTGAGTAGGCTAATTATTGGAATTTGCAACTCGTGTCGACCTGCTCTTTGACTAGTGTCGACACAGTCTCAGCATTTCTTCAGCTTTTTGCCTTTGAGTCTGAGGTGTTGTGTCGACACCATTGTGGGGTGTGTCGACACTACCTTTGCAAAAAGTATTTGTACCTGAAAATTAAACACATATATCATTAGTAAAATATTTTATTATGAGTACAAATGATAAGTGTGCTTTGAAACATGCTTTTTGAATATAAATTTCCGGTAATATGTGTTTATCATGTTTCAATCAATTTGCATTCAAATCACATTTGTCATCATCAAAATAAGAGGGGAAATGATATGAAATTACACTCAACCCAACAAGCCTGATCCAGACATCGTGCGGGCGTGGTTGGATGCAGTGGAGCGGACTTTCCGTTCCATGGAGTGTGTTCTCGAGGAACGGGTGTTGTTAGCTAGCTACCAGTTGCAGGCGCAGGCGTTGACTTGGTGGTCTTCTGAGTGGGAGAATACTTTTCAGTCTCGCCCACTTAGACAGATTCCGTGGCAGGAGTTTGTCGTTTCTTTTGAGAGGGCCTTCTGTCCTACTTACGTCCGGACGGAGAGATTGTACCAGTTTCTGGACTTGCAGCAAAAGGATTCTACTGTAGTGCAGTACAGAGCCATATTTGTAGAGCTAGGGTGTTATGCTCCGCAGATTATGGCAGATGAGAGTCTGAGGACTCAGCAGTTTGTGAGGGGCCTCAGGCCAGAGCTCAGGCAGGCGCTGATAGTTGCGCGTGTCACAGACTTGGACGCGGCCTATCAGACAGCGGCAGCATTGGAGGCTGACACTTTACGGACCCGTGCTCGGAGCGCAGAGGTTCAGACACAGGAAGTTCCGACTCAGCCACGGCAGCAGCAGGGTAGTGTGCAGACGACTCCGAGGACTACGACTTCCTACGCGTCAACTTCTACTAGGAAGACGATGGCGAAGTCAGGATCTCGGAGGAAGTTTCGACGTGACAGGAGGCAGGCGGAGCAGAGACAACAGTCTGTTGGGAGTGTTCAGCAGCCGGTAGGGCAGCCTTCGCAGCAGGTACAACGTTCTTTTGCTGGTTAGTGTTACCGGTGTGACCAGATAGGTCACATGGTGCGAGATTGCCCCTTGTTACCTCGTGTGCCGCAGCAACAGACCCAGTCACAGCCCCGAGTGCAGCAGCAGCCGCAGGCACCCGTGCAGCAGCGTCAGCAGGCTAGAGGTTCTGGTGGGTCGAGAGGTAGAGGTCGTGTTACTCACTTGACCCGTGCAGACGCGGAGGCAGCTCAGCTAGTGGAAGGTACTGTTACAGTTTTTGGTTATACAGCTAGAGTTTTGTTTGATTCCGGTGCCTCACACTCTTTTGTGTCTGAGGAGTTTTTAGACTCCCTTGGAGAGTTGAGTATGGGAGAGTCTATTGAGCTAGCAGTGGAGTTGCCGACAGGGGGCTTTGTCCTTACGTCCTACTGTCTCGAGGAGGTACCTGTGCAGTTGCAGGATCTGTGGTTGTCAGCTCGCTTGTTTACTTTGCAGTTGCAGGATTATGATGTGATTTTGGGTATGGACTCGTTAGAGCGGTATGGTGCGGTGATGGATTGCCAGAAGAAGAGGGTGCACTTGCGGATACCTGGGGAAGCGGTGTTCTACTTCCAGGGTATCGTACCTCTTACTTCTCACTTTTTAGTTTCTGCTTTGAGGGCGGGGAGGTTACTTGCCTCTGGTTGTCAGGGTTTTCTAGTTTCGGCAATGACCCTTAACCAGGTTATCTCGGGAGTGGGGGACATTCCTGTAGTGTGTGAGTTTCCAGATGTTTTTCAGGGAAGAGTTACCTGGTCTACAGCCAGAGAGAGAGATTGAGTTTACTATTGAGTTGGTTCCTGGCACTATACCATTTGCACAGGCACCGTACCGTATGGCACCAGCAGAGTTGAGGGAGCTGAAGAGGCAGCTTGAGGAGCTGTTGGAGAAGGGCTATATTCGTCCTAGCTTTTCTCCTTGGGGGTCACCTGTTTTCTTTGTCCGGAAGAAGGATGGTAGCCTGAGATTGTGTATTGATCATAGGAAGCTGAACCAAGTAACCATCAAGAATAGGTATCCATTGCCTAGGATTGACGATCTCTTTGATCAGCTTCAGTCTGCTCATGTCTTTTCGAAGATCGACTTGAGGTCGGGCTACTATTAGTTGCGGATTAGAGACTCTGACATTGAGAGGACTGCTTTTCGGACCAGGTATGGACATTTTGAGTTTTTGGTGATGCCGTTTGGGCTCACCAATGCACCAGCGGCCTTCATGGATTTGATGCACCGGGTGTTGCACCCGTTTTTGGACCGGTTTGTCGTAGTGTTTGTTGACGACATTCTGGTGTACTCCGCTTTGGAGGAGGAGCACGCCGAGCACCTGAGGATCGTGTTGCAGACCTTGCGAGAGCACCAGTTGTATGCCAAACTTAGTAAGTGTTAGTTTTGGCTACAACAAGTTCACTTTTTGGGGCACGTGATCTCAGGTGAGGGAGTTTCTGTAGATCCAGCGAAAGTCGAGGCAGTTTTGCAGTGGGAGAATCCCAGGACTGTATCTGAGATTCGGAGCTTTTTGGGCTTGGCAGGTTATTACCGCAGGTTTGTTCGGGACTTTTCTCAGGTTGCTGCACCCTTGACTCGGCTGACGAGAAAGGGGGTTCCGTTTTTGTGGTCGGAGCAAGGTGAGCAGAGCTTCATAGAGTTGAAGCGACTGCTTACATCAGCGCCAGTCCTTGTGTTACCTTCAGGTGAGGAGGGTTTTGAGGTTTGCACAGACGCTTCAGGTGTTGGTATGGGTGCGGTTTTGATGCAACAAGGCCGGGTGGTGACTTATGCGTCTCGCCAGCTTAAGCCCCACGAGGAGAGTTACCCGACCCATGACCTAGAGCTTGCAGCTGTGGTGTTTGCTTTGAGGATTTGGCGTCTTTACCTATACGGAGTGAGTTTTGTAGTCCATACCGACCACCAGAGCTTGAGGTATATGTTTTCTCAGAGGGATCTGAATATGAGGCAGCGTCGATGGATGGAATATCTGAAAGACTATGATTTTAGCATTGAGTATAAGCCTGGGAAAGCGAATGTAGTTGCAGATGCTTTGAGTAGGAAAGCACAGATGAGTCATCTGATGCTAAGGGAGTGGCAGTTGTGGCAATCTGCAGCAGAGGCATCCTTCAAGGTTTCCTCTAGACGTCAGCCATGTGTGTTTAGCAGTTTGTTGGCGGCTCCCGCCGTTGTGAGACAGGTTGTTGAGGCTCAGCGAGCAGATCCTGAGTTACACAGTGTGTTACTTCTTCCAGAGGTTGAGCTTTGCGAGGACGGGACTGTTAGGTTCCGAGATAGACTCTATGTTCCTATTGAGGAGTCTGTCAGGAGAATTGTGTTGCAGGAGGCACATGGTTCCAGGTACTCGATTCATCCAGGGTCAACCAAAATGTATCACAGGTTGAAACGTCAATTTTGGTGGCCTGGGATGAAGAGAGGCATAGCGGCTTTTGTTGCTAGGTGTTTGGTCTGCCAGCAGGTGAAGGCCGAACATCATCGTCCAGGAGGACTTGTGCAGCCATTAGAGATTCCGGTGTGGAAGTGGGACCATGTGACGACTGACTTTGTTTGTGGTTTGCCAAGGACAGCTGGAGGTTTTGACAGCATTTGGGTTCTTGTGGACAGATTGACGAAGACTGCTAGATTCTTGCCTGTCAGGACTAGTTGGGGTGTGAGTAGGTTGGCCACGTTGTGCATAGAGCGGATTGTTCCTTTGCACGGAGTGCCAATCTCTATTGTGTCTGATAGAGACCCTCGCTTCACTTCTGGGTTCTGGCGCAGTTTCCAGAGGGCTTTGGGGACAGAGTTGGCTTTTAGTTCCGCCTACCACCCTCAGTCAGATGGTCAGTCAGAGCAGACTATCCAGACTTTAGAGGACATGCTTAGAGCTTGTTGTCTGGAGTGGCAGGGATAGTGGACAGCTCACTTACTGTTGGTCGAGTTCGCATATAATAATAGCTATCACTCCAGTATCGGTATGGCACCATATGAGGCTTTGTATGGACTACCGTGTTGTACTCCTCTAGACTGGTTTGAGGTTGGCGAGTGGATTGTCACGGGACCAGAGTTGATTCAGCAGGCAGTTGAGGTAGTTCAGCTTGTGAGGCAGAGGCTTCAGTCAGCTCAGAGTCGGCAGAAGAGTTATGCAGATCAGCGTAGACGACCGCTCGAGTTTCAGGTATGGGACCAGGTGTTTGTCCGTGTGTCTCCTATGAAGGGAGTGGTGAGGTTCGGTAGGCGTGGAAAGTTGAGTCCCCGCTTCATTGGACCTTTCACCATTACTGAGCGTGTCGGAGGTTTGGCGTATAGACTTGAGCTTCCGTCAGAGTTGGCAGCAGTCCACGATGTGTTTCATGTGTCGATGCTTCGGAGGTACCTTTCTGACGAGTCTCACGTTCTCCCGAGCACAGAGTGGTCTGAGGTGACTCCAGTGTTGACAGTACCAGAGTTTCCGTTGCATATTGAGGATCGCAGAGTTCAGAGATTGAGGAACAAGGCAATCCCGTTAGTTCCTGTTGCGTGGCAGCGGCATTCAGGTGGTGAGTCAACATGGGAGCGAGAGGACGAAATGCGCGAGCAGTTTCCGTACCTCTTTGGTGAGTCTTCTTTCTTTATATTGTTTGAATTTCGGGGGCAAAATTCCTTAAGGGGGGAGGGCTATAAGGTCTCGGGTCTCAGCGGATCCTTATTGGGTCTTGTAGAGGTTCGGGTGTGGTTGACGACAATGGATATTGCCGTTGACTTGGGGTTGACGGCCAAGGGCTAGCCGTTGACTTGGTATTAACAACCAGCAGTGTGTACGTTTGTCGTTGAACTTGACGGCAAGCGGTCCGGACGTCAACCCATTGGCGGTTCAAATAGGCAGCGAGTTATGTGGACGTCTGTTTGTAGCTTCTGTAGAAATAGGGCAGCCCGTGAGCAGCAACTTTCCTTTTCTCTTCCTCTCATTCCCTCCACTTTTACCTTTGTCTGTTTCCACCACTTCCGACGGTTGACGGGAGCTCATGGGAAGACCCTGGTACGTGTGGCGGTGTTAGATCGGGCGGGAATCGTGAAGATTTGGTGTGATTCGCGCGGAGACTTCAAGGGGTTTCGGCGCGATTGGCGGCTGTTTATGTGTTTTTGAGGCGTTCTGAGGTAGGGACTTAACCCCTTAAACCTTCCTTAACAGATCAGCATGCCTATTTGTTGTAGATTAGTATGCTAATCGCATTTTAGGGTTGGGTTATGCTATGCTGGGATTTTCGATGTTTTGGGCGATCCAAGTGTTGGATCATAGAAATCAAGAGTTTTGGTAGTGTTAGAGGATGTGAGGAGGTGTTCCCCTCCATCAATTGGTGTACTGTTAGGCGGTTTTGCCCAATTGGACTGACCTGGCGCTGTTCTGGGTTCAGGGGGCTGAGGATATTAACGTCCACATATGTTGACGTTGAGATCTTCAATGTTGATGTAAACGACAAGATCTATTACCGTTAACCAAGTGTTGGCGGAAATATGAGTGCCGTCTACATCTTGATTGGCGACATTCGATATTGCCGTTAATATCTTGTGTCCCAGCAGGCTTTTGGTCCTGTTTTGTGTTTCGAGGTGTTGACGTGCGATGTCCGCCTGTTAACACATTTTGCCAGGCTTAGAGTGTGGCTCCGCCTGTGCATATGCGTAATTAATTGTGTCGAGACGTGACACGAGGTGTCCGTCTATTGTATGGTGTTCCAGACATTGAGAATGTTACCATCTGTACTCGCGTTGAGTTACCGTGCCTCTGTTTCTGTTTGTCACCTGGACATAGAGCGACGCTCTGTCTAGATGACCGGCGTGTGGGGGTCCTCCGTCGGTGAGCCAGGACGTTGAGAGCGTCTCTGTCCTGTGTGTACTCTTTGTAGTGGTTTCGAGCCGGTCTCCGTGGAGCCCCTTCTCTACCGCTAGGGTCAGCCGTAGGGGGAAAACCGGTCGTGGACCAAACGCGAGAGAGAGCGTTTGTAGTGTGCACACGTAGCTGGGGTTGAGAGACTCTGTGGTGATGGGACGCCGAGCCACAGACCCTAGCTGAGTCCTACTTACTGTGTGTGTGAGTGTGTGTTACTGAGCCGCGAGGTTTACAGTCTTGTAACACACTCCTGTCAAGGAGACGCGTGGTTGTGATGCGACGTGTATTTACTTTCTGTTTTTACTTTCCGCACTTTAGTACTGTTGCCGGTGGGGGTTACTTTTCCCTACTGGGTCTCTTTTCTTGAGACTCACTCCCCTCCCTTTCAGGTGGGTCGTCGTCGACTCCCATTCCAGGCGAGTCTAGCCACTCTGGTGTTGGTGTGACCTAGCTACAGTGAGTAGTACTTTTTGTTGTACTTCTGTACTCTGTACTTAGCTCAGACTCTGAGTTGTACATGTTATGTTCCATATATAGTAAAAATTTACAGCTTTGCATGGTGTGTATCTCTTTGTATAGTCTCCTTGGACATCCCTTTCTACCTTTCGAGCTTGTCTCGTGGGTTAACGGGTCAGAATTCGGGTTACTGGTCACTTACTGGTAATGCGGATTCTGGGTCGTTACAGATATCGTCCACATAAATTTCCATATGAACATGCATCATATCATGGAAAATGGCTATCATGGCCCTCTGATATGTGGCACCAGTATTCTTATGTCAAAAGGCATTACCACGTAGCAGTAAGTTCCCCAAGGAGTGGTAAAAGCTAATTTCTCTTGATCTTCTTCTGCTAACCTAATCTAATTGTAACCTAAGTAACCATCCATGAAAGAGAGCACTTCGTAGCCGGTAGTGTTGTCCACTAGGACATCTATATACGGAAATGGAAATTTGTTCTTAGGACAAGCACGATTCAGATTGTGGAACTCTATGCACACTCTAACCTTGCCATCCTTCTTCATAACGAGGATGATGTTGGCTACCCATTGCGGCTACAGCACGACCCGTATGAACTTAGCCCTATGTAGCTTATCAATCTCCTCTTTATCCTTGAGTGCCACTTTCAGCCGAAGCTGTCTCAATTTCTACTTAATAGGTTGCACATCAGGCTTCAGCACCAGCTTATGCTCTACTAAAGAGGTATCTAGTCCAGGCATGTTCTCATAGGACCAGGCAAAACCATCTGGGTATTCTTTCAAGACAGAGACAATGGCTGCCTCCTATTCAGAACTAAGATTGGCACTTATCAAAATGTACTTTGGATCGTCTTTAGTGCCTAGATTGATCTGCTTAGTTGGCTCATCTACGACGGAAGTGGGCTCGTCAAAGTGCTTGTTGCCTTCAACATAAGCTTTTACCCTATCATCTTGTTCTTTAAAACTATTCTCTTCCTCACATTCCTCTAATATGTACACTCCAAGACCATCATCTAGGGATTTTGACCCTTATATCACCTTACGCGGGAGATGGAGCTATCTTGAAGAAATCTTGGGACCTGACTCAAGCTAACACACTTGGCTGCCAAATCCTAAATGAACCGATTAGGGACATGCTTTCCCATGGCTTTCTTAGTATGATGACCAGATATGAACTAACGACTAGAGTCTCCTAAATCTAATCCTATTCTACTATGTACAGGGGGAGTAAGCTCCCCGAGATGTGATGGGCTTACTGAAGACAGAGTGGGTCCTTGATGTAAGGACCTAGACCCAACATGTGTAGGCTCCTCGACAGAGAAAGTGCATTCCTTTCCCTAAGAAATTGGTGTGTGTTTTTTTTTTTTTTTGGGGGGGGGGGGGGGGCTGTGGTCAAAGGTAAATGTAATCATGAGGATTGTGACCCTCAAAACACACAAGAAAATATCAGTATATGATGATGAAAAGGGTGTGATCGCCACCTAGCATGTTGCCTAAGATGTAAACAAAAGTAAAAGGCTAACTTACTAGGAAATAGAAAGAGAGAAGACTACTTATTGGTGTCACGACCAGGAATCCCATTGTAATAAGAAGTATGTCGTGACCTCATGATCAGTCGCGATCTTGATGTCACGACCTGATAGGCTAACGCCTTCTCAGCAGGGACACGGGAGTGTAGGTGGACCTCCTTCTCTTCCTCCGACCGGCCAAAGGAGGAGAGCTCCTTGTCTTCTCTTCTTGGGGAACCTGCCAAAACAAAGAAACAAGAAAAGAACAACCCTATTAGACAACTTTCAAGTGAAGTATCTACACAAAGTAAAATGAGAGAGAAATAAGAAAATGTGGGTATGTGATAGTGCAACTATCTAAAAGAAATAAGAAAAATGCATGCAAAGAAAAATGAGAGAGAAAGAAGGAAGAAGAGCTCAAAAATGGATGACTCCCTGGCTGAAGATGAGATCCTTGGGTTGTGCAACAACTTTATTGACGTGGAGAAGTCACCTCTTTGGCCACCATGCTCCAGATATGGAAGAAAAATGAGATGACTTGATGAAGAGAATGAGAGGAAAAGAAAAGAAATGGGAGAGCTACGGGCTGAGGGGCAGCTCTGGAGTGATTTGGGCAGCACTGCATGGTAGTCTTAGGGTCTCCTCATTCAGAAGGGGGTGGGTTGCTTATATAGAGAGGAGAGAGAGTACCTCATCCATAAGGGATAATGACCTATGAAAATGAGGAAAACTCAAGTAAATCCACATTGGAAGAGTCCTGGGAGAGTTCTAGGGCAAATTAGAACCTCAATCTGTTGCCCAGCTAGCTAGCCAGAGGGGGGGGGGGTGTGAATGGGATATTAAAAAATATTGAGTACCTAAAACCTGTTTACACAAAGGTCACAAAAACACACTTCGCAGATTGTTAGTGTTAGTTAAGGAAAAATCAATCACACGACACAGAGAATTATCCTAGTTCGGATCTCCTCTCCTTAGGAGTCCTACGTCCAGTCCCTGAGCAATATCTCAGGATTTCATAAACACAAGGGTATTGTCCCCCTTATGGACCCTTACACACCCAGCCGCAACTGGTCTTCTCTTCACAACCCGAAGAGGAACTTACAGCACCCTGGATACCACCAGGTCTTCCTTCTACACGAAGGGAATCTCACACCCTAGATCCCACCAGGTCTTCCTTCTTACTCAAAGGGAACAAACACACAAGAAGTGAAATGAGATCAAGCCCCTAGATCAAGCTTATACAATGCCAGATCTGAAGCTAAAACTGAGAGGAAGATCTACAGTGAGGGACACTCTCAGTTTACAGAAGCTCTCAAGATTAACATAATGAATGCAGAGAGCTAAGAGTTAAACAATCAAAGGAGTGTGGTTTGGCTCTTCGAGATGCTCGCAGAAAAACTTGTGTAAGATTGTCGTTCGTATTCTCCAACTATTGGATCTTCTTTTTTTGGATCTTCAGACTTCTTTATATATCTTCTATTTGAAATTCGAATGTTGAAGTGTCCGTTCTCTCTAAGTTCTGGTTTACATTAGACTGCATGGTACTATAGAAGTTCAACGGTCTTTTGGCTTTTCATGCACGCAAAGAGAGAAGATCTTCTGAAGTATCCTTTGGCTTCTATTTTGTCCAATGTTGTATGACGAATGTTGTCAGAGACCTGCACACATTAGATGCTAAACAATAGACAGCTAGACTGTCTCTTGTTGTCAGTCAACGTTAGATTGATTTTATACAAATGTAGAAGTTCCATTCTGTTCTTCTAAAAAGATGTTTACAGAATAAGCATGAGAATAGAAGATATTGTCTGCATGCATGCAGTGATACGTTCAGTCTCCATAAATGCACAGCTGATAGAAAGATATGCGTGAAGACTTTGACTTTTCAACATTATTAAAAAATTAGCTCAAAAATTAAATTGTTATAATCCATGAAATCGTTATATGCATGACTTATGAAATAATTCACAAATGAGTTGATATTCATGTAAATCGTTGTGCACTCATAAGCAAACCGATGCACATATAAATCGTTATGCATTAATAACCAAATCGTTGTGACTCCATAGGCAAATCGTTATGCACAAGTGTTATTAGAAAATCGTTGTTCTTTACTTAAGAAATCGATGTGAGACCAAATCGTTGTTCTCACTTAAGAAATCGATGTGAGACCAAATCGTTGTTCTCACTTAAGAAATCGATGTGAGAACAAATCGTTGTTCTCACTTAAGAAATCGATGTGAGACCAAATCATTGTTCTCACTTAAGAAATTGATGTGAGACCTTATCGAATCATTATGGAAGTAAATACTTAAGAATGATGTGAGATCACTTAACGAATCGTTGTGAGAGCAAATCGTTGCGATCACTTAACGAATCGTTGTGAAGCAAATCGTTGCGATCACTTAACGAATCGTTGTGATGAAATCGTATGGAACTAACGAAATCGTTTGAAAGAAATCGTTGACTATTAACGAGTATAACAATAGAGAATCCTTGTAAGTATGAAATCATTATGGAAGTAGAAATCGTTATAGATCTATAGAAATCGATATGACCTATAGTAAAATCGATGTGTACTAAGCATAATGCAAATATGATGCTTTGAACTCACATTGTTAAGTGTGATGAATACTTACTCGATTGGCTTGTCTTCCCTGGTTTATTTCCTGTGCTCAAGACTTGTAGAAAAATCGTTACTTTAACTTTATATAGTTTTGTTAATCACCAAAATAGATATGCAATTATTTAAATTACATGGGGATAAACTGATCATCAATCTCCCCCTTTTGGTGATGACAAAACTTAACAATTAGCAAAGATGATCTGAAATAAGTCTAAGCATAATGCGAAAAGAATATAAGGGATGTATTCAGAAATGCTATATTCTCCCCGTTTTGTCATTACGAAAAATGATCAAACGCTGAGACAAGAAGAAGAGAGAAAAGATAAATGAGAGAGCACAAAAAAAATGATTGTATTACTCTTGAAGGGGTATAGGGAGATAGAAAGTTGGAGAAAGAAGAGAGGCATGCCGAGAAATGAGTTCCCATGCCTTAATCTCCTGTTCCTCAAAAACTTGTTGGAAGATGCCAGAATCTATAGTGAAGGATACACCCATCTCAGGATGCATGCGCTCAATGTAAAGATGTCGTTGCTCTTCTAAGAAACGCACTACGATCCTTAAAATTTGAAATGGCTATACTTCCAAAAATTGGCATGCTAAAGGGCAGTGGCAATGGTAACATGATAGAAGAGCTGATGATCCTTCAGGTCTTTTAGCAAGGAATAAAAGCGGAGTGAGTACCGCGCAGCCCATTGCACAAACAGTTCCTGAACTGATTGATGGAATTTAAGTCCAAGGAAAGCTTCAGCAGAGAGAGGTGGCTTTCCTGCTCGGACCAAGGAGTGTTCAAGGATTCCAACTGAGAGAGCAGATTGATTGTAGTGCTTCTCCCAATCTGTGGGAGAGAGCCTTTCACATTCAGATATCAAAGGAGCAAGCACTGCAGACGAGATGTGGCCAGATGATATTCGCGAAAGATAACCTCTGAAGGAGGGAAGGCGACCCTGCTGGGCTGAGATTCTCTCCATGACTCATGCAAATCTTTCAAAGGCATGAGAGCCAACAGAGGAATCAAGACCAAGGAGTGTAATTCAGAAGAAATACTACTTCAGGCATCTTCAGAGTGGTGAAGTCCACTGTGAAGGGGCAATAATGGGACCTTCAGATCGAAGAGTAGAAGAGCCCCGGGAATTGGCCAAATGAACTTCGGGGTTGCTTGCATAAATAACAAAAATCATTGAAAAGGTGGAAGCACTGGTGATTCTAATTCTTGAGAATGAAAGGGCCCCAAAGTGCTGATGATAAAATACAAAATCATTCAGAAAGGGGTGAGAGGATGATCCTGTCGAGAGGTGCTGTCTGATCTAGCAAGAAGATACTTGTGTAGAGAGTTTTTATGCCCTTGGCCCACTGATCTTCAGTCTTGCATTCAGCCGATTGGAAGATTTTGAGTTGGTCGACTTTGGAAAGGTGGAAGAAGGGAAGTACAATGTTAAGGTGATCAGTAAGATTGAGAAAAGGAATGCCAAAAGGTTGGTGAGAATACATTTTGGAGAGATTCACAGTAAATGGTCTCCTTCGATTTTCAACTATGAGGGTGTACCACCAAAGAGGAGGAAACATGGGTTCAGAGGAAAGAGCAAGAGTTTTGAATTTTTCTCTTTTAGAAACAGGACTAGAAGAATCAGTCCTGTGAACATGTGAAGCAACTGCCAGAATGGAGATGAGTGTGGTGCGTTCCAACTCATCCAAATTTATTGAAAGACATGGCATGTTGTGGATTAGTAGAGTAATTGTAACAGAAGTAGGTGGAGTAGGAGGATGAAGAAATGATTGAGGAGAAACATAGTGGATGCCCCGATGATGAGGGCCCAGATGATGAAGAGGCTCTAGCTGACGAAGAAACTGGAGATCAATGATAGGGGAAGAGGGAGGAGAAAGGATGTGGAAATGGTAGTAGGCATGATAGGAGAGGAATGAGGTTCAGGGGGAAAAGGTGCTGGAGATGAGATGGTTCTTGGTATAGGTTGTTTGAAGGTAGGTGGAGCAGGAGGTACTGTGGAAGAAGATGGTGGTGAAGAAGGGGCTGGTGTTGCAAGGGATGAAGGCTCAGGGGCTTCAGGAGCAAATACTAACTCTCTTACAACATGGACTGCAACATCCTCGGAGACCAGTGACCCTTGTTGGTCCTGAAACAACCTTGAGGGCCTGAGGCCCTGCTGGTTCTTTCTGAGAATGCCTGAGGCCCGGATGGCCTGCTGGTTCTACACAATTTGCCCTGATGCTGATCTTCTGGCTATACCAGATGGCCCTGATGGCCCGACCTCTTTCTTCTGCTGCCTGGCTGAGAAGGCTCTGAAATGCTGACTGGATCAGCAGGAGGAGGAATAGGAGGGGCAGAGGAGGATTGCTCCCTTTAGGAGATGAGCTTCTTGACACTGTCGAACTCACCTTTCATCCATCAGCATATTGTTTGAACATTTTAAAATCATCTTAAGTTGTGCATTTCAGTGGACAAGTTCCAATTTCATTAGCTGTAGAGGTTTGGCTGATAAGAAGAGACTGAATATCAGACTGCAGAGATGAGAGAGTCTTTCCTTGCTCATTCAACCTTGAAATACAGGCTTCAACTGAATCTTGAATCTCAGCTACTTCCTTGGGCTTCCTATGAGCTACTATTTTCTTTGCATGTGCCCTTGCAATGGGCTCCTCGAATTCAGCATGCTCTTCATTATCCATGGGGACACTCAGTGTGCTCCCCACTGAGGGGCTGCTCTCATCAATGGATGCTTCCCCTCAATAGGAGCATCTTCCACTTATATTTCTCATGAGCAACGCTTGCTCCCCCTGACTAGGAGCTTCCTCCATGATGATCTCATCTGTGTTGCCCGATGCCAAGCTTCTGCAATTTGAACTTCACCAACTACTGGATCCCTTAGAGAGCTTTGGATGGATTCCAGTACATTTCTGAGTACTGAGCCTACTCGAGAAGAGGGAAGATGATCCTTTGAACTACGCCCATCAGGCTCAATGTCCTCTGTAGGGATATCCTCAATCCTTCTGCTAGATTCTGCTGTTGGTGGTGCTACTGCTTGCTCTTCTATAGCTACGACTGCTGCTACTACTGGTTCTGTTGCTGCTGCTGGTTCTGCAGCTGCTACTTCTGCTTCTTGGACCTCTTGGGATTCGCCAATGATGGTTTCACCTCAGCCACAGAAGTCTTCGTCCAAAACCCATTGACAACCGAAAAATCTACTTTTTCTCAAATTTCTGGACCGGATAGCTTGGCCCATCTTCTCAGAAACCTCTCCCACCACATGATGCCATAGTGTGAAATATCTTGGTGAGTAGATGAGCGTAAGGTAGAGAAACGTTTAGCTTGCTCTTTGTGTCCACTACATGTGCGCTGCAACCTTCATCCTTCAATAATGATCTGTGCAGTGTTGATTTCTTGGTTCTGGATGGCCAAGAACATCAGGTCGGAGTCCGCCTTGGTGCAAAGGGAGAAGGTGGCAATCCTTGGGACTACTATTTGACACACAATGAAATGCAATAAGCGAAGGCACAACTGGTTGATATCTAGTTTCCATCCTTCAATCTGTATTCAGGGACAACAATCCCTAAACTTTCCCCTGAATATCCACAGTGTGAACTCCACTATGTCCGGAGGTAGTCACACCGAAGAGAGATGCTAATAGATCTCGTGTGACCTAATCTGAGTTCCTTGACATGGAAGTGGGTCCCGTCTCCTCTGTTTCAGACATACATAGAAAGCTTTTACAAGGTCGGATAATACTTCTGATAGGGTGGCAATCTTTGTCCACTTCAATCTGTCCATAGCTGCGACGATATTGCCCATCCGTTCTTTTGCAAGTCAGCACATCCACTGCTTTGTGTTCGAAAGCTTGGTCTTACTGAAGCATATCTTTCCTGCTGCTCGGCGGTAAGAAATGGCAGCTCCGTAGCCCCTGACACTGCCAGAAACACCAGAAAGGCCATGGTTTGGATGGGAAGAGTTTTTTTTTTTATGATTGAAATGGAGAAAGGAGTAGAACCCCTCAAGAAATTTCTCGTGGGAAAGAGGTGGAAGCTTGAAATCTCAGGGAGTTAATGCCGGAGTCGATAGGGTATCGCCTCAGGCAGAGGGAAGAAGATGATGAAGGGATGCGAATCATTTCGCACAGATTTTGGGATATGTAAAAAATAAAAGGAATGACCTTTGGAATTTGGAGGCGCCATGATGGCAGGAAAACGACAAAACTGATGGTTCGATAGAAATAATTCTTATAAAATAATGAACCGTCATGACAAATTTAAAGGAATAGACAATAATTGGAGTTTTGCTCAAATTTTGGGAGAAAAAAATTTAAATCTGAAAATTAATATTTCAATTTTAAATAGATAATCTTCACAATTACACATGTCTAATTCCCTTTAAGAGAAGTAAATCTCTCTTCAGGGTAAGGCTTTTGTGAAGATATCTGCTAACTGATTGTTGTATCAGTAAATGAAATATCAATGTTGCCATTTGCTACATGATCACGAATGAAATGATATCTAACCTCAATGGTTTAGTCTTGAGTGTTGTACTAGATTCTTGGTTAGATGTATAGCACTGGTGTTGCGCATAACAATAGAATTATCTTGATATGTAAACCATAATCCTCAATTGTTGCTTGATCCATAGGAGTTGTGCTGCAGCAACTTCCAACAGCTACATACTCAGCTTCAGCTGTTTGACAGAGCTACTGAATTTTGTGTCTTTGAGGACCATGATATCAAACAAACCGCAAGGAAATGGCAACAACCACTGGTGCTTTTTCTGTCTATTTGCATCCAGAATAATCAGCATCAGAGTATCCTACCAAATTATTTGACATGATTTTGGATACCATAAACCTAAGTCATAGGTCTAACTAAGTATCTAAATATTATTTTGACATAATTAAATGGGACTCTTTAGGATCTGCCTGATACCTAGCACACATACCTACACTAAATAATATATCAGGTCTACTAGCAGTTAAGTACAGTAAAGACGTGAACATACCTCTGTAGATTTTTTGATCTACATTCTTACAATCTTGTCACTGTCCATTCTTGTTGATGGCTCATGGGTGTTGATAATGGCTTGGCATTTCGAATCCAAACTTCTTTAAGAGTTCCTTGGTATATTTGGCTTGACATATGTGGGTGCCTTCTTTCCATGCTTAATTTGCAATCCAAAGACGTAGTTTAAGCTCCCCCATCATGCTTCATCTCGAATCTCCCTGCATAATCTTCTCAAAATACTTGCAAAGAGATTCATCCGTAGAACCAAATATTATATCATCAACATATATTTGAACAATCAAAATATGTTGACCTTAGATTGACAAATAATATATGTCTACTTGACCTCTAGTGAAACCATGATCTAATAGAAATGCACTTAGCGTTCATACCATGCTCTGGTGCTGTTTAATCCATATAGTGCTTTGTGCAATTTAAATACATGATTTGGAAAATCAATGTCAACAAAACTTGGAGGTTGTTCCACATAAACGTCCTCTTTTATGAAACATTAGAAAGGCAGATCTTAACATCATTGAAATAATTTATGTCTAATGCAGAAAAAATATGCAAGTAAATTCTAATAGCCTCAAGTCTGGCTACTGGTGCATAGGTTTCATCGAAATCTATGCCCTCCTCTTGGGAATAGCCTTGAGCTACCAATCTAGCCTTGTTTTTTATGATCACACCAGATTCATCCAATTTATTTTGAACACCCATTGGTGCCAACTGGATGATCTGAATGGTATAGAACACGTGACCAAACTGGTTTCTCTTGAACTGATTCAGTGTCATCTTGCATGGCTAAAATCCAAGATTCTCAGTGGACAACTTCATTGACTGTCCTAGGCTCTATTTGAGAAACAAAAGCTAAATAATCACATGGAATTACGTTACCTCTTGTTCTTACCCAACAGATGGATCACCAATAATTTTTCAGGAGGGTGATCTCTATTGTATCCCATTCCTTTGGAAGATTCTCATGGACTATGTCCTTGTTGCAGGTCTTCCAGATGTGGATCTCCTTGTCCTCATTGATGAGTTCTTTAGCTTCTTGGACAATTCATCTGCATCATCATTATCACTACCTTCTTCCTTTTCAAGGAAGGTTAGTTTCATCAAAGATAATGTGTACTGAGTTGCTCAATAATAAAGTACACTTATTAAATACCTAAAGCCTTTAGGTTTAGATGCATACCCCATGAAGACGCCTTCATCTGATTTTGCATCTAATTACCAAAGTCTCTTTTGCCATTGTTGTAGATGAAACATGGACATCCAAAGTCCTGAAGTGACTGATCTTCGGCTTCTTTCCCTTGTACAATTCATATGTTGTCTTCTTAGGATAGGCCTGATCATTACTCTATTAATAATGTAACTAGCGTGTTGACTGCTTCAGCCCAAAATATCTTGGGATAATCAATTTGATAGCATTGTTCTTGCAATATCCAGAAGGGTTCTGTTCTTTCTCTCAGCAACTCAATTTTTTATGGTGTCCTTGGTGCTGAGAAATTATGTTCAATTCCTGGTCATCACAAACTTTTCAAATTTTCATTTTGGAATTTCCTCCATGATCTGACCAGATCCAACAATGCAGTGCTTTTTATCTTCTGAACCTTTTTGCTGAAGCTTACAAAACTATCAATGTATCATCTTTGTGTTCCGAAAGGATACCCATGTGAATCTTGAATAGTCATCTACTATAACGAATCCAAAATTCTTTCCTCCAAGACTTGTGGTCTCATTGACCTAAATAAATCCATATGAAGGAGTTCTAAGGGTTTGGAGGTTGTTACCACAGTCTTCGACTTGAAGGATGACTTGGTGTGCTTTCCTTTTGCACATGGTCCACAAACAACGTCCATTCTTTTGCTGACTTTGGCAGACTTCCACCAGGTTTCTCTTGATCAGCTTTCTCATGCCATCCAAACTACAGGACCCAATCTTCTATGCAACAGCTCAGTTGACTGCTCTTTACTAGTGCTAAACAGATATCTTGATCTTTCAGTTCTTCAAGTAAAGTATGTACAAATCTTTCTCTGTTAGCTTCGAAAATTACTGCTCCGTCTTTATGATGCTGCATCTAGATTCTTGGAATTGTTTTGATGTCCTCTGTCACATAGCTGCATTATGCTGATGAGATTATGCTTCAAACCTTTAGCATAGTACATCTTCAATAAATATTTTCTCTTTATTGCCAATAGATCTACATCCTATCATTGTTCCTTTATTGTCTCCATCTGTACTGTGCCTTCTTCAGCTTCGAGGTAAGAGAATAGCTTTCTATTACCTGACATATGCCTGAGCATCCGCTATCCAAATACCATGGATGATCGATGATTTCCTGAAATGAAAACATCAAGCTTAAGTACCCAAGTTCTTTTTGGTCCTGGTTGGTCAGTGTCATCAATTTTTCTTTTAATTATCCATTTTTTATATTGGTTGGACAAGTTATTTTACTGTGACCTAGTCTGTTGCAATGACTACATCATGTTGTTTAGTTACCTTTCATACGGAACATACATAAAGTTGATTTATACGAAGATCTGTCAGCTACAAATTTAGGAGTAGGATACATTAGGGGTATACTTATTGTATTCATATCTGGGGGTATGTAGCTAATCCTTGTTTCTTTTCCTGACCGTCTAGCACCTTTTAGTATTAAGGAATTTTCCATTGGTGAATTTTTCTAATGTACTAGAGTCTTCATTTCTTCTGTTGTATTTGATTTCATTTTTCAGTCATCTGAACTTTCTTGTTTTCTAATTCTGTTATCTGTTGTTTTTATCTTTTAGATCTTTGCATAGTAATCATTTCTTCTTAAGTTCATTAACTGCTTCTCTAGTTGTTCATTTTCTGATTTTAAATGTGAGTTAGTATTCTCTAGACATGCAAACAATTTCTTACTAGCTTTAGTAATTTAGATACTTCTCTATATTTACTATAAAGCTCATTGAAAGCTTCGTCTAAATCATCTGAATCAGAATCATTAGAGGATCGAAGGATGAGTCAGAAGTTACATTTTCTTCTGTGTTGGCCATGAAAGCCAAGTTAGCTTCTTCTTCTTCCTCGCTACTCGAGCTTGACTCGTGTTCGAGACGCTACTGTTATCCAAGCCGCTGACATAGCTTTCTTCTTGGTTTCTTGGTTTCTTCTTTTTGGCTAAGATTCGTTGTAGCCTTAGACAACATTGCTTCTTCATCATCGCTGTTCATTGCTTTCATTGTTATCTAAAAATTCTTTTGCCCAGCTTTCTTCAGCTTGAGAGCATTTGATGTGTTCTTCTTGCTCGAAGACTCTCCAGTCTCCCATGTTGATTTCATCGGCCATGAGGGACCCAATGAGTTTCTTAATGACATTCTCTTCAAGTCATTAGCTTCTTCTATCGCTGTTACTTTGGGAGTCCAAGATGATGGTAGAGATCTTAGAATTTTTCTTACCATATCTCCCATTTCATAGTTTTTCCAAGACCTTCCAGGCCATTTGTAATGTCGGTGAATCTATGAACATTTGTGTAATTGTTTCCCCGACGCATCTGGAACTCTGTATTGAGTCACCAAGATATCTATTCTGGGTTCTTTTACTTTGTCTGTGCCTTATATGTGATCCTTAACTTCTCCCACATTTCCATCACAGATTTGCAGGCTGAAACTCTGTTGAACTCCTCCTTGCTGAGAGCACAACATAGTATGCTTTTGCTTGCAGTTTAGGGAGATCTTTCTGTGTCTTCAGTCCACTTATCTTTTTCATTTGTACCAACAAGTCTCCTTCTTAAACTATTGAACCAGATTTGATAGTCGAGACCTTGTAGGAAATACTCCATTCTGTTTTCCATAGTGTGTAATATTCTCCATCGAATAGAGGTGGCCGTTGACTGACTGGCCTCAGAGTGACCTTGGGATGCCATTTGATGTTTCTTTTCAGATCGTTGGATCTTCTTCTTTGTCGAAGAGGATAGCTCTGATAAAGGTGTTGCCCAGCTAGCTAGCCCGGCGGGGGGGGGGGGGGTGAATGGGATATAAAAAAATATTGAGTACCTAAAACTGTTCACACAAAGGTCACAAAAAACACATCACAGATTGTTGTGTTAGTTAAGGAAAAATCAATCACAGAAAAAGCATCACACGACACAGAGAATTATCCTAGTTCGGATCTCCTCTCCTAGGAGTCCTATGTCCAGTCCTGAGCAATATCTCAGAATTTCACAAATACAAGGGTATTGTCCCCTTATGGACCCTTACAGACTCAGACGTAGCTGGTCTTCTCTTCACGACCCGAAGAGGAACTTACAGCACCCTGGATACACTAGGTCTTCCTTCTCACGAAGGGAAATCACACCCTGGATCCCACCAGGTCTCCTTCTTACCCGAACGGAACAAACACACAAGAAGTGAAATGAGATCAAGCCCTAGATCAAGCTTATATAATGCCAGATCTGAAGCTAAAATGAGAAGAAGATCTATAGTGAGAGACACTCTCAGTTACAAAAGCTCTCAAGATAACACAATGAATGCAGAGAGCTAAGAGCTAAACAATCAAAGGAGTGAGGTTGGGCTCTTCGAGATGCTCACAGAAAAACTTGTGTAAGATTGTCATTCGTATCTCCAACTCTTGGATCTTCTTTTCTGGAGTTCAGTCTTTCTTTATATATCTTCTACTTGAAATTTGAACATTGAACTGTTCGTTGTCTCTAAATTCGGTTTATGTTAGACTGCATGGTATTGTAGAAGTTCAACGGTCTTTGGCTTTTCATGCACGCAAAGAGAGAAGATCTTCTGAAGTATCCTTTGGCTTCTATTTTGTCCAACGTTGTATGACGAATGTTGTCAGAGACCTACACACATTAGATGCTAAACAATAGACAGCTAGACTGTCTCTTATTGTCAGTCAACGTTAGATTGATTTTATATAAATGTAGAAGTTCCATTCTATTCTTCTAAAAAGATGTTTACAGAATAAGCATGAGAATAGAAGATATTGTCTGCATGCATGTAGTGATACGTTCAGTCTCCATAAATGCACAGCTGACAGAAAGATATGCGTGAAGGCTTTGACTTTTCAACGTTATTAAAAAATTAGCTCGAAAATCACATCGTTATAATTCCATGAAATCGTATATGCAAGACTTATGAAATGTTATACAAATGAGTTGATATTCATGTAAAGCGTTGTGCACTCATAAGCAAACCGATGCACATATAAAATCGTTATGCATTAATAACAAATCGTTGTAGAGATAAATCATTGGTGACTCCATAAGAAAATCGTTATGCACAAGTCGTTATTAGCAAATCGTGTTCTGTACTTAAGAAATCGATGTGAGACCAAATCGTTTCTCATAAGAATCGATGTGAGACCAAATCGTTGTTTCACTTAAGAAATCGATGTGAGACCAAATCGTTGTTCTCACTTAAGAAATCGATGTGAGACCTTATCGAATCGTTATGGAAGCAAATCGTTATGAATACTTAACGAATCGTTGTGAGAGCAAATCGTTGCGATCACTTAACGAATCGTTGTGAGAGCAAATCGTTGCGATCACTTAACGAGTATAACATATAGAGAATCCTTGTAAGTATGAAATCGTTATGGAACTGTGGAAATCGTTATAGCTCTATAGAAATCGATATGACCTATAGTAGAAATCGATGTGTACTTAGACAAATATTGATGCTTTGAACTCACATTGTTGAGTGTGATGAATACTTACTCGATCGACTTGTTTTCCCTTGGTTTATTTCCTGTGCTCAAGACTCGTAGAAAATTCGTTAGTTTAACTTTATATAGTTTTGTTAATCACCAAAATAGATATGTAATTTATTTAAATTACATGGGGATTGTAAGGCCCTCGAATTTTGTTGCATTATTTTAATTTCGTGTAAATAATTCATAATTGTGTATGCATAGATGTACATATCTACGTATGTATTAACTAGTTATACTAAGTGTGCATGTGTATATATAGTTGTAAATAATGTATGAAATGACATGTTGGTAGTGTGTACATGATAGTACATATGTATGGCATGTAAATATGTATAAGTTGTGCATGGTTTCTACATGTTTTTGAGTTCTGGTTGAAGGCCAACTTGGCGTCAAGATCAATGGACATTTGTGTTGTGTCGGCGTCAACCATATGGACGCCAACACTAAGTCCAAGTCCAGCGATGTGGGCGTTAATTTCTCTGACCTGCATGCGTTGTAGAGCCGGATTTCCGGGAGCAAGCTAGCTCACCCATTGGGGAGCTGTCCCCAATGGTCTGAAAGGGTTCACATCAACCCCTGCGGGACAGGAGAGGCCTCTCTCCTATATCTGAACCCGAGTGCAACCCTAAACCTCCTCTCTTGACCTCTTTTGAGAGATAGAGAAAAGCCCTAGCTACTGTGAGCAAAACCCCACCTTTGCAACCTTTGATCCGGTGATCTGAAGCTTGTTCCGACCATCTACCATGACAAGGAGGTAGCTGGAACATCGAGGAAGGCATCCCCGACCTCGATCTGCTGTGGAGATTGCTCAAGAACCCGGAGGAAGGCAATCTTGGGAGCTTCTTGGGACTGCCCAAGGAGAGCATCACCAACCCATTTAATCCCTTTGGAGAGTTTTGAAAGGCAAGTAACACTTACACTTCGTCCATGTAGAGGTCTAGTAGGGTTTTATGATTTTTACACATTTTTCCTCGTATCCTGGATCCCCCATTCACCCTGATATATGGAGTTCGGTCTGTGTTCTGCATAGACAGGAACTTGCCGTCAATGCCCTTGACGCCAAGATCCCCAGTGTGCGTCCAACGATCTTTCCGTCCACTCCTGGAACGGCCAGAGACCGCCGTTAAGCTCGTCTGGACAGAACAGTGAACTGTTCTCTCCTTATATATGATTACTTTCGATGTGTTTTGCGATGAGGATATATTGTAAACCTATTATGCTACGTAATGTGAATGTTGGAATGTGTGGGAGAATGGTTGTGCATTTATTTTGTGGATGGTTGAGTTATTGTTTATTTAAAATGCATGTGGAAGAATGGCCATGTATGTTCACCCATGATCCTAATAATCCGTGGGAAATTATGATGCCCTAATCTTGTTGAACCATGTCTATATACGTCAGTCTCTGCTCTGAATTTTCTGGAATTTTCCCATGTCAATGTGATTTACTGAAAATTTATACTGGGAAATAGAAAACATGGGAGGTTGTTAAATTTCCAGTAAATCATATGTTGTGTAAGAAATCTGGGAAATTTCCTGTGGTATTGTGTATATTGGTTTCAGAGTTATGATCTCTTAAAACTGAATTTTCATGTTATACACCATGATAAATTGAATTTCGAATAATACAGGAATTTATGTTAAATTTTCTGCAATTGCATTTTGGATCAGAAAAATATGAAATCCGCTTGTGGTTAAATTCTCAGGTCATTTGACAACTATACCATGCAATATGAATTTTCTATGCAAAATATGTAATTAATGCATGCCATTGTGAAATGATTTATTTCTGGAAATCCAACCTGACTATAGTGGCATGATGAAAAAAAGAGTCATGTTGTGAATAAGAGAATGAATGAGATGTGAGCGCCATGTGTAAAATGGTGTAAAAATCGATATGTGTAATGTGTAAGACTGTGCCAAGTGTGATACTGCTTCCATAGAGGGTTGTGGAACCGTACCATGGAAAATTCCCCATGGGAAGGTTCAATGTGTTGTGATCCTAAGGGCATTAGGATGAAATCCTGGAGGTGGACAAATACCACTGGTTAGGGTGGAGACTTGTTCTCCCGGTCTGCGCAGTCCAAGAGTCGTCACTGTATTGCCTAGGTAGCGTCTATGTGTATGTGATGTGTATGTGTCCTTCTTATGGTGGTTTGGACTATGTGTCACGGCACTAAAGTGTAAAATGTGAAATGTGAAATGTGATTGTGATCATGTGCAAATTGTGTAGTGTGAACATGTGTAAATGTGCAATGTGTAAAAAGTGAACTATGTGAATAAGAAATTGGGTAAAAATGTGAAACCAAAATGTGAGGATGTGAAATTGAAATCCATGATATGATGATCTAAAATCAGGTTAGAACAGCAACATAAATGTGGTTATGATCATGTGCTATATGTGTACAATGCGTAGAATCCATGCTAGAGACAATCCTTACTTATGTGTAAACCATTCCATGTGTGTTTACTCTCACGTTGTGGTTTGAATGAGAATGTAGCTTTCATGTGTTAGATTGTAAAACATTAAGCCATGTCAAAATAGCAAGCTTAAAGCATGTAAAATGGTTATGTGCATGTGTAAGAATGAGTAGTAACCATGTTAGCAATGTTTTCTTTCATGTATGTAAGCTAATCATGCAAAATTGCTTTCATGTTTTAGCTTAATTGAAAGCAGAATTTTCATGTGTTGGAATGGTTAGAGAGCATGTGATAGGAGATTTTAATTTAAGAAATCTGAAAGCATGAATCATTTGTTTCATTAGTAGAATTACCATGATAGGTTTTTAATTTCAATGTACGCATGGTACATGTTGTGTCTTGTAAATGTGTATGTAAAACCTGCGATGACATGTGCATGTATGATATGTGTGGTGTTATTTGCTGAGTCTTTTAGACTCATTACTTGCTTCGGCGTACAGGTGTAGTAGGTGACACACCTTTGGAGGAGACCGTGGAGAGCGACTCCGAGCGCGGGAATAGCTAGCTTGGTGGAGCTTAGTTGTGACATTGATATTTTGATGTATGTAATTGAGGCACGTATTAGAACTATCATGTAAACTTGGATAAACTATGTATTTACCTTAGCACTTCTTTTATGGATTATGTGGACTTCAGTTCTTTAAATTCAATCGAATCATGTATGTTAAATGTGGATGATGAATGAAATGAAGACAGTAGTTCTTTTACTTCCGCTACTCTGTTCTTATATTCACGTGTATCTCAGCTGAATGTTATCGTTGGGTAAATGTGACGGCCCTCATTATACCAGTACGGTCACACCGACCCACGTCGATATAACGAGTGTGCTGCCACAGTGGGACATTTACCCAACGATACAAACAGTTGAGATACACGCGAATATACATAACAGAGTAGCGGAAGTAAAGAGAACTATCTCCATTCATTCATCATCCACATTAAACATACATGCAGTTTGCAATTTGCAAAAAGGAACTAAAGTTCTCATAATTTAAATGCTAAATAAGATACAAAATGTCCAATGTCCACATATACATTCTCTTCATGATAATTCTAATATAATGTTTCAAGTACATACTATGAAGTTACAAAAAAGGGATGCACAACTCCACTAGCTAAACTCCGCGCTCGGACGTCTCCACTGTCTCCTCCACGAACGAAGGTCGTCGCCACCGTCTAAACCTGTACGCCGAAGCAAGAGTGAGTCTTAAAGACTCAGCAAGCAACACTATACATGACATTCACGTACAAGTCCTAGTGGTTTCTACATGCACATTTACAGATTTCAAACACAAGCATGCTAGTCAATGCAATTTTCAACCTATCATGAAGTTCTACAATTTATACATAACGCATGCTTTCAGATTTCAAAAAATATAACATTACCTACCACATGGTCTCTAATCCATTCACTTATGAACTTTAACCTTATAAAGAACCAAACGTGAGAGTTATCAACATGGACACTTTACACACATGAACGGGGAGCATAGTTAGCATGGATTTCACATGTTCTTAAGCACATACATAACTTTTAACATGCTTTAGGTTGCTGATTTCACATGGTTCAAGACTATAAACCTACACATGGAAGCTACAATGTGGCTTAGAACATAACATTGAACAATCAATCACGCCCTTTTTACACACATGCTCATTAGTTGTCTCTAACATGGATTCTACACACTTTTGCACACATAACATGAGCATAATAACATGCATTCAAATTTACTTGGTTTCAGATTAGTCTCATATGGTTTCAATACACATGTACACATCTGGAAGTTCCATTCCCTTTTACACAATTTCCTCTTTCACATGGTTACACTTTACACATACACATCCACATGTCACTTACACATTCACACATGGTCACATGCACTTTACACATTACACTTTACACATATTTACACAATTTAGGTGCCGTGACACATAGTCCAAACCACCAAAGAAGGACACATTCACATCACATAACATAGGCACCATCTAGGCAATGCAATGGTGACTCTGGACTGCGCAGACCGGAGAACAAGTCTCCACCCTAACCAGTGGTACTTGTCCACCTCCAGGATTTCCCCCTAATGCCCTTAGGGTCACTTGACACAATGAACCTTCTCAGGGGGATCTTCCCGATACAGCTCCACTGCCTTCTCGGAAGCAGTATCACATTGGCACAGTTTACACTTTTACGCATTTACCGTTTTACATATGGTTTCACGCACAACACATCTCATTTCATTCACTCTTTCACTTACTCACCTGACATTTTGTTTTTTCCTACATGATACTACAGAAATTCCAAGGTTTTAAACCACAAACACACATTAATCATGCTGATTTTAGATCATAACGAACCGTATTCAATTATATGCATGAATTATCGTACTTCTCTTGAAAACACATAACTCTTTATCTACTGTTCCAATTGGCCTGAAAATTTAACCACATGCTGTTTTCGGGTTCAAAATCGTACTCTCAATTTTCAGATTTTTCTGAGCTAAATAGGATTTATAGAAAATCAAACACCTAATTAGCATATTATTCACAATTTAAGCTAACATGAGCCTAACACAATTAGAATCTATCCACTTACTGTTTGCAAAAAACCACTAACATATGCATGGATTTAGAATACAACACCATCCTAATTCATACATCTATAAATCATTTGTCACACCCTATTTTTACATGTTTTTATTTACCGACTACACTTATTAACAATTCCACAAGCATGCATGGATTACCAAAATTTCAGAACACACATGTGTCCCACAACTCTCTATGTATAGACCGAAATCAAGGCATTCGCATTAATCTAAATCATGAACATGGTTTTGCAAGATGATTTACAAGTTATTCTCACATGCTTACAAGACATCATTAGCCACATTCACCCACACAACTCACATACATCCACAACCACAATGTACCATATACATAGCTTATAGAATACCATATATCCTCAGCGCATAAACATACCGAAATTAAATGTATAAGAGGACAGAACAGCTCACTGTTCTGTCCTGAAGACTAAACGGCAGTCTCTGGCCGCTGACTCAAGGTCAGCGGCATGGGTCGATGGACGCCAAGGTCATCACAGGCGTCCAGGGATCTTGCCGTTTACTCAGGTCTGTGCAGAAAACACAGACCCGAGCTCAAAAACTAGGGTGAAATGGAGGGTCTAGGACTCGAAATAAATTTCATAAAAATGATAGAACATCCTAGACTCATACGGGGACACCATGGATAGGTCACTTGCTCTTTAAAAATCCTCCAAGAGATCTATGGCTCGAAGAAGACCTCCTTGGGCAGTCCCAAGAAGTTGCGAAGCACCTCCAAAAACGCCTCCTCCGGCTCCGGGCTCCTGGATGATCTCCTCAGCAAAGCGAGACCAGGGAGGCCTTGCCCTTCATATCAGCTACCTCCTTGTCGGGGAAGTTGGCCGGATCAAGCTCCAGGAAGTCGGATTCTTGGGTCACAAGGTGGGGCTTTCTCACAGAAGCTCTAGGGTTTTTCTCTCTTCTTTTCCTCTTCTCACAGGTGAAGGGAGAAGTGAGAGGAGCCAATTTCGGGTTGGACCCTAAGAAGAGCCCCTCACCCACTCACCATACCGATTAGACATGTTCAGAGCCGTTGGGGACATCTCCCCAATGGTTGCCTTGCCTTGCTTCAGAAGATAGCAGCTCTGCTGCGCATGCAGGTCAGAGAGGTTGGCGTCCAGATCGCTGGACGCCGGATCTAGTGTTGGCGTCCAGGGCTGGACGCTGACACCACCTCGACGGCCTGGGGATTGACGCCAATAGGCCTTCGGCCAGAACCCTAATTTATGCAGAAAACCATGCATACCACATATAACATGCAATGTACATATAGTATCGTATCCACACTACCATCATGCAATAAGTACATTATTTATGTTCAATATAAACACATGCACACATATTATACTATTTTAAATATCCACGTAAATACGTACATACATACTCAACACAATATACACACATAAATACGAAAAATACGACGGAAATTCGAGGGTCTTACACCTCTCCCCTTAAAGAAAACTTCGTCCTCGAAGTTAGAACGACACTACTCAAACAAAAGGGATACTTCTTCTTCATCGCATCCTCGAGCTCCCACGTAGCCTCCTCACGTGAGAAGTTCCGCCATAGAACTTTCACCGACGCGATACTCTTGTTCCGGAGATGCTGCACCTTCCGGTCAAGAATGGCTACTGGCTACTCGACATACGAAAGATCTGGCTGGATTCCACTGGCTCATGACTAATCACATGAGACGGATCTCGGACATACTTCCTGAGCATAGATACGTGGAATACCGGGTGAACGCTAGCCAAAGCTGGGGGTAAAGCTAGCTCGTACGCCACGTCGCCCAAACGTCTGAGAATCTCATATGGGCAATGAACCTAGGGCTTAGCTTGCTATGCCTGCCAAATCTGACAACTCCACGAGTAGGCGATATCTTCAAGAAGACATGATCGCCAACCTCGAACTCCAAATCCTTTCTCCTGTTGTCGGCATAACTCTTCTGCCTATCCTGTGCCGCAACAAGCCTTTTCCTGATAAGCTGAATCTTATCCGAAGTTTCCTGAACCAACTCCGGTCCGATCAACTGCCTATCACCAGTCTCCTCCCAACATAAAGGAGATCTGCAGGGCCTACCATACAACGCCTCGAATGGAGCCATTCCAATACTAGCATGAAAGCTATTGTTGTATGCGAACTCCACAAGAGGTAAATGACGCTCCCAATCATCATTCCAATCCAGAACACACGCTCTCAACATATCCTCGAGCGTCTGGATAGTCCTCTCGGACTGTCCATCGGTCTGGGGATGAAACGCCGAACTGAGCTTAAGCTCCGAACCTAACGCATCCTGAAGACCCTTCCACAATCTCGAAGTGAACCTCGGATCTCGATCCGAAATGATCGACTTCGGCACACCATGCAATCTAACGATACCACTAACATACAATCTAGCTAAACTCTCTACTGACTGCTTCTTCTTCATAGGTAAGAAATGAGCAGTCTTCGAGAATCTATCTACGACTACCCAAATCGAGTCATTGCCCCTTCTAGATCGAGGCAAACCCGATACGAAATCCATAGTGACAGCTTCCCACTTCCATACGGGGATATCCATCCTCTGCATAAGGCCGGATGGTCGCTGCCGCTCGGCTTTCACCTGCTGACATACTAGACATCTAGACACATAATCCGAAACATCCTTCTTCATGCCGGACCACCAAATGATCTCTTCAGGTCTTGATACATCTTAGTGTTACCCGGATGAATAGAGAATCGCGATCTATGAGCCTCCGCTAACACATGCTCACGGACATCTACTACATCGGGGACACAAACACGGTGCTGAAATCTAATCACACCGTCCTCATCACGAGCAATGCCCGCCTTACCCACTAACTCTAACAATCTAGGATCGGCTTTCTGCTGCTCAATCACCTCATCCAAGACTGAGGATCTAAGGGATAGCTGAGCTACAAAAGCCTGACACAACGAGGGCTCTAACTCGGTCATAGAGCACGCTGCATCCTCCAACATCTTCCAATCCTGCTGGAGCGAAGACCTCTTCCTACTAAGAGCATCCGCTACGACGTTCGCCTTTCCAGGATGATACTGAAGGTTGAAGTCATAGTCCTTCAAGAACTCAATCCATCTTCTCTGCCTCAGGTTTAATTCCTTTTGGGAGAAAAGATACCTCAAGCTCTTGTGGTCGGTAAACACCTCAAATCTGACACCATAAAGATAGTGCCTCCAGATCTTTAGTGCATGAACCACAGCTGCTAACTCCAAATCATGAGTCGGATAGTTCCTCTCATGCTCCTTCAACTGACGAGAAGCATAAGCTACTACCCTCTCTTGCTGCATGAGCACACAGCCTAAACCAATCCGAGATGCATCCGTATAAATGGCAAAGCCCTCTAGACCACTGGGCAATACCAATACCGGAGCAGAAGTAAGCTTAGCCTTCAATAGCTGAAAGCTGCGCTCACATGCCTCGGACCATACAAACTTCTCACCCTTTCTGGTCAGCCTTGTCATAGGGGCGGCGATGGATGAGAAACCCTCAATGAATCGCCGATAATAACCAGCTAACCCAAGGAAACTACGAATCTCCGAAGGAGTCTTGGGAACATCCCAATCCATAACTGCCTGGATCTTTGTTGGATCAACAGCTACACCAGCGCCGGAGATAACATGCCCGAGAAAATGAACCTCGCGCAACCAAAAATCGCACTTGCTGAATTTTGCATACAGCTTGTGCTCACGGAGAACCTCTAAGACTAACCTCAAATGTTGACGGTGCGTGGCCTCATCCGGAGAATAGACCAACACATCGTCAATAAACACAACAACAAAGCTATCTAAATACGGACTAAACACCCGGTTCATGAGATCCATGAACGCTGCAGGGGCGTTGGTCAATCCGAAGGGAAGAACTAAGAACTCATAATGTCCATAACGGGTTCTAAACGCCGTCTTGGACACATCCTCACTCCTAATCCTCAACTGATGATAACCAGATCGCAAGTCAATCTTGGAAAAGACTGATGCCTCTCGCAACTGGTCAAACAGATCATCAATGCGAGGTAAGGGATACCTGTTCTTCACAGTCACCTGGTTTAGCTTCCTATAATCGATGCACAACCGAAGTGACCCGTCTTTCTTCTTGACGAACAATACAGGTGCTCCCCAAGGGGAAACGCTAGGCGAATAAATCCCTTATCGAGCAATTCCTGCAATTGCTTCCTCAACTCGGCTAATTCTGCAGGGGCCATCCGATATGGGGCCTTCGAGATAGGAGAGGTGCCTGGAAGCAACTCAATAGTGAACTCTATCTCCCTATCCGGTGGCAATCCAGACAAGTCATCGGGAAAGACATCTGGAAAGTCCTGCACCACATCGATCTCTGCAAGAGTCAGTGACGAACTAGCATCGGGTACTAGCATAACGCTGGCAAGAAATGCGTCACAACCCTTGTTCACCATACGCATCATCTTCATGGCAGAGATGACTAACCTTCCCGCTAAGTTCTTTGGCAAGGGATGAGAGAACTCGTCCTCGCCAGGAATGCGGAAAACAATCTTCTTCTTACGACAATCTACCAGCGCATAGTGCTCCTCTAGCCAATCCAGACCAAAGATACAATCATAGTCCTTCATCTTTAGCAAGAAGAAACACCCATCTAGGAATCTATCCTCAATGCACACAGGTAATGACGGAATGCACTTCCTAGTCGATACCGTACCCGCAGGGGTGTGCACAGACAAAGGAACCTCTAACTCCTCAGATTCTATGCCGGACTCTAGGGCTAACTGCCTAGCGAACCGCTCGGAAATGAACGAGTGAGTAGCACCCGTATCAAACAAAACCCGAGCGTGCACACCGAAAAGTAAAACTGTACCTTCGGTGACATGCTCCGCCTGCTCGGCGTCCTCACGAGCTAACGCAAACACTCGAGCCGGGGCTCGAGGCCTTCCAGGTCGCCCTGTCGCTGGCGCGGCTGCCGCCACTGCTGGTACTGGCGCTCCTCGCTGAGCTCCCTGCTGAAGCCTAGGGCAGTCTTGATTTTGTGGTCGCTGCTCCCACACTTTAGGCATTTGCCCGCTATCATCCAACATTCCGTACCACCATGTGCCCTTCCGCAATGAGGGCACTCCTTCTTGTCACCAGAGGAACGTACAGAAGGTACCTGATAGTTGCTGGTTGTTGATGATTTCTGCGGTGTCTGGTACACCGTCTTCCTCTTGTCTTGCCTCTGGAAAGCTACTGCCGGCCTCTTCTGCGAAGCCTTCTTCTCCTCCAAGTATTGCTCCATCTCTCCCTCCTGTCTGCAGGCTGCGCTGAGGGCCTCGTCTAGCGTGCGGTGGTCGAACGCCACGAGCCTCATCCTCAGTGATGGTTTGAGACCCATCACGAATTTCTTGGTCTTCCTGCGCTCATCCTCCACGATGTGCGGTGCATATTTAGAGAGTTCGGAAAACCTTGCCTCGTATTCCAGGACGGTCATTGATCCTTGCGTCAGGGAAAGGAATTCTTGCTCCATCTTGTCCTGGATGTGCTCGGGGACGAACTTGGCTCGGAAGAGCCTCACGAACACGTCCCACGCCACATCTACTGCTCCGTCCTCGAAACGCGTACGCAGTAGGGAGGACCACCATACATCCGCTCTCTCCTGCAACACACCTTCATAAGCACTAACCAAAAATTTCTAACTTAGCAAGCAACATACAAGCATAACAAAACATACCTGTAGCATGTAGGTGGCTAAGGTCACCTTGTCCTCGTCAGGACACCTGATGGCTCGGAAGATTTTCTCGGTCTCCCTCATCCAGCTTTCTGCCAAAAGCGGATCACTCTCCCCCTTAAAAGAGGGTGGGGTCATCCTCTTGAATCGCTCCATGATGGAAGGTCCACCATGGTCCTGAGCTGGGGCCTGAGCCTGCTACATTAAACAACAAGCAATATACAATAAACACAATATCATACAAATAAATAACAAGCCACTTAGTTGTTTCATTAATTTACCTGGGCCTCCAACTGGGCCTGGAGTGCTGCCTGGGTGTGGGCCTGCGTCTGCATGGCTTGCACCAGACCTTGCATGAACACTCCATAATCCACTGGCGGTGGTGGGGGAAGCACAGGACCCTGTGGGGCCGGGGCCTGCTGCTCCGCCCGCTCCTCACGCCTCTGCTCGTCGTCGCGAGCTGGCGCACCTCCACGTCGTCCACGGAAGCCATGGCTATAATAAAATTCCAGCCACTAATTAGAGCTAGGTTACTAAGTTCTCTAACCATTTTCTTATCTATCTTTCACTTCTTATTAGTGTTTTCTACACATGTGGACATACTTAGCATGCAATGGGGATGATGACTTAGTTATATTCATGTGTAATCTCAACGGTCGCTCTGATACCAATCTCTGTGACGGCCCTCATTATACCGGTACGGTCACACCGACCCACGTCGATATAACGACGATACAAACAGTTGAGATACACGCGAATATACATAACAGAGTAGCGGAAGTAAAAGAGAACTATCTCCATTCATTCATCATCCACATTAAACATACATGCAGTTTGCAATTTGCAAAAAGGAACTAAAGTTCTCATAATTTAAATGCTGAAATAAGATACAAAATGTCCAATGTCCACATATTACATTCTCTTCATGATAATTCTAATATAATGTTTCAAGTACATACTATGAAGTTTACAAAAAGGGATGCACAACTCCACTAGCTAAACTCCGCGCTCGGAGTCCGTCTCCACTGTCTCCTCCACGAAGGTCTCGTCACCGTCTAAACCTGTACGCCGAAGCAAGAGTGAGTCTTAAAGACTCAGCAAGCAACACTATACATGACATTCACGTACAAGTCCTAGTGGTTTCTACATGCACATTTACAGATTTCAAACACAAGCATGCTAGTCAATGCAAGTTTTCAACCTATCATGAAGTTCTACAATTTTATACATAACGCATGCTTTCAAATTTCAAAAAAATATAACATTTACCTACCACATGGTCTCTAATCCATTCACTTATGAACTTTAACCTTATAAAGAACCAAACGTGAGAGTTATCAACATGGACACTTTACACACATGAACGGGGAGCATAGTTAGCATGGATTTCACATGTTCTTAAGCACATACATAACTTTTAACATGCTTTAGGTTGCTGATTTCACATGGTTCAAAGACTATAAACCTACACATGGAAGCTACAATGTGGCTTAGAACATAACATATGAACAATCAATCACGCCCTTTTACACACATGCTCATTAGTTGTCTCTAACATGGATTCTACACACTTTTGCACACATAACATGAGCATAATAACATGCATTTCCAAAATTTACTTGGTTTCAGATTTAGTCTCATATGGTTTCAATACACATTTACACATCTGGAATTTCACATTCCCTTTTTACACAATTTCCTCTTTTCACATGGTTACACTTTACACATACACATCCACATGTCACTTACACATTCACACATGGTCACATGCACTTACACATTACACTTTACACATATTTACACAATTTAGGTGCCGTGACACATAGTCCAAACCACCAAAGAAGGACACATTCACATCACATAACACATAGGCACCATCTAGGCAATGCAATGGTGACTCTTGGACTGCGCAGACCGGGAGAACAAGTCTCCACCCTAACCAGTGGTACTTGTCCACCTCCAGGATTTCCCCCTAATGCCCTTAGGGTCACTTGACACAATGAACCTTCTCAGGGGGACTTTTCCCTGATACAGCTCCACTGCCTTCTCGGAAGCAGTATCACATTGGCACAGTTTACACTTTTACGCATTTACCGTTTTACATATGGTTTCACGCACAACACATCTCATTTCATTCACTCTTTCACTCACCTGATCATTTCTGTTTTTTCCTAACATGATACTACAGAAATTCCAAGGTTTAACACACAATACACACATTAATCATGCTGATTTTAGATCATAACGAACCGTATTTCAATTATATGCATGAATTATCGTACTTCTCTTGAAAACACATAACTCTTTATCTACTGTTCCAATTGGCCTGAAAATTTAACCACATGCTGTTTCGGGTTCAAAATCATACTCTCAATTTTCAGATTTTTCTGAGCTAAATAGGATTTATAGAAAATCAAACACCTAATTAGCATATTATTCACAATTTAAGCTAACATGAGCCTAACACAATTAGAGATCTATCCACTTACTGTTTTGCACAAAAACCACTAACATATGCATGGATTTAGAATACAACACCATCCTAATTCATACATCTATAAATCATTTGTCACAACCTATTTTTACATGTTTTTATTTTACCGAACTACACTTATTAACAATTCCACAAGCATGCATGGATTACCAAAATTTCAGAACATACACACATGTCCCACAACTCTCTATGTATAGACCGAAATCAAGGCATTCGCATTAATCTAAATCATGAATCATGGGTTTTGCAAGATGATTTACAAGTTATTCTCACATGCTTACAAGACATCATTAGCCACATTCACCCACACAACTCACATACATCCACAACCACAATGTACCATATACATAGCTTATAGGAATACCATATATCCTCAGCGCATAAACATACCGAAATTAAATGTATAAGAGGGACAGAACAGCTCACTGTTCTGTCCTGAAGAACTAAACGGCAGTCTCTGGCCGCTGACTCAAGGTCAGCGGCATGGTCGATGGACGCCAAGGTCATCACAGGCGTCCAGGGATCTTGCCGTTTACTCAGGTCTGTGCAGAAAACACAGACCCGAGCTCAAAAACTAGGGTGAAATGGAGGGTCTAGGACTCGAAATAAATTTCATAAAAATGATAGAAACATCCTAGACTCATACGGGGACACCATGGATAGGTCACTTGCCTCTTTAAAAATCCTCCAAGAGATCTATGGCTCGAAGAAGACCTCCTTGGGCAGTCCCAAGAAGTTGCAGAAGCACCTCCAAAAACGCCTTCCTCCGGGCTCCTGGATGATCTCCTCAGCAAAGCGAGACCAGGGAGGCCTTGCCCTTCATATCAGCTACCTCCTTGTCGGGGAAGTTGGCCGGATCAAGCTCCAGGAAGTCGGATTCTTGGGTCACAAGGTGGGGCTTTCTCACAGAAGCTCTAGGGTTTTTCTCTCTTCTTTTCCTCTTCTCACCAGGTGAAGGGAGAAGTGAGAGGAGCCAATTTCGGGTTGGACCCTAAGAAGAGCCCCTCACCCACTCACCATACCGATTAGACATGTTCAGAGCCGTTGGGGACATCTCCCCAATGGTTGCCTTGCCTTGCTTCAGAAGATAGCAGCTCTGCTGCGCATGCAGGTCAGAGAGGTTGGCGTCCAGATCGCTAGACGCCGGATCTAGTGTTGGCGTCCAGGGCTGGACGCTGACACCACCTCGACGGCCTGGGGATTGACGCCAATAGGGCCTTCGGCCAGAACCCTAATTTATGCAGAAAACCATGCATACCGGACATATATACATGCAATGTACATATAGTATCGTATCCACACTACCATCATGCAATAAGTACATTATTTATGTTCAATATAAACACATGCACACGTATTTATACTATTTTAAATATCCACGTAAAATACGTACATACATACTCAACACAATATACACACATAAATACGAAAAATACGACGGAAATTCGAGGGTCTTACAGTAAATGTCCCACTGTGGCAACGTTCACTATATCGACGTGGGTTGGTATAACCGTACCGGTATAATGAGGGTCGTCACAGGGATAAACTGATCATCACAATCCACAGCTGGGGTTGTTCCAAGGTTGTTGGAGACGAAGATGGAGCTTGTTAGAATAGGAGGGAGGTGGTGGCGGAGCCAGTCATGCTGAAAGCCTATCACGACGGATTGTGGGAACGTAACAAGGATTGTCGCAACGACCATGATGGTCGCAACTCTGAAGGCACGTGAAAGTAATTGCATGGGCTGTCATGACAGCCAGGTCGGTCGCGTCAAGAATCATCAATCGATTCAAAGCGGGCAGCAATTGATCAAACGGGGCATCACTCGATTCAGAGGGCATCAATCGATACTAACGCGACTCTTAGGTATGTCGCGTCAACGTTGGTCATTAATTGGTAGCCATGGTCACCAATCGATACAAATGCGGTGCTCAGGTCCGACACATCAACGTTGGTCATCAATCGGTAGCCATGGTCACCAATCGATACTAACACGACGCTCAGGTCCGATGCATCAACGTTGGTCATCAATCGATAGCCTTGGTCACCAATCGATAGCCATGGTCATCAATTGATAGCCAAAGTCATCAGTCGATTGTCACTAACGCGTCGCCCTAAGCCATCATGTTAAAGGCAATCGATACTGTAATGTGTCAACAAGGACCGTCACATTAATTCCAATCGATTCCCATGGTCAACAATCGATGCTAACACGTCTCCATAGGCCATCACGTCAATGCCTGACTTTCAAAACCCTAGAAAATTGATAGAACAAAGACTTTTAAGTGATATTTGGACGAGGTAAGCTAGGAATTGGGCTTAATAGGCTCAAGAAAAGGCTAACAAATGGGTTCAAGAAAAGGCAACAAATGGGCTCAAGAGAGTGACCAACTAATGGGCTCAAGAAAAGGCTAACAAATGGGCTCAAGAAAAGGCAACAAATGGGCTCAAGAGAGTGACCAACTAATGGGCTCAAGAAAAGGCCAATAAATGGGCTCAAGAGAGTGACCAACTTGGGGCACACTAAGAGAACAAGAAATATGGCTCGACTCATAGGCCAGAATTGGGTGTTTACAGATTGCCCCTCCTTGGCTTTCACTTTGCAAGGGAATAGAGTGGAGGTGTCATGGAATGACAGTGAAGCAAAAGTGAAATGGAGTGGACTGAAAAGATGGGAGTCAAGGTAAAGAGACACCTGATCTGCCCAACAAGCAACAAGAATATTGTTCAAAGCCACAAGTTAGCTGCTCAAACAAGAAGCAAGGAAGACACGAGTCTGGATGAGAAGAAGAAGATAAAAGGAACGATCAACCCCTCGATTGAGAGGTACCCTAGCTAGTTGGCATGCAGGCTTCACCTTGGAGGGACATGTGCATGCCAGGCAGGTCACGATGACTCAAAATCTTGGAGCGGTTCACAACCAAAATGGATCAAAAGGAATTTGGATGAAAATTGGATAAAGAAATCCAGACAGGCGAATACTTGGTAAACTAGCAAGAGCAACTTGCTCGGAGGCAAACTTTTTGATTCAAAGTGGAATGAGATTTCTTGTACCAAATATGAAGAACAGTTGGACATTCATTAAGAACTCAATATTAGACAAGGATGAGTCATGATAGCTCAAGGAGCTACATGACACATGCTGGGCTAAAAGAAAAGAAATCATAAAATCAAATGTGAAGAAAAGAGAAAATAGAAAAATATATCAAGGATAATATTACTAAGCTGAACAAAAATAGGTCGAGAATCTTCCTACAACCACTGTGCAAGACAGAGTCCATCATCCTCAAACTTATCCAACTTAACGGCCTATCCAGTGATTAACAATGTGCACGAAGATCATCACGGTTTTTGGTGAAGGGGAACTCAGATCCCAGAGCACACTTAGAGCTAGCTGATCCTTGATAATAAGTAAGATAACATATAGTAATGCAAGAGATAGGGATACAGAAATTATACCTAAACTTACCTATGAAGCTCCATTTTTTATTTTTTTATTTTTTTAGATTTTTTGATAAATAAATAAATAAAAATGGACTGAAAGCAAGACTAATATGTACAAACAAGCCATCAACACAAGCATAGCATAGATAAGCAGACACAGTCAAAGAAAACATAGTATGTCCTATCACCACACTTCTGGGGGTCGCGATAGTGTCGCGACGTCTTTGAGGGTCGTGACCAAGTTGCGTCGCATCGGGTTGTCGCGGCAATGTTCTGTTCACTAGACCCCGAATCCAACCCCTATCTCTATCCTAAGGCCAATCCTAACACTAATAGGACCCCTAAACCTAATCCTAATACTACCTTGACCCCTAAGCACAAACTAGAGTGAGATTAGCCCATCCTAGAGCTCTATAAATAGGGGTGGAGGGCTCAAATTCGTGGCTCATCTTATCTCTCCACCACCTCTCTTACTTTTCTCTCTCTCCAAGCCATAAAAAAATATTTTGGTGCTTTCCAAGCCAACCAATCCCCCTATGGTAGTCCTCGGCTAGCAAAGTCTGCCTATGAAGAGTTATTGTGCCTCACTTTTGTCCCTGGCCACTTGAGCACCAAACATGATGGGCAGGTATGTGTTTAATTGTCTTCTAGTTCTTCTCTTTATTCTTCTTCTTCTTCTTCTTCTAGATCCTCTCAGGTTCACGCCGATACTCCAAGATCAACTGGTTGGAACCCATTATTAAAGCTCTCCCAGTAGCATCCATCAACCTTCTGTGAGAATGGAATCTAACCACTATGTTGGTGCTGGCTAAAAATAATCACAAGATTGTGCATATATGGGATAGCCTGACCGCGTTGGTGGAGTTGTGGCATCCTTAAACTCATACTTTCATCTTCCCAACATTCGAAGCACCAAACATCTATAGTAAAATGTTCATGTCACGTCCCGAGAATTACGCAGCGGATGTTATTTCGAAGAATTCGAGTCAATATCACGAGACGTGGATAGTCGGCAAATAAGCCTCTAGCTAGCACGCACTAAATGTATATCAACACAACATAATAATAGGGCCCAAATGTTGAACTCAATAAAAACTGCATTTTTAGCTTCAACTCAACTTATAAAAATTGGAAACTAGTACAAGACTGAGACTCAAATAAAAAGGAAAGTACATTCACCCCTCACTTCCTACTACATATTCTAACTCTCAAAATAAACTACGATAACTAGACTCATAATTGGGACGCTCATCACTCGGATGCATTCCCATCCTCGACTTGCTCTTCCTCTTGAACTTCATAGTCACCTAGATTGGGAAAAGGTAGGGGATGAGCAAACTAGCCCAGTAGGATTTATATCTCAATGTGCGGGCAATGATATAAGTGATTAACAATTTAGAACTAGGTAAGCACGATGAATGATGTGCATGTACGAATGAAAACTCATTAAAACATGATATATAAAACAAGCTGGATAGAGTGAACAAGATAGAATAAGATTTTTGAACAAGATGACAAGAAAGAACTAGCAATAGCTCACTTTGCACAAGCACGCAAGATTTCACTTGATGTCAATAGTTTTCAAGAAAACAAGATATCACTAGTTGCAATAAATGCAGGATGGCCATATCACAAAAGCAAGCAAGCAGGATTGCACAAGCACGATCAAGTAACACTAATCAGGCACGTAGACACCAATGTACATCAAGAAAAGATCCATCAAGAATGAACACTAGGACACGTGTATGTGGTTATGTATCTAACATTCAACAAGCAAGAAAGTACTCCCAGCGCAGATGCAATGCCAGTAATCATTATACCCCATGGTTAACAGTATATTTATGACTCTCCGTCATTGGGGCTAGACTAGAGCCCTTGGACACACTCCGTGCCCTGTCAGCCATCTCATGTAAATTTTTAAATGTAGATACCCACAGTCATAAATCATTTCCAATGAGAGTTTCAAAATGTAGCATGTGTAATGTCATGTTCACGATGATGATGAGAAGAAGTAAATAATTAAATTGAACATGATTTCATGAGAACAATGGTCAAGAGATAAATTTGGCAGTAGAACGGTACAATTCATAATTTAGTTCAATCTTTACATTAACGGCTTTAGTCTAGAGTGTAAATCACGCTCACGAGAACAAGAAGAGAAAAGAAGTGCACGCCCTTGATGTAATGTGTGGAGTAATGTACGCGTGTCAATTCACAATCCGTCGGTCTCAAACTCTCGGAAAAACACTTAACATGATGGCATGCAATGAACAATGCATTTAACTACATATGGGTTTACAAGATTTTAAGATAAAATTTATCATTTAAAGCAAGCTAGAATGGTAATAAGAGTAAATCACAAGTTTCATGTATGATCATATCATTAAGAAAGCAATTAGAATAATATTCATGTAATTAAGGATTTTTCAATGGGTTAAACACTTTTAAGCCATTAAATAGACATCATGCAATGATCAGACCCAAGACATGCAATATTTTGTAACATAATGAAAAACTGGTCAAGTAAGTAGTGTTGACACTAGTTCAGGTAGTGTTGAAACTAGTTCAGGTAGTGTTGACACAGTGCTTCAAATACAAGGCAAATAGGTCAAGTAGTGTCGACACTAGTCCAGGCAGTGTCGACACTAGAGACAGCTCCCAGAACACCTTCTGGCCAAGCTGGGATAGTGTGTCGACACTAGCCCAAGTAGTGTCGACACTAGTAGCCTTCCAGAACACCTTTTGGACAAAACTGGTCAGGTAGTGTCGACACTAGTCTAGGCAGTGTCGACACTAGAGACCTTCCCAGAACACCTTCTGGGCTCTTTTGGGACAGCAGGTCGACACTGGCACAGGCAGTGTCGACACTAGTGGCCCTTCCAGAACAAAACACATGGTCAGGTGTAACCAGAAAATATGTCTCATGCAGCGATTCGCTTCCACCTCTTATAACTCTTTAAAGAATGACATTTAGACAAAACGTTCAACATGAATGATGAATAGGACAACTAGTAGAAGATCTTTTATGTTAAGGGTTTAATCTAATTCGGTCTCAAATACCAAGAAAACATATAAAGAACAGAAAGACAAGTGTATCCCGAAACCCTAGTATCATGCAGTGACTCTCTTTCCACGCCTGTAACTCTCTAACCAAAGATTTATGGATAAAACGTCCAACATAAAAGATGATCATAACTTCAAGTAGAAAAATGTTTCTGAATAAAGTTTAGTCAAATTCGGTTTCAAATCATGTGCATAAAAAGAAGAACGGGAAAAGCCCTAACAGTGCACGACTTTGGGAAAACACTTATAACTCAAAATAAACTCATTAGAATTCGATGAAACCAGTGGGAAACGAATGTTAACTTGATTCTCTACACATTGGTGTAGGATATGTTAAGGTTTGGCCCGAGAACACCTACCTTTTGGGTTGAAGAAGTCTCGTTTTTCCAGAAAAACCCGTGTTCAGACCACTTGGAGGAGAACACTTACCACTCCGTATATACTGCATGGAATTTGGGCGTTCCACTTGGGTTAGAATGTAGACTTGACCCTCTTTCCAGGGGTATTAGCCTTGCAAGGTTTGGTTTAGGTTTGACCTACCTTTGGTCGACTTCAAGATGATGGTCTGTGAAGGTCGCAGCAGACGAAACATGGGAAGAAGAACGACTTGGTGTGGATGATCTCCTTCACCCCAGCCACCAAGAACTTCTCCATACGACCCCAGCAAGTTCTAAAACTCGTTCCTAAGGTTTGGTGAAGAGTATTTAAGCAACCATGGTGTTTTAGGAGTCCTATTATAACTAGGAAAGCTAAGTTGCGATCTTAACAGGGCAGTTTCCTATCTTTTTGAGGATTCCTTCCTCCCTTAGAGTGTGTGAGGCTTTAGGAAACCTCCCACCATAGATAGGCACGAATTTGGGTTGCCAAGAATGCATGATTGCATCCCAATTCAACTCAAATTGCCTCTTTCTAATTTCAGCCTATTTAGTGTTACGAATTTCCATGCATTTTCTAGCTTTATTTGATTATTGGGCCAATTGATGTCCATTGACCCGCTTATGATATTGGGTCATTAATATATAATGTTGGAAGTCCCTTCAACACTTTTATTTAAATTTCATTCCTTTATATATTAAAATTTCCGGGGTGCTACACCCTCCCCCACTTAAGAGAATTTGGTCCCCAAATTCATGTATAGCAAGTTATTGTACAAGTGAGGTGTACTTACTTGTGAATAGCTCCGGAAAGCTTTTGCGCATTGCTTCCTCGGTTCCCACGTGTCGTCCTCATCCATGCGTTGATTCCATCTAACCCTTACTAGTGGGATAACCTTATTCCTTAGTTGGCGCAGTTCCCGGTCCACAATCTTAATTGGCTTCTCTTGATATGTTCCGTCTTTGTTGAACTCCAGAAGCTCGTATTCTATAACATGCCATGGATCTCGTACATACTTTTTCAACATGGATATGTGGAACACATTGTGTATTCCATCCATTTGCGGTGGTAAAGCGAGACGATATGCCACTTCGCCGACTCTTTCAAGGATTTCGAAAGGCTCAACAAACCTTGGTGACAACATGCCTTTAATGCCAAAACGTCTGATCCCACGGCCTGGAGACACTTTCAAGAATACATGTTCACCCACCTGAAACTCCAAGTCTCTTCTTCTATTATCTGCATATGCCTTTTGTCTTTGTTGTGCCACTGCCATTCTTTCTCTAATAAGCTTTACCTTCTCTGTGGTTTCCCTTATCATCTCTGGTCCTAACATTTGTTTTTCGCCAACTTCATACCAGCATATTGGAGATCGGCAACTTCTGCCATAAAGTGCTTCAAACGGTGCCATCTGAATGCTAGCTTGATAGTTATTATTGTAGGCGAACTCCACAAGAGGTAAGTGTTCATGCCAGCTACCTCCAAAATCTAGGACACATGCTCTGAGTATATCTTCAATTACCTGGTTGGTTCTCTCCGTCTGTCCATCTGTTTGTAGATGGAAAGCCGTGCTAAAATTTAGTTTAGATCCCAAGGAGTAATGCAGTCCTTTCCAAAAGTGGGATGTAAACCTGGGGTCTCTATCAGACACGATAGACACTGGTACTCCATGTAATCTGACTATTTCCTTCACATATAATGCAGCCAGAACATCTACTGACCACTTATTCTTCACTGGCAAGAAGTGAGCTGACTTGGTTAAGCGGTCGACTATAACCCAGATACCATCGAATCCACCTCTAGATTTAGGTAGTCCGAAAATAAAGTCCATCCCTATACCTTCCCATTTCCATGCCAGAATTTCTAGGGGTTTGAGTTTACCTGCGGGTCGCAAGTGTTCTGCCTTGACTCTTTGACATGTTAAGCATCGGGCGACATATTCCGCCACCTCTCTCTTCATATTAGGCCACCAGAAGCTTCTTTTCAAATCTTGATACATTTTGGTAGTTCCAGGATGAATAGTATATCGGGTCTTGTGAGCCTCGTCCATAATCATTTTCTTTGTCTCTGCATGGTCGGGTACGCAGACTCGATCCCGGAACAATAGCCTTCCATCTTCAGTTAATGAGAAATCTGGCCTCTAGTCCAGATTAGCCTTAATCTCCACAAGTACCGGGTCATTGTCTTGGAGTGTTGTGATGTCCTCCAGTAGTGTTGGTTGTGCTCTAACACTAGCAACAAGGCATCCCTTCTCTTTGATGTCAGCATCAATATTTAACTTGGCGAAGTCTTCTAATAACTTCCATTCTTCTACCATTAAACTTGACATTGTGATCATTGGCTTTCTACTTAGAGCATCTGCCACAACATTTGCTTTTCCTGGATGATATTGGATCGTGAAGTCGAAGTCTTTGAGATACTCCAACCACCTCCGTTGCCTCATATTCAAGTCCTGCTGAGAAAACAGATACTTCAAGCTTTTATGGTCAGAAAACACAATGAATTTCTCACCAAATAGATAATGACGCCATATCTTCAAGGCGAAGACTACAACAGCTAGCTCCAGATCATGTACGGGATAATTGTCCTCATGCTTCTTCAATTGTCTGGACGCGTAGCATATAACTTTCCCTTCTTGCATTAGCACACAGCCAAGGCCGATCCCGGATGCATCGGTGTATACTTCAAAACTACCCCCGACAATTGGCAAGGTTAGTACGGGTGTTGAGGTAAGGTGTTCTTTCAATGCCCTGAAACTTTCTTCACATTCATTAGTCCATGCATATGGATTTTCCTTCCTGGTAAGCCTGGTTAATGGTACAACTATCTTTGAGAAATCTTTAATGAAGCGACGATAATAACCGGCTAACCCCAGAAAGCTTCTTATCTCCGACACAGTTGTCGGCCTTTCCCAATTCTTTACCGCCTCCACCTTAGATGGATCCACAGCGATTCCCTCCTTGGATATGATGTGACCAAGGAAAGATACTTCCTCCATCCAGAATTCACACTTGCTAAGTTTAGCATAGAGTTGGTTATCTCTGAGCACTTGCAGAGCAACCTTCAAGTATTCCTCATGTTCTTCTTTGGATTTGGAGTAAATAAGGATGTCATCAATGAACACCACTATGAACTGGTCCAAATAGGGCCTATAAATATTGTTCATAAGTTGCATGAAGGCCGCTGGAGCATTGGTTAAACCAAACGGCATGACTACGAACTCGTAGTGACCATATCTACTCCAGAATGCAAACTTGTGAATATCCTCTTCCTTTATTCTCAGTTGGTGGTAGCCCGACCTCAGATCTATCTTGGAGAAAAATTGTGCGCCAGAGATCTGATCAAATAGTTCATCGATGTGGGGCAGTGGATACTTGTTCTTTATTGTCAACTGGTTCAACTGACGGTAGTCAATGCAAAGCCTCATTGATCCGTCCTTCTTTCTGACGAATAGTACTGGCGCTCCCCACGGGGATGCACTAGGCCTGATAAAACCTTGATCTAGCAGTTCTTGGATCTGCCTCTTCAACTCCTGCAATTCAACAGGGGACATGCGATACGGGGCCTTTGAAACAGGGGCTGCCCCATGGAGTAACTCAATGGTGAAGTTTACCTCCCGTTCAGGTGGTATACCAGGCAATTCCTTTGGAAATACATCAGGATATTCCCTGGCTATTGGAATGTCTTCTAAGGTCGGTTTCTTCTTTTCAGTAGCCAAGACGGAAACTAGGAAAGCATTGCAACCCTGGTTGATCAGCTTAGAAGCCTTCAAGGAGGATATCAAGATAGGATGTTTGTGATAACGGGTGCCAAGTAGTGATAGAGTTGGAAGGTTTGATCTTTTAAAAGTAACCCTCCTATGGCGACAGTTTACATCGACATCATATTCAATTAGCCAATCGACACCCAGAATGGCATCATAACCCTTCATGTCTAAACAGATAAGGTCGGCAGGGAGATTGTGTCCTCCAATTATAGTTTCACATTTTGGCAAGTAGTGGGTGAGTTCAGATTCTGAGCCTAACGGAGAGGCTACAGTGATCTTGGATTTCAAGGGTACAGGTTTGACAGGTAAAGTTGCAGCAAATGTGGTGGAAATAAAAGAATATGCAGCTCCCGTATCAATAAGCACAAATGCGGGTTGAGAGTGTATGGAAATGTACCTTCCACCATACCCCCTTCCTCGGGTAGATCAGCTTCTATGACCGCATTAAGGCGTCCCTGACGCCGTGGTACATTCTGGGCTCTCCTGGGCTGGTCCTTCAGCATAGGACAATCTGGAATACGGTGGTCACGACCACCACATCTCAAGCATGCCCCGAGCTTCTTCCAGCATTCCTCAGCTCGGTGTCCTGGTTTATCACAGAACTTGCAGTTTTCAGACAACTGCCTACCTTCCACTTTGACTCTTTTGTCTCCCGCAGCATCTCTTCCAGCAATTTGGCCTCTTGTTGTTGCTGTTAAAGTTGTTATTGTTGCTACGAAACGTTGGAACAGTGTTAGGTGCTCCCTTCTTGACAATGACCGGCTTAGAGTTGTCCTTGCCCCTCATGCTCTCTACTTTGGCCATGGTGTCCTCCACTAGCTGAGCTCTTTGGACCATCTCAGTGTAAGTTTGAATGTTGTGTGGTCCGAGCCTTTCAATGAACATGGGCCTGAGTCCATCCATGAAACGGTTGGCTTTCAGCCTTTCTGTGCCCACAAGATGTGGGGCATACACTGCCAGACGAGCAAACTGAGCTTCATACTCAGCCACAGACATGCTCTTTTGTTTTAGTGCAGCAAACTCTGCTGCCTTCTTCTCCTTCACTCTCTTAGAGAAATATTTTCCCCGAAATATCTCCAGGAATCCGGCCCACTCTAGTTCAGCTACGTTTGGCAGGTGGGCCGACGTGGCCTTCCACCATGCTCGAGCATCCTTGGTAAATTGAAAAATGGCCAGTACCACTTTCTCCCTGTTGTTGCATTGCATTACTTGGAAAATCCTTTCAATTTCCTATTGCCAATTTTCTGCTTCATCTGGGTCAGGGGATCCAGAGAAACGAGGAGGGTTTTGACTCCTAAAATTTCGGTGCAGATCACCGGCTCCATTCCTTGCAGCTGCAGCCTGATTTCCAGCCTGAACTACATTTTGCAGAGCCTGAGTAAGTCCAGCCACAGTGTCTTGCATAGCTTGCCACTGGATGCGAGCCATTGCAGTTGTGTGAGAGTGTTATGAGGATTCCTGAGAAAAAGGATGGAAACCAATTAATGTCTCTAGATACATTATAAGAGTCAATAGGTAGGAGTGTTTAATTCTTTCTAACCTATTCCTAGTGTCTACCCATTCTCACCAGGTATCGTATTTAATTTCCATGACCTAGGTTCCATAGGTATATCCTATTCCTAAGACAAATCCTATTTGATATTCCTAGGCTCTGATACCACTAAACTGTCACGTCCCGAGAATTACACAGCGGATGTTATTTTGAAGAATTCGAGTCGATATCACGAGACGTGGACAGACGGCAAATAAGCCTCTAGCTAGCACGCACTAAATGTATATCAACACAACATAATAATAGGGCCCAAATGTTGAACTCAATAAAAACTGCATTTTTAGCTTCAACTCAACTTGTAAAAATTGGAAACTAGTACAAGACTGTGACTCAAATAAAAAGGAAAGTACATTCACCCCTCACTTCCTACTACATGTTCTAACTCTCAAAATAAACTACGATAACTAGACTCATAATTGGGACGCTCATCACTCGGATGCATTCCCATCCTCGACTTGCCCTTCCTCTTGAACTTCATAGTCACCAAGATTGGGAAAAGGTAGGGGATGAGCAAACTAGCCCAGTAGGATTTATATCTCAATATGCGGGCAATGATATAAGTGATTAACATTTTAGAACTAGGTAAGCACGATGAATGATGTGCATGTACGAATGAAAACTCATTAAAACATGATATATAAAACAAGCTGGATAGAATGAACAAGATAGAATAAGATTTTTGAACAAGATGACAAGAAAGAACTAGCAATAGCTCACTTTGCACAAGCACGCAAGATTTCACTTGATGTCAATAGTTTTCAAGAAAACAAAATATCACTAGTCGCAATAAATGCAGGATGGCCATATCACGCAAGCAACCAAGCAGGATTGCACAAGCATGATCAAGTAACACTAATCAGGCACGTAGACACCAATGTACACCAAGAAAAGATCCATCAAGAATGTACGCTAGGACACGTGTATGTGGTTATGTATCTAACATTCAACAAGCAAGAAAGTACTCCCAGCGCAGATGCAACGCCAGTAATCATTATACCCCATGGTTAACAGTATATTTATGACTCTCCATCATTGGGGCTAGACTGGAGCCCTTGGACACACTCCGTGCCCTGTCAGCCATCTCATGTAAATTTTTAAATGTAGATACCCACAGTCATAAATCATGGCCAATGAGAGTTTCAAAATGTAGCATGTGTAATGTCATGTTCACGATGATGATGAGAAGAAGTAAATAATTAAATTGAACATGATTTCATGAGAACAATGGTCAAGAGATAAATTTGGCAGTAGAACGGTACAATTCATAATTTAGTTCAATCTTTACATTAACGGCTTTAGTCAAGAGTGTAAATCACGCTCACGAGAACAAGAAGAGAAAAGAAGTGCACGCCCTTGATGTAAAGTGTGGAGTAATGTATGCGTGTCAATTCACAATCCGTCAGTCTCAAACTCTCGGAAAAACACTTAACATGATGGCATGCAATGAACAATGCATTTAACTACATATGGGTTTACAAGATTTTAAGATAAAATTTATCATTTAAAGCAAGCTAGAATGGTAACAAGAGTAAATCACAAGTTTCATGTATGATCATATCATTAAGAAAGCAATTAGAATAATATTCATGTAATTAAGGATTTTTCAATGGGTTAAACACTTTTAAGCCATTAAATAGACATCATGCAATGATCAGACCCAAGACATGCAATATTTTGCAAAATAATGAAAAACTGGTCAAGTAAGTAGTGTTGACACTAGTTCAGGTAGTGTTGAAACCAGTTCAGGTAGTGTTGACACAGTGCTTCAAATACAAGGCAAAAAGGTCAAGTAGTGTCGACACTAGTCCAGGCAGTGTCGACACTAGAGACAGCTCCCAGAACACCTTTTGGCCAAGCTGGGACAGTGTGTCGACACTAGCCCAAGTAGTGTCGACACTAGTAGCCTTCCAGAACACCTTTTGGACAAAACTGGTCAGGTAGTGTCGACACTAGTCCAGGCAGTGTCGACACTAGAGACCTTCCCAAAACACCCTCTGGGCTGTTTTGGGACAGCAGGTCGACACTAGCACAGGTAGTGTCGACACTAGTGGCCCTTCCAGAACAAAACACATGGTCAGGTGTAACCAGAAAACATGTCTCATGCAGCGATTCACTTCCACCTCTTCTAACTCTCTAAAAAATGACATTTAGACAAAATGTTTAACATAAAAGATGAAAATGACAACTAGTAGAAGAACTTTTATGTTAAGGGTTTGATCTAATTCGGTCTCGAATCCCGAGAAAACATATGAAGAATAGAAAGTCAAGTGTAGCCCGAAACCCCAGTATCATGCAGTGACTCTCTTTCCACACCTGTAACTCTCTAACCAAAGACTTTTGAACAAAAGTTCAACATAAAATATGATCATAACTTCAATTAGAAAAACTTTCATGAAGAAAGTTTAGTCAAATTCGGTTTCAAATCACATACATAAAAAGAAGAACGGGAAAAGCCCTAACAGTGCACGACTTTGGGAAAACACTTATAACTCAAAATAAACTCATTAGAATTCGATGAAACCAGTGGGAAACGAATGTTAACTTGATGCTCTACACATTGGTATAGGATATGTTAAGGTTTGGCTCGAGAAAACCAACCTTTTGGGTTGAAGAAGTCTCGTTTTTCCAGAAAAACCCGTGTTCAGACCACTTGGAGGAGAACGCTTACCACTCCGTATATACTGCATGGAATTTGGGCGTTCCACTTGGGTTAGAACGTAGACTTGACCCTCTTTCCAGGGGTATAAGTCTTGCAAGGTTTGGTTTAGGTTTGACCTACCTTTGGTCGACTTCAAGATGATGGTCTGTGCAGGTCGCAGCAGACGAAACAGGGGAAGAAGAACGACTTGGTATGGATGATCTCCTTCACCCCAGCCACCAAGAACTTCTCCACACGACCCCAGCAAGTTCTGAAACTCATTGCTAAGGTTTGGTGAAGAGTATTTAAGCAACCATGGTGTTTTAGGAGTCCTATTATAACTAGGAAAGCTAAGTTGCGATCTTAACAGGGCAGTTTCCTATCTTTTTGAGGATTCCTTCCTCCCTTAGAGTGTGCGAGGCTTTAGGAAACCTCCCTCTATAGATAGGCACGAATTTGGGTTGCCAAGAATGCATTATTGCATCCCAATTCAACTCAAATTGTCTCTTTCTAATTTCAGCCTATTTAGTGTTACGAATTTCCATGCATTTTCTAGCTTTATTTGATTATTGGGCCAATTGATGTCCATTGACCCGCTTATGATATTGGGTCATTAATATATAATGTTGGAAGTCCCTTCAACACTTTTATTTAAATTTCATTCCTTTATATATTAAAATTTCCGGGGTGCTACAGTTCAAACCACAGACACGATGATTTAAGGTGGTTCAGAGTACACAACTTGTGTATCATACGTCCACCGTCCACACACACACGCAGAAAGAGCTGCTTATAAGCAAGTTCACTCTACAACACACACACGCACGTTGTCTGATGCAAACACGCAATCAAAACAACTAGCCACACGTGAATCAAGCACAAGGGTTGCTTGAATCACAACCACACACACAGATGTATGAGAGATATGAAAAGATAGGAGTTCTAAGGTGAAAGAACAAATCCCAATGAAGAACTCTTGTCGCTGGTCGTCCAGAAGAACTCCAAGCTTGTCTTTGATGATCCTCAAACGACGTAGAAGCTTGAACAGTGGATGAACCGTCTTCAACTCTGCTCGGAAGATGGATCTTCTTCGCTTTGGACAGAGGGTTGAAGCAGAGCAGCAGGGAGAAGCTTTCTCTCTTGGGTTTTGCTTAGGGTTTTGGTATGGTGGCTTCTTACTGCGGAAATAGCTTCATATGACCTTTATATAAGGGTGTCCAAACATGGAGAGTCGTTGTGACGGACCGGGGTATTTATGCCCATTAAGGCTCCATATCCAGATCCGCCTCCTGCGAACGCACCGAAGTGTCGCAAGGGATATCTCACACACGAGTCCAGTAAGAGTACAAAAAGACAAACCACAAGAATATAAGACACAAGAAAGTACATGTGCTCATATTTGTTTAAAAAATTGTACAACTGTCCCATTACATTAATACATGTCCAATTAAAAGAGTACAACTACCTGGGGCATACCCCGAGGGAGCACAAGCTCACAGAACACTAACTACTAAACTACTGCTGGTGGTACAAGTCTGACACAACGCCGCTGCAAGCCAAACACACGGCAAGCCCTGAAAAGAACTGTAGGGGAGTGAGCCTCAACAAGTCACTGGCTCAGTAGGGGCTACCCAAAACAACACCGTAACCACAGACACCTCGACCCCAATGGGTCTCACTGGCAACAACAATAGCCAAACCATTTCATGCTCACATCATGACAATAAATAACAATTAAACATGCTTACGATAATAAACATAACGACCTCAGAAGAAAAGTAGGACTACAGGACTAACATAATATCATTAGTCAGCCCAACAACCAAAGTGCCTAAACCACAGTCACACTGGCACACTGCTACAACAACGGGTTGTCTAAATTATAAGCCACACAGGCAAGTCATTGCCCAGGCTACAAGCTTCACAGGCGAACCTCAAACACTTGAGTAACAGGACCGCTAACAAAGAGTTGGTCCTTTATACTCCAAACTGTTGGGTTGAATGTCTAATTCATATCATTTCCCTCCTATTTTGATAATGACAAGAAGTGTTCTTAAAGCAATTTAATTGGAACATGTCAAAAGCATCATACCTGAAAGTCATGCTCAAAAAGCATTTTTCAAACCACATTTATCATTTGTGGTAATGATAAATCATTTAACTAATGATATATGTGTTTATTTTTCAGGTACAAACTTTTATGCAAAAGATGTGTCGACACACCCATCAATGGTGTCGACACATCAACACAGACTCAAAGAGAAATTGTGCAAAAATGTCAAGAGTGTGTCGACACATGTCAAGAGTGTGTCGACACGAGTGGCAGTTTTCCAGAGATCAAGGGTACCCAGGTCGACACACTCCCAGGGCAGGTCGACACTAGACCCAGTTCCCAGAACAGCCAGTTTGAGGAATTGGGACAGCAGGTCGACACTAGACCCAGTTCCCAGAACAGCCAGTTTGAGGAATTGGGACAGCAGGTCGACACACTCAAGAGCAGGTCGACACAGGACCTTTCTCCCAGAACAGATTTTTCTGTCTTTGGGACAGTGTGTCGACACAACCACCAGGGCAGGTCGACACACTACGGAAACTTTTCATCCTAAGAGCTAATGGCTGCCACGTGTCCTTCTAGGGCGATCAGAATCTTCCTTGGGAAGCGTGCCCTTGTACCCCAAAAGGGTATCTTTGGAATCCTAAGGGTATAAAAGGCTCCTTTTGGCCTCCCTTCGAAAAAGAGAGACCCAACTAACCTCTTAGAGTCTCCTGAAAAATTCCTGGCGGCCATAAGAGTTCGTGTCTCCCTCCTCTGCCTTCCTGGAGTCTCCTGAACACCTCTTCTCACCAATTCAAGGTGTGAGAATTGTGGTTTGATCTTTAAAGAAGCCTCTGAAGCATCTCAAGGAAGCAGATCAGGTAGAAGCCATCGTTGGAGAAGAATTCAAGGAAGGTCCAACCTCCCAGATTGCAGAGCATCGTCTTGGACTTCATGTTTACAAGCTTCTTCCCAATTCAAGCTTCTACAAGGGAGTACACTTGAAGAACGAAGCCATTCAATACATTTTACTTTACTTCTGTTCTTCTGAGATATCTCTTGAGATTATGCAAGTGCTTCTGCATAATTCTCATTAGTGTTCTCAAATTTCGACTAGATCTGTTGCTAGGAGATCTTGTCTTAAGTTGGTGTCTAGCAAGTCTATGTGTGAGCCTTGTGCTCAGATTGTTGTGAGCCGGTGTGCTCAGTGTTGAGTTGTCAAACTCAAGTGTGTGTTGAGCAGTCTTGCTCAGTTGTTCTAGAGTAGTCTTGCTCTAGAAGTGGTGTGAGTTGTAAGCTCTTCAGTGTTGGAGTTGTCAGGCTCCAGTGGGTGTGTTACCCAGTTGTGTTAGTGAATCCTCACGGGTTGTGAGGGGTGGATGTAGGAATCACATGGGTGATTTCCGAACCACCTAAAAATCCTTGTGCATTTGTGTTCTGTGGTTTGACTGATTCATCCGCTAGATGCTTGCATAGGACTCGTTTCTAATTCACTTAATCAACTTGATTCTCATCTAAGTTTTTCAACTCACTCCAATCTAATCAGATCAGTAGCTTTTCACTGATATTATTGCCTCTGATTCTAAATAGTTTTAAAATTATTTAAGCTTCCGCAAAAGTGGCTAAGATCTATTCATCCCCCCCCCTTCTAGATCTTTTCCACACATTTATTTCGATCCTTCAATTGGTATCAGAGCGGGTTTATATCGATCTGATTTGAACTGAGCAGCTTTTGTTTCTGAGTATTGAGTGTTTGTTTGTCTGTCTGTCTGGTTGTTTGTTTGCCTGCTTGCTCAACTACTTCTCCTTGCATTTACTTAAGTGTCATGGACTCAAAGGGTTTTATAGCTGAGGGCCATTCCATAAATAGGCCACCATTCTTTAATGGTTTGGACTATTCTTATTGGAAGAACAGAATGCAAGTATTCTTAAGGGCCCAGAACTATGAGATCTGGAAAGTAGTTGAGGCTGGTCCCTATGAAAACCAGGGTGAGGAAGAAACCTGGACGAGGGAGCAAATTAGGAGAGCTACATTGAATTACAGTGCCATGAACATGATTCAATGTGCTGTCCATCCCAAGGAGTATTCGAGAATCTCTATGTGTAAATCTGCCAAAGAGATGTGGGATAAACTCGAACTACTCTATGAGGGAACATCTCAGGTCAAGGAGACCAAGGCAAATATATTAGTTTCAGAATATGAACTTTTCATGATGAAATCTAATGAATCTATTTCTGAAATGTTTGCCAGATTTATGGTGATTGTCAATGGACTCAAGGCTTTGGGTAAGGAGTATACTGATGCAGATTTGGTAAGAAAAATTTTGCGTTCACTTTCTTCAATTTGGCATACCAAGGCCACTGTTATTGAAGATTCAAAAGATTTATCCAAAATGTCTTTGGATGAATTGATTGGATCTTTAATGACGTATGAAATAAACTTAAGAAGAAATGAAGATCTTATCATTAAGACCAAGCCTATGGCACTCAAAGCCTCTTCAAGCAACAAAGATAAAAATCAGGATAAAACAAGTTCTGAAGAGTCTGAGTCAAATGAGGATGAGATTGCCCTCATGACCAGACAATTCAGGAAATTCTTGAAATATAGGAAAGGGAAAATGACTGGGAAAAAGAAATTTCCCCCAGGTAAGAAGAATATTTCCTCTTCCAATTTCAATAAGAATCATAAACCTGATGAGAATATTATCTGTTACAGGTGCAACAAGCCAGGACACATGAAGGGAGAGTGTCCTGAGAACAAAAAGGAAAAGCACAAAAGATTCCAGAAATACAAGAAGCCCAAGGCCATGGTAGCCACTTGGTCTGATGAAGACACAAGTGAGGAAGAAGAAGAGAAGAAGTCCTCCAAGCTCAGAGAGTGAGGAAGTTTGCTTCATGGCCAACAGCACAGATGGAAAGGTAAATACTTCCTTTGAAGATTATAGTGTTGAAGATTGGCAGGATGTGTATGCTGAATTGGTAGAAAGATACTCTGAAATGAGAAAAGAAAACAAACACATCAAAAAGAAAATTGAAAATCTTTACCATAACCAATCTTCAAACAATAGAACCTGTGAACTGGAATCTGAAGTAACAGAATTGCTTGAAGAAAAAGAAAATTTACTGAACCAAATTGATGAATTAAAGCTTGCTTCTCAGAAGGCCTCCCAAGACTTCAGAAATTTAAATGAAAAGCTGGAAATTGAAAAACAAGAAAAACAACAGAAAATCGAAGAAATTGAAATTCTTAAAAACCAGCTAAAGGAAAAGGAGGAGGTTATCCAAACCTTCACAAAAGGCCAAGATAACCTAGAGGCATTGCTAGGATCCAACAAGACAACCACATCTCATGGATTGGGATTCAACAAAAAGAAATCAACAAAAGATAAATCTGGTGAGAAAAAGGGAAAAGCACCATTAATCAACTTTGTTAAAGGTCCCAATCTGGAAAACACTGAAATCCAACAAACAGCAAACAAAACCCCAAACAAAAACCCAAACAAAACTCAAAACAAATCAAAATTCAAAAACAAAAGAAGACTGTCAGGTCGACACAGTCCCCTGACAGGTCGACCTGTTCAACACCAAAAACCATAATCAACTCAACTAAAAATTCAAATAAAAATCCATGAGAAATAAGAAAATTGGGGAAAATGGTATGAAAATCCCTGTTGGATCCAAATTTCTGGATGTACCAACACAATCCATGGATTCCACCTCCTTCTATGAACTCAAATTTTCAAATGAAAAACTCCCCTCCTACCAAAAACAAAGATCTTGGTGCTTTCATTCCTAAAAGAAAGAACAAACAGAAAAATGCTGAAAACACCAAAGTAACAAAACAAAAATCTAAAACAAATCAAATTTGGGTGAGAAAGGATTTGCTGTCTATGTTAAATCATTCTGATGGTCCCAACTCTGTTTGGGTACCAAAATCTTCTCTCCACTGATCTTGTTGCAGGGAAGTCGTGCACCCAACACAAATGTATGGTTTCTTGACAGTGGGTGTTCACGACATATGACTGGAGATAGAGCCAAATTCTCATTCCTGCTTGAAAAGGAGGGAGGGTCAGTCACCTTTGGAGGTAAAAATAAAGGAAAGATCATTGGATCTGGTAAGGTTGGTCAAACTTCTTCAAACTCTGTAGATAATGTCTTGTTAGTTGATGGACTTGACTATAATTTGCTCAGTATCAGCCAACTATGTGACAAAGGTCACAAAGTTGTGTTTGAATCTGATTTTTGCAAGATAATAGATTCATCAACTGATAAAATCAAATTCTTTGGAAAAAGAGAAAACAATGTCTACATGATCAACCTTAATAAAAACTTTTCTGAAAATCTTTGTTTTGTTGCAAATAAAGATGAAATTGCATGGACTTGGCACAAAAGACTTGGCCATGCAAGCTTCAGAACAATGAATAAGTTGTTAAGATTGAATTTGGTTAAAGGTCTTCCTGAATCCTTTTCTAGTGTTGAAGGTCAAATTTGTGGGATCTGTGCTAAAGGAAAACAAACTAGAAAATCCTTTAAAGTCTTCAATGATGTACTCACATCTAAGCCACTAGAACTTCTTCACATGGACCTCTTTGGGCCAACAAGAGTTCTAAGCTTGAGTGGCAAAAGATATGGATTTGTAATCATTGATGACTTTACTAGATTTACCTGGGTTATTTTTCTATCTCACAAAAGTGATGCATGCCTTGAATTCAGGAACTTTTGTACCACTGTCTTAACCACTTATCCATATAAAATCAAAAACATCTTAACTGATCATGGGGGTGAATTTGAAAACACATCCTTTTCTGATTTTTGTGCTGAATTTCAGATATTCCACAAGTTTTCTTCACCAAGAACTCCAGAACAAAATGGAGTTGTGGAAAGAAAGAACAGAACTCTTGTGGAAATGGCTAGAACCATGCTTCTTGAGAGTAACTTGCCCAAATCCTTCTGGGCTGAAGCTGTGAACACAGCAAATCACATACTCAATAGAGCATTGGTCAGACCAAAAATCAAGAAAACCCCCTATGAATTATTGAAAAACAAAAAGCCAACTGTTTCCTATTTTAAAGTCTTTGGGTGCAAATGCTATGTACACAATAATAACAAAGAAAACCTTGACAAGTTTGATGCTAAGAGTCAGGAAGCTATCTTCCTTGGCTATTCTGAAGTGTCAAGGGCCTTCAAAGTGTACATAATGAAAACCAAATCTATTGAAGAATCTCCACATGTTATTTTTAATGAAAACTCCTTTTCCACTAATGATTCTAAATCTTGCAGGGAAAAACAAGACAATGAAGAGGATGACCTCATTGTGGATTCTTCACCAACCGTTGAGGAGAGTAATAACATTGAAGAAAACCTGAACAACAACTCACAATCTCCAAATGGTTCAGGTAATACTGATTCAGAAGTGGGTACCTCTCAACAGGTAATTTCTGAACCTCGATTTCTAAGAGATCACCCATTAGACAGTGTAGTTGGCAATCTAAATGATAGAGTTAGGACCAGATCATCCTTTTTGCAAAACATTGAAGAAGACTCACTAGCTCTAATTTCCCAAATTGAACCCAAGTCAATTGATGAAGCCTTATCCAGTTCTGATTGGATTAATGCTATGCATGATGAACTTCATCAATTTGAAAGAAATCAAGTGTGGGAATTAGTGCCTAGACCTAGTGACCAAACAGTGATTGGCACTAGATGGGTTTTCAGAAATAAATTGAATGAAGCTGGTCAAGTAATAAGAAACAAAGCTAGGCTAGTTGCAAAGGGGTATAACCAAGAATTTGGAATTGACTTTGAAGAATCTTATGCCCCTGTAGCTAGACTAGAAGCTGTGAGAATTTTCCTTGCTTTTGCATCCTCCATGAAATTCAAAGTCTTTCAAATGGATGTTAAAAGTGCATTTCTAAATGGATATATAAAGGAAAATGTGTTTGTTGAACAACCTCCTGGATTTGATAATGAAAAATATCCTAACCATGTTTTCAAGCTTAATAAGGCACTCTATGGTCTTAAACAAGCTCCAAGAGCTTGGTATGATCGTTTGAGTTCCTTTTTACTTGAAAAAGGATATTCTAGAGGTAATGTTGATCAAACATTGTTCACAAAAACAGTAAAAAATCAAATAATTGTGGTCCAAATTTATGTTGATGACATAATTTTTGGCTCCACCAATAAAGGCCTTTGCACTGAATTTTCAAATCAAATGCAGAATGAATTTGAAATGAGCTTAATGGGAGACTTAACATTCTTTTTGGGGTTGCAGGTTAACCAAACGAATGAAGGTATCTTCATCAGTCAAACCAAATATGTCAAGGAGCTACTGAAAAGGTTTGACTATCAGAACCTTAAACATTCAAGCACACCCATTGCAATAAATGCTAAGCTAGAAGAAGACCCATCTGGTAAGTCAGTAGATCCAAAGACCTACAGAGGTATGATTGGCTCTCTGCTCTACCTTACTACTTCTAGACCTGACATTCAGTTTTGTGTGTGCTTATGTGCTAGATTCCAATCAAATCCTAAAGAAAGTCATATGCTTGCTGTGAAAAGAATTTTTAAATATCTTGTTGGAACATGTGACTTAGGAATTTGGTATCCTGCTGGTTGCAAGTTAGAATTGTTTGCCTATTGTGATGCTGATTATGCTGGGTGTAAGTTAGATAGAAAAAGCACAAGTGGCTTGTGTGTATTTCTAGGTGGGTGCCTTATTTCTTGGGCTTCTAAGAAGCAACATTCAGTGGCTCTGTCAACAGCAGAAGCTGAATATGTTGCAGCAGGTAGATGTGGAACTCAGATTCTCTGGGTGAAACATCAACTTCTTGATTACAACCAAGATTTAGGGTGTGTACCCATCCTATGTGATAACACAAGTGCAATCAATCTTTCTAAAAACCCCATTCAGCATTCTAGAACAAAACACATTGAAATCAGGCATCATTTCTTGAGAGATGAGGTTGCAAAGAAATCTTTTGAACTCCATTTTATTGAAACTGAAAAACAAATTGCAGACATATTCACAAAACCCCTTCCTGAAAATAGATTCTCATCTTTAAGGAGAGAACTTGGTCTTTGTAAATGTCCATCCTTCTGATCTCTCTTAAAGTTTGGGTTGAATGTATGCTTTGTCTAAGGGGGAGTTCTTTGTATTTCATAACTCCTTGCTTCCTCAAGCTACATTGCTCATATCTCTCTCTATTCCAATTCCATTTCCCTTTTTACAATAAATTCTTCACTTCTGATTGTGTTGAAACTTCTTGGTATATCAAATAGTGATTTGGAGAAGGACAGGCTATGCTTGTCTAGACACTTTCACTATGCGTGAGAACATATCTCCGCCAAGTACTAAGAAGTCAATATGCAATAGTTGAGGGGGAGCTTTTATTGTTCAAAGAGAATGTCTTTTCTGATTTCAAAACTTGCACAGTTTTAACCTTCATTTCTTTCTGATAATGAATTCTTCAACTCTTATTGTATTGAAATCTCTTGGTATATCAAATGGTGACTTGGAGAAGGACAGGTTATGCTTGTCTGGACACTTTCACTATGCGAGAGTATATGTCTCCGCCAAGTACCAAGAAATGAATATACAATTGTTGAGAAGAAATCTTTGTTATCCAAAAAGAAACATTCTTTCTGATTTCAAAAAATGCATATCTTTATTTTGATGAAAAATGATTGAAATCATCATCTCAGGGGGAGCTAGAAAATTCACAAGTCATCTTTTTGCAAATTTCAAAACCCTTCTTGCATTTCATCAATTCCTTGCATGATGTCCTCATTCTAAATTCTAGAGTCTCAAAGTGAACCTTGAGTGATACATTATATTTTTTACTAATCAACTTTCCACTATGTCTCTCAATCCACAGAAACTCAGATCTCTTCCTAAACTAAATTACAATTTGTGTCTTGAACTTAAAACATTTCCTTGTTTGCAACTGATGGCTGGATGTATTTGAATTCTATCTTACAAACTCTCCAAAATCTTGTAAAATTCAACAGAGCAATGACATCTGTGCTGAGAAACTGCACACCTTCACAATGAATGAAGTGCTATGCATGTCATGAGGCATTATTGTTAACTCTGTTCAAAGGGGATCCAAATTGAAAATAACCTCAAAATTTAAGCAATTATGTGCTATGCTTTTTGATGATGACTGAGTAACTGGAAATATTGGCGTCTAAAAAACGTATATTTTCATGTCAAAAGGTCATCATTTACCCCTTTGAGACTTGACAATGACTAAATCTTGAGTATCCAGGGACTATGGTGTGTAAAAAGCACTAGTACTTGAGTGAAAGAGATTTACATCATTTGATAGTTTGTTAAAAGAACAAAAATATGAAAATTATTGGAGATTTGTTTAGAAAGAATCATCTTCCTCCTTCATCAAGTTGTTCTTTAAGTTTGTGTTTTACTTTCAACACAACTGTGTTTAGTCTAGATGATATCTTTAATTCTTGAAAATTGAGAAACATGGCAGATTTTGGTTGATTGTAAGATACATTATATCCCTCAATTTATCATTTTGTTGATTCAAGTCTTGGAATGCTAATATCCTGTTGGAAATTGTATGAAATACTTGAACTGTAATGAATTTTTGCAAAATACAGCAAATGAATTTTTAGGCCTCTTAAAAATCCTTCAAATGATAATTCCTCTCATTATTTATCATTATAAAGATGTCCCCAAATTTCTCAAAAATTTCCTCTCAAAAATTCTCATTTCTCTCAAAGGCTGTGTCGACACAATCCTCTCTCGTGTCGACACATAATTCCAGTCAGGTCGACACACCCTTCCTCATGTGTCGACACTGCCTTCTTGCCAGAACCTTTTCAAATCTTTCGGGTTCACCTTAAACCCTTGTTGTTCCTGCGGGGCAGTGTACCTCTGCATCCCTTTTTGGGCATCAGGTCGACCCGACGGCCAAACTCTCACCATTCCGGCAAGAAATTTTCACCATCTCTCTCTAATCTTCAATCACCTCACCAATCTTCCATCTCCTCTCTGACATTCCACTCCTTCCTTGCACCATGGTCCGCAAGTTGGGTCCCCGCCGTGGCGCAAGGTCTCAGGCTTCTTCAAGGCAGGTTCCGGCACAGGTTCCGGTTGAACAGATTGAAAGAAGAACCAAGCGAAGAAATGATCCTGCAGAGCTTCCAGGATCCTCTTCTGCACCTCTCAGAGCTTCAAAGAGAGGTAGGACCTCCAATGCTGGCAGAGGTAGACAAAGTTCAAACCCTAGATCAGATATTTCGGGCGATTCCTCTGACCATCCTGAGGAATCATCTTCGTCTTCCTCTACTGAGTCTCAAGAGGATATACCCTCAGAATCCGTCAGTGCTGCCAAACTGATTTTGAAGCCTAGAATTCTTGACCTTTCTGACACCCAATTAGCAGACTCTCTCCCTGAAATTCAAACCTATTTCTCCTTTCAATCTTGGATACCTTTTATTTCTGAATTTCAAGTATGCTATCCAAGGTTAGTTAGAGAGTTCTACAAAAACCTCACCTGCACAGAAGAAGGTTTTAAATCCAAAGTCAAGGGGATAGAGATAGACATGCCAACTGACGTAGCAGCCTCCATTTTCAAAGTGCCAGATGAAGGGGCTGACTACCATGAATTTGAATTTGACTTACATGAAGCCTACTCAATCTTGACAGGCCATCCTGCAGATCCATCAGATGCCAAACAAACCTATGTGACAAGGTTTAATGCCAACTCATTTCCACCTGTGTTAAGGGTAATTCACCACATCTTGACAACCATAGTTACCCCTCAAGGTGGTGGGCGGGATAGACTGACAGATATCCAGAGATTCATACTCTATTGCATGGTCAAAGATATCAAGGTCAACCTTCATGTGATTCTTTATCAAATCATTTCTGAAACTACAAGAACAGACTTGAAGAGATCACTTCCTTATGGAGCACATCTGACCTCAGTGTTCAAGCACTTTGGTGTGCCATTGGAATCTGAAAAATCCCAATCCATTCCCAAGTCAAATATCTATACATTCAAGAATATCCAGAAGTTCATGGGATTTAGATTAGAGGGAAATCAAATTAGAAGAGGACCAGCTGTGGTTGAGGCTCCTCCAGTTCAAGAGGAACAGCCTCAAGACCAAGGGGAACAGCCCCAACCTCAGGAGGACCAGCCTCAGGCTCCAGGGGATCAGCCCCAAGTACAGGAGGAACAGCCTCCAGCTGAAGGGGACCAGCCCCTAAGTCAAGAGGATCAGCCTCCTATGCATGAGGATCAAGCTCTTAATGAAAATGTCAGTCCTTTTCATGATCCTCTCTCACCTCAGCTTCCTCATTTTTCTCCACAACCCTCATTCCAACCATCCACATCTTCTGGTGGGCCTCCTGTTCCACCAGAATTGATATCTTTCCTAAATGACAAATTTGAATCCTTCAACTCCTCACTTCAATCCATGTCCTCATCTTTTGAGCTACGGATTCAAAGACTGGAAAACACAGTTTCTGCCAAATTTATTGAGCAGAAGGCAGCTTCCGATTATGCAGCTCAGCGATTTAACAGACTTATAGGAACTCTGGGAGATTCCTATATTGAGCTAAAAGAACATCAGGACAAGTTAGAGAAAGTTCTTCAGGGAATTTTGGCCAATTCCCAAGCAGATGTCTTCAACACCAACCAAACATTGCATGAGATTTCCAGCACCAGACTATCATTTGCTCATTTTGTGGATGATTTGGAAAGTATGAGAAATTTCAATGAGCACATTGACAAGCAGCTCACAGATTTGACCAAGGAGTTCAAAATCATGCAAAGACCTGGTTGGTCAGCTGGGTCATCAAGTTCTCAACATGCTTCAGATGAATTGAAAAGAACTCAGAGCACCTTGATAGAACATTCTGATAGAATGGAGCATTATCTTCACACTCGGCTGACAACTATCCATGAACAGATAAAGTCAAGCATGAAGTCAATGGATAAGAGATTGTCAGATATTGAGATGCTTCTAGCTCCAATTCCTCCTCCTCCTCCATCTTCTACCTAATGTACATTTTTTTGATAATGTCAAAGGGGGAGAAGATTGAATGAATTGTAATGATCTTTTGAATTGTAATGATCTTTTGAATGAAATGAATGACATGAAATGGTTGTTTGGCTTCAATACAAATTTTTGTCTTTGTGTGTGAATACTTGTTCAATTGTTGACTTGTGTGCACAAATCTTCTAATTTCAAGTAACATTGTATCTCACAAAAATATCATCAATTGTTACTGAACAATATCAAAAGGACATTGACAAGTATGAACAAAAGAAAAACAAAAACTTAATCAATAAAAATTGCTTAAAAAATCACACTTCATCAAAACCACATTCAAATATGGATTTAATGTTGCCATCATCAAAAGGGGGAGATTGTTGGGTTGAATGTCTAATTCATATCATTTCCCTCCTATTTTGATGATGACAAGAAGTGTTCTTAAAGCAATTTAATTGGAACATGTCAAAAGCATCATACCTGAAAGTCATGCTCAAAAAGCATTTTTCAAACCACATTTATCATTTGTGGTAATGATAAATCATTTAACTAATGATATATGTGTTTATTTTTCAGGTACAAACTTTTTATGCAAAAGATGTGTCGACACACCCATCAATGGTGTCGACACATCAACACAGACTCAAAGAGAAATTGTGCAAAAATGTCAAGAGTGTGTCGACACATGTCAAGAGTGTGTCGACACGAGTGGCAGTTTTCCAGAGATCAAGGGTACCCAGGTCGACACACTCCCAGGGCAGGTCGACACTAGACCCAGTTCCCAGAACAGCCAGTTTGAGGAATTGGGACAGCAGGTCGACACACTCCCAGGGCAGGTCGACACTAGACCCAGTTCCCAGAACAGCCAGTTTGAGGAATTGGGACAGCAGGTCGACACACTCAAGAGCAGGTCGACACGGGACCTTTCTCCCAGAACAGATTTTTCTATCTTTGGGACAGTGTGTCGACACAACCACCAGGGCAGGTCGACACACTACGGAAACTTTTCATCCTAAGAGCTGATGGCTGCCACGTGTCCTTCTAGGGCGATCAGAATCTTCCTTGGGAGCGTGCCCTTGTACCCCAAAAGGGTATCTTTGGAATCCTAAGGGTATAAAAGGCTCCTTTTGGCCTCCCTTCGAAAAAGAGAGACCCAACTAACCTCTTAGAGTCTCCTGAAAAATTCCTGGCGGCCATAAGAGTTCGTGTCTCCCTCCTCTGCCTTCCTGGAGTCTCCTGAACACCTCTTCTCACCAATTCAAGGTGTGAGAATTGTGGTTTGATCTTTAAAGAAGCCTCTGAAGCATCTCAAGGAAGCAGATCAGGTAGAAGCCATCGTTGGAGAAGAATTCAAGGAAGGTCCAACCTCCCAGATTGCAGAGCATCGTCTTGGACTTCATGTTTACAAGCTTCTTCCCAATTCAAGCTTCTACAAGGGAGTACACTTGAAGAACGAAGCCATTCAATACATTTTACTTTACTTCTGTTCTTCTGAGATATCTCTTGAGATTATGCAAGTGCTTCTGCATAATTCTCATTAGTGTTCTCAAATTTCGACTAGATCTGTTGCTAGGAGATCTTGTCTTAAGTTGGTGTCTAGCAAGTCTATGTGTGAGCCTTGTGCTCAGATTGTTGTGAGCCGGTGTGCTCAGTGTTGAGTTGTCAAACTCAAGTGTGTGTTGAGCAGTCTTGCTCAGTTGTTCTAGAGTAGTCTTGCTCTAGAAGTGGTGTGAGTTGTAAGCTCTTCAGTGTTGGAGTTGTCAGGCTCCAGTGGGTGTGTTACCCAGTTGTGTTAGTGAATCCTCACGGGTTGTGAGGGGTGGATGTAGGAATCACATGGGTGATTTCCGAACCACCTAAAAATCCTTGTGCATTTGTGTTCTGTGGTTTGACTGATTCATCCGCTAGATGCTTGCATAGGACTCGTTTCTAATTCACTTAATCAACTTGATTCTCATCTAAGTTTTTCAACTCACTCCAATCTAATCAGATCAGTAGCTTTTCACTGATATTATTGCCTCTGATTCTAAATAGTTTTAAAATTAATTAAGCTTCCGCAAAAGTGGCTAAGATCTATTCATCCCCCCCCCTTTTAGATCTTTTCCACACATTTATTTCGATCCTTCACAAACCACACTACATCGGAAACTACACACAAAGTAACGGAACTGGCTACCACGAAGCCAATCACAACACACTAAAACTATAATTGGAATCATATCCAAGAAGAGTAAAATTCAACAAGTGGAAGGTCTCACACGGCCTCCACAGAGCATAGCTCAACTAAACCACAACATGCCTAGGCCATAAGCCTCATCGGCAAATTACCCACAAAGGTAACATAATTAATAATTACAAACTAATCCACAATAATCTTATAAACAAAGATCTACTTAAAGCAATTAGGATACAACAAGTGGCAGGTCAAACCACAAGACCTCCACAACACACAAGTACCCGGAAAGGTTAGTACACAATGTACCACCAAAAACTACAAAGTAACCCACGAAGGGAACAAGTACCTGCTACTCTGAGGTACCACAACACAAACACCCGAACAAGGGTACAAGTAGGTGATAAATACCACACTGAACCATAATTATATTATACCTTTAATTAGGCACAATATTACAAGTGAAACCTTAATCGACGAATCACACAAACCACAACCGAGTCACAACTGTGCCAATACCAGGGCACACCTCGAACAAGTCAAACCTCGACCACGAGTCACAAATTCACAAACCACAGTCACTGGCAAAGCACGAGTCAGAAAGAGCGACGCCACCACACGGGAACCGACTACTGGCTGATCAGGCTAATATCCCACCCGGACAACACAACACAAGAACTACCTCTCAGCCTCGCAGTCACGGACGAAAGGTCCAACTGCCGCTCCACTAGGAAGAAGTCAACAACTGTGGAGACCAACCAACACCACACCTGCAGACACACAACTGCAGGCCCATGCCTGGCACCTCTAGAGTCTCTGGCCGGAGCACTCTAAAGTGAGGCACTGGAAAACAGGACTAGCTGGGGACCAGTGTCGACTACTGGTGTCCGTACCCCCAACTACGAGCGCGCTACAAGCGACAAAAGAACAAACTCTGGGAAGTCGCTGCCCCACTGCCGTCTTTCCCTCAACCGGACGTACAACTCAAACTCAGGAGTGAGGGTGTCCAGGAAGACGACACAGACCTCAACGGTACAACACAAGTACCGGGACAAAACCCCGAGCACAACAAACACACGTGCCTGGCTCACAAAGAACCTGGGGTACCCGACTAGAGAGGCATTCCGGAATAGGCGCTGGACCACCACACTCGGCTAGCACAAACCACGATACTTACACATATAGCCTTTACTTATAATTCACAATATACAAGTGTGAGGATTAGCTTAACATCGGTCACCGTGTGACCCCAAAGCTATCCCACACCAACACACACCTGAACCACTAACTTGCCTATCATTGGTCATCTTGTGACCTCCAAGCTAACTTACACTAACATATATATATATATATATATATCACAATTGCCAATCATATTTGGCCTATCATCGGTCATGAGATGACCTTCGTAACAACACACCATTTACTTACTTCATAAATCCATATAATATTATTCGAAAGACAACAACGGACCAGGGCTAGGTCGGTATGGACCTTCATTGCCCAAACACCACAAAGTCATGGCTAGGCTCACACAGGAACCTCACTGCCCAGTTACTATGATAAATCATAATAATTACATTACAACAAAGTGTGTAGTAAACACACACACAAACCACGTAGACAATACGTGTATATTACACCCTGGATGGTGTACCACACGTCTTCCACGTAAACCACATGTCCAACACATGGACCTCGCACTCCAAGAGTGCCACGGGTGCCAACGCACCACACATACCATGGAAAGCGATTACATACATCACATATCATTTACGTAAAACATGCCCATTACATGAGCAGTATAAAGCATACCAAGTGCATTGGCTCACACCGGTCATCGCCATGCACACACAATCACACATTATTCATAACCAAGAAGGCTACGTACACAACACTGCATAAACACATGCACCGGTTGGCGGCAACATCGACTGCCGCTGGCAGGAAGTAAACGGCAAGCGATCTAGCCGTTTATATCCCGGCTGATAAACCTGGCGTCAATCGATGTTGACGCCAAGATCTTCAACCCCAGACCCTGCAGAAACCCTAATCCAAATCTACAGGTTTTCCAACCGTTAAATTTACAAGAAAATGTACTGAAATGGTTCTTTAGACATGTTTGAACCCAAAACAACCCAACACAGCATGCTTCGTTCACTAAATTACTCAAACCACCCATTAACCCCACATGGTGCAACTTAATCCGAAAATACGATAAAAATGCTGGTTCAAGTGATTAAGTCGTGTTTTAATGTTTCTAACAAGCTAACAGGGCTTGACCCCTACCTCAGAAACGCAATTAAACTCCCGAAGAATCTCGAATCACGCCGAAACCCGAGAAACATCCCACGAACACCGCGCTCCAATCCGTCATTCCCCGCCCGATCTGCCGCTACCACGCGCACCACGGCCTTCCCACGAGCTCCCGCCGACCGTCAGAACTCGCGAAGTAGCTCAAGGGTGAAGGTGGGGGAAGAGGAAGGGAGAGAGAGGGGAAAGAACAGAGCTCGGGTCTGCCATAAAAACACAGGCATGCCAGGTTAACGTCAACCCTTTGGCCGTTTAACCAGACCGCCACAACTAGACGTCCACAAAGCCTGATGCCAAGTTCAATAGTCAACGTCCTCATCGATGGACGTTAACACCATGTTAACGGCACACCACTGCCGCCAACACACAGTCGACGACACCCACCTGGACGCCAGCACACTGTGTCCAGCAAGCTGAACACCAACGCGGATCCAAACCAAACCCGATAAGGATCTAGCAAGAAACACACAACACTAATGGGCCTCACATTGGCCACCAAACCCGCTAAACATGGATCCACGAGGATCCGAAAAACGCGCGACGTTACATTATTATCACCTAAAAACAAATGTCATCCTCGACATATAAAACAAATCACAATAAAGCAAATTATCACCTAAAAATAAATAAAGTCAAACACATAACAAGTAGGATACTCTTCCTCTGCTTCAGCCTTTCAATTCATCTCACAATTACTCTGTTCTGCCAATTCCATTTCCTTTCTTTAGCTTTTAACCATAGGCGATTCTGCCTTGCCAATGGCGCTTTATCTCCTTGGACTGAACCTGTTTCCACAATTTCCCAGCTGTGTTTGCAACATTCTTTCGAGACCGCTTTATCTTTTTCAAATATCTTACACTGTAATATTCTTTCATGCCATAATCTTTCCAAATTATTAAACTTTCCGGTGCCATTTCCTTTTTCTATTTATCACTGCCAACTATTATCCTGCCTCATCTGCATTTACATTCGCAACTGACACCTCTTCAAAGAAATCCAATCACCATTTTTGAATTTCCTGCTCTTTCATATTATTCTGCTCATACTGTTTAAGGCCAATTTCTGATTAAAAAAAAATCATAATAAACTCTGTTCCTTTATTCCACTGCGCAAAACTTTACACTTTCTTCTTATCTCAGCAAAGCTTGAACAATTTATGAATATTAAATCTTTCTTGCTTCTGCTTCCGCTGCGCTACTCTGATCTTACTGAACACTTGTACAAAATATTTCACAATTTCTACTCACAATATTACTTTCAATTGCTTTCTTCTGACTACAACTGCTTCTTAAATCATCCCATTTAATTAATTCCTGCTGAAGAAATTACTGCAATTTCTGATCTGCCAAATCACTATTGACATATTGCACTTTTCATATATCTTTCCTGCTTTACTGACATTCTCTGGCTAATTCCCATAATTCTGAGGCATAAACTTTTCAAATATTCTTAATCAATCTACTCCAGTATTTAAATCGTGAAATATTTTAATAACAATTCCTTTCTGCTCAATTAAATCATTTCATTGCACCAATATGCAAACTCTAACCGATATCTTCTGACTCATCTGATCTTATTCACTTCATCATTTACTAAATTCTTCCTTTCTCTAATCCATATCTTTTCTTTATCTAAACTACCAATCATCAACTAAATATTCCCCTTGTGCAAATTTCACAAATCTTTATGGCACATTAATCCTTATTTTCTCTCTTTCTTTATTCAACTGATCATTTCTATACTTATTTATACAAATCTTCATATCACACTTCCTGCTATCATCATATTTCATAACAATACTTTTCTCAGATTTCTGATCTCGGGCATATTTAATCTATCTGCCATAAATCACTGCTCTTATATGTATTGATACCTCTTTTAAAGCTGGTCTGCCTTTTTAATCATATCAAACTCTTCATTACTCTAATCACATTCTTATACACACTGTTTCTTAATATCATCTGACTCAGATCTCTAATGCCACAATACTTCTACTGTGGTTCTCAACTGTAATTTATCACACACACACTGACCTGATCCTTATCACCTTGTTACCATGCATCTGTCTCTGCCAACTTTCTATCTCATTATAACTTATTTACTGAATTCCATAGCCAATCTTGCTAATCTTTTCAATTCCTTTAACTGCAAATCTTTAATAACCAAACTAATCTATCACAGAAATATTCTATACTTGTCTCTGCTAACTCTGCACTTTATTAACATATAACAGGTTTATCCTTCTCAAGGCATTACTTTACATTTCTCTACTAATCTCTGCAGCTGAAAACTTTTAAGTACTATACTTTAACTGCTTTAACTGCACTAATGCCAGGACACAATCACACAATTTATGCCACTATCCACGTTGTGGTACAATAGCTACTCACAACTGCCAATCTAACAAACAGAAACATACGGTTTACGTGCCAAAAGCTCACGTAAAAACTACTTCATATTACACAAAACCACAGACTTACTGCCAGCGGTGGACATTAATCCATGTATTGGGACATTGTACTTTCAATGTCTTTTCATATTCTAACTGGACATTGCTTTGATACCAACTGTGACGGACCGGGGTATTTATGCCCATTAAGGCTCCATATCCAGATCCGCCTCCCGCGAACGCACCGAAGTGTCGCAAGGGATATCTCACACACGAGTCCAGTAAGAGTACAAAAAGACAAACCACAAGAATATAAGACACAAGAAAGTACATGTGCTCATATCTGTTTACAAAATTGTACAACTGTCCCATTACATTAATACATGTCCAATTAAAAGAGTACAACTACCTGGGGCATACCCCGAGGGAGCACAAGCTCACAGAACACTAACTACTAAACTACTGCTGGTGGTACAAGTCTGACACAACGCCGCTGCAAGCCAAACACACGGCAAGCCCTGAAAAAAACTGTAGGGGAGTGAGCCTCAACAAGTCACTGGCTCAGTAGGGGCTACCCAAAACAACACTGTAACCACAGACACCTCGACCCCAATGGGTCTCACTGGCAACAACAATAGCCAAACCATTTCATGCTCACATCATGACAATAAATAACAATTAAACATGCTTACGATAATAAACATAACGACCTCAGAAGAAAAGTAGGACTACAGGACTAACATAATATCATTAGTCAGCCCAACAACCAAAGTGCCTAAACCACAGCCTCACTGGCACACTGCTACAACAACGGGTTGCCTAAATTATAAGCCACACAGGCAAGTCATTGCCCAGGCTGCAAGCTTCACAAACGAACCTCAAACACTTGAGTAACAGGACCGCTAACAAAAAGTTGGTCCTTTATACTCCAAACCACACTACATCGGAAACTACACACAAAGTAACGGAACTGGCTACCACGAAGCCAATCACAACACACTAAAACTATAATTGGAATCATATCCAAGAAGAGTAAAATTCAACAAGTGGAAGGTCTCACACGGCCTCCACGGAGCATAGCTCAACTAAACCACAACATGCCTAGGCCATAAGCCTCATCGGCAAATTACCCACAAAGGTAACATAATTAATAATTACAAACTAATCCACAATAATCTTATAAACAAAGATCTACTTAAAGCAATTAGGATACAACAAGTGGCAGGTCAAACCACAAGACCTCCACAACACACAAGTACCCGGAAAGGTTGGTACACAATGTACCACCACAAAACTACAAAGTAACCCACGAAGGGAACAAGTACCTGCTACTCTGAGGTACCACAACACAAACACCCGAACAAGGGTACAAGTAGGTGATAAATACCACACTGAACCATAATTATATTATACCTTTAATTAGGCACAATATTACAAGTGAAACCTTAATCGACGAATCACACAAACCACAACTGAGTCACAACTGTGCCAATACCAGGGCACACCTCGAACAAGTCAAACCTCGACCACGAGTCACAAATTCACAAACCACAGTCACTGGCAAAGCACGAGTCAGAAAGAGCGACGCCACCACACGGGAACCGACTACTGGCTGATCAGGCTAATATCCCACCCGGACAACACAACACAAGAACTACCTCTCAGCCTCGCAGTCACGGACGAAAGGTCCAACTGCCGCTCCACTAGGAAGAAGTCAACAACTGTGGAGACCAACCAACACCACACCTGCAGACACACAACTGCAGGCCCATGCCTGGCACCTCTAGAGTCTCTGGCCGAAGCACTCTAAAGTGAGGCACTGGAAAACAGGACTAGCTGGGGACCAGTGTCGACTACTAGTGTCCGTACCCCCAACTACGAGCGCGCTACAAGCGACAAAAGAACAAACTCTGGGAAGTCGCTGCCCCACTACCGTCTTTCCCTCAACCGGACGTACAACTCAAACTCAGGAGTGAGGGTGTCCAGGAAGACGACACAGACCTCAACGGTACAACACAAGTACTGGGACAAAACCCCGAGCACAACAAACACACGTGCCTGGCTCACAAAGAACCTGTGGTACACGACTAGAGAGGCATTCCGGAATAGGCGCCGGACCACCACACTTGGCTAGCACAAACCACGATACTTACACATATAGCCTTTACTTATAATTCACAATATACAAGTGTTAGGATTAGCTTAACATCGGTCACCGTGTGACCCCAAAGCTATCCCACACCAACACACACCTGAACCACTAACTTGCCTATCATTGGTCATCTTGTGACCTCCAAGCTAACTCACACTAACATATATATATATATCACAATAGCCAATCATATTTGGCCTATCATCGGTCATGAGATGACCTTCGTAACAACACACCATTTACTTACTTCATAAATCCATATAATATTATTCGAAAGACAACAACGGACCAGGGCTAGGTCGGTATGGACCTTCATTGCCCAAACACCACAAAGTCATGGCTAGGCTCACACAGGAACCTCACTGCCCAGTTACTATGATAAATCATAAGAATTACATTACAACAAAGTGTGTAGTAAACACACACTCAAACCACGTAGACAATACGTGTATATTACACCCTGGATGGTGTACCACACGTCTTCCACGTAAACCACATGTCCAACACATGGACCTCGCACTCCAAGAGTGCCACGGGTGCCAACACACCACACATACCACGGAAAGCGATTACATACATCACATATCATTTACGTAAAACATGCCCATTACATGAGCAGTATAAAGCATACCAAGTGCATTGGCTCACACCGGTCATCGCCATGCACACACAATCACACATTATTCATAACCAAGAAGGCTACGTAAACAACACTGCATAAACACATGCACCGGTTGGCGGCAACATCGACTGCCGCTGGCAGGAAGTAAACGGCAAGCGATCTAGCCGTTTATATCCCGGCTGATAAACCTGGCGTCAATCGATGTTGACGCCAAGATCTTCAACCCCAGACCCTGCAGAAACCCTAATCCGAATCTACAGGTTTTCCAACTGTTAAATTTACAAGAAAATGTACTGAAACGGTTCTTTAGACATGTTTGAACCCAAAACAACCCAACACAGCATGCTTCGTTCACTAAATTACTCAAACCACCCATTAACCCCACATGGTGCAACTTAATCCGAAAATACGATAAAAATGCTGGTTCAAGTGATTAAGTCGTGTTTTAATGTTTCTAACAAGCTAACAGGGCTCGACCCCTACCTCAGAAACGCAATTAAACTCCCGAAGAATCTCGAATCACGCCGAAACCCGAGAAACGTCCCACGAACACCGCGCTCCAATCCGTCATTCCCCACCCGATCTGCCGCTACCACGCGCACCACGGCCTTCCCACGAGCTCCCGCCGACCGTCAGAACTCGCGAAGAAGCTCAAGGGTGAAGGTGGGGGAAGAGGAAGGGAGAGAGAGGGGAAAGAACAGAGCTCGGGTCTGCCATAAAAACATAGGCATGCCAGGTTAACGTCAACCCTTTGGCCGTTTAACCAGACCGCCACAACTAGACGTCCACAAAGCCTGACGCCAAGTTCAACAGTCAACGTCCTCATCGATGGACGTTAACACCATGTTAACGGCACACCACTGCCGCCAACACACAGTCGACGTCACCCACCTGGACGCCAACACACTGTGTCCAGCAAGCTGAACACCAACGCGGATCCAAACCAAACCCAGTAAGGATCTAGCAAGAAACACACAACACTAATGGGCCTCACATTGGCCACCAAACCCGCTAAACATGGATCCACGAGGATCCGAAAAACGCGCGACGTTACAGTCGTGCTTAAAGGGATCACCCAAATATAGATCATATCCTGACCATCAGATCTTTCTAAATCTTCGTCTGTCGACAGGCGATTTGCTGCTGTCGACAGCTACTGCATATTTCTGGTTTCCAGAACCTTTGAGAGTTCCTAGAACACTGGGCTTTCGACAAGCGATTTTCATCTGTCGACAGGACATCTGTATCTGTTGACAGGTGAGCTTCAACTGTCGACAGCTACTGTCCCAAATGAGCTTCCAGTAGCTTGTTTTATTCTGGATGGTCCATCTGTCGACGGGGGCATTCATGGCTGTCGACAGGAGTTCAGTTGAAGTCTTTTTCTTGATCTTTTTCACTTGGTTCTTGTTGCTTGACATGTATACACTCACAGCTACATTGAGAAACATTATAAGTGAGATACAATGAATGTATAGATGATCAATAAAAGCATGTTCTCATATGTGATTGTTTCTTGCACGTCTTTGTCATTGTCATCATATTTCTATCATACACACAACATCAATTAATATTTCTCATCATCAAAAAACATTTAATCACAATCATCACACATAAGAACCCAACAGAAGTGTTGGAGATCATGCTCAGCTTCCCCAAAGACAAGAAGGGATTAGAAAATCTTATCTGGCACACAATTGCTCCCATCGACTTCTAGGCCATACTCAAGGAGATCATGACCAAAATGTGGGATATTCAATGCATGACAAGCCCATCCTATATTCACTTGATCCCTCCTTCCTAGTGGGTAGTCTCCCATTGCAGAAACCAGAGTGGAAAACATCTCACCATCGCCAAAGTTGCTACAATCTGCATATGTGGTGTCATACTCATCCCAACATAGGATCACCTTCTATCAGCATCTAACCTGTAACGACCCCGATGCCCAGACCGTCGGCTCCCACCAAGAATCCGAACATCGGGACTGCCGCCCACGAATCTAGAGACCCGGAAGGGCTAACGGATCGGTCTAACAAGATATGTAACAGAGATAAATAACAACAAACGTACTAAAGTGCACCACAAGTGAACGAAAAGTGTCCAACACAAAGTAACAATCTAGCACAGTCCCAAAGTAAATAAAGTACAAGTGCTGAATATAAAAGGGAAAGAACACGTCCCTTACGGGCATACCCCGAGGGTGAAGTACACAAGCTGGGGGAACACTGCTCACTAGAGACGCCGACTACTGCGAGCCCGTCTCCTCAGTCCACCGCGGAGGGAGCTGCTGTGAAGTCTCACCTACAAAACAGAGAGTGAGCTTCACGAAGAAGCCCAGTAGGGACTACCAATCTCCCACTGGTTCTAACATCATAATAGAACTAAGTGCAATAAATAAATAAAGCAGTAAAGTTTATTCTACTAAACAGAGTCAAGTGCGGAAGCGTGAAAGAAACTACACAGTCGTCGGTCTAGGCTACACAGCGGGACCGGAAAACCCATGTAAACCAAGGCACCACAAGAACCCAAATGTAAAGACAAACAGTAGACACTGCCTGGACAAGCACACTAGCTACAGAACGCTACACTAGTCATCCGGTCAGGTGCGCCACACGCCTTACCCTCGGCCAAGGGTCCATGTCTAGCACCTTCCATCGGAGTGAGACGCGGAACAAGAACAACCACAACTGCCGTAGTCTGGCCGGACTACGGTCCCACGTCTGACCCCTCTAAATGGTTCTTGAACCATGTAGAGTGAGGCAGTGAGAAAGGACCAGATGGTCCGCACCGTAAGAGCACCATACTACCTCGAAGAACCAGACCAGCTAAGAGAGCTCTACAAATGACTCTACGCCGTTGTCCCCACTGTTTTCCCCTTCTGCTCCAAGCCCATGACTTGAGCACACCCGCCGCCCGAAGAACTCCCTCTAACAGACGCGCGGGGCTGGGGGTCCCAGGTAACGGTAACAACCTTTCTCGTGGATAAGCCCTCAAGTGCCGAGCACCCGGTGAAGAGACTAGAGTAGCACTGCACTAGGAACAGCACAGGTGCCAAGAAAACCGAGTCGCAGTAGAAGCAAAATGTCAAAACCTACTGTCAGTCGCTCTCGGTCAGAGAGGCGACATATCGGCATGTCGCGACCAAAAAATGACGGCTCTGCCGGTCACGATAGGAATCCGGAAGGCGGCCCTTGCACCCGTCGCGATAAGAACGCACCGGCTAAGGGCGCCACAACAAGCCCAGGTTTGTTGGATGCGACACGTACCCTGTCGCGACCTCATTGCGACGGGGTCGGCGGTCGCGATCCGACCAGACCACGAACTCCTGACCGCCAGCCACGTACCCGTCGCGTTTGCTAGACGGGACGGGTCCGGGGCACGTTCAAGAGAATGCGACGCAATGATACATCGCGACCTGGTCGCGACTGGGAAGCCCGTCGCGACCACAGCCGAGTGCCCAAAATAGAGCACCACACACACCCCAAAAGCCACAAAATGATACAACATGGGGAGGGGAGTCATGGAAACATGGGAAACATGCTAATTATCATCCAAACTGATGATCAGTCTGTCCCCATGTAATTTTACTTAATTATATATTTATTTTGGTGATTAATAAAACCATGTCAAAGATTACTAAGACATATTCCATAAGTCTTGAGCACAGGAAATTCTACAGGAAAATCAAGCAAATTTGGTAAGTATTACCGTTCTGAAGCAATATTAAGTTCAGCATGAAATTTCTCTAAGTCCACATCGACTTTCCTTATGCTGCATCATTTAGATTTAAACAGAAATCGTTCCCGTAACGATTTGCTCATTGCAACGATTCCTTAAGTCATCGTAACGATTCCTTTAGTCATCATAACGATTCCTTTAGTCATCATAACGATTTGCGCATCGCAACGATTCCTTTAGTCATCGTAACGATTTGCTCATCGCAACGATTTCTTTAGTCATCGTAACGATTTGGTCATCGCAACGATTTCTTAAGTCGTCGTAACGATTTGCTCATCACAACGATTCCTTAAGACGTCATAACGATTTGCTTCACGCATCGACTTCTTTAGTAATCATAACGATTTGCTTCGCTCCTCGACTTCTTTAGTAATCATAACGATTTGCTTCGCGCATCGACTTCTTTAGTAATCATAACGATTTGCTTTGCGCAACGATTTTTTAAGTGTTCATAACGATTTCCTTAATGAACACAACGATTTGCCTTCTACAACGATTTCTTTATCGATCACAACGATTTTCTTGTAACTCATAACGATCTGATTATATCATCTTGATCATAACAATTCCTTTGTAGAAACATAACGATTTGATACTAGGTTACAACAATTTGGCGGTTAGTGGATAACTATTTCATAAGTCATGAATGCATCAATTTTATGTTTATAACGACTTGATATTTAACAGCGTTGAATAGTCAAAGTCTTCGCACATCTTTCTGACATCTGTGCATATAATGAAGACTGAACGTATCTCTGCATGCATGCAGACGATATCGTTCGTTATTGTGCTTACTCTGTATGCATCTTTTAGATACAACAAAATGGCATTACTATTTCTATGAACTCTTGCCCTAACATTGACTGACAACAAGAGACAGCCAAGTTGTCTCCTATGTAAGCTTGAAAATGTCTGCAGGTCCCTGAAGACATTCTGTCATACATCATTGGACCATATAGATGCCAGAAGATCCTATCTCTTTGCGTGCACAAATGGATAAAAGATTGTTGACTGGAAGCTTCCAAGTGTCAAGCAGTCTAACATAAACAAAGCGTAGAGACAATGGACTTCTCAACGTTCAAATTTCAAACAAGAGATATATATATATAAGCAAGAGTCAAATTCCAGAGAAGAGAACCTTAAGAGACATCCCTTCCAAGCAACTGAGTTGAAGTTCTCTGCGAGTTCTCCAAAAAAGAGCCTAGCCTCATTCCCATCAGTTCATAGCTCTTTGCTCTCTACGCTGTGATTCAAATCCTAAGAGAGCCTGTGAAGTTCTGAGAGTGTGTGCATTGTTTAGATCTTGTGCTCTCAGTTCTGTTAGCTTCAGATCTTGGCTTGTTAAACCTTGATCTAGGGGCTTGATCTCTTTTTCATTGTTTGCTGTGCCTATTTCCCTTCGGTTGTGAAGGAAGACCTGGTGGGATCCAGGGTGTGTAGTTCCCTTCGTGTGAAGGAAGACCAGTTGTGGCTGGGTGCTGTATTGTCCATAGGGGGATTGTACCCTAGATAGTGAAATCCTGAGTTGTTGCTCAGGGACTGGACGTAGGACTCTTAAGGAGAGGAGGTCCGAACCAGGATAATTCCTTGCGTTGTGTGGTTGATTTTTGTGTGTTTGTTGTTTACACTAACCTTCACTAACCTTCATCGAAGAATAATTTTGTATGCATGTTTTAAGTACAGGTATTAGCTAAATAAATTTTTTAAAGACCCATTCACCCCCCCTCTGGGCTCGTCAACTAGGCAACACAAACCACCCCAAACAACCCCATGCATGCCAAGGAAGGTAAAGCTACACTCTAAACCTCACATGCACAACATGAAACACTCTTCATGGACACCCCAATCCAAGCATGTATTTAACCAAACCAACATCATGCAACCATCACACAAGGATCATGAAGCACAGTGCACATCCTAAGCAAAGATCCTAGTCTTGGAGAAGGGGGTTTGGCCCTATCATGGTAGAACTAGGGGATGGTTTGGGGGTCCCTACCTCCAAATGAAGAATCACCCCAAAGGGGCCTTCTCGTAGGCTAGCACCCATCCACATCCGAGCTCCAATGCTCCAAGAGCCACCTCTCGCGAGCCGAGCACCTCCTCCTTGAGCCAATGGAGAAGTTGCACACCAAACAAGAAGAACATACAGTAAGGAGGAGAGAAAGAAGAGGAGTTCTTCACAATCAAACCCAACAAAAGTACAACCCTCACAAACACAACCAACACTTACCAAGACAAGCCACAAGCCTCCTTCCCAAGCTCCCACGGAGCACACACAAAGGGGAGATCGCTAGAGAAAGAAAACACAGAGCAAAGAGGCAAATGGGGCTTTTGCTCTCGACCAGAGCAACTTAAACACAGACGTTGAGAACGCGACGAACCCGGTCGTCGCATTAGCAATGCTAACGCGACGCCCTTCTATGTCGCGATCTTAACATCTGCGACCCTGATGGTCAAAGTAACTACGTGGCGTGCATGCAACGATGACATCTGATCACGACGGACCAGAGCGTCGCATTCATGCATGCAAAGCCACAGGTGTCACCACCTCTCCGACAGCAAGACGACAAAAGAACTGTCTACTGTCAGAGTCCTGTCGCGACAGGGGCGGCCGACGCGTTCATAATCAGAACACGACGGTCACCTCCGTCGCCTTCAGAAGGCAACGGGTCACTCTGTCGCGACATCAGCTGAGAGGGCAAACCCACAAAGGGGGACAAGGATGTTACATAACCTGAGCATTATTTACAATGTATGGGAAGGTTTGTCTATCTCCCAACTGTTCTTGGGTATTTGTATGACAATCTCTCTTTTGCAACCACTGGTGGACCATTTTATGGTTCTGTGATTGCCTTAGAGTGCTGGATGGCATGAGGATCTGCTTTGAGGTGATAGATGATAGCTCCGTCAAGTGCTTAAGCTTGACCTACCACCCTCTCTTCTTTGTCGGAGCTCCCTTACACATAACTACTCAGCTTGGTGCAAGGCTACAATGGTGAAGAGCTTGAAAGACTGGATATTGTACTTGGACATGCTGCAGGTGTAGCAATTCAACATGCAGCCTACCTTCCTTCATTACAAGATCATCAAGCTGCCCCAACAAGTCGGCCTGGACCTACGGTTGATAGGGGATGAGGCTCTGGTTCTCTACAATCCACACCGATGCCACCTGCAGATTGGAATGCCATGCATGGACGTTCCTTCTCTCTCACACTTCTCACCTATTCAAATAAGGAAGATTGGCAACGCAGAAGATGAAATAGATGTGAGGAGTGATCTGGTGCATTGGGAGGTATGTGCCTCAGGTCTCATCCTGGAGGAGGTGGCATAAGATGACGAGGTGTACCAGGGCTATCTGTATGAGCTAAGGAAGATCCGGCCACGAGGAGATCACACTGTGGCAGAGGCTGCACAGGCTAGAGGACAGACTTGAGAGTTTAGAGTTTGAGTTGAGTTGTAACAGGTGGTAGGTAGGATAGGAATATGACTGTTTAGTTGAGCTTTGTTTGAGTACGGATCTATATAGGAAACATTCAGAAGCATTTGAATTAATACAATTGAATTTCTTCACTGTTTATGAACATGAGCCATGTCGTGACGGGTCTAGCCTGTTGGATCGATGATAGTAGAGCTTTTCACCTAGAGGGGGGTGAATAGGTGTTTTTCATCACAGAAACTAATTAATCAAAAACTTAACAGCACACGTTAGTTATGTGAGTCAAACCACAAAGGAGACAGAAGTTTTATCCTGGTTCGAACCTTCCTTCCAATGGAAGTCCTATGTTCAATCTCTAAGCAAGCCTAGGATTTCACTATCTTTTCAGAAGATACAACACCCCGACACTTACCGGTCCTCCCTTCTACACAAGGGGAATGATAACCCGCTAGCTGCAACTAGCATTCCCTTTACAAAAAGGAACCAACCGCCAAGACTACTTTGGCCTTCCCTCTTCCAGAAGGGTACACACCTTGGTCAGTAGGTCTTCCCTTTCACAAGGGGTGCACTTACTTTTGACAAACTCCTTATGTGGAGGACTAGACTTCAGAAGGACTTCAGACTGAAAGAGTAAGATAGAGAATTTCTTGTCTAAAGAAAGACTTCCTAAGTCTAAGAGGAGAACCTTTACAAGGTGAGATTCGAATAGCTGCTTCATTGCATGCACAGGCAAGGCTTTAACGCAATGCCCATGCGGTGTCTACGGAGAGAAAGATTGACACAACACACCTGCAACTTTTTCCCCTCTTCTCGTGTATGTGTTTGTATCTTTCTTTCTTTCTTTCTTGTGTAGTGCTAGTTATCTCCTACACTCATATATCACTTCTTTTCAACTATCTTCATATTTATAGGCTTCATCTTTGTAGCCATTGCTTGATCTGTTTGAATCTATCCGTTGGAGAGATAGTCTTTGCATGTCTTCTTCCGAGGGCAACGTACATGTATTCTTCTAAGGGAAATGTGCATATGTTTTACACTCACATTGATCAGTCAGTCTTTGTGTTGATGCTATTTTGTCTTTTATCCTGAACAAGACAAGTTCCAAGATATACTAGACTGGGTCCAGTATGTTAGCTACAGATATGATCATAGGTACTTGTGAGATATTTCAAATATTGACGACTATCTTCTGTGCACTAACAATTAATGTTATGTGGAAAAAGTTCTACACAACAATATTATAGAATATGTAGTAGGTAGAGATCGTATGGTACAGTTTTGACAAAATACAATATGGATGTTCTTGTGGCAGATGTTAGAAGACATTTTTCGCAGACTTTGACTAAGGCTTTCAGGATATAGATATTTTTTGATTCATGTGACAAAGCTATATAATAATATATATATTTAAGAGTTTCTTGTAAAATGAGACTGAAATACAAAACAATTGAATTTAATCAATTTGTACTAAAAACTTGTATTTCAGAATATAGTTGAAATCAGGAATTTATATTTGAACTAGACATACAATCATGAATAAACCTTTCTATAAATGAAGAATGTCATGAATATGAAGAAATTGTTAATGATATAGGGATATTATATAATGAGCTTATTCTTCATTTTATTTGATAAAGATATAATGTAACGTGTTGAGGTGACACTTCAGATATGACGAAGTGAACTTCATATATGATGAAGTGGACTTTGGACATGTTGAAGTGGACTTCGTGTATGACAAAGTGAACTTCGTATATCACAATTTCAACATGATCAATCAAAGTGAAGTCTTCGTGTTTTACTGCACATATGAAGAAGTGAACTTTGTATATCATGATTTAAACATAATCAGTCGAAGTGAAGTTTCTGTATTTTACTTCGCATATGGCAAAGTGGACTTCAGATATGACGAAGTGAACTTCGTATATGACGAAGTGAACTTCGTATATGATGAAGTGAACTTCGTATATCATGATTTCAACGTGATCAATCGAAGTGAAGTTTTCATGTTTTACTTTGCATATGACGAAGTGATCTTCGGATATGATGAAATGAACTTCGGATATGACGAAGTGGGCTTCGAAGTGTACTTCATATATCTGATTTCAACATAATCAGTCGAAGTGAAGTCTTTGTGTTTTACTTTGTATAAGACAAAGTGAACTTTAGATATGATGAAGTGGCCTTCGTATATGACGAAGTGAACTTCGTATATTCTTTAGGCAAACGAAGTTATACCTAAGATTTCTGAGAGGAAACACTTATATGACAAGGCATGCTTTAGAGATTTACTATATGATATGTAAGAGAGAGAAATGTAGTCTTCGACATGTTTTGATTATCAATAAATATCTGATTATTTTGTCATCTTCAAAACTTATTATATGTTATGGTTTGAATTTGTGAATGTGCAATATATATTTTGAATAGAGGTTCAACAAACTCCCCCTTTTTGTTGATAAAAATATATAGATATTAAAGTAAATGCAACATTAGAGCAATGAAAAGGGAGTTCATTTATAAATTGTCTCCCCGTTTACATAATAGAGTTGCATTACATCTCTCCCCCTTTTTGTCATGTCAACGAAAAGGGAGTGACAACTCTTCATTAGTCAAGTACAAGGTTGAGGGAAATGCTTCATAGTATGGAAGGAGAAATCTGTGAAGATTAGGTTCAGTACTCTACATGCATCTGTCAAAAAGAGAGAAGTCCATGTGGGCAGTTGGACCTAGAGTGCATTTAAGAAATGCAAGATGTCGTTGATAAAGAGTGTGAATAGTGGTTTGAGTTGGAGGTTTGAGATGAAATCTGATGAAGATAAATTATTGTCTTTTGGACTGAAGGAAGAAGAAGGTAGAGGTTATAGCCCATAAGTAGCATTCATTCTGTCACCATGCTTGGCTTTATAGTAGAGGTTAAATTTGCCAGTCCAAAGTGGAGTGGAATGTCCCCCTAGGGTGGCATATTTATGAGCAAAATAGTCATCACTGTCCCCCTCAAAAGAGGTGTACTCAGCAGAAAGAGTAGGGTAGCATTGATGCCATTCATAGAGAGATAGTCGTTCCATTTGATCCAGAATGCGCTAAATGAAATAAGTAAGAGAGGAGTATTTTCTGGCAATAATAAGGAGACATTCAAACAGGGAGAGAGAGAATTGGTATTTGACTAGTTTTCTGCATTGAGTTCTGATGGCCATGGCGAGAATCTGTGGGGAGTTGGGACTAGCAGCAATGGCTCCTGTGAGAGAGGGATATTTGTCAACAACAGGAATATGAGAAGTGGAGGGATCAGGATGAGCACTGAAATTATGAAGCTGTTCAAACTAATAATAAGAAATGCAAGGGAGGTTAAAAGTCAACCTTTGTTTGTTGAAGTTGATCAAGTGCTCACTGAAGCTGGTCAGCCATTCCAGAGTATCATTGTGTTCAAAGTGGGCTTGTTGCTGAAACAATTCATCCAAGCTGATTGCCGGTCGACCTGTTCTAGCTCTGTGAGCATTGGTCTTGAAGAAGGATTTGGCATCATCTGGATGTTTCTGAAGCCATTGTTCCTGTGTTAGATGCTTAGTGGTATCCAGAATATTTTACAGTTTGTTGCCATCCAATTGTTTCAAATCCACTAGTATGAAAAGCCAGTCTTTGACGTCCAGTGCTAGGAGTCCAAGAGCCAGGTGATACTTCCAAATTTTGAGATACTCTTTGAAAATCACTACTCCTGGGTGGTGAATGAAGTGGTAAGTTAGTGGGGGTACTTAGGTTTATTGTGGTTAGGATTGTGACGTTTGGATTTAGACTGCCTTGAAGAGGAGGCCTGAGAATCTAGAGGGTCATCAAACACAATATCTTCAATTTTGACTTCCGGGTAAGCATGAGGGTTGGGGGTTCGTTGGAAGGATGGACGTGGAGAGTGAACTGGCGATGGAGGAGGTTGACTTGGAGGTGGTGGTTGTGGCTCTGTAGGTGGATTTGAAGATTGCTCAGGAGCTGGGGGTGGGGAGTTTTGAGGAGGTGGAGGTGGTGATTTTTCAAGAGTCGGGGGTTGTGCGGGCTCAGGAGGTAGGGGTGGGGAGGGTTGATGAGATTCTAGATCTGGAAGTGACAGGTAGCTGGTTGGGGGGGGGGGAAGAAGGCTCACCAGGTTCCTTAGTAGGACAGGGTCTCTTAGCAGTGGATTTTTTTCTTAGAATTGTCTTGGACACATGAGGGGTTGTTGTAGTAGAGGATGAGAGAGTCTCTCTGACCAGAGTGGTGAGAGTTCTCATGGCAATGTGTAAGCTACCCAATTCAGAGAAGAATTCTGTTCTCATGGACTCCAGCTGATGACCAAGTTTACTGACCTCAATTTTGATGTCTGCAATATCTTGTTTCTAAGGGTCTTGAGTTGATGGCTCCTTAGATCTGTGTTGTTCATGTGCCTCAAGCTGAGCTCTGTCTGACTGATAATATTTCAATGTTTCTTCAGTGGCATGAGGTTGCTCCCCCTGAGATGTGGAGGGATCATCAATTGGGGGTTGGTAGGAGCGTTGAGGCTCTTGGGGAGGAGGAATTTATGAAGGAATCAACTCAGGAGAGGTCCTGGTCTCCCCCTGAGGAATTGAATTTGAGGCGAAGTCAGAAAAGACTTCTGAAATTAGCTCAGAAAGCTTGTCAAATGTTTTGGATGGTAGGCCTTCTTCAGCAAGGGGACTGCACTGGGTGTAGCGACCCTCTTCATACCGGTACGATTATATCAATCCTCATCGGTATAAAGGGCGTCGTCACAGTGGGACATGTACCCAACACTAGCCGATAGGTTGAAAAGTACGTGAATAGCAATTTACTACAGCGGAGTTTGAAATAACAATTCGACTTTAGTACATCACCATCACATATTCCACAGTCTATATAGCAAAATAAGTTGACAACACCCACATTGTTTCATGATAATAGAATTACATTGTCCAAAATAATTGTCCATTCAACATATTGGTAAAGCTGAGGAAAAGAAAAGTACAACTAAAATCTACTCCTCACGAGCTACTCCTTCAATAGATCGACCTTCGCTACGCCTTCCTCCAAGGTAGTAACACATGTCTCACCTGTACGCCGAAGCAAGGGTGAGTCCAAGGACTCAGCAAGTAAAACAAAGACTTAATCTCAAACATGCCACATTCGCATTTAGCTATTAAACACTAGGGAATACAAATTATCTTTCAAATTACAAGAAAAGACATGGATCATACTTTTAGCTATTAACACATTTCCAAATCATTTAACCATGCTTTGTTCTATCACATATTCATTCTAAATCATGGATGCTAATGTTGTACACTTATGCATACTCTCCACACCTAACATGTAACATGAAACATTCATCCACACATCAATCCATTTCATGGTGAAATTTTAGAACTAGAACATGGAAGTTGACATAAGGAAACGAACAACCTAACATGATGACTATTGACTCTTCACATCTACTTTTCATACGAAAGTTCACATTTCACTTGCTGTTTTTGATGTAAATAAACCTCATGTGCATGATTTCATAGCTCTTAGCATGAATTGTAAAGTCTAGAACATAGTCAAGTTGATTGGCAAATCTAAACAATTTAAACATGAAACTCTACACGATTTACTCATCACACCTAGCATGGAATCTAACTATTTTCTCCTATGTTTTTCACATTCCTAACCATACTTTGCTTGCTGTTTTAACATGAATTAAATTTAATTGCATGGAATTAGATTTATTCGCACACAATCTCATTCATTAGGTAGCTTTTCATACTTATTGTCCGTATTACATGACCAATCATGGTCGAATATGTTTATTTACATGCACCATCACATGAATGGAAATAATTTACATGACATGATGCTATACATGATATTGCAATGATGCTAAACATGATATTGCAATGATGCTAAACATGATATTGCAATGATGTTAAACATGATATTGCGACGAAGGTAACCAATACATGAAATTTCGTGAACATATCGCATTAACATATTAACAAGTCTTCACATGCAAGCACATTCTTATTAATACTAATTTTTCCCTTACTTAACTTTTCACATAACCCTCACATTACTTACTCTTCCATTTTCACATACCGAATATCAGGTCATTTGTACTCATCACATGTCACTTTTTGTAAATCATCATGCGCTTACTCATATTCCAATAATTTAAAGTGCCATGACACATAGTCCTAACTACCTATAGAGGACGCAAACAAATGTCTCATACTCATAACTCATCGCATCTCATAACACATACTCATGTCACATAACTCATATCACATACTCACCACCTAGGCAATGTAGTGGTGAATCTTGGTAACTGTGCAGACCGGGAGAAGCACTCTCCACCCTGTCTAGTGGTACTTGTCCACCTTCAGGTTTTCCCCAATGCACTTGGGATAAACCTTTTACACATAGAGCTTTCCATAGGGACTTTTCTATGTACGGCTCTCGAGGCCTCTAGGGTAGCAGTGTCATTCTTGGCCCAATTATTACGTATTTACTTATTCGCATTTTTCTCTCATTATGCACACACTTTACAAAAGTCACTTAATCACTTTACATACACTAGTGATCAATTATACATAACTTCAGTTAACCTAATCAAGATGCTACTACCAGCAGAGTTTAAACATTCGATAATTTACACTAATCAGGTTGGATAAACACGTTATTATTCAAAATCATGATAGCATGCTTTAAGGACTCATTTTCGCATGGAAATTTCACAACATACTCTACGATTATCTAAATCACATGGAAATTTGTCCACACACTGATTGCAGGGTTCAGATTACTCATGCAAATTCTCACAATTTTTGGAATTACATAATTTTTTGCATAAATTAAAATACTCATTAGCATGCCACTCATAATTCAATTTATCATGCAAGTACAACATCAAAGTCAGATCTAACAGTCCACTAACCTGCATCTAATATTCATTTTATCATGGAAATGTTCCCTAAATTTATCGGACATCATACGATTTACTGGAATTTAAAACAACCTCAAACATGATTTCTATTTCTGATGCAAAATCATAAAGAATTTCCATGGTCAAGGAAAATTTTCAAGTTTTGCAGAGCATGGACTGACAGGTACACATATGGTCTACACAAATTAGGGCATTAAATTTCATCGTGGATCAGGTAGACAACATTTTTAACGCAAACGAGGTCTCATCTAATATACATTTATAAATGTAACCATTTATACTATTTACAGAAAATTCGCCCTACTTCCACAACTCATTCTATTATCTGTATTACATAACACATCACATTTACATTATATCCTCATGAGTCAAATTCCGGGAAAATAATCATATAAGGCAGAACAGTTCTCTGTTCTATCTAGATGAACTAGACGGCAAGGTATGGCCGTTCACATGAGTTAACGACAACATCGTTTGCCGCCAGGTGGAGATATTAACGGCAAGAGAGTTTGACGTTAAGTTCCTGTCTGTGCAGACACACAGACCGAACTCCAAAGATGGGTGAATGTGGGGTTCCAGGACTCGAGGAAAATCCACAAAAATACTAAAACTCAAGGGGACATGTGGGGGATCAAGGTCTACGTTTACTTGCCTCTCTAAAAACCTCCAAGCGGATCAAAATAGGCGGTGAAGCTCTCCTCGGGCAGTCCCAAGAAGCCTCCAAAACACCTTCACTCCGTCTTCTGTGGTGTTGTAGCTTCCAGTCTGAGGTCGGGGAAGCCTTCTCCTGTGCGCAAGCTAGCTTCCAGTTGTTGTAGATCACCGGATGAAGCTCCAATCCACCGGATCTGAGCTCTCAAGGTTCAAGTTTTCTAACAGGGCTTAGGGTTTCTCTCCTTCTTCTTGCAAAGAGCCAAGAGAGGGTCTTGTGGTTTCAAAAAGGGGTTTGTTTATAGGAGGGAGACCTCTTGTCTCACGCAGAAGGTGATGTGAAGGGCTCAGAGCCGTTGGGGACATCTCCCCAATGGCTGAGCTTGCTTCTTCCGGAATTCCGGGGTCTGCAGCGCATTGAGATTCAGTGATATTAACGTCCACATACATGGCCGTTTATTTAGGTATTAACGTCCAACGATGTTGACGTTGACTATCATGGACGTCCACCATGTTGACGCCAACTACTCTTCGGCCAGAGCTCAAAACATGCAGAAAATCCATGCGTACGATGTATATATACATGCAATATGTATATGATATGATGTACACCCTACCACAAATGAAACATACAATATTTATAATATATTTATACACATGCGCACATAGGTATAACTAGCTAATACGTACGTAGATAATTACATACATGCATTCACATATATGAATTCACACAACATAGATAAAGCAACAAAATTTGAGGGCCTTACAAAATTAGATCGGCAAATATCGCATGCGTAAGATAACGTACATATATATGCATACATGTATATACATATGTACTTCATATATTCACACACAATATCCATGAAATAGGTAGTATAGGATATTCTTCAATACTTAGATAGTACATGCATAACATGCATAGTATCATTCAAGTATTCTGGTTGCTCCACATACGACAGATCTGGCTGAATCTACACTGGCTCATGACTAAGCACATGAGATGGATCTCGGACCTACTTCCTGAGCATAGAAACGTGGAAAAATGGGATGAACACTAGCTAAAGCTAGGGTAAGGCTAGCTCATATGCCACGCTGCCCAAACGTCTAAGAATCTCATATGGGCCAATGAATCTAGGGCTCAACTTACTATGCCTGCCAAATCTGACAACACCTCGAGTAGGTGATATCTTCAAGAAGACATGATCACCCACCTCGAACTTCAAATCCTTCCTCTTGTTGTCGGCATAGCTCATCTGCCTATCCTGTGCCACAACAAGCCTCTTCCTGATAAGCTGGATCTTATCCGAAGTCTCCTGAACTAACTCCGGACCGATCAACTGCCTATCGCCAGTCTCCTCCCAACATAAAGAAGATCTGCACGGCCTTCCATACAATGCCTCAAAAGGAGCCGTACCAATACTCGCATGAAATCTATTGTGGTATGTGAACTCCACAAGAGGTAGATGACGCTTCAATCATCCTTCCAATCCAGAACACATGCTCTCAACATATCCTCGAGCGTCTGAATAGTCCTCTCGGACTGTCCATCTGTCTGGGGGGGGGGTGAAACGCCGAACTGAGCTTCAGCTCCGAACCTAAAGCAACTTGAATATATATATATACATGCATATGCTCAAGAGAAGTATAAAACTTATAGTAGACACAAGGAACTACATATGCTATGCACACAACAAGTGAATACCCAACACACCATATAAAAGAATAAAAATTCGGGGTCTAACACTGGCACTGTCATCTGATGGAACACCAGTGGGGGCTTCAGATGTATCTATATGTTGAGCTTCGACTGACTCTATAGCTGGAATTTTAGCTGATCCTTCAGCTGGGGCTACAGCTGGTGCTACAACTGGTCCTTCAGTTGGGGCTTCGTCTGGTGCTTCAGTTGTTCCTTTATCAGCTAGTCCTTCAGTTGGGACTTCGGCTGGTAGTGAGTGGTCCTCAAAGATTTGATGTGAATATGGAGGAATCTATCCTTGGTCCAATGCCCATCTATTAATTTAAACTGACTTCTTCTTAGATTTGATATTCCTTGAGGCTCAATATGAGGAACTGTCACTTCATTGTCTAAGTCTATGTCAAAATGCCTGAAGATGATGCTAAGAATCGAACCATAGGGTAGGGCTGTAGCTAGTTGGGCTACTGATTGCATCTTCTGAAGAATGAAAAAGGAAAAGTTTATCTGATGCCCTTAAACTGCCCGGAACAACAAACTTCCATCCCTCTGAGTGATCACAACATGATTCGCTTGGCAGGGGAGTAGGATGTGGCTAATCGTAAGGTGAATTAGCCATTTGACTGCTGAAAGCTGATTTATGTCGATTGTGCCTCTTTTCATCTGACACAGAGGACCAATAATATCTAATTTCTTACGATCCTTGGAGACAATTTTAGAAAAGGTATGACCGGTGATGGAAATATGAAAGAGGGTTTCCAACAGTGAGGGAAACGACTTTAGTGCCCTTAACCTTTCCAATGAGAGTATTAGGTTGGGCAGGAAGTACCTTGAGGGTTGTATAGAACGCTTTGACGGCATCAGGGTACAAAGGTTGTTGATTTGAGCAAACAGTCAGCCATTTCATCTGCCAGGCGACGTCTTCAACCTCTTGTAGATTGTGCTTTCTTAGTTCACCAAATTTAACATACTTACATCCACTATAGGTGACAGGGGTTTCTTCAAAGAGTCTGTATTGTCGGTGTGTGAAAAAACTAGGGTTGGATGCTTTCGAACCAACCATCGTTGAACTCGAAGGAGGTAGCGATTGAGAGAAGTATTATGGAGATGATACCAAGATGATAAAGGGATGAGTTAAAAAACTTGGTAAGGCTTACCGGAGAGTTGGGAAGGTCCTCGTTCGAAAGCGGCAAAACACGGAGTAGAAGATAAGCGCAGGAAAAGGAATGGCCAGATTGCGAGAAAGAGGTGGTAGGGTCTTCAACTTTTCAGGTATATATAAATTAAATTATTTTGTATTCCAAAAAGTGAACTTTGACCGTCAACATAAGGAGATATCGGATATCTTGACAGACATGATGAAGTTGTTAGCTTCGACTGAGACAAGAAAGGCTATCAGATGACGAAGCTAGTGATAAGCACATTGCTATGATTTAAATGAGATTTGACTTCAGATTGTTCAGGAGAGAAAATTTTCACTATTGTAAAAAGGGGCAGTGTGGAGTTACATATGTTTGTGAATTATAAATTACACATACCAATTTCTCTACGAATGGTTGGAAATCTATCTTCAGTTAATAGTTTGGTAAAAATATCAGCTAACTGATGTAAAGTGTCAGCAAAATTAATAACAATATTTCCATAACTTACATGATCTTGGATGAAGTGATGTCTAACCTCAATATGTTTGGTGCGGAAATGCTGAATAGAATTTTTCATTAAGTTGATGGCACTTGTGTTGTCACACATCAAAGGATTATGGATTCATTTTTTTCAATTTTGAATTGGTCATATTTAGTGATAAGTATATCAATTCTTGTTTCTTTAACCTTGTTTGTTCCTTCATAAGTAACTCTCAGAGTGTCCCACATTTCTTTAGCAGTTTTACAAGCTGAAACACGATTAAATTCCTTTTTAGATAATGCACATCATATAATACATTTTGCACGATAATTTCTAGATATTAATTTCTTATCATCAGTAGTCCATTTAGTTTTATCTTCTGTACTAGGATCTTTCATCTTCTATAACTAACCAAAGGTCAATATTTATACCTTGTATGAAGAATTCCATGCATATCTTCCAGTAGTTGTAATCTTGCCCAACAAAGAGAGGAGGATGATTGATTGGGTGTCCTTCTTGTCCAAACTCAGCTACCATCTTCTCGAAATCGTTGGATTTCTTTAAGAGAACCCTCTCTAATACCACTTGTTGGATCGATGACAATAGAGCTTTTCACCTAGAGGGGAGGGGGAGGGTGAATAGGTGTTTTTCATTGCGGTAGCTAATTTATCAATTACTTAAGAGCACACGTTAGTTAGGTTAGTCAAACCACAAAGGACGCACAAGTTTTGTCCTGGTTCGGACCTTCCTTCCAATGGAAGACCTATGTTCAGTCCCCAAGCCAAGCTTATGATTTCACTATCTTTTCCAAAGATACAACACTCTGGTACTTACCGGTCTTCCCTTCTACACAAGGGGAAAAATAAGCCGCTAGCCACAACTAGCCTTCCCTTTACAGAGGGGAACAGACCACCAAGACTACCTTGGCCTTCCCTCTTCCAGAGTGGTACACACCCTACTCAGTAGGTCTTCCCTTTCTACAAGGGTACAATTTCTTTTGACAAGCTCCTTATATGGAGGACTAGACTTCAGACTACAAGAATAAAAAGGAGAGATTTGGTTTGAAGAATAGCCTCCTAAGTTTAAGAAGAGAACCTTTACAAGTGAGCTTTGAACAACTGCTTCACTGCATGCACATGCAAGACTTTGACGCAACGCCCATGCAATATCTATGGAGAGGAAGCTTGACCAGCACACTTGCAACTTTTTCACCTCTTCTTGTGGATGTGCTTGCGTCTCTCTTTTGCTTTCTTGTATGTGCCTTGTTATCTCCTACACTTATGTATGTCTTGCTTCTTTCCACTGTCTTTATATTTATAGGTTTCATCTTTGTAGCCGTTGTTTGGACTGTTTGAATCTAGCCATTGGAGAGATAGTTGTTGCTTGATCTTTATTTCAATCTATCCATTGGAGAGATAGTCATGCACTTCTTCTTTCGAGGGCGACGTGCAAGTCTTCTTCCAAGAGCGACGCATAGGTCTTCTTCCAAGAGCGATGTGCAAGTCTTCTTCCATGAGAGACATGCAAGTCCTCTTCCAAGAGCGACGTGCATATTCGTATTGATCAGACATACTTTTGTGCCGATGTTATTTCGTCCTTTATCATTAAATATACAAGTTCCAAGATATACTAGACTGGGTCCAGTATGTTAGCTATGGATATGATCACAGGTACTTGTGAGATATTTCAAATGTTGACAGCTATCCTTAGTGTACTAGCAATTAATGTTCTGTGGAAAAAAGGTTCTGCGATAGATAGAGTATGTAGTAGGTAGAGATCGTGAGGGCAGATCTATCATAAGTCAAAATGGATGTTCTTGTGGCAGATGTTAGAAGACCTTTTTCGCAGACTTTGATTAAGACTTTTAGGATAAAGATAATTTTAGTTTTATGGGACAAGCCATAAGATTTTTATATTTGAAGATTTCTAAAATATGAGAGTGAGATACATGCTGATTTATTTCCAATCATTTGTACTTAAAAGTATTCATCTTTTAGAATGTAGTTGAATTTAGGAAATTGATCACGAGCTTACATAATGAGGAATGTCATGAATATGTTGCAAAACACAAAATTTATATTCTTCATTTTATTTAATAGAGATATAATGTTTATTAGTCGAAGGGATTAATCATATATGATGAAGTGAGCCTCATATGTTGAAGTATACTTTGGATATGACGAAACTAGCTTCGGATATGATGAAGCTAACTTTGGATATGACAAAGTGAACTTCGGATATCATGAAGTTAACTTCAGATATGACGAAGTGAACTTCGGATATGATGAAGTGAACTTCGTATATCATGATATCAACATGATGAGTCAAAGTAAGATCTTTGTGTTTTACTTCGCATATGACGAAGCTAACTTTGGATATGACGAAGTCAACTTCGTATATCATGATATCAATATGATTAGTCGAAGTAAGATCTTTGTGTTTTACTTCGTATATGACGAAGCTAACTTTGGATATGACAAAGTGAACTTCGGATATGACAAAGTGAACTTCGTATATTTCTTAGGCAAATGAAGTTATACTTAGTATTTAAGAAGAATAATTTATATGACTAAGTATGCTTTTTAGAGTTTTTGTTATAAGACTTGTTAGAGAGAGAAATATAGTTTTGTTTATAAGTAGCATTTTGTCATCTTTAAAACTATTATATGTTACAGATTAAATCTGTAAATATGCATTGTATATTTTGGACAGAGGTTCAACAATCTCCCCCTTTTTGTTGATGACAAAATATAGATACTAAGGTAAAAATGCAATAACAAAGCAACTATATTCGCACATAAGAGACATGAAGAATTCATAGGTTTTCTCCCCCTTTCTTTTATAATTTGACACCCCCTTTATAGTACAGAGTGGCATTTCATCTCTCCCCCTTTTTTGTCATGTCAACGAAAAGGGAGTGAACGTTGACCGTCAACATTGGACATTTTATTGAGATGACGAAGCAGTTTGCTTCGAATGGGACAAGAAGGGCTATTAGATGACGAAGTTAAGAATAAGCATAACACAATGATCTAACTTCAAATTGTTCAGGAGAGAGTTGGTCACTGTTTGTAAAAGGAGTACTGAAAATAATTTTTTTTTAATTATAAATTACACATGCCAATTTCTCTACGAATAGTTAAAAATCTATTTTCAGTTAATGGTTAGGTAAAAATATCAGTTAATTGATGTAAAAAGTCAACAAAATTAATGACAATATTTCCAGAACTTACATGATCTCGGATAAAGTGATGTTTGACCTCAATATGTTTGGTGCGAGAATGCTGGATGGGATTTTGATGGCACTTGTGTTGTCACACAGCAAAGTAATGTTTTTAAGTTTATGGCCATAATCCTTCAGTTGATGTTGTATCCATAGAAGTTGTGCACAACAACTCCCTGCTGCCATGTACTCAGCCTCTACTGTGGATAAGGCTATTGAATTTTGTTTCTTGGAGGACCATGATATTAAACATCCTGCAAGAAATTGACATGTGCCACTGGTGCTTTTTCGATCCAGCTTACACCCAGTATAGTCAACATTACTATAACCAACTAAGTTGAAATCAAAATGTTTAGGAAACCAGAGACCTAGGTTACATGTACCAGATAAATATAAAAAAAATCATTTTACTGCATTTAAATGAGATTCTTTAGGGTTTGCTTGATATCCAGCACATAAGCATACACTGAATATAATATCTGGTCTACTAGCAGTAAGATAGAGTAGTGATCCAATCATTCCTCTAAAGGATTTTTTATCAACAGGTTTGCTAAAAGAATCACTATCTATTTTAGTGGATAAGCTCATGGGTGTGCTTAGGGCCTTACATTTCTCAAAGCCAAAATTTTTTAGTAATTCTTTTGTATATTTGGCTTGACAAATATGAGTTCCATCCTCAGTTTAACTTACTTGAAGACCAAGAAAGTAGGTAAGTTCACCCATCATGCTCATTTCGAATTCACTTTGCATTAAGGTTTCAAAATCTTTACAAAGGACTTCATCAGTAGCTCCAAATATTATATCATCAACATATATTTGAATGATAAATATATTATTTTTGATAGTTTTAGTGAATAGTGTATTGTCTATTTTGCCTCTTACAAAATCATGTGATAGAAGGAAGGTGCTTAGTCTCTTATACCAGACACGTGGAGCTTGTTTTAAGCCATATATGGCCTTACTTAGTTTAAAAACATGATTAGGATATTCTATATTCTCAAAACCAGGAGGTTGATTTACATAAACTTCTTCTTTGATTACACCATTTAGAAATGCGCTTTTGACATCCATTTAAAAAAGTTTCATATTTTGAGAAGCAGCAAAAGCAAGTAATATTCTAATAGCTTTAAGTCTAGCTATAGGTGCATAAGTTTCATCATAATCAATTCCTTCTTCTTGTGAATAACCTTGAGCCACAATCCGGGTTTTGTTCCTTACAATATTTCCAGACTCATCCAATTTGTTTCTGAACACCCATTTAGTGCCTATAACTGGATGATCCTGAGGCTTAGGATCCAAAGTTTAAACTTGGTTGCGGTTGAACTGGTTTAGTTCTTCCTGCATGGCCATAATCCAGGATGCATCACTGAGAGCTTCATTTATTGATTTTAGTTCTATTAGAGAAACTAGTGCACTATATTCATAAGATTTTAACATACCTCTAGTTCTTACCTTGTCGTCTGGCCATCCTAGAATATTGTCTTCAGGATGAGCTTTGTTTCTACATCATTCAGAGTTGTGACTTCGAGTTCCTTGCTTAAGTTTTTTGCATCACTATCATGTTCTTTTTCTTCCTTAGTGGAGAGGTTAGTTTCATCGAAAATTATATGAATAGTTTGTTCTATGGTTAGAGTTTTTTTATTTAAAATTCTAAACCCTCTTGGTTTAGATACATAACCTAAAAATATACCTTCACTACTGCATTCATCAAGTTTATCTAGATTATATTTTCCATTATTCAAAATATAACACTTACAACCAAAATGTTTTAAGTGAGATAAGTTGGGCTTCTTACCTTTGAGTAGTATGGGTCTTACCATGGAACAATTTATGATGTAGCATGCAGTGTTGATAGCTTCAGGCCCAGAGATATTTCGACAAACAGTAGTCTGACAACATAGTCCTTGCCATGTCAAGTAATGTTCTATTTTTTCTTTCTGCCACTCCATTTTGCTGAGGTGTTTTGGGAGCTGAGAAGTTGTGTTGTATTCTATTTTCTTCACAATGATCAGCAAACTCTTTGTTTTGAAACTCTCCACCGTGATCTAATCTAATACTGATTATGCTGAATTTTTTATCCTTTTCTAGAAGTTTGCTGTACTTTAAAAATGCAGAGAATGTATCACTTTTGGAATGTAGGAAGGAGACCCATGTAAACCTTGAATAGTCATCTAGTACTACATATCCGTACAGTTTTCCACCAAGCTAGTAGTTCGCATAGGTCCAAAGAAATCCATGTGTAATAATTCCAAGGGCTTGGTGGTTGTCACTATGTTCTTTTGCTGGAATGATGACTTGACTTGTTTTCCTATTATGCATGCTGAACAGATCTTTGAGTTGTTTGTCTTTACATTGGGAAGTCCTCCGACAAGATCATGTTTTTGAAGTTTCTTTATTACTGAACTACTAGCATGTCCCAATCTTCGATGCCATAGATTAATATCTTCTAAATCTTTAGTTGATAGACAAACATCTTCTCTTTTTAGATCTTATAAGTGTAATATGTACAAGTTCTTATGTCTGACAGGTTCAAAAATTTTCTGACTTCCTTTGGCAATGATACATTTAACTTCTAAAAATTGTATCTAAAGTCCTTTGTCACATAGTTGGCTTATACTTAAGAGATTGTGCTTCAGGCCTTCAACACATAGTACATCTTTAATTAAAATTTTTGATTTAGTTGAAACATTTCCTTGACCAACTACTTTTCCTTTCGGATTATTTCCGAAGATTATTTCCCCTTTATCAGATGTGATTGAAGAGAATAATTTCCTGTCTCCAGTCATGTGCCTTGAGCATCCATTATCTAAAATCCATTTAGATGATCTAAGGCTTTTCTGAAAAGTAAAATTACTGAAACCTTTTAGGTACCTAAGTTCTCTTGGGTCCTAAAGAGTTAGTTGAACATTGTTTAGGTATCAATAACATGTGTCTAGTGGTGCAAGTAGCACGAGTGTGACCTAATTTGTTGCAATGTGAACATCAGTTGATATCTTGTGTTTTAAAGTTTTGTTTTTTTTTTGTTGTTTGGTAGGTTCACTTTCTCAGTTACTAATTTTCTCATTTCTTTTACAAATTTTGGTAATGGATATTCTTTAGGATTTTTTGTTCTTTTGTCATCTTTCTTTGGTATGTCTCCAAGACCATATTTTTCTTTCCCTTTTCTACAACCTTTTAGACATAGCATTAAGGATGCTTTCCCATTAGTCAGTTTACTTAGAGATGTTTTTAGATATTCGTTTTCACTTTTACGGTTTGCAACTATATTGCTTTGCACTTTTATATTTTTGCTTTCTTCTTGCATGTCCATGATGTGTTCATGCAATTCTTCATTTAGTTTGACTGTGTCTATTAGTTCTACTTCTCTATATTTCATTTTTATTTCAATTTTTTAATATTAATATTTAGTTCTTCAATCTTATCTTCCAATTTCTTAATAATTTTGTCTTTCGATAATATTTCTTCCATTAATTTTTTATTTTCTTCTTCCGATTGTTCCAGCCTCTTGCCTGTTTTCTTTAACTCTTTTAAGGTTATTTTATATTTATCATAGAGTTCATTAAAGGCACTTTCAAGATGATCATGATAAGTTTCTAAATAGGAAGTATAAGAAGTTTCAGATATTATCTTTTCTTCAAGATGTGCCATAAAGGCACAATTTGCTTCTTCTATTTCAGACTCAGAGCTTGAGGAACTAGAGCTTGAGTCTTCATTTTCCCATGCTAAAGCCATTGCTTTTCTTTACATTTTCTTGTATTTTTATTGATTATGCTTTCTGTCTTTTCTTGAAGTCAATTCTGCTTCTTTCTTCTTTAGTCTTGGACAATCCATTTTGAAGTGTCCAGGTTGTTTGCATTCATATAGACTGGTTCTTTTGTTTTGCCTTTATTCCTTTTGTACTCTTGCTTGGGTTGATATTTCCTTTTCTTGGCGAGAATCCTTTGTAACCTTCTTGAGAACAATGTTTCTTCTTCATCAGTGTCCTCGGAGGTTGATGAACCTGTGTCATCACTGTGACAGTCCAAACTGTTCAGACCCTTTAACCCAATAACGTGCCTGACACGACACCGCTTCCCGTGATCGGGCCTAAGCCTCGCAAGGGATATCAACTACTCGTGTCAGTGAAAATACAAAAGAATGTGTTGAACACATAAAAGCTCTCATTGCTCATATATATTCACATGAAATGTACATATTCAGTTCCATACTTAGTCATAATAAAGTACAACAGTCCGGGACAACCCCCAGGGCTCCACAAGTAAGTACATTACTCTACTGGTGGCGAGGGCCCGACTCCACTACGACGCTGACCCGAACTAGAGGAGGGATGCGAGTCCTCCTGCTCTCCTTCACCTGGAAGAAGAAGGGGTGAGCCTCACAAGTCATTGGCTCAATAGGGTAACTCACCCAAAGCCATAAAACACAATTTATATCAAAGCTGTAAAGCATTTAAAGAAGGTAAACACCTATACATGATGCTACAGCTAGAAGTAAATAAACAGCAAACCACACACGAGTGCACAAGCCACAGAAGGGTACATCGCACACGGGTCACGAGCACTGGTTCACGACACCAGCCATAGACCCGGACAAAGGACACAAGTACACCTCTCAGCCTCGCAGCCAAGGACAAAAGGTCCAGCTACCGCTCCACCTCAACAGGTCAAGAAACGTGGAGACAACCAACCACCACACCTACGGACTACACTGCCGCAGGCCCAAGCCTGACACCTTTAGGGGCTCCGGACGAGAACCCTAAAGTGAGGCACTGGAAACTAGACTAGCTGGGGACTGATATGTCTACCAGTGTCCGTCCCCCAACCAAGAGCGCGCTACAAATGGCCGCACACCCACAAACACAAGCCGCTGTCCCTTGTCGTCTTTCCCTCAGCCGGACGTACAACGCCACACAGGAGTGAGGGTGTCCAGGAAGACGGCACAAACCCTAACGGTACTCCTGTACTGGGACAAGCCCTGAGCACCCGGTGCTAGGGTAACCGACTGAAGAGGCAACCACGGAAGGCGTGACACCGAACTTGCTACGCACACAATTCCATGCAAAACACCTCGTTAACGATCATCACGTGAGTCGCCATGACCCACACAAACCCTACATTGCCTTGTGAACACTGCCCAAACAACGTGGGTCGGAAATCGGACAGACTGGCCAAGAATTCCCAGAGCTCGGTGTAATCACGTGATTGTGCTCCCAAAAAATATATATATGTAAGTGTGTATAAGAGTAAAGGACAGGGAAAGTACTGTGATCGCCACCAAGTAGTCGCCCGAAGATGTGCGGAGTCGAGGACGGCTGACTACGTTGGAAAAGGAAAAGGAAGAAAAAGGCGTACCTATGAACGCGACGAAGGGATCGTCGCGATGCTTATGCCTGAACGCGATGATCTGGAAGTCGCCTTCCGGATCGCGACCACTTGGGTCGTCGCCTTCTTCTCCAGGGATGGAGACTACAAGTTCTGATCTTCCTGCTCCTCAGCCGGCCGAGGGGCAAGAGCCTCACGCTGTCCTTGTCTTCTAGTACCTGCCAAGATCATGAAAACACAGAGAAACCGATTAGAACTTCGTGTGTAAGAAATTTATTCAATCGAAAACAAGTACACATGCAATATTATGGTGGGAACTCACGTGGTTGGGGTTTTTAACCCCTTTGGGTGCTCAAGATAGGTGTGTGGTGAGTGTTCTAATAAGAATCTACGAAAAAATAAGAACTATGCTTGCATGAAAGGAGAGAGATATGGGAGAGAAAGGGGGAGAGATTGTGTAGCCAGATGAAAAAATGCCCTGGAGGGCTCTTCTCGGTCGTCTGGAGAGAAAACTTTCTTCTTCGGAATTGAAGCTCTCTGGAAGAGGAAGAAGCAGACTCCGGCCTCCCTCAAAAAGACGAAATATTGAGGTAGTTATAGGTTATTATTCCTGGAAGGGCTGTGTGAGGAATAACGGGCAAGAGTCCGAGTTTGGGTATGTATGGCCGTGCGTGGGCGATTGGAACTCGGAAAGGATGATGTTCGAAAGGTTTCCCCAAAGTTTGGAAGGATTTGGATGCGATTTGGATGACCAAAAGGGGAAATATCCATGTATGGCATGAGTCCAAGTTAGGCTCGGAAAGGATCTTCTGCATGAGGTCCAGAACGCGACGGCCGTTGTGTCGCCTTCATGAACGCGGCGCCTCGATACGTCGCCTTCCTTACATGGAAGGTGACTTTAAGATATTTCTGGTGATTTTTTAGGGAATTAAAATGCCGATTTATTAACGTGACGTATCGACTGGTCGCCTTCTTTAATGTGACAGTGGTGCTGTCGCCTTCAGGAACATTCAGCATTTGGCCATGCAAAGTGTCCAATCTCCATGCACAGCCTTCAGAATGACATGCAGCTTGAAACATCAGACTCTTGACTCTGAGAGCTATGGGAAGAGGATTGATTTTGACCAGGAAGAATCCACCAGGGCGATGAACTAATGAAAAGGATGTCGTGATCGGAGAAAGCCAGCTTGATGATGATGAGCCAACGTGGGGCATCAATGATATGACAGAGATTTTGTTGGACTTATCTGTTAGAAATGGGTGTCTACAGATTGCCCCTCCTTGATGCCTGCTTTGCAAGGGAGCGAAGCGGTAGTGGAGCGAAGATGGCATGAAATGGCGATGTAGCAGAGTGAAGCAGAATGAGCTGAAAAGCGGGCATCAAGGTAAAGAGACACCCATTCTGAACGAATAAGCAGTGAGAATTATCCGGCTTACTTCAAACACGGCTAGGAACAGAATGCGAGGATGGTTCCAACTCGGGACGAATAAAAGTCAAAAGAAAAGAAATGATCAACCTCCTGATTCAAGAGGTACCCTGGCTATTTTTAGCGTGTAGGTTTCGTTCATTAGGGAATAGGTGCTGCCCGGCGGGTCAATTCGACTCTGGCCTTTGAGCGGGTCACGACTAATGAGCGGATCGGGGATGAAGGAATGTCTGTTATAACGAATGGAGATGAGAGGAATCCTGAATGGGAACCATACTCACAAACTGGACCGAGCAGCTAGCTCGAGGGAAGCTTTCAAATTCAGAAATGGAATTCTTGTCTAAAAATGAGGATCTGGGTTGGAACATCATTGGGAAGCTGATTTTGACAAATCATGAAGCATGAAGCTCAGAATTCCTAAATGATGCATGCTGGGCTAAAGGAAAAGAAATCATAAAAACAAATGTAAAAAAAAGGAGAAAATAACAAATATTCAAGGATAATATTGCTAGACAATATAAGCAAGAGTCAAGACACTTCGCATCCCCGGCGTGCGATAGAATCCATCGTCCCCGAGTCATATCACCCAACTTCCTATCCAGTGATTAGCAGTGTGCACCTAGATCATCCTTGTTTTTAGTGAAGGGGAACTCAGATCCCGAAACACACTGAGAACCAGCCGGTCCTTGAGACGATATAGTAGCATAGATATCATATAGCAATGCGGAAGGATTAGGGTTAGGATACTTACCTGTCTTACCTGACGGACCGTCTCTTTTTCAGATTTTCTGATTTTTATGGATTTTCCTTCATTTTATGATTTTTCTAGATTTTTAAATAAAGAAAGCAATAAAAGATAGATATGATTAGGGCTGTTCAAATTTTGGTTCAAACTGAAAAACCGAACCGAACCGACGGTTCGGTTCGGTTCGGTTCGGGTTGGGTCCCTATGTAGTTCAGTTCGGTTTCATTTTCTGAAACCGAATAAACAGATTATATATATACTATATAGAATAATTACATAAACAAAAGATAGCACAATTGGTTCCTGCATGGGCGGGAGGTTTTGGGTTGGCGCGGGTTCGAAACCCGCTGGCCTACAAAGGGATTTATTTCAAAATAGTTAATTTTTCTCTAAAAAACAATGGGAAAATTGGGTTTCGAACCCAGAACCTTTCGGTGAAACAGTTCAGCGCCTTGGCCATTGCGGCAAGCGCGCATTTGCGTTATAAAATCTATTAGAATTCGGTTTAAACCGAACCGAACCGGTTCGGTTCGGTTCGGGTTGACCTTGGGATTCGGTTCGGTTTGGTTTGGCCAAAAAATGGACCAACCCAGACCGAACCGAACCGTGTTCAGCCCTAGATATGATGCACCAACAATGAGACTTTAAAGCATATGTGCAAACAAGCAATCAAACAATGGTATTCAATGTGTTGTACACAGATCAGAAACCGACATGGGGCATGTCGCTACCTGTTTGTTGAGAAGGCGATGCGACTTGTGTCGCCATGCTGAAGGCGACAAGTCGATGGGTCGCGACCGCAGGTTTCTCAACCAGAGATCAAACAGCAACCCGGACTTGGCAATCTAACCCCCATTTGGACTCCTAGTGCTCTCTAAACCATGTCCCAATGCTAATGGGTCTTCTCTACCCTTTCCAACTATGAATGGAAGTCTTTTGGCTCTATAAATAGGGGATGAGAGGCCCCAAATTCACAGCTCTTCTCCTCTCTCTTCTTTTCTTCAACTCTTCAAGTTCTCATAGGTGAGAAGAGAGCTCCAAGTGCTTTCATGGGGGAGGAGATTCCTTATGAAGGTCCGAAGCACGCTCGGATGGTCTGTGGCGCTCTCACAAGGCTGACGGACGTCCCCAACCACTTGATCAAGAACATGGAAGTGCGAGAGGTAAGTTGTTTGATGTTTTGATTTTTTCTAGAATTTCCACTCCGAATTTCTCATTAATTTTGTGTTCTTCTTCTTCCTCTCTTTTGCCTTTTCTTTTCTTCTCCTCTAGCTCTTCCCCGGCTCCCGCCGTTACTCTAAGCTCACGTGGATCACCCCCATGATCAAAGCCTTACCTATGTTCGTAATCCGATTCTTGAGAGAGTGGGGTTTGGGGGGTATTTTGATAGCGGCTCATAATTACCACAAAGTTTCCTTTGATTAGCATAGTATTACCGCTTTGATCGAGCTTTGGCACCCACAAACTCACACTTTCATTTTTCCAAAATTCGAGGCGACCATCCTTCTTGAGGAGGTCGAGACTTTCCTAGCTCTTCCTAAGACTAAGCGAGGGGATGAGCATAACATAAGCTACACTGTTGAGCCTATCAACCCGAAGCTTATCCTAGGTGAATTCATGACCGACCCTGGAGATATACATACCATGATTAGCCCCCAATTCATCCATCTCGTGCCGTTGTCTAAGTGGCTCATATCCAAATGCAAGGACAAGAGCGTAGACCACCGTGAGATAGCTAAGGCGGTAGCCGTGTGCTTGTGTGGGGTGGTGCTCTTCCCGTCCGTGGATCACCTCATAGACTATGCGAGTTTGAGTGCCATACGTGGGGTATGGCGGGGACTCTCACTCTCCCATGCGGTTTTGGCTTTCCTCTACTCGGGTCTTACCTCGGCCTCTACGGGGGGTTTCCTTCACGGCTCCATGATCCTTTTAGAGTGTTGGTTGGGTGTAAGGATAAAATTTAAACCGGTTGACAATCCCACCACCGATTGCCGGATCTTTGGGTGCCATCCACTGGACTTCATTGGCGGGGCGGCCAAGTTCCCCGATAAGGTTATGTGCAGGACAGCGGACAAGAAGACGAGGAGCGCATGGCGGCACTACTTCAACAATCTCCCGGTGGAGCACTTTGCCTTGGGCATAGCGGCACTACGTGAAGCGGAAATCCGGCTTCCTCTTGGACACGGATTGGACCTCCAACTTATAGGGAACATGACAACGGTGCTCTACAACCCTCAGCGATGTTACCTACAGATCGGGAAGCCAAGGACTAAGGTGCTTCCGCCGTCTCACTTGCCTCCGATGAAAAAACAGCGTTTGGGAGATCCGGAGGACGAGCAAGCCGTGCGGAGCGCGTTGGCTTTGTGGCGGGTGTGTGCTACCCATATACTCCCCCCGATGCTGCATGAAGAGCGGGAGACGTACCAGGCGTACCTCCTAGAGCATGAGAAGATTCGGCCGCTTAGGGGACCGGGAGCTTGAGAGAGAGTTGATCGTATCTTTGAGAGATTTTGATGGGACTTGATGAGAGTGAGAGACATGTTGCTTCTCCCTTTTAGCTTTTATTTGATGTAAACATTGGAAATTTATGATAGAAATTGAATTTTTCAAGGGTTCCATGCACAAACTGGGAAGGTGACATAGGCGGTGTCGCGACCTTGAACGCGACCGGTCAACGGTCGCCACCTGTAAAGTGAACGCGACACATAGTGCATCGCGACCTGATAACAAGGCGACAGGGGCATTGTCGCGTTGACAGGGCCGAGCGTGGTTTGAAATTGGGGCCCAGCACCCTTCCCCTCTCCTTTCCTTCTCTTCTCTTCTTTCTCTTCTCCCTCCGGCGACTTCCTTTTCCTTTTCTCCCTCCTCCCCTTCCAGCCTTGCTCCGGCGATCGCCAGCCGGCAGCGGCTTCTTCTTCCTCTCCCCTTCTTTCCTTTCTCTCTTCTTACCCCGGGTGGTGTGGCAATGGAGGGTGGCGGCCACGAAGGTGGGAGCGGCGGCGGCGGTGTCCGGCGCCGCACCAAGAAGACCATTCGCCGTCGTCAAACAGACGAAGGCCCGTCCACGGTGGCCCAGGAGGACCCTTCGGCCGTGCCGATGGAGGAGGATACCGTGGCGGCGGTGCTGGGTGAGGACGAGCCCGTTGGGCCCAAGAAGGTAGGTCCCCGAGCCCCTAATGCATGCATGTGATGTGATGGGAGTGCGGTGCACTCGGATGTAGGGCTTTTGCCGGAAGAGAAACGATCGAGAAACGGGTAAAGCCCGTCTCTCGGTCACCCTGGTAACGCGACAGCATGGCTGTCGCTTTACCAGTGGGATTGCGACAAGCCTTGTGTCGCCTTCAAGAAGGCGACAAGCCGACCTGTCGCAACCATTCCTCAGAAAGCGACAAGCCTCATGTCGCCTTTAAGAAGGCGACAGGAGGCCCTGTCACGATGACAGAACTGAGAGTTGAGGTGCTTCAATGGCTGATTCTTGATGTTCTCTGTGTTTGTTTTGCAGAGCGAGCTTCGGTCCCGACTAGGATGGGCGGTGGTCCGGGCAATCTACCGTGGATTGCCGGACTTTCAGAGGGCCCGGTTGGAGGAGATGGGGTTCGGCCCCTTTCTCAGACTAGATGAGCTGGCTCCTGATGTGGCCTTGATCTAGGCCCTGAAGGAGAGGTGGGACCCCGAGTGCCATGCCTTCCTCTTTCCGTGGGGTCACATGATCCCCACGTTAGAGGACGTGGTACGTATCACAGGCCTACGCATAGACGACCAGGCGGTGACGGGGGTGACCTACACCAGCTATCAGGAGCTGGCAGAGAGGCTACTAGGATTGGCGGTGACACGGGAGAGATCGTCATTGATCCCGAGGACGGGGCTGCAGACGAGCCTAGGGGTGGCGAGCGTGCGCCACGAGATAGGCGAGAGCCAGGCGGGCTACACGACCCGGATGACGGAGGACGCCAGGGCAGCGCTGGCGGAGGAGGAGGGAGCGGCAGCGGACCGCGATCTGAGGCGATTCCTGATCCTCGTGATCGGGAAGCTGATCCTGGGGACCAGAGGGGACCCGGTCAGCTGCCGGTGCCTGCCCCTGCTGGAGGACTTGTCCAGCGTGGGCAACTACGCTTGGGGTGCGGCCCTCCTGGCCCACCTCTTTGACAGCTTGGGCACCTCCAGCAGGGTGATGGGGGTAGTCGGGTTCTTCCCACTCCTACAGGTATACTTCTCTACCCTTACCTTTCACTTTTCTTCTGCTTGTTTTGATTAAATGTGGTATCTGACTGAGTTGTTTTGCAGGTGTGGGCATATCACCACCTCTCTTCCTTGGGTCATGGTGAGCCGAGATGGGCTGGGGCCGTGCCCCTTCTACGACGCTGGAGGTTCCGCTGGGACGAGCAGTCATTGCGCCGGCAGGTTACCATGATCCATGATGCATTGGACAGCGTGCCCTTTGGCCATGTAAGTACTTCTAGCCTTAGCCCTTTTCTTTCCTTTGCTTATTTGACGGTTGACTAACGGATCTCTCTGCTCGTGGTGTGAAGGTTCAGTGGACTCCCTATGTCGGGGAGGATGATGCCGCCCAGCCGTGGGTGGAGCGGGGTCGTCCCTACTTTGGTAGGGACATTTGGCTCCATTCAATCAACACGATGGTACCGCTCCACCACCGGCTGGTCACACGCACCCTGGAGCTCCATCAGTCAGTAGTGGAGTTCCCCACCCGATAGAGGCCGTGGGAGAGACCGGGTCGGAGTTTCCGAGGGATCCAGCAGGAGACCGACTGGACGGTCCGGGTCCGCGAGTAGCTCACTGACTGGGAGCAGCGCGGCAGAGAGGTGGTCTCGGAGGCCACTAGCGACGAGGACTACTTTCGTGCCTATGCACGAAGGTACGGGGCCCAAGTTTACAAGGGGTCTCGACGACCGGTGAGTCTCTACTACTTTTAGCTCTCTTAAGTTCAGTTTGATTAGTTAACTGCTTGACTGACTTGACTTATGTTTGCAGTTTGATCCCGAGGGGCGGATTGCCTCGTTGGAGGGCATTCTACACTCGACCATCCAGAAGAGGGACGACCTCCAGGCGGTGGTGGACCAGCTGGTGAGTACTTTACACCCTGACCTTTCCTTTCCTAGCTTTGATTGACTGACTCTTCTTATTTTCCCTTGCAGCGGAAGGAGTTGTATCGGGCCCAGCTGATGGTGGGAGGGGCCCCTTCCTCCCAGGAGGACCCGAGCCGCTCGGTGTTGGAGGGCGAGCTAGCGGCAGCAGTGGCCCGAGCGGAGGATGCTCTCGCCCAGGTGCGGGAGCGGGTAAGTCATCAACCACATGCCCCTTTGGTTTTTTATCTCCCTTGGTGTTTTGACAAGACATTTTGATGTTGTAGGAAGCTGAGCTGAGAGACTCCTTAGCGCGGATGACCACGCTGGAGGCGGAGATGGCGGAGCTGCGCCTACGCCCGGAGGCAACGGAGGTGACGCATTGGCGTCAAGAGGCCGAGGAGGTGACGAGGCTGCGTGCTGAGGCCGGTGACCTCCGCACTCAGCTGGGATAGGAGAGGCACCGCTGCGAGCTGCTGCGGTCCGAGATGAAGGGCCTCGAGAGGGCTTTAGCTTTGGTTGGACGCAGCTGTTCGTCGGCCAACAGGAGCGGTATCCCGAGTGGGTCCACTGGACATTATTTGACTGGTTCCTCCGGACGGCGGAGGAACGAGGAGGAGGCACGATGGCGCGAGAGAGCACCAGAGGGGAGTGAGGCTGGTCCGAGGGTGATGGCCCCTCCGTCTCCCTGCCCGCTTGAGGGTATAGGGGAGAGCGGTTGAGGGCTTGTACTTTCTTTTGCCCCCCCCCCCCCCCCTTTTTTTTACATGTATGATATGGAATGGAATGGACTGGATCTTTTTTATTTTATGATTTTGTGACTGAGTGAGAGCGACGAGAGAGAGTGATGGGTAAGATGCGAGTGCCGCTTTCTTTTCTTGCGCCCTGCACACTTAGACAATCACAAAACAAGTTAGATCCGTTCTTAGGCTTAGCCCCTTGCCTTGAAATGCGACAAATGACCAACCTTGATAAATGGTCAAGGGGCTAAGCCTTATTAAATAGGCAAAAGACATAAATAAATAACATGCATGAGAAGGTGAGTGGAGCGGTTGAAAACATTTTTGAAATATTTGAATTTTTGGGTTTTGAACTCTCTGATTTTTGGAGTTGTCATATTTGATTTTTTAGAGTTTTGCAATACTTGATTTTTTTGGATTTTTGAAATATTTGATTTTTTTGGAGTTTTGAAATATTTGATTTTTTTGGAGTTTTGAAATATTTGATTTTTTTTTAGTTTTGAAATATTTGATTTTTGTTGGAGTTTTGAAAGACGCCTAAAGCCGGCGTTGGCCCTTCCTGGAATAAGACGCGCGAGGCGGAAGGAACTCGCCCCTTTGGGCCACAACACCTAGACCGGTTCGAGCCGCTGGTTTGGAGTCTTGATCACCTCTGGTTCTCGCCACGGACCTCACTAGGCTAGGACGTGCATTGAGGGGTGGCAATGCCTCGGGAAATTACCCTTAGTTGATGCCGCGACTAGTTAGACCATACCTAAGAGGTGATTCGGCCTTATGGGGAGAAACGGAAGATAATTTTAGGAAAGTCTTGTGTAGGTTTAGGGATGTTGGGTTTGACTACTTCCTGCAGCATACCCTTCAAAGATTGGGTCTGTTGTGGAGGGACTTTATGGTCTTTTGCTATGGACTTGCATTATTTGGGGCATGTGTACGACCGGGCTCATAAGCGTCCCGCGGGGACTTTGCCACTCTTTGCCATGCCCCTGTTGCGCTTATGGATTTTTCTTTATTTTCTTCGTTTCTTTGCTTCTTTGCCCTTTGTTATTTTGACCGTCCATGTTTGAGACTTCCTCTTGTCGGGATATGCTTTAGGTTGACAACCTTACCCTTTCAACCCTTTGCCCCCACACTTCGACCGATTGGAAGAGAATGACCGACGCATCGGTAGAGTAGGACCCACACAGTTGCGGCCTCTACCAAGTGCAGCTACCCGGGCTTTGCCGTGTGTGTGTGTTAATCCTGACTTAGAGCGACCCTTGACGATTAGGGAGGGACTTTAGACTCTCAACACGGGGTTATTCCCCAATCCAGGTGTTGTGGCCTCACACCTATAGGCCTAAGGATAGAATCGTTTGAGGTACAACCCATTCCACGGATGCGACAATTCGACGCCCTCAGCATTGGTTAAGCGATAAGCATTTCCGGGATAGACTTCCCTCACAATGTACGGACCCTCCCAATTAGGTTGCAGTTTGGACCTAGGACCTCCGGGTTTGATGAAAATGAGTTTTAAGACCATATCACCTTCCTAGAATTTCCGCTCAATTACCTTCTTTTCGAAAGACCTCGAGATTCGCCTCTGATAAGAGAGCACATAGTTGGCTGCCATAAGCCGCCTTTCATCTAAGAGTTCCAACTGAACTAGCAACGCCTCTCGATGTTCGTCAAGATTAAGTTCCTTATTTAATTGGACTCTTAGTGAAGGGATTAGGATCTCGTATGGGACTACCGCCTCCATCCCATAAGTGAGAGCGTATGGGGTTTGCCCCATAGGAGTGCGGACAGAGGTACGGTAGGCCCATAGAGCCTCTATTAGCTTTTCTGGTCAGTCGGTAAATTTATGCGACTCACAGGTCTTCTTTAAGATTTTGAGAAGGGTTTTGTTAGTTGCTTTAGCTTGGCCATTGCCTTGTGGGTAATACGGTGATGAATGATGCAGAGTGATGTTATATTTCATACAGAGGTCCTGGAGTTCCTGCGAGAAGAATTGTGGCTCGTTGTCTGTGACGATGCTGCTTGGCACTCCGAACCGCGAAATGATGTTCCTCATGATGAAACGGCATACTGTGGATGCTTTGATTTCTGTGAATGCTTCGGCTTCTGCCCACTTGGTGTAATACTCAGTCGCTGTTAAGATAAATGATTTCTGTTTGGTTTGAGCATTAGGATCACCAAGAGGGCCAACAATATCGAAAGCCCACATGGAGAATGGCCAAGGTGTGGAAAGTGGATGTAGTGAGGAGGAAGGGGCATGGATTTTCTCTGCATGGAGTTGACACTTGACACACCTACGGACGTAGATGGTACAGTCTTCCTCTAGGGTTGGCCAGTAGTAGCCTTGCCTAATGATTTTCTTTGCGAGCATCTAACTATTGATGTGCCCCCCGCATTCACTAGCATGGGCCCTTTCCACCACTTTCCAAGCTTCATCATCAGTAAGGCATCTTAAGAGGATTCCATTAAGAGCTCGCCTGTACAGAACTTCTCTGACAACGGTGTACCTCAAGGCGGCCCTTCTGATGGCCCTGCGATCTTCTGTACTTGCCCCTTCAGGATAGGTTCCATCCTTGCAATACTGCTCTATCTCAAAATACCATGGCAGTTCTTCTTCATCCAGAATCTCCTCGAGCTCAGTTAGCATGACTTGCTGCGCCCCTCTCTTACTAGTCCTCTCTTCTAAGGTCGCCCTAAGGTCGTTGAACCAAGGGTCCTGGGTAGATGGGACATCGAGACGTTGGACGACGATGGTCTCAGTCCGACGACTCAGAGGGAAGGATAGAGATGAGGCTAGCGATGCTAGAGCGTCGGCCAGGATATTTTGGGAACGAGGAGTATGGATATAAATGAGATGACAGCGTGACCAGGCCTTGATATGGCTTGAGCTTTGGGTCACGAGTGCGGTAAGTTGAGAGCACCTGCCGCAAGATGAGCTGAGAGTCTCCTATGATTCTGAGGTGCGATGCCCCCAGCAGGTAAGCATGCTTGAGACCAGCAAGGAGAGCTTCATACTCGGACATGTTATTAGTGGCGGGGAAGGTGAGTTGATATGCAAAGGGGATGGTAATGCCTTCCGGGGTGAGCAGCACGGCTCCAATGCCCCGTCCCTGAGAGTTGAGCGCGCCATCGAAATGGAGGGATCAGAAGGGGTCTTTAATGATAACTGAGATTTCCTCGTCGGGGAACTCCTCTCGGAGGGAGTCACTGTGAGGGAGTGGAAGATGGGCTAGATGCTCAGCGATGGCATAACCCTTGACAGCCTTTCGGACCACAAAGGAGATGTCAAATTGAGAGAGGAAACTCTGCCAGCGTGCCAGCCGATCAAAGAGGACGGGCTTTTCTAGAAGATATCTGAGTGGATCCATCCTCGAGATCAGCTTGACCTCGTGGGCAAGGAAATAGTGCTTGAGCTTTTGGACTACCCACACGAGTGCGGCACACGTTTTGTCCGTGGTGGTGTACTTGGATTTGGTGGTGTTGAAGAGCCTAGAGAGGTAGTATGCTGCCCTTTCTTTCCCAGATTCATCGTGTTGTGCAAGGACAGCTCCTAGGGAGTCCTCAATGACTGAGAGATATAGGATTAGCGGTTTTCCAGGTGCAGGAGGCTGCAAGACTGGGGGATTCATGAGATAACTTTTCAGTTCATTGAAGGTTGCTTGGCATTTGTCATTCCATTCGAATTTTGCCCCTCCTTTCAAGAGATCATAGAACGGGCGGCATCTCTGCGAATGCTGGGATATGAACCTTCAGATGAATTGCAAACACCCTATTAGGCCTCTTAATTGAGAGATGTTCTGTAGCAACCTGAATTTTTGTGATAAAATAAAAATTTAAATAAAGAATTAAAACCTAGCTAAAGGGATATTTAAATAGAGCATTAAATAAAACTCATTAAATGGAAAAGAGTAATGGGCTTTGCTTAATGGATCTTCTAGAATTTATTGGGTCAAAAATATGAATTTGAAAGGGGAGAATAATAAGAAAATACCCTAAATTCGGAGTTTAATTATATCATAATTGGAAAGGGATATTTAATGCATTAAATAAGCAATTAGAGTAGGAGTTGGATTCCTAAACCTACCCCATATGGATTAGCACGAATTTGGATCTCTTCCAAGTCTAAATAGAGATTGGAAAGCAAGGAAGGAAGGTGGGAGTAAGAAAATCTCAGAATTAAGAGGAATTTGAGTAGTAGTAGGAATAGGAACTTGTGTTTACATAAATACACCTCTTAAACCCTCTTGGCCGACCCAATCTCGTGTCAAGGGATTCTTGGACTAGGAGGAGAGGCCAAGAGGAGGAGATTTCGTGGGAAGAAGAACCTTTCAAGCTCTCAACCCCGTTCTTCAAGTTCTAGCCCTAGAAGAGGAAATCGAGTCAAGGTAGGCATTCTCACAAGCATAAACCATGAAACTTTTTCTATAGGGTCTTCCTACCCTCTTGAACAAAACCCCCAAGTTTCATATTTTTCCATCCATCCTATCTTTTGTTCTTAATTTTTGAAGAACTGCAAACATGATAACCCCGAGGTGTCATGTTTAATTCAAATCTCTATGAATACTTGACCCCATGCTACGAAAGTTTTACTGTAGATACTTCATGTTGTTAGGGATCATTTGCCCCTAAAAAGACTAAATTTCATTGAGCATGTTGCTCGAATTAAATAAGTCTTGCTCTCTATGTCATGTTCTGTGTTACTCGTTGTTGTTCATGCTCAAACCATGTCCAAACCATGTTCTCTCTCGAATCCCTATTTATTGGAAGTACCCTTACATGTCTAGTTTAATTTGCAACTGGTTTCATGATTTTCGTTGACTATACAATTAGTTATGATTTTTCAAAGCACCCTGTATCATTTGATTTCAAGTTGGCCCGCAATCCAAAGCCTGGTCTGAATCCTGTCAGAGCCAGGATTGCGACAGCCGATACTGGGTCTGATTGCGACCATCCACTGTTGGGTTGAATGCAAATTCATATCATTTCCCTCCTATTTTGATGATGACAAGAAGTGTTCTTAAAGCAATTTAATTGAAACATGTCAAAAACATCATACCTGAAATTCATGTTCAAAAAGTATTTTTCAAACCACATTTATCATTTATGGTCATGACAAATCATTTAACTAATGATATATGTGTTCATTTTTCAGGTATAAACATTTTTATGCAAAAGATGAGTCGACACACCCATCAATGGTGTCGACACATCAACACAGATTCAAAGGCAAAATGTGTAAAAATGTTGAGACTGTGTCGACACATGTCAAGAGTGTGTCGACACGAGTGGCAGTTTTTCAGAAATCAAGCCTACCCAGGTCGACACACTCTCAGAGCAGGTCGACACTAGATCCCGTTTCCAGAACAGCCAGTTTGAAGAATTGGGTCAGCAGGTCGACACACTCTCAGAGCAGGTCGACACTAGACCCAGTTCCCAGAACAGCCAGTTTGCAGATTTGGGACAGCAGGTCGACACACTCAAGAGCAGGTCGACACGGGACCCTCTTCCCAGAACAGCCTTCTACATATTCTGGACAGTGTGTCGACACTACCACCAGGGCAGGTCGACACACTACGGAAACTTTTCATCCTAAAAGTTGATGGCTGCCACGTGTCCTTCTAGGGCGATCAGAATCTTCCTAGGAATGCGTGCCCTTGTACCCCAAAAGGGTATCTTTGGAATCCTAAGGATATAAAGTGTCTTTTCGGCCAGCCTTCACAAGAGAGAAGGACCCAACTCTCTCAGAGCCTCCAAGAAGCTCCTGGCGGCCAAGAAGAGCTCGTGTCTCCTTCCCCTGCTCTCCAAGTGCTTCCAGAAGACCAATTCCCACCAATTCAAGGTGTGGGAATTGGAATTTGATTCCTGAAGACTTCTCTGAAGCATTCCAAGGAGGCAGATCCTGTAGAAGACTTCTTGGTGAAGAATTCGAGGAAGATCCAACTTCTCAGATTGCAGAGCATCGACTTGGACTTCAAGCTTCACAAGTTCCTTCCCAATTCAAGCTTCTACAAGGGAGTACACTGAAGAACGAAGCATTTCAATTCAATTTACCTTTTCTTCTGTTCTTCTGAGATATCTTTTGAGATTATGCAAGTGCTTCTGCATAACTCTCTTTAGAGTTCTCAAACTTCGACTAGATCTGTTGCTAGAGGATCTTAGTCTTAAGTTGGTGTCTAGCAGTTTCAGTGTGAGCATTGTGCTCAGGGTGTTGTGAGCCGTCGAGCTCAGTTTGAGTTGTAAGCTCAAGGTTGGTTTGAGCAGTCTTGCTCTGTGTTTCTAGAGTAGTCTTGCTCTAGAGGTTGTGTGAGTTGTATGCTCTGAAGTGTTGGAGTTGTTAGGCTCCTTTGGGTGTGTAGCCCAGTTGTGTTAGTGAAGCCTCACGGGTTGTGAGGGGTGGATGTAGGAATCACTTGGGTGATTTCCGAACCACCTAAAAATCCTTGTGCATTTGTCTTCTGTGGTTTGATTGATTCATCCGCTAGATGCTTGCATAGGATCCGTTTTTAATTCACTTAATCAACTTGCTTCACATCTAAGTTTTTCAACTCACTCAAATCTAATCAGATCTGTAGTTTTTCACTGATAACATTGCCTCTGATTCTAAATAGTTTTCAAATTGCTTAAGCTTCCGCAAAAGTGGCTAAGATCTATTCATCCCCCCCTTCTAGATCTTTTCCACACATTCATTTCGATCCTTCAATTGGTATCAGAGCGGGTTTACATCGATCTGATTTGAACTGAGCAGTTTTTGTTTCTGAGTATTGAGTGTTTGATTGTTTGCTTGTTTGTTTGCTTGGTTGTTTAACTCTTTCTCTGTGCATTTACTTAAGTGTCATGGACTCAAAGGGTTTCATAGCTGAGGGCCATTCCATAAATAGGCCACCATTCTTTAATGGTTTGGACTATTCTTATTGGAAAAACAGAATGCAAGTATTTCTGAGGGCCCAGAACTATGAGATCTGGAAAGTAGTTGAGGTGGGTCCCTATGAGAACCAGGGAGAAGAAGATACCTGGACAAGGGAACAGATAAGGAAAGCTACACTGAATTATAGTGCCATGAACATGATTCAGTGTGCTGTCCATCCCAAGGAGTATTCGAGAATCTCTATGTGCAAATCTGCCAAAGAGATGTGGGATAAACTCGAATTACTCTATGAGGGAACATCTCAGGTCAAGGAGACCAAGGCAAATATTTTAGTTTCAGAATATGAACTTTTCATGATGAAATCTAATGAATCTATTTCTGAAATGTTTGCCAGATTCATGGTGATAGTCAATGGACTCAAGGCTTTGGGTAAGGAGTATACTGATGCAGACTTGGTAAGAAAAATTTGCGTTCACTTTCTTCAGTTTGGCATACCAAGGCCACTGTTATTGAAGATTCAAAAGATTTGTCCAAAATTTCTTTGGATGAATTGATTGGATCTTTAATGACATATGAAATAAACTTAAAAAGAAATGAAGAACACATCATTAAGACCAAGCCTATGGCACTCAAAGCCTCTTCAAGCAACAAAGATAAAAATCAGGATAAAACAAGTTCTGAAGAATCTGAGTCGAATGAGGATGAGATTGCCCTCATGACCAGACAATTCAGGAAATTTTGAAATATAGGAAAGGGAAAATGACTGGGAAAAAGAAATTTCCCTCAGGTAAGAAGAATATTTCCTCTTCCAATTTCAATAAGAATCATAAACCTGATGAGAATGTTATCTGTTACAGGTGCAACAAGCCAGGACACATGAAGGGAGAGTGTCCTGAGAACAAAAAGGAAAAGCACAAGAGATTCCAGAAATATAAGAAGCCAAAGGCCATGGTAGCCACTTGGTCTGATGAAGACACAAGTGAGGAAGAAGAAGAGAAGAAGTCCTCAAGCTCAGAGAGTGAGGAAGTTTGCTTCATGGCCAACAGCACAGATGGAAAGGTAAATACTTCCTTTGAAGATTATAGTGTTGAAGATTGGCAGGATGTGTATGCAGAATTAGTTGAAAGATATTCTGAAATGAGAAAAGAAAATAAACACATCAAAAAGAAAATTGAAAATCTCTACCATAATCAATCTTCAAACAATAGAATCTGTGAACTGGAATCTGAAGTAACAGACTTGCTTGAAGAAAAAGAGAATCTCCTAAACCTAATTGATGAACTGAAACTTGCCTCTCAAAAGGCCTCCCAAGAATTCAGAAACTTAAATGAAAAGCTGGAAATTGAAAAACAACAGAAAATTGAAGAAATTGAAGTTCTTAAAAACCAGCTAAAGGAAAGGGAGGAGGTTATCCAAACCTTCACAAAAGGCCAAGATAACCTAGAGGCATTGCTAGGATCCAACATGACAACCACATCTCATGGATTAGGATTCAACAAGAAAAAACCCCAAAAAGACAAATCTGGTGAGAAAAAGGGAAAAGCACCACTAATTAATTTTGTCAAGGGTCCTAATCTGGAAAACACTGAAATTCAACAAACAGCAAACAAAACCCCAAACAAAACTCAGAACAAATCAAAAACCCAAAAACGAAAGAAGACTATCAGGTTGACACCAGTACAGGAGAGGTCGACCTGCTCAACAACAAAAACCAAAAACAACTCAACCAAAAATTCAAATAAAAATCTGAAAAATAAGAAAAAGGGAAAAGAAATAATCCATGAAAAACCTTGGACCTCCAAGACAACACTTCAAGAAGATTGGATTAATCCTTGGAACCAATGGTATGAAAATCCCTGTTGGTATTATCCTCAATACTCTTATCCAAATTTCTGGATGTACCAACACAATCCATGGATTCCACCTCCTCCTCTGAACTCAAATTTTCAAATGAAAAACTCTCCTCCAACCAAAAACAAAGATCTTGGTGCTTTCATTCCTAAAAGAAAGAACAAACAGAAAAAGGCTGAAAACACCAAAGTAACAAAACAAAAATCTAAAACAAATCAAATTTGGGTGAGAAAGGATTTGATATCTGTGCTAAATCATACTGATGGTCCCAACTCTGTTTGGGTACCAAAATCTTCTCTCCATTGATCTTTGTGCAGGAAGGTCGTGCACCCAACACCAATGTTTGGTTTCTTGATAGTGGGTGTTCACGACACATGACTGGAGATAGAGCCAAATTTTCCTGTCTAATTGAAAAGGAGGGAGGGTCAGTCACCTTTGGAGGTAAAAATAAAGGAAAGATCATTGGATCTGGTAAGGTTGGTCAAACTTCTTCAAACTCAGTAGATAATGTTTTGTTAGTTGATGGACTTGATTATAATTTGCTCAGTATTAGCCAACTATGTGACAAAGGTCACAAAGTTGTGTTTGAATCTGATTTTTGCAAAATAATTGATTCATCAACTGACAAAATCAAATTCTGTGGAAAAAGAGAAAACAATGTCTACATGATCAACCTTAATAAAAACTTTTCTGAAAATCTTTGTTTTGTTGCAAATAAAGATGAAATTGCATGGACTTGGCACAAAAGACTTGGCCATGCAAGTTTCAGAACTTTGAATAAGTTGTTAAGATTGAATCTGGTTAAAGGTCTTCCTGAATCTTTTTCTAGTGTTGAAGGTCAAATTTGTGGGATCTGTGCTAAAGGAAAACAAACTAGGAAATCCTTTAAAGCCTTCAATGAAGTACTCACATCTAAGCCACTAGAACTTCTTCACATGGACCTCTTTGGGCCAACAAGAGTTCTAAGCCTAAGTGGCAAGAGATATGGGTTTGTAATCATTGATGACTTTACTAGATTTACCTGGGTTATTTTTCTATCCCACAAAAGTGATGCATGCCTTGAATTCAGGAATTTCTGTACCACTATCTTAACAACTTATCCATTTAAAATTAAAAACATTTTAACTGATCATGGGGGTGAATTTGATAACACATCCTTTTCTGATCTATGTGCTGAATTGCAAATATTTCACAAGTTTTCTTCACCTAGAACTCCAGAACAAAATGGAGTTGTGGAAAGAAAGAATAGAACTCTTGTGGAAATGGCTAGATCCATGCTCTTAGGGAGTAATCTGCCCAAATCCTTCTGGGCTGAAGCTGTTAACACAGCCAATCACATCCTAAACAGAGCCTTGGTCAGACCAAAGATCAGAAAAACCCCCTATGAATTGTTGAAAAACAAAAAGCCAACTGTTGCTTACTTCAAAACTTTTGGGTGCAAGTGTTTTGTACACAATAACAACAAAGAAAACCTTGACAAGTTTGATGCTAAGAGTCAGGAAGCTATCTTCCTTGGCTATTCAGAAGTGTCAAGGGCTTTCAAAGTGTACATATTGAAAACCAAAACTGTTGAAGAATCACCACATGTTATTTTTGATGAAAATTCCTTTTCCACTAATGATTCTAAATCTTGCAGGGAAAAACAAGACAATGAAGAGGATGACCTCATTGTGGATTCTTCACCAACCGTTGAGGAGATTAACAACATTGAAGAGAACCTGAACAACAACTCACCATCTTCAAGTGGTTCAGGTAATATTGCTCCAGAAGAGGGCACTTCTCAACAGGTAATTTCTGAACCTCGTTTTCTAAGAGATCACCCATTAGACAGTGTAGTTGGCAACTTAAATGATAGAGTTAGGACCAGATCATCCTTCTTGCAAAACATTGAAGAAGACTCACTAGCTCTAATTTCCCAAATTGAACCCAAGTCAATTGATGAAGCCTTATCCAGTTCTGATTGGATTAATGCTATGCATGATGAACTTCATCAATTTGAAAGAAATCAAGTGTGGGAATTAGTGCCTAGACCTAGTGACCAAACTGTGATTGGCACTAGATGGGTTTTCAGAAATAAATTGAATGAAGCTGGTCAAGTAATAAGAAACAAAGCTAGGCTAGTTGCAAAGGGGTATAACCAAGAATTTGGAATTGACTTTGAAGAATCTTATGCCCCTGTAGCTAGACTAGAAGCTGTGAGAATTTTCCTTGCTTTTGCATCCTCCATGAAATTCAAAGTCTTTCAAATGGATGTCAAAAGTGCATTTCTAAATGGATATATAAAGGAAAATGTTTTTGTTGAACAACCTCCTGGATTTGAAAATGAAAAATATCCTAACCATGTTTTCAAGCTTAATAAGGCACTCTATGGTCTTAAACAAGCTCCAAGAGCTTGGTATGATCGTTTGAGTTCCTTTTTACTTGAGAAAGGATATTCCAGAGGTAATGTTGATCAAACATTGTTCACAAAAATAGTAAAAAATCAAATAATTGTTGTCCAAATTTATGTTGATGACATAATATTTGGATCAACTAATAAAGGCCTTTGCACTGAATTTTCAAATCAAATGAAGAATGAATTTGAAATGAGCTTAATGGGAGATTTAACATTCTTTTTGGGATTGCAGGTGAACCAAACAACTGAAGGAATCTTCATTAGTCAAACCAAATATGTCAAGGAGCTACTGAAAAGGTTTGACTTTCAGAACCTTAAACACTCAAGCACACCCATTGCAATAAATGCTAAGCTAGAAGAAGACCCATCTGGTAAGTCAGTTGATCCAAAGACCTACAGAGGTATGATTGGCTCTCTGCTCTACCTTACTACTTCTAGACCTGATATTCAGTTTTGTGTGTGCTTATGTGCTAGATTCCAATCTAATCCTAAAGAAAGTCATATGCTTGCTGTGAAAAGAATTTTTAAATATCTTGTTGGAACATGTGACTTAGGAATTTGGTATCCTGCTGGTTGCAAGTTAGAATTGTTTGCCTATTGTGATGCTGATTATGCTGGGTGTAAGTTAGATAGAAAAAGCACAAGTGGCTTGTGTGTATTTCTAGGTGGGTGCCTTATTTCTTGGGCTTCTAAGAAGCAACATTCAGTTGCTCTGTCAACAGCAGAGGCTGAGTATGTTGCTGCAGGTAGATGTGGAACTCAGATCTCTGGGTGAAACATCAACTTCTTGATTACAACCAAGATTTAGGGTGTGTACCCATCCTATGTGATAACACTAGTGCCATAAATTTGTCTAAAAACCCCATTCAGCACTCCAGAACAAAACACATTGAAATTAGGCATCATTTCTTGAGAGATGAGGTTGCAAAGAAATCTTTTGAACTCCATTTTATTGAAACTGAAAAACAAATTGCAGACATATTCACTAAACCCCTTCCTGAAAACAGATTTTCATCATTAAGGAGAGAACTTGGTCTTTGTAAATGTCCACCTTCTTGATCTCTCTTAAGGTTTGGGTTGAGTGCTATGCATTGTCTAAGGGGGAGTTCTTTGCATTTCATAACTCCTTGCTTCCTCAAGCTACATTGCTCATATCTCTCTCACTTTCAATTCCATTTCCCTTTTTACAATAAATTCTCCACTTCTGATTGTGTTGAAACTTCTTGGTATATCAAATAGTGACTTGGAGAAGGACAGGTTATGCTTGTCTGGACACTTTCACTATGCGTGAGAACATATCTCCGCCAAGTACTAAGAAGTTAATATGCAATAGTTGAGGGGGAGCTTTTATTGTTCAAAGAGAATTTCTTTTCTGATTTCAAAACTTGCACAGTTTTCACTTCCATTTCCTTTTGGCAATGAATTCTTCAACTCTTATTGTATTGAAATCTCTTGGTATATCAAATGGTGACTTGGAGAAGGACAGGTTATGCTTGTCTGGACACTTTCACTATGCGTGAGAGCTTATCTCCGCCAAGTACCAAGAAATGAATATGCAATTGGTGAGGAGAAGTTCTTGTTGTCCAAGAAGAAAATCTCTTTCTGATTTCAAAAATGCATATCTTTATTTTGATGAAAAATGGTTGAAATCATCATCTCAGGGGGAGCTAGAAAATTCACAAGTCATCTTTTTGCAAATTTCAAAACCCTTCTTGCATTTCATCAATTCCTTGCATGATGTCCTCATTCTAAAGTCTAGAGTCACAAAATGAACCTTGAGTGATATATTATATATTTTTTAATCAACTTACAACTATGCCTCTCAATCCACAGAAATTCAGATCTCTTCCTAAACTAAATGACAATTTGTGCCTTGAACTTAAAACATTTCCTTGTTTGCAACTGATGACTGGATGTATTTGAATTCTATCTCACAAACTCTCCAAAATCTTGTAAAATCCAACAGAGCAATGGCATCTGTGCTGAGAAACTGCACACCTTCACAATGAATGAAGTGCTATGTATGTCATGAGGCATTATTGCTAACTCTGTTCAAAGGGGATCCAAATTGAAAATAACTTCAAAATTTAAGCAATTATGTGCTATGCTTTTTGATGATGACTGAGTAACTGGAAATATTGGCGTCTACAAAACGTATATTTTCATGTCAAAAGGTCATCATTTACCCCTTTGAGACTTGACAATGACTAAATCTTAAGTATCCAGGGACTATGGTGTGTAAAAAGCACTAGTACTTGAGTGAAAGAGATTTATATCATTTGATAGTTTGTTAAAAGAACAAAAATATGAAAATTATTGGAGATTTGTTTAGAAAGAATCATCTTCCTCCTTCATCAAGTTGTTCTTTAAGTTTGTGTTTTACTTTCAACACAACTGTATTTAGTCTAGATGACATCTTTAATTCTTGAAAATTGAGAAACATGGTAGTTTTTGGTTGATTGTTAGATACATTATATCCCTCAATTTATCATTTTGTTGATTCAAGTCTTGGAATGCTAATATCCTGTTGGAAATTGTTTGAAACACTTGAACTGTGATGAATTTTTGCAAAATACAACAAATGAATTTTTAGGCCTCTTAAAAATCCTTGAAATGATAATTCCTCTCATTATTTATCATTATAAAGATGTCCCCAAATTTCTCAAAAATTTCCTCTCAAAGATTCAAATTTCTCTCAAAGGCTGTGTCGACACAATCCTCTCTCGTGTCGACACACAACCCCAGTCAGGTCGACACACCCTTCCTCATGTGTCGACACTGCCTTCTTGCCAGACCCTTTTCAAACCTTTCGGGTTCACCTTAAACCCTTGTTGTTCCTGCGGGGCAGTGTACCACTGCATCTCTTTTTGGGCGTCAGGTCGACCCGACGGCCTCATTTCCACTCCTTTCCGGCAAGAATTCCTCCCAAATTTCTCTCTAGCTCTCATCCCCCTTCCATCATCTCTCCATTCTTCCATTTCCTCTCCTAATTCCACTCCTCTTGCACCATGGTCCGCAAGTTGGGTCCCCGCCGTGGCGCAAGATCAGCGGCCTCTTCAAGGCCAGTTCCGGCACAGGTTCCAGTTGAACAGATGGAAAGAAGAACAAAGAGGAGAAACGATCCTGCCTCTTCTTCTGCACCTCTGAGGGCTTCCAAGCGTGGCAGGACCTCCACTTCAGGCAGAGGTGGTAATGTTTCAAACCCTAGACCAGAGATTTCGGGCGATTCCTCTGACCATCCTGAGGAATCATCTTCCTCTTCTTCTTCTGAGTCTCAAGAGGATATTCCCTCAGAATCCGTAAGTGCAGCCAAGTTGATTTTGAAGCCAAGAATACTAGACCTTTCAGACATCCAACTAGCAGACTCCCTTCCTGAAATTCAAACCTACTTTTCCTTTCAATCTTGGATACCCTTTATTTCTGAATTTCAAGTCTGCTATCCAAGATTAGTTAGAGAGTTCTACAAGAACCTCACCTGCACAGACGAAGGGTATGAATCCAAAGTCAAGGGAATAGCCATAGACATGCCAACTGCAGTAGCTGCCTCCATTTTCAAAGTACCAGATGAAGGGGCAGACTACCATGAGTTTGAATTTGATTTACATGAAGCCTACTCCATCTTGACAGGCCTTCCTGCAGATGAATCAGATCCCAAACAGACCTATGTAACCAGGTTCAATGCAAATACCTTTCCACCTGTGTTAAGGGTCATCCACCACATTTTGACCACAATAATTACCCCTCAAGGTGGTGGAAGGGATAGGTTGACAGACATTCAGAGGTTCATCCTCTATTGCATGGTGAAAGACATCAAGATCAACCTCCATGTGATTCTCTATCAAATCATAGCTGAAACAACAAGGACAGACCTAAAGAGATCACTTCCTTATGGAGCACATCTGACCTCAGTGTTCAAGCACTTTGGTGTGCCATTGGAAAATGAAAAATCCCAATCCATTCCCAAGTCAAACATCTACACTTTTAAGAATATCCAGAAGTTTATGGGATTTAGATTGGAGGGAAATCAGATTAGAAGAGGACCAATTGTGGTTGAGGCCCCTCAAGCTCAGGAGGACCAGCCTCAGGTTCAAGGGGATCAGCCCCAAGCACAAGAGGACCAGCCTCCAGCTCAAGGAGACCAAAATCAGGAGGATCAGCCTCCACCTCATGAGGGCCAGCCTCAAGTTCAAGAGGAACAAGTTCACTTGCCAGAGGATCAGCCTCTAATGGATGAGGACCAGCCTCATATCCCTCCTGAAGGTGGCATTCAGCTTGAAACCCCTATTCCACCTCAGGATGATCCTTCCTCTTCCTTGCCACATACTTTTGAACCTCCACATTTCCCCTCTACATTCCAATCTTCCACTTCTTCTGGTGGGTCCTCAATTCCACCAGAATTGTTCTCTTTCCTCAATGCCAAATTTGATACATTGAACTCCACCATTCAAACAATGTCAGACCAATTTGAATTGAGAGTTCAAAGACTAGAGAACACAGTGTCAGCAAAATTTATTGAGCAGAAGGCAGCTTCAGATTATGCAGCTCAGAGATTTAACAGACTTATAGGCACTCTGGGAGATTCCTATATTGAGCTCAAAGAGCATCAAGACAAGTTGGAGAAAGTTCTTCAGGGAATTTTGGCAAATTCCCAAGCAGATGTCTTCAACACCAAGCAAACATTACATGAGATTTCCAGCACCAGATTGTCATTTGCTCATTTTGTGGATGATTTAGAAAGTATGAGGAACTTCAATGAGCACATTGACAGGCAGATTACAGATTTGACCAAGGAGTTCAAGATAATGCAGAGACCTGGTTGGTCAGCTGGCTCATCATCTTCCTCACAACACAGTGCAGCTGATCTAACCAGACTTCAGGCCACTTTGCTAGAAAATTCAGATCGAATGGAACACTTTTTGAGCACAAAAATGATAACCATTCAAGATCAAATCAAGTCTAGCCTGAACTTCATGGAGAAAAGACTGTCAGACATTGAACTTCTTCTTGCTCCAATTCCTCCTCCTCCTCCATCTTCTACCTAATGTACATTTATTTTGATAATGGCAAAGGGGGAGAAGAATGAATGACTTGAATGTAATATTTTGATGTAATGATCTTTTGAATGAAATGAAATGGTTGTTTTGGCTTCAATGCAAAGTATTGTGATTCTGAATGCAAATCTTTGTCTTTGTGTTTGAATACTTGTCCAATTGTTTGACTTGTGTGCACAAAATTTCTAATTTCAAGTAACACTGTATCTCACAAACACATCATCAATTGTTACTGAACAACATCAAAAGGTCCTTGACAAGTATGAACAAAAAGGAAAACAAAAATTTAAACAATCAAAAATTGCTTAAAATCACACTTCATCAAAACCACATTGAAATATGGATTTAATGTTGCCATCATCAAAAAGGGGGAGATTGTTGGGTTGAATGCAAATTCATATCATTTCCCTCCTATTTTGATGATGACAAGAAGTGTTCTTAAAGCAATTTAATTGAAACATGTCAAAAACATCATACCTGAAATTCATGTTCAAAAAGTATTTTTCAAACCACATTTATCATTTATGGTCATGACAAATCATTTAACTAATGATATATGTGTTCATTTTTCAGGTACAAACATTTTTATGCAAAAGATGAGTCGACACACCCATCAATGGTGTCGACACATCAACACAGATTCAAAGGCAAAATGTGTAAAAATGTTGAGACTGTGTCGACACATGTCAAGAGTGTGTCGACACGAGTGGCAGTTTTTCAGAAATCAAGCCTACCCAGGTCGACACACTCTCAGAGCAGGTCGACACTAGATCCCGTTTCCAGAACAGCCAGTTTGAAGAATTGGGTCAGCAGGTCGACACACTCTCAGAGCAGGTCGACACTAGACCCAGTTCCCAGAACAGCCAGTTTGCAGATTTGGGACAGCAGGTCGACACACTCAAGAGCAGGTCGACACGGGACCCTCTTCCCAGAACAGCCTTCTACATATTCTGGACAGTGTGTCGACACTACCACCAGGGCAGGTCGACACACTACGGAAACTTTTCATCCTAAAAGTTGATGGCTGCCACGTGTCCTTCTAGGGCGATCAGAATCTTCCTAGGAATGCGTGCCCTTGTACCCCAAAAGGGTATCTTTGGAATCCTAAGGATATAAAGTGTCTTTTCGGCCAGCCTTCACAAGAGAGAAGGACCCAACTCTCTCAGAGCCTCCAAGAAGCTCCTGGCGGCCAAGAAGAGCTCGTGTCTCCTTCCCCTGCTCTCCAAGTGCTTCCAGAAGACCAATTCCCACCAATTCAAGGTGTGGGAATTGGAATTTGATTCCTGAAGACTTCTCTGAAGCATTCCAAGGAGGCAGATCCTGTAGAAGACTTCTTGGGTGAAGAATTCGAGGAAGATCCAACTTCTCAGATTGCAGAGCATCGACTTGGACTTCAAGCTTCACAAGTTCCTTCCCAATTCAAGCTTCTACAAGGGAGTACACTGAAGAACGAAGCATTTCAATTCAATTTACCTTTTCTTCTGTTCTTCTGAGATATCTTTTGAGATTATGCAAGTGCTTCTGCATAACTCTCTTTAGAGTTCTCAAACTTCGACTAGATCTGTTGCTAGAGGATCTTAGTCTTAAGTTGGTGTCTAGCAGTTTCAGTGTGAGCATTGTGCTCAGGGTGTTGTGAGCCGTCGAGCTCAGTTTGAGTTGTAAGCTCAGGGTTGGTTTGAGCAGTCTTGCTCTGTGTTTCTAGAGTAGTCTTGCTCTAGAGGTTGTGTGAGTTGTATGCTCTGAAGTGTTGGAGTTGTTAGGCTCCTTTGGGTGTGTAGCCCAGTTGTGTTAGTGAAGCCTCACGGGTTGTGAGGGGTGGATGTAGGAATCACTTGGGTGATTTCCGAACCACCTAAAAATCCTTGTGCATTTGTCTTCTGTGGTTTGATTGATTCATCCGCTAGATGCTTGCATAGGATCCGTTTTTAATTCACTTAATCAACTTGCTTCACATCTAAGTTTTTCAACTCACTCAAATCTAATCAGATCTGTAGTTTTTCACTGATAACATTGCGTCTGATTCTAAATAGTTTTCAAATTGCTTAAGCTTCCGCAAAAGTGGCTAAGATCTATTCATCCCCCCCTTCTAGATCTTTTCCACACATTCATTTCGATCCTTCATCCACTTGTCTCTTTCTCAAGCTATCGCGACGCTTTCCTTGTCGCTTTCTGAATGCGACAGTACCTACGTCGCGTTCTGGCCGCCTGAACAGACAGCCATGTCGCAACCCGTACAAGACCCTGTCGCGTTCTGCCTGGCCCCTGTCGCAATGCTCATTGACCTATGTCGCCTTCTTACCGTTATACCCCCAGTAAAAACCCTACTTAAAAATGGTGCTATATTGAATGATTTAAAATACATGTTCACGACTTATTTCTATCTATGATTTCTCTTGCACTTGCACACACTTGAACCATCCATTTATGGCTGAAATCTTGCAGAAAATATCTCATAATGTATCTGGTAATTTATTGCAATAAAGTATATTAATTGCCCTATTTTAAAGGACTTGTATTCGTTTCTTGCGTTGTTTACATACCGATATCGACGCTCCACTGTTCTAGAATTCCTCTAGAACGTCGAGCACATGTTTTATATACACACTTTACTTGTCTTGTGGTGAACTCTCTGTCGGATATTCCTTTCGCCGGACTAGTGAACTCTTGCACAAGGCCTCCGTAAGTCTCCTCTGATCATGGATTCCCACATGGTCGACGAGCCGGTTGTACCCTAATACCTATGATACCCTTTAGGGATCTATATGATCCACACGGCTATTAGAGATTCACTCTCGTCTTATATCACGCCGGACCTCTGGACCTGTGCATAACCATGCCAGTGGTAGGGTCGTGAGTTCCACCTGACTGCCAACACCAAGTGCGCGTGTTGTGCAACTGTTACTATCGCCTGATTACTCGACGTATTACATGCAATGTCCACTAGCTCTCATCTATACTCTACTCGCTCACCTATTCACGTTCACTCTACCAGCTCATCTATTCATCTAGTGCTCTTATCTATTTCTTGGTACACTATACTGGCCATTGACTGATTGTCTAAAGATAAAAAATATAACCAATGCTTGGCAATATATAAAGGGCCCGATCTGGTCCTGGGATGTGCGCCCGAAAGTGCTAGTGCCCATGGGAGTTAAATGATCAGAGTGTTTGGCATTACACTCAAGTGCTATCTATCTCGACTATCTATATGACAATCAAAACACAAACGTGCTATACTCTCTCGATGTCTAGAATGACAAACAAGTGCTATACTCGTCGTGCTATTACTATACTTGTGCTAGTTGTGCTATGGCCATCCTGCTATTCGTGCTATATTCGATACTTGTGCTATTTTTGGAAACTATACTCGATCTCGTGCTATTGTGCTATCTTGTTACCTGTTGTGCTATCTCTTACTATATTTTGACTCTCTTGTACCTGCTATCTCTAGACACTCTGCCATTAAACGCGTTAATTATTTAAAGCCTGCTTGAGCCTGAGATTTAAGTCCTACTGGGCGTTATCGCTCACCCTACGTTATTTGATGTTGTGTTCTCAGGAGAGACCGAGGATGACACGTACACTCACGAGGAAGGGAATGACCAAGAGTGAAGCCAGGAGTACCCTCGAGTCATTATGTTATCTTAGAGTTGTAGTTAGTTATTTCCTTCTGTTGCAATGTAATTGGGCCCTTTAGAATGGCTCTGATATTAGTGGTTGTAACTAGACATTTGGAAAATTATCAATGAGAAAGATTTGCTTTAGTATTTGATGTCTAGTATACGCTCTATACCTTTTCTTGCAACTGCCTTCGCGCTCCGATATTCCGCGTTGAGGCGTGATATGTTCTTTGGAGGTGGCATTTCTGCTATAGCCTTAGCCTTGTTAGGATCGATCTCAATGCCCCGCTTTCTAACTATGAAACCTAGCAGTTTTCCTGATGATACCCCGAACACACATTTCTTTGGATTCATTCTCAGCTGATACTCTCTAGACCTTTGCAATACCTTGGCAAGGATTTCAGGGTGTTCTCTCCTGGTTCTTGACTTCACCATGATGTCATCCACATATACCTCTACATAAACATGGATCATGTTGTGGAAGATGGCCATCATCGCCCTCTGATAAGTAGCGTCGTCATTCTTTAGCCCAAATGGCATGACTACATAACAGTATGTTCCCCAAGGCGTGGTGAAGGATGTTTTCTCTTGATCTTCAGGAGCTAGACGGATTTGGTTATATCCTGAATATCCATCCATGAATGAGAGGGTCTCGTACCCAGCAGTGTTATCAATCAGCACATCAATATGAGGAAGCAGGAAGTCGTCCTTCGGACACGCCTTATTCAAATCCCTGAAGTCGATGCAGATTCTGACTTTACCATCCTTCTTCATAACAGGGACTATGTTTGCCACCCAGTTCGGGTATAGCACTACCCTGATGAACCTGGCCTTATGGAGTTTATCCACTTCATCCTTCATCATCAAGGGCATGAGTGGGTGGAATCTTCTGAGTCTTTGCTTTATAGCCTTTGCCCCTTCTTTCAGGACCAGGCGGTGCTCCACTAGTGAGGGGTCCAGACCGGGCATGTCCTCATTTGACCAGGCGAATGTATCTTTATACTCCCTTAAGATTTGCACCAGTTCCTCTTCTTCATCAGGAGGGAGATTCGCTGAGATTATTACTATCCTGGGGTCCTCTTCTACTCCGAGGTTGACTTCCTTAGTAGGTTCATCCACTGCCGTTGTGGGCTCATCAAATCTTCTCACTCCACTGGCATATTTTTCGGCAGCGTCATTTACTTCGCTATCCTCTTCATCGATTGGGTCCTCATCATTCATGATTTCGTGGATGCCAAATCCGTCATCTATAAACACCCCATCCTGCTCAAATTCCTCCTCTAACACCAGCGCTTCTTTCGTGAACTCCTCTATTAATAGCAATGCTTGACATCGCCGAGCTAGCTCTTGAAGATATCTCCGGGGAATAGCCTTGCCCCGCCGCTTCCTAGGGCGATGCTTGGATTTGGTGGATACTGGGGTGACCTGACTCTCTACCCTAGGCCTATCTAAACTAAGATTAGACTCTCCTACCCTAGACTCTTCTAGACTAGACGACTCTACAGGACTAGTGGAGGATATGGTGTCCTCAAAGAAGATGGCCCCTAGTGAAGAAGCAGGAGGGGAAGCCCCAGTCGAGGGGTGCCCCTGATCAGGAGAGTAAAGGAGGAATTCCGGCTCCTCGACCTCAACGTGCATTTGAAAATGGGCGTTTTTTTTTTGATATCAATGGAGAGAATGCAGCAGGAGAGGTTGACCTCATGGTCATTCGGATTGGACTGCAGGGCAGTGATGATTGCAGGTGGGAGGTCAGGTGTGAGGAGGTTGTGTGCCGCCGTCAGGAGCTGAGGGGTCAGCTGAATGACCAGGGGAGGAGAGGACGGGACGAGGCTGGGAAGGAGGGAGTCCAAAAGGGACGGATGGATGGCCAAGCAGGTGCCCCTCCAGAGTTCATCTACAGTATTCCCCTCTTCATAGGGAATGTCCGGCTCTCCTATGTCTGAGGCGTTGCTCATGAGCTGCCTTTTAGAGGTGATGGCGGTGGGTGGATCTAACAGCTTATCCGCAGCTGGCGGCCATGTCCTTTTTTCCTCCCAGAACAGTCGGTTGAAGGCAATAGTGATGTCTTATATGTCAAACCATCTGTACCATTCAGCTTCTGAGTCCCCTGTCTTTCTCCTCCTGGTTGGACGGAGTGCTTCTAATGCTCTATAGGTTAGCAGAGGGGCCATGTGCCGAGAGAAGTTTCGGCCATGCACCTCGTGCTGCGACAGCTCTGCCTCAACTACCACGGTGTTATATCCAGGTTGGGTAGGCCCCCTAATGAAATGACACCAGAGTGTCCATGTGAGTGGTTCACGGTCGGCCTTGAGAGTGGATGTGCTGGATGACCATGGTTTGGACTTTTCCCTGTAACCCAAGCCCCATCGACTTTTCATGACAATGTCTGGGATAGGCTTGACTATGCCCTACAGTTCTTCCCCTAGACCCTTGCCTTCCTCGTACCCTAGTTTCATCATGATCTGCCACCCTTTGGTGTTAAGTGGCTCTTTCCTCTTGACTGCACTGACCTGGGTAGGACTGGGTTCTTGCTTAGAGTGGAATGAGTAGCTCCAAGGGTGATTGATGTCCAATACTAAGATAATAGGCTTGTTGGTAGGCCAAATAGCCTGTAGGAGGGTGTCATTGATGGCATCAACAGTGTGACTGGTGGCTATACTTTTGACTTTGATGATTCGTCCCTGGAAGGGGAACTTGAGACATTGATGCGTGGTGGATGGTACAGCTCCTAGTGTCTCTAACCATGGGCACCCCAGGATAGCTTTATACATGGGGTCGATGTCAAGCACATAAAGGTCCACAGCGACAGCGAGTGGTCTCAGTTCGACTTGTACAGTTGCCTTGCCATGGTAGGATCTTCTGGAGTTGTCGAATGCGGCTATGGTGGTGGGTGTTGGTCTCAGTATCCCTTCTGATACATCACAGGCCCTCAGGGTGCTCAGCGGGCAGACATTTGTTGATGCCTCCGTGTCGACCAGTGCTGCTCCTACTGCGACATGGTTGATGACTAGAGTTACGCAGAGTGGGAGCCTCCTGGCTTCTGGGGGTGCTAGTTCACTTTCTGCGAAGGTAATTGCCGGCCCGCGAGTCACCATGGCTAGCGCACTCGGTAGCTTGTCAGCCAGCATGTCCTCATTTACTACCACTTTCTACAAGAAGTTCCTCAAGGCCTCCTGGTGCTCCTTGGATTTCTTTATTAGCTCCAATATGGAGATCTTGGCTGGCACGTGGTCCAGGTGCTTGAGGATGTCATAGTGGGTTCCTGGCAGTGGCTCAATTAACCCCTCATCTTGTGTCTGTTGCTGGGCTTGTTGTTGCTGAGGCGGTTGCAGGACTTGTTGGGGGTTGCTCTAGTTGGTGGAGGTGGTGGAGATAGGTGGGTACGGACGGCGAAAGACTCGCCCGCTCCGCAGAGTGGTTGGATGGATGGCTGGTTGTCTGGTGGAGGATAGTGTAGCAGCGGAAGGTAGGTCTGGCCCAGGTGGTGGTAGGATGATGGTGGAGGGAGCAGATATGATGGGTGGTAGAGGTACGGAGACAGGTGGAGTGAAGGGTAGGATAACTGGTGAAGGAGCGACTGGCGCAAATGTTGATCCGACGGGCAGTATGACGGCGTTGGCCATAGAAACTAAAGGAGGGATTGACTGAGGAGCCATGTTGGCTGGTTGTATTGTTTGGGATTGGAGGGGATACTGGTGGTTAATGGCCATCATCTGCTGAACGTCTAATTCATCATCATACGTCCAGCTTGCTTGAGGAGGAGGGTGGTGGACGATGGGATTTACCTGGGCTGGTTGCTGTTGCGGTGGGTTTGGAGCTGGTGGATGGTTGGGTAAGGGATTGTCGACGATGTCGAGGTCCTGCAATGGCTGTTGGTGTTGCTGCTGTTGTTGTTGTTGAGGGGGTGGTGGGCGCTGCCGCCTCTGCTGCTGTTGTTGTCTCTGTCTCTCTTTGATTTCTCTGATCACCTGCCGGAGGGCTATCTAGTCTATTCTATTCTGCTCATGCAAGTCATACACCAAGTCCTTGAATGTGAAGCATTGGTCAATGGTATGACCGGGCTGCCAATTGAAGACACAGTACCGAGTTTGGTCCACACTAGGGTTCAGTGGTCTCTCAGGAGGGAGTCTAATGGCTTCTGTGGAGAGCAAGGCCAAGAATATGTCGGAGAGTGTCTCCGGGAGTGGCAGGTAGTGAGTTCTTCTTGGACCTAAAGGACGCCTCTGCTGAGAGCCATCGGGAGGTGGCACCTGGTTGTATTGGCGTGGTTGTTGCCCTTGTGGAGGATTGGTGGGGTTCTGACCCTGGGCAGCGAATGGTTGGCGGTTTTGGCTCTGGCCGGCAGGGTTGAACGCGCTCACTTGCTCGTTCACTTGGACTCCTTCAGTGACTGGCCCCTGAGGTTTTCTCTGGAACCGGGACTTCTGGGGTTCGAACATAGAATGGATGGGAGAATCTTTGAGCTGAGTCTGGATAAACCGGTCCCGACTGTAGAGTTGATGCATGGTGCTGATGTCATTCATCGCCAGGATGTTTTTAAAGGCAGGGGTTGCATTGGAAATGATGATTTTCACCTTCTCCCCCTCTGGAAGGTACCCCAGAACTCGCGTGGCCATTTGCCTCCACCTATCGGCGTATGCAGCGAAATCTTCATCGGGCTTCATCTTTTCGGCCATGAGATCCGTGAGAGAGTATTCTGGCCCAACCCTATCTTGGAATTGTTCGAGGAACTTGGCCTTCACAATGGCGAAGTCCTCTGCGTCCTCGGGTAGCAGGGAATAGAACCAATCTAGGGCATGCCCGTCCAGCGACCAGCGGAACAAATAGGCCATTAGGCGGCGATCATGCTGGTAGGGAGCGGACTCATAGATGAAATCTTTGATGTGAGTATAGGGATTGCCTGAGCCGTTGTATTTGCGATACTTCGGCAACTCAGATGGAGAGGGGACCCATAGGCCATTGAAATTAGGCATGTGCACGTCGTGGTGCTGCCTGGGGTCGACTTGCTTTCAGAGCTCTTGGAGCTCCTTCTTGATGGACGCCCACTCAGACATCATGTCCGTGGCGGCGGATGGCTGAGCGTTCATGGAAGAGGCACGGGAGGTTGGCCTGGCACGTGGCTCGGGGTGATGAGGGGGATAGCAGGACTGGTATGGTGGAGACCGGGGCCTCGACTCACGAGGATAGTAATGATCAGACTAGAATGGCGTGAATCGGATGGCCCGCGGCCGAATAGGAGTGTTGTCGGCTTGTCCCATGACAACATGGGGGCCGAATGTAGCTGCTACGGGGCGTGATGTGCCCGCTCTAGGTGAGGGTGAAGAAGCGGCCTTTCCTTTGAGGGCCGTCATGAGGGTTTGGATCTGGGACTGATCAAGCTGGGGAATTAAGTGCAGGAGTTGAGCGGCTTGATCGTCTGACTGGGGGGGGTGGATGGTTTGAGATGGGCCACCATCGTCGGGATGGTGGTTCTCGGTAGCACGGACTGTGGCGACCCAAGGGCGGGTCGACTCCCCAAAGAGATCGTGAGGAAGGGAGTCCTCGTAGTCTTGGGAGGTGTAGAAGGCAGGGTCCTGATTCTCATCGTAGACCGAGTTCAGATATGACTCCATATTTGACAGGTGAGCGCATAGAGATGGGGAAAGCCTTTCCAGACTTGGGAGGGAAACCTAACCTAAACAGACACCTAGTTTCCTAAACAAACAACCCTATGCAAACAAAAGGAAAGAGAAAACGTCTCACCCAAACAAGCAGTTGGCAATGATGATGATTTCTTTTAATTGGTTCGAGTTTGCCTTTTCATGAATTGATTTTTAGCAAGTTCTCTCCGAATAAGGAAAGGTTTCCTAATGGGAGAAAGCTTCCAACTTCGGGTGTGACTAAGATTTCTCAACCTTGCCAAAAATGAATGAGACTGACAACTAGGTGGCGACGGGTACAACCAGCCCGGCGGCCGTGTGGGAATCCACGGTCAGCGGGGACTTACAGAGGCCCTCAAGTGAGTGCTCTAGTCGGACACAAGGAATATGTGGCTGAGAGAGCGGGCGTCGCTGAGGAGGGCAACCTATACTACATATATGGAAACGTGTATGCAAATCCTATGTGCACCGGAGTGCATGCAAATTCTAACCTAAAGACTAACAAAACAGAAATCAGGGCTGGCTGCTCTCAGAAGCAGAAGACGACGGGTTAACTGTCACGACCAAGATCGCGACAAGAAACCAGTCGCGTTCCTCTTCGCAGTGGACAGAGATCAAACCAGACCTAATTAAGCACAAAGATCAAACAATCCTATAACAAACAAGACTGACGGACTCTCAAGAACATGGATAGGCGTGGTATGACATGGAATATAGATGGAGTACACAAGATGAACCCAAATTTTAGAGAAAATCAGAAAACCAGATTACTGACCTGGTCGCGACTACCACACCGTCGCCTCCTTTATCGCGACAAGAGCACTGTCACGTTATCAACAGACGCAGAAATTGCAAAAAACTCTATGCAAGCGTACGGGCAGAGGACGTACCTGGTCGCGACGCTCCTGCTGTCGCCTCCTTTAACGTGACGCTTCGGACGTCGCTTTCGCACACAGCACCGCAGAAACACAGGAAAGGGACAAAATGAGTACTGTGAACTAACCTGATCGTGACAAGCTGTGTGTCTCTACTTCGATTGCGACTGCATGATCGTCGCCTTCTCACTCAGAGCCGCAGAACCCCAAGAAACTGCTAAGAAAGGGAACAAACAAGGAAAACTACAACCACACCACACATGAAGGAATAAGAACGGCAGGGAAAGACAAGAGAAAGCATGATGGGCACTAGAGGTCCCACCGTGATCGCCAAAAGGTGTAATCACGGGATTGTGCTCCCCAATAAAAAATATATGTAAGTGTGTATAAGAGTAAAGGACAGGGAAAGTACTGTGATCGCCACCAAGTAGTCGCCTGAAGATGTGCGGAGTCGAGGACGGCTAACTACGTTGGAAAAGGAAAAGGAATAAAAAGGCGTACCTGTGAACGCGACGAAGGGATCGTCGCGACGCTTATGAAGGATCGAAATAAATGTGTGGAAAAGATCTAGAAGGGGGGGGATGAATAGATCTTAGCCACTTTTGCGGAAGCTTAAATAATTTTAAAACTATTTAGAATCAGAGGCAATAATATCAGTGAAAAGCTGCTGATCTGATTAGATTGGAGTGAGTTGAAAAACTTAGATGAGAATCAAGTTGATTAAGTGAATTAGAAACGAGTCCTATGCAAGCATCTAGCGGATGAACCAGTCAAACCACAGAACACAAATGCACAAGGATTTTTAGGTGGTTCGGAAATCACCCATGTGATTCCTACATCCACCCCTCACAACCCGTGAGGATTCACTAACACAACTGGGTAACACACCCACTGGAGCCTGACAACTCCAACACTGAAGAGCTTACAACTCACACCACTTCTAGAGCAAGACTACTCTAGAACAACTGAGCAAGACTGCTCAACACACACTTGAGTTTGACAACTCAACACTGAGCGCACCGGCTCACAACAATCTGAGCACAAGGCTCACACATAGACTTGCTAGACACCAACTTAAGACAAGATCTCCTAGCAACAAATCTAGTCGAAATTTTGAGAACACTAATGAGAATTATGCAGAAGCACTTGCATAATCTCAAGAGATATCTCAGAAGAACAAAAGTAAAGTAAAAAGGTATTGAATGACTTCGTTCTTCAAGTGTACTCCCTTGTAGAAGCTTGAATTGGGAAGAAGCTTGTAAACATGAAGTCCAAGACGATGCTCTGCAATCTGGGAGGTTGGACCTTCCTTGAATTCTTCTCCAACGATGGCTTCTACCTGATCTACTTCCTTGAGATGCTTCAGAGGCTTCTTTAAAGATCAAACCACAATTCTCACACCTTGAATTGGTGAGAAGAGGTGTTCAGGAGACTCCAGGAAGCAGAGGAGGGAGACACGAACTCTTATGGCCGCCAAGAACTTTTCAGGAGGCTCTAAGAGGTTAGTTGGGTCTCTCTCTTCGAAGGGAGGCCAAAAGGAGCCTTTTATACCCTTAGGATTCCAAAGATACCCTTTTGGGGTACAAGGGCACGCTTCCCTAGGAAGATTCTGATCGCCCTAGAAGGACACGTGGCAGCCATCAGCTCTTAGGATGAAAAGTTTCCGTAGTGTGTCGACCTGCCCTGGTGGTTGTGTCGACACACTGTTCCAAAGATAGAAGAATCTGTTCTGGGAGAAAGGTCCCGTGTCGACCTGCTCTTGAGTGTGTCGACCTGCTGTCCCAATTCCTCAAACTGGCTGTTCTGGGAACTGGGTCTAGTGTCGACCTGCCCTGGGAGTGTGTCGACCTGCTGTCCCAATTCCTCAAACTGGCTGTTCTGGGAACTGGGTCTAGTGTCGACCTGCCCTGGGAGTGTGTCGACCTGCTGTCCCAATTCCTCAAACTGGCTATTCTGGGAACTGGGTCTAGTGTCGACCTGCCCTGGGAGTGTGTCGACCTGGGTACCCTTGATCTCTGGAAAACTGCCACTCGTGTCGACACACTCTTGACATGTGTCGACACACTCTTGACATTTTTGCACAATTTCTCTTTGAGTCTGTGTTGATGTGTCGACACCATTGATGGGTGTGTCGACACATCTTTTGCATAAAAAGTTTGTACCTGAAAAATAAACACATATATCATTAGTTAAATGATTTATCATTACCACAAATGATAAATGTGGTTTGAAAAATGCTTTTTGAGCATGACTTTCAGGTATGATGCTTTTGACATGTTCCAATTAAATTGCTTTAAGAACACTTCTTGTCATCATCAAAATAGGAGGGAAATGATATGAATTAGACATTCAACCCAACAATCTCCCCCTTTTTGATGATGGCAACATTAAATCCATATTTGAATGTGGTTTTGATGAAGTGTGATTTTTAAGCAATTTTTATTGATTAAGTTTTTGTTTTTCTTTTGTTCATACTTGTCAATGTCCTTTTGATATTGTTCAGTAACAATTGATGATATTTTTGTGAGATACAACGTTACTTGAAATTAGAAGATTTGTGCACACAAGTCAACAATTGAACAAGTATTCACACACAAATACAAAAATTTGTATTGAAGCCAAACAACCATTTCATGTCATTCATTTCATTCAAAAGATCATTACAATTCATTCAATCTTCTCCCCCTTTGACATTATCAAAAAAAATGTACATTAGGTAGAAGATGGAGGAGGAGGAGGAATTGGAGCTAGAAGCATTTCAATATCTGACAATCTCTTATCCATTGACTTCATGCTTGACTTTATCTGTTCATGGATAGTTGTCAGCCGAGTGTGAAGATAATGCTCCATTCTATCAGAATGTTCTATCAAGGAAGGAGTGGAATGTCAGAGAAGAGATGGAAGATTGGTGAGGTGATTGAAGATTAGAGAGAGATGGTGAAAATTTCTTGCCGGAATGGTGAGAATTTGGCCGTCGGGTCGACCTGATGCTCAAAAAGGGATGCAGAGGTACACTGCCCCGCAGGAACAACAAGGGTTTAAGGTGAACCCGAAAGATTTGAAAAAGTTCTGGCAAGAAGGCAGTGTCGACACATGAGGAAGGGTGTGTCGACCTGACTGGAATTATGTGTCGACACGAGAGAGGATTGTGTCGACACAGCCTTTGAGAGAAATGAGAATTTTTGAGAGGAAATTTTTGAGAAATTTGGGGACATCTTTATAATGATAAATAATGATAGGAATTATCATTTGAAGGATTTTTAAGAGGCCTAAAAATTCATTTGCTGTATTTTACAAAAATTCATTACAGTTCAAGTATTTCATACAATTTCCAACAGGATATTAGCATTCCAAGACTTGAATCAACAAAATGATAAATTGAGGGATATAATGTATCTTACAATCAACCAAAATCTGCCATGTTTCTCAATTTTCAAGAGTTAAAGATATCATCTAGACTAAACACAGTTGTGTTGAAAGTAAAACACAAACTTAAAGAACAACTTGATGAAGGAAGAAGATGATTCTTTCTAAACAAATCTCCAATAATTTTCATATTTTTGTTCTTTTAACAAACTATCAAATGATGTAAATCTCTTTCACTCAAGTACTAGTGCTTTTTACACACCATAGTCCCTGGATACTCAAGATGTAGGCATTGTCAAGTCTCAAAGGGGTAAATGATGACTTTTTGACATGAAAATATACGTTTTTTAGACGCCAATATTCCCAGTTACTCAGTCATCATCAAAAAGCATAGCACATAATTGCTTAAATTTTGAGGTTATTTTCAATTTGGATCCCCTTTGAACAGAGTTAACAAGAATGCCTCATGACATGCATAGCACTTCATTCATTGTGAAGGTGTGCAGTTTCTCAGCACAGATGTCATTGCTCTGTTGAATTTTACAAGATTTTGGAGAGTTTGTAGGATAGAATTCAAATACATCCAGCCATCAGTTGCAAACAAGGTAATGTTTTAAGTTCAAGACATAATTGTAATTTAGTTTAGGAAGAGATCTGAGTTTCTGTGGATTGAGAGACATAGTGGAAAGTTGATTAGTAAAAAATATAATGTATCACTCAAGGTTCACTTTGAGACTCTAGAATTTAGAATGAGGACATCATGCAAGGAATTGATGAAATGCAAGAAGGGTTCTGAAATTTGCAAAAAGATGACTTGTGAATTTTCTAGCTCCCCCTGAGATGATGATTTCAATCATTTTTCATCAAAATAAAGATATGCATTTTTTTTTTTTTTTTTGAAATCAGAAAGAATGTTTCTTTTTGGATAACAAAGATTTCTTCTCAACAATTGTATATTCATTTCTTGGTACTTGGCGGAGACATATACTCTCGCATATGAAAGTGTCCAGACAAGCATAACCTGTCCTTCTCCAAGTCACCATTTGATATACCAAGAGATTTCAATACAATAAGAGTTGAAGAATTCATTATCAGAAAGAAATGAAGGTTAAAACTGTGCAAGTTTTGAAATCAGAAAAAGACATTCTCTTTGAACAATAAAAGCTCCCCCTCAACTATTGCATATTGACTTCTTAGTACTTGGCGGAGATATGTTCTCACGCATAGTGAAAGTGTCCAGACAAGCATAGCCTGTCCTTCTCCAAATCACTATTTGATATACCAAGAAGTTTCAACACAATCAGAAGTGAAGAATTTATTGTAAAAAGGGAAATGGAATTGGAATAGAGAGAGATATGAGCAATGTAGCTTGAGGAAGCAAGGAGTTATGAAATACAAAGAACTCCCCCTTAGACAAAGCATCATTCAACCCAAACTTTAAGAGAGATCAGAAGGATGGACATTTACAAAGACCAAGTTCTCTCCTTAAAGATGAGAATCTATCTTCAGGAAGGGGTTTTGTGAATATGTCTGCAATTTGTTTTTCAGTTACAATAAAATGGAGTTCAAAAGATTTCTTGGCAACCTCATCTCTCAAGAAATGATGCCTGATTTCAATGTGTTTTGTTCTAGAATGCTGAATGGGGTTTCTAGAAAGATTGATTGCACTTGTGTTATCACATAGGATGGGTACACACCCTAAATCTTGGTTGTAATCAAGAAGTTGATGTTTCACCCAGAGAATCTGAGTTCCACATCTACCTGCTGCAACATATTCAGCTTCTGCTGTTGACAGAGCCACTAAATGTTGCTTCTTAGAAGCCCAAGAAATAAGGCACCCACCTAGAAATACACACAAGCCACTTGTGCTTTTTCTATCTAACTTACACCCAGCATAATCAGCATCACAATAGGCAAACAATTCTAACTTGCAACCAGCAGGATACCAAATTCCTAAGTCACATGTTCCAACAAGATATTTAAAAATTCTTTTCACAGCAAGCATATGACTTTCTTTAGGATTTGATTGGAATCTAGCACATAAGCACACACAAAACTGAATGTCAGGTCTAGAAGTAGTAAGGTAGAGCAGAGAACCAATCATACCTCTGTAGGTCTTTGGATCTACTGACTTACCAGATGGGTCTTCTTCTAGCTTAGCATTTATTGCAATGGGTGTGCTTGAATGTTTAAGGTTCTGATAGTCAAACCTTTTCAGTAGCTCCTTGACATATTTGGTTTGACTGATGAAGATACCTTCATTCGTTTGGTTAACCTGCAACCCCAAAAAGAATGTTAAGTCTCCCATTAAGCTCATTTCAAATTCATTCTGCATTTGATTTGAAAATTCAGTGCAAAGGCCTTTATTGGTGGAGCCAAAAATTATGTCATCAACATAAATTTGGACCACAATTATTTGATTTTTTACTGTTTTAGTGAACAATGTTTGATCAACATTACCTCTAGAATATCCTTTTTCAAGTAAAAAGGAACTCAAACGATCATACCAAGCTCTTGGAGCTTGTTTAAGACCATAGAGTGCCTTATTAAGCTTGAAAACATGGTTAGGATATTTTTCATTATCAAATCCAGGAGGTTGTTCAACAAACACATTTTCCTTTATATATCCATTTAGAAATGCACTTTTAACATCCATTTGAAAGACTTTGAATTTCATGGAGGATGCAAAAGCAAGGAAAATTCTCACAGCTTCTAGTCTAGGTACAGGGGCATAAGATTCTTCAAAGTCAATTCCAAATTCTTGGTTATACCCCTTTGCAACTAGCCTAGCTTTGTTTCTTATTACTTGACCAGCTTCATTCAATTTATTTCTGAAAACCCATCTAGTGCCAATCACTGTTTGGTCACTAGGTCTAGGCACTAATTCCCACACTTGATTTCTTTCAAATTGATGAAGTTCATCATGCATAGCATTAATCCAATCAGAACTGGATAAGGCTTCATCAATTGACTTGGGTTCAATTTGGGAAATTAGAGCTAGTGAGTCTTCTTCAATGTTTTGCAAGAAGGATGATCTGGTCCTAACTCTATCATTTAGATTGCCAACTACACTATCTAATGGGTGATCTCTTAGAAATCGAGGTTCAGAAATTACCTGTTGAGAGGTACCCACTTCTGAATCAGTATTACCTGAACCATTTGGAGATTGTGAGTTGTTGTTCAGGTTTTCTTCAATGTTATTACTCTCCTCAACGGTTGGTGAAGAATCCACAATGAGGTCATCCTCTTCATTGTCTTGTTTTTCCCTGCAAGATTTAGAATCATTAGTGGAAAAGGAGTTTTCATTAAAAATAACATGTGGAGATTCTTCAATAGATTTGGTTTTTATTATGTACACTTTGAAGGCCCTTGACACTTCAGAATAGCCAAGGAAGATAGCTTCCTGACTCTTAGCATCAAACTTGTCAAGGTTTTCTTTGTTATTATTGTGAACATAGCATTTGCACCCAAAGACTTTAAAATAGGAAACAGTTGGCTTTTTGTTTTTCAATAATTCATAGGGGGTTTTCTTGATTTTTGGTCTGACCAATGCTCTATTGAGTATGTGATTTGCTGTGTTCACAGCTTCAGCCCAGAAGGATTTGGGTAAATTACTCTCAAGAAGCATGGTTCTAGCCATTTCCACAAGAGTTCTGTTCTTTCTTTCCACAACTCCATTTTGTTCTGGAGTTCTTGGTGAAGAAAACTTGTGGAATATCTGAAATTCAGCACAAAAATCAGAAAAGGATGTGTTTTCAAATTCACCCCCATGATCAGTTAAGATGTTTTTGATTTTATATGGATAAGTGGTTAAGACAGTGGTACAAAAGTTCCTGAATTCAAGGCATGCATCACTTTTGTGAGATAGAAAAATAACCCAGGTAAATCTAGTAAAGTCATCAATGATTACAAATCCATATCTTTTGCCACTCAAGCTTAGAACTCTTGTTGGCCCAAAGAGGTCCATGTGAAGAAGTTCTAGTGGCTTAGATGTGAGTACATCATTGAAGACTTTAAAGGATTTTCTAGTTTGTTTTCCTTTAGCACAGATCCCACAAATTTGACCTTCAACACTAGAAAAGGATTCAGGAAGACCTTTAACCAAATTCAATCTTAACAACTTATTCATTGTTCTGAAGCTTGCATGGCCAAGTCTTTTGTGCCAAGTCCATGCAATTTCATCTTTATTTGCAACAAAACAAAGATTTTCAGAAAAGTTTTTATTAAGGTTGATCATATAGACATTGTTTTCTCTTTTTCCAAAGAATTTGATTTTATCAGTTGATGAATCTATTATCTTGCAAAAATCAGATTCAAACACAACTTTGTGACCTTTGTCACATAGTTGGCTGATACTGAGCAAATTATAGTCAAGTCCATCAACTAACAAGACATTATCTACAGAGTTTGAAGAAGTTTGACCAACCTTACCAGATCCAATGATCTTTCCTCTATTTTTACCTCCAAAGGTGACTGACCCTCCCTCCTTTTCAAGCAGGAATGAGAATTTGGCTCTATCTCCAGTCATATGTCGTGAACACCCACTGTCAAGAAACCATACATTTGTGTTGGGTGCACGACTTCCCTGCAACAAGATCAGTGGAGAGAAGATTTTGGTACCCAAACAGAGTTGGGACCATCAGAATGATTTAACATAGACAGCAAATCCTTTCTCACCCAAATTTGATTTGTTTTAGATTTTTGTTTTGTTACTTTGGTGTTTTCAGCATTTTTCTGTTTGTTCTTTCTTTTAGGAATGAAAGCACCAAGATCTTTGTTTTTGGTAGGAGGGGAGTTTTTCATTTGAAAATTTGAGTTCATAGAAGGAGGTGGAATCCATGGATTGTGTTGGTACATCCAGAAATTTGGATAAGGGTATTGAGGATAATGCCAACAGGGATTTTCATACCATTGGTTCCAAGGATTAATCCAATTTTCTTGAGGAGCTGTCTTGGAGGTCCAAGGTTTTTCATGGATCATTTATTTTCCCTTTTTCTTATTTCTCAGATTTTTATTTGAATTTTTAGTTGAGTTTATTATGGTTTTTGGTGTTGAACAGGTCGACCTGTCAGGGGACTGTGTCGACCTGACAGTCTTCTTTTGTTTTTGAATTTTTGATTTGTTTTGAGTTTTGTTTGGGTTTTTGTTTGGGGTTTTGTTTGCTGTCTGTTGGATTTCAGTGTTTTCCAGATTGGGACCTTTAACAAAGTTGATTAATGGTGCTTTTCCCTTTTTCTCACCAGATTTATCTTTTGTTGATTTCTTTTTGTTGAATCCCAATCCATGAGATGTGGTTGTCTTGTTGGATCCTAGCAATGCCTCTAGGTTATCTTGGCCTTTTGTGAAGGTTTGGATAACCTCCTCCTTTTCCTTTAGCTGGTTTTTAAGAATTTCAATTTCTTCGATTTTCTGTTGTTTTTCTTGTTTTTCAATTTCCAGCTTTTCATTTAAATTTCTGAAGTCTTGGGAGGCCTTCTGAGAAGCAAGCTTTAATTCATCAATTTGGTTCAGTAAATTTTCTTTTTCTTCAACCAATTCTGTTACTTCAGATTCCAGTTCACAGATTCTATTGTTTGAAGATTGGTTATTGTAAAGATTTTCAATTTTCTTTTTGATGTGTTTGTTTTCTTTTCTCATTTCAGAGTATCTTTCTACCAATTCAGCATACACATCCTGCCAATCTTCAACACTATAATCTTCAAAGGAAGTATTTACCTTTCCATCTGTGCTGTTGGCCATGAAGCAAACTTCCTCACTCTCTGAGCTTGAGGACTTCTTCTCTTCTTCTTCCTCACTTGTGTCTTCATCAGACCAAGTGGCTACCATGGCCTTGGGCTTCTTGTATTTCTGGAATCTTTTGTGCTTTTCCTTTTTGTTCTCAGGACACTCTCCCTTCATGTGTCCTGGCTTGTTGCACCTGTAACAGATAACATTCTCATCAGGTTTGTGATTCTTATTGAAATTGGAAGAGGAAATATTCTTCTTACCTGGGGAAAATTTCTTTTTCCCAGTCATTTTCCCTTTCCTATATTTCAAGAATTTCCTGAATTGTCTGGTCATGAGGGCAATCTCATCCTCATTTGACTCAGACTCTTCAGAACTTGTTTTATCCTGATTTTTATCTTTGTTGCTTGAAGAGGCTTTGAGTGCCATAGGCTTGGTCTTAATGATAAGATCTTCATTTCTTCTTAAGTTTATTTCATACGTCATTAAAGATCCAATCAATTCATCCAAAGACATTTTGGATAAATCTTTTGAATCTTCAATAACAGTGGCCTTGGTATGCCAAATTGAAGAAAGTGAACGCAAAATCTTTCTTACCAAATCTGCATCAGTATACTCCTTACCCAAAGCCTTGAGTCCATTGACAATCACCATAAATCTGGCAAACATTTCAGAAATAGATTCATTAGATTTCATCATGAAAAGTTCATATTCTGAAACTAATATATTTGCCTTGGTCTCCTTGACCTGAGATGTTCCCTCATAGAGTAGTTCGAGTTTATCCCACATCTCTTTGGCAGATTTACACATAGAGATTCTCGAATACTCCTTGGGATGGACAGCACATTGAATCATATTCATGGCACTGTAATTCAATGTAGCTCTCCTAATTTGCTCCCTCGTCCAGGTTTCTTCCTCACCCTGGTTTTCATAGGGACCAGCCTCAACTACTTTCCAGATCTCATAGTTCTGGGCCCTTAAGAATACTTGCATTCTGTTCTTCCAATAAGAATAGTCCAAACCATTAAAGAATGGTGGCCTATTTATGGAATGGCCCTCAGCTATAAAACCCTTTGAGTCCATGAGACTTAAGTAAATGCAAGGAGAAGTAGTTGAGCAAGCAGGCAAACAAACAACCAGATAGACAGACAAACAAACACTCAATACTCAGAAACAAAAGCTGCTCAGTTCAAATCAGATCGATATAAACCCTCTCTGATACCAATTAAAGGATCGAAATAAATGTGTGGAAAAGATCTAGAAGGGGGGGGATGAATAGATCTTAGCCACTTTTGCGGAAGCTTAAATAATTTTAAAACTATTTAGAATCAGAGGCAATAATATCAGTGAAAAGCTGCTGATCTGATTAGATTGGAGTGAGTTGAAAAACTTAGATGAGAATCAAGTTGATTAAGTGAATTAGAAACGAGTCCTATGCAAGCATCTAGCGGATGAACCAGTCAAACCACAGAACACAAATGCACAAGGATTTTTAGGTGGTTCGGAAATCACCCATGTGATTCCTACATCCACCCCTCACAACCCGTGAGGATTCACTAACACAACTGGGTAACACACCCACTGGAGCCTGACAACTCCAACACTGAAGAGCTTACAACTCACACCACTTCTAGAGCAAGACTACTCTAGAACAACTGAGCAAGACTGCTCAACACACACTTGAGTTTGACAACTCAACACTGAGCGCACCGGCTCACAACAATCTGAGCACAAGGCTCACACATAGACTTGCTAGACACCAACTTAAGACAAGATCTCCTAGCAACAGATCTAGTCGAAATTTGAGAACACTAATGAGAATTATGCAGAAGCACTTGCATAATCTCAAGAGATATCTCAGAAGAACAAAAGTAAAGTAAAAAGGTATTGAATGACTTCGTTCTTCAAGTGTACTCCCTTGTAGAAGCTTGAATTGGGAAGAAGCTTGTAAACATGAAGTCCAAGACGATGCTCTGCAATCTGGGAGGTTGGACCTTCCTTGAATTCTTCTCCAACGATGGCTTCTACCTGATCTACTTCCTTGAGATGCTTCAGAGGCTTCTTTAAAGATCAAACCACAATTCTCACACCTTGAATTGGTGAGAAGAGGTGTTCAGGAGACTCCAGGAAGCAGAGGAGGGAGACACGAACTCTTATGGCCGCCAAGAACTTTTCAGGAGGCTCTAAGAGGTTAGTTGGGTCTCTCTCTTCGAAGGGAGGCCAAAAGGAGCCTTTTATACCCTTAGGATTCCAAAGATACCCTTTTGGGGTACAAGGGCACGCTTCCCTAGGAAGATTCTGATCGCCCTAGAAGGACACGTGGCAGCCATCAGCTCTTAGGATGAAAAGTTTCCGTAGTGTGTCGACCTGCCCTGGTGGTTGTCTCGACACACTGTTCCAAAGATAGAAGAATCTGTTCTGGGAGAAAGGTCCCGTGTCGACCTGCTCTTGAGTGTGTCGACCTGCTGTCCCAATTCCTCAAACTGGCTGTTCTGGGAACTGGGTCTAGTGTCGACCTGCCCTGGGAGTGTGTCGACCTGCTGTCCCAATTCCTCAAACTGGCTGTTCTGGGAACTGGGTCTAGTGTCGACCTGCCCTGGGAGTGTGTCGACCTGCTGTCCCAATTCCTCAAACTGGCTATTCTGGGAACTGGGTCTAGTGTCGACCTGCCCTGGGAGTGTGTCGACCTGGGTACCCTTGATCTCTGGAAAACTGCCACTCGTGTCGACACACTCTTGACATGTGTCGACACACTCTTGACATTTTTGCACAATTTCTCTTTGAGTCTGTGTTGATGTGTCGACACCATTGATGGGTGTGTCGACACATCTTTTGCATAAAAAGTTTGTACCTGAAAAATAAACACATATATCATTAGTTAAATGATTTATCATTACCACAAATGATAAATGTGGTTTGAAAAATGCTTTTTGAGCATGACTTTCAGGTATGATGCTTTTGACATGTTCCAATTAAATTGCTTTAAGAACACTTCTTGTCATCATCAAAATAGGAGGGAAATGATATGAATTAGACATTCAACCCAACAGCTTATACCTGAACGCGACGATCTGGAAGTCGCCTTCCGGATCGCGACCACTTAGGTCGTCGCCTTCTTCTCCAGGGATGGAGACTGCAAGTTCTGATCTTCCTGCTCCTCAGCCGGCCGAGGGGAAAGAGCCTCACCCTGTCCTTGTCTTCTAGTACCTTCTAAGATCATGAAAACACAGAGAAACCCATTAGAACTTTGTGTGTAAGAAATTTATTCAATCGAAAACAAGTACACATGCACTATTATGGTGGGAACTCACGTGGTTGGGGTTTTTAACCCCTTTGGGTGCTCAAGATAGGTGTGTGGTGAGTGTTCTAATAAGAATCTACGAAAAAATAAGAACTATGCATGCATGAAAGGAGAGAGATAAGGGAGAGAAAGGGGGAGAGATTGTGTAGCTGGATGAAAAAATGCCCTAGAGGGCTCTTCTCGGTCGTCTGGAGAGAAAACTCTCTTCTTCGGAATTGAAGCTCTCTAGAAGAGGAAGAAGCAGACTCCGGCCTTCCTCAAAAATACGGAATATTGAGGTAGTTATAGGTGATTATTCCTGGAAGGGCTATGTGAGGAATAACGGGCAAGAGTCCGAGTTTGGGTATGTATGGCCGTGCGTGGGCAATTGGAACTCGGAAAGGATGATGTTAGGAAGGTTTCCCCAAAGTTTGGAAGGATTTGGACGCGATTTGGACGACCAAAAGGGGAAATATCCATGTATGGCATGAGTCCAAGTTAGGCTCGGAAAGGATCATCTGCATGAGGTCCAGAACGCGATGTCCGTCGTGTCGCCTTCATGAACGCGACGCCTCGATACGTCGCCTTCCTTACATGGAAGGTGACTTTAAGATATTTCTGGCGATTTTTCAGGGAATTAAAATGCCTATTTATTAACGCGACGTATCGATTGGTCGCCTTCTTTAATGCGACAGTGGTGCTGTCGCCTTCAGGAACTTTCAGCATTTGGCCATGCAAAGTGTCCAATCTCCATGCACAGCCTTCAGAATGACATGCGGCTTGAAACATCGGACTCTTGACTCTGAGAGCTATGGGAAGAGGATTGATTTTGACCAGGAAGAATCCACCAGGGCGATGAACTAATGAAAAGGATGTCATGATCGGAGAAAGCCAGCTTGACGATGATGAGCCAACGTGGGGCATCAATGATATGATAGAGATTTTGTTCGACTTATCTGTTAGAAATGGGTGTCTACACTCTGGTGGCCACTTTCTAATCTGCATCCAACACAGTGGACGTCTTCATGAAGTATAAAAGCGTCGGACTTACCTGCCGCCATTCCACTCTAAATCGCGTAGGCCACAAGTGACGCGTTCACAAGAACACGTCCCCTGTACCGAACACCTTTCAGAGCTCAGAAGCATACCCTGGAATCCTTCCGGAAAACACACACCAAACTACTCCATACACATGTAAAGCAGGATTAAAAGCTGTAAACGTGTTTCTATACATGATCACTATCATGCCCATGCATTCTTCCCATCGAAATCCACCATACACATCATACACATATCAAACATTGGGAAACACAACAGACACCAGGGTAGAATTCCCCTACCGAAGCAAGAAACGCAACTCCGACGATAACCCCGCATCCTCTGTGCTCCGAAACTCATCCTCACGCCGGAAGTATGCTGAACGGACTCCGAATGAGCAAATTCACCATGAAATCACTCCCAAACCCTCACAGCAATCCCCCTTTAGCTGAGCAGTGCGAATGCTCTACTCGGCTAGGGGTGGAAAGCCATTCTCAACATAAACCGAATCGCGTCGGGTCTTCCCGCCGCGTTTAGAAATGGGTCCAACTCCTTCGACGCATTTAAAAGAAGACGCCCCTATATGCGCCATGCGGGGCGCATGCAGCGCCGCTTACATGAAGGCGGTGCGGAATCGCGTCGACAACACGGGATGCGACACTATTCAAAACACGTCGGCCGTGGAGGACGCGTTCACTGACGAGAGTCGCGTCCTCTATATTGGACGCGTTCTCAATGAACCCACCAGAGGCTGTTTTGGGTTGGGATGCCCAAGCCCCTCAACCTCCTTCCTGAGCTAGAAAACCTGTAAAAACCACACAGACTTCGAGAAACACATAATGGGCCATATACTGGCCCCCAAACCTGGTAAACCTCGATCCGGACATACCAGATATTACATTACTAACACCTAAAAAGAATTTCGTCCTCGAAATTAAAGAAGTAACTTTAAGCAATAGGTGTAAACATATGCAACTAACACCTAAAAAAAACAATGCTAACTCAAACAAGTATGGATACATCTTGAACATCTCATCAGCCAATTCTCAAGTGTCTTTGCCACCCTGCCTGTTCAGCCACCGAATCTTTACCAAGTCAATGTCTTTATTTCTCAGTTTCTGTGTCCGTCTACCTGTAACCATGACTGGATACTCTAGCATGGAGACTGTTGGGTTGAGTGTAATTTCATATCATTTTCACTCTTATTTTGATGATGACAAATGTGATTTGAATGCAAATTGATTGAAACATGATAAACACATTTCACCTGAAATTTATATTCAAAAAGCATGTTTCAAAGTACACTTATCATTTGTACTCATAATAAAATATTTTACTAATGATATATGTGTTTAATTTTCAGATTCAAATACTTTTTGCAAAGGTAGTGTCGACACACCCCACAATGGTGTCGACACAACACCTCAGACTCAAAGGCAAAAAGCTGAAGAAATGCTGAGACTGTGTCGACACTAGTCAAAGAGCAGGTCGACACGAGTTGCAAATTCCAGGAATTAGCCTACTCAGGTCGACACAGGATGAGGGCAAGTCGACACTGGACCTTGTTCCCAGAACAGCCTGTTTTCAGAATTGGGACAGCAGGTCGACACCACCACCAGGGCAGGTCGACACTGGATCAATTCCCAGAACAGCCTGTTTTCATAATTAGGACAGCAGGTCGACACCATCACCAGGGCAGGTCGACACACTACGGAAAGATTGCAACTTAAAATGGATGATTGCCACGTGTCTTCCTAGGGCGATGATGTATCAACCTAGGATCGTGTGCCCTTGTACCCAAAGGGTAAATTTGGAATCTTTTGGGTATAAAAGGCCTCCAATTGGCCATCCATCACATCAAGAGACCCAACAAACTCTTGGAGCCTTCCAGAAAGTTCCCTTTGGCGGTGAGAAGAGTTCATCTCCCTCCTCTGCTGTCTTGGTGTCTTCTGAAGACCAATTCTCATCAATTCGATTGTGAGAATTGGAGTGTGATCCTTGAAGAAGCATTTGAAGCGCCTCAAGGAAGAAAATCAAGTAGAAGCATACGTTGGAGAAGATTTCAAGGAAGATCCCCAAGTTCAAAAGTGCAGAGCATCGTTTGGGACTTCAAGAATCCAAGCCTCTTCCCAATCTGAGCTTCTACAAGGGAGTACACTGAAGAACAAAGTCTTTTCATACAATTCTCATTGTACTTTTGTTCTTCTGAGACATTTTGAGATTGTGCAAGTGCTTCTGCATAATTCTCATGAATGTTCTCATGTTCGACATGATCTGCTGCTAGAAGATCTATGTCTTGTGTTGGTGTCTAGCAAAGTCATTTGTGAGCCATTGTGCTCAGTTTGAGTTGTCGAACTCAAGTGGTTGTTGAGCAGTCTTGCTCAGGGATCTAGAGTAGTCTTACTCTAGAGTTGTGTGAGTTGTAATCTCAGTGTTGGAGTTGTCTGGCTCCAGTGGGTGTGTTACCCAGGTTGTTTAGTGAATCCTCACTGGGTGTGAGGGGTGGATGTAGGAATCACATGGGTGATTTCCGAACCCTCTAAAAATCTCTGTGCACTTGTCTATTTGTGGTTTGATTCTATTATCGTTAGATGCTTGCATAGGATCGCTTAAGATTCACTTAATCAACTGGTTTCACTATTTTATCAACTCACTCATCATCTCATCAGATCTGTGTTTTTCACTGTTAAAATTGCCTCTGATTCTCAAAGTTTTTTAAATTGCTTAAGCTTCCGCATAGAGTGGCATAGATCTATTCATCCCCCCCCCCTCTAGATCTTATCCACACCTTTTCCTCGATCCTTCAATTGGTATCAGAGAGGGTTTACACTTGATCTGATTTGATTTGAGCAGTTTTTGAGTATTGTGTGTCTGATTGCTTGATTGTTTGCTTGCTTGCTGAGTATTCTTTCTGTGCTTTCTTTTTAAGTCAATGGATTCCAAAGGTTTCATAGCTGAGGGGCATTCCATAAATAGGCCACCATTCTTTAATGGAACGGACTATTCATACTGGAAAAATAGAATGCAAGTGTTTCTAAGAGCCCAGAACTATGAAATCTGGAAAGTGGTTGAGGTTGGTCCCTATGAAAACCAGGGAGAGGAAGAAACCTGGACTAGGGAACAAATAAGAAAAGCCACATTGAATTATAGTGCCATGAACATGATTCAATGTGCTGTTCATCCCAAAGAGTATTCGAGAATCTCAATGTGCAAATCTGCCAAAGAGATGTGGGATAAACTCGAATTACTTTATGAGGGAACATCACAAGTGAAGGAAACTAAGGCAAATATTCTTGTTTCAGAATATGAATTGTTTATGATGAAGTCTAATGAAACAATTTCTGAAATGTTTGCCAGGTTCATGGTTATTGTCAATGGACTGAAGGCCTTAGGTAAGGACTACACAGATGCAGACTTGGTAAGGAAAATCTTAAGTTCACTTTCTTCAATTTGGCACAGAAAGGCCACTGTCATTGAAGATTCTAAAGATTTGTCCAAAATGTCTTTGGATGAATTGATAGGATCCTTAATGACATATGAAATCAATTTGAAAAGAAATGAAGAACACATAATTAAGACCAAGCCAATGGCACTTAAGGCCTCTTCAAGTAACAAAGACAAAAGTCAGGAAAAGACAAGTTCTGAGGAGTCTGAGTCAAATGAGGATGAAATTGCCCTCATGACCAGGCAATTCAGAAAATTCTTGAAATATAGAAAAGGAAAAATGTCTGGGAAAAAGAAGTTTTCCTCAGGTAAAAGAAACACTTCCTCTCTAATTTCAACAAGAATAAAAAATCTGACGAAACTGTCATTTGTTACAGGTGTAATAAGCCAGGACACATGAAGGGAGAGTGTCCTGAGAACAAGAAAGAAAAGCACAAGAAGTTCAGAAGTTCAAGAAGCCAAAGGCCATGGTAGCCACTTGGTCTGATGAAGATTCTAGTGAAGAAGAAGAAGAAGACAAAAAATCCTCAAGCTCTGAGAGTGAGGAAATCTGCTTCATGGCCAACAACTCTGAAGAAAAGGTAAGCACCTCTTTTGAAGACTTCACTGTTGAAGATTGGCAGGATGTTTATGCTGAACTAGTTGAAAAATATTCTGAAATGAGAAAAGAAAACAAACACATCAAAAAGAAAATTGAAAACCTTTATCATAACCAATCTTCAAACAACAGAATTTGTGAGCTAGAAAATGAGATAACAGAATTAAATAAAGAAAAAGAAAATCTCATGAACCTAATTGATGACCTAAAGCTTGTCTCTCAAAAGGCCACCCAAGAATTCAAAGACTTATCTGAAAAGCTGGAAATGAAAAAACAAGAAAAACAACAAAAGATTGAAGAAATTAAAACTCTTCAAAACCAGCTAAAAGAAAGGGATGAAGTTATCCAAACCTTCACAAAAGGTAAAGATAACTTGGAGGCACTGCTAGGAACAAACATGACAACAACTTCTCATGGATTAGGATTCAACAAACAGAAACCAAAGAAAGACAAATCTGGTGAGAAAAAGGGCAAAGCACCATTAATTAAATTTGTCAAAGGTCCTAATCTTGAGAACACAGAAATCAAGCAAACATCAGACAAAACATCAAACAAAACACAAAACAAATCAAAAACTCAAAAACAAAAGAAGACAACCAGGTCGACACAGTCTCCTGACAGGTCGACACCAGTCATGGAGAGGTCGACCTGCTCAACATCAACAGCTACAAACAACTCAATCAAAAATTCAAATAAAAATTTGAAAAACAAGAAAAAGTCAAAGGAAATCATTTATAAAGAACTTGGACCTCCAAGACAGCATTTCAAGATGATTGGACCAATCCTTGGAGCCAATGGTATGACAACCCTTGTTGGTATCATCCTAATTCTTTCATCCAAACCTTTTGATGTACCAACAAAATCCATGGATTCCATCTCCTCATCTGAACTCCTATGCTCAAATGAAAAACTCCCCTCCCACTAAAAACAAAAATATTGGTGCTTTCATTCCTAAGGAAAAGAACAAACAGAAAAAGACTGAAAACACCAATGAAACAAAACAAAAATAAAAAACAAGTCAAATTTGGGTGAGAAAAGATTTACTAACAATGTTCAAACATTCTGATGGTCCCAACTCTGTTTGGGTACCAAAATCTTCTCTCCACTGATCTATTTTGCAGGAAGGTCGTGCACCCAACTCCAATGTGTGGTTTCTTGACAGTGGGTGTTCACGACACATGACGGGAGACAGAGCCAAATTCTCATTCCTGATTGAAAAGGAGGGAGGGTCAGTAACTTTTGGAGGTAAAAATAAAGGAAAGATCATAGGATCTGGTAAGGTTGGTCAAACTTCCTCTAACTCTGTAGATAATGTTTTACTAGTTGATGGTCTTGATTACAATTTGCTCAGTATCAGCCAACTATGTGACAAAGGTCACAAAGTTGTGTTTGAATCTGATTTCTGTAAGATAATTGACTCATCAACTGATAAAATCAAATTCTTTGGAAAAAGGGAAAACAATGTCTACATGATCAACCTAAATAAAAACTTTTCTGAAAATCTTTGCTTTGTTGCAAATAAAGATGAAATTGCATGGACTTGGCACAAAAGACTTGGCCATGCAAGTTTCAGAACAATGAATAAGTTGTTAAGATTGAATTTGGTTAAGGGTCTTCCTGAATCCTTCTCTAAAGTTGAAAATCAAGTTTGTGGGATCTGTGCTAAAGGAAAACAAACAAGAAAATCTTTTAAAAACTTCAATGAGGTACTCACATCTAAGCCACTAGAATTACTTCACATGGACCTTTTTGGCCCTACAAGAATTCTAAGTCTAAGTGGCAAAAGATATGGGTTTGTAATCATTGATGATTTTACTAGATTTACTTGGGTTATTTTTCTGTCCCACAAAAGTGATACTTGTCTTGAATTCAGGAACTTCTGTACCACTGTCTTAACAACTTATCCATATAAAATCAAAAACATTTTGACTGATCATGGGGGTGAATTTGAGAACACATCTTTTTCTGATTTATGTGCTGAATTTCAAATATTCCACAAGTTTTCTTCACCAAGAACTCCAGAACAAAATGGAGTTGTGGAAAGAAAGAATAGAACTCTTGTGGAAATGGCTAGATCCATGCTCTTAGGAAGTAATTTGCCCAAATCCTTTTGGGCTGAAGCTGTAAACACAGCCAATCACATTCTAAATAGAGCATTGATCAGACCAAAAATCAGAAAAACCCCCTATGAATTATTGAAAAACAAAAAGCCAACTGTATCTTATTTTAAAACTTTTGGGTGCAAATGCTTTGTACACAACAATAACAAAGAAAACCTTGACAAATTTGATGCTAAAAGTCAGGAAGCCATCTTCCTTGGCTATTCTGAGGTGTCAAGGGCTTTCAAAGTGTACATTCTTAAAACTAAAACTGTTGAAGAATCTCCACATGTTATCTTTGATGAAAATTCCTTTTCAACTAATAATTCTAAATCTTGCAGGGAAAGACAAGACACTGAAGAGGATGAATTTATTGTGGACTCTTCACCAACTGTTGAGGAGTTTGAAAACATTGAAGAGAACCTGAACACACCATCTCCAAGTGGTTCAGGTAACATTGTCCCAGAAGTGGGTACTTCTGAACAGGTAATTTCTGAACATCGATTTTTGAGAGATCACCCATTAGACAATGTGGTTGGCAATGTACATGATAGAGTTAGGACTAGATCATCATTCCTGCATGATATTGAAGAAGACCCACTAGCTCTAATTTCCCAAATTGAACCAAAGTCAATTGATGAAGCCTTATCAAGTTCTGATTGGATTAATGCCATGCATGATGAACTTCATCAATTTGAAAGAAATCAAGTATGGGAATTAGTACCTAGACCTAGTGACCAAACAATCATTGGCACTAGATGGGTTTTCAGAAATAAGTTGAATGAAAATGGTCAAGTCATTAGAAATAAAGCTAGGCTAGTTGCAAAGGGGTACAATCAAGAATTTGGAATTGATTTTGAAGAATCATATGCCCCTGTAGCTAGACTAGAAGCAGTTAGAATTTTCCTTGCTTTTGCATCCTCCATGAATTTCAAAGTTTATCAAATGGATGTCAAAAGTGCATTTTTAAATGGATATATTAAGGAAAATGTTTTTGTTGAACAACCTCCTGGATTTGAAAATGAAAAACATCCAAACCATGTTTTCAAGCTTAATAAGGCTCTCTATGGTCTTAAGCAAGCTCCAAGAGCTTGGTATGACCGTTTGAGTACTTTTTACTTGAAAAAGGATATTCTAGAGGAAATGTTGATCAGACTTTGTTCACAAAAACAGTCAAAATCAAATAATTGTGGTCCAAATTTATGTTGATGACATAATATTTGGCTCAACCAATAAAGGCCTATGCACTGAATTTTCAAATCAAATGAAGAATGAATTTGAAATGAGTTTAATGGGAGATTTAACATTTTTCTTGGGATTGCAGGTTAACCAAACATCTGAAGGGATCTTCATCAGTCAAGCCAAGTATGTCAAGGAACTTCTCAAAAGGTTTGACTTTCAGAACCTCAAGCATTCAAGCACACCTATTGCTATAAATGCTAAGCTAGAAGAAGACTCAAATGGTAAGTCAGTAGACCCAAAGACCTACAGAGGTATGATTGGCTCTCTACTCTATCTTACAACTTCTAGACCAGATATTCAGTTTAGTGTGTGTTTGTGTGCTAGATTTCAGTCTAATCCTAAGGAAAGTCACATGTTAGCTGTTAAGAGAATTTTCAAATATCTTGTTGGAACATGTGATTTAGGAATTTGGTATCCTGCTAATTGCAAGCTAGATTTGATTGCCTATTGTGATGCTGACTATGCTGGGTGTAAATTAGATAGAAAAAGCACAAGTGGCTTGTGTTTATTCCTAGGTGGGTGCCTTATTTCTTGGGCTTCCAAGAAGCAACATTCAGTTGCACTGTCAACTGCAGAGGCTGAATATGTTGCAGCAGGTAGATGTGGAACTCAGATTCTCTGGGTGAAACATCAACTTCTCGATTACAACCAAGATTTAGGTTGTGTACCCATCCTATGTGATAATACAAGTGCAATAAATCTGTCTAAAAACCCCATTCAGCATTCTAGAACCAAGCATATTGAGATTAGGCATCACTTCTTGAGAGATGAGGTTGCAAAGAAGTCCTTTGAACTCCATTTCATTGAAACTGAAAAACAAGTTGCAGACATTTTCACCAAACCCCTTCCTGAAAACAGATTTTCATCTTTGAGGAGAGAACTTGGTCTTTGTAAATGTCCACATTCTTGATCTCTCTTTAGGTTTGGGTTGAGTGTTATGCACTGTCTAAGGGGGAGTTCTTTTCATATCATAACCCTTTGCTTCCTTCAGTCACACTGTCCATATCTCTCTCAATTCCACTTCCATTTCCTTTGGACAATAAATTCTTCAACTCTCATTGTGTTGAACTTCTTGGTATATCAAATGGTGATTTGGAGAAGGACAAGTTATGCTTGTCTGGACACTTTCACTATGCGAGAGTATATGTCTCCGCCAAGTACCAAGAAATGAAAATGCAATTATTGAGGGGGAGCTTTTATTGTTTAAAGAGAATCTTTCTTGATTTCAAAAACTTGCATATCTTTATTTTGATAGAAAATGATTGAAATCATCATCTCAGGGGGAGCTAGAAAATTCACAAGTCATGACTTTTGCAAAATTCATAACTTTTCTTGCATTTCATCAATTTCCTGCATGATGTCATCATTCAGATGTCTAGAGTCTCCAAATGATCCTTTGAGTGATCTATCATATTTTTACTAATCAATGTCAACTATATTTTTCAACCCACAGAAACTCAGAATTCTTCCAAGATTGAAAACAACTTGTGTCTTGAAATTAAAACATCTCTTTGTTTGCAACTGATGTTGGATAAAATTGATTTCTATCTTACAAAACTCTCAAAATTTTGAAAATTCAACAGAGCAATGACATTTGTGCTGAGAAACTGCACACCTTCACAATGAATGAAGTGCCATGCATGTCATGAGGCACTAATGTTATCTCTGTTCAAAGGGGATAAAAATTCAAAAATAAATTCAAAATACAGCAAAAATGTGCTATATTTTTTTTGATAATGACTGAGTAACTGGAAATATTGGCGTCTAAAAACGTATATTTTCATGTCAAAAGGTCATTATTTACCCCTTTGAGACTGACAATGAATAAATCTTAAGTATCCAGGGACTATGGTGTGTAAAAAGCACTAGCACTTGAGTGAAAAAGATTTATATCATTTGATAGTCTGTTACAAAAACAAAATTTATGTGTTAATGGAGTTTTGTTTAGAAAGAATCATTTTCATTCATCATCAAGTTGTTCTTTAAGATTGTGTTTTATTTTCAAAACAATTGTATTCAGTCTAGAGGATATCTTTATTTCTTTAAAGTTGAGAAATATGGTAGCTTATAGTTGATTTTAGATATATTATATCCCTCAAATCATCATTTCATTGACTCAAGTCTTTGAATGCTCATATCCTATTGGAAATTGGTTAAAACTTGAATTGTGATGAATTTTTGCAAAATATAACAAATGAATTTTTAAGCCTCTTAAACATCCTTGAAATGACTATTTCTCTCATTGATTATCATTTTAAAGAAGTCCCAAAATTTTAAAATTTTCTTCTCTCAAAAATTCAATTTTTCTTCAAAGGCCAGGTCGACACCATCCTATCCCGTGTCGACACACACCTAGGTCAGGTCGACACTACAGTCTTCCAGTGTCGACACTGCACCCCTTGCCAGACCTTTTTAAATCGTGGGTTCCAGATAAGCCCTTGTTGTTCCTGCGGGGTATTGCACCACTGCAAACCCTTTTTAGGCATCAGGTCGACCCGACGGTGCTTTTTTCTCTCATTTCCGGCAAGAAATTCCACAAATTTCTCTCTCAATCACTCCCTTTCTCAATCATCTCTCTTCTCCTTCATCAACTCCCGATTCCACTCCATCCTTGCAACCATGGTGAGAAAAATGGGTCCTCGCCGTGGAGCAAGATCTCAGGCCTCATCTAGGCCAGTTCCGGCAGAGGATGATGTTCCTCAATTTGAAAGAAGAACCAAAAGGCGCAATGACCCTGCAGAGCAACCAGGGTCCTCCTCTGCATCTCAGCCAGCAGCCAAGAGAGGTAGACCCTCTTCTTCGGGCAGAGGTAGGGTTTCTAGACCTGAGAATCCGGGCTCCTCTTCTAGTGATCCTGAGGAGTCTTCATCATCTTCATCTGAGTCTTCCAAGTCTCAAGACACCAACTCCTCAGAGCTAATCCTAAAGCCCAGGATAGTGGATTTGACAGATATTCAGCTAGCAAATACATTTCCAGAAATTCAGACCTACTTCTCTTTTCAGTCTTGGTTACTCTTCATTTCTGAATTTCAAATCATTTATCCAAGACTTGTTCGGGAATTCTACAAGAATTTGAAATGCACAGATGAAGGGTATCAGTCAAAGGTTAAGGGAATAGCTATTGACATGCCAACAGATAAAGCTGCCTCTATTTTCAAAGTACCAGATGAAGGGGCAGATTATCATAATTTTGAATTTGACCTTCATGAAGCCTATACCATCATGACAGGCTTACTGCTGATGCATCTGATCCCAAACAAACCTATGTCACCAAATTCAACACAAATTCATTTCCCCCTGTGTTGAGGATCATCCACCATATGTTGACCACAATCATTACCCCTCAAGGTGGTGGAAGGGACAGGCTAACAGATATTCAGAGGTTCATTCTTTATTGCATGGCAAAGAACATCAAAATCAATCTCCATGTAATAATGTATCAAATTATATCTGAAACAACCAGGAAAGACCTCAAGAGATCTCTTCCATATGCTGCACATCTGACATCAGTGTTCCAGCACTTTGGTGTGCCTTTGGACAATGAAAAACAGTCTATCCCTAAATCCAACATCTACAGCTTTAAGAATATTCAGAAATTCATGGGATTTAGACTGGAGGGTACTCAAGTTAGGAGAGGGCCAGTTGTAGTTGAGGCCCCTCAAGCTCAAGAGGAACAGCCTCAAGGTCAAGGGGACCAGCCCCAGGGTCAGGAGGAACAGCCTCAAGCTCAAGGGGACCAGCCCCAAGGTCAAGAGGATCAGCCTCCTTTGAATGAGGATCAGCCTCCTTTGAATGAGGATCAGCCTCAAGTCTCAACAGAAGGTGACATTCCATTTCATGCCCCACTCTCACCTCAGTTTCCACATGTCTCTCCACTACCCACATTTCATGCATCCACATCCTCTGGTGGGCCTTCTGTTCCACCAGAGTTGTTCTCCTTTTTAAATGAAAATTTTGAAACCTTGAACACCTCTATTCAAACCATGTCAGAAAACTTTGAGTTGAGGATTCAGAGATTGGAGAACACTGTGTCTGCCAAGTTCATAGAGCAAAAAGCTGCCTCAGACTATGCAGCTCAGAGGTTCAATAGATTAATTGGTACACTGGGAGATGCCTCAATTGAGCTCAAAGAACATCAAGAAAAACTGGAGCAGGTTCTTAAGGGGATCTTAGCAAACTCTCAAGCTGATGTGTTCAACACAAAGCAGACACTACATGAGATCACCAGCACTAGACTGTCTTTTGCTCATTTCGTGGATGATTTGGAGAGCATGAGGAATTTCAATGCACACATTGACAACCAGATCACTGATTTGACAAAGGAATTCAAAATCATGCAAAGGCCTGGTTGGTCAGCTGGATCATCTTCCTCTTCACAACCCATATCAGCTGATCTAGCCAGAATTCAAGCTACTTTGATAGAAAACTCAAACAGAATGGAACACTACTTGCACACAAAACTCACAACCATTCAAGATCAAATCAAGTCCAGCTTGACTTTCATGGAGAAAAGACTGTCAGACATTGAGACAATCTTACTTCCCATTCCTCCTCCTCCACCTTCTACATAATATTTTTTTTGATGATGTCAAAGGGGGAGAAGAAAGAAAGAAGAAATGATTATAATCTTTTTGGAAAGATTGTAATGTTTCTCTTGAATGAAATGAAATGTTTTTGCTTAGCTTGAATGAATGTCTCATTTGTGTCTTCAATGTGATTGAAAATTGTTATGTGAATGTGAATGTATAAATGCTTGTCAAGTTGCTTGACCTTCTTTATGCAACTAACTTACTTCAAGTAACATTGTACTTGTGAAGTACAACCATCAATTGTGACTGAGTTATATTTAAAGGTCTTTGACAAGCATGAACAAAAAGAAAAATAAGGACTTTGAATAACCAAAAATTGCTTAAAATCACATCTCATCAAAACCTCATTGTCATATGGATTTAATGTTGCCATCATCAAAAAGGGGGAGATTGTTGGGTTGAGTGTAATTTCATATCATTTCCCCTCTTATTTTGATGATGACAAATGTGATTTGAATGCAAATTGATTGAAACATGATAAACACATTTCACCTGAAATTTATATTCAAAAAGCATGTTTCAAAGCACACTTATCATTTGTACTCATAATAAAATATTTTTCTAATGATATATGTGTTTAATTTTCAGGTACAAATACTTTTTGCAAAGGTAGTGTCGACACACCCCACAATGGTGTCGACACATAACCTCAGACTCAAAGGCAAAAAGCTGAAGAAATGCTGAGATTGTGTCGACACTAGTCAAAGAGCAGGTCGACACGAGTTGCAAATTCCAGGAATTAGCCTACTCAGGTCGACGCAGGATGAGGGCAGGTCGACATTGGACCTCGTTCCCAGAACAGCCTATTTTCAAAATTGGGACAGCAGGTCGACACCACCACTAGGGCAGGTCGACACTTGATCAATTCCCAGAACAACCTGTTTTCAGAATTGGGACAGCAGGTCGACACCATCACCAGGGCAGGTCGACACACTACGGAAAGATTGCAACTTAAAATGGATGATTGCCACGTGTCTTCCTAGGGCGATGGTGTATCAACCTAGGATCATATGCCCTTGTACCCAAAGGGTAACTTTGGAATCTTTTGGGTATAAAAGGCCTCCAATTGGCCATCCATCACATCAAGAGACCCAACGAACTCTTGGAGCCTTCCAGAAAGTTCCCTTTGGCGGCGAGAAGAGTTCATCTCCCTCCTCTGCTCTCCTGGTGTCTTCTGAAGACCAATTCTCATCAATTCGATTGTGAGAATTGGAGTGTGATCCTTGAAGAAGCATTTGAAGCGCCTCAAGGAAGCAGATCAAGTAGAAGCATACGTTGGAGAAGATTTCAAGGAAGATCCCCAAGTTCAAAAGTGCAGAGCATCGTTTGGGACTTCAAGAATCCAAGCCTCTTCCCAATCTGAGCTTCTACAAGGGAGTACACTGAAGAACAAAGTCTTTTCATACAATTCTCATTGTACTTTTGTTCTTCTGAGACATTTTGAGATTGTGCAAGTGCTTCTGCATAATTCTCATGAATGCTCTCATGTTCGACATGATCTGCTGCTAGAAGATCTATGTCTTGTGTTGGTGTCTAGCAAAGTCATTTGTGAGGCATTGTGCTCAGTTTGAGTTGTCGAACTCAAGTGGTTGTTGAGCAGTCTTGCTCAGGGATCTAGAGTAGTCTTACTCTAGAGTTGTGTGAGTTGTAATCTCAGTTGTTGGAGTTGTCTGGCTCCAGTGGGTGTGTTACCCAGGTTGTTTAGTGAATCCTCACTGGGTGTGAGGGGTGGATGTAGGAATCACATGGGTGATTTCCGAACCACCTAAAAATCTCTGTGCACTTGTCTATTTGTGGTTTGATTCTATTATTTGTTAGATGCTTGCATAGGATCGCTTAAGATTCACTCAATCGACTGGTTTCACATATATTTTATCAACTCACTCATCATCTCATCAGATCTGTGTTTTTCACTGTTAAAATTGCCTCTGATTCTCAAAGCTTTTTTAAATTGCTTAAGCTTCCACATAGAGTGGCATAGATCTATTCATCCCCCCCCCTTCTAGATCTTATCCACACCTTTTCCTCGATCCTTCAGAGACGTTCGTCATCAAATCTTCTCGGGTGTAACTCAAAATCTGGGAAGGATCTCGGATGTACCCCCTCAACATTGAGACGTAGAACACGTCATGAGCATCCGTAATGTCATGGCCCGCCAATTTAGCAGCGGTATAAATTGGGGGGGGGGGGGGGGCATGAACAACATATATGGTAACGTGGATTACGCATACATTCGCAAATATCATAGCAACTAATGAACAGTAATTGCAATAAACTCTTTATTTTATTGATAATTCATTTAAACTATTATATTCACTAATTCTGAGCCAAAACATAGGGCTCATTAACATCATGAAAACTGAAAAGGGGAATTAAACGAATATCTAATTGTACTCTAAGATACTAATGACACTCCATCGCTACGACTCCGGGTCGCTCATCACTCCAGTCCATTCCCATTGGTGTGCGTAGGGTCATCACCTGACTTACCTGAAACACATACAACAAAAGCGCAGGGTGAGCGATAACGATCAGTAGGACTTAATATCTCATGTAAATAAGCTTGCTTTAAATAATTAATGTCTTATAAGGCAGGATAACTAAAGAGAACGATCAACATGTAGCCAAGAGAGTAATAGAACATGATGGCAAGAGAATGACAAAACTTCCAACAGAGATATTGCAAAACTAGTATGATAAATGATTGTCCATGTAATGAAATAGTGTATATGATTGCACCACGGTGCATTGGTAGAGATAGCAACTCTGGTCGAGCATCTTGTCAACCCATAGAACGATAACATAGTTATTGATATATTGATTGTCATAAATTAAATTGTGATTGTTATTAAATGGCGTTGGATGCATGCCGTACACATCCTGATCATTTTAACTCCCATGGGCACTGGCACTTTTCGGGCGCTCCTCCTAGGACCTGATCGGGCCCTATTGCACTGGCATATAGTACTTGTTTGTTAATTTAGACAATCAATTATATGGCCAAATAGAGTACCAAGAAATAGATGAGAGTACTAGACGAGATAGATGAGAGTGTAGAGAGAACATGAACAGATGAGAGGATAAAGATAGTAGACGAGATAGGGACAATATCGTAAAAACACGAGAAACAACGATAGTCACAGTTGCACAGCACACCCTAGTGGGCCGGCAGTCTGGTAGAAGTCACCACCGCCCACTAGTTGTGCTGTGTACACTGACTAGATGGTCCGGCGTGATAACTAGATAAGGAGAAATCATACTAAGGCTATGGATCGTACTGATCCCTAATGGTGTATAGGGTTTTCGAGTACAACCAGCCCATCGGAAATGGACATGCGCCATAGCCAAGAAGACTTATGGAGGCCTTGACATGGAGTGCTCGGCCCAGTCAAGAGTATTCACGATGGAGAGGTGGTCCAAGTCAAGAGAAAGTGTATAGAAAACCTGGTCCGTCGTCGTGCCTCGAATGCTCGAAGCCGAGGGAAAACGATAACGGTATTCAAAATATGCGTATAAAACAAAGACAATTGTATTTAATAAAATAGGGTAATTTAGTCATTTATTTTGCTAATTTACCAGATATATTATTGCATAATTTATTAGGGTCGAATGGCAATTAATAATGTATGTGTGTGTAAGTGTAAAGAAATCTTGAGAATATGATAAGTCGTGCACACAACTTTTAATTACTAAAGATTATTTAATTAATGTCAATTCATAATATTCGGGTAAAGAATAGGATTAATAGTGTATGATTTAGCTTAAACAAGGTTTATATAGTAAATAAAATAGGGGTATAACTGTAAATATCAGGTTCTAGCCGAAAAACGAAATCGCGGCGGGGGAGCCCGTCGCGATTCACATCGCGACGGGGCGTCCTGGCGCGTCATGTGGACCGGCCGGTCTGGCCCGATCCAGGGGTGGAAATCGCGGCGGCTTAGCCTGCCGTGTTCTTGATGCGATGCGACAGCCCGACGCGACCCCGGTCATATCGCGGCGGGTCGCGCCGACGCGATATCAGGTAGGGTCCAGCCCTTTCCCCTTTTTCCAGGGCGAATCCCTTTTGACACATGATCATTCTAAATTCTATATAAAATTGCACGGTGATCCAAAAGTCACAAAACTAGTTTTAAACGAAAGTAGAGACATAGATCTATTAACATGCATGATTAATTTGAAAATAGACAAGGTGTATGCATGCTTTGAGCAAGTGACATTTCAATGACCTAAACATGCACAGACAGGGTTCAATGAATTAATTAGAGATACATACAAAATGAAAATTAGACAACCAGAGGCGTTTGAAAGCTAACATGATGTAGTATTTATGAGAATTTTCTCATGGCATGGGGACATGTATGCTCAAGGTTTAAGAGTAAACATGAAGGGTCAGAAACATGGAACTAATAGGGATTCAAAGAATTAATTCTCCCTCATGGGAGATCTAAATGGAGCGACACCAAAGGGCTTTTGCTCGGGAACATGAAATCTTCCTAGGTCAATTTTTACATAGATTTTGCTTAAGAGATTGTCTATCTTTCACGCATTTAAGAAATCCTAGGGCTTGAAGATAAGGTAAAAGATGAAATCCTCTTGCTCCAAGCTCCTTCCTTCTTGCTCCTCTCGTCCTCAGCTCCTCTCTTCATCCCCTAGAGCTCCAACAACGATCTATGGGGTGATAGGGCCGAATTGGGGTGTGTATGGCTTGGTTTAAGAGTCCTACTCTAAAACTCTTCCTTTTCCTTAAATTTTGAATTTCCCTTATTTATCATCTAATTTCTCTCCTTTATCTCCTAATTAGGGCTGGGAAGAGATTAAATTTTGTGGGTAATGGATTAGGATAGGATTAGGACTCTTTTTAGGATATTTATAACCCTTTTTAGTATTTATCTTACCCTTATTTAATTTATTTATTAATTAACTCCAAATTTCCACACTTATCTCCCCCTATTCTACCATTTATCCACTAATTGGCTTGGGGAGAGATCTAATTTTGTGGTAATATGTTAGGGTAAGTCTAGGACTCCTTTTAGGGATATATAAAGGTCATTTATTATTTATCTTAACCTTTTTTCTAATTTTTAATATATTTAATACGAATTTCACTTAATTAACTCTCATCTCATGATAGGCTCTTCTTATTTGGGCCTAACAATCTATGTTAGGTCCGTTGACAAAACCCATTATTAATTTGACTTAATGGGTATTGATTTAATTCAAATTATTCACCCTTTATCCTTATGTAAATCTATTTATCATGCTTATTTAATTAATTTCATACTTTTAATTTGATTTAATAATATTTATGTCAATATTTCTAATCTTCATCATTTGGACTTTTACTCTTGGCCCAATAACTCATGTGAGTCTAATTGTAGAACCCATGTTCTTACTTTGCTTAATGGGTTTTTAATTATCCTTTTATTAGAGGATTTATTCATGGGCCAAGATTGTCCATTGGTCCAAATATCTTAATGGGCTATCATCCCATATTATTTAAAGTCTACCCACATGTTTATTTTTATTTATAATCCACTTTGGCTCATAAAATAATGGGTTCTTCGACTTACTCCTTAATTACACTAATAAGTCGCATAATTTTTTAAACTTGACCTAAATGATTTTTCTATGACCAAATTTAATGATGGGTCATTAGATAATATTATTTAATGTATAATTATTATTTTTATGGAATTTTTATATCGGTTTATACGCATGCGATAATAATACGTACCTTTTTAGCTGGTTGAAATTATTAATTGATAAATTTTCAGTTTATCCATAATTTTTAATTAATGGATTTTTCGGGGTACTACATCCTCCCCCTCTTAAAAAGAATTTGGTCCCCAAATTCCATATCCACTTCGGTTACATATAAATCATCATTTCATGTCAAATACGTATTAAATGTTGTAAGTTTAGAGTTACCTTCCACGACTACTTCAGTTAAGTATGAATCACCCCTACATGGTTAAAAGGAATTAATCATCGTATGTTCAAAGTTACCTCCCACGGTTCCCACTACGTTCTTTAGGGAGTATCGCGCCAAGATTTTCATTGTATCTTGTGGTCTTGATCCTTCATGACATTGGTCCTTTATTTGTGGGCATCTGCTAATCCAATGGGTAGGGTCGCCACATCGCAAACAGCTTCCTTGTTTCCTCCAACAATCATTTGATATGTGGCCCATCTTATTGCAGTGCTCGCATTGTACTTCGTGACTAAAGGCTAATCGCCCGTCCTTCTTCTTATCCTTTAATTTTCTCTGGCCCCTTTTTGGTTGTTTCTCTGTTGTCATAGGGTTGAGAGCTTAAGTGCTAGTAGGTATTTCCTTTGGGAGGGGACAGTCTTGAATCCGATGCTTCATACTGCCACATCATAAACATGCACCCACTTTTCGCCAGCATTCCTTAGCCACAAGACCCGGCTTACTACAATGAGGGCAGATGATCTTGCTATGTTTCTTTTGTGTGTTCGCCTTCTTGTCTTGGTTGTGTCTTTTCTTCTCCTTCTTTTTAGCCGCTTTCTAATCTTCTTGGTCGTCCTTAAGGCTCCTTCCATCAGTTGGGCGACTTTCTGACATGCCCGAGCTAGTTTTTGACTTGACCCCATTTCGTCTTGTAGTGGCGTATGTTTGGCGTCCATTTAAGGGTTCCTTCAAGAATAAAATTGGCATTAGGATGCTAAAGTAATAATATTTTAGTTGATACATATATATAGATAGATGAATGTATCCAGATCTTTAACCATGGTTCTACCCAATCCTCACATAGGTATGGTGGTTGACTAAGACACGTGTCAGGGCAGTTCACCTAGAACATCCTAGACTTAAAATATCTTAATAAGGACATCCTAGACACTGATACCAACTGTCATGCCCCGCCAAGGAGGTGACTTGGGATGAATGTACTCTCCTGTTCAAGGCTAAGTTCATTCCTGAGCATGTGCAAGATAAAATGGAGCAGGAATTTCTATCCTTGACCCAGGGATCCTTGAGTGTGCTGGAATATGAAGCCAAATTTTCAAAGTTGTCAAAGTATGCATCTCATATTGTAGCTGATGAGAGGAGGAAGGTGAAGAAGTTTGTGATGGGGCTCATACCATCATCGTGTACCAGACTTGTGGCCTTTGACCATTGTAGCATGGAGGAAGCATATTTAGCGCGGCATGCAGGTAGGAAATTGAGATGGAGCAATACTTTGAGGAAAAGAAGGCTACCTTCAAGAGGCCAACATCACCATTTCTGAGACAAGACAAGAAAAAGAAGGCAGTCTATGTACCTCAACAGGTACCTGATTATGTGAAGAGGGCACCTCAGCAAGGAAGATTTCAGCAAGAAGATAAGCCCTTGTGTACTCATTGCGGCAGAAGTCATGGAGGGCAGGTATATTGGTTGAGTGCAGGAAGATGTCTTCGTTGTGGTGACAAGGACCACAAGATAAAGGATTGCCTAAAGATGGCATAGCAGACAGCAGCGGCGGCGGCGGCAGCAGCAGCAAAACTAGTAGGAAGACCCCAGGCCCAAGCCCGAGTGTATGTATTGGCCAAAGAAGATGCAAAGCAAGTAAAGCATGTGACTGAAGGTACAGTTTCTATTATGGGTATTTATGTTAGAGTTCTTTTTTATACTAGTGCTACATATACATTTGTGTCTGAGAGGTTTGCAAAGATATTACTTAAAGAGTCAGATGCAGAAGCTATTGATTTGGATATTCCCTTATCTGTGCATACACCAGCAGGAGCCATGATCACTAAGAAGTGTTTTCCCTCAATGTACGTGCGCATAGAAGAGCGGGATTTGGCAGGGGGCTTTTATCTATTAAAGATGAAAGACTATGATGCCATTCTGGGTCTAGATTGGCTGGAAGAACACTATGCTCTACTAGATTGTCAGAAGAAGAAAATCATTTTTTGTATTCAAGGAGAGGATGAGTTTTCACATCCCTTACCCAAGAACATGGCTAGAAAGTTTGTGGTGTCAGCATTAAAGGCAGCCAAGATGTTGAACAAAGGTTGCAGTGCGTACTTGGCTAGTGTGGTTGTGTCTAAGGACACTAGAACCCCACATATTGAAGAGATAGAGGTTGTTCGTGAATATGCGGATGTATTTCTCGAGGATCTTTCTAGTTTGCCGCCGAAAAGAGATATTGAATTCACTATAGAGTTGATGCCAGGTACAACACCTATTTCTAAGGCACCTTATCGTATGGCACTAGCAGAACTGGCAGAGCTCAGAAGGCAGTTGCAAGACTTATTGGACAAGGGTTTCATTCATCCAAGTTCTTCACCATGGGGAGCTCTAGTTCTCTTTGTTAAGAAGAAAGATGGTTCGATGAGGCTATGCATTGATTATCAGAAGCTTAATCAAGTAACAATCAAGAACATGTATCCTTTACTCCGTTTTGGTGACCTATTTGATCAGTTGCAGAGAGCTTCGATATTTTCAAAGATAGATCTTCGCTCGGGATACCACCAACTCCGAATAAAGGTCGATGACACATCTAAGGTGGCTTTTCGTACGTGGTATGGTCATTATGAGTTTTTGGTATTGCCTTTTGGCCTGACAAATGCCCCACAACATTTATGGACTTGATGAATCGGATCTTTAGGCCGTATCTGGATAGTTTTGTAATTTTCTTCATAGATGATGTTTTGATATATTCTCCTCATGAAGCATCTCACCGTGAGCATTTGAAGATTGTACTAGAGGTATTGCGAGAAAACAAACTGTTTGCCAACCTTTGTAAGTGTGACTTTTGGATGAAGGAAGTTCATTTCCTTGGTCATGTGATTTTGGGAAATGGTATAGTTGTGGATCCATCTAAGGTGAAGGCTATAACGGCCCTGGATATTTATACCCAATAAGGGTCCATATCCAGATCTGTCTCCCACGAACGAACCGAAGTCTCGCAAGGGATATCATTAACATGTGTCCAGTAAGAATATAAAAGACCACAATTACAGTATTAAACACAGAAAAAAAACAAATGCTTATTGTTGGCCCTTTTGGTACGACAGCAAGCTAACCTAGAGGGGGGGTGAATATGTTTTTCTGAAATCTGAAATAGAAACTTAAACACAGAAAATTATCACTTGAAAGTTTGGTTAGTTGAGTGTGATAGAGAGTAGCAGTGCGGAAGCAAATAAACAATCACACAAAGGACACAAGGAATTTATCCTAGTTCGGCCCTTCCCACATGGAAGTCCTACGTCCAGTCCCCAAGCAACCTCTTGGGATTTTACTAACCAAGGGTACAGTCCCCCTCACAGATAGTACAACACCCAGCACCCCAGCAGGTCTTCTTCTCTTTCCTGGGCAAGAAGGCAGCCCACTTCTCTTATAGGTCAAGAAGTCAACCTCCTGGTACAAACCCCAGTGCGGTTCTGCTAGACTTAAACCCCCAGCTAGGTTCTACACTGAATACAGTCCTACAACTGGACAGAAATCTTTCTTAGAAAAGAAAGAGCAGACCGAGAGCTATTACAAGATGAACACTTAGAACTCTAGCTCTCAGCCGCAGACTCTCCCTCAGATTTACAATGACCATAGAGAGAGAGAGAGAGAAAAGAGAGAAGAAGGAGCTTGAAGGCTTCAGACGCTTGATCAATTCTTCTTGGGCTTGGGCTCTTTCTCTCTTTTTCTTTGAGTATATGTGGAGTTCAAGTTCCTTACAGGATGTACACTCCTTTAAAGATCTTCAGGAAATCTCTCTCTTCTTCTTCAGCCTTGCTTCATCTTTTATATGAGAGGCTTGAACAAATCCGTTGGAGTTCTAGCCGTTGCTCATCTTCTCTTTCTTCTGATATTTTGTGGTCTATGAGGTCTGCAAGCATAGAAGAAAGTGTTTAGATAAAAGAGTGTTTCTGTCAAAAAGGTTCATACCTCTATGTTTCCTGCTGTCATCCAGAAGTGGTAGGTAAGCCCTTTTTGACTGACAGGAGAGAAGAGATCCTATGAGATAAAAAGATCTTCTGTCAGAAAGATAGAAGATTATGCAGAAGAAATATATTTGACTTTTCATTAGGCGCCAAAACATTTGAAACATCTGAGTATAAAGGAAATCAATGCTTAAGTTGAAATCGTTGTTGTGCTCAAATCGTTCTTTAAGTAAAGGCAAATCGTTGTTTGATCAAATCGTTGTTTTAGTGAAAGCAAATCGTTGTTTGATCAAATTGATGTTGAAGTTGCAGTGAATCGTTGTAGCGATCAAATCGTTGTTTCACTTACCGAATCGTTACAGCTACCAAATCGTTATTTCACTTAACAAATCGGTACAACGATCAAATCGTTGTTTAACTTATGAATTCATTACAGCGATCAAATCGTTGTTTCACTTAACAAATAGGTACAGCAACCAAATCGTTGTTCAACTTATGAAATCGTTACAGCGATCAAATCGTTATTTCACTTAACAAATCGGTACAACGATCAAATCGTTGTTTTACTTATGAAATCGATGTGAGACTTAAATCGTTATTTCACTTAACAAATCGGTACAATGATCAAATCGTTGTTTTACTTATGAAATCGATGTGAGACTTAAATCGTTATTTCACTTATGAAATCGATGTGGCACTTTGTGAACTGAAATCGATGTATATTGAATAGACATCGATTTGACTTTTTCAGTGTAAAACATAAAGCAATAGTTCCATAAATTTATATTTATTAGGAAAACATGATATTAAATATATTTAATTAATCATAAGTTTTGTTATCACCAAAATATAAGGGTAAAATGTAAGAGTGGTTCAACAATCTCCCCCTTTTTGGTGATGACAAAACTTATGAGAATTTTCTGACAGAAATACTCAAGGCATAGAAAATACAGAAAATTCAAGGATAATGCATACTATGCATATTCTCCCCCTTTTTGTCACTAACCAAAAAGGAAGGATCTTACCGTGCATTCTCTCCCCTTTTGAACAATTCTTACCAGTGAAGGGGTTCAACAATGATTGACATTAATGAATAACTCTCCCTTAGAGTAGGCTCCCCCTGAGCATGAGGCTCCCCCTTTATGTGAGGCAAGTCAGATCTTCATGGTTTCTTTGATCTGTTGATCAATCTGGTCATCATCTGTCGACAGATGCTCATTGTGTGTCGACAGCTACTGTTGTATTTGCGTTTGTTGGTCTTGACCTTTCACATGTTGTTTGTCAAGTCTTCAGAATTTTATCTGCATAGATCTTAGGAAAAGCTTGCAAACATTGTTAGTAGCAATATAAAATTCAATATTTATGACTACTCCCTCTTCAGATAAGAGTTGGATGAAGAGTTGGCAGTCACCCTTGCCTTGAGCATCCTAGATGCTCCAAGGCTATCCTACAAACAACTTATTCAGAAGTAGGTACCCAAATGTTTTCGGTTCCTTGATGGTTAGATGCATGAACATAACCTTTAAGAATCCAAACTAAGTGCCTTGTTGTGCAGGTGTTTACTATGTGTCCTAATTTATTGCAATGAGAACAACAAATATAATCTATTTTTTAGTTCTTATTATTTTTATAATGTCTATTTACAACACAATTTTTGAAAACTTTTTCTTTTATAGGGGCCTTTTTCTGAGGCAACTTGGTTTCTTTTACAAATTTTGGTAATGGATATTTTTCAGGAATTATGACTTGCTTTCCTTTTTCATGAGGTTTGTATCCAAGGCCTTGTTTATTGTTTCCAGATTTTGATCCTTTTAAACAAAGAGCTAAAGATGTTTTCCCTTTAGTTAACTTCCTAACTGATTCTTTTAAGTAAAGATTTTCTTCAGTTAGAGTTTTTAATTTTTCTTCTAACTCTAATTTTTCATTGTCCTTATTTTTTAAATCTTCATTCAAAAGATAAATATTATCTTTACTGTCCTTTAATTATTTTTCTAGTTGCTCCAGTTCGGATTTAAGATCAGAATTGGTGTTTTCTAAGCAAATAGTATTGTTTTTCATATTCTTTAATTCTTTTACAACATTTTAATGTTTTTCATATAGTTCATTAAAGGCTTCTTCTAAATCTTCGGATTCTGATCCTGAATCAGTGCAAGAGCTAAAAGATGGGTCAGAATGTACCTCATCTAGTCCAACCATGAGAGCTAGACTTACCTGCTCTTTCTCCAATTCTGAGCTTGATGATTCTGAGCTTGTGGTCTCTTCATTTTCCCAAGCAGCTGCCATGGCTTTTCTTTTGAATTTCTTGTGCTGCTTCTTGGATTTTTCTGGCTGACCAGTCTTCTTAATTCTTGGACAATCTAGTCTCAGATGTCCAGGTTTTCTGCATTCATAGCAGACTGGTTCTTTCTCCTTTTTCTCATTCTTTTGAATCCTTCTTGATCCATTTTTTTCTTCTTCTTGAGAATTTTCTGAAGCTTGGACAGTACATCATCTACGTCACTGTCTTTAGAATCTGCATTTTTGGAACTAGAAGAAGAAGAAGTGGAAGGAGCAGCTGCAACTTTAAGAGCATTAGTACATTTTTTCTTTGATGAGCTTTCAGATAGTCGCTCCATATTAATTTCATGTGCCATGAGGGAACCTATTAAGTTATCAATAGAAAGTTTGGTTAAGTCACGGACTTCTTCAATAGCACTTACTTTAGGTGTCCATGAAAGAGTTAAAGACCTAAGTATCTTTCTAACAGTTTCTTCATTAGAAAGAGTTTTACCAAGAGAATTTAAACCTACTACTATGCTTGAAAATCTATTATACATAGTAGTAATGTTTTTGTTTGGAAGCATTTTAAATTGTTCGTATTGTGAAACAAGAATATCTATCCTAGTTTGTTTTACTTTATATGTTCCTTCATAAGTTATCTGCAGTTTATCCCACATTTCATTTACAGATTTACATGTAGATACCCTACTAAATTCTTTTTTGGATAAAGCACAACATAAATAGTTCATTGCTTTAACGTTTAGAGATAATTTACTTGTATTTGCTGCTGTAATAGCAGCAGTACCTTCAGCAGGAACAATGACATAATCACCTACCTCTATTACTTGCCACAGATCAAAGTCTGTGCCTCGAATGAAGCATTCCATTCTCATCTTCTAATATTGGTAATCCTCTCCATCGAAGAGTGGAGGTCTGATGACTGATTGACCTTCAGCAAATCATTGAGCTGCCATGGATCTTCTCTAAGATCGTTGGATCTTCTTGATTGATCAGAGAACCTCGCTTTGATACCACTTGTCGGCCCTTTTGGTACGGCAGCAAGCTAACCTAGAGGGGGAGGTGAATAGGTTTTTCTGAAATCTGAAATAGAAACTTAAACACAGAAAATTATCACTTGAAAGTTTGGTTAGTTGAGTGTGATAGAGAGTAGCAGTGCGAAAGCAAATAAACAATCACATAAAGGACACAAGGAATTTATCCTGGTTCGGCTCTTCCCACATGGAAGTCCTACGTCCAGTCCCCAAGCAACCTATTGAGATTTTAGTAACCAAGGGTATAGTCCCCCTTACGGACAGTATAACACCCAGCACCCAAGCTGGTCTTCTTCTCTTTCCCTGGCAAGAAGGCAGCCCACTTCTCTTACAGGTCAAGAAGCCAACCTCCTGGTACAAACCCTAGTGCGGTTCTGTTAGACGTAAACGCCCAGCTAGGTTCTATAGTGTATACAGTCCTACAGATGGACAGAAATCTTTCTTAGAAAAGAAAGAGCAGACCGAGAGCTATTACAAGATGAACACTAAGAACTCTAGCTCTCAGCCACAGACTCTCCCCCAGATTTACAATGAGCACAGAGAGAGAGAAAAAACAGAGGAGAAGCAGCTTGAAGGCTTCAAACGCTTGATCAATTCTTCTTGGGCTCCAGCTCTTTCTCTCTTTTTCTTTGAGTGTATGTGGAGTTCAGGCTCCTCACAGGATGTACACTCCTTTAAAGATCTTCAAGAAAGCTCTCTCTTCTTCTTCAGCCTTGTTTCATCTTTTATATGAGAGGCTTGAACAAATCCGTTGGAGTTCTAGCCGTTGCTCATCTTCTCTTTCTTCTGATATTTTGTGGTCTATGAGGTCTGCAAGCATAGAAGAAAGTGTTTAGATAAAAGAGTGTTTCTGTCAAAAAGGTTCATACCTTTATGTTTCTTGTTGTCATCCAGAAGTGGTAGGTAAGCCCTTTTTGACTGACAGGAGAGAAGAGATCCTATAAGATAAAAAGATCTTCTGTCAGAAAGATAGAAGATTACGCAGAAGAAATATATTTGACTTTTCATTAGGCGCCAAAACTTTTGAAACATCTGAGTATAAAGGAAATTGTTGTTTAAGTTGAAATCGTTGTTGTGCTCAAATCGTTCTTTAAGTAAAGTCAAATCGTTGTTTGATCAAATCGTTGGTTTCATGAAAACAAATCGTTGTTTGATCAAATCGATGTTGAAGTTGTAGCGAATCGTTGTAGCGATCAAATCGGTGTTTCACTTACCGAATCGTTACAGCTACCAAATCATTATTTCACTTAACAGATCGGTACAGCGATCAAATCATTGTTTAACTTATGAATTCGTTACAGCGATCAAATCGTTGTTTCACTTAACAAATCTGTACAACAACCAAATTGTTGTTGAACTTATGAAATCGTTATAGCGATCAAATCGTTATTTCACTTAACAAATTGGTAAAGCAATCAAATCGTTGTTTTACTTATGAAATCGATGTGGCACTTTGTGAACTAAAATGGATGTATATTGAATAGACATCGATTTGACTTTTTCAGTGCAAAACACAAAGCAATAGTTCCATAATTTTATATTTATTAGGAAAACATGATATTAAATATATTTAATAATATTTAATTAATCATAAGTTTTGTTATCACCAAAATATAAGGGTAAAATGTAAGAGTGGTTCAACATTTATAACTGTAAACCACAATGTACCAAAGTCTCATTACAATTTTACATGTCCTATTAAAGAGTGTACAACTGCCTGGGGCATACCCCGAGGGAGCACAAGCTCAAACGACTCAATTACTCTACTGCTAGTGGTACAAGTCTGCACTACTCCTATGTAAACCAAGCCAATGACGGCCAACTCCTGCCAAAGTCAGCCCACACCTGAAATACACTGTAAGGGAGTGAGCCTTAACAAGTCACCGGCTCAGTAGGGACCTCTCACAACGAAACCACAACAACACAAAGAGACCTCAACCCCAAAGGGTCTCACTGGCAATACCGGTAGCCGAAACATAACATGCACACACAAGCATGTTAAATGACAACTAATCACAAGCACACCGGCTAAACCCGGTCCTTGAAAAATAAAGGGAAACACAGGACTAGCTTAACATTGCTAGTCCTCCCTACAACCGAACCACCTCGACCATAAGCCTCACCGGAAAACCACTGTTTAGGCCACAGTCTTACTGGCAAACCACATGCACGGAGTATCGGGATTGGCGACAACAAGCCAATACCCGCATACCAAACCATAACTAGAAACACACAGCACGTGGAGAATCACACCGCAAGATCTCCATAGTACGCATGGTCACACCTTAACATCTGCTGAGGACGAGACTCACGTACCACATCACAACACTACCCTCGAGGGGTACATGCACCTACTACCATGAGGTACAACACTAAACCACAGAACCGTGCCACCTTCAACGCACACCACAATGGTTACAGTCTTAACCAGCGGATCACACACAAACCACAATCAGTGGACAAACACGAGTCGGTATGGAAACAACGCCACCACACGGGAATGGACTACTGGTTCATGACGCCAATATCCAACCCGGACAACAAAGATCAAGAACTACCTCTTAGTTTCGCAGTCATGAACGGAAGGTCCAACTGCCGCTCCACTACCATAGTAAAGCCAAAGAACAATGGAGACCAACCAACACCACAACCTGCAAGTCACACACCCCACAGGCCCATGTCTGGCACCTTTAGGGACTCCGGCCCGAGCTCCGTAAAGTGAGACACTGGAAACAGGACTAGCTGGGGCCCAGTACGTCTACTGGTGTCCGTCCCCCAAACCACGAGCGCGCTACAAGCGACTGCACACCCACAAACATAAGCCACTGCCCACAGTCGTCTTCCCTCAGTCGGACGTACAACTCAAACATAGGAGTGAGGGTGTCTAGGAAGACGACTAAGACCTCAAAGGTACACCGTACCGGGACACGCCCCGAGCACAACACACGTGCCTAGGTCTCCTAGGAACCTAGGGTACCCGACTGAAGAGGTATTCCAGATTAGACGTCGGACCACCAAACTCGGTAAGCACATAAACCACGTTATACTTACCTAGACAATCTTTTATTTATAAACCACGGTAAACGAGTGTTAGGACTAGCTTAGCACCGGACATCATGTTGTTGGGTTGAGTGTGTTTTAGAATTTCCTAAAGTTGTATTTTAATGATAACCAATGAACATCACTCATACCTTGATTTTGATGATGACATACTGTGATCTTGATGATGACATATTGTGATCTTGATGATGACGTATTGTGATCTTTATGATGACAATATTGTGATTTTAATGATGACATATTGTGATTTTGATGATGATATGTTGAACATGTTATACATTTTATACATATCACAATAATGCTTAAACAACATGTTTTTGATGTTTAATATCTCATATGTTAATGATAATATCTTGTACTAATGATTTATGTATTAAATCTGCAGGTGTATACAGATTTGGTCATGGTAGTGTCGACACACCCATTGGTGGTGTCGACACTGGGTCAGAGTCTCTAAAGCAATTTCATGAAGACAGACTCATGTGTGTCGACACAGCCCCGGTAGTGTCGACACTACTCCCAGACTTCAGAAGACTCAGTTGCCAGACTGGTCCAGTGTGTCAACACAGTCCCAGGTAGTGTCGACACTAGACCCAGTCTCCAGCAGACCTAGTTGCCAGACTGGGACAGTGTGTCGACACAGCCAGTGGCAGTGTCGACACTAGTCTCTTCTCCCAGAAGACCAGTTTTATAGAATTGGGACAGTGTGTCGACACACTCTATGGTTAGGTCGACACACTCTGGCTGAAACTCAAAAATGTGATTTTATCTGGACACGTGGCTGCTTGGGAATCAAGGGATTTGACCTAGATTTCCGTGCCCAAGCACCCCAAGACACCTTATGGACATATGGGGCTATAAATACCCATGTTCCTTGTACCCCAAGAAGGAGAGAGCCCATACACTTCAAGAAGAAGCCCTTTGGCGGCTAAAAGGGGTTTTCCAGATCTTGCTCCATCTCCAGAAGCTGCAGGCCATCCTTTCAAGAGGAAGGATGTGGGATTCAAAGGGAATCTTTGGAGAGAAGGTTGTTGTGCTATTCAAGGGAGCAGATCCAACTGAAGAGGTTGAAGAAGAAGAAGGATTTCTGGCATTTCAGATGCCATCAAAGCATAGCATCGCCAATTGAAGAGAATCTCCATCGATTTCCATCAAGGCTCCTCAATTGAAGTGTCTGAAAGGCCTCTTCATCAAAGAACACTCATTCTACATCCATTTCTCTTACTTCTGAGTTTGTTCTTCCATATTTCGTCTATGAGATTTGTGCATGAAGTTCTGCACAAGTTTCTGTGTACGATTTTGTCTTGAATCAGATCATTGCTAGAGGATCTGATCTCTTTTGTGTTTGATCTAGATTTTGTACTGTGAGCCGTCGAGCTCTGGTGTGTGAGTCGTCGTACTCATTGTGTGGTTTGAGCCGTCGTGCTCAACTTGGAGTCGTCGTACTCCGATGGTTGTTTGAGCCGTCATGCTCAAGGTTGTTTGGAGTCGTCGTGCTCCAGTGTGTGTTGTACTCAAGGTTTTGAGTAGTGTGACCTCACTGTGTGAGGGGTAGACGTAGGAGTCACCGGAGGTGATTTCCGAACCACCTAAAAATCCTCTGTGCAGTGGTTTGAATTGTGGTTTGACCTTGTATTGCGCTAGATGCATGCATAGGGATTTCGTTCACACTACTAATTGATTTGCTTACACACACTAAACACAATTCAGATCAGTAAATTGTTTGGGTGAATTGATCTATGATTCGAAGTAATTTTTAAATTGATTAAGCTTCCGCATTAATTGGTGTTAGATCTATTCAACCCCTCCTTCTAGATCTGATCCATCCACCCATTCGATCCTACAATTGGTATCAGAGCGGGTTAATATCTGTTTCTGATCTGATTTGATTGCTTCTGTTTGATCTCTGTGTTAATAGCTTGAACTGTTTGCTTGATTTTTCACTATCTCTGTGTGCTTAGTCGCTCCGATTCCTACATTTGGTATTAGAGCTCGTTAACCACTCTAATTGTTAGATCTAATTCCTTGTTATATTGATTCTCTGTGATTAGATCTAATAGTCTTTTGAGTTTTGGTATAATGGAAAATTGCCTTAATCTACATGAATTTCCTGTTATAATTTCAGAGAAATCCCCAAGCTTATTTTCATTGGATTTCTCAAAGGACTCACAAAGACAAAGAGAAAAGAAACTCACAAGCACTCAATGGCAAAGAAGAACCTCAATGAATCCAGAAAATCACCAGTTCAGAAAATTGTAGCTCTAACAGCACATTCCATGAGATCATAGCATTCTTCATCCTCTTCAGAACACAAGAGTTCAAGTAAGTCTACAAGGTCAGATAAATCAATTCTAGACCCATTTATGTATTCTAATTCTAATTCTGATGCAGATGAAGACATGTCTTATGTTGAATTGATTGAATTCTGTAAGAAGTTACAAAATATCAATACAAAGCTGAACACTAAGAATAAAGATTTGAAAAAGACTTTAAAACATTGCCATAAAGAAAGTGAAAATTTGAAAAATACACTTGAATTGCACCAGAACAATGATAAAGATCTTTCAGAAGAAAATGAGAATTTGAAAATTGAAGTTGAAAAATTAAATTCTGAGAAAGAGAATTTAGAAGATGAAGTCCAAATCTGTGAAAATAAACTGAATGGATTGAAAGAAAACCATGAGCTATTAAAATCAAAAGTCATTGACCTTGAAAATGAAAATGAAGAATTGATTGATCTCAATAACAACTTCAAATTTGATAATGGTCAATTAAACAAACAGATTTCTAACATGGCTCATGATCATCAAATAAATGAGAGATGCAAACAACTTGTTGAAGAAAATCATCATTTAAAAAGGAAGATTGAATACTTGTTGAATGACAAACCATTGGACAATGGCTGTAGCAATTTAAGTAATAAAATTGCTGATTTGGAAAAACAAATTGCTCAATTTGAAAATGAAAAGAACAAGATGAAAAATGGTTTGGATGTCATGCTAAACAAGCTTCAAATTTTAGAAAAAGAGGTTGTTGTATTAAAATCTGAAAAATAGAAGCTTCAACATGAATTGAAGAATACTTCTGTGAGAGATAAGAAAAATGAAAATAAAACAAAATTAACATTTGTTAAAGCTATTGCGAACAAGAACTCTGCTAATTCTAATGAAAAACTTGTGAAAGTTCTTGTTCAGAAACAGATAGAGAAAAAGAAACATGCTACTGTCAAGAAGATTCATCTTCTTCCTCCTTCAGTTCAAAAAGCTCCAAGGCAAATTCCAAATTCACATCATGCCAAGAGCCACCAAAAGATACCTCATTCTCTTCATGGTAAGCCTCCTCACATGAAAAGGAGATTCTAGCAAATGCATACATGCCAAGGTAAGTACCAGGTAAGAAATGATCTCATTTGCTTAAATTGTAATAAACCTGGTCATTTAGCCAAATTTTGCTAGAATAGAGATCAACATTTCCATAAATATGTCAAATCAGTCGAGTGCTTCACATGTCATAAATTTGGGCATACTTCTAGGGAATGTTGGCATGGAATTGATAATCTTGTGCATGCTCCCATGTTTCATGTTAATGTACATAAGAATAAAGATCATGTTCATGCTGAAAACACTCAGAAATTCTATGTACATGAAAAAGGAACTGTTGCACAAAAGATCTCTTCTGAATTCCATGTTAAAAATCTCAATGATAAAAATATGAAAAATAGAAAACAAAATGTTCAGTATGTCAGTGGTGCATTCTATACCAATAGCTCTAAGATTAGAAACCAAGATTCCAGTGTTTCTAGTCTTCAGAAAAATGCACCCAATATCAAATCCTTTTGGATTCAAAAATCATTGTTGCAAATTCATGGAAGATCCTTAGGACCCAAACAAGTTTGGGTTCTAAAATGTGTTGCTTGAATGCTGGATGCAGGGATCCTTGTAGTCAATCTCAAAATGAAGGCTTCATAACTAAAGCTACAAGGAAAGTAAGTGAAGAGAATGAAAGAAAATGAAAATCTCACCAGGTAAATACTTCTGAGAGATTCCCTGCTAAATAAAAACTGAAATCAATTGGGACTCTTATGCAAAGATCAATTGGTATATCAAATGGTGAACTATGAAAGGACAAGTCATGCTTGTCTGGAAACTATCATTATGTGTGAGGAATAACCTCCGCTAAGTACCAATGATCTTCCTTGTGTAAGAGTCATTAATTTTAAAAATAAAAATAAAAAAATGGTTGTCATTGAAATATGATTGCTTGTTTATTTCATTTCTTCCATGATGATTTTAGCTTGAATTACTTGCAAAAGTTTTCACATCATTCACATGTAACTAAGAATCATGATTTTGTTGAAAATGCTCAGAAACTCCATGTGAATATAAATTGAACACTTCATGAAAACATAGATGCATTGAGCAAGGCAAAAAGAAAATTTTGAACTAATTCTGCTCATAGTTCTATCAATGAAAGAAATGCATCTATACCAAAAATAAAATCATTTTGGATTCAACAATCTTTATTGCACTCTAACATTGATTTCATTGCAGGACCCAAGCAAGTGTGGGTCCCAAAACCAACTTGATCAGCAAGCTGAGGAGTCTTGCAGCCATACATTGTAAATGGATTCAAGATATTGGCTGTGCAAGGAAAGAAATGATTGGAGAACACAGGTAAAATTTTTGAAAAGTAATTGAAGTCCTTTCAGGTAAAACTTCTTTATCATTTCAAATTTGAATTGCCTGAATTGAAATGAATGTTTAATTTTTATCTGAAAAATAAGAAATGTGTTTCAATGGTACTCCCAACAATGAACTTTGTGTCATAACAATTGGAATCAGGTTTGTGTTATCATGCTTGCTTAACTGTGCCCATGATTCTGTATGCATATCAACTACTTTGACTTTCTGGTATATCAAATGATGACATGTAGAAAAACAAGTTATGTTTGTTTGGAAGCTATCATTATGCGTGAGTAAAATACTCCGCCAAGTACCAGAAGTCATGTATGCTTAAAGCTAACTGTGTGCATAATCTTGTGTGAATTGCTTGCTAGCTTTTTCATTCCAAGCACATTAAGGGGGAGTAAATTTGAAAAAGTGCAAAAATGTTCTTGAAAATGCAATGAATTTCATGCTAAAACTAAAGAATAATTGATCTTTTTGCAGTGACTATGTGGTATATCAAATGGTGAAATGTGAAAGGACAAGTTAGACTTGTCTGGAAACTCTCATCATGCGTGAGAAAAATTCTCTGCCAAGTATCAATAGTCTTTTCCTGCATAAAAGGTCATCAAGAAAAATGAAAATCACAAAAATTATTTTAAAATTTTCTCCTTCAATAAACTGCCTGTTAATGCATGCTTGATCATGTTCATATTCTTTCTGTGCAAACTACTTTGAATGAACATATCTGAATTGCTTAAATGATCATTTCATATCATGCATATCTTATGGGGAAATTAGTCAAAAGAATCTTTGAGTGAAATGCTGGAGAAATATTCTTTCATATCTGATTTATCATCAACTCCCATTCAATTTATTGACAAATCTCTCTTGCAAATAAATTCCTCACTCTCACATTGCATTGACATTCTTGGTATATCAAATGGTGATTTGAAGAAAGACAAGTCAGGCTTGTCTGGACACTTTCACTATGCGTGAGTATATTTCTCCGCCAAGTATCAAGAGTCTTGTATGCAATTGTTGAGGGGGAGTCATTGTCACATTCCATGACTTTACTTGTCTTTCTTGAACCCCAAACTCATCAGAATGTTTGATTCATTGTGCTATTTGATATGAGAGAATTAAGACATTGAAACTAAACTCATTGTGCATTTAGTTTAATTTCAAAGATTCATTATCATTTCAAGGTTAAGCAATCTTAATACTGAATGCTTTTAAAATGATTTGCAAAACACTATTATAGGCACATGAGTGGCTTTAATATTTCACATGTGTATGTTTAAGCCTCATTTTTACCACATGTTAAGAATAATTTCTCTAAATTCGTAGTCATATCTTTTTTGGTCAAAGCAAACATATTCCTGCAAAACATCAAAGGAAAATGATAAACAATCTGCAAAGATACAAACAGAGCAATGCAAATTCTTGAACCACTGAGTAACCGGGCCATTTCACCTGACAAGTGATTTGTTTCGCGTCAAAAAGTGGAAATCAAAGTTTTCAACTCTATATAAAATAATGAAAGTTAAACCACTGAGTAATCAGGAGGTCTTGCATCTGATCAATGTGATCTCTTGCACTGAAAAGTGAGATTTAACTAATTTATTTTTGTATTCTTTCCCAGCTAAAATTGAAAGAAAATCAAAAAGTCAGGATAGAAAAGCTTAAGACCTTAATTAAGTTCATGTTTACTGAGTTTAGACCTATTATTCTACATTGTGTTACAATTAAAGCTCCTAACATCCTTGTCAAATACTTCTGCTCACTCATATAGGTCACTTTACTTCACATTTGCATCATTATTTTAACTACATTCAGATTATATTTTGCTATACATTGTGTTGAGTGTGTCTTTGTAATTAAACTTTGTGGCACAATACCAAAAACACAATAATTTCTCTCATTTGACAATATCACTTTGCCTCACTTATTTTGATCATTCCTGAACCTTCATTTCCTACATTTCATCTCTTAATCTCCTACAATGTTTGTTTCTCTCTTTTATCCATCTTTTTGATGTTGTCAAAAAGGGGGAGAAAGTTCCTTGAAAGGGGGAGAAAGTTCTTTAAAGGGGAGAAAGTTTCTTATGGAAGAAAGTTGTTCAAAGGGTGCATATGGTCAAGGGGAGTTATTGCAGTCAAGGGAGTCAAGTTATTGGGAGATTGTGCATATATTTTGTCATCATCAAAAAGGGGGAGATTGTTGGGTTGAGTGTGTTTTGGAATTTTCTAAAGTTGTATTTTAATGATAACCAATGAACATCACTCATACCTTGATTTTGTTGATGACATACTGTGATCTTGATGATGACATATTGTGATCTTGATGATGACATATTGTGATCTTTATGATTATAATATTGTGATTTTAATGATGACATATTGTGATTTTGATGATGATATGTTGAACATGTTATACATTTTATACATATCACAATAATGCTTAAACAGCATATTTTTGATGTTTAATATCTCATATGTTAATGATAATATCTTGTACTAATGATTTATGTATTAAATCTGAAGGTGTATATAGATTTGGTCATGGTAGTGTCGACACACCCATTGGTGGTGTCGACACTGGGTCAGAGTCTCTGAAGCAATTTCATGAAGACAGACTCAAGTGTGTCGACACAGCCCCTGGTAGTGTTGACACTACTCCCAGACTTCAGAAGACTCAGTTGCCAGACTGGTCCAGTGTGTCGACACAGTCCCAGACAGTGTCGACACTAGACTCAGTCTCCAGCAGACCCAGTTGCCAGACTGGGACAGTGTGTCGACACAGCCGGTGGCAGTGTCGACACTAGTCTCTTCTCCCAGAAGACAAGTTTTGCAGAATTGGGACAATGTGTCGACACACTCCATGGTCAGGTCGACACACTCTGGCTGAAACTCAAAAACGTGATTTTATCTGGACACGTGGCTGCTTGGGAATCAAGGGATTTGACCTAGATTTCCGTGCCCAAGCACCCCAAGACACCTTATGGACATATGGGGCTATAAATACCCATGTTCCTTGTACCCCAAGAAGGAGAGAGCCCATACACTTCAAGAAGAAGCCCTTTGGCAGCTAAAAGGGGTTTTCCGGATCTTGCTCCATCTCCAGAAGCTACATGCCATCATTTCAAGAGGAAGGATGTGGGATTCAAAGGGAATCTCTGGAGAGAAGGTTGCTGTGCTATTTAAGGGAGCAGATCCAACTGAAGAGGTTGAAGAAGAAGAAGGATTTCTGGCATTTCAGATGCCATCAAAGCAGAGCATCGCCAATTGAGGAGAATCTCCATCGATTTCCATCAAGGCTTCTCAATTGAAGTGTCTGCAAGGCCTCTTCATCAAAGAACACTCATTCTACATCCATTTCTCTTACTTCTGAGTTTGTTTTTCCATATTTCGTCTATGAGATTTGTGCATGAAGTTCTGCACAAGTTTCTGTGCACGATTTTATCTTGAATCAGATCATTGCTAGAGGATCTGATCTCTTTTGTGTTTGATCTAGCTTTTGTACTATGAGCCGTCGAGCTCTGGTGTGTGAGTCATCGTACTCACTGTGTGGTTTGAGCCGTCGTGCTCAACTTGGAGTCGTCGTACTCCGGTGGTTATTTGAGCCGTCGTACTCAAGGTTGTTTGGAGTCGTCGTGCTCCAGTATGTGTTGTACTCAAGGTTTTGAGTAGTGTGGCCTCACTATGTGAGGGGTGGACGTAGGAGTCACTGGAGGTGATTTCCGAACCACCTAAAAATCCTCTGTGCAGTGGTTTGAATTGTGGTTTGACCTTGTATTGCGCTAGATGCATGCATAGGGATTTCGTTCACACTACTAATTGATTTGCTTACACACACTAATCACAATTCAGAACAGTAAATTGTTTGGGTGAATTGATCTCTGATTCGAAGTAATTTTTAAATTGCTTAAGCTTCCGCATTAATTGATGTTAGATCTATTCAACCCCCCCTTCTAGATCTGATCCATCCACCCATTCGATCCTACACATGTGACCCTCAAGCCATCCTACACTGATACGTACTTGTATCACTACAACACAATACAACCTTGCCTGTCATTGGTCACCCCGTGACCTCCATGGCATCACACACTACTTAGCACATGAATCACTACAATATTCTTAAAAGAATATCAACAAACCAGGGCTAGGTTCACACAGGATCTTCACTGCCCAACACTCAACTTTCCCTTCGGAGGATGAATTGCGTTGGACACAAGCAACGTTATTCAAATCGCGTCCACCTGTTCGGACGCTATTCCAAACACTAACGTGACAGGGCTCAGTGACGCGACCAAGTCGCGTCGGCCAAACACGACGCTTTTAGATCAACCCGGTCAAACCCTCAGTCAACATGTAATCGCGTCCGACATAACCGATGCATTTCCACATGAACGCGTCGGGTCAAGCAGACGCAACCCTGACACCACTATTGGGCACAGACAGAACCCAAAACGCGTAGACACAACGTGACACGTTAATACATTAACGCGTCGGCTGTCCTGGATGCATTTCAACACAGACTGAGGGTTCAGATCACAGGCCGAACACACCTCCTCCATGGGGGAAATCCACACACATGTTGTTCGATCTCCAATTTAAAGAAGTAAACATGCTTCCAAACCATGGAACACTACCCATACATGAACCACCCCTCATTTAACCCCTTAAACCGTTCCAAACATGCTAAAATACCTTAAACAAAGGTAGGAAGTCTCCCTACTGGAAGAAGGCGCTGAAGAACGCCCCAAAACCTCCTCGCTGACGGCACGCCCACGCTCCGAATGTCGTCCTCGCGTGGTTCCCGCGCCGCACGAGCCAACCGGAATCGAAAGCCACCATAAATCCACCGGAGAAGCTCGCAGCAGCTTCCCCCCCCCCCCCCCCCCGCACCGAATAGAGCCTCCTCTGCTCTGTCTAGCCAAAACGACACACTTAAAACTCTGATCAAAATTGCGTCTGGGGCAGACGTCGCATTTAACCTCTTTAAACGTGTCCACCCAAGCCGACGCCACAAAGCAACCGCGCGACACGCGTCACAGAGTCGGTTTGCTGAATCGTGTCGGGCAAGGCCGACGCGTTCAAATCGCGTCACCTGGCTCTGCCGCGTTTCAAAACAGTGAACCAGCAGTGCAAATGGGCTGCCATATGCAGCCCACACTGCTTACCCTATGCACAGAAACCACACAAACAGCCCATTGACCATCTCTTGGTCAAGAGCACCACACATAGACCCGATAAACCCGGATCCGAACTACCGTACTGTTACATTACTATCACCTAAAAAGGAATGTCATCCTCGACATTCAGAGCAAAGCCATGGTAAATCCGACTATCACCTAAAAGGAATTTAAACCTCATACAGAGCAAGTAGGATACATTCTTTGCTGCTTATGCCTTTCAAATCACTGCACACGGACTAACTTGATTTGCTCATTTTCATACCTTTTCTGCTTTGCCTTTCTCTTTCATCTTCTTCATAGCTGCTCTGCTCTTCTTTCTCTTGATTTCTTTCTTTACGATCCATTCTTTCTTTACTTTCTGGCCATAAGCAATTCCACCTTGTTGTTGGCGCTTTATCTCCTTCGACTCAGCCTGCTTCCACACTTTCCTGGCTATGCTTACAACATTCCGTTCTGTGCCGCTTCTCATACTTGAATTTATGTACGATAAATACCACTTTCTAATTTTTTGCTATTCAAAACCATCTGGATTTCCTTAAACTCTGCAGCACCATTTCTTTCTTCACTCATGACTGTCAACTGTTCTCTGCTTTATTTTTTCTTTATACACTCAACTACTAGGTTTTCACGGAAAAACTCATTGCCATTGCTGACTTTCCTGCCCTTTCATGCTGTTCTACTTCACATTTCTTTAACTCATATCTATTAAACAGCTCTGCCTCTTGCTCAACTGTGCTAAAATCTGCAAATATCTTTTCAACAAACAAACTTGTGGGTTATGAACTTCCCACACTTCCGCTGTGCTACTCTGATTATGCTGCACCCTTGGCATAATGTAGCACCACGGAAATTTTAATTACATAAAAAATCAAATAAATGAAAATAAATAATTTCCATAATATCGGTATATTTAAAACATACGTATCATTATCGTATATGCTAAAACACGTCAGAAAATTCCGTAAAAATTCTAAATCAGCCCCAAACATTATTACTAAATGTTTCACAAAGAAATTTGTGCCAAGAAAAATCAGATTAGCCAAGTTTAAAGTGTTCCGTGACTTATTATTATAATTCATGAATAAGTCGAAAAATCATTATCACACGTACTTGGATGAGTCAGAAAATTAAATAAAAAATATATACGGACTTCAAATAATATCCTCTAATGACCCATCAAGAAATTTGGGTCAGTAAAAATTATTTGGGCTAGGTTTAAGAGTTATTGTGACCGATTATCCAAATTAGGGAACAAGTCAAAAAACCGTTAACACGGAAATACGACGCAACCATAAATGAAATAAAAATGTTGGAGAGACTTCTAACATTATATATTAATGACCCAATATCATAATTGAGCCAATGGACAACATTTGGCCCAAAAAATCAAATGAAGTAAGAAATTGCACCAATGGCAGATTTGGCCCAATATCATAATTTGGTATGCTTATCTCAAATTGTTGGTTCTCGGTCTTGATTAATGGGGCGCATGCTGGCTATTTTAAGTCTACCAGAGGTCTTCGACAGGGCGATCCCATTGCCCCTGCCCTTTTAATTATTATGGAAGAAGTGCTTAGTCGAGGTTTGAGGAATATGGTCTCTACTGGTCTCTTAATACCTTATGCTGGCCCTAGAGGATGTCTGCCACCCTCCCATCTGCTATATGTGGATGATACCTTAATATTCACCAATGGCAGTGTTAACAATGTGAAGCGGTTAATGAAATTCTTGGAAAAATATGCTCTTTCTTCTGGACAACTTATCAATGCAGAAAAAAGTTCTTTCATGCTTTCCAGGAAAGCGAACCTTCCTTCCATCCAAAGAATCAGAAACTTGACTGGTTACATGAATATATCTAGTCCGCTCCAGTACCTTGGTGTCCCTCTTCGATCTGGTAAGGTACTTATATCTGATTATAAAATGCTGATTGATAGAATCAATGCAACTCTGGGCAATTGGAAGGGCAAACTCATATCTCAAGCTGGTCGCATTATTCTCATCAATTCGGTGTTAGCTTCTCTTCCTGTATATCTGGCTGCTGCTTCCTTCCTTCCTAGAGGTATCATTTCCTACATTGAGAAATGCTCAGTGGCTTTTTTCTGGAATGGTACCGATGGTTCTCGTCGCCGCCATTGGGTTGAATGGAATAAGATTCAATGTCCTAAGGTGGAAGGGGGTTTAGGTATCCGGAATATTCACCACGTACAAACCTCCCTTTCGGTGAAACAAATGTGGAATATGCGCCATGGTACTTCTTTATGGTCCACCTATGCTAGAAGGCGGTTTACTGCTAACCATTACTCACATATTCCTGGTATGCCCAAGCACCTTCTCCTGGCTGCTAATTCCATTGTTAATTCTAATACCAGGTGGATTCATGGCAAAGGCGATAGAATAGACATTCTCAACGACATTTGGTATGGGGAACGGCCTCTTGCTGAGATCCTCCAGGTGCCTTTGGCAATGGGTATTTCGTTGCAGGAAGTGGCCATGGATCTGTCTCATCCCATACGGTCCTTAATTCCTCCTCAGGCCCTTCATGGTTTATCATTAACTCAGGAAGAGGATAAGTGCATATGGGCTGCTTCCTCTTCTGGGGAGTTTTCTACTAGATCTACCTATGATCTGATTAGACAAAATGGAATTCACCGGCCTCCTGTCCTCAAGATTTGGCACCACTCATTCCATCCTAGGGCTTCTCTCTTTTGCTGGAAACTTCTTAACAGAGTTGTGGCAGTGGATGGAAGAATCTCAGAGAGTGGAATTCCTCTGGTTTCCAAGTGTAATTGTTGTGTTTCCCCTCAGTGTGAAGATCTCAACCATGTTTTTATTGGCAGCGACATTGCAGTTCATATGTGGAGATGATTCCTTCCCTTGGTCACTAACAACATTCACCTTCACCCTCAAATTACTACTAGGACTTGGAGTTTTATTCATAATACTAATGTTTAGACTCCACTTGGGTTTATCTCCATATACTGTCTTATTCTCATGCTCTGGGAGCTATGGAAAAGTCGTTGTGTGGCTAGATTTGATCAGCAATACAGACGGCCTGCAGATATCATTCGGAGTATCAAACTTCACATTGGTTTTGCTCTTGACGTTCAAAACTGACCAATCTCTGGCTACTTATCAGCTCCTTCACTCCTATGGTTTTACTTATCACACTGCAACTAAGAGGATGAAACTGGTTCGCTGGATCCCTCCACTTGTGGACTTTTGCATAAATGTTGATGGGGCTTCCAAAGGGAACCCTGGCATCTGTGGCGGTGGTGGGTGCATCCGTGATAAGCATGGAAAGATTCTCCTTGCCTTTGCCAATTTCTATGGCGTTGGGAACAGCATCATTGCTGAAACAAGGGCATTGTGCGATGGACTTCCCCTGGCACACTTCCTGGGAGTTCGCCTATCTGCTATATACTCTGATTCGTCTACCCTTGTTCACTCAATTCAGCAAGGGAAGTGTTCCAATTGGCACATTCAGCGCTGGTGGGGTCCCTCTAGGGATCTGTTACAGGGAAAGTCTACTATTCTCTCCCATGTCTTTAGGGAAACAAATCAAGTGGCTGACCGGCTTGCTAATCATGCGATCTCTTCTAGATGTAATGAGGTTTTTTGGGGCTTTCATAGATTACCTTATGCTTGTAAAGGACCTCTTCTAATTGATAGATCAGGTCTTATGAACATTAGACTGATCTAATGGGTAGTCGCTCCTCACTTTGTACTCTTCCTTATATTGTTCATTTGTATATCTTGGCCCAGAGTTTCCTTCTGGTGGAGTGCATCCATTCTCCTCCTCTGGGGGAGGGTGCACTCTCCTAGATAGGCCTCTGAGGACCGCTTGCTAAAAAAAAAACAAAAAAAGAGTGGGTCCATTCTCCCCTTCTGGGGGGAGGGTGCACTCTCCCAGCTTTGAGGCTCTGAGGTCATCCTTTTCTCAAAAAAAAAAAAAAGTAAGAAATTGCATGGAAATTCGTAGCTTAAATAAGCTGAAATTAGAAAGAGGCAATTAGAGTTGAATTGGGATGAGAACATGCTTTCTTGGCAACCCAAATTCATGCTGAACCATGGTGGGAGGTTTCCTAAAGCCTCACACACTCTAATGGAGGAAGAAATCCTCAAATTAGGAAAGTGATATGTCAAAACCGCAACTTGGCTTTCCTTGTTGCATTAGGACTACTAAAACCCATGGATGCTTAAATACTCTTCACCCAAACCCTAGGGACGAGTTCTATAACTTGCTAGGGTCGTGTGGAGGAGCTCTTGGTGGCTGGAGAGTAGGAGATCAAGCATACCAAGCTCATCTTCTTCCCCGGTTCGTCTGCTACGACCTGTGTAAATTGTCCACTTGGAGTCGACCAAAGGTGAGCCAAACCATAACCAAACCTTGCAAGGCTTATACCCCTGGAAAGAGGGTCAAGTCTACTTCCTAACCCAACTGGAATGCCCAATTTTCATGCAGTATACATGGAGTATTAAGCGTTCTTCAAACAGTGGTCTAAATAAGGGATTTCTAAAGAATGAGACTTCATCACCCCAGATGGTAGGTTTTCTCGGACCAAACCTTAACATATCTTATACCAATGTGTATAGCATCAAGTTAACTTTTGTTTCCCACCGATTTCATTGAATTCATGAGTACATGTAGAGTTATAGGCGTTTTGCCAAAGTCGTGCATGTCTGAGATTTTTCCTGTTCAAGTCGATGTATCATGCATCTCGAGGCTGTTTAAAATTATTGAAAAATCATAGTTCTCTCCTCTGTTATGTTCCCAACAACTTTCATGTTGAGAGTTTTGTCTGAAAAGGCCTAGTTTAGGATATGTAAGCGTTGCATGGATCGGACCCCCTGAGTTCTGGTTTTTTCTGCGTTTTCGGTCTACTGCTCGAAACGCGTCCGGTCCCGTGGACATGTTTCAAGCACCTGGTGTCGCATCGCGCATGGGAGATGCGACCATCTGAAAGGCATCCAAAGACCCCGATGCGATTAAGGCACTGACCCGTCAACCGTCCGCGTGGGTCTGCGAGCCGCCTTGGAGTCCGGGCCAGTCTAAATCGCGGCCGGATGTCCCGACGCGTTTCAGAGGTTTTTCCCACCCAAGTGTTTTTTTATGATTTCCTGTAGACACGTCTGGGACCCCCGACGAGTTTCAAGCATGAAGGCGGCCACCCTCTTGGATGCGATTTTGATTGTTCACTGTTTTCGCTGGTTTTCGCTGTGCACTGCGTTTTAAAGTGCGTCCACTGTAATGGACGCATATTTTTAGGCTTACCCGAGGTCTGTTTAACATGATATCCCGTGTGTCATTTGCATATCTTGGGTCTGATCATTACAGGACATCTATTTAATGGCTTAAAAGTGCTTAACCCATTTAAAAGCCTATAAGTACACAAACATTATTCTAATTGCTTTCTTAATGACGTGACTATTCATGTAACTTGTGATTCACTCTTCTTACTGTTCTAGATTATTTAAATGATGATTATTATCTTAAAAGCTTGCAAACCCATGTGTAGTTAAATGCATTGTCATTGTATGCCATCATGTTAAGTGCTTTCCGCAAGTTTGAAACCAATGGTTTGTGAATTGAGACGCGTAGATCACTACACACTTGCACATCTAGGCAGCCCTTTTCTTGGGTATTTGGAAGCTCTCTACCGGTCATTCCGAATCGGTAGACTAGTGACCTTTTCTCCAAGGCCTCTGTAAATCTCCTCTGACCATGGATTCCCACATGGCCAACGAGTTGGTTGTACCATTGAAGTTCCCAAGAGATAGCGTGCACTTCCTCTCTCATCTTATTCTCGTGAGTGTGATTTACAATCTAGGCTAAAGCCATTAATGTAAAGATTGAATTAAAGTATAAATTGTGCCGTTATGCTGCCAAATTTATCTCTTGACTATTGTTATCATGAAATCATGTTCAATTACTTATTACTTGTTCTTACCATCATCATGAACATGACATTACACATGCTTACTTATTGAAACTCTCATTGGCCATTATTAATGATTGTGGATATCTACATTTAAAATTTAAGTGAGATGCTGACCGGGCACGGCGAGTGTCCAAGGGCTCCCGTCTAGCCCCAATGACGGAGAGTCATAAATATATTGTTAACCATCGGGTATAATGATTACTGGCGTTGCATCTGCGCTGGGAGTCGTGCATGCGTGTTGAATGATAGATACAATAACCACATACACGTGTCCTAGTGTACATTCTTGATGGATCTTTTCTTGGTGTACATTAGTTTCTTCATGCCTAATTAAGTGAATCGTGTTAAAAGTTTGTGCTCGTGCGTGCTTGCTTGCGTGATATGGCCATCCTACATTTATTGCAATTAGTGATATCTTGCGTTCTTGAAAACTATTGACATCAAGTGAAATCTTGCGTGCTTGTACAAAGTGATCTGTTGTTAGTTCTATCTTGTCATCGTGTTCTAAAATCTTGTTCTATCATGATCACTCCATCTAGCTTGTCCATGTATCATGTTTTAATGAGTTTTCTTCGCACATGCATATCATGACATTCATCGTGCTTACCTAGTTCTAAATTGTTAATCACTTATATCATTGCCCGCACATTGAGATATAAATCCTACTGGGCTAGTTTGCTCATCCCCTACTTTTACCCAATCTAGGTGACTATGAAGTTCAGGAGGAGGAGCAAGTCGAGGATGGGAATGCATCCAAGTGATGAGCGTTCCAACTATGAGTCTATCTATAGTTAGTTTATTTTGAGCGTTTGAACATGTAGTAGGAAGTGAGGAATAAAATGTACTTTTCTTTTTATCGAGTCTTAGTCCTATAATAGTTTCCATTTGGAATACAATGAGTTGAGATTTGAATACAAGATTAGTTGAGTTCAATATTTGGGCCCTATGATGATGTATGTTGTTATACATTTAGTGCGTGCTAGCTAGAGGCTTATTTACCGACTGTTCACGTCCCAGGATATCGACTCGAATGATTCCGCACTATTAATATCTGCTACGTAATTCTCAGGACGTGACAGTTTAGTGGTATCAGAGCCTAGGAATACTAAATAGGATATATGTCTCAGGATTAGGAGATACCTATGGAACCTAGGTCATGGAAATTAAATATAGTACCCGGTGAGAATGGGTAGAGACTGGGAATATGATAGAATGAACAAAACACTCCTACCCATTGACTCTGACAATGTTTCTAGAGACATTAATTGGTTTCCATCCTTTTCTCAGGAACCCTCATAACTCTTACACTCAACTGCAATGGCTCGCAATCAGTGACAAGCTATGCAAGAAACTGTGGCTGGATTGACTCAAGCATTACAAAATGTAGTTCAGGCTGGAAATCAGGCTGCAACTGCTAGGAACGGAGCTAGTGATCTACACCGCAACTTTAGGAGTTTGAACCCCCCTCGCTTCTCTGGATCCCCTAATCCGGACGAAGCAGAGAACTGGCAGGAGGAGATAGAAAGGATCTTCCAAGTCATGCAATGCACTAACAGAGAGAAGGTGGTATTGGCCACTTTTCGATTCACTAAGGATGCCCAAGCATGGTGGAAGGCCACATCGGCCCACCTGCCTAATGTTGGCGAACTGGAATGGGCAGGTTTCCTGGAGATTTTCCGAGGAAAGTACTTCTCGGAGAGGGTCAAGGAGAGGAAGGCAGCGGAGTTTGCCGCCCTAAAACAGAAATGAATGTCTGTGGCTGAGTATGAGGCTCAATTCGCGCGTCTGGCTGTGTATGCCCCACATCTGGTGGGAACAGAAAGATTAAAGGCTAACCGTTTCATGGATGGGCTCAGGCCCATGTTCATTGAAAAGCTCAGACCACACAACATCCAAACCTACACCGAGATGGTCCAAAGAGCTCAACTGGTAGAAGACACTATGGCTAAGGTGGAAGGTATAAAGGGGAAAGACATCTCAAAGCCGACCTTTATAAAAAGGGGAGCAGTCGATACAACTAGAACTTTCCCCAATAACAACAACTACAACAACAACAAAAGGCCGACCATTGGGAAGGACTATGGCATGGAGAAAAAGATCAAAGTAGAAGAAACAATGACAGTGGAATACTGTAACTTTTGCAACAAGCCTGGGCACCAAGCGGACAAGTGTTGGAAGAAGGTCAGGGCTTGCTTGTGATGTGGGAGTCAGGAACATCGTATACCAAACTATCCCATGCTAAAAGACCAAGCTGAAAGGAACTAAGGAGTGGTAAAGCGTCAAGGACGCATGAATGCAATGATGCGAGCGGAGCTCCCGGAAGGAGGTATGATTATTAAACCCCTAGACTAATCTTATGATGTTTTTCTTATTAGTACATTTCTAAGTGGGGGAGATCATTAAGGAGAAATTAGAAAGGAACAATCTAGTAATTATACCATAGTTCATCTGGTGGATTAAGATGGAGTTATAATAGCCGTGGAAGGAAGACAAGAGTGGAAGGAACCAAATGAATAGTACGGGTGGCCATAGGTGTAGATGTTGGACTAGCATCCACAACGTTTAAACAAGTTAGAGGAATTAAATCTGAAACGAGCTCAAGGATCATAACTATCAAAAGCCAATTAATGATCTATGAATTTGGGGACCAAATTCTCTTAAGTGGGGGAGGGTGTAGCACCAAGGAAATTTTAATTACATAAAAATTCAAATAAATGGAAATAAATAATTTCCATAATATCGGAGTATTTAAAACATACGTATCATTATCGTATGTGCTAAAACACGTCAGACAATTCCATAAAAATTATAAATCGACCCCAAACATTATTACTAAATGTTTCACAAAGAAATTTGTGTCAAGAAAAATCGGATTAGCCAAGTTTAAAGTGTTTCATGACTTATTATCGTAATTCATGAATAAGTCGAAAAATCATTATCACACGTACTTGGATGAGTTAAAAAATTAAATAAAAATCATATACGGACTTCAAACAATATCCTCTAATGACTCATCAAGAAATTTGGGTCAATAAAAATTATTTGGTCTAGGTTCAAGAGTTATTGTGACCGATTATCCAAATTAGAAAACAAGTCGGAAAAATGTTAACACGGAAATACAACACAACCATAAATTAAATAAAATGTTGGAGAGACTTCTAACATTATATATTAATGATCCAATATCATAATTGGGTCAATGAACAACATTTGGCCCAAAAAATCAAATGAAGCAAGAAATTGCATGGAAATTCGTAGCTTAAATAAGGTGAAATTAGAAAGAGGCAAATAGAGTTGAATTGGGATGAGAACATGCTTTCTTGACAACCCAAATTCGTGTTTAACCATGGTGGGAGGTTTCCTAAAGCCTCACACACTCTAATGGAGGAAGAAATCCTCAAATTAGGAAAGTGATATGTCAAAACTGCAACTTGGCTTTCCTTGTTGCATTAGGACTCCTAAAACCCATGGATACTTAAATACTCTTCACCCAAACCCTAGGGATGAGTTCTATAACTTGCTGGGGTCGTGTGGAGGAGCTCTTGGTGGCTAGAGAGCAGGAGTTCAAGCATACCAAGCTCATCTTCTTCCCCGGTTTGTCTGCTACGACCTGTGTAAATCGTCCACTTGGAGTCGACCAAAGGTGAGCCAGAACATAACCAAACCTTGCAAGACTTATACCCTTGGAAAGAGGGTCAAGTCTACTTCCTAACCCAACTAGAATGCCCAATTTTCATGCAGTATACACGGAGTATTACACGTTCTTCAAACAGTGGTCTGAACAAGAGATTTCTGAAGAACGAGACTTCATCACCCCAGAAGGTAGGTTTTCTCGGGCCAAACCTTAACATATCTTATACCAATGTGTATAGCATCAAGTTAACTTTCGTTTACCACTGATTTCATTGAATTCCAATGAGTACATGTAGAGTTATAGGCGTTTTGCCAAAGTCGCGCATGTCTGAGATTTTTCCTGTTGAAGTTGATTTATCATGCATCTCGAGGCCGTTTAAAATTATTGAAAAATCATAGTTCTCTCCTATGTCATGTTCCCAACAACTTTCATGTTGAGACCTTTGTCCGAAAAGCCCTAGTTTTGGAGATGTAAGCATTGCATGGATCGAACCCCCTGAGTTCTAGTTTTTTCTGCATTTTCTGTGTGCTGCTCGAAATGCGTCCGGTCCCGTGGACGCGTTTCAAGCACCTGGTGTCGCATCGTGCATGGGCGACATGATCATATGAAAGGCATCTGAAGACCCCGACATGATTAAGGCGTTGACCCTTCAACCGTCCGCGTGGGTCTGTGCGCCGCTTGGGAGTCCGAGACGGTCTGAATCGTGGTCGGATGTCCCAACTCGTTTCAGAGGTTTTTCCCACCCAAGTGTTTTTTTTATGATTTCCTGTAGACGCGTCTGGGACCCCCGACACGTTTCAAGCATGAAGGCGGCCACCCTCTTTGACGCAATTTTGACTGTTCAATGTTTTCGCTGGTTTTCACTGTGCATTGCATTTTAAAGTGCGTCCACTGTATTGGACGCATATTTTTAGGCTTACCCGAGGTCTGTTTAACATGATATCCCGTGTGTCATTTACATATCTTGGGTCTGATCATTACAGGACATCTGTTTAATGGCTTAAAAGTGTTTAACCCATTTAAAAACCTATAAGTACACAAACATTATTCTAATTGCTTTCTTAATGACGTGACTATTCATGTAACTTGTGATTCACTCTTCTTACTGATCTAGCTTATTTAAATGATGATTATTATCTTAAAATCTTGCAAACCCATATGTAGTTTAATGCATTGTTCATTGCATGCCATCATGTTAAGTACTTTCCGCAAGTTTGAAACCGATGGTTTGTGAATTAAGACGCATAGATCACTGCACACTTGCACATGTAGGCAGCCCTTTTCTTGGGGATTTGGAAGCTCTCTACCGATCATTCTGAATCGGTACACTAGTGACCTTTTCTCTAAGGCCTCCGTAAATCTCCTCTGACCATGGATTCCCACATGGCCGATGAGTTGGTTGTGCCATTGAAGTTCCCTGGAGATAGCGTGCACTTCCTCTCTCATCTTGTTCTCGTGAGTGTGATTTACAATCTAGACTAAAGCCATTAATGTAAAGATTGAATTAAAGTATAAATCATGCCGTTATGCAGCCAAATTTATCTCTTGACTATTGTTATCATGAAATCATGTTCAATTACTTATTACTTGTTCTTACCATCATCATGAACATGACATTACACATGCTTACTTATTAAAACTCTCATTGGCCATTATTAATGACTATGGGTATCTACATTTAAAATTTAAGTGAGATGCTGACCGGGCACGGCGAGTGTCCAAGGGCTCCCGTCTAGCCCCAATGACAGAGAGTCATAAATATAATGTTAACCATGGGGTATAATGATTACTAGCGTTGCATCTGTGTTGGGAGTCGTGCGTGCGTGTTGAATGATAGATACAATAACCACATACACGTGTCCTGGTGTACATTCTTAAGGGATCTTTTCTTGGTGTACATTAGTGTCTTCGTGCCTACTTAAGTGAATCGTGTTAAAAGTTTGTGCTCGTGCGTGCTTGCTTGCGTGATATGGCCATCCTGCATTTATTACAATTAGTGATATCTTGCGTTCTTGAAAACTATTGACATCAAGTGAAATCTTGCGTGCTTGTACAAAGTGATCTGTTGCTAGTTCTATCTTGTCATCGTGTTCTAAAATCTTGTTCTATCATGATCACTCTATCTAGATTGTCTATGTATCATGTTTTAATGAGTTTTATTCGCACATGCATATCATGACATTCATCGTGCTTACCTAGTTCTAAATTCTTAATCACTTATATCATTGCCCGCACATTGAGATATAAATCCTACTGGGCTACTTTGCTCATTCCCTACTTTTACCCAATCTAGGTGACTATGAAGTTCAAGAGGAGGAGCAAGTCGAGGATGGGAATGCGTCCGAGTGATGAGCGTTCCAACTATGAGTCTATCTATAGTTAGTTTATTTTGAGCATTAGAACGTGTAGTAGGAAGTGAGGAATAAAATGTACTTTTCTTTTTATCGAGTCTTAGTCCTATAATAGTTTCCATTTGGAATACAATGAGTTGAGATTTGAATACAAGATTAGTTGAGTTCAATATTTGGGCCCTATGATGATGTATGTTGTTATACATTTAGTGCATGCTAGCTAGAGGCTTATTTGCCGACTGTTCAAGTCTCGGGATATCAACTCAAATGATTCTGCATTATTAATATCCGCTGCGTAATTCTAGGGACGTGACACATATTCTTTCATAAATTCTGTTATCGTTACTACTTTTACTTGCTTTCCACTTTCACTTTTTCTCGAATCCCAGCTGAACTCACTTCTCATTTTACGTACTTCTCAATTTATTCTGCTCAATCAATTGCCACTAGCTTGAAACAATGGAGTTTACTGATATGCTTTTCTTTATATATCAAATCTACTTGGGCTTTAGTTTTAAATTTTGTACTCTGGTTCATGACTACTGGCACATCTTGTTCACCTCGTACCTTTCTCATCTTTAAACCATCTTCTCTAGCTGATTTTTCACACTGCCTCTTCAATATTTCAAAATATTGCCCTCTTTGCCTTAACTCTGCACTTTCTTATCCCATATAACACTGTGCCAACTATTCTGCACAGCTTCCACAATCATCTTTATTAAACTCTTTTTCGTGTGCCACCTTTATCAAATCTTTTTAATTACCCAACTGATCACTCTATATTTCTTTCTGTGCTTAACCATTCCAATTGTCTGTATACCTTTTACTCTCTTTCTGCTCTATTCTGCTACACTGAACTATATTCATTGTTCTTTAACTGATCTGCCTTTTACTTCTTCTTTTTATATTACTTCAGAAATATCTTTCACAAATACCACTGCTCAATTAAAAATCCATTTACTGTACACTGACCTGCAAATCCTTTCTAATCTTTTCTAACCATCTGTTTCCATTCTTTTCATCGCTTGCCATACGCTTTCTTCCTCTAATCCATATTCTGCCAACTACCACTATTATAACTACGAAATATTTCTCTGGATCACTCTATTCTCTGGCTCGACTCAATGCCCTCTTCACACTGTGATTCTAGCTATTCTTAATCATCTTCCCACTATAGTTCTGCTCCAGCTAAACTCTGACATATCTCTTTTAAATTCATTAATCTCCTCTGCATGATTCCATTATTTCATAACTAAACATAGCTTCTAACATCACTAATTCTGTAGTCTCCTCAATAATCATTTGCCAAGCGGATATCTTTCTTTTTAAATTTCTCAGAAAACCTTATTGTGTACTGATCTCTGTTTAGTCTTTCCTTGTTCAACTATTCACCTGGGCACATCCTTACACAAATCTCTTTTTCTCTCAATTTCTTCATACTATCACTATTCATAATAGCCTTCTATTCCCGAACTCACGGGTGCAACCAATGCTAATCACATACATTTGAGTCTAGCTACCACAATTATTGTATCTATGCTATCATTTTCTCATCTGGGGCTAATCCACTTTATACATTTATCACAAATCTTCTTTAACACCAGTCACACTATACTCCCAAACTGCTCCATATCATCAACTGGCTCAAACCTTCAACACACTGATCACCTTTGTTGTGGTTCTCAACCACTAATGCACACTGAATCATCTCTATCACATACTGCTCTATTCCTCATTCCAACTCTATTTCCTCTGCTATTTCATCATATTTTCCTTTTTCTCTATCTCTACCCATTTCTGTTTCTCATTAAAACATTCTTACTAGATTTCATATTTGAAATCCCTAATCTTTTCAATTTCATAATTGTGGATTCTTTAAACAACCTCTCTTCCACAGCATTTGACACACTGGCCACTCACTTTATATCTCTAATCTTGCCATTTTCTGCCATTTCCAACAACTGCCAGGTTGAACCTTTTTCATATTCATTCACTTTTCTCAAACTGCATTTCTGCAAACCATATTTGTTTCCTGCTACTACCAACAGCTGCCCAACCAATACTCATAATTCACATAACAAAAACTTACGTGAAAACCATTTTAAATCACATAAAACTGCAGACTTACTACCAGCAGTGGACATTAATCCATGTATTGGGACATTGTACCTTCAATATCATTTCATATTCAAACTGAACCATTGCTCTGATACCAACTATAACGGCCCTGGATATTTATACCCAATAAGGGTCCATATCCAGATCCGTCTTCCGCGAACGAACCAAAGTCTCACAAGGGATATCATTAACAAGTGTCCAGTAAGAATATAAAACACCACAATTACAGTATTAAACACAGGAAAATACAAGTGTTTATAACTGTAAACCACAATGTACAAAAGTCTCATTACAATTTTACATGTCCAATTAAAGAGTTTACAACTGCCTGGGGCATACCTCGAGGGAGCACAAGCTCAGACGACTCAACAACTCTACTACTGGTGGTACAAGTCTGCACTACTCTTGCGTAAACCAAGCCAACGACGGCCAACTCTTGCCAAAGTCGGCCCACACCTGAAACACACTGTAAGGGAGTGAGCCTCAACAAGTCACCGGCTCATTAGGGACCTCCCACAATGAAACCACAACAACACAAAGAGACCTCAACCCCAAAGGGTCTCATTGGCAACACCGGTAGCCGATGCATAACATGCACACACAAGCATGTTAAATGACAACTAATCACAAGCACACCGGCTAAACCCGGTCCTTGAAAAATAAAGGGAAACATAAGACTAGCTTAACACCGCTAGTCCTCCCTACAACCAAACCACCTCGACCATAAGTCTCACCGGCAAACCACTACCTAGGCCACAGTCTCACTGGAAAACCACATGCACGGAGTATCGGGATTGGCGACAACCAGCCAATACTTGCATACCAAACCATAACTAGAAACACACAGCATGTGGAGAATCACATTGCAACATCTCCATAGTACGCACGGTCACACCTTAACATCTGCTGAGGACGAGACTCACATACCACATCACAACACTACCCTCGAGGGTACATGCACCTACTACCATGAGGTACAACACTAAACCATAGAACCGTTCCACCTTCAAGGAACACCACAACAGTTACAATCTTAACCAGCGGATCACACACAAACCACAACCAGTGGCCAAACACGAGTCGGTACGGAAACGACGCCACCACACGAGAATGAACTACTGGTTCATGATGCCAGTATCCAAACCGGACAACAAAGTAAAAGAACTACCTCTTAGTCTCGCAGTCACGGACGGAAGGTCCAACTGCCACTCCACTACCACAGTAAAGACAAAGAACAGTGGAGACCAATCAACACCACAACCTGCAGGTCACACACCCCGCAGGCCCATGTCTGGCACCTTTAGAGACTCCGGCCCGAGCTCCCTAAAGTGAGACACTGGAAACAGGACTAGCTAGGGCCCAGTACGTCGACTGGTGTCCTTCCCCCCAACCACGAGCGCGCTACAAGCGATTGCACACCCACAAACACAAGCTGCTGCCCACAGTCATCTTTCCCTCAGTCGGACGTACAACTCAAACATAGAAGTAAGGGTGTCTAGGAAGACGACTAAGACCTCAAAGGTACACACCGTACCGGGACATGCCCCAAGCACAACACACATGCCTGGCTCTCCTAGGAACCTGGGGTACTTGACTGAAGAGGTATTCCGGATTAGGCGCCGGACCACCAAACTCGGTAAGCACACAAACCACGTTATACTTACCTAGACAATCCTTTATTTATAAACCACGGTAGACAAGTGTTAGGACTAGCTTAGCACCAGTCATCATGTGACCCTCAAGCCATCCTACACTGATACGTACTTGTATCACTACAACACAATACAACCTTGTCTGTCATTGGTCACCCCGTGACCTCCATGGCAACACACACTACTTAGCATATGAATCACTACAATATTCTTAAAAGAATATCAACAAACCAAGGCTAGGTCTACACAGGACCTTCACTGCCCAACACCCAATTTTCCCTTCGGAGGCTGAATTGCATCGGACACAAGCGACGTTATTCAAATCGCGTCCACCTGTTCGGACGCTATTCCAAACGCTAACGCGACAAGGCTCAGTGACGTGACCAAGTCACGTCGGCCAGACACGACGCTTTTAGATCAACCCGGTCAAACCCTCGGTCAACATGTAATTGCGTCCGACATAACCGATGCGTTTCCACATGAACATGTCGGGTCAAGCAGACGCGACCCCGACACCGCTATTGGGCACAGACAGAACCCGAAACGCATCGACACAATGTGACACATTAATACATTAACGCGTCGGCTATCCTGGACGCGTTTCAACACAGACTGTAGGTTCAGCTCACAGGCCGAACCCACCTCCTCCACGGGGGAAATCCACACACATGTTGTTCGATCTCCAATTTAAAGAAATAAACATGCTTCCAAACCATGGCACACCACCCATACATGAACCACCCCTCATTTAATCCCTTAAACCATTCCAAACATGCTAAAAGACCTTAAACAAAGGTAGGAAGTCTCCCTACTGAAAGAAGACTCCGAAGAACGCCCCAAAACCTCCTCGCTGACGGCACGCCCACACTCCGAACGCCGTCCTCGCGTGGTTCCCACGCCGGATGAGCCAACCGGAGTCGAAAGCCACCGTAAATCTGTCGGAGAAGCCCACAGCAGCTCCCCCCCCCCCCCGCGCCAGACAGAGCCTCCTCTGCTCTGTCTAGCCAAAATGACACACTTAAAACTCTGATCAAAATCGCGTCCGGGGCAGACGCCGCATTTAACCTCTTTAAACACGTCCACCCAAGCCAACGCCACAAAGCAACCGCGCGACACGCGTCACAGAGTCAGTTCGCTGAATCGCGTCGGGCAAGGCCGACGCATTCAAATCGCGTCGCCTGGCTCCGCCGCATTTCAAAACAGTGAATCAGCAGTGCAAATGGGTTGGCATATCCGGCCCACACTGCTCACCCTTTGCACAGAAACCACACAAATAGCCCATTGACCATCTCTTGGTCCAGAGCACCACACATAGACCCGATAAACCCGGATCCAAACTACCGTACTGTTACAAAGACAGTGTTAGATTAGGAGACTCCAAGATCACCATCTGAAATACGGAGTTTCTTGGGATTAGCTGGTTATTATCGCCGCTTTATAGAGAGCTTTGCATCCATTGCAGCACCGTTAACCAAGCTAACAAGGAAGGAAGTCAAGTTTGTATGGTCCGAGGATTGCGAGCAGAGCTTCCAAAAGATGAGAAGTAGGTTGACGTCTGCACCTGTGTTAGTTTTACCTAGCGAAGTAGATGGTTTTACGATCTACACAGATGCTTCTCACATTGGTCTCGATTGTGTGCTAATGCAGGATGGGAAAGTAGTTGCCTATGCTTCTCGAAAATTAAAGGAGCATGAGCATAACTACCCGACCCATGATTTGGAGTTAGTAGCAGTGGTTCATGCTTTGAAAATCTGGCGACACTATCTTTATGTTGTCACGTTTGAAGTGTTCACTGATCATCAGAGTCTCAAGTACTTGTTCTCGCAGAAGGAGCTAAATCTGAGGCAGAGGAGATGGATTGAGTTCTTAAAGGATTATGATTTTGAGTTGCTATATCACCCAGGAAGAGGACCGCAATGCAGAAGGATTGGAAGTTAATGGAAGATGTGACTTGTGCTTTAGTAAAGGTTGAATCACAATTGTGCCAGGCTTTTGTGGCTCAATTGTCTATCAGATCTACTATTCTAGACAGTGTGGTGGATGGTCAGAAGGATGATCCTAGGTTGCAAGAGATGATTGGGAAGTCAGGTATTTCTCGTGATGAGGAGGGCGTTATCCAATTTCAGCATAGAGTGTGTGTGTCAGACGTTGCCGATGTGAGGAAGCAGATTTTGGAAGACGCTCATAGATCCAAGTTTACAATACATCCAGGTAGTGGTAAAATGTATCAAGATTTGAAACAGACTTTATGGTGGCAATGTATGAAAAGAGATGTGGCTAGATGCTTGATATGCTAACAAGTAAAGGCAGAACGCCAGAGGCCATCATGACTCATGCAAAAGATTGATATTCCGTTATGGAAATGGGAAGAAGTCACCATGGATTTTGTCTCAGGTTTGCCTAGATCTTTTAGGGGCAATGACTCTATTTGGGTAATTGTGGATAGATTCTCCAAGATCGCTCATTTCTTACCTATGAAAAAGAAACAGTCTATTGAGAGTTTAGCCAAGCTTTATGTGGATGGTATTGTCAGATTGCATGAGGTTGCAAAATCTATCATTTCGGATAGAGATCTAAGGTTTACTTCAAGGTTATTCCCTTAGGATCAGTATCTCTCTCTAGTTTCTAGAGAGAGATGCTCTGAAGATTTGGGTCGTTCTGGTGGTCTCCTGGTTACGTCCACCGCCGTTCCGACGGTGGTGGTTGGGCTATGTTTGAGGTGGTTCTGGCGATCTGATCATGGAGTCTGTGCAGCCGGTTGCTGATGGCTCTGGGTTGTGGCAAAAGAAGCTCTCTTTCGCACAATCTCTCTCAGCATCCTTGCGTCCTACGAAGGTAACCTTGCAGGTTAAGCCTCCTGTGTTCACTGATGCAGGTGCACCTGCAGTTTTCTTCTCTCATGATGAAATCTCCAAGTCCGAAGAAGCTCTGAAAAGGGCTATTATTGTGAAGTGTTCTTACGGTAGGCCTTCTATCTCGGATATTAAACTGTGCCTAACCTTTCGACTTGGCCTCAAGTCGGATTTTATTGTTAGCTCCCTCAATCATCGCCATCTTCTGCTCCGCTTTGAGTCTGGTGAGAATTTCCTATTAGTTCTTCTTCGCAAGAGCCTTTATATTAAGGGTTACTTGTTTCGTTTCTTTCGTTGGTTGGCCTCCTTTGATTTCGACAAGGATCCTTCTATGATGCCTATCTGGGTCGGTTTTCCTAGTTTTTCAGTGAGCTTGTACAATGAGGACTACCTGCGTTCCATTGTTAATAACTTGGGTCAGGTTCTTCGTATCCATGAAGCCACTTTGGCCTGGACATAAATTGTTGAGGCGTTAGTGTGTATTGATTTGGATATCGCTGCTCCCCTCCAAGAGAAGATATGGATTGGTAAAGTTGACCAAGGATTCTGGCAGAAGGTTAATTATCATAGAGTGCCATCTCTGTGTAAGTTCTGTTATCATATTGGCCACAGTGAAGAGACTTGTCTTAAGAAACACAAGAGCAATTTGCCTAAGAAGCCTGATGTTCATGGTGCACCTGCCTCTCCTTCTGCTCCGACTGTCAATGAATGGAGGCCAGTTCATGGGAGGAAATCCAAGTCTCTGGCAGTGGCTTCAGAGGTTCCAATTAGCAATGCTTTTGAGCGCCTGCGGGAGGGTTTCCTGGATTCGGTGGTGGATGCACAAGATAATAATGTTACTGAGCAAGTCGGTCCTATAGATGAAGATAATGCTCATGTTTTGGGGACCCAGGACAATGGAGAGGAGGTTATTGTTAACCAGCTCCTCGACCCGTCTAAGCCAAGTTTAAGTTCTTTCAATGTTAGTTCCAAGCATATGCAGTCTATCTTAGTTGAACAGGATGTTACTTTACATGTGCATGGCGCCTCTCCTGTCCAGGGCCAGGAATCATGCATGGGCGGTAATGGAGTTTCTGACGGTTCTCCTGTCCAAGACCATGAACCATGCATTGGTGGTAATGGAGATTCTGATGTTTCTATCTCACCAGTTCTTGGTAGTCCGGTCGCTGGAGTGGTGAACGGAGAGGGGGCTATCTTGCCTAATTCTGGATCTTCCGATGGCAACACAGTTATGTCATTACCTTGCATGGGTACGTCAAAATCTTTAGTCTCACAATGGGTAGCTATTGATAATCTTTTAATGCCTCATGTGGATGTTTCCAAAGATGGTGGTATTCTTTTCAATGACGGTATCTTTACCAGATCTAAGGCTAAAGCAGTTGCGGCTCGTAGTGGGTATGGTTCCTCATGATGTCTCCCATGTTATTCTTGAATATTCGGGGCCTCTCTATCCTGGCCTCCAAAAGAGCCCTCAAACACATGGTGAAGAAGCACAAGCTGTAGTTTATTGCTGTTTTTGAACCTCAGATGAATATTAGCAAGGCCTCCCGCCTTTGAACTTACTTGCATATGGATTATTTTGTTCAAGATATTCAGGAGATGTCCAAGATTTGGATTTTCATTAATAAGCCTTTTTCTTTTAAATTATTTACTTATTCTTCCCAGCAAGTGTCAGACAAGATTTTGCAAGGTGATTCTCCTCTGATGTTTGTCTCCTCCATCTATGCTAGCTGCGATTTCCATGACAGAAGAAGCATGTTTGAAGACCTTCTTCTTTTAGCTGATACTGTGGATGTTCCATGGGTGGTTGGGGGTCATTTCAATGCCATTGTTCACTCTGCTGAGAAGAAGGGGGGGATCATGCATAACTCTATTTCTACTCTTGAGTTTAATGCCTTCATTTCAGCTTTTGGTTTACTTGATGCTGGGTTTAAAGGCTCTCCTTACACTTGGTCTAACAACCGGGTCGGCCATCATGCTATTAAGACTAGACTGGACAGAGTTCTAGTTAATAATTTGTGTCATGCGAACTATCCAGATTTCAGTGTCCAGCATCTTTCCCGTGGTCCCTCTGATCATGCTCCTCTTCTCATTAGCTTGAATAATACCTACTCCCAGCCTTTGCAGTTCATCTTTCAGAATATGTGGTCGACTCATGATACTTTCTTGAACTGTGTTTCTCAAGCTTGGATAGGTGGTTTCCTAAGCCTTTCTACAAACTTCAAGCTAAGCTCAAGGCTGTCAAGATCTCCCTTAATCTCTAGAATAAAAATGTGTTTGGCCATATTGATGATAATATAAAGAGAGCTGAGGAGCTAATTATTATAAAACAGTAGACATTTGATTCTTCTCCCACTGTGGAGCACGGCACTGATCTCAATGAGGCTAATGCAAAGCTTAGGCAAATCCTTCACTACCAGGAGATTTTTTGGTGTCAGAAGTCTAGAATCCAATGGTTGCAAGAGGGAGATCGCAATACTGCTTTTTACCATGCTGCTGTCCAGGGTCGACGAAGTAGGAACTTTATTCATAGGATAAAGATTAATAACACTTGGTGCGATAACCAATAGCTGCTTAAGGTGGAGGCTGAGCATTTCTTTCACAATCTGCTGACTTCCGAGGATCATACTGTTGATAATAATCTGCTTCTCTTCATCCCTCCTCTTATTTCTGAGGAGGATAACCGGATGCTTACTTCTATGCCTTCCGCTGAAGAGGTTAAAATTACCATCTGGAATATGAATGGTAATAGCGCCCCAAGTCCTGATGGTTTCTCTAGGAAATTCTACACTTCATGTTGGGATATTATTGGTAGGGATGTTGTTGATGCTGTTTGTGGCTTCTTTGCTGGTTATTCTCTTCCGAAAGGGGTCTCTTCTTCCATTATTGTTCTTATTCCCAAAGTGAATAATCCTAGCAGCTACATTCATTATTGTCCCATCAGCCTTTGCAATTTTTGTTATAAAATTGTGTCTTCTATCATTTGCAATAGGCTTACTACTATTCTACCTTCTATTATATCTTTGGAGCAGGGTGCTTTTGTTAAAGGTAGGAACATCATGGACAATGTGTTCCTGGCAAGACAGTTGGTTTCCGACCTTGGTAGGAAAGTTCGTGGTCATAATGTTATCTTTAAACTTGATATGATGAAAGCTTATGACCGGGTTGAATGGGATTTCCTCTTGGCGGTGCTTCGCAAGTTTGGTTTTTCCTCTAGATTCACTTTCTTTGTGGCCATGCTTATCTCTAATTGTTGGTTTTCAGTTCTTTTTAATGGCTCTCTTGCTGGCTTCTTTAAGTTTTCCAGAGGTCTTCATCAGGGCGATCCTCTTACTCCGGCTCTCTTTATCATTATGGAGGAAACTTTGAGTAGGGGCCTTCGCATGTTGTTGGAAAACTGTGTTATTCACCTTACTCGGGTCCCAGGAATTGTTTGCAAATCTCTCACCTTTTATATGTTGATGACACTCTCATTTTCCTCAATGGTCAAGCTACTAATATCCAGAAATTCATGTATTTCATCAAGACATATGAGCAGTCTTCTGGGCAACGAGTTAACCATGGCAAAAGCAGCTTTCTTATTTCTAATTCTGCTCCTCTCCATGTGGCATCTAAAATTCATCGGCTGACTGGTTTCCAGCGTCAAAAAGGGTCTATGCATTATCTGGGTGTGCCTATTAAGCAAGGTAGAAACTTGGTGGCTGATTACAAGTCTTTGATGGATAAAATCTCTACTCGTGTTAGCAACTGGAAGTCTAGATTCCTCTCTAAAGCGGGAAGAATGACTCTTGTTAATTCGGTTCTCAATTCTATGCTGGTGTACCTAGCCACTGCATCTTCCATTCCTAAGACTATTATCAATTTTATTGAGCGCCTTTGTGCTGCTTTCTTCTGGGCTGGTTCTCCTAGTGAGAACCGCAGGCATTGGGTCTCTTGGGCCAACATTTAGAAGTCTATTTTGGAAGGTGGTCTTGGTGATCGTAGCCTTTGTCATGTTCAGACTTCAATGGTGATCAAGCTCATTTGGAATATTTATCATGGGTCTTCTTTGTGGGTTACCTATGCCAGAAACAGATTCTTTCATGGTGGCCAGCTTATTAGGCACCTGCATGGTATATCCAAGAAACTTTTCTCTGCTGCTCATGACATTGTCAAACAAAACTCTAGATGGATCTTGGGTAATGGTGCTAGTATTAGTTCCTTGGATGATGTTTGGATTGGTTAGAAACCTCTTCGGAAAATTTTATCTACTCTTTTTTTAGCTCCTTCTCCCACTGTTCAGAAGGTTCTTCTTGACAACAACCATCACCTGCATTCGCTAATTGATGTTAATCTGGATCAATTGAAGCTCTTTTCTAATACAGATATTTGTGTTTGGGCCCCTTCTAAAAATGGCATTTTCACTATCAAAAGTGCCTATGATCTGATTCATAGTCGTGGAGTTATGCGCACACCTCTTCTCCGTATTTGGCATCATCATTTCAGCAGGCGCGCTTCCATGTTCTGTTGGCAATTGCTTCATAGAGCTGTCCCTGTGGATGCTTGTATTGCTGAGTGTGGTATTCCATTACCTTCCCACTGTTGCTATTGCTGGAGCGCTCAAGTTGAGGACCTAAATCATCTTTTTGTTAAGAGTGATTTAACCAAACCCCTTTGGCAATGGGTTTCCCCCCTTCTTGTTGCTGGCCATGGTATTCAAGATAATATTTCTCTCCATCTTTGGGATATCCTGAAGTCTTGCAGCCTTTCTAACCCTCATGGTTTTGTTACTATCTACTGCTCCATGCTTATTGTTTGGGAACTCTGGAAAACTAGGTGCAAAATGAAGTTCGAACAAGTCAAGATCTCTTCTAACTCTATGCGCCACAACATTCAATATTTAGTTGCCACTGCCATTAGCAGGATGGCTTTCAAAAAGTGTTCCACGCTCTAGCAAATGGATGCCATTCTGGAGCTTGGCTTTCATGTTACTACTCCTCTCAAGATGACCAAATTTGTGAGATGGATTCCACATGTTCAAGGCATTATGCTCAATGTTGATGGTGCTAGCAAAGGAAACCCGGGCCCTTGTGGGGGTGGAGGTATCTTCAGGAATTCATATGGTGCTGTCTTTCTGGATTTTTCTCATTATTATGGGGTTGGTTCTAGCCTGGCTGCTGAGGTTCGTGCTATGCATGATGGCGTGTTATTGGCTGTTGAGAAGGGCCTCACGGTCACTGATATTTATTTGGATTATTTGACTTTGGTTTCCTCCCGTCATTCTAGCATTGCTCCAGCTTGGGACTGTTACAGATGGTGGAGGGCTGTTCTTGAGTTTCTTCAACTCCATGGTGTTTGAGTGACTCATGTCTTTAGGGAGGGAAACCAAGTGGCAGATGCTTTAGCCAATTTTGCTTGTTCTGTGCGTTGTAATGAGGTCTTTTCCTCGGCTAGGCAGCTCCCCCGTCCCTGCTTTCCTGCTTATATTGGGGACCGGATGGGTCTTGGGAATTTTAGGCATTCTTGATGTTTGGTCATCTCAGAGGTATGCCCCGCAACATCTACACCTTCTCTTTTATATCAATATATTTTTTGTGTAGCAGATTAATCATCTGGGGGAGTAGGTTCATTTCACCCTGCTGGGGTGGAGTACACTCAACTGACCGCTGATCCTACTGCATATTCTTTCAAAAAAAAACTTCAAGGTTTGCAGGTTGCTCTTGGTTCACAAGTGAAACTTAGTTCAGCATTTCACCCACAAACAGATGGACAATCCGAAAGGACGATCCAGACTCTTAAAGACATGTTGAGATCATGTGCTCTGGATTGGAAGGGTGACTGGGAATGACATTTACCTCTTGTGGAGTTTGCCTATAATAACAGTTTTCATGCAAGTATAGGTATGGCTCTATTTGAGGCTTTGTATGGCAGGCCCTGTAGATCTCCTTTGTGTTGGGAGGAAGCTAGAGATAGAAAGCTGGTTGGACCTGAAATTGTGCAAGAAACATCTAGTAAAATTCAGCTAATCCTGTAAGGCCCTTGATTTTTTTCATCTTTGGGTGATTGCTTATGTATATATGTATATAAATGTATATTTGTATTGTACACATTATTTATTCAATTACATTGCATGAACAAGTATTACTTAAGGTATGCATTGTAAATTACATGTATAGTTGTATGGTATATGTATATGTATAAGGTTTTCTATACTTTAAGTTCTGTCTTGACGACCTGTTGGCGTCAACATGAGTTGACGTTGATGATGAGTCAGCGGCCACATCGATGGACGCCAACTCAGAATTGGCGGCCTGTGATGTTGACGTTAACCTCCCAGATTTGCTGCATCTTCAGATCCGGAAACGCCCTCGAGATTTTTGCCCCTTGTTATGGTAACCATTCTCCAACGGTAACCCAGCTTTACCCAATTATGTCTCCGACCCTAGCTCTATAAAACACCCCATCTCCGGCCAGATCTAACCTTTTTCGCTCTTGAGTCAAAACCCTAGTTCTTTGTGCAAAACCCCAATCTTTGAGCTCTGAAATCCAGCGACTGGAGGCTTCATCCGGCATTCTACAACGACTGGAGGAGAGTCTAAACATTGGAGAAGACTTCTACGACACCTATTTGCACTCTGCATCAATACAAAACTCGGATCGAGGGAGTTTTGAAGGCTATTTAGCTCAGGCCGAGGAGGGCTTCTTCGACCCTAATCATCGATTGAGGAATTTTCTAAAGGCAAGTACCCTTTTCACATCATTCCTACATACGTCTAGTAGGTCCTAGGTATTTTCTGGATTTTTATTCGAGTTCTGGAACCCCCAATTTCACCTAGTTCTTGCGTGTACTCTGTGTTTTGCACAGACAAGAACTTAACGGCATGATCTCTTGCCGTTAAGATCTTGAGTTAGCGACGCCCTTTGTTGCCGTTAACCTAGTAGACGGCCACATGCATGCCGTCAAGTTTACCAGACTGCTACAATGTGCATGTCTGATCTATATGACCCAATTTTTGAGATTTTCGCATGAGGATATATGGTAAAATTTATGAGATATGTAAATACCTTTAAGGGAGTATGTTGTGAAATTTTATGGAATGTTTTAATTATTAGAAATTTCTGAATTGTTTGGCCAACAATTTTTTTTAATCTTGCAAAATTCCGTTGATGCAATCTGTGTGGGATTTAACTCTCATAAAATTTTTGTGCATTGTCTGTGTTCAAATTCATGCTATAGAAATTTGGGATTTTTCTGATATCGGTACAATTAATTACATTTTCTGAACTGTAGAACAGTAAGCATGCTTTATTAGTGTCAAAATTTAATTAAATGGTATAAAAATAGTTAAATTCCTAGAAATTAGCATATGTTTAGGACTGTCAGAGTACATGTGTAAAATAAGTTGTGGGTCTGAACAATGAAAATCCATGCCAAATTGACTATTTTTACCTTATATAATACCACTGTTTGAATTTCCTTAATTAGTGTATATTTCAGAAAAATATGAAATTTGGTATGCATGGTTTATGACTTGTAAACAGTCAGTGGTTAAAATCTCATGTGAATTGGATAACCGTAGGTACTAATTTGTTATTTTATGAAGAATGACCAAATTAGTGCAAAATTATTGTAATTATTGATTAAGTCAAATAATTACAGCATGATTAATGTTAGTTGTGACTGATTAGTTCTTGTAACAGTAGTACCATGTTAGGGAACCTGAACCATGTGCATAAAGGTGAATATGAGAATAACGTGTTAAATGGGTGTGGAATTGTGTGTGTTTAATTGGAAAATGTGTAATTGTGCCAATGGGTGACACTGCTACCTTAGAGGGCTGAGGAACTGTACTGTGGTAAAGTCCCCACGGGAAGGTTCATAGTGTGTGATATCCCATGGGTATTGGGATTAAATCCTGGAGGCAGACAAGTACCGCTGGTTAGGGTGGAGAGTGCTTCTCCCGATTCTGCGCAGTAACTAAGGTCTATCATTGTGTTGCCTAGATGATAGATATGTGTGTGATGTGACAAGTGTGTGTCCTTCTAGAGGTGGTTTGGACTATGTGTCATGGCATATAATAAAGTGTGAACTTGTGTTTATGTGAAAAGTGAATGTGTAAATTGTGTAATTGTGGAAATGATCATGTGAGATTATAAATCAATAGAATAGTATGTAAAGATGATAATTCATTATATGAACGTGTCATATCCATGTCAAACAGCAAGCTATTCATGTGTATAGATGTGAAAATGATGATAGAATCCATGCTAGGAATATCTCTTGTAATCTGTGTAGACTCCATGTTCAAGTTAACTATTGTCTTAGATTATAATTGTGAGTAAGTGAGACTTAGATTAGCATGTCGAAGAATGTGTAGAAAGCATGTGATAGGTTTTAAATTGTTGAAATTTTGTTACAAGTCATTTATCATGTGTGGTAAGTTGTAGAAATCATGTTTAGATTTTCTTTAAAAGTTTATTCAAGTACATGCTTATGTGATACTCGTGCGATTTGAAAATGTGAATAACCCATGTGACGTATGTATGTTTAATGTGAGTGGATGCTACTTGCTGAGTCTTTTGGACTCACTCTTGCCTCGACAAATAGGTACAAAGATTTCCACTTCATCCAAGGAGATAGTCAGGAGTGACTCGGAGCGGGAGTAGGAGATCTTGTGGAGTTTCGGCATTGTACCTTTTATTTTTTTCATAGTATGTAATAAAGGAAAATTTTGTAATTCAGTTTAGACAATGTGGACAATGTATTTATTTTCACCTCTCAGTTATTAAATGTTTAGTTTTCTTTTCTTCTATATGGACTGTGAATAGAATGTGGATGATGGAATAAGGAATTACATTTGGCTCTTTCTTTTCCGTTGTTATGTGTTATATTTGTGTACATTTCAGTCTATTGATTGTGTTGGGTAAATGTCCCACTGTAGCGGCATTCATTATACCGATGTGGGTTGGTGTAACCGTACCGGTATAAGGAGGGTCGTTACAGAGATTGGTATCAGAGATACAGGCTGAAATTGTACATAAATATGCATATACCATCATCTTCATTATATGCTAAGTTTGTGTAGATTGTCCATATAGCTAGGTAAATAGTTAGGAATTTGATAGTGTAGAACTAAATGATGAACTAAATCATTTTGCAGGATATGGCTTCGCGTGGTAGGCGTGGTGTTCCTACTCGTGAGGGTGAGCAGAGGAGAGATGAGCCTCGGCGTGAGGATCAAGGTGAGCAGCAAGCCCCAGCACCCCAGGGTCCTGTGCTTCCTCCACCGCCACCAGTAGACTATGGAGTGTTCATGCAGGGTTTAGTACAGGCCATGCAGATGCAGGCCCACACCCAGGCTGCACTCTAGGCTCAGCTGAAGGCTTAGCAGGATCAGGTTAGATGATAGATAAAGTAGTCTGTTTTACATGATGATCTGTTTATTATGTTGCTATTCCATATGTATTGCTTATGTTGTTTGTTGTAGCAGACTCAGGTGCCAGCTCCCCAGGTTGACCATGGTGGACCCTCCATTATGGAATGGTTCAAGAGGATGTCGCCACCCTCTTTTAAGGGGGAGAGCGATCCATTACTTGTTGAGAGCTGGTTGAGGGAAATTGAGAAGATCTTCCGGGCTATTAGTGTTAGGTTTTCATTCTAATGTTTTTAACAACATGTTTTGATGATGAATAAGTTTATTTAAGGTTTGATACATGACAAAGAACTTGATACAATACTTGGTTATATATGTATTCATTATACTTAACAATACATGTTTATCAAGTAGGTACAAATGCATAAAGCCAAGCTCTCACAAAACAAGTGAAAAAGATCACAAAAGCAAGGAACTATGTCACCTATCGATAGACCCCAATGTCCCTGTCGACAGATCTCACAGATGTGATCAGCCAGAAAAGCACAAAGCTCAGGTTACAGCCATCTGTCGACAGATGCCCATCGACTGTCGACAGATGTCACAGACAGAAGTTCTAGATGTCTGTATTTTGCAAGACTGTAGCTATCTGTCGACAGATGCAAGTCGACTGTCAACAGATCTCACAGACCTGAAATCCCATATCTCTGTATGTTGCAAACCTATTGCAATCTGTCGACAGATGATCAAGGCCTGTCGACAGACGCATAGAATCTTCAAATACGGAAACCTTCCAAGTTATCCAAGATGGTGTTTCCAAGTCTCACGTCTCTCCATGTGAGAACACCCATATTTAAACACCTATTTGGAAGAAATCTCACACAAAAGCAGCCACAACCAAAAACCCTAGAGCAAGTCCAAGATCCAAAGAAGTTACTGCTGCTCTGCTTCAGACAGCTGTTCAGAGACCGAGAGATCGTTCGATCCAGCAGTTCCTGAAAATAGAACGTCGAGGATTCAACCTTCTCCGTCGATCTGAAGCATTCAAGTCGAAGTTTGAACTCCCTCCAGGCGTTCCCAGAAGAGTTCTACATCAAGATTCATTCTTTCACTCTGAACTCTTCCTGTTTTCATACTTTCACCATCCGTGTGTGTGTTGTTCTGATCGTGGGTGCACATCAGAAAATACGTGTGTATGAGTTGTAGTCACCAAACTCGCTCATAAGTAGTTTTCTCTACGTGTGTGTGTGTGCCGTGGACGTAGGATACACGATTTGTGTACTCCGAACCACGTAAATCATCGTGTCTCGTGGTTTGAACGTTTTCACGTTAGATGTTTGATAGGCACGTTGCATCTACACACCCTAGATAGACTACTATTTGATCCACACATCACCAACACATCTAAGTCTTAGTCTGATTCTACTGCAAATTCAGAAAAACTTTGTTGTGATTAAAAAGGGTTATATTAAAATTTTAATTGACAGTAATCTATTCAACCCCCCTTCTAGATTACCATATTGGGAATTCCGCAAACCTTTCAATTGGTATCAGAGCCGAGTTTCTCCGATTTACTGTCTTATTTGTTTGATCTTACGATCAGGGGATTCATGGTCTAATGGAATCTAGCAAGGGATTCATGGCCGAGGGTCACTCAGTGACCAGAGCACCATTTTTTGATGGAACTAACTACCCTTATTGGAAAAATCATATGCAGGTGTTCTTGAGAGCACAGAACTACGAGCTGTGGAAAATAGTCCACAAAGGCGAATATTCCCTTCCTGAGGACGAGAGTACCTGGACCAAGGACCAGATCGCGAAGGGGACACTCAACTGGAGCGCCCTCAACATGATGCAGTGCGCGGTCCATCCCAACAAATACTCGAGAGTTTCCACGTGCACATCAGCAAAAGAGATGTGGGACAAACTCGAGCTAATTTATGAAGGTACGTCCGAGGTAAGGGAAACTAAAGCAAGCATGTTGGTTTCCGAATATGAAATGTTTAAAATGAACTCTACTGAAACCATATCTGACATGTTTGCGAGATTCATGTTGATTATTAATGGCTTGAAAGGTCTGAAAAAGGAATACTCATAAAGTGATTTGGTGAGGAAGATTCTTCGTCTCTTCCATCCTCATGGAACACCAAAGCCACTGTCATTGAGGATTCCAAGGACCTTTCAAAAATGAAATTGGATGAACTCATTGGCTCACTGATGACCTATGAAATCAACATGAAAAGAAAGGAAACTGAAGAAAATCCTAGGAAGCCACTTGCCTTGAAGGCTTCCAGGAAAAATTCCTCAGCTTCAAAAAGGAGGTCATTCAGGAAAGTGATGAGTTTGAATCGTCTAGTGAGAGTGAAAATGACGAAATGGCCATGCTCACTAGGCAATTCAAAAAATTCCTGAAATACAAGAGGAGAGGTACAGGTAACTCTAAACCTTTCCAAAAGAAAGAATTTTCCAATAAATTTGATACTAACAAAAAATCTGAGATTGTGTGTTACGAGTGCAAGAAGCAAGGGCACATGAGAGGAGAGTGCCCCGAGCTCAAGAAGAAGCTGAAAAAGGACAAGTTCACGTTCAAGAAAGCCAAGGCAATGCTGGCCACTTGGAGCGATGAAGACGAGGACGACAACAGTCAAGCTACCTCCGGAGATGATGAAGTCCACTGTCTCATGGCGAGAAGTGAGGACTCAAATGAGGTAAACTCTTCCTTTGAAAGCTATTCAGTTGATGAATGGGAAGAGGCTTATACTGTTATGTTTGAAAATTTTTGTGAACTTAAATCTGAAAACAAGGCACTCAAAAAGAAAGTTAACTCTCTTGCTAACAACACACAAAATGATGAACAAGTTGCATCATTAATTAAAGACATTGAAATGATGAGGATTGATGAGGAAGCTCACCATGAGGAGATGGATAGCCTGAAACTTAAACTCCAAGAAGTTCAAAAGGAAAAATATGATTTAATGAACTCCTTTGAAACTCTTCAAGGTGAGCATGATAAACTGAAAGAAAAATTGGAAAAAATTGAAGAAAATCTAAAGGGAAAATCTGAAGACTTGTCAAGGTTTGTTAAAGGGAAACAAAACCTTGATGCAATCTTGGGGTCAAATGTTTTTGTTCTAAAACATGGGCTTGGGTACCAACCAGTAAAACAAAAGAAAATTGGAGAAACTTTGATAACTTCTTTTGTTGAATCAAGCCCAAGCACAAGTGTACCCCCACAAAGAACAGCAAAACCCAAGTTAAGGGTAAGCAACCCCAAAACAAGGCAAAGAAGCCTAATGCTGGCACAATTCCAAGATCTGTCAACAGCCCCAAAGAGAGCTGTCGACATGGAAATCAAGCCCAAAAGAAAAACTAACAAAGCAACAGAAAGGAAAAATGCCAATGCATGCTCCAAAGAATGTCAAGCCCAATATTGTTAAGAAACCATCTTCATGCAAAATCTGTAAAAAGATTGGGCACATTGAAAAACAATGCTGGAACAATCCACACAATCAAAAATTCAAACAAGTTTGGATTCCAAAGCATTTACTGTTGGGCATGAATGATACATTGGCACCCAAAGTAATTTGGGTACCAAAACCTCTTGTCTAATCCACGTGTGCAGGAATGCCTAGCCGCCCATAATCAAAACAAATGGTACTTAGATAGTGGCTGCTCGAGGCACATGACGGGCGACAAAGGAAAATTCTGTATGCTCGTGGAAAAAGACGGAGGTCAAGTCATATTCGGAGGTAACAACAAAGGCCAGATCATCGGCTCAGGTAAGGTCGATAAGTTTGCCTCTAACTCAATAGACAATGTGTTACTTGTTGATGGCCTTCATCACAATTTGCTTAGCATAAGTCAATTGTGTGATAAGGGTCATAAAATTGTCTTTGAGTCTAATTCATGTCAAATTCTTGATAAGGAAACAGGAAGTCTGAAGTTTTCTGGAAAAAGGATAAATAACATCTATATGGTTGACTTAGATGATCCAGAAAATAATGATTTGTGTCTTGTAGCAAACAAACAGGACGAGCTTACATTGTGGCATCGTAGGCTTGGTCATGCTAGTTATAATGTGTTGCACAAGATCATGAGGCTCAAACTGGTAAGTGGACTTCCTGAAATTCCATTCAATAAAAATGAAAATTTTTGTGATGCATGTGCACAGGGAAAACAAACCCAGAAATCCTTCAAATCAAAAGCACCGGTGAGTACTTCTAAAGCTTATGAACTGTTGCACATGGACCTATTTGGACCTACGAGAACACTAAGTCTCAATGGCAAGCGTTATGGTTTTGTCATTGTAGATGATTTCTCTAGGTTCACTTGGGTAAAATTTCTGGCTCACAAGAATGAAGCAATGAAAGTATTTGAAGAATTTTTCAATAAAATTGAGCATGGAAATGTCAACAAAATATGCTTCATCTGCACTGATCACGGGGGAGAATTTGATAATAACTCCTTCTCTAATTTTTGTAGGAACCAAGGGATAGAACATTTGTTCTCCTCCCCAAGAACTCCAGAACAAAATGGGGTTGTGGAGAGGAAGAATAGAACCTTGGTGGAGATGGCTCGCACGCTTCTGGTCGAGGATCAATTAGCAAGAACCTTTTGTGCAAAAGCGATAAACATGTCATGCTACATTCTTAACAGAGCCATGGTAAGACCGGTATTCAAGAAAACTCCCTACGAACTTTTGAAAGGTAAGAAACCAACAATTGGGTATTTCAGAGTTTTTAGTTCAAAGGTGTTCATACATAACAATGATAAAAATGATTTGGACAAGTTTGAAGCCAAAAGCAATCAAGGTATTTTTCTTGGATACTCAGAACACTCTAGAGCCTATAGGGTGTTTAATCTGAAAATTAGAACTGTGGAAGAAACTCCACATGTTATTTTTGATGAATCTCAAATCAAGCCTAACATTGTAAATGCTTACAGGTTGGATGAAACTGAAGGGACAACCCTTGAGGAACTACAAAGAGAAGGAAAAGAAAAATCTCAAGTTGTTTCAAAAACAAAGAGTGGATTTCTTCGCAGGTATGATGATGAAGATGACGGTCATCTGTTCAGAAATCAAGAAGATGTACCTGAAAAAGATCCACAAGAGGAAGAACCTCAAATTGAACCACCTCAAGCACTTCCTCCTCCAAAACAACCTCCTCAAATGCAAGATCTACCCGGGCCTTCAACAGTCACCAATGTGAGGTACTCTAAAGATCACCCCCTTGAGAATGTGATAGGAGACTGAAATGAGTCGGTTCAAACTAGATCTAAGGTTAATCAAATAGTTGAACAGGACCATTTAGCCTTTGTCTCTCAAGTGGAACCAAAGAATGTTGAAGAAGCCTTAAAAGAAGATTCATGGATTGATGCTATGCATGAGGAGCTTGGACAATTTCAAAGAAACAATGTCTGGAGTTTAGTTCCTAAAACCCCTGAAATGTCTGTCATAGGTACAAGATGGGTCTTTAGAAACAAACTCAATGAAGAGGGTAAAGTGGTGAGAAACAAGGCTAGACTGGTTGCAAAGGGATATAATCAGGAGTTTGGTGTGGACTTTGAAGAATCCTTTGCACCTGTAGCTAGGCTAGAAGCAGTTAGAATCTTATTAGCAAATGCATGCTCAAACAAGTTTAAATTGTATCAAATGGATGTCAAAACTGCCTTCTTGAATGGCTACATAAAAGAGGAAGTCTATGTCTCTCAACCACCGGTCTTTGAAGATCATGAGAAACCTAACCATGTCTATAAGTTGCACAAGGCTCTCTATGGTTTGAAACAGGCACCCCGAGCTTGGTACGACAGACTAAGCACGTTTCTGGTAAGAAAAAACTACTCAAGAGGTAAAGTAGACCAAACTCTTTTTACAAAGAAAGTTCGAACACACATCATTGTTGTTCAAGTTTATGTGGACGACATCATTTTTGGATCTACTAACCCTTCACTGTGTGAGGAATTTTCCAAACATGCACAGTGAATTTGAGATGAGTCTAATGGGAGAGCTTCAATTCTTTCTTGGTTTGTAGGTCAAGCAAATGGAGGATGGCTTCTTCATAAACCAAGAAAAATATGTCAAAGAGTTACTAAAAAGGTTTCAGTTTGAACAAATAAAGTCTGCCTCAACACCCATGAGCACAAGTATAAAATTGGAAAAAGATGAGAAAGGTAAACCGGTAGATGCCAAACAATTCCGAGGTATGATTGGTTCACTCCTCTATCTTACTGCAAGTTGACCGGACATTCAGTTCAGTGTTTGCCTTTGTGCTAGATAACAATCTAGTCCAAAGGAAAGCCATTTAATTGCAGTTAAGAGAATTTTCAGATATCTCTCAGGTACGTATGACTTGGGTCTTTGGTATCCAGCAGGTAGTAGCTTTAACTTGGTTTCATATTCTGATGCTGACTATGTAGGATGTAAAATAGATAGGAAAAGCACTAGTGGCTATTGCCAAATCCTTGGTGGTTGCATGGTTTCGTAGGCATCCAAGAAGCAACACTCGGTTGCACTCTCCACTGCAAAGGTAGAATATGTTGCTGCAGGGAGTTATGCGGCACAAGTGTTGTGGATAAAAAGTCAATTGTGTGACTATAACATCGATATTGGATGCACACCTATCCTATGTGACAACACTAGTGCAATCAATCTATCAAAGAATCCCATTCAACACTCTAGGACAAAACACATAGAAATTCGTCACCATTTGTTGAGAGATGAAGTTGCCAACAAATCCTTGGAAATTAGCTTCATACCCACTGAAAAACAATTGGCTGATATCTTTACCAAACCACTGGCTAAAGATAGATTCACCACATTGAGACGGGAATTGGGATTGTGCAAATTGCAATGAAACTTATCCGGATACTAAATATTTATCCCTTATGTGCACCAACTATGAGGTATATCAAATGGTGAATTGTAGAAGAACAAGTCATGCTTGTTTGGAAACTGTCATTATGCGTGAGAAAATATCTCCATCAAGTATCCATATTTATGTTGCATGGAAGGGTCATTTATTTTCTATAAGGAATTAGTTTCTTTTCACTTTGCCCATTCCCTCTTCCTTTCAAAACTTGAATCTCTTCATAATCTGCTCTCATACATGAACTTGTGTGTTGTTGGTTGATTTATTTGTGAAAGTGTGTTCTTGATTTCCTTGCTTGTATGTGGATACATAAGCACACACTATGGGGGAGTAAAATCAGGCTAGATGAGTGTTTTAGTGAAGGAAGTCATTCATATCTCATTCGTGTCAACTTCCCTCACTTGTTCTATTCATTTAATCCCTCATTCAAACCTTGATTCCACTCTGCACAAGCTGCTGTCGACATCCATGAACCCCCTATCGACAGATCAGGCTCCACAGACATCAGTCTTTGAACTCTGTGTACACCTGTCGACAGACAACAACTCATCTGTCGATAGCTAGACACAGTTCTGAAAACCCAGTCTACTGTCTGTGCTCACCTGTCGACAGGCTCCCTCTAGCTGTCAACAGCCACACTCTTTCTTGTCAATTCATGCCTATTTCATATCAAACTCCTTGAGCAGGTTCCTACCTTACAGTTAAGGTGTATTTTGGGTGTATATGCATGTTTGAATTCATCATAAGACACAAGATATTGAAGTCATTCTTTGAACCACCATGATTTTGATATACTACTCATGCACGAGTTTAGGTTCCATCATTCTGAAAACATTGAACTCTCTTAGAGGATAAACACCTAACTCTATTGAATAATTTCCTTGTAGGGAAACACTATTCTCAAGTAACTTGAAAGGTCTTATGGTCATTGAACTTTATGTCTCATATTGACGGCTAATCATATACATTCCTTGATCTTGAGTTTTAATCTAAAATGGAGAAAAGCTACCTATCTCAGAAAAACATTAACAAAAAATAGATAAAAGTCAATCAGAACTTGGGATAAAGGTAGAGCAATGATGTGTCTTGCTGAGTAACCAGGGAGATGGGCATCACAAATGTCTGCCCTCACGTCAAAAAGCCAACTCATCATCTCGCACTTCCACTGAGTAACTGGGGGTACGGGCACTTGTCATGTCTATCCTCAGGTCAAAAGGTGTGAAGTTTTCCTAATTACCACTTTTCCCATTGCATTCAGTCATTGCAAGCAAAGAAAAAAATTGAAATAGAGTGAAGCCTCCACTGTGTCTTAAATCACGAGGTCATTGTTGTTTATGGTTATCAAGAAATTTAGACATTCATTTCAGTCATCATTTGATCATCATAAACTAGGGATAGTGTTGTTCTACAATGTCCTTGATCAAACATGAGTGTTGGTGTCTTTTCTCTAAGACCGTAAGATGTTCTCTTAATGCTCTAACTTGAAACTCCTTGAGTATTATGTTTAAACCATTTAGGTAAATGGGATGGCTTTCATATTCGTGTATATGGTAGGTTCAAATGTGTGCTCACCTATTTTACACCTTCTCTATACATTGTGTAACCTTTGTTGAACCACTCTCTATTTGTTCTTGTATTTTGGTGATAATAAAATTTATGATGTAACCTAAATTGAATATTTTGTTTCATCTGTGTTGCATCAATCTCATAGCAAAATGCTGAGTCTCACATTGATGCAATATGTGCACTAAAATGATAAAATCGATGTTTAATAAATATACATCGATTTCGGCTTAAGTGCCAAAGTAAGCGCAACGATTTGTTAAGAAGTCGATGCCATAACGATTCGATAAGTGGCCATAACGATTTCTTCCTTGAGCGCATTGATTTGATAAGAAGTCGTTCCCATAACGATTCCTTAAGTGACCGAAACGATTTGTTAAGAAGTCGATGCCATATCGATTTGATAAGTGATCACATCGACTCCTTAAGAATTCATAACGATTTGTTAAGAAATCGATCTCAGAACGATTCCTTTTATAGCCACAACGATTTGCCCTCATATCGTTTTCATTCTCATAACGATTTCATAAGTGATCACATCGACTTGATTCTCATAACGATTTCCTTGTATAACTATTTGATAAGTGATCACATCGACTTGGGTCTCATAACGATTTCATAAGTGATCACATCGATTTCTTTAGACCGTAACAATTTCTCAAGTGAACGCATCGACTTGTCTTTCACATCGATTTGTTCATAAACTTGCAACGATTTACTTGTAAATGAACAACGATTGTATAAGTCATATTCACATAGATTTCTCTTGAATATTTTGAAAGTGTTTTTGGCGCTCATTGAAAAGTCAAATATTGTTTGACAGAAAAAGCTGCATGCATAATCTTGTCAGAAAAAGATATGACCTACTATTTTCAGTATGTTAGCAGAAGCACAGTACTATACATCGTTTATCATAAACACTCTTTTATGCTAACACTTTCTTCTATGTGTACAGACCTCGAAGACCATCAGAGTCTGATAAAGACAAATGAAGAGGAGATGGACAACGGCTAGAACTCCAACGGATCCATTCAAGCTGCTCATATAAAAGATGGAGCATTGCTGAAGAACATAAGCAGCCTTCCTGAAAATCCTTCAAGGAGTGTACAACTGTAAGAAGAACCTTCACGCCATAAACACTCAGAGAAAGAGAGAAGAGCTCGAGCCAAAATCTACAAAAGCTTTCAAGCAGAAGTCTTCATCGCCTTCAAGCCTTCTTCTCTTCCATTCTCCCTATGCTCATTGTAATCTTGAGGGAGAGTCTGTGACTGTGAGCTAAGTCCATAGTGTTCATCTTGTATTAGCTCTCAGTCTTGTTCTTTCTTTTCTAATAAAGACCCTTGTCCAGCTGTAGGACTGTATACAGTGTGTAACCTAGCTAGAGGTTAGTGTCTAGCAGAACCTTGTTGGGGTTTGTACCAACAGGACCTAGCTGGGGGTTTAAGTCTAGCAGAACCGCACTGGGGTTTGTTCCATGAGGTTTACTTCTGAACCTGTAAAAGAAGTAGGTTTGCTTCTGAGCCTAGAAAAGAAGTGGGCTGCCTTCTTGCCCGAGAAAGAGAAGAAGACCTGGTGGGGTATCCAGGGTGTGTGTCCTTGAAGGGGACTGTACCTTCGGTTAGTGAAATCCCAAGAGTTTGCTTGGGGACTGGACGTAGGACTTCCATGTGGGAAGGGCTGAACCAGGATAAATCTCCTGTGTCCTTTTGTGTGATTGTTTACTTGCTTCCGCACTGCTACTCTTTATCACACTAAACTAACCAAACTTTCAAGTGTTAATTTCTGTGTTTAAGTTTCTATTTCAGATTTCAGAAAAACCTATTTCAGATTTCAGAAAAACCTATTCACCCCCCCCCCTCTAGGCTAGCTTGCTGCCATACCGAAAGGGCCAACAACCTTTGCTCAAGAGTTCTTCTTCAAATTTCACACAAAAACCAGTCAGGCAGAATTTCTATATGGATCTGTCGACAGATCTCCAGGCATCTGTCGACAGACAGCGGCAGCCCTGATTTAGAAGGCCAACGGGCGCGCCGTTTGGGGCTGATTTGGTGGGACCTTGCTTTTTCAACTTCCTTCAAACTTCTTTAAAAGGCAACCCTGGTCCTTCCTCCTCCTCCACCACCCAAATCACCCTCCTTTCCTCCCCAACACACCTCCCTTCCTTCTCTGGACGGGAAACCCTACACCCCTTCCTCTCTTGCTTGTTCTCTTCTGTGCTTCCCTTCTACCGCCCTTTGTGCCCCTCATCCACCCTTGTCCTATCATCTCCATGGCTCCCAAGGCAAAAAAATTGGTTTCTCGCCGTCGTCCCGCTTCATCTCAAGCCGGCGACGAAGATCGGGCTCCTGCTGAGCGCCGAACGAAGCTTTGGGACGACCGCTTGCCCCAACTTATGGTTCCTCCCCGTCTCCATGTCACTCATTCTAAGGGGTCATTCAGTAAGTTTGTTCAGCCTAGGTATGTCGATTTTGAATCCTTGGCAGATCTCTTTCCCAACCTCCAACCCCTATTTGACACTCAGGGGTGGACGTCGTTTCTCTACAGTCACAGGGTTTATTCTCCCACTGTCGTTCGTGACTTCTTCAATCATCTTGGCTTCTCTAAGGACAAGCATTTCTACACAACTGTGAAGGGCACCACTTTCCAACTCACTGCTAACCTGATTAGCAAGGCCCTTCAAATCCCCAACTCCGGAACTGACATCCTCACCCATACTCCAGATGCTTCTATGTACTATCACCTCCTCACTCTTGAAGATTATGATGGCACAAAGAAGATTGCCAAACTGAATGCCAATTCCTTCCCTCCATTGAACCGGATGATCCACCACATCTTCACAACCCTGATTGCGCCAAAACATGGCAGTCGGGAACTTGTCACCGATGTTCATAAATCACTCTTCACCTTTTTCCTCTAGTGTGAACCCATAAATCTCCCTCTTCTGATGCTTGGTCTCATCCACCAATGCTTCTACCAACCCCGGAGGTCCATGCCTTTTGCTTGTCCACTCACCTCCCTTATGAGGTTCATTAGAATCGACATTCGGGACAGTGAATGCATCAAGCTCAACTCCCGCAGTAGTTTCGATCTCACTACTGCACATAGGATGGGATACAAGCTCATTGATGGGGTCGTCACTCGCGAGCTCAAAGGAAAGGCATCAACTATTGCCATGGATGTCAATCGTGAGGTTGATGTTGTTGATGCGAATGCTGCTGATGATGATGAAGAAGCAGATGATGAAGACTCCCAGTCTGAGCCTCTTGATGCTCCAGGAGATAATGCTAGTGATGCAGATGTTGAGCCTTCTCTGCGTGAACTTCTTGCTCAGATGCAACTCCAGATGTCCACTGGATTTGATAAGCTACATGCACGTTTGGACACAGTGGATACGAGCATTGAAGCCCTCGCAGACACACAAGTCCAGCTTCAGCTTCGACTCACCAGACTTCAGACTAAGCTTCAGGATACCTGTCAGGCTCCAGCACCGCCTGCAGATGATGCTGCTTAGACAGCTTATGTGTCTAGGAGTGGGTCACGTAGTGTCTGAGTCTTGTCCTGTCTTGTGTCATGTTGCTTTCACTTTGTTATCATGTAATCTCTTTCCCTTTCATGTTTATTCAGTCAAACACTTTTTGTACTGTGTATGCTTAATTTCATATCAATGAATTCACAGTGCTATGTTCTATGTTATCTACATGTGTGACTGATGTGAATGCTTTTCGATGTTGTCAAAAGGGGGAGAAACCTCAATTGTGCACTAATTGAATAATTTTGTCATCATTAAAAAGGGGGAGAATGTTGGGTTTTCATTCTAATGTTTTTAACAACATGTTTTTTATGATGAATAAGTTTAATTGAGGTTTGATACATGACAAAGAACTTGATACAATACTTGGTTATCTATGTATTCATTATACTTAACAATACATGTTTTATCATATAGGTACAAATGCATAAAGCCAAGCTCTCACAAAACAAGTGAAAAAGATCACAAAATCAAAGAACTATGTCACCTGTCGACAGACCCCAATGTCCCTGTCGACAGATCTAACAGATGTGATCAGCCAAAAAAACACAAAGCTCAGGTTACAGCCATCTATCGACAGATGCCCATCAGCTGTCGACAGATGTCACAGATAGAATTTCTAGAAGTCTGTATTTTGCAAGACTGTAGCTATCTGTCGACAGATCCAAGTCGACTATCGACAGATCTCACAGACTTGAAATCCCAGATCTCTATATGCTGCAAACCTGTTGCAATCTGTCGACAGATGATCAAGGCCTGTCGACAGACGCATAGAATCTTCAAATACGAAAACCTTCCAAGTTATCCAAGATGGTGTTTCCAAGTCTCACGTCTCTCCATGTGAGAACACCCATATTTAAACACCTATTTGGAAGAAATCTCACACAGAAGCAGCCACAACAAAAAACCCTAGAGCAAGTCCAAGATCCAAAGAAGTTGATGCTGCTCTGCTTCAGACTGTTGTTCAGAGACCGAGAGATCCTTCGATCCAGCAGTTCCTGAAAATAGAACGTCGAGGATTCAACCTTCTCCATCGATCTGAAGCATTCAAGTCGAAGTTTGAACTCCCTCTAGGCGTTCCCAGAAGAGTTCTACATCAGGATTCATTCTTTCAATCTGAACTCTTCCTGTTTTCATACTTTCACCATCTGTGTGTGTGTGTTGTGGTGATTCAAGCGACCCTTGTGCTTGAAATCACGTGTGTGTGTTGTTTTGATCGTGGGTGCACATCAGAAAACACGTGTGTGTGAGTTGTAGTCACCAAACTCGCTCATAAGCAGTTTTCTCTGCGTGTGTGTATGTGACGTGGACGTAGGATACACGATTTGTGTACTCCGAACCACGTAAATCATCGTGTCTCATGGTTTGAACATTTTCACGTTAGATGTTTGATAGGCACGTTGCATCTACACACCCTAGATAGACTACTATTTGATCCACACATCACCAACACATCTAAGTCTTAGTCTGATTCTACTGCAAATTCAGAAAGACTTTGTTGTGATTAAAAAGGGTTGCATTAAAATTTTAATTAACAGTAATCTATTCAACCCCCCTTTTAGATTACCATATTGGGAATTCCGCAAACCTTTCAATTAGGTGTGCTAAGGATGACAAAGTCACTTTAGCCACCTACATGCTAGAGGTGTGTAAATTATTTTGGTGGTTATTTCTTTAAGTATGGATTAAGTTGGGTTGTTCCTTATGGGTGGTTTTGGCAAGAGCGAGCTGATGTGTGGTGGTCCTCGATACTACGTCCTAGGTTCAAGGATGGTGCTGTGGAGATTGCTTGGGACGAGTTCGTAAGGCTCTTCCGAGCCAAGTTTGTTCCAGAGCACATCCAGGACAAGATGGAGCAGGAGTTCCTCTCGTTGACTCAGGGCTCCATGACCGTGCTGGAGTACAAGGCCAAGTTTGTCGAGTTATTGAAGTACGCCCCTCATATCGTAGCTGATGAGCGCAGGAAGGCGAAGAAGTTCGTGATGGGTCTGAGACCATCACTAAGGACGAGGTTGGTGGCTTTCGACCATCGTACCCTCGAGCAGGCGCTCAGCGCGGCGTGTCGGCAGGAGGGAGAGATGGAGCAGTACCTGGAGGAGAAGAAGGCTTTTCAGAAGAGGCCCACGGCTCCTTTTCAGAGGCAGGATAGGAAGAAGGCGGCTTTTCAGTCGCCGCAGCGTCCCGTGGCATCGGGAAGTAGTCAGGTATCTTCTCAACGTTCCCCTAGTGGCAAGAAGGAGTGTCCTCATTGCAGGAGGGCACATGGTGGTTCGGAATGCTGGAAGATAGCAGGGAAGTGCTTGAAGTGCGGAAGCAGCGAGCACAAGATCAAGGATTGCCCCAGACTTCAGTAGGGAGTTCAGCGTGGAGCGGCTCCAGCGGCAGCAGCAGCAGCGTCAGCGACAGGACGACCAGGGAGACCTCGAGCCCCAGCTCGGGTGTTCGCGTTAGCTCGTGAGGACGCCGAGCAGGCGGAGCATGTTACCGAAGGTACGATTTTGTTCTTAGGTGTGCATGCTCGGGTTCTATTTGATACGGGTGCTACTCACTCGTTCATTTTCGAGCGTTTTGCCAGGCAGTTAGCCCTAGAGTCAGGACTAGAGTTTGAGGAGTTAGAAGTCCCTTTGTCTGTGAACACACCCGCAGGTACGGTATCGACTAGGAAGTGTATTCCGTCTTTACCGGTGTGCATTGAGGATAGAGTCCTAGAAGGGTGTTTCTTCTTGCTAAAGATGAAGGACTACGATGCTATTCTTAGTCTGGATTGGCTAGAGGAGCACTATGCATTAGTAGATTGTCGTGGGAAGAAGATCGTTTTCCGCATTCCTTGTGAAGATGAATTTTTTCATCCTTTGCCAAGGAACTTGGCAGGGAAGTTTGTCATCTCTGCCATGAGAGCGATGAGAATGGTGAACAAGGGTTGTGACGCTTTTCTTACCAGCGTGGTATTAGTACCCAAGGCTGATGAGTCACCTACTCTTGCGGAGATAGATGTAGTGCGAGAGTTTCCAGATGTCTTTCCTAATGATTTATCTGGTTTGTCACCGGCTAGAGAGATAGAATTCACTCTAGAGTTTCTTCCAGGCACCTCTCCTATCTCGAAGGCACCTTATCGAATGGCCCCAGCGGAATTAGCTGAGCTAAGGAAGCAGTTGCAGGATTTGTTAGATAAGGGATTCATTCGCCCTAGTGTTTCCCCTTGGGGCGCACCTGTCTTATTCGTGAAGAAGAAGGATGGGTCACTTAGGTTATGCATCGATTACAGGAAGCTAAACCAAGTGACGGTGAAGAACAGGTATCCCTTACCTCGGATTGATGATCTGTTTGACCAACTGCAAGATGCATCAGTCTTTTCTAAGATTGATTTGCGGTGTGGTTATCATCAGTTGAGGATTAGGAGTGAGGATGTGTCCAAGACGGCTTTTAGAACTCGTTATGGACATTATGAGTTTTTGGACCTTCCTTTTGGTTTGACCAACGCCTTGGCAGCGTTCATGGATCTCATGAACAGGGTGTTTAGACCATACCTAGATAGTTTCATCATAGTTTTCATTGATGACATGTTGGTCTACTCTCCGGATGAGGCCACACATCGTCAGCATTTGAGGGTAGTGTTAGAGGTTCTCCGTGAGCACAAGCTGTATGTGAAATTCAGCAAGTGCGATTTTTGGTTGCGCAAGGTTCATTTCATTGGGCATGTTATCTCCGGTGCTGGTGTAGCAGTAGATCCAGCGAAGGTCCAGGCTGTTATGGATTGGGAGATTCCCAAGACTCCTTCGGAGATTCGGAGTTTTCTTGGTTTGGCAGGTTATTATCGGCGATTTATTGAGGGATTTTCATCCATCGCCGCCCCATTGATTCAGCTAACCAGGAAGGGAGTAAAGTTTGTCTGGTCTGAGGAGTGTGAGAGTAGTTTTCAATTATTGAAGACTAAGCTCACATCTGCTCCTGTGTTAGTTTTTCCGAGCGGTGTAGAGGGTTTTGCTATCTACACGGATGCATCTCGGATTGGCCTTGGCTGTGTATTAATGCAGCAAGGAAGGGTAGTAGTGTATGCTTCTCTCCAATTGAAGGAGCATGAGCGAAACTATCCGACTCATGATTTGGAGCTTGCGGCAATGTTGCATGCACTGAAGATCTGGAGACACTATCTTTATGGTGTCAGATTTGAGGTGTTCACTGACCATAAGAGCTTAAGGTATCTTTTCTCCCAAAAGGAATTAAACATGAGGCAGAGAAGATGGATTGAGTTCCTGAAGGACTATGACTTTGACCTCCAGTATCATCCTGGAAAGGCAAATGTCGTAGCAGATGCCCTTAGTAGGAAGAGGTCGTCTCTCCAGCAGGATTGGAAGATGTTGGAGGATGCGGCATGTGCGATGACAGAGTTAGAGCCATCATTGTGCCAGGCTTTTGTAGCTCAGTTGTCCACTAGGTCTTCGGTGTTGGATGAGGTGATCGAACAACAGAAAGCCAACCCTAGACTCCAAGAGTTAGTGGGCAAGGCGGGCATTGCTCGTGATGAGGATGGTGTGATTAGATTCCATCACCGTATCTGTGTTCTAGACATTGTAGATATTCGTGAGCATGTTTTAGCGGAGGCTCGTAGGTCGAGATTCTCTATTCATCCGGGTAACACTAAGATGTACCAGGATTTGAAAAGATCTTTTTGGTGGTCTGGCATGAAGAGGATGTAGCGGAGTATGTGTCTAGATGTCTAGTTTGCCAGCAAGTGAAGGCCGAGCGGCAGCGACCATCTGGTCTTATGCAAAGGATGGAGATCCCAGTATGGAAGTGGGAAGCTGTCACTATGGATTTTGTTACGGGTTTGCCTCGATCTAGATGGGGTAACGACTCGATTTGGGTAGTAGTAGATAGATTCTCGAAGACTGCGCATTTCTTGCCCATGAAGAAGAAGCAGTCAGTAGAGAGTTTAGCTAGATTGTATATTAGTAGTATTATTAGATTGCATGGTGTCCCGAAGTCGATCATTTCAGATCGAGATCCGAGATTTACTTCGAGGTTATGGAAGGGTCTTCAGGATGCGTTAGGCTCGGAGTTGAAGCTTAGTTCGCCTTTTCATCCCCAAACAGATGGACAGTCCGAGAGGACTATCCAGATGCTCGAGGATATGTTGAGAGCGTGCATTCTGGATTGGAAAGATGATTGGGAGCTCCATTTACCTCTAGTGGAGTTCGCATACAACAATAGTTTTCATGCGAGTATTGGTATGGCTCCATTTGAGGCGTTGTATGGCAGGCCTTGTAGATCTCCTTTGTGTTGGGAGGAGACAGGTGATAGGCAGCTAATTGGTCCGGAGTTAGTTCAGGAGACTTCGGATAAGGTCCAATTGATTAGGAAGAGGCTTGTTGTGGCACAAGATAGGCAGAAGAGTTATGCCGACAACAGGAGGAAAGATTTGGAGTTCGGGGTAGGTGAGCATATCTTTTTAAAGATTTCGCCTACTTGTGGTGTAGTTAGATTTGGCAGGCATAGTAAGCTAAGTCCTAGATTCATTGGCCCGTATGAGATTCTCAGACGATTAGCAACATGGCTTATGAGCTAGCTTTACCCCCAGCGTTAGCTAGTGTCCATCCCATTTTCCACATATCTATGCTCATGAGGTATGTCAGAGATCCATCTCATGTTATTAGCCACGAGCCAGTAGAGATCCAGCCAGATCTTTCTTATGTGGAGCAACCAGTGGCTATTCTTGACCGGAAGGTTCAGCATCTCCGGAACAAGAGCATTGCGTTGGTGAAAGTGTTATGGTGCAACTTCTCGCAAGAGGAGGCTACTTGGGAACTTGAGGATGCAATGAAGAAGAAGTATCCTCAGTTATTTGAGTAGTGTCAGTCTAACTTCGAGGACGAAGTTTCCTTAAGGGGGAGAGGGTGTAAGGCCCTTGATTTTTTTCATCTTTGGGTGATTGCTTATGTATATATGTATATAAATGTATATTTGTATTGTGCACATTATTTATTCAATTACATTGCATGAACAAGTATTACTTAAGGTATGCATTGTAAATTACATGTATAGTTGTATGGTATATGTATATGTATAAGGTTTTCTGTACTTTAAGTTCTATCTTGATGACCTGTTGGCGTCAACATGAGTTGACGTCGATGAGGAGTCAGCGGCCACATCGATGGACGCCAACTCAGAATTGGCAGCCTGTGATGTTGACGTTAACCTCCCAGATCTGTTGCATCTTCAGATCCCGAAACACCCCCGAGATTTTCGCCCCTTGTTATGGTAACCATTCTCTAACGGTAACCCAGCCTTACCCAATTATGTCTCCGACCCTAGCTCTATAAAACACCTCATCTCCGGCCAGATCTAACCTTTTTGGCTCTTGAGTCAAAACCCTAGTTCTTTGTGCGAAACCCCAATCTTTGAGCTCTGAAATCCAACGACTGGAGGCTTCATCCGGCGTTCTACAACGACTGGAGGAGAGTCTAAACATTGGAGAAGACTTCTACGACGCCTATTTGTGCTCTGCATCAACACAAAACTCGGATCGAGGGAGTTTTGAAGGCTCTTTGGCTCAGGCCGAGGAGGGCTTCTTCGACCATAATCATCGATTGAGGAATTTTATAAAGGCAAGTACCCCTTTCACATCATTCCTACATACGTCTAGTAGGTCCTAGGTATTTTCTGGATTTTTATTCGAGTCCTGGAACCCCCAATTTCATCTAGTTCTTGCGTGCAGTCTGTGTTTTGCACAGACAGGAACTTAACGGCATGATCTCTTGCCGTTAAGATCTTGAGTTAGCGGCGCCCTTTGTTTCCGTTAACCTGGTAGACGGCCACATGCATGCCGTCAAGTTTACCAGACTGCCACAATGTGCATGTCTGATCTATATGACCTAATTTTTTAGATTTTTGCATGAGGATATATGGTAAAATTTATGAGATATGTAAATAACTTTAAGGGAGTATGTTGTGAAATTTTATGAAATTTTATGAAATTTTATGGAATGTTTTAATTATTAGAAATTTCTGAATTATTTGGCCAACAATTTTTTTTAATCTTGAAAAATTCTGTTGATGCAATCTGTGTGGGATTTAACTGTCATAAAATTTTTGTGCATTGACTGTGTGTTCAAATTCATGCTATAGAAATTTGGGATTTTTCTGATATCGGTACAATTAATTACATTTTCTGAACTGTAGAACAGTAAGCATGTTTTATTAGTGTCAAAATTTAATTAAATAGTATAAAAATAGGTAAATTCCTAGAAATTATCATATGTTTAGGACTGTCAGAGTACATGTGTAAAATAAGTTGTGGGTCTGAACAATGAAAATCCATGCCAAATTGACTATTTTACCTTATATAATACCACTGTTTGAATTTCCTTAATTAGTGTATATTTCAGAAAAAATATGAAATTTGGAATGCATGATGTATGACTCGTAAACAGTCAGTGGTTAAAATCTCATGTGAATTGGATAACCGTAGGTACTGATTTGTTATTTTATGAAGAATGACCAAATTAGTGCAAAATTATTGTAATTATTGATTAAGTCAAATAATTACAGCATGATTAATGTTAGTTGTGACTGATTAGTTCTTGTAACAGTAGTACCATGTTAGGGAACCTGAACCATGTGCATAAAGGTGAATATGAGAATAACGTGTTAAAAGGGTGTGGAATTGTGTGTGTTTAATTGGAAAATGTGTAATTGTGCCAATGGGTGACACTGCTACCTTAGAGGGCTGAGGAACTGTACTGTGGTAAAGTCCCCACGGGAAGGTTCATAGTGTGTGATATCCCATGGGCATTGGGATTAAATCCTGGAGGCAGACAAGTACCGCTGGTTAGGGTGGAGAGTGCTTCTCCCGGTTCTGTGCAGTAACTAAGGTCTATCATTGTGTTGCCTAGATGATAGATATGTGTGTGATGTGACAAGTGTGTGTCCTTCTAGAGGTGGTTTGGACTATGTGTCATGGCATATAATAAAGTGTGAACTTGTGTTTATGTGAAAAGTGAATGTGTAAATTGTGTAATTGTATAAATGATCATGTGAGATTATAAATCAATAGAATAGTATGTAAAGATGATAATTCATTATATGAACGTGTCATATCCATGTCAAACAGCAAGCTATTCATGTGTATAGATGTGAAAATGATGATAGAATCCATGCTAGGAATATCTCTTGTAATATGTGTAGACTCCATGTTCAAGTTAACTATTGTCTTAGATTATAATTGTGAGTAAGTGAGACTTAGATTAGCATGTCGAAGAATGTGTAGAAAGCATGTGATAGGTTTTAAATTGTTGAAATTTTATTACAAGTCATTTATCATGTGTGGTAAGTTGTAGAAATCATGTTTAGGTTTTCTTTAAAAGTTTATTCAAGTACATGCTTATGTGATACTCGTGCGATATGAAAATGTGAATAACCCATGTGGCGTATGTATATTTAATGTGAGTGGATGCTACTTGCTGAGTCTTTTGGACTCACTCTTGCCTCGGCGTACAGGTGCAGAGATTTTCACTTCATCCGAGGAGATAGTCAAGAGTGACTCGGAGCGGGAGTAGGAGATCTTGTGGAGTTTCGGCATTGTACCTTTTATTTTTTTCATAGTATGTAATAAAGGAAAATTTTGTAATTCAGTTTAGACAATGTGGACAATGTATTTATTTTCACCTCTCAGTTATTAAATGTTTAGTTTTCTTTTCTTCTATATGGACTGTGAATAGAATGTGGATGATGGTATAAGGAATTACATTTGGCTCTTTCTTTTCCGTTGTTATGTGTTATATTTGTGTACATTTCAGTCTATTGATTGTGTTGGGTAAATGTCCCACTGTAGCGGCATTCATTATACCGATGTGGGTTGGTGTAACCGCACCGGTATAAGGAGGGTCGTTACAAATCCAGCAAAGATTAAAGGCAGCTCAAGACTGGCAGAAAAGCTATGCAGATAATAGAAGGAAAGATTTGGAGTTTGAGGTGGGAGAGGATGTTTTCCTTAAGGTTTCTCCAACAAAGGGGGTAATCAGATTTGGTCGGCGTGGGAAGTTGAACCCAAGGTTTATTGGACCATTTGAGATCTTAAAGAATGTTGGAAATGTGGCTTAACAATTAGCATTACCGCCATCTATGGAAAACATCCATCTCGTATTTCACATTTCTATGCTAAGCAAGTATGTACGGGACCCATCTCTTGTTCTTAATTATGAGCCAGTGGATTTACAGCAAGATTTATCCTTTGAGGAGCAGCCTATAAAGATTCTAGACCATAAGGTCCAACATTTGAGGTCCAAGAGAATTTCCTTGGTGAAGGTCTTATGGAGGAATTTTGCTCAAGAAGAGGCAACTTGGGAGCTGGAAGAAGGCATGAAAATGAAGTATCCACATCTTTTCGGTGAGTTTTCTTAGATTCAATCTTCGAGGACAAAGATTACTTTATAGGGGAGAGAGTGTGATGCCCTGGAATTTTGTTCAAAGACTTTAATTTCAATTGTTATTTATTTTTTTGTGTATTTAAAATTTTATGTGAATATGTAAGTATAGTTAAGTCTTTCTGTAAAGAGGTTGGCATGTTCTCATGCAGGTTGATGGCTGTGTTGACTTGTGTTGCTGACAGCAACATCGATTGTCGTCGACATTAGGTTAACGACAACATCTTTTACCGTCAACTATAGGTAAACGTCCATATCAATTGACGTCAACCTTGGGTAGATGGCAATCACCTTGCCGTCAACTTCTTCCGGTGCAGACCATGGATTTTTCACAGCCCAGCTTAGGTGGAGTTATGGTAAGGGCAAAATCTTAGGAAACATTCGGGGTTACGACTCCTACCTTTCTGGACCGAGCATGGAAGACCAAATCCTTTTATAAAGGGGTGGTATATCCTTCTTAGTCTTGTTTTGGAGTCTCTCCAAGTTTCAAGAGGATACAAGAAGGGAGATCCAGAGATTTGATCTTTGTGGAGACCTAGATCAAGCCTCTTCGAGTTTGGAGGTTGCGCCTTTGAAGGTTGAAGGTGTCTCCAACGTGCTCATGTCATAGGAGATCGTCTGGGAGGGAGAATCATCTTGGTTGGCCAAGGCGGGCTTCATCGGCTAAATCTGTGGATATTTTGTTGTTTTAGAGGCAAGTAACTTAGGGATCAGGTTCCCAACCATAGTTTTTACCTTTTATAATTTTTCATGATTTTAGAAAATAAAACAACAGTCGGATTTGTGGTTGGTATGAGTTCTGGAAGGGTTATGTTATCTGTCAGGTTAATGGTAACCTTGATTGCCGTTAAGGATGAACTTAACGTCAAGCCCCTTGCCGTCAAATGAACTTAACAACAACTCTGTTACCGTCAAGTTCTTTTGTCCACCATTTTTACCTGTTTTTACTTCAGGATTTATACTTTTATGTTCAGACTTTGAATGAATCTTTTATGAGATGTGTAGGGTTAAGTAGGTTAACTTATTACCATACTACAATTTGGGTTATTTTTTGTAATCGCCATGATTTTAGGGTAATTTCTGAAACTCTGTGAATCAGCATAGATTTGAGAAGAAATTTTGTACTTAAAGCATGTTCATGATAAAAATTATGATTTCTATGTAAAAATACATGCCAGAGTTATATTCAAGCTGTGATGGATCTATAATCAGAATTTGACTATTTTCTGTAATTTCTATTACTGAAATATAAAAAATCAGTGGTATCGTTTTAATTTTATAAATAGTTTCTGGATTCCAAAAATCATGATATTTTGAACAGTGCATTGTGTTAGTATGATATACTCTCAGTAAAGATATTGAACTTGGTTGATAGACGGTTTCAGTGTAATGAATATTTCTCTATTTATATCAATGCTTAGATTAATATGGAAATTAGTGTATAAGTCAAAAAATCATGAAAAAATACTGGTTTACTCCATGACAATAGGGTCACAATTTGACTAAATTTTGTGAATTTATGATATCTATAACTATTTTAAGTCTATTATCATCATGAGAAATGTGTTATATTAAATAGATTTTTGGGAAATTCCCAGAAATTACAGCATGTCATCAATCTGAAATATGTCTCTGTTATGATCTGAATATGTGTATATGATTTGGGCAACATGTTATGTTGCATTTGAATCTGAAAAATTCATATATGATTCTGTATTCGGCCAATAAGACACCGCCACCTTAGAAGTAATCTAGAACATGACCATAGTAATCCCCCTATGGAAGTGTTCAATATGTTATATATTCTCGAGGGCATAGGAAGAAATCCTGGAGGTGGACAAGCACCACTGGTAATGGTGGGGAGGACTTCCCCCGATTCTGCGCAGTATCACTGTCTACCTAGGTGATGAGTATATGTTCATATGTCTATGTGATTTTTAATGGGTGGTTTGGGTTGTGTCTTGGAAAATTTGTACATATGTATATGTTATTCAATATGTTTAATTTCAGCCTTTGAATGATTAGAATGTAATACTTGTCATATTTCCATTCTGTTAAATGTTTAGTACTCATGCTCACTTATGTAAACTCTTCAAATCATGTATGCCATATACACCATGTTGATACATGAAATTATGTCATCATGAGAAGATTTGAAATCACTTCGCCAAGCAAGACATTATGATGTTAGTACAATGTCTTAAACTCATGCCTTATACAACTAGCAATTGTACATACCTTTGACTTAAGATATGTTTAGCAAATGATTACCTTACATGTAGTATGATTTCTAAAATCTATATGTAATAACATGAATTGAAGCTATTGCATATGTTAGATTGGTAGTCCATTTTTGGGTTACTTGCTGAGTCTTCGTTGTAGACTCATACTTGCTTAACATTTCAGGTGCGGCGGATCCCGAGCCTTTAGTAGCAGGATCGGATTCGGAACGCGAGGATTAGAATTGTGTTGAGTGACCTTTGTATGTGAGGAATTATTTATGTTATGATCCTTGTATTTAAACTACTTTAGTGATTGTGGACTTCTTCTATGGACTATAGACTTGGATATTAAAGTTGTTGAGTTTGTTATTTAATTCCACTGCATTGGTATTTATTTGTGAATTAATTAACCTTCATTGATATATGTTGGGGTGTGTCCCCCATGTAGCTCGTCACTTGGACTCAATGAGAGTTGGTATAACTGGACCGGGTCTAAGTGGGGTGTTACATTTCAAATATAGACGGCTATCTTCTGTGCACTAACAATTAATGTTCTGTGGAAAAATTTCTGCACAATGATATTATAGAATATGTAGTAGGTAGAGATCGTATGGTGCAGTTTTGACAGAAGATAATATGGATGTTCTTGTGGCAGATGTTAGAAGACCTTTTTCGCAGACTTTGACTAAGGCTTTTAGCATACAAATATTTTCATATTCATGAGACAAAGTGATATAATAGTATATATATTTGAGAGTTTTTTGTAAAATGAGACTGAAATACATAAAAATTGAATTTAATCAATTTGTACTAAAAACTCGTATTTTAGAATATAGTTGAAATCATGAATTTATATATGAACTAGACATATAATCATGAATAAACTTTTCTATAAATGAAGAATGTCATAAATATAAAGAAAATGTTAATGATACAGAGATATCATATAATGAGTATATTCTTCATTTTATCTGATAAAGATATAATGTAACGTGCTTAGGTGACACTTCAGATATGACGAAGTGGACTTTGGATATAACGAAGTTCACTTTGTATATCAGGATTTCAATGTGATCAGTCGAAGTGAATTCTTCGTGTTTTACTTCGCATATGACGAAGTGAACTTCGGATATGACGAAGTGAACTTTGTATATCATGATTTCAACATGTTAAGTCGAAGTGAAGTTTTCTTGTTTTACATCGTATATGACGAAGTGAACTTCGGATATGATGAAGTGAACTTCGTATATCATGATTTCAAAGTGATCAGTCGAAGTGAAATTTTTGTGTTTTACTTTGCATATGACGAAGTAAACTTCGGATATGACGAAGTGAACTTCGGATATGACGAAGTGGACTTCGAAGTGTACTTCGTATATCTAATTTCAACATGATCAGTCGAAGTAAAGTCTTTGTGTTTTACTTCGTATGTGATGAAGTGAAGTTCGGATATGACAAAGTGGACTTCGTATATGATGAAGTGAACTTCGTATATTCTTTAGGCAAATGAAGATATACTTAAGATTTCTGAGAGGAAACAATTATATGACAAGGTATGCTTTAGAGATTTATTATATGATATGTAAGAGAGAGAAATGTAGTATTTGACATGTTTTGATTATCAATAAATATCTGATTATTTTGTGATCTTCAAAACTTATTATATGTTATGGTTTGAATCTATGAATGTGCAATGTATATTTTGAATAGAGGTTCAACATAGCCATCGTCTTAGTGTCGCGACACCTGCTGAGGTCGCGACATTGTCGTGACTTGGTAGGGTGTCGCAACCTTAAGGCATCTTCTATGATGGTCGTGACACTACCTAAGAGTTCAAAAACACAATGCCCACCTCATTTCTTCCTTCCGCGCTCAAAGCTCTTCTTTCTCTCCGACGATCTCCTCTCACCTACACTCTCTCTCTGTCACTCCTTGCTTTCTCTCCCACTCTCTCTCCCTCTATTATTTTTCTCTTTCTGACGATGGAAGGGAGAAACGACGACGACAACTCCCACAGAGGGAATGGGCAAAACGACCGGTGGCGAGAAGTGTCACGCCCCCCATTCTATCAGTGGAATTTAATCAGGAATGCGCAGACAAGCAAGCATTCAGAAGCCATAAGCAAATGACTAATATCAATAGGGCCCATAATCCAATAATAAACACTTCTGTACTCATCATAAGTAAACGTTACAATCTCCAACGTCAAAATCAGAACATCTCTCTACTACTAGTCTCATCTATCTCTCAAAGGAAGACAAGATTACAATGAGGACCAATCTCTCACTAACTAACTAAATAATGACTCTCTATGGTGTATATCATGCTCGGCGCACAAGTCCCATCATTTAACATACTCCTCATCTTCACTACCTAAAAACTTAGGAAGCAGGTATGAGCAAACTAGCCGAGTAGGATTTATATCTCAATGTGCGGGTAATGATATAAGTGATTAACGCTTTAAGATCTAGGCAAGCACGAGTGACAAGCAAAATCATAGACATAATAAAATCGATGACAAGGTGTTAGCACGATTTCATGCAGACAGGAACGTGTCAAGACAGTAGAATTTAGACTATTAATGTGTCACCCCTAACATTTAGCAGCAGAAAATAAACGTCGAGAGCGTGAGCGATACAAGTATGAGTATCACAGTCGAGTAAGTCAGAGTAACGTCTAAGTATAACAAAAGAATTGAGACAAAAATAATGCCAGCCAGATACTCTTTATTTCATTTCCATCAACTATCTTGAAACCTTACATAATCAGAGCCAAACATAGGGCCCATTATTGTATTTCAAATACATATGGCTCAATAAAAGGAAAACTAACTATTACAGACTCTTGAACTATAATCTTGCTGGCTAACTAGCTATATGGACGGGTACAGTTGAGCAGCTCATCACTCATCCCCGGTCCCATCATTCTCTAATACCTCATACTCATCACCTGAAAAGATTAAGGATAAGCAGGTGTGAGCACACTAGCGCCCAGTAGGATTTACATCTCATGGTGCGGGCATGCTTTAAGTAATTAACATGTTAACGGTGGCAATACTATCATGGAATGCTCATGATGATGACGATGGTAACAATTCAAGCTATAACATGTGCGAGGATGGTTCAATAACAGTTCATGACAATTCTCATGTAGGACGGAACGGTTATCAATGAGATAGATGACAGAATGATCACCTGACATGTAGAGGAAATTCAATAGCATGTAGCATGTATGATAGATTTCTCAGGTTGAATTCCATAGAATTCCAATGGACAATGACATGTACGATTCACTAACGATGACATGTACAATAGATTTGGCCATTTCACATATAACAGTCAATCAATCAATCCGTCAATCAATCATTCATTCAATAACAGTGTGGAAATTACCCAGATCAATCTTGCATTCAATTAGGTGATTTCCAGACACTTCAATGGATCATATACTCTCGCAATTTATAAGTATTTCGGTGCTCCTCCCAGGACCAGATTGAGCCCTATTTGCACAGGCATAGTTGTGAACCGAAGTTCTAATAGTTTCTGGTAATTCCATTCATTCATTTATGGCACATGATGTCCAAGAAAGGACAATGATGAACTAAAGATAATGTCAATGATGATAGAGATCAATGCAAGGGGACATGATCCAGATTAAGTTCGGCAGCATAACGGCTTATTCTCATTAGTTCAATCTTACATTTAATGGCTTGTTTTCATGTTATCAAATCACTCTCACGAGAAGAAGATAAGAAGAGAAGTGCATTCTATCTTCCGGGTACTTCATTGGTACAACCAACTCGGTCTCCATGAGGGAATCCACGGGGTATGGAGAATTATGGAGGTCTTAGAGAAAAGGTCACTAGTCGACTAATACGGAATGACCAACCGAGAGTTTCCAAATCCCCAAGAGAGGGCTGCCTAAATGTGCAATGTGACGTGTAGAGCGTGTCTCAATCCACAATTCACCGGTTTAAAACAAGACAAAAAGCTCATAACAATCAACATGACATGTATGCAATTTAATCTATCGCATGGTTGCAGTACATTTTAGCATGTAATCACTTTTCAGTTTATGGATAAGACAGAGTATTGACATAGCATGTAACAATCACATGATCATATGGATGAACTCAATCAATCATTTACACTTAGAATAGATGTTCATATTCTTAAGATTTTCATGTAGGTTAAACACTTTTAGGCCATTGCATAACTATATGACATGATGTAACATAAGAACATGCATATGGTAGACTGGACAGCTCATTAAAACAATCTCGGGTCGGCCTTGAAATCGCGACAGAACCATCGACGCACTTCAAGAAATTGTACACAGTCAAATCTCGGTTCTGTAACAAAAAGCAAAATCACGACGTATATACCCGTCGCGTTCAAATCGTGACGGGATAGATCGTCACCTTTTCGGTAGGGAATCGATTGCCGGATCGATTATGCCATGAGAATCGCGAGATAGTTTTAAAAACTGAATATAAAAATAACAGAAATCTATGGACGGGAAATAAATCAAGTCGCGACGGCCTATGCTGTTGCGTTCATGACAGGTTCTAAAACCTTGCAGCACACAGTTTCATGAACTCTGGTTGACCAGTTAGACATCAAAACATGAGGACTATCTGTCACCTTTTACTGAATCGCGACGTACCTGTACTTGCGTTCATGTACTGATCGCGACGTCTGGAGTCATCGCGTTCATGGATCTTACCCAAAACCAGAAAAATGTGACACCCTTCATGTAGACTTATAACTTGAAACCATGATCTTTAGACAAACCCTTAACATGGAAACGACGACACACTAGTAGAAGAAAACTACTATTTTGGGTTTGCCCAATTCGGCTCGGTTGCGTAAACACATGAAGAACACAAAAAGTCCTAACCTTACGCGACTCATGGAAAACACTTAATATGACTCACATACTCCATGAAAATTGGGGAAAGTACTTGCAAATGAAACAAAACTCGATGCTCTATCCATTGGTATGTGCAACTCTTATGTTCAGCCGAGATCACCTACCTTTGTGTATCTCTAGACAAGTCGATGTACAAGTTGCACAGAGGATGGATGGGATTCTCCTCCTATGGTGCCTAGCTCGTTCTCCAACGACCCCAACACAATGGTAAACCTTTCCTAAGAGTCTCTTCACGATTATTTATAGATCTAGGGTTTGTTCAAGTCCTAATGTGCTTAGGAATTGGGGGTTGCGGTTTTTTCTTGGGTAGCTTCCATACTTTGGGGTTTCTCCTCCCAATTGAAGTAGGAATACTATTAGGAAGATTCCTAGCATGGCTAGGTACGAATTGGATTGCCATCCATGGCTAATCACCCATGTTTTAACCCTAATTTGTCCTTTCCTAATTTCTGCATATTTATGGTCACGAATTTTGGGGTTTATTGCTATTGGATTTTGATCTTTGGCCCATTTAGAGTTGTAGTGGCACAATATGATTTAAATAGCTGATTTCACACTTTGAGAGTTTAGTCATGTCATTTATTTTATTTTGGTCACCATTTTATTTATTTGCTATTTTCCTACATTTTAAATCATTAGTTTTCTGGGGGGTTACATCCTCCCCCACTTAAGAAAATTTGGTCCCCAAATTTATACATAATGGTATAGGATCATACCTGAGAATAGTTCTGGGTGATTTTTCTTCATTCTTTCCTCTGTTTCCCAAGTAGCATTGGTAACTCCATCACGACTCTACTAGACCTTCACCATAGGTATGGTACGATTCTTGAGTCGTTGTACTTTCCGATCCAATAGCTTGATCAGTTTCTCTTCATAAGTCAGGTCTTCCCGAATCTCCAAGTCCTCATGGCTAATTACATGGTCGGCATTGAATAGATATTTCTCAACATGGATATGTGGAAGACGTTGTGTACATTAGCTAGTTGCGGCGGTAGTGCAAGTCTGTAAGCCACCTGACCAACCCTTTCAAGAATTTCAAAAGGGCCGATAAACCTGAGACTCAACTTTCCCTTGATCCCAAATCTTTGAATTCCCCTTGAAGGTGAGACCTTCAAGAAAACATGGTCGCCAACTTAGAATTCCAGCTCCCTTCTCCTCTTGTCTGCATAACTTTTCTGCCTTGATTGTGATATCTTCAGATGTTCCCTGACAATTTGTACCTTTCTGACAGTCGCTTCAATTAAGTCGGGTCCAACCCATTGGTTTTCTCCAACCTCCTCCCAACAAAGAGGTGATCTACAACTCCTGCCATATAAGGCTTCGAACGGTGCCATTTTGATGCTTGCCTGGTAGCTATTGTTATATGCAAACTCCATTAGGTACAAGTGGTCATCCTAGCATCCCCTAAAATCGAGCACAAGGGCACGAAGCATGTAAGGCCCCCGAACTTTGTTCTTTTATTCGAACATTGTCATGATGCGCATATTTGATTTTCTGTATTCTATCATTATTTATTTACTTATGTACCAATGTATATATATATACATGTTTATTTATGTACATATTGTCTTATTTAAGTTGTACATATTGTATTTAAATAATATGGTGTATAATGTATGTAATTATTATGTGTATGCATGTTTATTGATTTTTCTGTGTTCTGGCCGAAATGCCAGTTAACGTCAATATCCCTTGACATTGAGGGCAGGTTGACGGAAACCAGTATGTCTTTGACTCAAAGTCGGCGTCCAGATCGATGGACGTTTATTTCCTATTAACGGCAGCGAAGTGGTCGTTTACTTCTCCATTTTTGCTACGATTCTAGATCTGGAAACGGCTGCGTTTCTTGCGTTTTGGATTAGGAAACTACACTCCAACAATAGGAAACATAATCAACGTGTACCCCAACCCACTTAGCTCTATAAAATCACCTAGTCTCGGCCGAGTTAAGTCTTTTCACCCAAAGGAGAACCTAGGGTTTTGGGGTGAGAAGAACTTATTCTTGTGCAAGCTTGATCTGGCATGAGAGGAGTTCTTCTGGCGATCTACATCGACTAGAAGGAGCTCTTGGCATTGAGGAAGCTTCCCTGACTCCGGAGACTCCCCTGTGAAGGCGTGAAGACCGGATCTGGGAGGAGATTGTGTCTCTTTTTGGCTTGGCCGAGGAGAGCTTCAACGACTAAATTAAACCATTCGACATTTTTTCAAAGGCAAGGAATCGAGGGATTTCATCCATGCACATGTCCTTTAGGTCCTAGGATTTTTATGGATTTTTCTTTGTGTCTTGGAACCCCCAATTTGTCAAGTTATGTGCGGTCTGTCTGCACTTTCTGCAGACAGGAACTTGATGGCAAGCTTGCTGCCATCAAGATCTTCATTTAGCGGCAACATCGTGTGTCGTTAACCCCGGTTGGCGGCAAGCCCTTTGCCGTCAAGTTCTTCAGGTTTTTTCAGGAATGTGGATTTGATCTATGCACTGTGATTTCCGGACTTATGGTTGTTTGTGCATGTTGTGTAATTTATGTCTGGTCAAGTACAGTCAGTAGGTCATGTCATGAGGATATGTCGAATTTTTGTACAAAGTTTTATTTATTAAAATTTATGTAATTGGACAATGAGCAAGATCTGTCATGATAAATTCTGAATAAATAGATCCGTTGTATATTAGGGTTTCAAAATTTTTCCATGTTCTAATGATGACTGTTTTCAGATTTCAGAACTTTAGAACCGACTGTGTTGCTGTGAATCATGCTTAAATGAAATTTTGATAAATCTGCATGAAATCTATTTTAATTGTTAAAATTTATTGTACTATTTCGAAAAAATCTAAAAATTTAGGTATGTGATATATAACATGTGTGAAGCCTGTGATAAAAAGTTTATGTTGATTTGACAACAGTAGGTACTGTCATTGATTTAACAAGGGCAATGGACCATGATGAGCATATTTAAGTATAATCATGTGGAATTTAGTGATTAGCAGCATGATTAGGACTTTGTTATGAGTTAATTATCACTGTGAACAGTAACATCATGTTTTGTAAACTGAAACATGTGTAATTATTTAAAAGTGTGTGTAAGTGTGTTAAATAGTGCATGTGAATAATGTAAGTGAATGTGATAAAGTGATAATGTGTAATTGTGCCGATATTAACACTGCTACCATAGAGGGCTATGGAGCCGTACTGTAGTAAAGTCCCCATGGGAAGGCTCAATGTGTTGTGATATCCTATGGGCATTAGGATGAAATCCTGGAGGGGACAAGTACCACTGGTTAGGGTGGAGGGCTTCTCCCGGTTCTGCGCAGTTAACCAAGGTTCGTCACTGTGTTGCCTAGGTGACGGGTATGGTATGTGATGTGTGTCCTTCTTATGGTGGTTTGGACTATGTGTCACGGCAATTAAGTGTAAAAAGTGTGAATATGTGAATTGTGCAAATATGAAATATGAGCATGTGATAGCGAAATGTGAATGTGTTAGCATGTGAAAAGATGTGAATTTGTAAAAATGTGATTTATTTATATTAAAACAGCAAGCTAAACATGTGAATAAGTGTTATCATAGTATGTGAAAATGATTAGATAACATGTTAGGTGTGTTATTTACTGTGCATATTTCCATATTCTAAAATATTAGAATTGTGCAATGATATGAATAGAATTTAAACTATGAATCATGTTACATGTTATGTGTAGAAAGCTTGTGTAGGCTATTTATGGTTATTGTAAATTGTTATAAGCATGTACCATGTATTCTTCCTTATTGTTAAAAGATATCATGTGTGTGTGATATGTGTAAGGGTGTATCTTTGGATTGCTTGCTGGGTCTTTTAGAAGACTGATACTTGCTTTGGTGTACAGGTGAGGCAGGTGTCCCCGTTCTTGAGGAGGACGTAGGGAGGAGCGACTTCGAGCGAGAGGAGTAGCTACTTTATGAAGTGTTGCGTAGTTGTACTTTCCTTTCATTAGTATGTAAACAATGCAATTGTATATGTCATATGGATAATGTATTTCATTCGGGCATGTAATAATGTGGACATTATTAATTCTCTTATTGCTATATAGACTATGGATTATGTGATGATGATGGAATGAATGAGGATATTTATTTATTTCCATTGTTCTTTTTTGATATTTATGTACATCTCAATCTATTGTTTAGTGTTTACCGATGTGGATTGATATAATCGTACCGGTATAAGGAGGGTCGTTATAAAGCATGTCCTCCACAATTTGTTTGGTTCTTTCGGTTTGTCCATCCGTCTAAGGATGAAAGGCAGTGCTAAAATTCAGTTTGGTGCCCATTGCTGCTTGTAAACCCTTCCAGAAGTGTGAAGTGAATTTAGGGTCCCGATCAGATATTATAGTAGATGGAACCCCATGCAATCTAACTACTTCTTTAACATAAAGTGCAGCTAACACATCTACTGACCATGTGCTCTTAATCGGCCAGAAATGAGCTGACTTAGTCAATCGATCTACTATCACCCAAATCGCATCCATACCACCTCTAGTCTTGGGCAATCCCATGATAAAGTCCATTCTGATGCTATCCCACTTCCATTCTGGGACTTCTAATGGTAGCAATCCATCGGCCGTTCAGAAATGCTCAGCCTTGACTTTCATGCATGTTAAACAATATGCCACATGGTCGGCCACATCCCTCTTCATATTCGGCCACCAATAAGACATTTTCAAGTCTTGGTACATCTTTGTTGACCCAGGATGAATTGTGTACTTTGACTGATGTGCTTCATTTAACAGCTTCTTCTTGAGTTCCCCACGATCAGGGACACATGTTCTGCCTCGAAATAGTAATCTCCCATCAGGTGCCAAATAAAAATCTGGTCTTTGTTCTAGCTTTTCTCTAATCTCAACTAAGAAGGGATCCTTTCCTTGTTTATCCTTGATTTCAGTTAGTAGATCAGACTATATTTGGATACTAGAAATCATCACTTGTTTCTCCTTATTTCCCATGTCTAAATTCAGACTTGCAAATTGTTCAAGTAACTTCCATTCGCCCAGCATCATACTAGCTAGCATAGCTCCTGGTTGTCTACTTAGAGCGTCTGCCACCACATTGGCTTTTCCTGGGTGATACTGAATGAAAAAGTCAAAGTCTTTGAGGTATTCTAACCACCTTTTTGTCTCATGTTAAGTTCCTTCTGTAAGAATAAGTATTTCAAACTCTTGTGGTCATAAAAGACTTTAAATTGTTCCCCATAAATGTAGTGCCTCCATATTTTTAAGGCGAACACTACGGCTGCTAACTCCAGGTCATGTACAGGGTAATTTACTTCGTGGGTCTTCAATTGTCTTGAGGCATATGCTATTACCCTTCCTTGTTGCATTAAGACACATCCTAGACTTGTTCCAGAAGCATCTAAATAGATTTCAAATCCTCCCTCTTCAGTGGGTAAGGCGAGGATAGGAGCAGTAGTCAGACACTTCTTCAAGCTATTAAAGCTCTCTTCACATTTATCGGTCCACACAAATGGATTTTCCTTCAGGGTCAACTTGGTTAATGGCACTGCGATCTTTGAGAAATCCTTTATGAATCTTCCATAATACCCTACTAATCTCAGAAAGCTTCTTATCTTCGTGACACTTTTTGGTCTTTCCCATTTCAATATAGCCTCCACTTTTGATGGAACCACCGTGATACTATCTCTGTTACCACATTCCCCAAAAAGGATACCACTTCCAGCCAGAATTCACATTTACTCAGCTTGGCCTACAGTTTATTCTCCCTCAGAATTTGCATTGCAATCCTCAAATGTTCCTCCTACTCTTCCTTTGTTTTGGAATAGATCAGTATGTCATCAATGAATACTACCACAAATTTATCGAGGTAGGGGTGATAGATACTATTCATCAGCTGCATGAAAATTTCAGGAGCATTTGTTAGTCCAAAAGGCATAACAATGAATTCATAATGCCCGTACTTGCTTCGGAAGGCTATCTTGTGTATATCTTCTCCTTTAATCCTCAATTGATGATAGTCGGATCTGAGATCTATCTTAGAGAAATATTTAGCTCCAGACAATTGATCAAATAATTCTTCAATCCTTGGCAGGGGATATTTGTTCTTGATTGTTAACTGGTGTTGGGTTGAGTGTGTTTTGGAATTTCCTAAAGTTGTATTTTAATGATGACCAATGAGCATCACTCATACTTTGATTTTGATGATGACATATTGTGATTTTGATGATGATATGTTGAACATGTTATACATTTTATACATATCACAATAATGCTTAAACAACATGTTTTTGATATTTAATATCTCATATTTTAATGATAATATCTTGTACTAATGATTTATGTGTTAAATTTGCAGGTGTATACAGATCTTGTCATTGATAGTGTCGACACACCCATTGATGGTGTCGACACTGGGTCAGAGTCCCTGAAGCTTTTTCATGAAGACAGGGTCAAGTGTGTCGACACAGTCCCTGGTAGTGTCGACACTAGACCCAGTCTCCAGAAGACCCAGTTGCCTGACTGGGATAGTGTGTCGACACAGCCAGTGGCAGTGTCAACACTAGACCCATCTCCCAGAAGATCTTTTTGCGCCAATGGGACAATGTGTCGACACACTCAGTGGTAGTGTCGACACACTCCGGCTGAATTTTCATCTTAAGATCCATCTGGACACATGGCCTCCTAGGGATCAATGGGATTGGTCTTGGATCATGTGCCCACGTACCCTAAGGCTCCTTATGGACATATGGGGCTATAAATACCCATGTGTTTGGTACTCCAAAGCCATTCCACGCAAGACAAGTCCTAGAGCATTCTGGAAGAAGGGAAGAAGAGCGAGAAAAAGGCATCTGCATCTAGAGGAGCAGAGCAGCGCTGCCAAGGGAAGAAGAAGGAGAAGAAGAGAAGGAGCTCGTGATTGCAGCAGTGCTGGTCCAGAAGGAGATCCAGCTGAGTCTGTATTTGGTCAGAGTGTTAAATTCTCTAGGGAATCTGTGTATGTGTTCTACACAGATCTCCCAATTCTATTTGTCTCTACCATTTCTATTGTACTGAGATAGATCGTGCTAGAGGATCTATACTCTAAGTGTGCTTGTTCTAGCAGAACTTGGATCTATTGTGGTCCAGAGATTTGAGTACTTTGTACTCTATTTTGGAGCCCTAGTGCTCTAGTTTGGAGTCGTTGTGCTCTGGTGCTTGAGCCGTGGTGCTCAAAGGCTTGTGAATTTGTTGAATTCACAAGTGGTCTGTGGAGTAGGTTGTCGTGCCTATCTCCTGGGTTTCTTTGAGTGGTTGCACTCAAAGAGGTCAGAGTCGTCGTGCTCTAGTTTGTACTGCACTTGTGCTAGTGGTTCCTCCTTTGTGAGGAGGTGGACGTAGGAGACACAAGTAGTGTTCTCCGAACCACCTTAAAAATCTTCAGTGCACTGTGGCTTGTTGTTCTTATTCACTATCTTCACACACCACACTTGGATCTGATCGAATTGTGTGTTTTACTTATTTTAATTCCGCTGCTATACACACAATTTCTTAGTTTATTTGCCAAAGTCACCTATCTGATCCCCAACAACTGGTATCAGAGCGGGTCAGAGTCAATTCTATACTCTGAGGTGCTTTGGTGAATTTTCTGTATTTCAGATTTTGATCACTTGCTCAAATTGCTGTGTGTTTTGGTATGATTGTCTTTATCATGGACTCTAGAGGTTTTGTTGCTGAAGGTCATTCAATCAATAGGCCTCCATTTTTTGATGTTACTGACTATCCTTACTGGAAGAATAGGATGATGGTTTTTCTTAGAGCACAAAACTATGAAGTATGGAGAATTGTTGACAAAGGACCAATTGAAGTCACTGGAGATGAAGATCAATGGACCAGGGAGCAGATCAGAAGGGTCACCCTGAACTACAGTGCCATGAACATGCTGCAATGTGCCATCCATCCAAAGGGGTATTCCAGAATCTCTATGTGTAAGTCTGCCAAGGAGATGTGGGATAAATTAGAATTGCTTTATGAGGGCACATCTCAGGTCAGGGAGACTAAGGCTAACATGTTAGTTTCTGATTATGATTGTTTATCATGAAATCTGATGAAACTATATCTGAGATGTTTCTAGGTTCATGGTTATCATCAATGGTCTTCGATCTTTGGGTAAGGAATACTCAAATGAAGAATTGGTAAGAAAAATCTTGCGCTCATTATCTCCTGTATGGCACACTAAAGCAACTGTCATTGAAGATTCAAAGGATTTATCCAAAATCACATTGGATGAACTCATTGGATCATTAATGACATATGAGTTAAATCTTAAGAGATCAGAAGAACACATGCTAAAAACAAAACCATTGCTCTTAAGCTTCATCAAGTAATAAAGGAAAATCTAAAGAAAATTCTGAATCTGAGAAATCTGAATCTGATAATGATAATCTTGCTTTCATCACTAGACAATTTAAGGCATTTCTGAAATCAAACAAGAAGAATTTTGGTAATAAGCAAAATGCCATGTCTAGTAAAAAGAAACACTTCTCCCATGTTGATCATAAGAAAACTGATGAAGTTCCTGTGTGTTACAGGTGCAATAAATCTGGACATATGAAGGCTGATTGTCCAGAGGCTAAAAAGGACAAGTACAAAACCCACAAGAAGGAGTTTCACAAAAAGAAGAACAAGGCCATGGTTGCTACATGGTCAGATGATGAAAGCTCAGACTGCAATGAAGAATCCTCAATTTCAGATGAAAATGAAGTTTGCTTCATGGTTGGAAGCAACGAAGAACAGGTAGATATATCCTTTGAACTATTTACCATTGAAGATTGGCAAGAAGCATATGGTAATTTAGTTGAAAATCTTTCTGATGTTAGAAAAGAAAATAAATACTTGAAAAGAAAAATTGAAAGCATTCTTCATGATACTTCATCATCTGTAAAGATTTTTGAATTGGAAGCTCAAATTTCAGACCAAATCAAAGAAAATGATGAACTGTTGATTTTTTTTGATGATCTGAAATTGAAAATTCAAAAATTGAACAAAGAACTCATCAATTCTGTTAAGAAATTTGAAGAAAAAGAAAAGGAAAATCATGAAAATCAAATTGAAAAACTCAATCTTTGCATTAAAGAAAAAGAAGATATCATCAAGAACTTCACTCAAGGGAAAGACAATCTGAATGCTCTACTTGGAGTTAAGATGAATTCAAACAAGTTTGGCTTAGGTTTTGAACCACAAAATTTAAAGAAAACTGAATCATCTTCAAAGAAAATCATTAAAAATTTCTTTAATAAAATTTGTCAAGGCAAGCTCATCTGAAAACAAAGGAAAAATACAAAAACAAAAAGAACCTGAGAGGTCAACACATACCCTACCTAGGTCGACACACACTATGCACAGGTCGACCTATCCCAGTCAGAGGTTGACCTACCCTTCTTATAAAAATCACAAAAACTTCAAACCAATCAATAATCATCTTTCTCATGGAAATTGGAATGTTTTCTCATCTTATAATTCAAGGTGGAATAAGTCTTGGAACCAAAGGTACAATGGTAACCAATGGTTCAATCCTTATTTCTATCATTCATCTTTTCCTGCATATCAACAGCAATACATGCCAAGTTTTTCACAGTGGAACAAATCAACTAAGAGGTATAATATTCAGAAAATTGAAAAATAAAAAGTTGAATCTTTTGTTTCAAAAAACACTGTGAAGAAAAATACACAAATTTGGGTTAGAAAGGATTTGTTATCTCTTCTCACTCAGGATGTTGGTACCAATCTCATGTGGGTACCAAAAACTTTTCTTGTCTAATTTGTTATGTGCAGGAAAGTCATGCATCCAATTCCAACAACATTGGATTCTTGACAGTAGATGCTCACGGCACATGACAGGAGACAGAAATAAATTTTCATGCTTGATTGAAAAGGAAGGTGGATCAGTCACCTTTGGAGGTAAAAATAAAGGAAAAATAATTGGCAAAGGAAAAATTGGTAAGTCTTGCATTATCTTAAGTGATGATGTTTGTTTAGTTGAGGGTTTGAATTACAACTTGCTTAGCATTAGTCAATTGTGTGACAATGGTCACAAGATTCTTTTTGAACATGATTCATGCAAAATAATTGACTCCTCTTCTGAGAAAATTAAATTGATTGGAAAAAGAGAAATAATGTCTACACGATTGATTTGTGTGATAATTCCTCTTTAAATGTTTGCTTGATTGCAAATAAAAATGACACTGCTTGGTTGTGGCACAAAAGGTTGGGTCATGCAAGTTTCACAACCATTAGTAAACTCATAAGAATGAATCTTGTAAAAGGTCTTCCTGAATCTTTCTCAGTCATTGACAATCCTGTTTGTGGGATATGTGCTCAAGGAAAACAAACAATAAAATCTTTTAAAGTGTTCAATGAAGTACTTACATCTAAACCACTTGAGTTGCTTCATATGGATCTTTTTGGTCCAACCAGAACTCAATGTCTCAGTGGTAATAGATATGGCTTTGTGATCATTGATGACTTTACAAGATATACTTGGGTCCTATTCTTATCCCATAAAAGTGATGCATATTCAGAATTAGGAGATTTTACAATTCTGCCTTAGTGGGTTTATCTTTTAAACTGAATTCTATTTTGACAGATCATGGGGGTGAATTTGAAAATAAATCATTTTCTGATCTCTGTACTGAACTGAAAATTCTCCATAAGTTTTCTTCCCCTAGAACTCCAGAACAAAATGGAGTTGTCGAAAGAAAAAATAGAACTCTTGTGGAAATGGCCAGAACTATGCTCATTGAAAGTAAACTGTTTAAATCTTTTTGGGCAGAAGATGTAAATACAACTAATTTCATTTTGAATAGAGTATTAGTAAGACCAAAGATCAGAAAAACCCCTTATGAGATGTTCAAGAATAAAAAGCCAAGTGTGTCATATTTCAAAATTTTTGGTTGCAAATGTTTTGTTAACAATAACAACAAAGAAAATCTTGATAAATTTGATGCAAAAAGTTTTGAATCAATCTTCTTAGGTTATTCTGAAATTCAAGAGCTTACAAAGTTTATATTTTGAAAAATAAAACTGTGGAAGAATCTTCACGTCATTTTTGATGAAAACTTCCAAAAGATTGACATTCCTACTTCATGCAGAACTCCATTATGTGAGGATGAGGATGATATTCTTGAACATCCATCTACAAATCTTGAAGAGCAAGAAGTACCAAATGCACATGAGGTTCTTGAATTGCCAACTTCAAGCGATTCAGGTAATCATGTTCCTGAAAATCATGCAAACCCTGAGGTAATTTCTGAACCCAGATTTTTAAGAGATCATCCACTTGAAAGCATTGTTGGTAATTTACAAGATGGAATAAGAACCAGATCATCTTTTCATTCTGTCATAGTTGAAGATTCTTTGGCACTACTTTCCCAAATTGAACCCAAAAATGTTGATGAAGCTTTATCATATGAAAACTGGATAAATGTTATGCATGAAGAGCTTCATCAATTTGAAAGAAATCAAGTTTGGGATTTAGTACCAATACCTTCAGATTTAACTTCTGTCATTAGAACTAGATGGATTTTCATAAATAAATTAAATGAATCTGGTCAAATTGTTAGAAATAAAGCTAGACTTGTTGCTCAAGGGTATAACCAAGAACTTGGTATTGATTTTGAAGAGTCTTATGCCCCTGTAGCAAGACTTGAAGCTGTTCGAATATTCCTTGCATTTGCTGCTTCTTTGAAATTCAAAGTATTTCAAATGGATGTCAAGAGTGCATTTTTAAATGGATACATAAAAGAAAATGTTTTTGTCAAACAACCCCCTGGTTTTGAAAATGAAAAATTTCTCAATCATGTTTTTAAACTTAATAAGGCTCTTTATGGTCTTAAACAAGCTCTAAGAGCTTGGTATGACCGGTTGAGCTCCTTTCTTGTAAATAAAGGTTACATAAGAGGAAACATTGATCAAACCTTGTTTACAAAAACTGCAAAAAATCATTTCATTGTTGTTCAAGTTTATGTTGATGATATCATTTTTGGATCAACAGGCAATACTTTGTGCAATGAGTTTGCCCATCTTATGCAATCTGAATTTGAAATGAGTCTCATGGGTGAACTTACATTCTTTTTAGGTCTGCAAGTATATCAAACTGCTCAAGGAATTTTTTTGAGTCAAACAAAATATGTCAAGGAGTTGCTCAAGAGGTTTGACTTCCAAAGCATCAAGCCATCCAACACACCAATAGCCACAAGTGTAAGACTTGAGAGTGATGCTTCTGGTAAGCCTGTTAATGCTACACTTTACAGAGGTATGATTGGATCTCTTCTTTATTTAACTACCTCTAGGCCAGATATTCAATTTAGTGTCTGCATGTGTGCAAGATTTCAAGCAAATCCTAAAGATAGTCACATGTCTGCTGTTAAAAGAATTTTCAAATATCTTCTTTCTTCATGTGATTTGGGTCTTTGGTATCCTGTTGGATGTAAATTGGACTTGATTGCATATAGTGATGCTGATTATGCTGGGTGCAAACTTGATAGAAAAAGCACTAGTGGGTTGTGTTTATATCTAGGAGGGTGTCTTATTTCTTGGGCTTCCAAACAGCAACATTCTGTAGCTCTTTCAACTGCAGAAGCTGAGTATGTTACTGTTGGTAGCTGTGGTACCCAAGTCATTTGGGTCAAACATCAACTTCTAGATTATAATCACACATTAGGTTGCATTCTTATTCTTTGTGACAACACAAGTGCTATAAATCTGTCCAAAAATCCTATTCAGCATTCTCGCACAAAACACATTGACATTCGACATCATTTACTTCGAGATGAAGTCTCAAAGAATTCCTTTGAACTCCACTTCATTGACACAGAAAAACAAATTGCAGATATTTTCACTAAGCCTCTTGCAGAACCTAGATTCACTTCTCTTAGAAGGGAACTTGGTTTATGCAAGTTTTCACATGTCTGAAATCTTCATCTCATTTCTTTGTGCAAATAAAAGTCATTCTCTCTTGCAAATAAATTCCTACTTCTGAGTTGCATTGAAATTCTTGGTATATCAAATAGTGATTTGAAGAAAGGCAAGTTAGGCTTGTCTGGACACTTTCACTATGCGTGAGTATATGTCTCCGCCAAGTATCAAGATTCCTTTATGCAATTGTTGAGGGGGAGTATTTGTTGAGGGGGAGTCATTGTCTATTCTTCACTAATTTCTCTTGACAATTGTTGTCTTTACTGAGCCCCAATCATCAGAATTTTTGAGTCATTGTGCTATTTTCTTATGAGAGAATTAAGACATTGAAACTAAACTCATTGTGCATTTAGTTTAATTTTAAAGATTCATTATCATTTCAAGGTTAAGCAATTTTAATACTGAATGTTTCTAAAATTATTTACAAAACACTATTATAGGCACATGAGTGGCTTTAATATTTCACATGTGTATGTTTAAGCTTTATTTTTACCACATGTTAAGAATAATTTTTCTAAATTCGTAGTCATGACTTGTCTAGTCAAAGCAAACATATTCCTGCAAAACATCAAAAGAAAATGATCAAAATGATCAACAATCTGGAAAGATACAAACAGAGCAATGCAAATTCTTGAACCACTAAGTAACCGGGCCATTTCACCTAAAAAGTGATTTGTTTCACGTCAAAAAGTGGAAATCAAAGTTTTCAACTCTGTAAAAGATAATGAAAGTTAAACCACTAAGTAATCAGGAGATCTTGCATCTAATCAATGTGATCTTTTGCACTTAAAAGTGAGATTTAACTGATTTATTCTTGTATTCTTTCCCAGTTAAAAATGAAAGAAAATCAAAGTGACAGGATGGAAAAACTTAAGACCTTCATAAAGTTCATGTATACTGAGTTTAGGCCTATTATTTTACATTGTGTTAAACTTAAAGCTCCTAACATCCTTGTTAAATATTTCTGCTCATTCATATAGGTCACCTTTCTTCACATTTGCATCATTATTTTAACTACATTCAGATCATTATATTTTGCTATACCTTGTGTTGAGTGTGTCTTTGTGATTAAACTTTGCTGCACAATAACAAAAACACAATAATTTCTCTCATATGTAAATATCACTTTGCCTCATTTATTTTGATCATTTCTGACCATTCATTTCCTACATTTCATTTCTTGATCTCTTACAATCTTAGTTTCTCTCTCTTATCTATCTTTTTGATGCTGTCAAAAAGGGGCAGAAAGTTCCTTAAAGGAGGAGAAAGTAAAAGTTTCTAGAGGGAGAAAGTTCTTTATGGGGAGTAAGTTCAAAGGGTGTATATGGTCAAGGGGAGTTGTTGCAGTTAAGGAAGTCAGGTTATTGGGAGATTGTGCATATGTTTTGTCATCATCAAAAAGGGGGAGATTGTTGGGTTGAATGTGTTTTGGAATTTCCTAAAGTTGTATTTTAATGATGACCAATGAACATCACTCATACTTTGATTTTGATGATGACATATTGTGATTTTGATGATGATATGTTGAACATGTTATACATTTTATACATATCACAATAATGCTTAAAAAATATTTTTTTGATGTTTAATATCTCATATTTTAATGATAATATCTTGTACTAATGATTTATGTGTTAAATTTGCAGGTGTATACAGATCTTGTCATTGATAGTGTCGACACACCCATTGATGGTGTCGACACTGGGTCAGAGTCCCTGAAGCTTTTTCATGAAGACAGGGTCAAGTGTGTCGACACAGTCCCTGGTAGTGTCGACACTAGACCCAGTCTCCAGAAGACCCAGTTGCCTGACTGGGACAGTGTGTCGACACAGCCAGTGGCAGTGTCGACACTAGACCCATCTCCCAGAAGATCTTTTTGCGCCAATGGGATAGTGTGTCGACACACTCGGTGGTAGTGTCGACACACTCCGGCTGAATTGTCATCTTAAGATCCATCTGGACACGTGGCCTCCTAGGGATCAATGGGATTGGTCTTGGATCATGTGCCCACGTACCCTAAGGCTCCTTATGGACATATGGGGCTATAAATACCCATGTGTTTGGTACTCCAAAGCCATTCCACGTAAGACAAGTCCCAGAGCATTCTGGAAGAAGGGAAGAAGAGCAGAAAAAAGGCATCTGCATCCAGAGGAGCAGAGCAACGCCTCCAAGGGAAGAAGAAGGAGAAGAAGAGAAGGAGCTCGTGATTGCAGCAGTGCTGGTCCAGAAGGAGATCCAGTCGAGTCTGTATTTGGTTAGAGTGTTAAATTCTCTAGGGAATCTGTGTATGTGTTCTACACAGATCTCCCAATTCTATTTGTCTCTACCATTTCTATTGTACTGAGATAGATCGTGCTAGAGGATCTATACTCTAAGTGTGCTTGTTCTAGCAGAACTTGGATCTATTGTGGTCCAGAGATTTGAGTACTTTGTACTCTGTTTTGGAGCCCTAGTGCTCTGGTTTGGAGCCGTTGTGCTCTGGTGCTTGAGCTGTGGTGCTCAAGGGCTTGTGATTTGCTGAATTCACAAGTGGTCTGTGGAGTAGGTTGTCGTGCCTATCTCCTGGGTTTCTTTGAGTTGTTGCACTCAAAGAGGTCAGAGTCTTCGTGCTCTAGTTTGTACTGCACTTGTGCTAGTGGTTCGTCCGTTGTGAGGAGGTGGACGTAGGAGACACAAGTTGTGTTCTCCGAACCACCTTAAAAATCTTCAGTGCACTGTGGTTTGTTGTTCTTATTCACTATCTTCACACACCACACTTGGATCTGATCGAATTGTGTGTTTTACTTATTTTAATTCCGCTGCTATACACACAATTTCTTAGTTCATTTGCCAAAGTTACCTATCCGATCCCCAACAACTGGTTCAGTTGCCTGTAGTCTATACACAACCTCATCGACCCATCCTTCTTCTTGACAAAGAGAACAGGTGCTCTCCATGGTGATGTGCTTGGTCGAATAAACCCTTTCTCCAGTAGTTACATTAGTTGCTCCTTTAATTTCTTCAGTTCCGCGGGGGACATTCTATAAGGTTCCCTAGATACTAGTGCTGCTCCAGGGATAAATTCAATGGTAAAATCAACCTCTCGCTCAGGAGGGATTCCTGGAAAGTCTTCTGGAAATACATCAGCACACTCGCTGACAATATGAATGTCCTCAATTTTGACTTCCTTCTTTATGGTGATAACAGCAGCTAGAAAGGCTATACAACCTTTCCTCATCATCCTCTTGGCTTGTAGTGCAAAAATGAGGGACAGTTTCCTGCGGTTTCTATCTCCCGAGAACACTAATTTTGGATGTTGACTAAATGTTACCCAACTTTTCTTACAGTTGACACTAGCCCCATGTTCAGACAACCAATCTGCTCCTAGTATCACATCATAACTCTCAATGTCCATGCATATTAAATTTGCAGGTAGATTTTGAGTTTCAATCAACACTTCACTAGATGGAAAGGGGTTTCTAAGTTTGGTGCCCGGACCAATAGGGGTTGACACAACTATCCCAGATTTCATTGGAACGGGTTTTATAGATAAAGTATTAGCAAAGGTTTGGGATATGAAAAAATGGGTAGCTCTCGTATCAAATAGAACAAATGTAGAACGGGACTCATCTGGTCAGAAAATAAATGCAAGTAAAAGAAGCTTCATTTTATCGTCTAAGGCTCCTCCATCTTTATCCAGGAAGATAGCTAACCTCACTGGTTTCAAGCAGCAGCTAGGTGCCACTAGGTATCTTGGTGTTCCTCTTAGGCCCGGGAGAACCAGAATTGATGACTATAAGATTCTTATAGATAAGATCAACCTTAAGATGAACAATTGGAAATCAAAGTTTCTGTCTCAGGCTGGTAGGATGACCCTCATTAACTCTGTTCTAAACTCTATCCCCATCTACATGGCTTCAACTACTTCTATTCCTAAGACAGTCATCAATTACATTGAGAAGGCATGTGCAAATTTTTTCTGGAGTGGCACTGATGGTATTCATAGGAAACACTGGGTTTCTTGGGATATTATTCATCAACCGATTTCTGAAGGTGGTCTTCATATTAAGAGTTTATGGCACACTCAACTTGCTTTGTCTATAAAGCAAATTTGGAATATCTTCTATGGTTCTTCTTTATGGGCGAGATATGCCAGATTGAGATTCATGGGTGCCTGTGGTATTCTCTTCAAAAAAGGTACTCCTCATGGTATGCCTAGAGTAGTCTTCAATATTGCTCATCAAAATGTTGTCAAGAACTCTAGGTGGATTGTGGGTGATGGCAGGAATGTTGATTTTCTGAATGACATTTGGCTCGGACAATCTTGTCTTAAGGATCTCCTGACTGGCCCTTACAATGAGCCTACCCCACGGTTCGTGAGGTCATCCAAACTAGTGATCATCCTATCTGTAGCCTCCTTCCATGCCCCAGCTTTCTTGCAGATATTAACCTCAACAACCAGGCAGACCACTGTGTATGGACGGCTTCCCATGATGGTTATTTCACCATGTCGTCTGCCTATAGATTGATGGCTTTGCATGGTGTTAAGAGAGAGAGCCTGGAGCGATTGTGGCATCCACATTTCTACAAGCGGGCTGCTATTTTTTGTTGGAGACTGCTATATAGAGCACTTCCGGTGGACTCACGTATTTCTGAGTTTGTGGTCGCCATTGTGTCTAGATGTTCTTGCTGCAGCATGCCTTCTTATGAAGACCTTAACCATTTATTCATTTCTAGTGAGCTGGCTACCAAACGTTGGCAGTGGGTTATGCCTATTATTAATCTCCATCTGACATCTCATGATAATATCACGAATCGGTTTTGGCATATTCTTGGTCACTGCAGGCCTGCTACTCCTCATGGCTTCATTTGTCTATACGCCACAATGCTTATCTTGTGGGAAATTTGGAGATTTAGATGCTTAATGAGGTTTGAGGGTAAGAGGTACTCTCTCGGAAAAATTATCCATAACATCCGGTTTATGATTTCCAGTGCAATTGACACCCTTGTTTTCAAAAGCAACTCTTCTGATCAGCAAATTAAGAGTCTTCATTCCCTTGGTTTCTACCCCAAGATCAAAGGCTTTTCTTATAGTTTCATCATATGGTTGCCACCTATCAAGGAGGGTCTAGTCTTGAATGTGGATGGTGCAAGTAAGGGGAACCCAGGGATATGTGGAGGAGGAGGATGCATCAGAGATAGTAGTGGGAGGTTTCTTTTTGCCTTTGCCAATTTCTATGGAGTTGGCTCTAGTTTGGTGGCTGAGGTCCGAGCTTTGTGTGATGGCATTAGGCTGGCTGCTGACCATGGTTTTATCCTTAGTGAAATTAGATCGTATTCTGCAACTCTTGTCTCTTCAATTCACAGCAATAAACCGCCTTCTTGGGAGTGCATGCATTGGTGGCGAGAAGCTCAGACTCATCTTCAACAGTTGAATGTTCTTTTTATTCATACTTATAGACAAGCGAACCAAGTGGCTGATGCTTTGGCTAATGTCGGATGTAAATCTCATACAAATGCTATCCTCCTGTCCTCTTCCTCTCTACCTCATGATTGTAAAGGGCCCCTAACCATGGATCGGTCTGGGGTTCCTAGTATTAGGCAAGCTTATCAGGGGTATGCCCCTCATGTTTGTAATCATTATTTATATTAATAATTTAGGCCCAGGTCGATCGCACTGGTGGAGTGGGTATACTCTATTCCTGGGAATAGGGTACACTCTCCTGGTTGCTGACCCTGAGGACCTCTTCACAGAAAAAAAAAAAAAAAAAGTGTACCTTCAACCACACCACCTTCCTCTGACGTAGTTGGTTCTTGTACTGCCTGCAGCCTACCCTGGTGCTTCCGACCTCCTTGTGTTGCCTGTGTTTGATTCATCATGCGTGGATAGGCTGAGATCTTGTGTGTCAGGCTACCACAACGCAAGCACCTCCCCAGTGCTTTCCAGTAATCTTTAGACCTGTGACTAGTCTTGTCACAGTGCTTGCATGGTTCTTTGTTGATAGGGGCTTGTTGATATCTTCCACCTTGAATTTCTTCACCTGTTGGTTTCCAGTATTGGATTGCGGGCCAGATTGCCTTGTTTTGACACAGGGTGCTTCAAAAATTTAGAACAAATTGTACAATATATGAAAAATTACGAAACAAGTTCTAAACCAATCTAGACATGTAAGAGTGCTTCCAATAAATCAGAATTTGAAAACAGTCATGGTTTTGATAGGCTTTAATCAAGTCAAACATGGAGAATAGAAGATTGTGTACAGTTGGGATGCAAGAATTAATTCACAAGATAGGGTGGATGAAAATTAGGGCTTTCGGGGGCAAAAAAAGCCTAACAATCATCAGTATCTCCAGTAAAATTTTTGTGGCATGAGAACGAGTATACATGGAGATATGAATTTGACAAGAGGGTTCGGGGTCATGGAGTTTACAGAACTTCATAAATCAAGAACAAAAGATTGGGTGAACGAAAAATTATGAAACAAAAGGGGTTTTGCTCCAGATGTATGGAACAATCTACTGACAAATTTAATTAGATTTTGCTCGTGAGAATGCCTACCTTTAGTCGTTTTCCTCTTCTAGGGCTAGAACTTGAAGAACGAGAGAGAGAACTTGAGATAGTCTTCTCCATATGAGATCTCCTCCTCCTTGGCCTCTCCTCCTGGTCCAACAACCCTTGGCAATGAGCTAGGGCCGGTCATAGGGGATTTAGGAGAGTATTTATGCTTGTTGGGTTGTTATTTCCTAATAGGACTCCAACCCCCATTAAATTCTGAATTTCCTATTTCTTAACCTCCTTCCAACCTTTCCACTTCCTATTTGGGTTAGGATGGGAGTTAAATTCGTGGCCAACCTATTAGGGTGGGTTTAGGAATCCAATTCCATCTTTAATTAGCTATTTTAATGCTTAAATACCTCTTTTCTATTTAAGTAATATTTAAGTTACGAATTTATGGTATTTTCCTATTATTCTTCTTTTAAAAATCCCTATTTTGGCCCAATAAATTCTAAAGGGTCCATTTAACAAAGCCCATTCTCAATGGAATTTAACTTAGGAGAATTCTCCATTTTAAATAGGGAAATAATATAATTTCGGAATTTATTATATTTTTCTTACTTGAATTTATTCATGGGCCATGAGAGGTCTATTGGTCCAATTCTGATAATGGGTAATCATTTCATGATGTTGGAAGTCTCTCCGACATGTTCGTTTGATTTATGGGCGCGTTATTTTTCCGTGTTAACAGTTTTCTGACTTAGTTTCCTAATTTAGATAATTGGTCTTATTGTGACGTACACTTGACCAATCGGATTTTTTGTTGCTTCAATTTCTTAGTAGAACACTTAGGAATAATGTTTGGGGTTGATTTATAATTTTTAAGGAATTTTCCGATGTATTCTTGCACATACGATAGTGGTACGTATGTTTCAATTATTTCGATTTTAAGAAATTATTATTTTGATTTTTTTTTAAGTATTAATTTTCCGGGTTGCTACATCCTCCCCCACTTAAAAAGAATTTGGTCCCCAAATTCATATGATATGATACGATTACCAATTTATTCTAAATAATTCAATCCATCATCTCCCCCACTTAGGGCTTTGCTATCGTGAAAATAATATGAATTTAACTAAGGGTTTGGTGATGATACCTTGTCCACCTTCGGTGGCATGATTTATATCCAAAAGGGCTTGTAATCGTCCTTGGCGTGGGGTTTGGTTCTTCTTTGTTGGACAATCGATGACTCGATGTTGTTGACTTCCACATCGCAAGCATCTGCCCAATCTCTTCCAACATTTATCAACCTGATGGCCTGGCTTTTCACAAAATTCACAGACTTCCTTCTGCTTCACTTCCCCTTTCATTCTCTTGCTATCTACTGTATTTCTTCCTTTATTATCATTGGAATGAGTAGCACGTTCCCTTTTCAACACCTTCTTCTTATGGATCTTTTCAAGAAGTTCCATGGTGTCCTCTACTAATTGAGCTCTTAATACCATGACTGAATATACTTCAATGTCTAGTGGAGCCAACTTTTCCCAGTACACAGGTCTCAACCCTTCTAAGAATCTCTTTGCCTTCATCTTTTCCGTACTCACCAAATGTGGTGCATACTGTGCTAGTCTTTCAAATTGTGCTTCATATTCTGCTACAGACATCATTCATTGTTTTAAATTGGCGAATTCATTTGCCTTCTTCTCACAAATCCTCTCGAAAAAATATTTGGTGTTGAAGAGTTCTAAAAATTTATCCCACTCTATGTCGATGTTGGGTAATTGTCGACTGGCAGCTTCCCACCAAGCTCTAGCATCGCGGTCCAACTAGAAGGTTGCCAGAAGGACTTTCTCCTACTCCGAACATTGCATAACTCTAAAGATTCGTTCCATCGCCTTCACCCAATTTTCAGCTTTGTCGGGATCCAGAGTTCCATTAAACCTAGGGGGATTTATTCACTGAAAGTTCCCATATAAGTCTCCTGCCCCATTTCTTGCTCCTGCTTGAATCACGTTGTTAAGGGCTTGAGTTAACCCATGTACGGTCTGTTGTAATTCGTGCATTTGTGCATGCTCACCAGCCATCTCCTCTAGTCCCTGCGAGCAATGATACTTATTAATTTCTTCTTAAACTTAGGGTGCTTATACATATAGATAATCTCCTAGCATAACCCCAAGCTTTACCCAATCTCTCACATAGGTATGGTGGTTGACTTAGACACGGTCATGGTAGTGTACCTAGAACATCCCTACACTTAAAATATCCTAATAAGGACATCCTAGGCTCTGATACCAACTGTCACGCCCCTCTAATTTAGCAGCGGAATAAATCGGGGGAAACGTGAACCAAGTACATAGTAGAGAAAAATGTACAAACAGTTGAGTAAAATAGAGCATCTAATGAACAATAATTGAAATAAACTTCTTTATTTCATTGACATTCCACTAAGACTATTACAACCACTAATTCGGAGCCAATACATAGGGCTCATTGACATCATTACATTGAAAAGAAATCTAAAGCAATAACTATTAGACTCTATAGTACTAGGGCAACTTCATGAACTAACTCCAGGTCGCTCATCACTCTGGTCCCGTCCCATTGGTGTATGTGACGTCATTGTCTGACTTACCTGAGACACAATAACAAATAATGAAGGGTGAGCGATAACACCCAGTAGGACTTAAATCTCAGTAGTCAAGCAGGCTTTAAATAATTAATGCTTTAAAAGGCAGAGTAACTAATGATAGAGAGAGTCATGTAAAGTCGAGAAAGTAATAGTACGAGTAACATGGTTCAGATAGCAGATGAATCAACTATAGCACGATGATTAAAGTCAAATCACGATATAAAATGATAACAACGTAATAGCAAGTAACGACATTGTCAAGTAATAGCAAGCAACATGTATATCAAGGAGAGAGATAGTAATTGGCCATATAGAGAGTAAATTTCACTTTGATTGATTTTCATCAATCGAGATAGTATAGCACTTTTGATTAACTTTCGTCAATAGAAATAGTAATGGCACTTTGGTTATCCGTAGATAGCCGAGAGAGAATATAGTACTTTGAATGCGATTAAGTCGCGATAGAACGCAATAACCCAAGATAGCAAGTATCGAGTAGAGCAAGAAGAGAGTACGACAATAGTCACTCAATAACAGGACAGTAACAGTTCAGTAACAGTCAGTGGTAGTACAGTAACAGTGCCGTATGTCTGAATTAACAGACTAACAGTAACAGTATAACAGTCAGATGACTAGCTAATTCAGAACAGTCAGTCAGAACCAGTGCAAATACAGACATCGTCATTAGCCCCTGCAGGTATTTTCGGGTGGCTCTCCGCCCCCAGGACTAGATTGGAGCCCCTCGGACACTCTCCGTGCCCTCAGCAGTATGCATTCAAGTCAGTAGAGTCACAAGACCCATTTTAGCGCTAGACAGTCATGAACAGTACGAAACAGTAGGAGCCACATAGCTCAAAGGGTACCAAGAGAGTACTGGATGAATAGACGAGATAGTAGAGTGCACATGAATAGACGAGTAAGTAGAGTATAGATGAGAACTAAGGGACATAGCACGTAACACGTCGAGTAAACAAGCGATAGTAACAGTTGCACAACACGCGTGATCAGTGTAGGAAGTCAGGTGGAATTCACTACCCTTCCATTGGCCATATTATGCACATGTCCAGAGGTTCGGTGTGATTCAAGATAAGAGCGAGAGCAAACTAAGGCCGTTTGGATCTTATTGATTTCTAAAGGGTATCATAGGTATTAGGGTACAACCAGCTCATCGACCATGTGGGAATCCATGGACAGAGGAGTCTTATGGAGGCCTTGAACAAGGATTCACTAGTCCGGCAGAAGGAGTATCCGAGGGAGAGTTCGTCCAAGTCAAGAGAGAATGTGTATATAGAAACAAGTGCTCGACATTCTAGAAGAATTCTAGAACAGTGAAGCGTCGATAACGGTACTCCCAAAACATTGCGAGAATCGTAGACAAGTTCATTTAAAATAGGGCAATTTAAATATATAATTGACATAAATTACTAGATATATTATGAGATAATTTCATGCCAAGTTAAGCCATTATGGATGGTTCAAAGTGAGTGCAAGTGTAAGAGAAATTGTAGATAGAAAGAGATCATGTGCATGTATTTTAAATTACACAATATATATTTAGTATAACAAGTGTGTATTACTGCGTGTGGGACTGTTAACGAAGGGTATAATCACTGTATAAAGTTATAGCATCACGATTTATGGGTTTTTATGCAAAAGTCTCAGATCGTGACGTACCTTTGTAAGGGTCGCGACGGGGCTAGCAAAGAACGCGACAGGGTCGTATAGATCGTGACGGGTCGGACAGTGCAGGTTACCAGAACGCGACAGGGTGGTTTGAGGATCGCGACAGGTCGGTCAGGTCAGGAAGGCAGAACACGACGACAGCCCCTGTCGCGTTCAGAACGCAATGGGCGGTGCTGTTGTGACAAGTGAGAACGCGGCCTACAGGCCATCGCGTTCTCAGGTACTGCGCCTGAGTCCAATAGAGAGAAGGACAAAGCATTGGATTACGGGCCAAATTGCCTTATTTTGACACAGGGTGATTCAAAAATTTAGAACAAATTGTACAATGTATGAAAAATCACGAAACAAGTTCTAAACCGATCTAGACATGTAAGAGTACTTCCAATAAATCAGAATTTGAAAACAGTCATGGTTTCGACAAGCTTTAATCAAGTCAAACATGGAGAATAGAAGACTGTGTACAGTTAGGATGCAAGAATTAATTTGCAAGATAGGGTGGATGAAAATTAGGGCTTTCAGGGGCAAAAGAAGCCTAACAATCATCAGTATCTCCAGTAAAATTTTTGTGGCATGAGAACGAGTATACATGGAGATATGAATTTGACAAGAGGGTTCGGGGTCATGGATACAAAACATCATAAATCAAGAACAAAAGATTGGGTGAACGAAAAATTATGAAATGAAAGGGATTTTATTCCTGATGCATGGAACAATGTACAGATAAATTTAATTAGATTTTGCTCGTGAGAATGCCTACCTTTAGTCGTTTTCCTCTTCTAGGGCTAGAACTTGAAGAACGAGAGAGAGAGCTTGAGAGAGTCTTCTCCCCACGAGATCTCCTCCTCCTTTGCCACACCTCCTGGTCCAGCAACCCTTGGCAACGAGCTAGGGCCGGCCATGGGGGATTTGGGAGAGTATTTATGCTTGTTGGGTTGTTATTTCCTAATAGGACTCCAACCCCCATTAAATTCTGAATTTCCTATTTCTTAACCTCCTTCCAAGCTTTCCACTTCCTATTTGGGTTAGGATGGGAGTTAAATTCGTGGCCAACCTATTAAGGTAGGTTTAGGAATCCAATTCCATCTTAAATTAGCTATTTTAATGCTTAAATACCTCTTTTCTATTTAAGTAAGATTTAAGTTACGAATTTAGGGTATTTTCCTATTATTCTTCTTTTAAAAATCTCTATTTTGGCCCAATAAATTATAGAGGGTCCATTTAACAAAGCTCATTCTCAATGGAATTTAACTTAGGAGAATTCTCCATTTTAAATAGGGAAATAATAGAATTTTGGAATTTATTATATTTTTCTTACTTGAATTTATTCATGGGCCATGAGAGGTCTATTGGTCCAATTCCGATAATGGGTAATCATTTCATGATGTTGGAAGTCTCTCTGACATGTTCGTTTCATTTATGGGAGCGTTATTTTTCCGTGTTAACGCTTTTCCAACTTAGTTTCCTAATTTGGATAATTGGTCTTATTGTGACGTACACTTGGCAAATCGGATTTTCCGTTGCTTGAATTTCTTAGTAGAACACTTGGGAATAATGTCTGGGGTTGATTTATAATTTTTAAGGAATTTTTCGATGTATTCTTGCACATACGATAGTGGTACGTATATTTCTTTTATTTTGATTTAAAGAAATTATTATTTTAATATATTTTTTAAGTATTAATTTTCTGGGTTGCTACAATTCATCAGCTGCATGAAAACTGTAGCAGCATTTGTTAGTCCAAAAGGTATAACAATGAATTCATAATGCACGTACCTGCTTCGGAAGGCTATCTTGTGTATATCTTCTCCTTTAATCCTCAATTGATGATAGTCGGATCTGAGATCTATCTTAGAGAAATATTTAGCTCCAGACAGTTGATCAAATAATTCTTCAATCCTTGGCAGGGGATATTTGTTCTTGATTGTTAACTGATTCAGTTGCCTGTAGTCTATACACAACCTCATCGACCCATCCTTCTTCTTGACAAAGAGAACAGGTGCTCCCCATGGTGATGTGCTTGGTCGAATAAACCCTTTCTCCAGTAGTTCCATTAGTTGCTCCTTTAATTTTTTCAGTTCCGCAGGGGACATTCTATAAGGTCCCCTAGATACTAGTGCTGCTCCAGGGATCAATTCAATGGTAAAATCAACCTCTCGCTCAGGAGGGATTCCTGGCAAGTCTTCGGGAAATACATCAGTGTACTCGCTGACAAAATGGATGTCCTCAATTTTGACTTCCTTCTTTGTGGTGAAAATAGCAGCTAGAAAGGCTATACAATCTTTCCTCATCATCCTCTTGGCTTGTAGTGCAAAAATGAGGGACAATTTCCTGCAGTTTCTATCTCCCGAGAACACTAATTTTGGATGTTGACTAAATGTTACCCGACTTTTCTTACAGTTGACACTAGCCCCATGTTCAGAAAACCAGTCTGCTCCTAGTATCACATCATAACTCTCCATGTCCATGCATATTAAATTTGCAGGTAGACTTTGAGTTTCAATCAACACTTTATTAGATGGAAAGTGGTTTCTAAGTTTGGTGCCCGGACCAATAGGGGTTGACACAACTATCCCAGATTTCATTGGAATGGGTTTTATAGATAAAGTATCAGCAAAGGTTTGGGATATGAAAAAATGGGTAGCTCCCATATCAAATAGAACAAATGCAGAACGGGATAGAATAGTAAGTGTACCTTCAACTACACCACCTTCCTCCGACGTAGTTGGTTCTTGTACTGCCTGCAGCCTACCCTGGTGCTTCTGGCCTCCTTGTGTTGCCTGTGTTTGATTCATCATGCGTGGATAGGCCGAGATCTTGTGTGTCTGGCTACTGCAACGCAAGCACCTCCCCAGTGCTTTCCAGCAATCTTCAAACCTGTGACTAGTCTTGTCACAGTGCTTGCATGGTTCTTTGTTGATAGGGGCTTGTTGATATCCTCCACCTTGTATTTCTTCACCTGTTGGTTTCCAGCTTTGCCCATCGGCCTCTTTGTTCTGAACACAGCTGGTGGTCTCTTTGATATAGTTCCCTGCTCTCTCTTTACCATACTGTTATTGATATTCTCTGCTATAGCCAGCGAGTCTTCCAGCAGTAACGCCTTCCTTACCATGTCCGAGTATGTCTGCAAATCCATCGGTCCCAATTGTGTGATGTACTGGGGCCTCAGACCGCTCATGAATCTCTTGGCCTTCAACCGCTCGGTTTGGACCAAGTGTGGGGCATAACAAGCCAGTTTAGAGAACTGGGCCTCGTACTCAGCTACGGATAGACTCCGTTGCTTTAGGTTGATGAACTCCGCCGCTTTCCTCTCTTGTACTCTATCAGAGAAGTACTTGTTGTTGAAATACTCCTTGAACTATTCCCAGGTTGCCTGGGCATCTCCTAGTGTAGCTTCAATAGACTCCCACCAGGTACGTGCTTCTCTATCTAGCTGATAAGTAGCTAGAGTAACCTTGTTCTCATCAGTGCACCCCATCTCGCGGAATGCACGCTCTACTTCTTTGAGCCAATGCTCAGCCTCATCCGAGTCAGTGCTACCCCCGAACCTAGGTGGTTTCATACTCCTGAAGTTTCTGTGGAGATCTCCCTGAGTCTCAGCTCTACCCTGAGTGGCGTGTAGTAATGCCCGAGTCAGTGTGTTGATTGTCCGTTGCATATCTCTCTCACGTGTAGCGGCCATTGCAACCCTTCAAGATAACCACATTACGTTCATCAGATATTAACTTCATCACACTTAATTCTAACTAAACAACTTAGCAGGTGTTTCTACCCCAATCTCACAGTTGATTTTCGACGAGTCGACACGTGGGGTTTGGTTTGACTAAGCCTAGTAATTTTCTATTTGCCTAGAACATACGGGAAAGCCTAAGCTCTGATATCAATTGTCCACCCCGACATTTAGCAGTGGAAAATAAACGTCGAGAGCGTGAGCGATACAAGTATGAGTATCACAGTCGAGTAAGTCAGAGTGACGTCTAAGTATAACAAAAGAATTGAGACAAAAATAATGCCAGCCAGATACTCTTTATTTCATTTCCATCAACTATCTTGAAACCTTACATAATCAGAGTCAAACATAGGGCCCATTATTGTATTTCAAATACATATGGCTCAATAAAAAGAAAACTAACTATTACAGACTCTTGAACTATAATCTTGCTGGCTGACTAGCTATATGGATGGGTACAGTTGAGCAGCTCATCACTCGTCCCCGGTCCCATCATTCTCTAATACTTCATACTCATCACCTGAAAAGATTAAGGAAAAGCAGGTGTGAGTGCACTAGCACCCAATAGGATTTACATCTCATGGTGCGGGCATGCTTTATGTCATTAACATGTTAACAGTGGCAATACTATCATGCAATGCTCATGACGATGAAGATGGTAACAATTCAAGCTATAACATGTACGAGGATGGTTCAATAATAGTTCATGACAATTCTCATGTAGGACGGAATGGATATCAATGAGATAGATGACAGAACGATCACTTGACATGTAGAGGAAATTCAATAGCATGTAGCATGTACGATTAGGTTTCTCAGGTTGAATTCCATAGAATTTCAATGGACAATGACATGTAGGATTCAATAACGATGACATGTATAATAGATTTGGCCATTTCACATATAACAGTCAATCAATCAATCCATCAATCAATAATTCATTCAATAACAGTGTGGAAATTACCCAGAAAAATCTTACATTCAATTAGGTGATTGCCAGACACCTCAATGGATCATATACTCTCGCGATTTATAAGTATTTCGGGTGCTTCTCCCAGGACCAGACTGGGCCCTATTTGCACAGGCATAGTTGTGAACCAAAATTCTAATAGTTTTTGGTAATTCCATTCATTCATTTTATGGCCACATGATTTCCAAGCAATGGACAATGATGAACTAAAGATCATGTCAATGATGATAGAGAACAATGCAAGAGGACATGATCCAGATTAATTTCGGCAGCATAATGGCTTATTCCCATTAGTTCAATCTTTACATTTATGGCTTTTTTTCAATGTAATCAAATCACTCTCACGAGAAGATGATAAGAAGAGAAGTGCATTCTATCTTCCGGGTACTTCATTGGTACAACCAACTCGGTTTCCATGAGGGAATCCACAGAGTACGGAGAATTACGGAGGTCTTAGAGAAAAGGTCACTAGTCGGCTGATACGGAATGACCGGCCGAGAGTTTCCAAATCCCCAAGAGAGGGCTGCCTAAATGTGCAATGTGACGTGTAGAGCGTGTCTCAATCCCCAATCCACCAGTTTAAAACAAGACAGAAAGCTCATAACAATCAACATGACATGTATGCAATTTAATCTATCACATGGTTGCAGTGCATTTTAGCATGTATTCACTTTCCAATTTATGGACAAGACAGAGTATAGACATAGCATGTAACAATCACATGATCACATGGATGAACTCAATCTATCATTTACACTTAGAATAGATGTTCATATTCTTAAGATTTTTATATAGGTTAAACACTTTTAGGCCATTGCATAACTATATGACATGATGTAACATAAGAACATGCATATGGTAGATTGGACAGCTCATTAAAACAGTCTCGGGTCGGCCTTGAAATTGCGACGGAACCAGTCGACTCACTTCAAGAAACCATACACAGTCAAATCTCAATTCTGTAACAAATAGAAAAATCATGACGTACATACCAGTCACGTTCAAATCGTGATGGGACAGATCGTCGCCTTTTCGGTAGGGAATCGATTGCCAGATCGATTATGTTGTGAGAATCGCGACGGTCCTGTCTGTCGCATTCATAACTCTAATCTCTGAATCGCGATGGGTCGACCCATCGCATTCAGAAGATAGTTTTAAAAATTAAATATAAAAATAACAGAAATCTTTGGGCGGGAAACAAATCAAGTCGTGATGGCCTATGCTGTCATGTTCATGACAGGCACTGAAAACCATGCAGTGCACAGTTTCATGCACTGTGGTTGACCGGTTAGGCATCAAAATGTGACGGAACTATCTATCACCTTTTACTGAATCTTGACGTACCTGTACGTCGCATTCATGCAACATGAATCGCGACATCTGGAGTCGTCGCGTTCATGGATCTTACCCGAAACCCAGAAAAAACGTGACACCCTTCATGATAGACTTATAACTTGAAAACCAATGATCTTTAGACAAAACCCTTAACATGAAAAATGACGAGGACAATTAGTAGAAGAAAACTATTGTTTTGGGTTTGACCCAATTCGGCCTCGGTTTGCATGAAACACATGAAGAACACAAAAAGTCCTAACCTTGCGCGACTCATGGAAAATGCTTAATATGACTCACATACTCCATGAAAATTGGGGAAAATACTTGCAAACGAAACTAGACCCGATGCTCTATCCATTGGTATGTGCAACTCTTATGTTCAGCCCGAGATCACCTACCTTTGTGTAGCTCTAAGACAAGTCGATGTACAGGTTGCAGCAGAGGATGGATGGGGGAGAAGCTCTGGTTCCTGGCCGTTCTCCTCCTCCTCTGGTGCCCTAGCTTGTTCTCCCACGACCCCAACACAATGTTAAACCTTCCCTAAGAGCCTCTTCACGATTATTTATAGATCTAGGGTTTATGCAAGTCCTAATGTGCTTAGGAATTAGGGGTTGCGGTTTTTGCTTGGGTAGCTTCCATACTTTGGGGATTCTCCTCCCAATTGAAGTAGGAATACTATTAGGAAGGTTCCTAGCATGGCTAGGTACGAATTGGATTGCCATCCATGGCTAATCACCCATGTTTTAACCCTAATTTTCCCTTTCCTAATTTCTACATATTTATGGTCACGAATTTTGTGGTTTATTGCTATTGGGTTTTGATCTTTGGCCCATTTAGAGTTGTAGTGGCCCAATATGATTTAAATAGCTGATTTCACACTTTGGGAGTTTAGTCACCATTTTTATTTATTTGCTATTTTCCTACATTTTAAATCATTTAGTTTTTCGGGGCGTTACATAATGTATAACGTGCTTTTCACGAGCTGAGCAAGTACTTTGTTTCAATCAAGTAATAACAGGTAAAAGAAATAACAGTAATTGAATAGTAGCAGTACGGTAATAGTGCAGTATGTCCGAATTAACCGAATAACAGTCAGATGTCTAGCTAAATCAGAACAGTTAGAACTGGTGCAAATGCCGACACCGTCATTAGCCCCTCCAGGTATTTTCGGGTGGCTCTCTGCTCCCAGGACTAGATTGGAGCCCCTCGGACACTCTCTGTGCCCTCAGCAGTATGCATTCAAGTCCAACAGAGTCACAATACCCATTTTAGTGCTAGATAGTATAGAACAATACAAGATAGTAAGATCCACAACAACTCAAAGGATCCCAAGAGGGTACTTTCAAGAGTTCAAGAATGTTATGTCAGGAAGTTCGAGAACATTAGTACGATCATGTCAAGGGACAATGTTCACTAGCAGTCCAAGACTATCATATCAAGAGCGAGTTTCAAGGGCAAGTATCACAAACAAGATGGTCAAGGAGGTTCAAGACTATCAAGACAATAACAATAGTTCAAAGTATCATATATAGTGTCATGTTAATAATGATTTCAAGCATAACAAGTTGTGTGAACATGATTTCATGAAACAACGGTCAAGAGACTCACTCTGGATAGCACATGGCTGATCATTATTTCTTTTAGTTCCAAAAATTTTAACGATTTTGACCATAAATGAATAGGATGTGTACAGACAAAAGAGTCAGAGAACTCCAGAGAACTTCAAGATACAATCAGTTAAGTTTCTATGGGGAAAAAATCCATAGAATACAGAGACGATCTAACTACGTTTGCGAGAAAATGGTAGTACATGCAATAACCGAAAAAATGTATCCAATAAGGGAAGTTAGGACATAGTAAGGATCATGGTAAGAAAACGAGTAGACTCACATTGAAACCTAGCATGTACTCTCACAGTTTTTAACGAAACATTATAACTTTGCATTGGAAATAAAGGATGAAGAGGCAAAATCAAAGGATAGTATGGTCAATAACTTTCATATAGAACGTTAGAAACCTATTCATGTAAATAACGTTTTAGACATGTGGTTGATGGCTTTTAAAATACACACGTTGTAATAACCGATACGTTCGGATCGTATATTATCGAGTTTGGAGGCCAATGTGTGGCCCATTGGTAGACCCTGTGGGTCTACATGTGTTTATATAGGTTGGTGTGGCAGGTTGGGAGGCTGGAGGGTTGGAATTTCCAGCCCAAACATACCTCTGTCGAGCTCATTAAGAATGCGGCGTAACCAGATGTCACAATTTTTAATTGAACGCGACCACCTGCCTTGTCACGATTTTGAACCGCCTTTACGTGAGCGCCGCTGCATGCGCGCTGCGTGGCGCATGTAGAACGTCGGGGTCTAAACGTGTCGGCGAGGTACGTCGCATTTCTAAATGCGACGGCCCGATACGTCGTGATTCAAACTCAGTATGTTTTGGGCTTCTACCCTAGGCCGAACAGTGCAGTTGCACTGTTCAGCTAAGAGAAGCTGTGTTGTGGAGTGTTGGGGCGATTCTGGCTATTTCCTGCCCGTTCAGTGTGATTTTGGCGCGAGGAGGAGCTTCGGAGTGCGAGGAATCTCCGGGTGATGTCGGTTTTGCGTTTCACTTATTGGTAGGGGAATTCCACCCTGTTTTTCCCTTGTGAGGATTGTGTAGTTTAGGGTTTGAGGTTATTGAGGTGGGAATTGAATGAGCATGGTAGGGATCATGCCTAGGGTTTCATTTAAACTGTTGTTTACTGCTTTATCAGCATGTGTAGCTCTATGATGTGATTTCCGGAATGGTAATTCAGGGTTTGCCTCTACTGTGTGAAAGGCGACGGAACCAGTCGTCGTGATTCATGTGAACGCAACGACATGGCTCGTCGCGATTCAGACCTTAAAGCAACGAATTGGTCCGTCGCAATTCAAGTCAATTAGCGACCACTGTGTTGGTCGCGGATTAGAAAGTGGCCACCCGAGCTCTGGGGTTCTGTGGCCAGTCTATCCAGTTTCTATTCCACATTGCTTGGGCAGTGTTGGCCATGCAATGTAGAGACTGTATGGATCATATCGGCTTATACCATGGTTGATTACAAGAGGTTTTGTGTGAAAATGTGTGCATAGCAAGTTGGGTTGTAACGCCTTCCGTGGTTAGCTCTCCAGTCGGTTACCCTAGCACTAGGTGCTTAGGGCTTGTCCTAGTACGGTGAGTACCGTCAGGGTTTGTATCGTCTTCCTGGACACCCTCACTCCTGAGTTTGAGTTGTACGTCCGGCTGAGGGAAAGACGACAGGAGGTAGCGACTCGTGTTTATGGGTGTGCGGTCACTTGTAACGTGCTCGTGGTTGGGGGACGGACACCAGTAGACGTACTGATCCCCAGCTAGTCCTGTTTCCAGTGCCTCACTTTAGAGTTCTTGGTCGGAGTCCCTAAAGGTGTCAGGCTTAGGCCTACAGCAGTGTAGTCTACAGGTGTGGTGTTGGTTTGTCTCCATGGTTCTTGACCCTGTTGAGGTCGAGCGGCAGCTGGACCTTTCGTCCGTGGCTGTGAGGTTGAGAGGTAGACTTGTGTTGTTTGTCCGGGTATGTGGCTGGTGTCGCAAACCAGTTCTCGTGACTCGTGCGCGGTGTGCCCTTCTTTAGCTTGTACACGCGTACGTGGTTTGCCATTTACTTACTTACAGTTGTAGCATCATGCATAGGTGGTTATATATTTAAATGCTTTACAGCTTTGCTTATTGTATCTGTTGTACATTGCATTTCTCAGCTTTGGGGGAGTTGCCCTACTGAGCCAGTGACTTGTGAGGCTCACCCCTTCTTCTTCCAGGTGAAGGAGAGCAGGAAGGTTCCTGTCCCTCTTCTAGTTCCGGTCAGCACCGTAGTGGAGTCGGGCCTTTGCCACCAGCAGAGTAATACTTTTACTTGTGGAGCCTCGAGGGTTTGTCCCGGACTGTTGTATTTTGTTTAATGACTACGATATGGAACTGAATATGTACATTTCATGTGAATATATGTGAGAAATGGAATCTTATATGTGTTCAGCGTGTTTCCTTTATATTTTCACGGACATGTGTGGTTGATATCCCTTGCGAGGCTTCGGCCCGATTGTGGGAAGTAGAGTCGTGTCGGGCTATTGGGTTAACGGGTCTGAACGGCGAGGACTGTCACACACGTAGACTTAATCAACATGTTGGCAAGACCAAGAGAATGATGTAGACTCACTTGCTTGATCCCTAACTTCAAATCTAGGCTTCCTAGGATGAACAAAAAGTAAACAGATCTATGGCGCTCGTTTGACCTAGTTACATGAGATTCAAGAAAACAAAGGTTCAGAGTAAGCACGAAATTCAGAAGCAACTTGATATTCTTTACAGGAACGGTAAAGTCAAGAAAATAGGGACACATGAGACTAGACTTGAAGAACTTGAAGAAGATATACTCTATGTTAAGTCGGTGCCTGAGATTACCTACCTTTGATTGTTCCTAGAAGGGTCTTCTGCAGGATGAAGCAGAACGGCATTTGGGGAAGAAAGCTCCAGTTGGGGCGATATCTTCCTCCTCCGGTGCTCTAGCTAGTCTTCACAAGATTTGAATTAAACATAGATTTTGTTCAAACATCGATTTCATGTAAACATCGATTTCACACATGAAATCGATGTTTGTGATCAAATCGTTATTTGCTATCAAATCATTGTTTAAGTGAGAGCAAATCATTATAGTGATCAAAATCATTGTTTAACTTATCGAATCGTTACAGCGATCAAATCATTGTTTAACTTATCGAATCGTTACAGCGATCAAATCATTGTTTAACTTATCAAATCGTTGTTTAATCAAGGAAATCAATGTGTTCAACAGAATCCATGTTTTAACTTATCGAATCGTTGTTTTATTAAGGAAATTGATGTGTTCAACAGAATCCATGTTTTTAACAGAATCGATGTGGCACTTTGTGAACTGAAATCGATGTATATTGAATGGACATCGATTTAGCTTTTCAGTGCAAATCACAAAGCGATAGTTCCATAAATTTATATTTATTAGGAAAACATGATATTAAATATATTTAATAATATTTAATTAATCATAAGTTTTGTTATCACCAAAATATAAGGGTAAAATATAAGAGTGGTTCAACAATGGCCGCCAGCTACAGCCGAGCTACTAGAGCCTCCCACATCCATCACGTCCAAACGGCAATTGATGAATGATGCCACGGACGTGGGAGAGCCGGATATTCCTTACGAAGAAGGGAAGACGATAGATGAGCTATGGAGGGGCACCTGCTTGGCCATTCACCCATCACTCCTATGCTCTCTCCTTCCATGATCTAGCTTGTTATAAAAAACTGAATGTGAGGTCCTGAAATTTTATTCGTTTATAATTTGTGTATGTGCATTTGATTGTTGCAAGTATGGTAGGTGTATTTAGTAGCGTGTATTGTAATTCTATATTCCTCATGAATAACATGCATGTATTTTTATGATATTTAGGTGAGAATAGGCAATTAACTAAATTGTGCATATTGTGTGTATTAAGCATCCCATGCATATAGTACTTAAGTAATGTTGTGCAAGTTTAATCTAATTACCGGTGTGCATATGGTATCTATCTCTTTCATGCATAATGTACATAAGTATGCTACACCCGTGTGTGTATACTATATATATATTATATGTCAAATCAGGTGTGTGCATGCAAGAACTATTTTGTGGAATACACTACTCCTAGCTAACTTAATTCATATTACCTCCTAATGATTGCGAAGCCCTCGCAATTCTTGTCATTTTATTTTGTCGTGTGTTGAGTCACGCTTATACAAAACATCATGTGCGCATAGGTAGATATCTACGTGCATCTTATCTTAGTGTACTTATGTATGCATGTGTATGCCTAGGTATGAATATTGTTGATTGCATGGTGTAGTAAAATGCATGTTATACCTTATACATTGTATGTATATACGTAGTGTAAATACAGTTCTTTGTGTGTTGAGTCATGTTGTGTGTGTATATATATATATATACATTGTATGCGTATGTAGATATTTATGTACGTATTATTATCTTGATGTACCTATGTATGTATGTGTAGGATTAGTAGTAAATATTGGATGTTTACATGGTGTAGTGGTGTATACATTATACTACATAGGTTTCATGTACATATATGTATGGATTAAGCATGGTTTCTGCATGATTTAAGTTCTGGCCGAAGGGCCAATTGGCGTCAACATGGATGGACGCCCATGAGGTGTCGGCGTCCATATCGATGGACGCCAATCCTTAAGTAGCCGTCCATATAGGTGGATGTTTACCTCTCTGACCTGCATGCACAGCAGACCCAGAATTCCGGGGGCAAGCAAGCCCAGCCATTGGGGAGATGTCCCCAACGGCTATCAAACCCTCACATCACCATCTGCGTGAAAGGAGAGGCCTCTCTCCTATAAACCAACCACTTCTTGCAACCCCAAGAGCTCTCTTTGGCTCTTTGCAAAGAGGAGAGAAAAACCCTAGCTTCTGTGAGAAAAACCAGACCTTACATGCCTTGATCCGGCTGATTGGAGCTTCATCTGGCCATCTACAGCAACTAGGAGCTAGCTGAAGCATAGAGGAAGGTTTCCCCGACTCCAACCTGCTGTGGAGATCGACCAAGAACCAGGAGGAGTGGTGTTTTGGAGGCTTCTTAGGACTGCCCAAGGAGAGCTTCATCAACCTCTTTGACCCCTTTGAAGATTTATTGAGAGGCAAGTAAACCTAGACCTTGACCCTATACATGTCCCCTTGAGTCTTAGTATTTTAACAGATTTTTCCTCGTGTTCTGGATCCCCTCTTTCTGCCTTTATTTGGAGCATTGTCTGTGTTTTTGCACAGACAGGAACTTGGCGTCAAGGCCTCTTGACGTCGAGATCATCAGTAAGCGGCCAGCGATCTAGCCGCCAACCTCTGGGACGGTCAGACTATGTCGTTATGCTCTTCAGGGCAGAACAGTGAGTTGTTCTCCCTTGTATACGGTTTATTTTCCGAAGTGTTTTCGCATGAGGATATAAAGTAATTGTTGTAAGTTATGTGAAATAGATACAGTGATATGTGAGGGAAATTTCTTGTGCATTGTGGATGGTAGGAGTTATTAGTTTTATTAAAAATACATGTTGGAAGAAATGATTGTACATATCTATCTACTGTTCATATGATCCATGAAGAATTTGAGTGTCCAAATTTTTATAAACCATGTATGTATGTGGCAGTCTATGTCCTGCAAATTTCGGAATTTTTCTAAGAGCATGTGATTTACTGGAATTTCTGTTTTAAAAATAGAAAACCTACGTAGGATTTGTAAAATTTGCAGTAAATCATGTGATGTGCTATAAATCCGGGGAAAATTTTCTGTGATAATGTGTATGTTAGATTCAGGGCTGTGAACTGTCAAACTGGTTATTCATGTTATGTTCCATGATAAATTGAATTATGAATGGCATGAAACTGAATGTTTTAAATTCTATAAATGTAACATGACTCAAACAAATCTGGAAATTTGCATGTGAGGTCATGAACCTACAATTAGTGTGGGGTTAAATTTCATGATATTTGGATAACTTTAAAGTGTATTATGAAATTTCCATGTGAAACCATGTGATAATTGCATGCTATCATGAACATGATTTGATGATGTGGTTGCCAACCAGATTAGTGTGAGGAACGGAATGTTTGTTTTCTGTTAACAGTAGTATCATGTTAGGGTTAGCTGAGACATGTGGAATTTATGAATGCAACATATAAAATGATTCAACAGAATAAGTGAAACATGTGAACAATGTGTGAAAATGCTATAAAGCGAATGTAATGTGTAATAATTGGGCCGAAATGACACTGCTACCCTAGGGGCCTCGAGAGCTGTACATAGAAAAGTCCCTATGGAAAGCTCTATGTGTGAAAAGTTCGTCCTAAAGGCATTAGGAAAATCCTGGAGGTGGACAAGTACCACTGGATAGGGTGGAGAGGGCTTCTCCCGGTCTGCGCAGTTACCAAGATTCACCACTATATTGCCTAGGTGGTGGGTATGTGATTATGAGTTGTGTTATGTGTTATGGGTTGTGAAAAGAGTTATGAGAATGAGATATTTGTTAGTGTCCTCTACTGGTAGTTAGGACTATGTGTCATGGCAATTTGTTTAAGCAATGAAATATGAATAAAGGGTGAAATGACATGTGAAGGTGGCACATAGTAAGTGCAAATGAAATGATATGTGAACGTGGCACATGGTAAGTGCAAATGATATGATATGTGATAAGCGAAAACAAGAGTAAATGATATGATAACTATGTGAAATGAGACGTGAGGAAGAATTAATGCAAATGAGAAATTGTGCAAACATGTGGAACCAATGTGTTAGATTGTGAAATTGTGATCCATGATATGTTAATGTGAAATAATGTCATAACAGCAAATCTTTAAGTGTATGAAATGATAGTATGCTTGTATATGAAAACTAGTTTACTAGCATGCCATATTTATGTTTTCCATATGTTAATATCTCAATTGAAATGCCATGCTTAGTATCATGTCATGTAGCTTAACATTCATCATGTAATGGTGTATGTGAGTAAACTTAGACAACCATGATTATTTATGCAACACAAAATATGAACATATAGACTTATCTAAGGGATGAGATAATATGTGAATAATTATAGATCCATGTAATTGAATGTAATGCATAAAAGAACAGTAAATAAAGTGTGATTATGAACATGGTAAATGCATGAATAATATTTGGATTCCATGCTAGTTGAAGTGCTCAATTAATATGAAGTTTCATACTTAAGTACTTATTGTTGCTAAATGGTTCTACCATGTTTTAACCTTCAAATCATGATATAAAAAAATGTGAAGCTATGTGCATGTGGTTTTATTATGTTAAAACAGCAAGTAAATTGTACAATTAAATGTGAAAAGTGCATGTGAAAAGAAAGTAGGCATCATGCTAGCTTGTTCTTTTTCCTTATGTTCAATTTTATGCTTTAATGGTAGAGATATCTATGGAATGAAATAATGTGTGGACGAACCATGCTACATGTTAGGTGTATGAAATATGTACAGGTCTATGATGTAATACTCATGATTTAGAATAGAAATATGATAGACTAAAGCATGCTCATGTGAATATAATACGTATTGCTAGTTAAGAGTACGGACCATGAGTACCTTCGTGATTTGATGATAGTGTGCATCTCTTTAATGTTAATGCCTTATTGTGAGTGTGACATGTTTAAGTTTAAGTCTTTGGTTTGCTTGCTGAGAGTCTTTGGACTCACCCTTGCTTCGGCGTACAGGTTGACAGGTATCATGCACAAGAAGGAAGCTTAGTGAGGATCGCCAATTAGAAGACTGTTTTGTGGAGCTGCTACTAGTTGTACTTTTCTTTTTTTCTCGTAGTATGAAAAGAATGATTGTATGGACAATATTTAGACAATGTAGTTCTTTTATCTTGTATTAATGTGGACATTGTCTTTCCATTTCGCTATTTAGATTGTGGAATGTGTGTTAGTGATGGGTTAAAAGTTGAGTTATTTATTCTATTCCGTTGTACTCTATTGCTATCCAGGTACATATCAACCTATCGACTAGTGTTGGGTACATGTCCCACTGTGACGACGCCCTTTATACCGATGGGGATTGGTATAATCGTACCGGTATGAAGAGGGTCGTCACAGAGATTGGTATCAGAGCCCAAGGTTGAGACTGTACATGGATAGACCATCACCGTCACAACATTGCAAAGTCTTCATAGGGATTTGTCCATATATTTAGAATTTACTAATAATAGATGGAAGATAGTAAGGAGAATAGTTAGAATATAGTAACCTAGGTTCTAACGGAGTTACTTATTTTGCAGACCATGACTGGACGTGGTAGACGTAGCGCTCAGTCTAGGAGGTATGAGCAGAACCGCAAGTTGAAGAATTTTGTGAATGGGCTTAAACCCTCAGTGAGAGCTAAGCTTCTGGAGCTTGATTCTCATACCTTGGAAGAAATTCTCGGAGTGGCAACCAAGCAAGAAAGTAGAGCGGGACCTCTCCAAGAGGGGGAGGCAACTTCAAGGGAGGATGTGACCAAGCCATTCCAAAGGCAAGATAAGAAGAAGGAGAAACTCGTGGAAAGTCATCAATCAACTGTGACCTCAAACAACGAGAAACTCGAGTGCATCCAGTGCGGGAAGCATCATGGCGGGAACGCTTATTGGAGAAAGGAAGGAAGGTGTCTTAAATGCGGCAGCAAGGAGCATTGGCTTGGAGTGTCCAAATCTGAAGACAAAGTTCGCTCCACGAGGTGCTTCATCGATGGCAATAAAGGAGCAAGGAGTAGCTGGTGATGACCTCGGCGACGTCACCACAGGTACTCGATGCGATCTTCGAGGACGAAGATCTTTTTCAAGAGGGAGAGAGTGTGAGGTCCTGAAATTTTATTCGTTTATAATTTGTGTATGTGCATTTGATTGTTGCAAGTATGGTAGGTGTATTTAGTAGCGTGTATTGTAATTCTATATTCCTCATGAATAACATGCATGTATTTTTATGATATTTAGGTGAGAATAGGCAATTAGCTAAATTGTGCATATTGTGTGTATTAAGCATCCCATGCATATAGTACTTAAGTAATGTTGTGCAAGTTTAATCTAATTACCGGTGTGCATATGGTATCTATCTCTTTCATGCATAATGTACATAAGTATGCTACACCCGTGTGTGTATACTATATATATATATATTATGTCAAATCAGATGTGTGCATGCAAGAACTATTTTGTGGAATAGACTACTCCTAGCTAACTTAATTCATATTACCTCCTAATGATTGCGAAGCCCTCGCAATTCTTGTCATTTTATTTTGCCGTGTGTTGAGTCACGCTTATGTAAAACATCATGTGCACATAGGTAGATATCTACGTGCATCTTATCTTAGTGTACTTATGTATGCATGTGTATGCCTAGGTATGAATATTGTTGATTACATGGTGTAGTAAAATGCATGTTATACCTTATACATTGTATGTATATACGTAGTGTAAATACAGTTCTTTGTGTGTTGAGTCATGTTGTGTGTGTGTATATATATATATATATATATATATATATATACATTGTATGCGTATGTAGATATTTATGTACGTATTATTATCTTGATGTACCTATGTATGTATGTGTAGGATTATTAGTAAATATTGGATGTTTACATGGTGTAGTGGTATATACATTATACTACATAGGTTTCATGTACATATATGTATGGATTAAGCATGGTTTCTGCATGATTTAAGTTCTGGCCGAAGGGCCAATTGGCGTCAACATGGATGGACGCCCATGAGGTGTCGGCGTCCATATCGATGGACGCCAATCCTTAAGTAGCCGTCCATATAGGTGGACGTTTACCTCTCTGACCTGCATGCGCAGCAGACCCGGAATTCCGGGGGCAAGCAAGCCCAGCCATTGGGGAGATGTCCCCAACGGCTATCAAACCCTCACATCACCATCTGCGTGAAAGGAGAGGCCTCTCTCCTATAAACCAACCACTTCTTGCAACCCCAAGAGCTCTCTGTGGCTCTTTGCAAAGAGGAGAGAAAAACCCTAGCTTCTTTGAGAAAAACTAGACCTTACATGCCTTGATCCGGCGGATTGGAGCTTCATCCGGCCATCTACAGCAACCAGGAGCTAGCTGAAGCATAGAGGAAGGTTTCCCCGACTCCAACCTGCTGTGGAGATCGACCAAGAACCAGGAGGAGTGGTGTTTTGGAGGCTTCTTGGGACTACCCAAGGAGAGCTTCATCAACCTCTTTGAGCCCTTTGAAGATTTATTGAGAGGCAAGTAAACCTAGACCTTGACCCTATACATGTCCCCTTGAGTCTTAGTATTTTTACAGATTTTTCCTCGTGTCCTGGATCCCCTCTTTCTGCCTTTATTTGGAGCACTGTCTGTGTTTTTGCACAGACAGGAACTTGGCGTCAAGGCCTCTTGACGTCGAGATCATCAGTAAGCGGCCAGCGATCTAGCCGCCAACCTCTGGGACGGCCAGACTATGTCGTTAAGCTCTTCAGGGCAGAACAATGAGTTGTTCTCCCTTGTATACAGTTTATTTTCCGAAGTGTTTTCGCATGAGGATATAAAGTAATTGTTGTAAGTTATGTGAAATAGATACAGTGATATGTGAGGGAAATTTCTTGTGCATTGTGGATGGTAGGAGTTATTAGTTTTATTAAAAATACATGTTGGAAGAAATGATTGTACATATCTATCTACTGTTCATGTGATCCATGAAGAATTCAAGTGTCTAAATTTTTATAAACCATGTATGTATGTGTCAGTCTATGTCCTGCAAATTTCGGAATTTTTCTAAGAGCCTGTGATTTACTGGAATTTCTGTTTTAAAAATAGAAAACCTGCGTAGGATTTGTAAAATTTGCAGTAAATCATGTGATGTGCTATAAATCTGGGGAAAATTTCTTGTGATAATGTGTATGTTAGGTTCAGGGCTGTGAACTGTCAAACTGGATATTCATGTTATGTTCCATGATAAATTGAATTATGAATGGCATGAAACTGAATGTTTTAAATTCTGTAAATGTAACATGACTCAAAAAAATATGGAAATTTGCATGTAAGGTCATGAACCTACAATTAGTGTGGGGTTAAAATTTCATGATATTTGGATAACTGTTAAGTGTATTATGAAATTTCCATGTGAAACCATGTGATAATTTCATGCTATCATGAACATGATTTGATGATGTGGTTGCCAACCTAATTAGTGTGAGGAACGGAATGTTTGTTTTCTGTTAACATTAGTATCATGTTAGGGTTAGCTGAGACATGTGGAATTTATGAATGCAACATATAAAATGATTCAACAGAATAAGTGAAACATGTGAACAATGTGTGAAAATGCGATAATGCGAATGTAATGTGTAATAATTGGGCCGAAATGACACTGCTACCCTAGGGGCCTCGAGAGCTGTACATAGAAAAGTCCCTATGGAAAGCTCTATATGTGAAAAGTTCGTCCTAAAGGCATTAGGAAAATCGTGGAGGTGGACAAGTACCACTGGATAGGGTGGAGAGGGCTTCTCCCGGTCTGCGCAGTTACCAAGATTCACCACTGTATTGCCTAGGTGGTGGGTATGTGATTATGAGTTGTGTTATGTGTTATGCGTTGTGAAAAGAGTTATGAGAATGAGATATTTGTTAGTGTCCTCTACTGGTAGTTAGGACTATGTGTCATGGCAATTTGTTTAAGCAATGAAATATGAATAAAGGGTGAAATGACATGTGAAGGTGGCACATAGTAAGTGCAAATGAAATGATATGTGAACGTGGCACATGGTATGTGTAAATGATATGATATGTGATAAGCGAAAACAAGAGTAAATGATATGATAACTATGTGAAATGAGACGTGAGGAAGAATTAATGCAAATGAGAAATTGTGCAAACATGTGGAACCAATGTGTTAGATTGTGAAATTGTGATCCATGATATGTTAATGTGAAATAATGTCATAACAGTAAATCTTTAAGTGTATGAAATGATAGTATGCTTGTATATGAAAACTAGTTTACTAGCATGCCATGTTTATGTTTTCCATATGTTAATATCTCAATTGAAATGCCATGCTTAGTATCATGTCATGTAGCTTAACATTCATCATGTAATGGTGTATGTGAGTAAACTTAGACAACCATGATTATTTATGCAACACAAAATATGAACATATAGACTTATCTAAGGGATGAGATAATATGTGAATAATTATAGATCCATGTAATTGAATGTAATGCATAAAAGAACAGCAAATAAAGTGTGATTATAAACATGGTAAATGCATGAATAATATTTGGATTCCATGCTAGTTGAAGTGCTCAATTAATATGAAGTTTCATACTTAAGTACTTATTGTTGCTAAATGGTTCTACCATGTTTTAACCTTCAACTCATGATATAAAAAAATGTGAAGCTATGTGCATGTGGTTTTATTATGTTAAAACAGCAAGTAAATTGTACAATTAAATGCGAAAAGTGCATGTGAAAAGAAAGTAGTCATCATGCTAGCTTGTTCTTTTTCCTTATGTTCAATTTTATGCTTTAATGGTAGAGATATCTATGGAATGAAATAATGTGTGGACGAACCATGCTACATGTTAGGTGTATGAAATATGTATAGGTGTATGATGTAATGCTCATGATTTAGAATAGAAATATGATAGACTAAAGCATGCTCATGTGAATATAATATGTATGGCTAGTTAAGAGTACGGACCATGAGTACCTTCGTGATTTGATGATAGTGTGCATCTCTTTAATGTTAATGCCTTATTGTGAGTGTGACATGTTTAAGTTTAAGTCTTTGGTTTGCTTGCTGAGTCTTTGGACTCACCCTTGCTTCGGCGTACAAGTTGACAGGTATCATGGACAAGAAGGAAGCTTAGTGAGGATCGCCAATTAGAAGACTGTTTTGTGGAGCTGCTACTAGTTGTACTTTTCTTTTTTTCTCGTAGTATGAAAAGAATGATTGTATGGATAATATTTGGACAATGTAGTTCTTTTATCTTGTATAAATGTGGACATTGTCTTTCCATTTCGCTATTTAGACTGTGGAATGTGTGTTAGTGATGGGTTAAAAGTTGAGTTATTTATTCTATTCCGCTGTACTCTATTGCTATCTAGGTACATATCAACCTATCGACTAGTGTTGGGTACATGTCCCACTATGACGACGCCCTTTATACCGATGGGGATTGGTATAATCGTACCGGTATGAAGAGGGTCGTTACACTGAAACTTCATATCATTATTGTGTATAACTCATATTGATTCCATCTTGTTTGTCTTGTCATACGTAATGACCTCATGTTATTGCTTTATGTTTTGTTTAAATCAATGTTTATTATAGATATCGTGAGGCACGTCTTTTCACTTACACACATATACGATAAGTAGTTCCTTCTTGACGGATTGGAATCTCTTTGTTGAACATTCCATTCTGGAAGACTAGGGACCTTTCTGTCAAGACCTCCATAAGTCTCCATACTCCATGTGTTTCCTTATGGAGACCGAGCTAGTTGTACTATTGAAGTTTCCTGAGATAGCGTGCACTTCTTTTTTCATCTATTTTCTCGAAGAGCGTGATTTTATGCACAAGAAACTAAGTTAGGGACCTTCCTAACAACACCTCTATAAGTCTATGTACTCTATAGATTTCCTAATGGAGATCAAGCTAGTTGTATTATTAAAGTTCTTTAGAGATAGAGTACACTTTCTTTCTCATCTTCCTTCTCGACAAGCGTAATTATATGCACATGAAAATAAGTTACTAATGTAAATGTTGAACTAAATATAAACTAAGCCGTTATACTGCCGAATTTCTAGATTCTAAGCACTCAAATTGATGGAGAATGATCTTGATCGCCTCCTCTCTTCCTTGTGATCTTCGCCTACCTTACTAACTTAGTCATCGAAATGTTTTTCTTAGCATTCATCTCTTAGGACTCTTGATCTTTTATTCTTCTCTGCAGATCACCTCTTGGCGAGTTCAAGTGTCAATAATCTTTCCATTAATGGTCGGCACCGACATTCAAGATTAATCCTTTTCAAATAGTATTGGCGCAATGGGATCTCCTTGACAAAGTTGATTTGATAAAACCACCAACAGTCCCTAGAAGTATAGCAGAGAACCATCAATTTTCCACAATGGCATTAATAACAAAGATCCAATCAATAGAAAAGCCAAAGGCCTACAATGTGGAGTACAGAAAGCTTCTTTCCCTTCTATCATATGCCTTTGTCGTGCCAAACTTCAAAACCACATTATTTCCTCTGCATTTATTAGTTAAATCTTGCATTAATTCGTGGACGACTAAATTCTTGTTCATTATGTTTCGACCCCTAAGAACTTTGGCAGCAACAGTCCCAATCTCGTCACAACAATCTTAATCTTAAATATAAATTATTACAAATGTCGATGCGTCTGAATTTAGGAACATACTATGCTTTCTCTCCCTCTCACTGGTGTTGGAGGGGTAGGAGATTTTAGGATTATATAAATATTTTTTTAGTATAAATTAAAATGAGAAATACTTTTTTATCATATAGGATGGATAGCTTTACAGCTAATTATTTATTTTGGACGCCATTAAACTATGCGTGCGGCACACTCAACCGTCTTTTCCTTTTCTTTTTCTTTTTGTTACGTAGATTTATATTTCTTTAGTACTAAAAGTAATAAATAACTAAATAATGAAGATGTATAATGTTAATATGTTGAAACTATTCGCCATCTTCAATTTATTATTTATCACTCTTAATTTATTATTTTTAATATTAAATATAACGCCTCTCTTAAACTCTATAAAATTGTACCAATTTATGTCGGATTCAAGAGGTTGCACTACAGTGGAAACACACTCAACAATATCGGTCCTAGTTGAGTTATACATAAATTACAACAACTATCACAGCGGAATAATAAATTTCCATCATCATTGTATTCAAATACCTAGTTTAAAACATAAAGAAGTAAATATCTCAAATTACATAACCAAGTCCATAACCAAAGACATAATCATTGTTCAAATTACAATTATTTCCTCACATACTGATCACTCTCAAACACACACTATCCAACCACGTCTTCATGCTCAGAGTCAAAATGTACCAACTCCTCAGTGCTAATATCCTTAGCCTCTCCTGAAATGTTAATCAAATGTGAGTTCACAAAACTCAGCAAGTAATTAAGGCAATCAATTCAAGATCTACACATATAACTAATCTTTAAAACATGATATTCATATTTCTAAACACATAGCGTAGTACATATATTCCATTCCTAGTCATACCTTCTACTCCATTTAACATTCATTATTCATATGATATAGCATGAAACTACATTAAACATCCATAGGAAATCAATTGTCAAGTTATAGCACATGATAACAATTCTTATGAATTTGTTTATATAAAATGAGACAACATCTCCGAAATAATAACATTTACAATAAACCATTTACATTTATCATTTACAATTCATGTAGGCAATAACATGTAGCATGTAACAATTCATGTAGGCTATAGCATGTAGTATGTAGACAGTAGCATGTAGCAAATAATAGTGGTATTATAATGTCAAGACACAACCCAAACTATCTTTAGAGATCGTGTAGTCATGTAGTCACTTATCACCTAGGTAAAGTAGTGAATAAGTCTTGGTAATGGGCAAAATCCGTGGAAGCCCTCCCCACCATATACCAGTAGAACATGTCCACCTCTAAGATTTCCCTCCCTTGCTCATGGAGTCATGTAGTCACATAATCATGTAGGTGAACCGTAACTATATGGGCATTCTATAGCGTAATTCTATGTAGAGTATCTCTAAGATAGCAGTGTCTTATTGGTCATATTATATCAGTAACCATATGCCATGCATTAATGAAATCAAAACACATGTTTTTCACATGCTTTCCACAAGTCATGCATATGTACCAACCTATTAGAGAAAACCATGATACATGTATATGCAATTTATTATTTTCATTTTTGGATTCAAATAATTACTATACAACAGTAACCTATCAGGTACTCTAACAATGTTCTAAACCAAAATTCATCATCCATGTATTTCTTTTAAAATTTAAACAATTTTTCATATACCTACACATGTTTAGAAAATCATAACAGTAAGTATAGTACATTGAAATCTCTGAAACTTTGATAGTAAATCCTAATCCCATCATGCATCATCTATTTCAATTTTCATATTTTTTGGAATCAGGAACAACTTCTAACAATTATTTATCAATAAAACTTGACTATTTAATATGGAACAATATCTTAAACAAGAGACCCAATGATTGTAATAAATCTGGGCATGTTGAACATGTGTATTTTCAGTCTAATAGAAGTGTGAAATTTAGAATAATATCATCATAATAGGAATCAACCATTTCTTTTTCCCTTATAACATTTTCAAAAATCTTAAAACAATTATCACAGACCCTACAATAACCCTCACATAATTTCTGTAGCATAACAGTACCTATATACGCAAGATATAATTAAAAGAAACCATATGCAATTATCAAACCATGATTCATAGCTATTTGAACGGATCTGTAAAGAAACTACATAGATGAACTTAACGGCGGCACATAGCACCGTTAAGAAAGGTAGACGGTGGCACATAGCGCCGTTAAGAAAGGTAGATGGCGACACATAGCGTTGTTAAATAGAGCTAGACGTCCACCATGTTGCCCAGCTAGCAAGCCCAGAGGGGGGGTGAATGGGATTCTTAAAATTCGATTATCTAAACCTGTTAACAAAAACGTTCAACATAAAACACTACGCTCGACTGTTAGTGTTAGAGATAAAGAAGATAATGGACGCAAACAAGCAATCACACAACACAAGGATTTTATCCTGGTTCGGACCTCCTCTCCAAAGGAGTCCTACGTCCAGTCCCTGACTAACAACTCAGGATTTCACTACCCAAGGGTACAGTCCCCCTCAAGGACACTTACACATCAAGACGCAGCTGGCCTTCTCTTTACAACCCGAAGAGGAAAACAACACCCTAATTCACAGGTCTTCCTTCAACATGAAGGGAACACTCTCCACCTATTTCCAACAGATTTTCTCTTCACACAAGAAGAGAAATTTCTCATAAAAGTGAGAAAATAGGCGAAATGCCCCTAGACCAAGCTTATAGCAAACGCTTGATCTGAGGCAGTGACTGAGAGAGAAAGATCTACAATAATGAAATCTCTCATATCACAAGGGCTCTCCAAACTAACAACAATGAGGTACTGGAGAGCAAGAGCTACAGAGTTGGAGTGGAAAGCAAGAAGCTCTTTTTGCTAAGACTCTATCACTTCCAAATTTTTCGTTGAGATTTTGAATCCTTCGAAAGTTATTTTTCCGGAGTCTTCAGTCTTGTATATATATCTTCTCTTGCTGAATTAGCCGTTTAGATGACCGTTGTCTCTAGGCTTTAGTGAACGTTAGACTGCATGGCTCTCCTTATTCTTCAACAAGTATGATGCAATCAATAGTCCTTTACGTTCCATGCACGCAAGGAGAAGATCCTTCGTGATATCCTTCAGCTTCCACTTTGTCCAACGTTGTATGGTGATGTGCTGTCAGAGACCTGCACACAATAAATACCACACTATAGATAGCTATGCTATCTTCTGTTGTCAGTCAACGTTAGAATTCATGTAGTCAGATTTTTCACTAAAATAGAAACATCATTCTGCTTTTTCTAAAGGTGTTTCTTATATACGCATGAGAGTAGAAGATATTCAGATATGTATTGCAGTGAAATGTACAATCGCACTAAATGCATGGATATTAGTGAAACACGCGGGAGGACTTTGACTTTCAAAATATTTAAGGCATGTTTGAATGTCAAGTCGTTGTAGTCCATGAAATCGTTATGTAAGCAAGTTGTTGTTTATGTAAATCGTTATTCATCCATAAACAAATCGATGTGAATACAAGTCATTATACAATCATAACCAAATCGTTGTAGAGACAAATCATTATGAGAGTATAAGCGAGTCGTTATAACCAAGTCATTGTGAGAAAATCGTTGTTTCACATATCAGCAAATCGTTGTAGGTATCGAATCGTTGTTTTACTTATCGAATAGATGCATTGATCAAATCGTTGTTTGCTTTATCGAATCGTTACACTGACCAAGTTGTTGTGTAACTTATCGAATCATTACGGCGACCAAGTCGTTATGTAACTTATCGAATCGTTACGGCAACCAAGTCGTTATGTAACTTATCAAATCGTTGTGGTGACCAAGTCGATGTGAAACTTATCAAATCGTTACGGCGACCAAATCATTATGTAACTTATCAAATCGATGTGAAAACAAATCGTTGTTCTCACTTATCGAATCGTTGTGAGAGTAAATCGTTGTGCTCACTTAGTGAATCGTTGTGAGATCAAAATCGTTATGCTCACTTAGAGAATCGTTGTCAGATCAAAATCGTTATGCTCACTTAACGAACCGTTGTGAGATCGAAATCGTTATGCTCACTTAGCGAATCGTTATGAGATCGAAATCGTTATGCTCACTTAGCGAATCGTTGTGAGATCGAAATCGATGCAACACTTATGAAATCATTATAAAACTGAAATCAATATGATACTTTATTAAATCCTTATGAAAAATGAAAATGAAATCGATAGAAGTGGAAATCGTTATGACACATAGAAAGTCGATGTGTACTTAGAGAAATTTCCTGCTCTGTACTTTAAATGCTACAGTGTAAGAAATACTTACATATTTTCTTGATTTCGCCTGATTTACCTCATGTGACTCAGCTTCTTGAAAATTTGTTAGATGACACTTTATTGAAGTTTTGTTAATCACTAAAATAGATATATAATTCATGAAATTATATGGGGATGAACTGGGCATCAATCTCCCCCTTTTTGGTGTTGACAAAACATGATATAAGCATAAAAGGTTCTGAAATAAATCTTAAATAATTTGGCAGAATAAATTAGAGAAGTTGAGAGATGTATTTCAGAATAGTTATTTTTCTCCCCTTTTTTGTCATTTAGCAAAAAGATACAAGAGTGACAAAGAAGAGAAGAAAGATAAATGAGAGAAAAGAAACCAATTTTATTCATTCTGAGGGGGTACAGGAAGACATAAGGCAGGAGACAGAAGTGAGGCATGGCGAGAAATGATTTGCCAAGCCTTAAGTTCATGTTCTTCAAAATGTTGCCGAAAGACCCCACTAGAGATGGAGTAAGAAGGTCTCATGTCAGGAACCATCAGCTTGATATGAAGCGCCCGCTGCTCATCTAAGAAACGATCATAGCGGTCTGGATCAAGAGAGAATTTGTAAAGACTGGTTTTACCCAAACTGGCGCACTGGAGGAACTGATCGATTTTGATGGGGTAGAGGAGCTGGTTTTCCTTCAGTTCTTTCTTCAGAAGCATGAAGATCTTGTAGCGTTCTGCCCAGGTGACAAATGGCTCTTCAACAAGGTGAATGGAGTTGAGATCAAGAAATGCTTCAGCCGTCAACCGAGTCTTTCTAGAGCGGACCAGAGAGCTATTCAGATGTTCTAATTGAAGAGCAGAGTGATGTAATGATTTTCCCAATCAGTGGGAGAAAGTCTCTCACATTCAGATAAGAGAGGGGCAAGAATTTTAGAATTGATATTGCCCTGATGGTACTCTCGAAAAAGGAACCTCTGAAAGGAGGGAAGATGACCTTGCTGAGCTGACATCCGACCCATAACCTTGGCAAATCGCTCAAAAATAATAGGGCCCACTGAAGAATCCATGACCAAGGAATGTAACTTGGGAAGGAACATAATTTCAGGGATCTGCAAGATAGCAAAGTCTACTTTGAAGGAGCAGTTCACTAGGCTTTCAACCTTGAGCAGATCAATAGCTCCCCTAAATTGACCCAACTGGATTTCTGGCATGTTGTTGAGGTAGCGGTAGTCACTGAAAAGCTGGTAATACTGAATGAGTTTAATTTCCTTTTGGATAATAGGTGCCCAGGTATTCTTGTGATGAATTTCAAACCACTCGGAGAGAGTGAGTGGATGATCCCTGGGAGGGAACTGATCAGACTTGGCAAGCAACAATTTTCTGTACAAGGACTTGTGACCCTTGGCCCACTGATCTTCATTTTTGGATTCAGCTGATTGGAAGATTTTGGATTGATCAGCTTTGGAGATGTGGCAGTAAGGAAGAACAATATTAAGATGGTCTGTTAAATTTAGATAGGGAAGACCAACCATGATGGCAAAAGTGCAATTTTGAAGATATTCAGAATAGATGGATTTCCTTCGATGTTCAACCGTGAGGGAGAACCAAAGAGGAGGGAACTTAGGATCAGAAGAAAGAGCAAGAGTGTTGGAAATTTTTCTCTTTTTGGGGGCAGGACTAGGAGATCCAGTCCTGTGGACATGAGTGCCAACTTCCAGAACTGAGCGAAGAATGGCTACTTCAGACTCAGTTTCAAATTTCTCAAGGAAAGGACCTTCAAGTTGAGCACGCTGAGGAATATAGGTGATGAAGGAGGGAGGAGCAGTAGGATGAAGAAATGAGTGAGGAGTTGGAGGAGGTATAGTGGATGGTCCAGCTGAAGAAGGACCAGAGGAGGAAGCTCCAGCTGAAGATGATGCTGGAGGAACCTCAGAAGGAGGAGGAGGAGTAAAGGAGGTGGAGACTGGAGAAAAAGTAGAAGTGGTTGGAAATGGAGTTGGTGATGAGATATGTTTAGGAAGGTGTTGTTTGAAAGTGGCAGGTGCTGAAGGAGTAGTGGGTGAAGATGGTGGAGAAGGAGGGGCTGGTGTTTGAGTAGGAGAAGATGGTGGCACTGGGGTCACAACCTTTGAAACAGAAACTTCTTCTCTTACAAGCTTGGCCTGACTTTCCACTGGCCCTGATTCATCCAAGATTGGCCCTGGTGGCCCTGATTGCTCATTCAATGACTGCTTTGGAGACTCAACAACCTCTGGCCCTGATGGCCCGGACTTCTCATCAACAGATGGCCCTGCTGGCCGAACTTCCTCAATATTTGGCCCTGATTCTTGTGGAACTGATGAAATGGGAGCAGAGCTGGCAGGAGGAGATTGCGCCCTCAATAGATCTGAGAGAGTAGCTATTGAATCCTTTATGCTACTCAGCTCACTTCTCACCCATCTGACGGCATTTCTGACCATGCCCATTTCCTTAGCGGCAGTGCTCTGGCTTATGAATATTGAGGCAATATCAGATTGCACAAAGCAAAGAATTTTATCATATTGACCTTCAATTTCTTCTTCTTCTTCAGCCTCTAATGCGGCTTCCTGGTGAGGAGAGGGATCTCAGGGGCTACCTCTTTCCCTTTTTCACTTGCCCTAGCAACGGGCTCCACATTTTCTTCATCAGAGGTGCTCTCCACGACACCTTCTTGAAACTGATCAACTGGAAGGTTTGCAGTGTGCTCCCCCTGAAACTCTGCTTCCTTCTCAGCAACATGCTCCCCCTGACTGGGAGCATCCTCCATCAAGATATCCTCATTGTGGCCTGATGCTACAACCCCTGCATCTTGATCACCACCCATTTCGGGCTCCCCCTAAGTGCTGGTGATAGAGTCCAGCACACCTCGAAGGACTGATGCTACCATTGAGGTGGGGGTGACAACCTCTTCAACCTGCCCAATGGGCTCATTATATTCTAGTGGAATTTCCTCAATTCTGCTTCCACTGGCTGCCTGAATTTCAACACTGATCTATGCTGCTGCTGCTGCTGCTTGCTCCTTTTGGACCTCTGGAATCTCTGCCCTGACAGCTTCTTGCTGAATTGCTGCTGGAAGCACTACTGTTGCTTCTGCCTGAGCTGTCTCTTCTTGGACTTCTTGGGCTTCTGCAATAATGGCCTCGCCCTCTGCTACTGAAGTTTTGGTCCAAACTCCAACAACCAAGGAGAATCCACTTTTCTTTAAATTCCTGCCTCTGATGAACTGCCCCATTTTTTCGGATACTTCACCATTCAGACTTATGTTATAGTGCTGGAAAATCTTTGTCAAGAGATGAGCATAAGGAAGGGACACCTTGAGCTTGTTCTTCTTGTCCCATATAACAGTCGATGCAAGTTTCATCCTCTCAATAATGACTTCGGCCAAGTTGATTTCTTGGTTCTGAATCTCCCAGAACATCATATCCGAGTTTGCTTTCGGACATGAGGAGAAGGTAGCACTTCTGGGAACCAGAATCTGGCAAACTATGAAATGAAGAATTCGATTCAAAGCATTCAACTGGTTGATGTCGATTTTACTGTCCTTCAGCTTGTACTAAGGACCAACAATCCCCAAACCCTTGGTGCGAATGTCTACTGTGTTTACCCCACTATGACCGGCGGTAGACACTCCAAACAAACTTGCCAGCAAATCATATGTAATGTGAATAGGTGTACCCTTGACAGAGGAGGTCAAGGATCCATCTTCTTCAGATTTCAGGCACACATAGAAGGCTTTCACAAGATCTGGATAACTTACTTCAGAAATAGTTACCATCTTTGACCATTTCATCCTCTGGATAGCTGCCACTACACTATGCATTCCATTCTTTTCCAAATCAGCCACGTCCACTGCCTTGTTGCCGCAAAGCGTCGTCTTCACGGTTGCAAATCTTTCTTGCTGCTCTACTGTGAGGAACGCAGTGCCATAGCCCCCGACGGTGCCGAAAATTCCAGAAATGGCCATGGAATTGAACAGGGGAGGGTTCTGGAAGATCGGGAAGAGGATTGGAGCAAAAGCCCTCAAGAAAATTTTTGCGAGAAGGGATGGATGCTGTGAAATCTCATAGAGTCGATGCTGGAGATGATAGGGTTGTCGTTCCAGGCAAGTTGAACGAGATGAGAGCTGGAGGTGAATCGATATGACACAGATTTCGGGATTTTAGAGATAGGCATAAAGATAAAGTGCCTTTTGAAAGGATGGCGCCATAAATATAGAAAACGACAAACAGAGATAGGTTCGAGATAAATAAATACTTTTAAATTAGCGAGCCGTCATAGATATGAATGAAGTAAATGACTTTTAAAATAACTTGCTTAATTTCAGGGGAGAGAATAATTGTTATTCTAAAATTATTGTTATTTCAGTTATATACGGATAAATCTATCACAAATTACACATGCCTAATTCCCTTCTAAGAGACGTAAATCTCTCTTCAGATAAGGACTTTGTGAAGATATCTGCCAACTAATTTTGAGTATCTACAAAGGAAATATTTATATTTCCATTAGCTACATGATCCCGAATGAAATGATATCTAACATCTATATGCTTTGTCCTTGAGTGCTGAACTGGATTTTTGGTGAGATTTATTGCACTGGTGTTGTCGCACAGTAGAAGAATTGTCTTGATGTGCTGTCCATAATCGTCAAGTTGCTGCTTAATCCATAGAAGTTGTATACAACAGCTTCCAGCAGCCACGTACTCAACTTCAGTTGTTGACAGTGCTACTGAATTTTGCTTCTTTGAGGACCATGAAATTAGACATCCTGTAAGAAATTGACAACATCCACTGGTTCTTTTTCTATCTATTTTGCATCTAGCATAGTCAGCATCGGAATATCCTACTAAATTTATTTCACATGATTTTGGATACAACAATCCTACATCATGAGTTCTAGCTAAATATCTGAAAATCCTTTTGACACTAATTAAATGAGATTCCTTAGGATCTGCCTGATACCTAGCACACATGCATACACTAAATAATATATCAGGTCTACTGGCAGTTAAATAGAGTAAAGAACCTATCATACCTCTGTAGAGCTTTTGGTCTACTTTCTTACCATTCTTGCCACTGTCTAGCCTTGTAGATGTGCTCATTAGTGTTGACAGTGGCTTGGCGTTTTCAAAACCAAATTTCTTTAGTAGTTCTTTGGTGTACTTAGCTTGACAAATGTGTGAGCCTTCTTTTCCTTGCTTGATTTGCAATCCGAGGAAATAGTTGAGTTCTCCCATCATGCTCATTTCAAATTCTCCCTGCATGAGCTTTTCAAAATACTTGCAAAGAGATTCATCAGTAGAACCAAATATTATATCATCTACATAAATTTGAACAAGTAATATATTTTTGACTTTTATCTTAATAAATAATGTGATATCTACTTTTCCTTTGGTGAAACCATGGTTTAATAAGAATGCACTGAGCCTTTCATACCAAGCTCTAGGTGCTTGATTTAAACCATACAAAGCTTTATGCAACTTAAAGACATGATTTGGAAAATTGATATCATCAAAACCAAGAGGTTGTTCTACATAGACTTCCTCCTTTATAAAACCATTTAAAAAGGTGGATTTTACATCCATTTGAAAAAGCTTTAAATCTAATGTTGATCCGTAAGCAAGCAAAATTCTAATGCCTCAAGTCTAGCTACTGGTGCATAGGTGTCATCGAAATCTATGCCTTCCTCTTGGGAATAGCCTTGAGCTACCAGTCTGGCCTTGTTTCTTGTGATCACACCAGCTTCATCCAATTTGTTCCTGAACACCCATTTGGTGCCAATCACAGGATGATCTGATAGTCTCGGAACAAGGGACCACATTTGGTTTCTCTTGAACTGATTAAGTTCATCTTCCATGGCTAATATCCAAGATTCATCAGTCAGTGCTTCATTGACTGTCTTAGGCTCTATTTGAGATATAAAAGCTAAATAATCACAGGGAATTACATTACTTCTGGTTCTTACCCCAACCGATGGATGTCCAATGATGTTATCCAACGGGTGATCCTTTTTGTATCTCCATTCCTTTGGAAGATCATCATGAGATAACTATCTTTGTTGCAATTCCTCCAATGGTGGATCTTCTTTATCATTGATAGATGTATCTTTTAATTTCTTGGACAAATTATCTGCATCATCATTATCACTATCTACTTCCTTTCTCAAGGAAGGGTTAGTTTCATCAAAAATAATATGCACAGTTTGCTCAATTAATAAAGTTTGTTTATTAAATACTTTGTAGCCTTTAGGTTTAGAATCATACCCTATAAATATACCTTCATCGGATTTGGAGTCTAGCTTACCAATATCCCATTTTCCGTTATTGTGAATGAAGCAAGAACATCCGAAGGTTCTGAAGTGACTGATCTTTGGTTTCTTCTGCTTGAGTAACTCATATGCTGTCTTCTTCAAGATTGGTCTGATCATCACTCTGTTAATTATGTAGCAGGCAGTGTTGATGGCTTCGGCCCAGAAGTTTCTTGGTAGGTTATATTCCGATAGCATAGTTCTGGCCATGTCCAATAAAGTTTTGTTCTTTCTCTCAGCAACTCCATTTTGCTGTGGTGTCCTTGGTGCTGAGAAATTGTGCTCTATTCCTTGATCATCACAGAACTCAGCGAATCTTTCATTTTGAAATTCTCCTCCATGATCAGATCGAATGCTAACAATGCTGAACTTCTTATCCTTCTGGACTTTCTTACTGAACTTAACAAAGCTATCAAAGGTGTCATCTTTGTGCTTCCGGAAAGATACCCATGTGAATCTGGAATAGTCGTCTACAATCACAAAGCTAAAATTCTTTCCTCCAAGACTTGTGGTTATCATCGGTCCAAATAGAGCCATATGCAATAATTCCAAGGGTTTTGAGGTTGTTACCACTGTCTTTGACTTGAAGGATGATTTAGTGTGCTTTCCTTTTGCCCACGGTTCACAGACGCCTTCCATTCTTGTGCTAACTTTGGACAGTCCTTCCACTAGATTTCTCTTGATTAGCTTTATGATTCCATCTAAACTGCAATGGCCCAATCTTCTGTGCCAAAGCTCAACAGAATGATTTTTTCTTGCTGCAAGGCACACATCCTGATCTTTCAACTCTTCCAAATGAAGTATGTAGAGATTCTTCTCTCTGCAGGCTTCAAATACTATTACACCATCTTTCATGATACTGCATCTTGACTCTTGAAACTTGATTTGATGGCCTTTGTCACACAGCTGGCTGATGCTGATTAGATTATGCTTGAGTCCTTTCACGCATAGAACATCCTCTATGAGAGTTCTGCCTTGATTGCCAACTGATCTGCAACCAACTACTGTCCCTTTTCCATTGTCGCCATACGTTACTGTACCTTCTTCAGTTTCAAGATGGGAGAACAACTTTTTATTCCCTGTCATGTGCCTTGAGCACCCGCTGTCTAGGTACCATTTAGATGCTCGAAGGCTTCTCTGCAATGAAGACACTAAACTTTAGGTACCCAAGTTCTTTTGGGTCCTTGCTGGTTAGTTTTCTCAATTTTCTTTTTAATTATCCATTTTATGTGTTTAGTTGGACATATTATTTTAATATGACCTAATTTGTTACAGTGGCAACAACAAGATATTTTACTTGTTTCTTCAGTTTGACTATATTTAAAGTTAGAGTTGTATGCAGTGTCTTGTTCGGCTACAAACTTAGGTGTTGGATATATTTTAGGATGTATTATTGTTTCCTCATTATCAGGAGGGGTGTATCCCAGGCCATATTTCTTTTTCCCTGACCTTCTAGCTCCTTTTAGTATTAATGTTGTTTTTCCATTTGTAAATTTTCTAACGTACTAGATAACTGTTCATTTTCTTTAGTTAATATATTAATTTCTTGATTTAGTTTGCTTACATTTTCTTGGTTCTCCAGATTAGCTATTTGATCATTTTTATCTTTTAAATCTTCACACAATAATTCATTTCTCCTTTTTAGTTCAGAAACTTGTTTTTCTAATTGCTCATTTTCGGATCTTAGATCTGAATTAGTGTTTTCTAAGTAAGCATGATTTTTCTTAGTAGTTTTTAGTTGTTTGTAAACATCTTTATATTTACTATACAGCTCGTTAAACGCGTCCTCTAAACTATCCGAATCAGATTCGTTGAAGGAATTGAATGATGAGTCAGAGGTTACCTTATCCTCGATGTTGGCCATGAATGCCAGGTTGGCATTTTCTTCTTCTTCACTTGAGCTTGACTCACTGTGTGAGTCGGTGTCGTTGTCCCATGCTGCTGCCATGGTTTTCTTCTTAAACCTTTTGAACTTCTTTGTGTTGTCTTTCTTTTTGAACTCCACCTTTTTCAGCTTTGGACATTCTGCCTTGATGTGTCCAGGCTTTTTGCACTCGTAGCATGTGGGTTCTGACCTCTTAACATCTTTGGCTTCAGGTTTCTTGAACTATTTTCCTTTCTTAACATATCTTCTTCCTAATTGATACTTCTTCTTGGCAAGTATGCACTGCAGTCTTCTGGATAGGAACGCTTCCTCATCTTCACTGCTCCCTATGCTCTTATCACCATCTGATTCTTCACCAGATGTATCTTCAGCTGCCTTGAGAGCACTACTGTGCTTCTTTCTGCTGGAGGATTCTCCAAGTCGTTCATATTTATCTCATGGGCCATTAGTGACCCTATAAGCTTTTCTAGTGACACCCTCCTTAAATCATTTGCTTCTTCTATGGCTGTCACCTTTGGAGTCCACGAGGCTGGTAGGGATCTCAATATTTTTCTTATCATATCTCCCATATCATAATTCTTTCCAAGCCTAGCCAGACCATTCGTAATATCTGTGAATCTGCTATACATCTGTGTAATAGATTCTTCTTGCTGCATTTGAAATCAGTCATATTGAGTACCAAGATGTAAATCCTTGTTTCTTTAACCTTGTTTGTTCCCTCATAGGTGATTCTCAGCTTCTCCCACATCTCCATCGCGGATTTGCATGCTGAAATTCTATTGAACTCCTTCTTACTGAGAGCACAACACAGTATGCTTTTAGCTTTATTGTGACGGCCCTGGATATTTATGCCCATTAAGGCTCCATATCCAGATCTGCCTCCCGCGAACGGACCGAAGTCTCGCAAGAGATAGCTCACACAACTGTCCAGTAAGAATATAAAAGACAACTACATAGTATAAGACACAAGAAAGTACATGTGCTCATACCTGCATATAACAATTTACAACTGTCCCATTACATTATTACATGTCTAATTAAAAAGTTAAACTACCTGGGGCATACCCCGAGGGAGCACAAGCTCACACAACACTAACTACTACACAACTGCTGGTGGTACAAGTCTGACACAACGCCGCTGCAAGCCAAACACTCGGCAAGCCCTGAAAAGAACTGTAGGGGAGTGAGCCTCAACAAGTCACAGGCTTAGTAGGGACCACCCAAGGACCACAACAACTAAACAGAAGAGACCTCAACCTCAATGGGTCTCACTAGCCCACATATAACCAAACCATTTCATGCTCACAATAATTGTATTTAATACTGTAATTAAATATAAACACATTAACTATTCACAACCTCGGAAAGTAAGAGAGAACAATATGACTAGCTCCACACCACTAGTCCACTTAACAACAGTAATGCCTAGGCCTCAAACCTCACAGGCAAACCATAGTCACAATCAATCATTTAAGCTATAAGCCGCACAAGCAAACCACTGCCTAGGCTATAAGCTTCACAGGCAAATCTCAAGTACGTGGGTAACAGGACTGCTAACCAAAAGCTGGTCCTTTATACCTCAAATCACAATATGTCGGAAACTACACACACAAAGTAGCATGATCGACTACAGCAGGCCAATCCATCACACATGAAAACCATATACGGTAGCTTACTCGAGAAAGGTAAAGCACATTGAGTGGAAGGTCACACCTCACGACCTCCACGAAACACAGTTCCACGTCAATACCAGAACAGACTGGTACACGACGTACCACCACAAACCATTACCCACACAGGGTACAGGTATCTATTACCATAAGGCACCAGCACGGAAACCACAAGTAAACCAGTGTTGTAACAGGGCACACCATAGCGAGCTAAACCACATTTGGTGAGTCAATATTCACCAACCATAACCAAAATTGTGCAACCACTGGGGCACACCATAAGCTACAACCGTAGTCACAACTGTGCCAACACCAAAGCACATCGAACGAGTCCAACCTCGACTATGAGTCACAAACTCACGAACCACAGCCAGTGGCAAAGCACGAGTCGGAAAGGAACGACGCCACCACACGGGAACGGACTATTGGCTGATCAGGCCAGTATCCAACCCGGACAACACAACATAAGAACAACCTCTCAGTCTCGCAGTCACGGACGAAAGGTCCAACTGCCGCTCCACGAGAACAAGTCAAACAACTGTGGAGACCAACCAACACCACACCTGCAGAGACACAGCTGCAGGTCCATGCCTGGCACCTCTAGGGTCTCTGGCCGGAGCACCCTAAAGTGAGGCACTGGAAAATAGGACTATATGGGGACCAGTGTCGACTACTAGTGTCCGTACCCGCAACTACGAGCGCGCTACAAGCGACTGCACACCCACAAAGACAAGCCACTGCCCTACTGTCGTCTTTCCCTCAGCCGGACGTACAACTCAAACACAGGAGTGAGGGTGTCTAGGAAGACGACACAGACCTCGACGGTACCACACTATACCGGGACAAACCCCGAGCACAACAAACACACGTGCCTGGCTCACAAAGAACTTGGGGTACCCGACTAGAGAGGCATTCCGGAATAGGCGCCGAACCACCACACTCGGCAATACACAAACCACATCACTTACACATTTATTACAAATCACGATACACGTGTGAGGAGTAGCTTGTCCTGGTCACTCGTGACCTACAAGCTAGCCTACACAAACACATATATGAACCATATTAATAATAACACTATAGCCTAACATCGGCCACCTCGTGACCTCCGTGGCAGCACACACACCACTTAACACATAAATCAGTATAATATTCTTCGAAGGACAACAACAGACCAGGGCTAGGTCGGTGTGGACCTTCACTACCCAAGCATTACAATATAACCACATAAATCACATTATAATAATCATAATATCGACCTCTAGTCATGCTTACATATGCATGTCATCCGAATCATAAAAACACTTTCAATTCTTGGCTAGGCTCACACAAGAACCTCACTGCCATAACACCACAAACTTACCACAATTTTTGGAATACAATTAACACAATAACGTACAATGTGCCATGTACACACAAACCACATGCACAACACCTAAACCACGTAGACACCACGTGTATAATACACCAACAGGGTGCACCACACGTCCAACACCATAAATTGAGGAAAAAAGGAAACACAGCTTGCTGGGAACTCACCAGCGGATAGACGACAATATCGACCACCGCTAACGAGGGACTAACGGCAACCTCGATTGCCGTTAATATTTTACCTGAAGAACCTAACGGAAACCAACCTTGCCGTCAAGATCTTCCCTGAAGAGTTTAACGGCAAACGATCACGCCGTTTATCTCTTCCCTGAAGAACTCAACGTCAACATCCCTTGACGTTGACTTCTTCAGCTCCCAGCAGCTGAACCAGCCACAAACCACATCCCCTGAGAGCAATCCAGCCCTCAAAACCGCGACGTGATGAAGAGGGAACAGTTCCACTCACCACCACACACCACCGTAATGTCGGAAAAACACGATCCAACGCATGGATCGGCCAAACCACCCTAAAACCTGACAGAAAGGAAAAACCTCCCCAAAATCACGATTCCACGCAAATTACACGCAACAGACATGGAATAATACACAAGAGAAGCTAAAGGGTTTACGTCCCTACCTCAGAAACATATATAAACCCCGATAGAACCTCGATTTGCACTGAACCCCCAGGAGCTTCCCGCGAATACCGCACTCCAATCCATCATTCCCCGCCTGATCTGCCACTGCTATGTGCATCATGGCCTTCCCACGTGCTCCCGTAGACCGTCGGAAGTAGTGAAGAGGCACAAGGGTACAGGTGGGGGAAAAGGAGGGGAGAAGGTGGGGAAAGAAGAAGGCTCGGGTTGCCCCTAAAAACACAGGCGCCTCAGGTTAATGTCAACCTCTGCGCCGCTAACCAAACCGTCACAACTAGGCATCCACATTGCTCGCCGCCAAGTTCAACGGTAGACGTATACATCGATAGACACCAAGAATATGTTAACGGCAACACCATTGCCGCCAACACACAGAAGACGTCACAAACCTGGACGTCAACCCACTGTTGATGTCCAGCGCACTGAACACCAACACAGATCCATAACCAACCCTGGTACGGATCCACTAAGAAACACACAACACAAGTCGCACTGGTCAAGGTGTGACCACCCCATACGCTAAACCGAGGATCCACGAAGATCTAAAAAATGTGCGACGTTACATTTACAGTTAAGAGAAATCTTCTTTTTATCGTCTTCTGTCCAATTTTCTTTGTTGTTGAGAACTACTAGATCTCCTTCTTCTATGATGGACTAGATTTGAAAGTCGAGACCTTGAAGGAAGAACTCCATCCTGGTCTTCCAATAGTTGCAGTCTTCTTCATCGAACAACGGTGGTCTGTTGACGAACTGACCCTCGAAGTGACCTTGAGCTGCCATTTAATCTTTTTCTCTTCAGAACGTGAGATCTTCTTTGTCGAAGAGACTTGGCTCTAATACCACTTGTTGTCCAGCTAGCAAGCCTAGAGGGGGGTGAATGAGATTCTTAAAATTCGATTATCTAAACTTGTTAACAAAAACGTTCAACACAAAACACTACGTTCGACTGTTAGTGTTAGAGATAAAGAAGATAATGGATGCAAACAAGCAATCACACAACACAAGGATTTTATCCTGGTTCGGACCTCCTCTCCAAAGGAGTCCTACGTCCAGTCCCTGAGCAACAACTCAGGATTTCACTACCCAAGGGTACAGTCCCCCTCAAGGACACTTACACATCCAACCGCAGTTGGCCTTCTCTTCACAACCAGAAGAGGAAAACAACACCCTGATTCATAGGTCTTTCTTCAACATGAAGGGAACACTCTCCACCTATTTCCAACAGGTCTTCTCTTCACACAAGAAGAGGAATTTCTTAGAAAAGTGAGAAAATAGGTGAAATGTCCCTAGACCAAGCTTATAGCAAACGCTTGATCTGAGGCAGTGACTGAGAGAGAAAGATCTACAATAATGAAATCTCTCAGATCACAAGGGCTCTCCAAACTAACAACAATGAGGTACTGGAGAGCAAGAGCTACACGGTTGGAGTGGAAAGCAAGAAGCTCTTTTTGCTAAGACTCTATCACTTCTAGATTTTTCGTTGAGATTTTGAATCCTTCAAAAGTTATTTTTTCGGAGTTTTCATTCTTGTGTATATATCTTCTCTTACTGAATTAGCCGTTTAGATGACCGTTGTCTCTAGGCTTTAGTGAACGTTAGACTACATGGTTCTCCTTATTCTTCAACAGGTATGATGCAGTCAATAGTCCTTTACGTTCCATGCACGCAAGGAGAAGATCCTTCGTGATATCCTTCAGCTTCCACTTTGTCCAACGTTGTATGGTGATGTGCTGTCAGAGACCTGCACACAATAAATACCACACTATAGACAGCTATGTTGTCTTCTGTTGTTAGTCAACGTTAGAATTCATGTAGTCAGATATTTCACTAAAATAGAAACATCATTCTACTTTTTCTAAAGGTGTTTCTTATATACGCATGAAAGTAGAAGATATTCAGATATGCATTGCAGTGAAATGTACAATCGCATTAAATGCATGGATATTAGTGAAACACGCTGGAGGACTTTGACTTTCAAAATATTTAAGACATGTTTGAATGTCAAGTCGTTGTAGTCCATGAAATCGTTACGAGTATGACTTATGAAATCGTTGTGTAAGCAAGTTGTTGTTTATGTAAATCGTTATTCATCCATAAACAAATCGATGTGAACACAAGTCATTATACAATCATAATCAAATCATTGTAGAGACAAATCGTTATGAGAGTATAAGCGAGTCGTTATAACCAAGTCATTGTGAGCAAATCGTTGTTTCACATATCAGCGAATCATTGCAGGTATCGAATCGTTGTTTTACTTATCGAATCGATGCAGTGATCAAATCGTTGGTTGCTTTATCGAATTGTTACACTGACCAAGTCATTGTGTAACTTATCGAATCGTTACGGCAACCAAGTCGTTATGTAACTTATCGAATCGTTACGGCAACCAAGTCATTATGTAACTTATCGAATTGTTGTGGTGACCAAGTCGATGTGAAACTTATCAAATCGTTACGGCGACCAAGTCGTTATGTAACTTACCAAATCGATGTGAAAGCAAATCGTTGTGCTCACTTAGCGAATCGTTGTGAGATCGAAATTGTTATGCTCACTTAGCGAATCGTTGTGAGATCGAAATCGTTATGCTCACTTAATGAATCGTTGTGAGATCGAAATCATTATGCTCACTTAGCGAATCGTTGTGAGATCAAAATCGTTATGCTCACTTAGGGAATCGTTGTGAGATCAAAATCGTTATGCTCACTTAACGAATCGTTGTGAGATAGAAATCGTTATGCTCATTTAGCGAATCGTTGTGAGATCGAAATCGTTATGCTCACTTAACGAATCGTTGTGAGATCGAAATTGATGCAACACTTATGAAATCATTATAAAACTAAAATCAATATGATACTTTATTAAATCCTTGTAAAAATGAAATCGATAGAAGTGGAAATCGTTATGACACATAGGAAGTCGATGTGTACTTAGAGAAATTTCCTGCTCTGTACTTTAAATGCTACAGTGTAAGAAATACTTACATATTTTCTTGATTTCGCCTGATTTACCTCTTGTGCCTAAGCTTCATGAAAATTTGTTAAATGACACTTTATTGAAGTTTTGTTAATCACCAAAATAGATATATAATTCATGAAAATATATGGGGATGAATTGATCATCACACTATGTCGTCATCGACTTGAGGTAGACGGCGGTCGATGTGGCCACTTAGTTCATCGAACCAAAAACCTCAGAAAAACTCACATGAAATGACAAAAACAAATCCTTCCCAATCCGATCGTAACATGCATCTAAAAATCCATAAAAGTATAAACTCTAAATAGCATAAGACCCTAAACCATTTTTCTCAATCACTTGCCTCTAAACCTCCTTCTGGAGTAGTGAACAGGGTGTCACAGAAGATCATCTTGGCAACAAGACAGTCCTTCATCGTCATCTAGATCCGTTCGATCTGACCTTCAGAACACAACCCTCGATCAGAAACCCTTCTAGCACGAACCTTCAAGCCTCCTCCATGCCTAGGTCACCATGATCTTCAAGGAACGCAGCACAACAACCTCTCTATCAGCCCTCTTTAATTTCTCTCAAGTGACTCAGACCGAAGACTCCCCTAAAATGCCAAATTGGGGTCTTTTGAAGGCCTGCCTATGGTTCCAGACCTAAATCTTAGCCATTAAACTCTAGACGCCCAAAATTCAAGCGTCTAAATCCAATCAAAATGGTTGTCCATTGAGTTGCGCAATGTCGGGTTCAAAACATGGAAACCCAGGTAGATGTCAACATGGAATGTCGTCTACATCTGAGTAAATGACAATCGATGTCGTCGTTAACCTGTTTAGATATCAACTTATTAAAAATACTTAAAACAAATGTCAACATAAAGTGTTGTTAATATGAACTAAACGACCATAGATGCTGCCGTTAACAGAGAAAAATGGCATTCATTCATGTCATTAAATTCTATCGGCTATAGTACAGAGAGACATCAATAAAATATAAAATTATAGAAAATTAACACGTACGAAATCTAGGGGTTTTTTATTAAAATAATCATATTTAATTATTTAATTATTTAAATAATCACATTTTAAAATTAATTCCCAAAATAGTCACCAAGTTGCCACGTTGGCAACTTGGTGATCGGGAGACCGGATGCCAGCATGGAGTCGGCATAGGCAATACCGGCTTCGAAGTCGGCATTTTGAATGGCGACTTTGGAGTCGGCATTGGCATTGCCGACTCCGAAGTCGGCATTGCCAAAGCCGACTTTGGAGTCAGCATTGCCATTGTCGACACAAAAGTCGGCAATGGCAATGCCGACTCCATTGTGTTTAAAAAAAAAAAATCCTCCCGATGGAGGAGCGGTCGATCGTCCGCGTGGACTAGCGGTTGACTGCTTTTAACAGGATGGTGCGCAACGCAGGCAGGAGGAGCGGTCGACCGCCCAAGCGGAGGAGTTGTCGACTGCTTTTAACAGAAATGTGCAAACGCAGGGCAGGCAGGTTGGTATTTTGTGTTTTTCTTAAATAAAGGGTTAGGCCTAGTTTATGTATAAAGTAACAAAAATAACAATTATGTGTTGTTGGAGCAAGAAACTAGGAACATAAGAAACACTAAATTAATAGCCAAAATATTTGAATGCCATCCAATTATACTGCTTCGGCCATCTAATATCGAACTTTGAAAACTAAACAAACATAATATGTCTAAGTCACATATACATCATGTCTAAATCACAAATACATCAAAATAGTTGGAGCCGAGATGTGACGAGCGGGCGGAGCAGCAGGCCTCGGCACCGCAAGGTTCTGTACTTCCTCCACCGCCGCCTGTGGATTATGGAGTATTCATGCAAGGTCTGGTGCAAGCCATGCAGACGCAGGCTCATACCCAGGCAGCACTCCAGGCATAGTTGGAGGCTCAGGTTAGACTAATAAAATGACTAATAGTCTGTTTTAATTGCTTATGTGATATTATGTTGATTGTATATTACTTGATGTGTACTGTAGCAGGCTCAAGTACCAGCTCAGGACTATGGTGGACCTTCAACCATGGAGAGATTCAAGAGGATGCTGCCACCCTCTTTTAAGGGGGAGAGCGACCCATTGTTGGCTGAAAGCTGGATGAAGGAGATAGAAAAGATCTTCCGAGCCATCAGGTGTGCAGATGAGGATAAGGTTACATTAGCCACCTACATGCTACATGTATGCTTTAGTTTATATGCTTGTATGTTCTGTTAAGCTAGATTTGTTAGATGGTGCTTATGAACGGTGTGCTACAGGAAAGAGCTGATGTATGGTGGGCTTCATTGCTGCATACCCGGTTTGAGGACGGAGCTGTTGATGTTGCGTGGGACGAGTTCATGAGGCTCTTTCGGGCCAAGTTCGTCCCCGAGCATGTGCAAGATCGGATGGAGCAAGAATTCCTATCTCTGGCTCAAGGCTCCATGACCATGCTGGAATATGAGGCAAGATTTTCTGAACTCTCTAAATATGCACCCCATATCGTGGCAGACAAGCGCAGGAAGACAAAGAAGTTCGTGATGGGACTCAAGCCATCACTGCGGACGAGACTCGTGGCATTTGACCGCCGCACGTTGGACGAGGCCCTTAGTGCTGCTTGTAGGCAGGAGGGAGAGATGGAGCAATACCTGGAAGAAAAGAAAGCTTCGCAGAAGAGACCTGCAGCGACATTCTAGCGGCAGGACAAGAAGAAAGCGGTGTACCCGACACAGCAGCGACCAGTAGCAGTCGGCAGTTCTCAGGTACCTTCTGTACATTCCCCTAGTGTGAAGAAGGAGTGTCCCCACTGTGGGAAGACACATGGTGGTACCGAATGTTGGATGATTACGGGAAAGTGCTTGAAGTGTGGAAGCAGTGATCACAAGATCAAAGATTGCCCAAGACTTCAGCAGGGAGCTCAGCGTGGAGCGCCAGCCCCAGCAGTAGCGGCAGCGGCGCCAGCTACAGGAAGACCAGGAAGACCTCGAGCCCCAGCTCGAGTGTTTGCTTTAGCTCGTGAGGACGCCGAGCAGGCGGAGCATGTCACCGAAGGTACGGTTTTGCTTTTAGGTGTGCACGCTTGGGTTTTATTTGATACGGGTGCTACTCACTCGTTCATTTCTGAGCGGTTCGCTAGGCAGTTAGCCCTAGAGTCAGGCGTAGAGTCTGAGGATTTAGAGGTCCCTTTGTCTGTGCACACCCCTGCGGGTACGGTATCGACTAGGAAGTGCATTCCGTCGTTACCTGTGTGCATTGAGGATAGAATCCTAGATGGGTGTTTCTTCTTGCTAAAGATGAAGGACTATGATGCTATTCTTGGTCTGGATTGGCTAGTGGAGCACTATGCGTTAGTGGATTGTCGTCGGAAAAGGATTGTTTTCCGCATTCCTGGTGAGGATGAGTTCTCTCACCCCTTGCCAAGGAATTTGGCGGGAAAGATGGTCATCTCTGCCATGAAGGCGATGCGCATGGTAAACAAGGGTTGTGACGCTTTTCTTGCCAGCGTGGTGTTAGTGCCAGAGGCTGATGAGTCACCTACTCTTGCGGAGATTGAGGTAGTGCAGGATTTTCCAGATGTCTTTTCTGATGACTTGACTGGATTGCCACCGGATAGAGACATAGAGTTTACCATAGAGTTGCTTCCGGGCACCTCTCCTATCTCGAAGGCTCCATATCGGATGTCACATGCGGAGTTAGCCGAGTTGAGGAAGCAATTGCAAGAGTTGCTTGATAAGGGATTTATTTGCCCTAGTGTTTCCCCTTGGGGCGCACCTGTATTGTTCGTCAAGAAGAAAGACGGGTCACTTAGGTTATGCATTGACTATAGGAAGTTGAACCAAGTGACTGTGAAGAACAGGTATCCCTTACCTCGTATTGATGATTTGTTTGACCAGTTGCGAGAGGCATCAGTCTTTTCTAAGATTGATTTGCGATCTGGTTATCATCAGTTGAGGATTCAGAGTGAGGATGTGTCCAAGATGGCGTTTAGAACCCGTTATGGACATTATGAGTTTTTGGTCCTTCCTTTCGGATTGACCAATGCCCCTGCAGCGTTCATGGATCTCATGAACAGGGTGTTTAGGCCTTATCTAGATAGCTTTGTCATAGTGTTTATTGATGATGTGTTGGTCTACTCTCCGGATGAGGCCACGCACCGTCAGCATTTGAGGGTAGTGTTAGAGGTTCTTCGTGAGCACAAGCTATATGCTAAGTTCAGCAAGTGTGATTTTTGGTTGCGCGAAGTTCATTTCCTCGGGCATGTTATCTCCGGTGCTGGTGTTGCAGTTGATCCAACGAAGGTCCAGGCAGTTATGGATTGGGAGATTCCCAAGACCCCTTCGGAGATTCGTAGTTTTATTGGTTTAGCTGGTTATTATCGGCGATTCATTGAGGGATTCTCATCCATCGCCGCCCCTTTGACAAAGCTGACCAGAAAGGGGGAGAAGTTCGTATGGTCTGAGGCATGTGAGCGTAGCTTTCAGCTATTAAAGGCTAAGCTTACTTCTGCTCCAGTATTGGTATTGCCTAGTGGTCCAGAAGGCTTGCCATTTATACGGATGCATCTCAGATCGATTTAGGTTGTGTACTCATGCAGCAAGAAAGGGTAGTGGCTTATGCTTCTCGTCAGTTGAAGGAGCATGAGAGGAACTATCTGACTCATGACTTGGAGCTCGCAGCAGTGGTTTATGCACTGAAGATCTGGAGGCACTATCTTTATGGTGTCAGATTTGAGGTGTTTACCGACCACAAGAGCATGAAGTATCTTTTCTCCCAAAAGGAATTAAACCTGAGGCAGAGAAGATGGATTGAGTTCTTGAAGGACTATGACTTCGACCTTCAGTACCATCCTGGAAAGGCGAACGTCGTAGCAGATGCTCTTAGTAGAAAGAGGTCTTCGCTCCAGCAGGATTGGAAGATGTTGGAGGATGCAGCGTGCTCTATGACCAAGTTAGAGCCATCGCTGTGTCAGGCTTTTGTAGCTCAGCTATCCCTTAGATCCTCTGTGTTGAATGAGGTGATTGAGCAGCAGAAAGCCGACCCTAGATTGTTAGAGTTAGTGGGCAAGGCGGGCATTGCTCGTGATGAGGATGGTGTGATCAGATTTCAGCACTGAGTGTGTGTTCCTGCCATTGTAGATGTCCGTGAGCATGTCTTAGCAGAGGCTCATAGGTCGCGATTCTTTATTCATCCGGGTAACACTAAGATGTACCAAGATCTGAAGAGGTCATTTTGGTGGTCCGGCATGAAGAAGGATGTTGCGGATTATGTGTCTAGATGTCTAGTGTGTCAGCAAGTGAAAGCCGAGCGGCAGCGACCATCTGGCCTTATGCAGAAGATGGATATCCCAGTATGGAAGTGGGAGGTTGTCACTATGGATTTCGTCTCGGGTTTGCCTCGATCTAGAAGGGGCAATGATTCGATTTGGGTAGTTGTAGATAGATTCTCGAAGACTGCTCATTTCTTGCCTATGAAGAAGAAGCAGTCAGTAGAGAGTTTAGCTAGATTGTATGTTAGTGGTATCATTAGATTGCATGGTGTGCCGAAGTCAATCATTTGGATCGAGATCCGAGATTTACTTCGAGGTTGTGGAAGGGTCTTCAGGATGCTTTAGGTTCGGAGCTGAAGCTCAGTTCGGCGTTTCATCCCCAGACCGATGGACAGTCCGAGAGGACTATCCAGACGCTCGAGGATATGTTGAGGGCGTGTGTTCTGGATTGGAAGGATGATTAGGAGCGTCATTTACCTCTTGTGGAGTTCGCATACAACAACAGCTTTCATGCTAGTATTGGTATGGCTCCATTCGAGGCGTTGTATGGTAGGCCATGCAGATCTCCGTTATGTTGGGAGGAGATTGGTGATAGGCAGTTGATCGGACCGGAGTTAGTTCAGGAAACTTCGGATAAGATCCAGCTTATCAGGAAGAGGCTTGTTGCGGCACAGGATAGGCAGAAGAGTTATGCCGACAACAGAAGGAAGGATTTGGAGTTCGAGGTTGGCGATCATGTCTTCTTGAAGATATCGCCTACTCGTGGTGTCGTCAGATTTGGCCGACATAGTAAGTTGAGCCCTAGGTTCATTGGCCCATATGAGATTCTCAGACGTTTGGGCAGCGTGGCATATGAGCTAGCCTTACCCCCAACTTTGGCTAGTGTTCATCCTGTGTTCCACGTTTCGATGCTCAGGAAGTATGTCCGAGATCCGTCTCATGTGATTAGTCATGAGCCAGTGGAGATTCAGCCAGATCTGTCGTATGTCGAGCAACCAGTAGCTATTCTTGACTGGAAGGTTCAACATCTCCGGAACAAGAGTATTGCGTCGGTGAAAGTTCTCTGGCGGAACTTCTCACGAGAGGAGGCTACTTGAGAGCTTGAGGATGCGATGAAGAAGAATTATCCCCTTTTGTTTGAGTAGCGTCGTTCTAACTTCGAGGACGAAGTTTCCTTTAAGGGGGAGAGGGTGTAAGGCCCTCGAATTTTGTTGCATTATTGTATTGCATGTAAATAATTCGTGTTATGTATGTACGTATGTAAATATCCACGTAAGTACTAGTTGGTATACATAGGTATGCATGTGTATAATTAGTGTAAATAATGTATGAATGGTATGATGGTAGTGTGTATATGATAGCGTATACATATGGCACATATATAGGTATAAGATGTGCATGGTTTCTGCATGTTTTGGAGTTCTGTCTGAAGGCCAGATTGGCGTCAATATCAATGGACGCTTGGGTTGTGTAGGCGTCAACCATATGGACGCCAACACTAATCCCAGCGTCCAGCGATGTGGACGCTAACTTCTCTGACCTGCATGCATTGCAGAACCAGAAATTCCGGAAGCAAGCCACCCTAACCATTGGGGAGCTATCCCCAACGGTCTCAAAGGGGTATAACATCATCTCCTGCGTGGGTGAGAGGTCTTTGGCTATATACAAAGCCATTTTCGCAACTCACACCCTTCTCTTTGCCCCTTTGCAAGAGAGGAAGAAGAGGAAAAAGGAGAAAACCCTAAAATCTGTGTGAAGAGCTCACCTTTGCAACCCTAAATCCGGCTACCTGAAGCTTGCACCGGCCATCTACTGCAGCAAGGAGCTAGCTGGAGTGGAGGAGGAGGCTTCCCCGACCTTATCTTGGAGCCATCTTCATCCTAGAACCCGGAGTGAAGCTTTTCTAGGAGCTTCTTGGGACAGCCCAAGGAGAGCTTCACCGAGCCCTAGATCCGTTTGGTGTATTTTCTAGAGGCAAGTACCCTACCCATAACGTCCCTGTATGTGTCTAGGTTGGTTTTATAAATTTTATATATTTTTCCTCGTGTCCTAGATCCCTCTTTTCACCTTTGCATTTGAGTTCGGTCTGTGTTTCTGCACAGACAGGAACTTGGCGTCAATGCCTTGACGCCGAGATCCCTGGTGTGCGCCAAGCGATCTTGCCGTCCACTCCTGGAACGGCCAGAGACCGCCGCCAAGTTCATCTGGACAGAACAGTGAACTGTTATGCCCTTCTATATGATAAATTTCGATATGATTCACGATGAGGATATAATGTAATCTCTTATATGCTATGTATACTAGCTAATGTGATGGATGGGAATGTGAATGTACACTTATTTTGTGGATGGTAGAGCTTATTTACATATTTAAAAGCATGTGGAAGAATGTTCATGTGTATGTTCTCACCATTATCCTGATAATCCGTGGTAAAATCATGTTGCCCTAATTTTGTTAAACCATGTATGTACAACCCTGTCTGTGCTCTGAGTTTCTGGAATTTTCCATGCTTGTATGATTTATTGAATTTTTTGTTTGGGGAAATAGAAATCATGTGTAGGTCACGATAAATCTTCTGTAAATTGTGTATTGCCCAATAAATTCGGGAATAAATCATGTGGCTCTATGCATGCTAGGGTTTAGACAGTAAGTTGTTAAATTTGTGATTGTTATTCAATTCCATGCTAACTTGAATTGTGAATAGCATGTGAATTTGATGTCAGATTTTCTGTAATTACGTTTTAGGTTAGAAAAATCTAAAAATTTGCATGTGGGATCCTAAACCCGAAATCAGCTAGTGGTTAAAATTTCAGGTCATTTGGACCAGTATATGATGCAATATGGATTTTCCATTTAAAAATGTGAAACTAATGCATGCCATTGTAAAATGATTTGATTTTGTATATAGCAACCTGATTAGTGAAATTTCCTGAGTACTAAATTCCTATAATTGTAGTGCCATGTTAGGAAAACAGAGGAGTGTGCATGTGAGTGAGAAAGTGAATGAAATAAGAGTGACATGTGTAAACATATGTGTTAAAATCTGTAAAATGTGTAATGTGTAACTTGTGCCAAATGTGACACTGCTTCCGTAGAGGGCAGTGGAACCGTATCAGGGAAAGGTCCCCCTGAGAAGGTTCAATGTGTTGTGACCCTAAGGGCATTAGGGGGAAATCCTAGAGGTGGACAAGTACCACTGGTTAGGGTGGAGACGTGTTCTCCCGGTCTGCGCAGTCCAAGAGTCGCCATTGTATTGCCTAGATGGCGTCTATGTGATGTGATGTGTTGTGTCCTTCTTTGGTGGTTTGGACTATGTGTCACGGCACTAAATGTGAATGTGTAAATGTGTATGTGTTCATGTGAAAAATGTGAATGTGAACAATGTGTAAAAGTGCATGTGTAAAGTGTGAAATATACGAATTTGAAATTGTGTAAAAATGTGAAACCAAAATGTGAGGATGTGAGTTTGTAATCCATGTTATGACAATCTGAAATCTTGCTTAAACAATAGCTTTACTATGTTATGATCATGTTTATGTATGCAAAATGCCTAGAATCCATACTAGGGATAATTGTTAAGCATATATAAACAACTTCCATACTTGTATGTTCACATGTTGTGATTTAATCGTTGTTGTAGCTCTCATGTGTTAGATTATGGTTGCTAAAGCATGTAAAACCAGCAAGCTTAAAGTATGTAAAATGGTTACATATATGTGTAGAAATGTGTAGATTCCATGTTAGGTATGTTTCCTTTCATGCATGCTCGGGAATTTATGATTAATGGCTTCCATGTCTTAGTTGGTTGAAGGTAGATTTTTATGTGAGGAATGAATAGAAAGCATGTGATAGGTGATTTTATTTTAGGAAATCTGAAAGCATAGTCCATGTGTTTAAAATTGTAGATTTACCATGATAGGTTGTAAATTTTAATGTCAAGCATGCTACGTGTTGTGTCTCGTGAATGTGCATGTAGAGCCTACTATGATATGTGCATGTACGGTATGTGTAGAAGTACTTGCGGAGTCTTTTAGACTCACTACTTGCTTCGGCGTACAGGTGTAGTTGGTGACGAGACACTTGTGGAGGAGACGTTGGAGACCGACTCCGAGCGTGGAGATTAGAGTGTTGGAGTACTTGTGACATTTTGAGATTTTCATAGTATGTAATTGCAACATTGTACTAGCATTACTATGGAAAGGGAATGTATAAGTGTGGACATTTATGTATTAAATTTTCAGCAATTTAATTATGTGGACTTTTAGTTTTTTAATGTTATCGAATTATGTATGTTAAATGTGGATGATGAATGAAATGAAGACAGTGGTTCTTTTACTTCCGCTACTCTGTTCTTATATTCACGTGTATCTTAGCTGAATGTTATTGTTGGGTAAATGTCCCACTGTGATGACGCTCGCTATACCGACGTGGGTTGGTATAACCGTACCGGTATAATGAGGGTCGTCACAGAGATTGGTATCAGAGCAACCGGTTGAGATTGCACATGAATATACATAAGTCATCATCCCCATTGCATGCTAAGTGTGTCCACATGTGTAGAACTGATTAATAATGAATAAAAAATAGATAAGAAGATGGTTAGAAAACTTAGTAACCTAGCTCTAATGGTGGCTGAAATTTATTACAGCCATGGCTTCGAGAGGTAGGCATGGCGGAGCGTCGACCCGTGAGGACGAGCCGAGACGTGACGAGCAGGCGGAGCAGCAGGCCTCGGCACCGCAAGGTTCTGTACTTCCTCCACCGCCGCCTGTGGATTATGGAGTATTCATGGACGTCCATCCATGTGGACGCCAAATGGGCCCTTCGGCCACAACTCAAAACATGCAAAAATCTATGCACATTCTATATACTTACATGCAATATGTATACTATCATGTACACACTACCACCACGCAATTCATACACTATTTACAACTAATTATACGCATGCACACATAAGTATAACTAGTTAATACGTACGTAGATTTGTACATCTATGCATACACAAGTATGAATTATTTACACACAATAAAGTAATCCAACAAAATTCGAGGGCCTTACACCCTCTCCCCCTTAAAGAAACTTCGTCCTCGAAGTTTAAAAAAACTACTCAAACAAACGGGGATACTTCTTCTTCATCGCATCCTCAAGCTCCCAAGTAGCCTCCTCTCGCGAGAAGTTCCGCCATAGAACTTTCACCGACGCAATACTCTTGTTCCGGAGATGCTGAACCTTCCGGTCAAGAATAGCTACTGGTTGCTCCACATATGACAAATCTGGCTGAATCTCCACTGACTCATGACTAATCACATGAGATGGATCTCGGACATACTTCCTGAGCATAGAAACGTGGAAAATGGGATGAACACTAGCTAAAGCTGGGGGTAAAGCTAGCTCATATGCCACGCTGCCCAATCGTCTGAGAATCTCATACGGGCCAATGAACCTAGGGTTCAACTTACTATGCTTGCCAAATCTGACGACACCACGGGTAGGTGATATCTTCAGGAAGATATGTTCACCCCACCTCGAACTCCAAATCCTTCCTTCTGTTGTCGGCGTAGCTCTTCTGCCTATCCTGCGCCGCAACAAGCCTCTTCCTGATAAGCTGGACCTTATCCGAAGTTTCCTGAACTAACTCCGGACCGATCAGCTGCCTATCACCGGTCTCCTCCCAACATAAAGGAGATCTGCAAGGCCTTCCATACAACGCCTCAAATGGAGCCATACCAATACTCGCATGAAAGCTGTTGTTGTATGCGAACTCCACTAGAGGTAAATGACGCTCCCAATCATCCTTCCAATCCAGCACACACGCTCTCAACATATCCTCGAGCGTCTGGATAGTCCTCTCGGACTGTCCATCTGTCTGGGGATGAAACGCCGAACTGAGCTTCAGTTCCGAACCTAACGCATCCTGAAGACCCTTCCACAATCTCGAAGTAAATCTCGGATCTCGATCCGAAATGATCGACTTCGCACACCATGCAATCTAACCACACTACTAACATACAATCTAGCTAAACTCTCAACTGACTGCTTCTTCTTCATAGGCAAGAAATGCGCGGTCTTCGAGAATCTATCTACAACTACCCAAATCGAGTCATTGCCCCTTCTAGATCGAGACAAACCTGAAACAAAGTCCATAGTGACAGCTTCCTACTTCCACACTGGGATCTCCATCCTTTGCATAAGGTCGGATGGTTGCTGTCCCTCGGCCTTCACTTGCTGGCATACCAAACACCGGGATACATAATCTGCCACATCCCTTTTCATGCCAGACCACCAAAAGGACCTCTTCAAATCCTGGTACATCTTAGTGTTACCCGGATGAATAGAGAATCACGACCTATGAGCCTCCGCTAACACATGCTCACGGACATCTACCAAATCAGGGACACACACTCGGTGATGGAATCAAATCACGCCGTCCTCATCACGAACAATGCCCGCCTTGCCCACTAGCTCTAAGAGTCTAGGGTCGGCCTTCTGTTGCTCGATTACCTCATCCAAAACTGAGGATCTAAGGGACAACTGAGCTACAAAAGCCTGACATAAGGGCTCTAACTCGGTCATCGCGCACGCTGCATCCTCCAACATCTTCCAATCCTGCTGGAGAGAAGACCTCTTCCTACTAAGAGCATCCTCTACGACGTTCGCCTTCCCGGGGTGATACTGAAGATCGAAGTCGTAGTCCTTGAGGAACTCAATCCATCTTCTCTGCCTCAGGTTTAATTCCTTCTGGGAGAAGAGATACTTCAAGCTCTTATGGTCCGTAAACACCTCGAATCTGACACCATACAGATAGTGCCTCCAGATCTTTAGTGCATGAACCACAGCCGCAAGTTCCAGATCATGAGTCGGATAGTTCCTCTCATGCTCCTTCAACTGACGAGAAACATAAGCCACTACCCTTCCTTGCTGCATTAGCGCACAGCCTAAGCCAATCCGAGACGCATCCGTGTAGATAGAAAAACCCTCTACACCGCTCGGCAAGACTAACACCGGAGCTGACGTGAGCTTAGTCTTCAACAATTGAAAACTACTCTCACACTTCTCGGACCAGACAAACTTCACTCCCTTTCTGGTGAGCTGAGTCAATGGGGCGGCGATGGATGAAAATCCCTTAATGAATCTCCGATAGTAACCAGCCAAACCCAGAAAACTAAGAATCTCCGAAGGGGTCTTGGGAACCTCCCAATCCATAACTGCCTGGACCTTTGCTGGATCAACTGCAACACCAGCACCCGAGATAACATGCCCGAGGAAATGAACCTCGCGCAACCAGAAATCGCACTTGCTGAACTTAGCATACAGCTTGTGCTCACGGAGAACCTCTAATACTACCCTCAAATGCTGATGGTGTGTGGCCTCATCCGGAGAGTAGACCAACACGTCATCTATGAAGACCACTACAAAGCTATCTAGGTAAAGTCTAAACACCCTGTTTATGAGATCCATGAATGCTGCAGGGGCATTGGTCAATCCGAAAGGAAGGACCAAAAAATCATAATGTCCATAACGGGATCTGAATGCCGTCTTGGACACATCCTCACTCCGAATCCTCAACTGATGATAACCAGACCGCAAATCAATCTTAGAAAAGACTAATGCATCTTGCAACTGGTCAAACAAATCATCAATACGAGATACAGGATACCTGTTCTTCACTGTCACTTGGTTTAGCTTTCTATAATCGATGCATAACCTAAGTGATCCATCCTTCTTCTTTACGAATAAGACATGTGCGCCCCAAGGGGAAACACTAGGGCGAATAAATCCCTTATCTAGCAGTTCTTGCAACTGCCTCCTCAACTCCGCTAACTCTGCAGGTGCCATCCGATATGGAGCCTTCGAGATAGGAGAGGTGCCCGGAAGCAACTCTATGGTGAACTCTATCTCTCTATTCGGTGGCAATCCAGACAAATCATCGGGAAAGACGTCTGGAAAATCTTGCACTACCTCGATCTCTGCAAGAGTAGGTGACTTATCAGCCTCGGGTACTAACACCAAGCTGGCAAGAAAAGCGTCACAACCCTTGTTTACCATGCGCATCGCCTTTATGGCAGAGATGACCAACTTTCCTGCCAAGTTCCTTGGCAATGGATGAGAGAACTCGTCCTCACCAGGAATGCGGAAAACAATCTTATTCCCACGACAATCTACTAATGCATAGTGCTCCTCTAGCCAATCCAGACCAAGAATAGCATCATAGTCCTTCATCTTTAGCAAGAAGAAACACCCATCTAAAACCCTATCATCAATGCACACAGGCAACGACGGAATGCACTTCCTAGTCGATATCGTACCCGCAGGTGTGTGCACAGACAAAGGGACCTCTAACTCCTCAAACTCTATGGCTGACTCTAGAGCTAACTGCCTAGCGAACCGCTCGGAAATGAATGAGTGAGTGGCACCCGTGTCAAACAAAACTCGAGCGTACACACCTAAAATCGAAAGCGTACCTTCTGTGACATGCTCTGCCTGCTCGGCATCATCTCGTGCTAGAGCAAACACTCGAGCTGGGGCTCGAGGCCTTCCTGGTCTTCCTGTCGCTGGCGCTGCTGCTGCTGCTGCTGGGGCTGGCGCTCCGCGCTGAACTCCTTGTTGAAGTCTCGGACAATCTTTGATCTTGTGGTCGCTACTTCCACACTTCAAGCACTTGCCCGCAATCATCCAACGCTCCGTACCTCTGTGTGTCTTCCCGCAATGCGGACACTCTTTCTTCATACTAGGGGAATGTACAGAAGGTACCTGAGAATTGCCGGCTGCCACTGGTCGCTGCTGCGACTGGTATGTTGCTTTCTTCTTGTCTTGCCACTGGAAGGTAGCTGCAGGCCTCTTCTGCGAAGCCTTCTTCTCTTCAAGGTATTGCTCCATCTCTCCCTCCTGTCTATAGGCAGCGCTAAGGGCCTCGTCCAATGTGCGATGGTCAAACGCTACGAGCCTCGTCCGCAGTGATGGCTTCAAGCTCATCACAAACTTCTTCGCCTTCCTGCGCTCATCTGCCACAATATGAGGTGCATACTTAGATAGTTCTACAAACCTGGCCTCAAACTCGAGCACGGTCATGGAGCCCTGGGTCAGTGAAAGGAACTCCTGCTCCATCCTATCCTGGATGTGCTCGGGGATGAACTTGGCCCGAAAGAGCCTCACGAACTCGTCCCAAGCAACCTCAATAGCGCCGTCCTCGAATCGGGTGCGCAGTAATGAAGCCCTCCACACATCAGCTCTCTCCTGAAACATGACCTTCATAAGAACCAACTAAACAACTTCAACTTAACAGGGGATATAAGCAAATAAAACTAGCACATACCTATAGCATATAGGTGGCTAAAGTAACCTTATCATCGTCCGCACACCTAATTGCCCGGAAGATCTTCTCGATCTCCCTCATCCAACTCTCGGCTAGCAATGGATCGCTCTCCCCCTTAAAAGAGGGTGGCAGCATCCTCTTGAATCTTTCCATGATGGAGGGTCCACCATGGTCCTGAGCTGGAACTTGAGCCTGCTACAGTAAACAACAAGCAATACACAATCAACATAACATCATATAATTAAAATAAAATAGCCTACTAATTGTTTCGTCATTCTAACCTGAGCCTCCAACTGGGCTTGGAGTGCAGCCTGAGTGTGAGCCTGCGTCTGCATGGCCTGCACAAGACCTTGCATGAACACTCCATAGTCCACAGGCGGCGGTGGGGGAAGTATAGGACCCTGCGGTGTCGGGGCCTGCTGCTCCGCCTGCTCCTCACATCTCGGCTCGTCCTCACGGGCTGGCGCTCCACCACGCCTACCTCTCGAAGCCATGGCTGCAATAAATTTCAGCCACCATTAGAGCTACGTTAATTTATTTCCTAACCATTTTCTTATCTATTCTTCATTCATTATTAATCAATTCTACACATGTGGACAATCTATGAAGATTTTGCATGTAATGAAGATGATGATTCATGTATATTTATGTATAATCTCAATCGGTCGCTCTGATACCAAATCTCTGTGACGACCCTCATTATACCGGTACGGTTATACCAACCCACGTCGGTATAGTGAACGTTATCACAGCGGGACATTTACCCAAACACTATCACATGATTGAGATACACACAAATATAAATATAGGGTAGCAGAAGTAAAAGAACAATGTCTTTCATTTCATTTCATCATCCACATTCAACATACATGGTTCAAATAACAATTTTAAAAGATCGAAAGTCCACATAAAGAAGTGCCAAATTTTAAGTACATAGTTTGTCCATAATTACATAAGATTTCATTACAATGCCTCAAATACATACGATGAAAGTCAAAATGTCACAACTACAACTCCGCCAAGCTACTCCCCGCGCTCGGAGTCGCTCTCTACGGTCTCCTCCAGAGGTGTATCACCTACTAAACCTGTACGTCGAAGCAAGGAATGAGTCTAAAAGACTCAACAAATAACACCACACACCCCATACATGCATATATCACAATAGGTTTTTCGTTCCAATTTACAAAGCAAAACATATAGCATGTTTGGACATTGATAAGAGACAACCTATCATGATAATTCTAAAAATTTAAAACACAGGGTACATGATTTAAGCCATTCCAAAATAGATATCCTATCACATGCTTTCTACTCATGTAATCACATGAAAGCTACATTTCAAATGAGGCTATAACATGGAAGCAACCAAACATGGGATTCTTGTATGCATAAAAAGAAACATTTCTATCATGGTTTCTACACATTCTTACACATGCACATTATCATTTTATACACTTTAAGGTTACTGTTTTGACATGGATTTAGCAATTCGCATTCTATCACATGAGAGCTACCTTCTCGATTTAACTACAACGTGATAGCACTTAAACATGGAAACGTTTACACATAAGCAAGAATTGTTCCTAGCATGGATTCTACGCATTTTTACACATATAAAACATTCTTACAAACACAACTAGGTTGCTGTTGTAACATAATTTCACATTAATGTATCATGGATCACAATTTCACAATCCAACTTATTGGTTTCACATGTTTGCACAACCACTCATTCACATAGTTCTCTTTTTACACATTGCACATTTACACATATTCACACTACACAATTTTCACATAGTCACATTCACATTTCACAATTTAGTACCGTGACACATAGTCCAAACCACCATTAGAAGGACACATCACATAACACATACACATAGACGCCACCTAGGCAATACAGTGACGACTCTTGGACTGCGCAGACCAGGAGAACAAGTCTCCACCCTAACCAGTGGTACTTGTCCACCTCCAGGATTTCATCCTAATGCCCTTAGGATCTTAACACATTGAACCTTCCCATGGGGACTTTTCCATGGTACGGTTCCACAGCCCTCTATGGAAGCAGTGTCACACATGGCACAGTCTTACACATTACACATTCCGATTTTAACACACATATTACACATGTCTTTACATTCTCCCACTTATACACATGGCTCTGTTTTTCCTAATCATGATACTAATGTTGACAGAAATCAAACATTCAGTAGCTCACATTAATCAGGTTGGCAAACACCTCATCAAATCATATTCATGATAGCATGCATTTATCACATGTTTTCACATGGGAATTTCATAATACCTTTTACAGTTATCCAAATATCCCGAAATTTTAACCACACACTAATTTTAGGTTCATGACTTCACATACAAATTTCCAGATTTTTATGAGTCATATTACATTTACAGAAATTAGAACATTCAATTTTATGCCATTCATAATTCAATTTATCATGGAACATAACATGAATATCCAGTTTGACAGTTCACAGCCCTGAACCTAACACACACATCATCACAGAAATTTTCCCCGGATTTATTGCACAACACCCAATTTACGGTAAACTTTACAAATCCTACGCATGTCTTCTATTTACAAAACAGAAATTACAGTAAATCCCACAATCATGTAAAAATTCTCAAAATTGCAGGGCATGGACGGATACGTATATACACGGTTTAAAAAAATCTAGGGCATTCCATTCCTCAGGGATCATGTAGACAGGAGGTGAACATGCATAATCCATTTTCCAAACATGTATTTCAATAAGTTTAACAATTCATGCCATTCACCAAAAAGCACAGAAAATTCCACACACATCACATTGTCTATTTTACATAACATATACGATTACATTATATCCTCATGCGAAAACACTTCGGAAGTTAACCATATAGAAGGGAGAACAGCTCACTGTTCTGCCCTGAAGAACAGTACAACATATTCTGGCCGTTAATGGAGCTTAACGACAACATCGTTGGTCGTTAATGGAAGATCTTAACGGCAAGAGGTCTTGCCGTCAAGTTCAGGTCTGTGCAAAATGCAGACCCGAGCTCCAAAAGAAGGAGAAGTGTGAGGATCCAGGACACGAGGAAAATCTGTAAAAATGGTAAAACCCTACTAGACTCATACATGGATGAAGTGAATGGGTTACTTGCCTCTAATAAATCTTCAAAGGGATCAAAGAGGTTGATGAAGCTCTCTTTGGGCAGTCCCAAGAAGCCTCCAAAACACCACTCGCGCGGGTTCTTGGTCGATCTCCACAGCAGGTTGGAGTCGGGGAAGCCTTCCTCTAGGCTCCAGCTAGCTGCTAGTTGCTGTAGGTTGCCAGATGAGATCCAATTTGCTGGATCAAAGCATGCAACTTCAGGTTTTTTTTTCTCACAGCTAGAGCTAGGGTTTCTCTCTTCTCTTCAAAGAGTCAAGAGAGCTCTTCTGGTGCAGAAGGGGTTTGGTTTATAGGAGAAGGGGTTTGGGATATCCTGGAGGGGTGATGGGATGGCCTGATAGCCGTTGGGGACATCTCCCCAATGGCTGGGCTTGCTTGCCCCCGGAATTTCGGGGTCTGCAACGTATGCAGGTCAGAGATATTAACGTCCACATCCATGACCGTTTACTTAAGTATTAACGTCCATCAAGGTGGACGCTGACTCATCATGGACGTCCATCCATGTGGACGCCAAATGGGCCCTTCGGCCAGAACTCAAAACATGCAAAAATCCATGCACATTCTATATACTTACATGCAATATGTATACTATCATGTACACACTACCACCAAGCAATTCATACACTATTTACAACTAATTATACGCATGCACACATAAGTATAACTAGTTAATACATACGTAGATGTGTACATCTATGCATACACAAGTATGAATTATTTACACGCAATAAAGTAATACAACAAAATTCGAGGGCCTTACACAATGACTACAATGGTTATGGGATGAGCCTTCTTTATTCGTATTCATATGCATATGAAGGCATCTGCTACGTGGACGACCACTTTGCCTACGACCAAATAGAGGTTGCAATGTAGCACCTCAATGCGGAGGCTAATGTTGATTGTCCAAGACAGGATGAAAAGCAAACCCATATGTCTGTCGATAGGCCTCCATAGAATAAAATGCAGCACAAAAGTTCAAGTGTGAAATATTTGCTGAAAATGATCTACAAGATGCCACTATGTGGACACAAGGAAGACCTGTCATGTAATAAACATTGCAGGAGCAACCACATTGCGGTCTCAGGTTAACAGTGTAATGATGTCCGTGTGAATTAGTGACTTGAAACTCATGTCTAGAAAATCTGATCACCTGACATCTTCTAGCCTCTCGCTCAGTAACACGAAGTTGGACTTCTACACTAGGAACATATGATAATTCCCAATTCAAACCATCCTCACGTCGTTTAACAAAAAATTTGTTTAACCTGTAGAAAATCTTTTGCACAAAAACCTGGATAGGCTAACCTCGCGCACCTTTCAATACACTATTAAAACTTTCTGAAATATTTGTTGTCATCATACCAAACCGCTTACCATCATCATATACCTTTGTCCATCTTTCATAACCGACATCTTCTAGCCATTTCTTTACTTGAGAATTCATTTCTTCTATTTTCTGTATTAAATGTAGAAATTCAAAGATACATGTTCTAGTCACTGCAGACCATGCTAGACCTGTCAATGTCTTATCACGAAATATCTTTTGAAAATTATCAGCAAGATGTCGCAAACAACAATGATGGTAACCAATAGGAGGAGGAAATATCTCAGGTACTGCACGCTCCAAACCTCTATGTCGATCAGAAATGATTGCAAGACCAACTATATTTGTAACTTTCTCTCTGATGCACGTCAAAAACCATGCCCAAGAATCGCCATTTTCTGATTCAACTATAGTAAATGCAAGGGGGAATAAACCATCATCTGCATCTACAGCAGTAGTAATCATCAAAACACCATGATATTTTCCATACAGGTGTGTTTCATCAACACTTATCAATGGCCTACAATGTGGAAACCCCTATATGGAAGGTGCAAATGATAAAAAAAACTATCTGAAAATGAAAGACAGATTGTTCTGCATAGGTGAACTATACAACTGTCCCCGGATTTGTCAATTGAAGGGCCTCTAGATACCTGGATAGAGTAGCATATGAGGATTCCCAACTGCCAAAGATTTGTTTCATAGCCAAACATTTTTGCAATCCATGCTTTATTATATGAAATTTCAACATGATATTCATCTAGTATTCTTCTCATAATCTCTTTTGGTGTAATTGTTAACTTTGTCTTCACAGCTGACAAAATCAACATTTGAACAAAACGAGATGTGCATTGGCGATTGGAACTTTGCAATATTGAGTTCACACATGTATGAGGTCCAGCATATTTTTTGATTTTGAAATATTCAAATCCCTTGACAACTGATGTATGAACCCTCAATGTACATGTATCATGAATGCATTTAGCTGTAAACATCTTCGTGTGACTTCGTGTCACCTTATATTGAACACTATGTTGAACTGAATATGTTTGCAATGCATATATCAAATTCTTCTTATTTGTAAAAAATTTGTCCAACATGATGCTCTTCACTCTCTAAAGTACAAGGTTCATCTATCCCTTCATGAGAATTATTCAACATGACTTCATCTATCCATTGATCAGAAGTGAATATATCTGGATGGTCTTGCTCATATTTAATTTCTGTATTATTAACCCTGGCAATATCAAAATAATGGTTCATCATCTCCCTCGTCCATATTCTCATTGTCATCTATATCATCTTGTAAATCTATTTCATCTTCTACATCCTCAATCACATGTTCTTCTGTTACATGGTGCCTACATACCAATCAAATATGACAAAAGATTTATGATATGTTATGTGAATGCATCAGAATATTTTATGAGGGTGATGAAATCACATACCTTGATGAGCTTGCACTATAAAAAATATGTGAAGGATCAGTGATTGGCATGAAAGGATACTGTGAGGAGCCACCTCCATAGCCAGTAGACCTCCAAATAAAAATTATAAATTTTATCAAAATTTTATCACACTAATATATATTTCGTACAAGTATGGGAGACAACTCACCATGGGTTATAATATGTAGGTAAAGTGTAGTCATATGATTCGTGCCGTACATCTCTCTCATTAGCAGAATAAAATCCAGTAGAATCAACATCATCATTCAACATACGTGTGAAGAGTCCAGTTGGTTGTTGATACTCATAGTGTTGAGTATGCAAGTTGTCATCAATATGACCATGTGTTTGCACTTCATCGTTGTCTTGAATAGATATATTATCTACATCCTCCTTCTCTAAATATAATTGTATAGTAGATAGAATGATACAAATCGAACATACTTTCAACTGTTTCATCATCTTCAACTTTCACAGCAATATATTCACCCATAGAAGTAAGCCACTTGCATGTTATACCAATCTTAATATGTCTTTCGTCATATTTCGTCAAGATATATAATTTCCTCATCAACTTAGTAAAAGTTGTGTCTTTCTTTACACGCAAAATACGTACAATGCCTCCTTCATATTGAGGTTTATGATCCTCAATACGTAAGACACCATCATAATAACACATTAAAGAAATATTTGAACTAGTAATATCTGTCATTTATAAGATAAATAAATCACATTTGTCAAACAGAATATTTAAACATCAAATTTATACTTATTTAACATTCATAAAAATTCACATCAAATAATATAATAAAAATATTAAATAATTAAATGAACATACCTGGAGTTGCGGCGGGCTGAGGGGGGTTGGTGGAGGAGGGGAGGAGGTGGTGGAGATGGGTGGGTGGGGCGGGGTGGGGGGGAGGTGAGGGAGGAGGGGAGGAGGAGGCGTCCGGGTGGGGGAGGCGGCATTCGGGTGGGGGGGAGGTGAGGGAGGAGGCAGCGTCCGGGGGGGGGGGGAGGTGAGGGAGGAGGCGATGTCCGGTGGGAGGAGAGGATGAGCAAGGGATGGGGGAGGTGAGGGAGGAGGCGGCGTCTCCTGCAAGGCGACGGCGCGGCGAGTTGGGGCGTCTACAGCAGGGTGAGGAAGAGGGGGTTTTCGGAAGAAGGTTTTAAGGGAAGGGGTCGGCGTTGGGATTCTCAATGCCGATCGACTCCAAAGTCAGCATTCCCAATGCCGACCCCTTTTTCGAACCCACTCTCCCGGTGTCAATTTGGTGATTATTTTGAGAATTATTTTTAAAATATGATTATTTAAATAATTAAATAATAAAATATGATTATTTTAATAAAAAACACAAATCTAGGGCACTACATTAAAAGTAATAAAATAATAAGTAATTTTCATAAAAAAAATCCTCAATGATGTCCATGCATTGCATTCGTGTGTAGACTAAGAATTCCGTATCAATCACCGTCCATCGCAAGAGAATGTATCAACTACAAGGACATATTTTAATTTGGGTGGGATTAGGGCCACCCAAGGTTCGATACTTAAGACAACAAATTTTTTTTTAAACTTAGAGAAATACTTTCTATTCTCATAAATAGATACAAGTGGGGTGGAGTCCGCTGCCCATATCAGCAGCGAAACGCCGAAATCCATACGTTTGTGTCTGGGGACTGATGGGTGGGCGCTTCCTCAGACACGCAGGAAGCATTTCTCTTTGGACTATACTGTGAAGTGCGAATCCATTCTTGGACGGGAAAACTTCGCTTACAGGTAGATAAGAGCGGTTTCAGACACTCTTTCTGGTGGCTGCTCCACCGTTTCACGATTTGATTTGAGAGCGAGTGAAGCTCGAGCGGGCAAGCGAGAGAAAGAGCGCGCGCGCGCTCGAAATCGGCACACTTATCTCGCCAGCTTTCAGCCCGCCCACCCTCTCACAGCAGGCTGCGACGGAGGGGTCGGGGCAGGTGGAAGAGAGGGGAGACCGGACTGCACGCCGGCGGATTCATTTGAAGGGTAATCCAATGTTCTCCCGTCGTCTCCCTCAGATCTCTCTTCTTTTGGTTGTTCTCCCCCCTTCTTTGGATCAATGGCCGCAAACAACTTTCTCAACCCCTCTAAACCCTCGGTCGGGGCGGGAGCCTGATGTTTCTGCTTCAGCCGTAGTAGATCTCTTCTTCTTTCCTTATGCTGTGAAGGGTAGTCGAAAAACCAGTTTTTAATATCTGGAATGGTGCAGCCTTCTTTTTCTTTGTTATTTCGGGCGACTTGTTCGATTTCTCCGCCTTTAGGAAGCTGATGTTTAGCCGAACAGATTACTGGATGCAGCTGTTGACTTCTCAGCCTGCCGGTTGCTCTGCGTTCTTTTTGTTTTCAGCTTGTTCGATTTCTAATTCTTCATCTCGTTCTGGTCTGACGGCATTTCAGTACCTACTTGACATTTGGAAATTCACTTTTCCTCAATCTTTTCTCTCTTCTTTCGGGTGAGTTTTCATGGATTTTTGTGTGTATCCGATATTCTTCAGATTCGGGAAAGAATGGATCCGATCGGAGAAGAGCAGCTGGACTACGGGGATGATGAGTATGGTGGGAGTCAGAAATCACAGTTCCAGGGTGGTGGAGCCATTTCTGCCCTTGCGGAAGAGGAGTTAATGGGTGAGGATGATGAATACGATGATCTTTACAATGACGTGAATGTTGGGGAGGGCTTCATGCAGACTCTGCAGCAGCACGCCAAGCCATGTGCACCTTTTGGGAAGGATGGACCACCTGATCAGAAGATGGATGTTCCCAGCATCTCTGCCTTAGAGTCTGGCGGCTCACCAAGCGTGGCTTTTCCAGGAGTTGGAGTAGAGGGCAAGGACATGAAAACGAACTCTTCATTTACTGCAGCTGAGCAAAAAAGGAATGGGTTTTTCTCCGGCAAGCATCCAGAAGATGGAGTCGGCAATCATCCTGATGTTGTTTCTCAGAAAGGAAGTGACTTTGATTTGTTTCCTGGGCCTCCAGGGAGAAATATGCAATTCCGGGGAGCATCTTCATTACCAATGCCCCAGAAAGTTGATGTTAATTCTAAGCTTTCAAGTGGGGCTTCCTCATTGCCCCCAGACTCAGGACTAGGTGGTATTAGGAATGGTACACCCATACCAATGAATCAAACAGGTCTCATTGTGAACCGTGCAGTGATAAATGAGGCTTCCAGGCCACCATTGGGATCCGTAGAGAATAATGGCCCAACAATGCTGTTTGTGGGGGAGTTACATTGGTGGACTACTGATGCAGAGCTTGAGAGTGTATTAACTCATTATGGGAGGGTTAAAGAAATCAAATTTTTTGATGAGAGGGCAAGTGGGAAGTCCAAAGGTTACTGCCAGGTTGAATTCTATGATTCTGCTGCTGCAGCTGCATGTAAAGAAGGAATGAACGGTCATGTGTTCAATGGACGGGCTTGTGTAGTGGCCTTTGCTTCCCCTCAGACTCTGAAGCAAATGGGGCAGTCCTATATAAACAAAACTCAGGGTCAATCTCAAGGACAGACACAGGGTAGGAGGCTAATGAATGATGGTGGTGGAAGAGGCAGCGGAATGAATTTCCAGGGTGTAGATGGGGGTAGGAACAATGGGAAGGCTGGATGGGGCCGAGGTGGGCAAGGTTTGCTCAACAGGGGGCAAGGTGGTGGTGGAGCAATGAGGGGAAGACTGTCACTTGGTGTCAAAGGAATTGTTGGTGGTGGTGGCGGCATTGGAGCTGGGCTTGCTGGAGGTCCATATGGGCAAAGCCTAGGGGGACCTGTGATTGGAGGTCCTGCCAGTGGCCTGATGGCACAGAGTATGATGGGCACAGGTTTTGACCCTACATACATGGGTCATGGTGCTGCCTATGGTGGCTTTTCAGCACCTGCTTTCCCTGCGATGATGCCTTCTTTCCCTGGGGTTAACACCGTTGGACTCCCTGGAGTAGCACCTCATGTTAATCCTGCTTTTTTTGGCCGTGGATTGACTACAAATGGTATGGGAATATTGGGTAATAGTGGAATGGATGCCAATCCTGCTGGGATGTGGAATGATACAAACATGAGCGGATGGACAGGAGAGGAACATGGGAGAAGAACCAGCGAGTCAAGCTTTGGTGGTGATGATGTGGCATCTGAATATGGTTATGGAGACGCAAGCCATGATAGAGGCAGCAGACCCAATGCTTCTCGGGAGAAAGACAGAGGTCCTGAACGTGACTGGTCAGGAAATTCTGAGAGGTGGCATCATGATGAAAGAGAACAAGATTGGAATAGGTCAAACAAAGACCGTTATAGAGAAGAAAAAGATGGATATGGGGACCATAGGCACAAGGATCGTGACTGTGGCAATGAAGACAACTGGGATAGAGGACAATCTTCACTGAGATCTCGAAGCAAGTCACATGTGATGCAACAAGGTGATGATAGATCAAGATCTAGGGATGCAGATTATGGAAAAAAGCGCCGTATACCTGAGTGAAATGAGCAAGTATGGGATGCAGTTATCTGCATTCCGCTCTGCCATCTCCTATTACTCTACTAGTACCTTTTGAGACTGCTGCTCATGTGAAGACAGAATGAAAAATGTAAGTTCCTATTAGATATTTAGATGTCATAAGAATGGATCTTTTATGTTCTCTTTTATTGCTTTATTTAGTACCTCTCTGATGCAACAAGCAACATCAGTAGTTTTATATCCTGGAGCAGTGGAGCTTTCCAGAATCCAGAGCCCAGGTCTGTGCTAGATACCCTTGGTGCATATTTGAGGGGGATGAGTAGTTATTTACCATTCTACTTGATATGTTAATGGTATCATTTATTAGATGTTTCTTAATGCATATGTAATCTATCTGTATACATTTATTCAATTATTTGTAACATGACAGAAAATGGTGAATCTTGTGATAATTCCTCATTCTAGTGTCTATGTTGTGTTTGGCATGCTTGTAATTTCTGCCTGTGCTTTCAAGGTGCCTTTAGTGTTGTTTCTGAATGTTTGTTGCAGACTTCATTTGTCAATTGGCAAACTGATTTTGTGATGTTCTTGATGAAGGGCGGTAGGCTTGTACACTGGTGTGAGGTTTATAGTTTAGAAAAGAAACTTGATGTCTTTGTGAGAGAAAATGTCCGCCCAGCAAAGAATGTGTTCAGACAACTTTAGTCAGGTCAATAATGCTACCACAGGTGTCCATACTATGCGCTGTACCTAAAGGATTTTATGATAATGGTTCTATGAGTGGATTACAAGGGATAATACAGTGTATTCATACTATCTGATGTTTACTCAACTAAGTGCTATCTGAGAACAAATGTAGTTGTTTTTGTAGAGGATGTGAATTTGAATGTTTCTTCATTTTGGTTCTTCCTGGTGGGTATTTCATAGACTTTAATGCACTTACATTGCAATGATTTATGTACCATAGTCTGTATGCTTTGTCTGATGCTTGATACCTTTTTTCTTTTTGTTCTCTCAGACGCCTAAGCTGTCTCTTCTCTTCCACCATATGCAAATTTTCTCTTTGCATTTCATAATTATCTGCAATTTAACTTCTTGTTAATATTCCACTTTTGAAAGAATTTTTATTAATCTTTTAACTAGAAGTGCTATCTATGGTAACATAAAATGCATGTAATAGAGTTAATTATTTTGTGATGGAACTTGGAAGTTGTTGGAGGAAAGGGGACTTTATGTACTTTTTCCTAGCATTCTTGTTTGTTACAGTTTTATGTGTCTTTGATCAGCATGTTGCAGGATCACTGATAATTACTTGAATTTCATTCTTGTTTTTCTTTTCTGCACCATGCATGGTCAAGATGATTATCCATTACTGGGTAATGAAACAATTTCCATTCATGCTGAGTCAGTGTACCTTTTCTCTCCTTGCATATGAGGTATAATATCTGTGAGCTTTTGATTTGCCTGATGTATGCTGGACAGGCAAAACCTTTTTCCATAGTGACAAAGCTGCAAAAATATAATAGACATGCATGATCAAGACATTTGGGAACCAGTGCTAGATTCTTTTTTTCCCCTTCTCTGTTTGCTTATGGACGAGCAGTGGATCATAGAGAATCTTGTGGTAAGAGTGTTTGGATGCCCCAGTGGTGCATGACTTTTAAGTCTAGTGAAGTTTGCACCATTCTGTGAGACCTGCATGTGATGACTTAGAGCCATGTGGGACATAATCTGGCAAACATCTGAGATTCACTAAATTTACATGGTTTGATGTGTCATTCATCAGGTGTCAGGACACTATGGCTATCCACTTCCCCCAGCTGACAACCAAAGGACTTTTTGCAGCATCACAGAGGTAATCTGTAGCCTCAACACCTATCTAGCAGGTGGGAATCAAGGAGTGTATCATGTTGATTGGTGTTCCTGAGATTTGTAACTGTGCATAATGGAGTAGGTGATTTGACTTAATCTTTCTTCTTAGTAAGGTCAATGGCTTTTGGATCCAATGGCTGGCTACATATGTAGATTTTTATCAGGAGGTGGTGTAGATGGATCTGGGAATACCTGGTGTGGGACACATTTGAAAGTTTGCCGGTATGAAACAGATTGTCTGGATGTTGTGTATAGCTCTGAACTCTTTGAAGTTTTGCCAACTAGGAGCTGAAGCAGAATTGCGATGGACACCTATATTAATTGTAATGACCCAAGTGGCATCAGTAGGGTATGATGTGAAAACATGTGCGATGATCAACCAACCAAGAGGGGAGAGGTGAATTGGTTGGTCAACCAACCAAGAGGGGAGGGGTGAATTGGTGATAGCCAAATTAAATTTTTTTTTCACAGTTACAGATTTAAACTCAAATAAGCAAATTAAGTACATGAGATGCACAACAGAATATGACAAGTCTATAGGCGAAACTAATGAAACAAGTTATCGTAGAACGTGCGTAGAATGGAGGTAGAAGAAAATGATCAAACCACAAAGCATGCTTAGGATTTTTAGTGGTTCGGCAACACCACGTGTGTTTCTCACTAACTTGTTTGCCAGGCATAAGCCGATAAACCCCTCCACATACACACACGATTGTTTCCGAGCATAACACCAAACCCACCTCATGACCGAGGACGAGATAACCCATGACATGTAGTTCGGGTGACCGACTGTCAGTTTTACCACATTTCCAATCGATTTTTCACTTCTGTTCAGAACCAAACCTTGGCCTTTGAAAACCTACTTACCAATATGGATTTGGCTTATTTAGCTGCACACTTAACACACAAATTAGACCCACAAAATAAATATAACAAATTAAACACTTGGGTCATCAACAAGAATATCAATGAGTGTTTTGTGATCTTATCAACATGAAACATAATTAGTGTTTTGTGATGATCAAAATCTACAAAGTACAACAGGGTATCTAAGAGACATCTAAGCAACAGGTTAGAGGTGCCTATTTGAGGAAATAAAATAATACTTGTCCGGCAGTAAATGTCAGAGAAGTGTCAAAATGAAGTGGAAGTAGTGGTTGCCAGGGAGTAATCTGTCTGACTTGGACACAACATGTAAGCCAGTTTTCAAGGAAGATTTCCTAGTTTAACAAATTCGCACTCAATTAAATTCAATGAGTAGAATAAATGTGTAAAAAATTCATAATGTAGGATGGTAGGACAGAAGCCTCCTTGAGTAGGACAATAGTAGAAAGGTTCCTAATGCCATAACTTATAGTCCATCTTGATAAAGAGTCTGCCCCTCTCAATGAAGAGCCACCGTCTAAGCTTCCACTATTTCTAATCTCCATTGCTCAACATTAATCCTATAATCCAGTATTTGTCTCTCCCACATACTTCAGTTCTGCTCCCAAATCTAGGTTGTTGGACACTAAAAGATGGAGACTTGTACTCCATCATTATTAGATTTGGATCTACAATGAAGCCATCATTTTGTGTTTGTCCTTCCCCTTTCTTTTAGTTTCTTGACATCTACTTCATTTAAATATTGTGCTATCAATAACGTGATTCTCAGAGTACTAATGGACATCCACGGACATCATCTATCCAACTTATTAGCTAGAATATTACTGCACGTCTTTACTTTAGAATGTTTTTAAATTTTATTAACATGTTTTATTAAAAACATTTTCCCTTCAATTTTGAAGGCAGTTTAATATAGCTCTAGATCAGTAGATCTGGTAGATTTAATTTAATGCATCCATGTGCAGCATTTGTATCATCTTTATTTTATTATTTTTAGTGTTTTTAAGATTCGAAAAGGGTTGAGAAGAACCCCAATTCTATTAAGAACATGCAATTTGTCTAGATCTCCTTGAAAATGATTGAAAATAACATCATAAATCAAAGATCAAATATTCCTTATAGTCCACGTTTGTACCCTCATTTGGATATGATTTAAATGTCCAAATACCTGCCTGATCTACCTCATGATCTATGCAATGAAATTTGCTTGGAAAGGGTTGGATTCTAAGAGAGGCAAAGAGGGATCAGAAGGCCTAGGGGATTTTTCTGGATTCAAGGTTCGTGGAACTGCAGCTGCGTCCAGAACTAGCCATGGTCAAGTTTGCTTTGAACTTGGTTCTAACTGACTGGGGATCAAAGTGGAGGGAAGAAATGCTAGTTCCGATAGTTCCCAAACAAAGAGAAAAGAACAAAAACATTTTTTGCATGAATACCCCTGAAAAAATTTATTGACAGAATTCATCCTGTTATTTACATTTGCATGTATACCTTTGTTATAGATGAAAAATGCCCCATGACTGTCTGTGATGGAAGTGAGAAATCTTGATGAAGGACGTCTATGGTCAGACATCATTCATTGGAAGTATCCAAAATAACCCTCACTGCACATGAAAAAACCCCCTCCCGGGTGAGAAGATGGGGAGGCTGTGCTCCACTCTTCCTTTTCCAATCGCAAACAAAATAGTTCTTGGCTAGCAGATCCCAGCTAGGAAATCTCTTTATACTAATATAGGAACCAGTTCTCACAAATGTGCAGACTTATTGCCATTCAAAAGATCGATCTGAAACCATCATGTAAATAACTGTACAAGAACAGAAAGGGATTGTTACTGACAGGTTCTTCAAACATGAGGGGCCATCTTCTCTGCACAATTTATTCACACAGAGAGCAGACCTCAAAAGGACTGGGAAGTGGGAATGACTATATAGATGTTCATAGGGCATCCGAGATCAAACACAAGACATCTGATCTAGTATATTCCTGTTCATTATCTGCCCTTGAACAGCCCCCCCGTAGTTTTTGGACTTCTTGTCACCTTTGCTCAGGGATGGTAGGATTCTGCCGCTGGTCTTGGAGGAGAGCTGTTGGGGGTGGGGGCATGGCAGGGAGCAGGTGGGGGAGGAGTCGTCTGATTGGGGTTTGTTGGGGGGGGGGTGTTGGAGTTGCCATACAAAGGCAGGCCTCTATGCATGAAGGGGAGGATAGGGATGAGGCGTTGTAGGGGTAAATTGACCACCTAAGACTAAATGGTAGTTTTTTTTTTTGAAAGTAGATAGTACCACGTGTATATATATTGGGAAATAGAAAGAGAATGTGCAAATATAGGTGGGCCAAAAACCCAAAAAGAATCAACCCCCAGCACCTGTACAACAGAAGTCACCAAGTCGGTGAAAAGGACACTAATCTCCCCCATCGCCAAAATTAGGAGACATCAAAAGATTTACATTTGAAAACACAAGTGCCCACTCGTTGACCCTATCTCAAATAAAATGAGCCAACCCCTCCTTGGAATGGGACTCCCCTGGAATGGGACGCCCTCCTTCACAAGACTCAATGGTAGTTAGAATGAAGGTGGGGGAAGGGGTTGCTGGACTTTGGGTGGGGGGGGGGGTGGAGTTGCCATACAGAGGCCTCTATGCATGCAGGGAGGATAGGGATGAGGTTTTGCAGGGGCATAATTGCCTAACTAAGACTACGCTGTTGTTAGAATGAACCCCCAAAGAATATTTCAAGTATATTCCTTATTTCTGTCATGGCCTGTTACATGGCAATTTCTCTCAGGGTATTTTATATCTGTAATAGGAGTATACGCTAAAAATGCAAATGCAGGATGGATTTTCATGCAATTAACATTTTAACAGGGGTAGATTTGCAAAAAAACTCAAATGGAAAAAAACGTAAAGAAACGGAAGGTTGTGTGGGTGATGGGAGGAGAGAGACAATAGATGGAGGAGGAAAGCGGGAGAGCAGGAAAAGGCATAGATGCAACAACAAGATGGCCATGCTTAGGCAAAGATGAATGGAAAGGGGTATGGGCAGTGCGACAAAGTCAGGGCTGACAGAGATGTGGTAGGATGGCAGTGGAATTTAGGTTGGAGGGGTGGCAATGCATAACAAGAACCGTAATGCACAACCCCCCCCACCCCCCCCCCCCACACACACCACCACCAAAAAAAAAGAAGAAAAAAAGAAAAAGAAAAAAGGGGCCCCATCCAAAACACAATCATCTTAACCCTCTAACCAAGAGGTCAAGAATTTGTAATAAACCAAATTAGTGGACACTGTATATAAGCCCACGATAGTAGTTTGAAAGGAAAATTTAAAAAATAACCCCTTACACTTTTAACCCTTTTGAAATGTGGATGGTTTTGGAGTTTGGACCGAGACTATAGGTTTTTGATCTGGTTCACATTAAACCCACTGGTTCAAGGAACTGTGGTACTCAGCCCAACCAAACCGCAACCGGGTAAACATCAGAACTGCCCTAAAATAGTCCACTCCCATTAGCTAGAACTGGCCTTGAAACTGGGATGATCACAACCGATCTAAGCCTTTCTATTAGCCATTTTATTCCTATGGGTCACACTAAGTCAGAAGATTCAGTGATAAAGGATCATCTGAGGAAGAGAGGAAAGGCCAGCAGGTGGGAAGAAAACCCAAAACAGGGGCTCCGGCCTTCAGAAAAAAACTAAAGAAGAAGAAAACCATAGACCACCCCAATTTAACTACCCACATTGTAATATTATTAAAATACACCTGATATCATAACAGGGGACGCACCAGAACAAACAAGGTAAAAGACTAAAGTACCCTAATCTTCTTCACTCTCTCACTCCTTAAGCTGAGCATAGATATCACTCATTTCCAGCTTGCTTAACAACACTTTTAGATCTTTGCAAGTCATGCCTTAGTGAAACCATCTACAACTTGATCAACAGACTTGGCATACGGCAGGCAAAGTTCCCTAGAATCCAACTTCTTTCGAATGAAGTGTTTGTCAATCTCAATGTGCTTAGTTCTGTCAGGCTGAACAGGATTATTGGCAATGTTTATTGTAGCTTTATTATCACAATAAAGCTTTAAATGGAGTATGCTTCGAATGCCAATATCCTTCAACAAAAGGTTCAACCACAATAATTCAGTGACAGCCTGAACAATGGTTCTATACTCTGCTTCAGTCCTAGATCTCGCACAAATAGTTTGTTTCTTACTTTTCCATGTTACAAATACTCAAGTACAGTTGGGGGTGTCAATGGGTGGGCTTGAGCTGACCCAATTTAAACTCAGTTCAGTCCAACACTAAAACAACCCAACTTAAGTCCAACCCAAATTTAATGGATCAAAGTAAAAAAACCCATGTTAGCCCATTGGGGCCCGTTTTAGTCCATCAAACTAATATGTAGAACTAATATGTAGATAGATTCACTATTTTAATTTAAGCATGTTTTAATTTAAAGGGAACTGTTGGTGTGGTGGTGACCGGTTTTTTTATTTAGGCATGTTCTTAATACATGTGTAGGTATGGTGGTTATTGATAGATATGGTGGTTATTGATGTCTCTTAGTCCAATGGGCTAACCCGAGCCCAACTCATCAAGTGATGGGTTTGACAAATGAGCTTCAAAAGAGATCCATGGGCCATCATATTTTAACCCAAATTGAGTCTGGAGTGGACTGCCCATTAGGCTTCAAATTAACCCAGCCCATTGACACCCCTAAGTACAGTACCCTGATGTAGACCTACGGTCATCTTCTGACCTAGCCCAATTAGCGTCAGAAAGACCTTCTATACTTAATTCTGTCTTCTTACTGTATAAGAGTCCTTTTCACACAAAATCCGGTCCACTGCTTGCACGTGAACTGTCCTGGGAGCATGCATAAACTAACTAACAATGTTAGTAATATAAGTAATATCTGGCCTGGTTAACGTCAAATAAACAAGCTCACCAATCAACCATTGGTATCTTCCTTTTCCACTCTCAGGAAGAACATCCCCATCATGTTCACTGAGTTTATGGTTGACTTCAATAGGTGTTGCTGTTGATTTGCTGCTTAAATTTTTTCAATCTCCTTCAGAATATTTAAGGCAAGGATGGAAGTGTCAGTTTCGGACTCGATTTCAGCAGGGTTTGAAATCAAAACTGTTTTGGTTTCATTTCATTGGTATCGGGCGTATTGGGCGAGTTCAAGGTTTGCCATATCGGATCTCGGCTTCGTCTCGGGATGGTCAAAGAGAAGAGATCTCGAAGAGATCTCGGAGAGATCTCAGGAGATCAGGATAACATAAAAGTGTGGATCACATAGATAATTCCTTAAGGAACATAGATAATTGCATACATTCCCAAGTCTCAACTATGGATGACATAGGTTCACATCATGGTTTGCTGGAGTGGCAATTCGGACCGAATCGGGTTCGCCTTGATTTGATCCAATTCGTATGGAATCGGTCCGATTCACATAGGATTATTGTATATATATTTAATATAACACAGATAAATAAATAAAGAAACTAGAAAGTGAATTCTCATGAGTTTGAGTGATGATAGTTTAGGTTTGACCAAATCTTGAGAGGTCTCAAGCAGACACTGTGTTGTCAGTAGGAGAGTGGCTCCCTTGGAGAAGTCACATGTACGTTTGACTTTTTTTACCGGACTTTAAATTTTTAGTGTTCCATGTGGTTTATTTGAATTATCAAGTTTTTAGATAGACTAAATTATGAGAGATTAGAAAGTTAGCATTTCGTTAAAATCACCAAAATCACGATTTTCTTCTTCGATGGGAGAGTTGACTTTTTATTGGTAAGAGATATGATTTTTTATATTTTTATTGGATTCAAATGTAGGGTACTTCCTTATTTACATGTAATATCTTAAGTAAATAAAACTATAAATATTAACATTTACTTAAATGATATTCAGGTAAATAAGAGGATCCTGACAACCATATTTTACTCATCTCGGCCTTCTCCTTTCTCGGGAAGGGGCCGAGACCGATATTCTCACGAGATCTCGCGAGATTACTTACCATGGGCGAGTTCAAGTGATTTTGTCTTCATTTGAGATAGTTTCGGCTGGTTTTGGACTAAGGGGTGCCGATATCGGCTATATCCAAAACCGATACATTTCGGCCAAAATGTATCGGTTCCGAGCCTAGCCAATATTGACAACTATGATCTAATCCATACTTTCTCCTTGTGATATAGGAATATAGTTATGGGATCTTGCAACTTCGATCCAAAGGAAGTACTTTAAAGGACCATGATCCTTAGTTTCAAATTCTATTGCCAAGTTCTCCTTCAACTTTGAGATTTTACACAAGTTACCTCTTGTGGCCACCATATCATCTACATATACCAGGAATATAACAACTTGACCATTTTTCCATTTAACAAAGAGAGTATGGTCAACATTCCCTTGCTTGAATCTCATTTTCAACATGGCAGACTTGAGTTTTTCAAACCAAGTCTGTGGTGACTGTTTCAAATCATATAGTGTCTTTTGTAATTTACAAGTCTTCCCTGTAGTTTTAAGACTTGGAGGAGGAGTCGTATAGACTTCTTCCATCAAATCCCCATTCAAAAGTGTATTTTTGACATCAAACTAGTGTAATTTCCAAGAGAAATGCACTACCAATGACAACAACACTCAAATTGTCAATAGCTTTGCAATAGGAGCAAAGGTTTCTTGATAATCAACACTATATATATATAGAATGAAGGAATGTGATTGTAACCAAGATGATTGCCTAAAGAAATACTCCTAAAGCATGGGCTAATCAACTTGGAAAAAAGAAAGAGAAGGCCACATATCTGTTAACATGTCACCGATGTGCGACGCGATAGCAACCTTGTTGCCACCACCCGATCGGATGCGATATGGATGTCGCGACCGGGTCCCTCGACGCCTTCTTAGTAGTGCGGGAGATGAATGGCAGACCTCCTTCCTCCTCTTCAGTCGGCCAAAGTGGAAGACCTTCCTCGCTTATTCTTTGTTCCAAGTACCTACCAAGTCATGAAAAATGAAAGGGGAACCCAATTAGACATTCAAATAAGTGTAGCATCCATTACATATGAGAGAGCATGTAGAGAGCATGGTGAGCGCATACCAGGTGGTTTTGGAAACCCCTTTTGGGTATGGCAAAACTAGGAGGGAATATGCATAGAGAGAAATCATGGAAGAGGAGAGGGAGGAACCCTAACTAGCATGTATACATGTACAAAACGAATAAAAGAATGTAAAAATCAAAACTGAGTTAATACTGCCCTGTTTGATGTGATTCCAGTTGGAACTTGTAGAGGAGGACATGGGGAACAACTTTCATGAAGAAGAATTGAAGAGATACGCCCTCGTTTGGATTGCGGAAGGCACGATAATCTTGCATGTGCAGATCTCGATATGAGAGATAAAGTGAAGAATAATCTATTGTAACTTTGCGCATATGCCACCAATCGATGTGATTCCACTTCGAGGTTGAAGAGGGCTCTGTAAGGGACAACTTTGATGAAGAAACCTCGAAGAGATCTGACCTGGTTCGATCTCCACAAGCCGTGCAAGCCCTTTTGGTCCTGGAGGCGATATGAGAGAGAAAGAGGAGAGAGAAAGGGATGAAACAGGAAGAGCAACTTCTCTGCGTTGGGGGCGATGGGACCTCGTGAGTAGAGCCTCCAGAGACTTCTCGTGGTGGTAGCCTTTCTCTATCCTCTAGAGAGTCTTAAGATATGTTTAAGAGAAAGAGAGAGTCCAATCTCGAGTTAGAGAGAGAGTCTAAGTTGTGGGAGAGTTGGAGAGTCTATCTTGAGTTTGGATGGACTTGGATGCTCCTTAGGGATGAGGATAGGAGGTTTGGGTCGTAATCCAACTCAAAGGGACTTTAGATAGGCTCTAAGATGGAAGGAGATGTCGAAAATCACGTTAAAACATGTTTACGTGCATGGCGCTGTCGCGACGGGTCTTGGGGTCGCGTTTTTGTTGCGACCATGCACACGGTCGCGTCACTAGGGCAGTGCGCGCAGGATTCACGAAATGGGCCATAACTTTCTCCACAGATATCGGATTGACAAGCCGTTTGTTGCGTTGGATTCTAGACTCAGAGGGATACAAAATGATAGTATGATATGCCTGATTTGAATTAAAAATGAGGAAGATATCTCAAAGTGAAGGCATGTTTAGAGGATAGGGTAGATTGCATAGTTTTGATGTTTCAAGTGGATCTTGGCCATAGGCTTAAGAATGAACTTGAAATTAAAGGTGAATGGGCTCAAGATGGGCCAAAGATGAACAAAAAATGTGCCCAACTTATAGGCCAAAAACGGGTGTCTACAGATTGCTCCTCCTTAATGCCCACTTTGCAAGGGAGCAAAACGGAAGGAGAGCGGAGTGTAATGAAATGAAATGGAGCGGGGATGAAGCAGAGTGGACTGAAAGGTGGGCATCAAGGTAAAAGACACCCATCACAACCAATAAGTGATAGAAATTCTCAGGAAGACTCCGGACTAGCCTCGAGGAAGAGCGAGCATAGACGGCTCCAGTCTGGAATGACAGAAAAGGAAAGTAAAAGAAGAATGATCAACTTCTTGATTAAGAGGTACCCTCGCCGATTGGTCTGCAGGTTTTACCTTGGGAGGACATGTGCATGTTAGGCGGGTCACGATGACTCAAGGCCTGGGAGTGGTTCACAACCAAGATGGATCAAGGGGAATATTTAAGCTGATTTGGATGAATGGAGGGAGTAAATTCCAGACAGGAGTCATACTGGCCAACTCGAACAAGTGACTAGCTCAAAGAAGACCTTCAAATTGTGAGTGGAATAAGATTTCTTGTTCAAGAAACTTAAGCTTGATTGACCATCACCAGTGAAGCAACTTTTAATAGATTATGAGGCATGAAGCTCAAAGTCCTATATGATGCATGTTGGGCTAAAAGGAAAAAAAATCATCAAATCAATACGTAAAGAAATGATGAAAATACAAAATAACTCAAGGATAATATTGCTAAGCTGAATAAGAATGAGTCAAGAAACTACCTGCAACCATAGTGCAAGCCTGAATCCATCGTTTCTATACTTATTTAACCCAACGACCTATCCAACGATTAACAATGTGCACTTAGATCATCATTGTTTTTGTTGAAGGGGAACTCAGATCCCAGAACACATTGAAAACCAGCCGGTCCTTGAGATGCTATAGTAGTATAAGTACCATATAGTAATGCAAGGGAGAAGGGATATGGATACTTACCTGAACTTACTTATGGAGCGCATAACTCGCCATTTTTTTGGGTTTTGTTTTTTCTATTTTTTTGTTTTTTGTTTTTTGTGTGTAAATAAAGCAATAAACAAAGCACTAAGCAAGCTAATAAGAACAAGCATACACAACTTAGTTACCCACATGATTGAAATAAAGCACTGAAGAACCGCCAGGTTCACACATAGAGAGTCCTCTCATGGAGCCATTGAGATGAGGGAGAATATGTATGGGACTTAGGAAGGACTTGGTGGGATACTAAGTTTGAAATTCAAATCATGGGTGGGACTGAGGAGAAGAGACAGATCATAAATATGATGTGAGCAAGATTTAGACAAAAACAATGAGTAAATTGTGAGATTTGAGTGAATAATGTTGGAGAGCCAAAGTACTTACACACTATGAGTGGTTGTTCAAATCTGTTCATTTTTTTATTTTGGTTTGAAAACATCTGATTTTTTGGAGTTTTAAATTATTTGATTTTTTGGATTTTTAAAAATATCTGATTTTTTTATTTATTGGCGATATTTGATTTTTTTTTCAGAATTTTTTTGGACAATATCTATTTTTTGGAATTTTTTGGACAATATCTATTTTTTTGGATTTTTTTGAAATATCAATTTTTTGGGGTTTTTGGACAATATCTTTTTTTTTTGGATTTTGAATAACGTCTAAAGCTGATGTTAGCCCTTCCTAAAACAGACATGTGAGACAAAAGGTACTCACCCTTGCTACTGCAACACTAAAGTAAGATCAAACTACTTGCCAGGTGTCCTCATTCATTTCCCTTTCATTAAAGACCACCGAAAAAGTTGGATGTGCATTAAAATGGTGGCGTCCTATAGATGGTTGCCTCTGGCTTACAGTGACACTACAAAGGTCATACCCGGGAGATGACCCAGCTTATAGGGAGAAAGAGAAGAAAGTTTAGGGATAAGTCTAGTGTAGTTTTTAAAGGACAAATCAGGTTTAGCTTCCTTCCATAGTACACCCCTTAGAGATTCAGTCTGTTGTGCAGGGACTTTCGATCATTTCACATTTTTTTTCTTGCCTATTTCTTGCTTGGGGCATGCGTACGATCGGGCTCAAGGGTGTCCCGTAGGGAACTGTATTGCCACTCTTTGTCATGCCCATATTCATCAATTTTCTTTCGTTTGTTCTTCTCTTTTTATTTTACTTTTCTTTTGCAAGGTTGATTGACCGTCCCTATTTGAGATTTTCTCTCATCGAGATGTCTTTAGGTTGGTCGCCTTGCCTAATTAACCTTTTTTGCCCCTACATTTCGACCAAGTAAAGAAGAGAACATCTTTTGCACCTCCTAGGTATGGCCTAAGTGGCAACGTTGTTTACTAGAAGAACCGACTAAGGTTGCCATGTGAGTGTGTGATGATCCTTACTTAAAGTGATCTTTAATGACATGGGAAGGGATGTCGGACTCCTGACACGAAGTAATCTCTAACTTGAGTGCTGCAGAAGCAAAATAAACCTAAGATTGACTCGACCACTCTTGTTGTGAATTGAGATGACTCTCTTTGATTTTTTTATGTTCGAATAAATATTTGCATGGTTATTTGGTGCACAATGTGACCTCTTTATTGAAAGAATGGCCTACATTAGTCTTTGAACTTTGATTTTGGTTGATTTTAATTAGCTCATTTACAGGAAACGGTGAAAAGTAGGGGTGGCAAGAATTGGAGTCAGCTCAACACAAAAATAAGTGGGAGACAAGACTTTGCAAGAAGACTAAGGATAAGAAGCCTCCAACAAAAAGGATTTACAAAGAAGTGAAGAAAATGCTAGTGAGGGCTAAAGCGTCGGAAACAGTGAGAGAAAGGGTCAGGACCCTGAGTCGGTGGGGAAGGGGGAATCGAGTCAGGCCCGATATCAGAGGGGTTAGAGGAATGAATTGCAGAATGGAGGGTGGAGGATCTGGGGGATCAGAAGGGGAAGTGGAAGGAGCGGAAGCAGGACCAAGATCAGACGTCCCTAGAGGATGTGAACCGACCTACAGTTAGGCGGCTCGGGTGGAAGAGTTGGAAAGGCATCCTGAGCACAAGGAAGATGGTAAGATGACTTAGGTGGATGTGGACGGAAATCTTGAGAACCTAGAGGGTGATTGGGTGGCTCAGGAGGAAAAGGAAGAGGGGAATCCTGAGCACCAAGAAGAAGGTTAGGTGACTCGGATGGATGGAGGAGTGGAAAGAGATCCCGAGAACCTGAAGGGTGATCGAGTGGCTCAGGTGGAAGAGATAAGTGAGGGGAATCTTGAGTGATGATCAGTCCATCTCCATATAAAATTTATCATGAATTATATATATAATTTTTGGTGATTAACAAAACCCTATAAAATGCTGTCTAGCAAATGTTTCTAAAGATTATCCACAAAAAAAAAACAAATCAAGCAAATCTGTAAGTTATCCTCACACACTGCTGTAAGTTCAAATGCATATATTTTGTCTAAGTACACAATGATTTTCTTTATAGAAATAACGATTCGATCGCCATAACGATTTTGTAAGTCACTTAAATAACGATTTCCGTCTCACAACGATTTCACAAGTAAAACAACAATTTTCGTCGTAAAAGGATTTCCTAAGTAAAACAACGATTTACTTTTACTTAAAAAACGACTTGATCGAAACAACGATTTGATCGCAACAATGATTTGCTTTAACTTAAAGAACGATTTGATCGTTGTAACGATTCGTGTTTACTTAAACAACGATTTGATCGAGACAATGATTTGTTTTAACTTAAACAACGATTTGATCGAAACAACGATTTGCTTTCACTTAAGGAACGATTTGATCGAAACAACGATTCGCTCTCACTTAAACAACGATTTGATCGAAACAACGATTTGCTTTCACTTAAAGAACGATTTGATCTAAACAACGATTCGCTCTCACTTAAACAACGATTTGATCGAAACAACGATTCACTTTTATTAAACAACGATTTCTTCATGAAAACAACGATTTCATGATCGATTTTACTTAAACAACGATTTTTTCATGAAAACAACGATTTCATGATCGATTTTACTTAAACAACGATTTCTTCATGAAAATAATGATTTCATGATCGATTTCACTTAAACAATAATTTCATTATATTAATACCTGGATTATGTTCACATCGACTTGGTTTCAATATGGAATATATTTTCACATGATTGTATCATCAATTTGATATCAATATTATTTATATACAGAAAGTTCTTCTCTTTTAAGTAAATTTATAAAGCTCTTGAACAGTCTTGAATCATTCCTTATAATATTTAAAAATGCATATGCTTAAGATTATGTGGATTTCAAAAACCTTCCCATGCATCACACTGTATCCTAAAGATCTTGTTCATTTATTGTGACAGTACAATATTTCCACACGATATATCCTTGCTTACTTCACGTGTCACATAAGTCTTGCTTTGTGTGATGTCAGAATAACCTTTCCTTTCTTGGTATATCTTAATACTACACGACTACTAATGTTGACTGACAATTTAGACAAAGAGAAGTTGTCTAGGTGTCGGCATTTATTGTATGCATGACTTTTGTAGTAAAGCACGTCAAAGATGGACCTGTCAACCTGTCAAAAGGATAGAAGATTCAGACAATCTTTTCCTGAAGGTGTAAGGATCAGTCCAAGCATTAATGGCTGCATGCTCACCTACTCCATGCTTCGGACTAGTCTCTTTAACGTGCATGGAGTTGTGAGACAACAAACATTTCAACGGCTACTACAACGATCAAAATATTTTGCAGAAGATATATAGAAGACTGGTGACTCCATGGAATAGGGTTAGGGAGATCATTTGAACTCTTGATTCTTCGAAAAGCTTGAAGCTCCAGTCACCTAAAAAGAAACAAGAGCCAGCTCGTCTATTCCAACCTTCAAAAGCTATTAGCTCTCAGAGATCCCATTCCTTTCCTTTTGAGTGCTAGCGTGAGAGAGAGAGAGAGTTCATTCAAGATTATTTGGTGTCTCTCAGACTTCGCCTCAGATCAAGCATTATCTATAAGTTTGGTCTTGGGGCCCTCATCTTTCAACAAGATCATTGTGGGCATTCCTCTTCGGGTGTGAAGAGAAGACCTGTTGAATCAGGTGGTGTAATTCCTCTTCTGGTTGAGAAGAGAAGGTCAGCTGTTGCTGGATGTGTAAGTGTCCATAAGGGAGACTGTACCCTTGTTTAGTGGAAACCCAAGTTGTTACTTGGAGACTGGATGTAGGACTCCTTAGGATAGGAGGTCTGAAACAGGATAAAAATCTCTTGTTGTTTGTGTGATTGTTTTTGTGTCTTCATTATCACTAACTCTAACTATCGAACTTAGTGTTTTATATCTAGTTTATTTTATTTACATGAATTTCTCATAAAAGATTTTTTAAGCAATCCATTCACCCTCTCTGGGCTTGCTATCTGGGCAACAAGTGGTATCAGAGCCAAGTCTCTTCAAGAAGAAGATCTCACGATCTTAAGAGCAAAGATAAATGGCAGCTCAAGGATATGCTGAAGGTCAGTCTGTTAACAGACCTCCTCTATTTGATGGTGAAGATTACAACTATTGAAAGACTCGAATATAGTTCTTCCTTCAAGGTCTCGATTTTCAGCTTTGGTCAATCATTGAAGAAGGAGACCTCGTGGTACTCAACAATAGAGAAAATTGGACAGATGATGACAAAAAGAAAATATCTTTTAACAGCAAAGCTAAAAGCATATTGTGCTGTGCACTCAGCAAGAAAGAATTCAACAGAATTTTCGCTTGCAAGTCAGCCATGGAAATGTGGGAAAAGCTAAGGCTCACATACGAAAGAACTGATAAGGTAAAGGAAACAAGGATAGATATTTTGATAGCTCAATACGAGAGATTTCAAATGCAATCTGGAGAGTCCATCACTCAAATGTACAGCAGATTCACAGACATAACCAACGGATTGGCTGGGCTTGGAAAAACTTATGAGATCAGAGACATGGTGAGAAAAATATTAAGATCTCTACCAGCCTCATGGACTGCAAAAGTGACAGCCATAGAAGAAGCCAACGACCTCAGGAGAATGTCACTTGAGAAATTCATTGGATCTTTAATGGCTCATGAAATAAATATGAAAAGGCTGTGAGAATCCTCCAGCAAAAAGAAGCATAGCAACGCTCTCAAGGCCACAGAAGACATATCTGATGGTGAGTCAGTAAGTGACAAGAGCAATGAGAGCAGTGAAGATGAAGAAGTTTTTCTTTCTATAAGACTGCAACGTATACTGGCCAAAAAAGAAGTACCAATCAGGAAGAAGATATTTCAAGAAAGGTAAAGACTTCAAAAGACCAAAAGGGAAAGAAGTTAAGAAATCTGAACCCATATGCTACGAGTGCAAGAAGCCATGACACATCAAAGCTGAATGTCCAAAGTTAAAGAAAACTGAGTTTAAGAAGAAGGACAACGTAAAGAAGTTTAAAAGATACAAGAAGAAAGTCATGGCCGCTGCATGGAACAATGAGAGTGACTCAGACAGTGAGTCAAGCTCCAATAGTGAAGAAGAAGAAAATGTCAACTTGGCCTTCATGGCAAGTGTTGATAAAAAAGGTAACTTCAGACTCATCTTTTACTTCTTGTAATGAATCTGATTCAGATAGTCTAGAAGATGCGTTTAACGAATTATATAATAAATATAAAGATGTTTGTAAGTTGCTAAAAATAACTAAGAAAAATTTTGAGTGTTTGGAAATAACCAACTCTGATTTAAAATCTAAAACTAAACAGTTGGAGAAACAAAATTTGGAACTTAAAAGAAAAAACGAACTGTTATGTGAAGATCTAAAAATTAAAAATGAATAGATAACAAATCTAGAAGATCAAGAAACATTAAGTAAACTTAAGAGTGAAATTAACACACTAACAAAAGATAATGAATATCTGATGGTTACAGTTGAAAATTTTACTAATGGTAAATCCTCTCTAATATTAAAAGGAGCAAGAAGATCAGGTAAGAAAAAGTATGGGTTAGGATATACTCCACCAGACAATGAAGAAACTGTAATTCATCCAAAAATTTATCCAACTCCAAAATTCGTAGCTGAACAAAATCCTAATAAAAAAGTAAATAAAAATAAAAATCATAAGTCAAATAGGATAATAAATGATATTCCTTGTTGCACACACTGTAACAAATTAGGTCACACCAAAATAACTTGCACAACTAAACACCTAAAATGGATTCCCAAAAGAAACCATGAAGAAACTAACCAATCAGGACCCCAAAAAAACTTGGGTACTTAAATCTTATTGACTTATTATAGGGAAGTCTTAGAGCATCAAAGTGGTACCCTGACAGCGGGTGCTCAAGGCATATGATAGGTAACAAGAAATTATTCTCTCATATCAAAGATGAAGAAGGCACAGTTACCTATGGCGATAATGGAAAAGGGTCAGTAATTGGATGTGGATCTATTGGAAGTCAAGATAGAATCCTCATAGAAGATGTTCTGTGTGTCAAAGGACTTAAGCATAACTTAATAAGTATTAGTCAATTATGTGATAAGGGTCACCAAATCAAGTTTAAAGAATCCAAGTGTCTTATAATCAAAGGTGATGCAATTGTCTTCGAAGCCAGCAGATAAAAGAATTTATATGTACTGCATCTAGAGGAGCTCAAAGATCAAGATGTGTGTCTAGCAACAAGCAAAGATCAGAATGCAGAGTTATGGGATAGAATGTTAGGTCACTGCAGTTTGGATGGAATAAAAAAGTTTGTCAAACATGATCTAGTAGAAGGACTGCCAAAGATAAACACAAGATTAGATAGCATTTATGAACCTTGTGCAAAAGGGAAGCATACTAAATCCTCCTTCAAATCAAAGACAGTGGTCACTACTTCCAAACCACTAGAACTATTACATATGGATCTGTTTGGACCAATAAGAACCACCAGCCTGGGAGGAAAGAACTTTGAATTTGTAATAGTCGATGATTTTTCAAGATTCACATGAGTATTATTTTTGGAGCATAAAGATGACACATTTGATAGTTTTGTGAAATTCTGTAAAGTAGTTCAAAAGGATAAGAAGTTCAGCATCATTGGCATTCGTTCAGATCATGGAGGAGAATTTCAAAACGATAGATTTGTAGAATTCTGTAATGATCAAGGTATATAACATAATTTCTCAGCACCTAGAACACCACAGCAAAATGGAGTAGCTGAGAGGAAGAACATAACTTTATTAGATATGGCTAGAACCACGCTATCTGAATACAATCTTTCAAGATACTTCTAGGCTGAAGCTATAAATACAGCTTGTTATATCATAAATAGAGTCATGATCAGGCCAATCCTGAAGAAGACTGCATATGAGCTGTACAAACAAAGGAAGCTCAGGATCAGCCACTTCAGAACGTTTGGATGTCCATGTTTCATTCACAACAATGGTAAAAGAGACATGGGTAAGTTGGATCCCAAATCCGATGAAGGGATCTTTAATGGGTACACTTCTAAACCCAAAGATTTTAGAGTTTTTAACAAAAGAAGTCTATTAATTGAGCAAACTGTTCATATTATTTTTGATGAGTCTAACCCTTCCTTGAAGAAGAAAGTCGATAGTGATGATGAAAATGTAGAAAATCTCTCAAAGAAATTGAAGGAAACAACCATCAAAGATGGTGAAGATCCACCCTTGGAAGAACTACAACAAAAAGATATTGTCCATAATGATCTTCCAAAGGAATGGAGGTACAAAAAGGATCATCCTACTGACAACATCATTGGAGGTCCATCGATTGGGGTAAGAACAAGAGGTAATGTTATTCCTTGTGATTATTTATCATTTGTGTCTCAAATTGAGCCGAAGACAGTTAATAAAGTACTGTCTGATGAATCTTGGATTTTAGCCATGCAAGATGAACTTAATCAATTTAGGAGAAATCAAGTTTGGTCCCTTGTTCCGAAACCATCAGATCATCCTGTGATTGACACCAAATGGGTGTTCAGGAACAAATTGGATGAAGCTGGTGTTATCACTAGAAACAATGCTAGACTGGTTGCTTAAGGCTATTCCCAAGAGGAAGATATAGATTTCGATGAAACCTATGCACCAATGGCCAGACTAGAGGCTATTAGAATTTTACTTGCTTATGCATGTGCATTGGATTTAAAACTCTTTCAAATGGATGTAAAATCTATATTTTTAAATGGTTATATAAAGGAGGAAGTCTATGTAGAACAACCTCTTGATTTTGATGATTTAGATTTTCCAAACCATATTTTTAAATTGCATAAAGCATTATATGGTTTAAAGCAAGCACCTAGAACATGGTATGAAAGACTTAGTGCGTTCTTGCTAAATCATGGCTTTATTAGAGGTCAGGTAGATAGCACACTGTTTATTAAATCAAAAGCCAAGAACATATTACTTGTGCAAATTTATGTAGATGATATTATATTTGGATCTACTGATGAATCTTTGTGCAAGTACTTTGAAAAGCTCATGTAGGGAGAATTTGAGATGAGCATGATGGGAGAGCTCAACTTTTTTCTTGGATTACAAATCAAGCAAAGCCAAGAAGGTACACATATTTGGCGACCTGAAACGCGATGGGTACCCTCGTCGCGATTTTAGTTTTTGAACCAGAACCCTAATTTACTGTTATATCCCTGTTATTTAGGCCATATAATTCTTGTTTAACCCTAATTAAGCACTATTATGAACAGTAACGACCTGTTAAGCAACATTGGATATTATTCACATAATTTTAATTAATTAAAAGCTATGTGCACAACTATACATGCTCTCATGATTATCTTACACTTGCACACACTTAACATTAATGTTTGATATGATACCTTATAAATTTTACTTAATAATATATCTGATAATTAAGTGTAAATATTCACTTAATCTCCCAATTATTTAAATGACACTTGTCTTCGTTTTATTCGCGTGCTTTGTACACCGTTATCGCGTCCCTCTGCCATCGAGCACTCGAGGCAAAACGGACAACGTTTCGTTACACACTCTTCTTGGCATGGACCATCTCTCCGTTGGGAATACTCCTGACTGGACCAGGGACTCCTTGTCAAGGCCTCCGTAAGTCTCCTTGGCTTTGGCGCACGTCCATTGCCGACGAGCTGATTGTACCCTTAAAACCCTTTTCACCTTTAGGGATCAGTACGATCCAAACGACCTTAGTGTGTTCTCTCTTACCTTGGGATCACGCCAGATCATCTAGCCTATGTTCATAGCACGGCTAATGGACGGTTGTGACTTCTACCGGACTACCGGCACCTGACCTAGTGCTGTGCAACTATGACTATCGTCTGTTTATCGTTGTTTTACGTTTACGTTCCTATTCTCATCTTACTATCTCTTTACTCTCATCTGTTCACTTTCTCTTTACACTCTCATCTATTCGTCTATTACTCTCATCTCTTCTTGGTACTCTATTTGGCCATACAATTGATTGTCTAAAATAACAAACATAACTATGCTAGTGCAATAGGGCCCGATCTGGTCCTGGGGAGAGCGCCTGAAGAGTGCCATTTTCTCGCGAGTGTAACATGATCAGGGTGCGTACGGCATGCACTCAACGCCATTTAAAACAATCACAATTTAATCTATGACAATCAATATATCAATCACTATACTATCGTTCTCTGGGTTGACAAGATGTTCGACCAGAGGTGCTATCTCTACCAGTGCACTTTTGTGCAATCATATACACTATTTCATTACATGGCCAATCCATTATCATGCTAGTTTTGTAATATTCTATTGGAAGTTTTATCGTTCTCTTGTTATCATGTGCTATTCATTCTCTCTAGTTATCCTACCTTATAAGATATTAATCACTTAAAGCATATCTGTTTACATGAGATATTAAGTCATACTGAGCGTTATCGCTCACCCTGCATTATTGTTGTACGTGTTTTCAGGTAAGTCGGATGATGACCCTACACACAGCAACGAAGATGAATTGGAGTGATGAGCGACCTGGAGTCATAGCGAAGGAATGACTATAGTATTATAGAATTTAGTTAGATATTTGCTTAGTTATCTTTCCCAATGTAATGATATTATTGAGCCCTATATTTTGGCTCTGAATTAGTGGTTGTATTAGTTTAGGTGAATTATCAATAAAGTGAAGAGTTTATTACCATTATTGTTTATTAGTTGCTCTGATATTTGCGATGGTATGCGCAATTTACGTTACCATATACTTTACTCACGTCCCCCCGATTTATTCCGCTGCTAAATTGGCGGGGCGTGACAGTTGGTATCAGAGCCTAGGATGTTCTTATTAGGATATTTTAAGTCTAGGATGTTCTAGGTGAACTGTCCTGACACGTGTCTAAGCCAACCACCATACTTATGTGAGGATTGGGTAGAACCACGCTTAAGATCTAAATACATTTATCTATATATATATATATGTATCAATTTAATATTACTTTAAGGGTGAATAAGGTCGCGACAGTAGAGCAGTGTGCATAAGGTCCATGAAATGGGTTGTAGCTTTTTCCAAAGATATCAGATTGACGAGCCGTTTGTTGAGTTGGATTCTAGACTCAGAGGGATATAAAATTATGGTATTATATGCTCAATTTGGATTTCAAATGAGGAAATTATGATCTCTCAAAGTGATGGCATATTTAGATGATAGGGCAGATTGCACAGTGTTGATGTTTCGAGTGGATCTTGGCCATGTGCTTAAGATTGGGCTTGAAATTAAGGGTGAATGGGCTCATGATGGGCTAAAGAGGGACTCCAAAGTGATGACTGTTAGGATCGAATAAGGTGAATGTGAATGTGAAATAGTAGATCTATGTGAATGGCAGCGGAATTAAAAACAAGTAACTCAAACAGATCAATTAGATCAAACAGTGGTGTGTGAATAAGGTGTGAAACGAGACAACAAACCACAATTAAACCATTGTGCACAGAAAAGTTTAAGGTGGTTCAAATAACACAACTTGTGTGTCCTACATCCACCTCCCCACGACGGAGGAACCATTAAGTACCTGCAAGTACAGACTAGTGCACGGTGACTCCAACACCCTTTGAGTGCGACGACTCAAAGAACAACCAGAAGATAGGCATGACGACCTACTCCAAAACCAACTTGTGAGCACGACGACTCACAAGCAACAACCAGAGATGAGCACGACGACTCACTCCACTAGGCAAGAGCACAACGGCTCTTCCCAAAACCTCTAAGCACGGCGGCTTAGAAAACCAGATCACGACGGATCCAAAACCTGAGCACACAGTGCTCAAACCCTTTGGACCACGATGGATCCAAGTCTGCTAGAACAAGCCCAATTAGGGAGTAGATCCTCTAGCACGATCTATCCCAGTACAATTGTGAAATTATAACAAAGACAATTAGGTGATCTGTGTAGAACACTTACACAGATCACACACAATGAAAATACCTAATTCAGGAATTACTGACTCCAAAGCACTCCTCTTCAACTTTCAGATCTGTCTTCAGCAACAAGAGCTTCTCCTCATCACAAGCTTCTCCTCTTATTTTCCTTCTTCTTCCTGGCGATGTTGCTCTGCTCTTCTTTTTGGACTCTAGCCTTTTCCCCGCTTCTTTCCGGACTCCTTTTTTTTCCGCCCACCTTTCAAAAAGGACAAGGGCCTATTTATACCCAAATGTCCAAACCTTGTACTTAGGGATGTGTGTATCCAGAACCCTTAAGTGACACGTGTACGTCACATGATGTCCTGCACAGAAAGCATCTTAAGTGTTCAGAGAAAAAGGTAATCGATGTTTGATCAACTATCAAATTACAAATTATAACATGAATATACGAAGTCTCAGCACTTCTACTGGCCAAGTGTAAGTCATGACATCTAAAGTCAAGGTGCTTCGGATGGCAGAAATACAACGTGAATATACGAAGTGCCATAGCTTCGACTAGCAAGGTTTAAACGTGAACATCGATCCGAAGTCACAGAGCTTCGGATGATAGCGACCAAAACAAAAATATATGAAGTTAATGGCTTCGATTGACCAAGTGTAAATGTGATCATCTGAAGTCACAATATCAAAATGCTCTTCATCAGTCGAAGTGACTTCGCCATATCTGAAGTCTAGCTTCATATATGACGAAGTTCCACTTCGTCAGATAAAGAACAAATGAGTACATTCGAAGTCATAGTGACAAATGTGTCTTGATCGGTCGAAGTGACTTCGTCATATCTGAAACTTAGCTTCGTATATGACGAAGTTCCACTTCGTCATATCTAAAGTCTAACTTCGTATATGACGAAGTTCTGCTTCGACTGACAAAGAACAAAATAGAACATCTGAAGTTAAAAGTGTTAAATATATCATGATCAGTCGAAGTGACTTCGTCAGATCCGAAGCTTAGCTTCGTATATGGCGAAGTGTGAACATCTGATGTTCATTTTAGCAAGATTTCAATGTGGCCAGTCAATCTATGAATTGCAAACATGAATCAAATGATATGCAACATGAAAACACTTAAGTTCATCAACAAACCAATGATATTATGATGACAACAAGATGAGCCATGATTATGTCAGCATCAAAACATATCAAATCAATCATCATCAAAACAATAGTTATGGTTATTCACCAAATCATAACTCAACATTCTCCCCATTTTTTATGATGGCAAACAAACATGAATCAAATGATATGCAACATGAAAGCACTTATGTTCATCAACAAACCAATGATATTATGATGACAACAAGATAAGCCATGATTATGTCAGCATCAAAACATATCAAATCAATCATCATCAAAACAATAGTTATGATTATTCACAAAACTATAACTCAACATTCTCCCATTTTTTGATGATGACAAAACATGTTCAATCAATTTTACACATCTGAAATTTCTTCCCCTTTTTGACAACAGCAAAAGATAATTCCTCCGCCTTAATCAAGGACAAATGAAGTCACCCCCATGGCAAAACACTCTCCCCCTATGATGGTACCAATGGTATAAGAGGAAAATGAGTGCACACACATATAATACCAAAGAACATCAATGGATGGAGATCAAAGTATAAGTGACATGAAAGCAAAGAGTGGAATTGAGAGATGAATGTATCAGAAATGATCAGAATCAATGAGATCTTAGATATTAAAATATGAGAGAGAAATTATTGTGTCTTATGATTTTGCAACAAAGTTTAATAATAAAGACACATTCAGTCACAACATATGTCAAGGTTTTAATAACCTGAATACATTTAAAAAGATGATGCAAATGTGATCAAAGTGACCTATATGAGTTGACAATAGTGTTTATCACATGAGTTTAGTAGCTAAACATTTAACACGATGTAGAATAATAACTCTAAACCCAATTAACATGAACTTCATCTAGGCCAATGCACATGTTGTTTTTTTTATACTTTGAATTTTACTTTTTGTCAGTTTTGTGAGAGAGAATACAATAATAAATTAGTTAAATCACACCTTTCAGTGCAAGAGGTCATATTTACCCAATGAAAGATCTCCTGATTACTCAGTGGTGTAATCTTCATTATCTTATACAGAGTTCAAATAACTTGTTTACAACTTTTTGACGTGAGCTAAAACACTTGATTAGGTGAAATGAAATCGATTACTCAGTGAAAAAATAAAGTTTCCATTGCTCTGTTTGTAGCTCTCTATTTTTCTTTTGAATTTATTTTTCAAATTTTACAGGAACAAATTTGCATTGATTAGCATAGGCATGATCATGAGTGTAGAAATATTATTATTAACATGTGTTAAAGATAAAGCTTGAAAACATACACTTGTTAAACACTAAAGCTACTCATGTGCCTACAAGTGTTTTACAACTCAGTTTAAATGAGTTCAGCATTAAAAATTGGCATAAACTTATTTTTAGATTCTATCTTTAAGACTAAACTGAGTGCACAATTATTTTAGTCTTTATGTATGAGATCTCTCATATAAGAATATCATAAAGACTCATTTGATACATAATTAGATATGAAGAATATGGCATGTCAAGGAGATTGAATCAGAAAATGAATAGAAACTGATTTTCAAGCATGAGTTTAAGTGGATGTTATCATGATGATTCAAAAAAAAATATCAGCTCTCCCTGAATATGTGCATTCCGAAAGTAAGATGTGTCAACACATGAGCAAATGTGTGTCGACCTAGTTTTGATCAAAGTCAATTTTTCTGAGGTTTTCCAATTTTAAAAAGTTTTGACATTTATTGAGCAGCACTTTCAAAGACATTTTGCCCTTTCTAAATTTACTCCCCCTTAGCATGTGCATGATATGAAATGATTTGCAATTGATACAAGCATGATTATGTATACACATTGTTGTTGGGAGCAACATCACAACACACATCTCTTTGTTCAAATAAACCTGAAAGAAATTCATTTCAACTCAAGTAATTCAATTTTGAAATGACAAGAGCTTTTACTTGAACAGTCTTCAATTCTTTTTTCAAAGATTTTACTTGTGTTCTCCAATTTTTCTTACCTTGCATAGTTATTGTCTTGATTCCAAGTGGAAAAGTATGGCTACAAGACTCATCAACTTGCTGATCAAGTTGGCTTTGTGACCCATACCTATTTGGGTCTTGCAATGGAGCAAAAATCAGATTTCAGCATTAGCTTTTGAATCCAAAAAGATTTTATTTTTTGTATAGATGTAATTCTTTCATTTATGGAACTATGAGCAGTATTAGTTCCACATTTTCTCTTTGTCTTGTTCAATGCATCTATGTTTTCATAAAATTTTTTACTTTTTGGATTTTTATCATAAAAAGCAGTAGAATTATTTTGTGCAGCATTTCTTTTCATATACACATTGAATTTCTGAACTCTTTCAGTATGAACATTGTGGTGGTGTGTTCCTGTTTGGGCCTGAGCCAAACAGACCTCCACTGAGAAGAGGGAAGACAGTCGCCGGTAGCGGACGAAGGCCTACAAAACCAGAACTAGATCAGGGGGGTCCGGTTGAAGAACCGGGGAGAACCCTCTGATGCCTAAGTCAGTGGACTGTGAGAAGGCTTCAAAGAGAAGGATTCAGTAGTGTGCTGTACTGTGTGCAAGGGTGCGTTACCTTTGCATGGTGTTTACTTGGGCCTTTTATAGGTGAAGGTGCAGAGAGGGTGGGATGGAACGCCCCCTAATGTCGCCAGAAAGGGCACGCCGGTTGGCGCCCTTGGTGAGGAGTTACGCTTCTAGGCTCCCGTTGAGGGGCCCTACAGTTAATGCACCACTTGATCGTGGGGCGCGCACGATGCAGCCGTTGTAACCGTCGCGCCTGAGCGAAGGACCGCTTGGATTCTCCTGGGCGGAAGGTACTGAGCAGGTTGCCTGTTCGATAGGGTATCCTGCTGCTCGGTGCCTGGTGCCTGGGCGCTGCTGCTGCCAGCGGGTCCAGTGCACGCTTCCTGCAAGGCCTGTTCGGTAGATAGGGCTTGAACCGAATAGGATGAGGGGTGTCCGGAGGCTGCCTTTAGGATCCTGGGGGCGCTTAGAAGCAGAGACCATGTTCGGGATCTTCAACCTTCTCCCGAGGACACGTGTCGTGCTACCGAAGGGCCGCGCCCGTCTGTAGGATGACGATGGGCCGTGATGGGCCTCGTGGGCTTAGGTGGCTAAAAATAGCCACCACACTTGCCCCCCACTCCCTCGAGTTGGCTTGGGAACCGAAGCGCTTGAGGGCGGAAGTCTGCTCGAACGTCTTTCTTGCATTTAATGCAATGCTGACCTCAGACGTGTGAACGGCGGCAGGGCAATGTCGCTTGATGCTCCTCCTCGAGGTGAGAGGAAATCTCATGATGAAAGGGTGACGTGTCACGCCAGGGGCTTCGCGCGGTACACCCGAACGTTCACTTGGAGCGGGGGAAGCGCCGTTTTGGCTCTTCGAATTTCGTGTCGCCTTTTCCTTATAAGGAAGAGGAGGGGTGAAGGCGGGAGTCCACGCCTTTAACCTAATTCAAAAATCTTGCTTGCCCCCCAAGCCTTCTCATCATCTTCTTCCTCGCGCTCGCCTGCCGTCTCCTCTGTTTGTCGTTTCTGTTGCTTCCGGCGATGGCGTCCAAGGGAAAAGCCGCAGTGGTCGCTGAAGTGAGCGGCGTGACGCCGGCGGGAGCCCGGGGGCCAAGGTATCGTCACTACGAAGGCCTCCGGGAACGCTTTCAGATCAGCGACGATTACGAAATTGTCATGGCCAAGGAGGAGTCGCACCTGGTGAACAAACCAGGTTGCTTTGCCCTCTCCGTTGACCACCTAGAAGCAAGGTTTCGGCTGCCGTTGCCGGAAGTGGCGAAGGTGTTGCTGAACAGATGGGGAATCACGCCCATTCAGCTCACGCCCAACTCATGGGGGACAATATGCATCTTCTGCATCGTCTGCAGACTTCGGCAAGTTCGCGGCTCGGCGGAGGTCTTCCGGGCTCAGTTCAACCTTACGGCCTCGCCAACTGGGGCCAACGTCTACTACACCAAGCATCGCGTAGACAGGATGCAGATCACTCTGTCGAAGAAGCACTCCAACAACAAGGGTTGGGTGCACCGACTCTTCTTCCTCAGGCGTCGCGACGGCGCGCCAGAGTTCGGGTTTCCGACCAGAGTCCAGACGCCGAGGAAGGATGCTTATCCCTTCCTGATCTAGGATGAGGCGAAAGCTTCGGACAGCTTGAACCGAGCTTTCGTGCGGAATGGAGACGGCTATCTGATGGAGTTCGGGCTCGTTAAACATGGTTTGAGCCGACCATGGAGTAAGTACCTGAACACGCCCTGTTTGTAAGTTTGTTGGGTGACTGATTTCTGACTGCAGTATCTCTCTTCTTCTTCTTGCAGGTGCCGAGGAGATAGCCGCTGGTCGGGATCAGGAGGCTATGGAGGACTATGTGGAGAAGATCGCTGTCACCGCCCACATGGTGTTCGAGGGTGATGACATTGCCGCCGTTATTAGGATTCCCACTGCGGTGAGGATTCCTACTGCGGTGACAACCGCAACCGTGGCGTCATCCCTCGCCATGGGGCACCCCGTGACTAGCCCGCGGGTCCCCGAGGAGAGGCCCAAAAAGATCCGGCTGAAGAAGAAGGCCACAAAAGTGATGCAACCCCTGATCAAAGAAGGGGAAGAAGCAGGCCAGCCTCAGGCCAAGAAGAAGAGGAAGCTGAAGATGACCGTGCAGCCAGCGGCCGAAGATGAGGCCGAGCAAGATGACACCGAAGAAGAAGTTCCCCAACTTGAAGTGCGGAAGAGGCGCAAAACCGTGGAGGTGACCGATCAGAGGGCACTGCGGACCTCGCCCAAAGTCCGATCCGGAGCCTCTGTGAGGGTGGCCACTGCACTCGGGCTCGTCGTGGTAAGTGACGAGTCTGAGGGCCACCTTGAGGAGCGAGTGGGGACTTCTACACCCCAAGATGCTTTTGAGGGCCGAACAGAGGGGGTAGCTGCGATTGGGGCCTCCAGCACCGCAGCCGCGGAGCAGACCACAGTAGAAGGCAACACCCTCGCCTCCCAGGAATCCACATCCGAGAGGGCCAATGCGACGGCGACGCCTGCAGTGGGAGTGAACGAGGGGAATACGATCCGCGCTCCCCCCACCTAAGTGGTGGTTGAAGTCCAAGCGCAGTTGGCTACTGTAGGTCTCCACGAAGCTGAGGTGACTGCTGAGACCGAGGAGGAAAGACCTCGGGGGTCTCCAGCTTCGGCAGGGGGTGAAGAGGCAACGGCTGGAGTGGGTGCCAGCGAGACGGACAGAAGAGAGGAGCCTCCTGCCGGGCCGACCAATGCCGTCGGGGAGGATCACGCCAGCTCGGAGGGAGATCGCCTACCCTTGACATAGTCACTGAAGGCGAAGGCTCCTCTGGCGCCTTCGGTATCAGTCCTGGAGGCAGCCCTGGAGCGCTTCCAGGAAAGGGCGCCCAGGGACCTCCCCCCTCAGCCCACTGCGTCACAGTTAGAACTGCTGGCGCGGTGTCAGGGGCTAAGCTCGGAAGATACTCTCGAGCACTCGGGGGAGGTCTACTGGGCGAGGTGCTGCCCCGAGGAGGACAACGAGGACGACGTCGATGTGGAGGCACTGTCGGAGAACGTCCTGAAGTCGCTGGAGGTGCTGAAGCGGCTTGCGGAGCGCGTGCGGAACCACAAGCATATGTGGGAGGCCGAATTCGCCTTCTGCAAAGAGCTTGAGGGCCAGCACAAGGTGCGAGAGGCCGAGCTGAAGGAGGAGGTGAAGAACCTCCAAGAGGCACTCTGCACCTCAGAGCTTAACCTAGTCGTCGCCCGGGCAGAGAAGGAGGCTCTTGCCAACGTTCTGTCCGAGGCCAAGGCCCGCGGTGTGGCCGAATACAAGAAAGGACTAGACTTCAAGGAAGACCTAGAGCAGTTCGGCGCACGCTGCTACAAGGTGGGCCTTGGAGCTAGAGAGGACTGCGGATGGAAGCTAGCGTCGATTGAGTACGCCTGCGAGGCTTTCGAAGCTGCCGTGGGGGAATGCCGATGCCGGACCCAGGATACGCGCCTGGATGGGGTGCGCTTTGTGCATTTCCAGTCAGGGTGGATGACCTCCGGGGACGGTGGTGAAGGTCCCTCCGAGCAAGCTCCATGACTGTGTCTTCTCTTCCCTCTACCTGGTTAGATAGGTCTTTTTGTAAATCACTTAGAACGAAATATACCTTTTTGGTTGACTGGCGCTCTATCTTCTTCCCTTGCCGTGTTCTGTTCGAATCGGAATTCGCCAGTTTTTAAAGGCTCATGGGTACTGCGTGGGTCTTTGAGAACTGAAAAGTTCTGACTGGGGGCTTGCTTTAGTCTCAAGGTTTTTTAGGCGCCATACTGATTTTCCGAGCTGAAGAGCTCAAACTAAAGATGGGCCCAACAACCTCTTACCCAAACCGGAAGAACGGGAGGAAGAGAGGTTAAATGCCGAACATGAGGCTTTTACAAATAATAAGCCTTTAGGTTAGATACATGTCAAGTCCTGGGTATGGCATCGCTGCTAGGAGTAGTCAGCTTATATGAGCCTTTCCCGAGAACCTAGGTGACCTGATAAGGCCCTTCCCATTTAGGGGCGAGTTTGCCGACTGCTATTCGGGGATCCGATGCCGAGCAGCGGTGCATGACAAGATCGCCTTCAAAGACGCGTCGCTCCCGAACTTGGGCATTGTTGTACTGCGCGAGTCGTTGTTGATAGGAGACTAGTCTGATGCTGGCGTCACTTTGACGTTCACCGAGCATGTCTAGATTCTCCCGCAGTGCTCGGTTGTTGGCGGCCTCGTCGAAGTGTGTTGTCCGAATAGTAGGGAGAGCTACTTCCAATGGCACCACAGCCTCTGAGCCATAGGCCAAGTGAAAAGGAGTCTCACCAGTGGCCACTCGCGCTGTCGTTCGGTGGCACCATAGCACGTTGGGGAGCTCATCGATCCACGAACCACCTGCAGCCTCGACCCTTGTGCGAATCCCGTGCAGCAATGTTCGGTTGGCGTTCTCGACCAGACCGTTTGCCTGGGGGTGTGCAATTGAGGTGAAGTGGTTGTAGATGCCGAGCTCGGAGCATTTCTGCTTAAAGAAGGTGCTATCGAACTGCTTCCCATTGTCTGAGGTGATCACCTTTGGGACACCGAACCGGCAGAGGATGTTTTTTCATACGAACTTCCATGTGGCTTGGTCGGTGATGGCAGAAACGGGTTCGGCCTCGACCCATTTGGTGAAGTAGTCGATGGCCACGAACAAAAACTTCTTTCGCCCTTGAGCCTCTGGGAACAGACCCAAGATGTCAATCCCCTATCTGGAGAAAGGGCGTGGTTCGAACAGGGTGTGTAGTTGCTCGGCCGGCTACTTAATGAGCTGCCCGAACTTCTAACACTTTGGACACTTTTTGAATAAGGACATGCAGTCCTTTTGCAGGGAATGCCACCAGAAACCTGCCCAAATGATGTTGCGCGCCAGCATTCTGCCCCCCAAGTGGTTTCCGCACAACCCTTCATGGACCACTTCGGTGGCTGATGCTGCCTCCGCAGGGCTAAGGCATCGCAAGAGAGGTCTCGAGAGGGATCGTCGGTATAGTTGGTTTTCTATGAGGGTGAACCTCTGGGAGCGCAACCTGATCTTGCGGGCTTCGCCTTGGTCAGACGGAAGCTCACTTCGAAGCAGATATGCCATGAGGGGGTCCATCTAGCTCGGAGCTGGAGGGCCAGCCTCGATGGCGGCTACATCTACCTCAATGCTCGGCGAGGCGAGTTCTTCTATGAATATGGAACGAGAAGGGGTGATGTCACCTGAAGATGCCAGCTTGGCAAGTGCATCAGCTCGCACGTTCTGCTCCCGTGGGACATGTATGACTTCGAAGTAGAGGAAGTCCCCTGCTCGGCTCTTGACCTGCTAAAGGTATTGCGCCATGCGGGGCTCCCTTACTTCGAAGTGTCCGCTCACCTGACTGGCGACCAATTGCGAGTCACTGAAGACCCGTAGTCGAAGTGCTCCAAGGTGCCTAGCCATTCAGATTCCGGATAGCAGTGCCTCATATTCGGCAACGTTGTTGGAGGTGGAAAAATGGAACCTCAGGGCGTACTGGAACTCTAGACCCTCTGGAGAGGTGAGAACCAAGTCTGCTCCGCTCCCTGAGACGCAAGAGGACCCGTCCACGTAGAGCTCCCATGGGGGCTCATCAGCCAATGGAGGGTCCTGCTCGGCCGGAAGGGTGCATTCCGTAACGAAATCCGCCAATGCTTGCACCTTGATGGCCGTCCTTGGACGGTAGCTAATGTCAAACTTGTCTAGCTCAATGGCCCATTTGATGAGCCTGCCGGAAGCCTCTGGTCGCTGAAGGATAAGCCTTAATGGCTGGTCGGTAAGGACCGTAATTGAGTGGTCTTGAAAGTAGGGCCTAAGCTTCCGTGCGGCCGTAACCAGTGCCAGGGCGAGCTTCTCTGCATGAGGGTACCTTCTTTCAGCATCCTGAAGGACCCTGCTAATGTAGTAAACTGGATGCTGTGCTGTCGCCTCTTCTCTGATCAACACTGCGCTGATGGAGTGTTCGGTGACCGAAAGGTACACGAACAAGGGTTCCCCGAGCACAGGTTTTGAGAAAACAGGTGGGGCTACCAGATATGCCTTCAGCTCGGCGAAGGCAGCTTCGCAGTCCTCGGTCCACCGTATATGCCCCCCTTGCTGTGAGGAGCCTTTGGGACCTCGTAGCAATTTGAAGAAGTTGAAGCTTCTCTCCGCTGCTTGGGACATGAACCAGTTTAGTGCAGCAAGATATCCAGTGAGGCGTTGGACATCGTGCACCGTCTTGGGACTGCCCATCTCAAGTATGGCTTGGATCTTCTTAGGATTTGCCTCTATTCCTCTGTTTGAGACGAGGAAGTCGAGGAACTTACCTGAGAAAACTCCAAACACACACTTGGCTGGGTTGAGCTTCATGTTATACCTTCGCAGAGTTGCGAAGGTCTCTTCGAGGTCGGAGATGTGGTCGGTGCTCGGGAGCGTCTTGACCAGCATATCATCAACGTAGACCTCCATGTTTCGCCCAATCTGCGGCTCGAACATCTTGTTGACCAGTTGCTGGTATGTTGCGCCAGCGTTCTTCAGACCAAAGGGCATCCTTGTGAAACAGTACAAGCCCAGGTCGGTGACGAACGTGGTGGTGTCCTGATCCGGAGGATGCATGTTGATCTGGTGATAACCAGAGTACACATCCAAAAAGCTGAGAAGTTCGTGTCCGGACGTGGCGTCCACTAGCTGGTCGATGCGCGGCAGAGGAAAGTTGTCCTTTGGCGTGGCTTTATTGAGATCTTTGTAGTCCACGCACACGCGCCATTTGCCATTGGCTTTGCGCACGAGGACCAGATTGGAGATCCACCTTGGGTATTGGGCTTCCCGGAGGAGCCCAATAGTTTGGCTTTTGACAACGTGATCCTGGATCACGACTTGCCGTTCACGATTGACGGGTCGCGTTCTTTGCTAGACCGGAGGCACCTTTGGGTCCAGGCGAAGACGATGCACCATCACCTCTCAGGGTATGCCAGGCAGTTCGTCATCTGACCATGCAAACACATCTAAATTGGCTAGCAGGAAAGCCTTGTAGCGCTGCTGTTCGGCTTCTGGCAATAGCGCGCCAATATAGAGGATGTGTTCGGGGTCTTCGTCCACCCGAACAGGAAGTAGGTCTTTGGCAGGTGTGCCTCTGCTGGTGGAAGGTTGATTGGCGGATGGGGCAGTAATTGCTGGTGTTGCGAGGGGCAGTTTGTCTCTCAAGGAGAGGACATAGCACCGTCGAGACTCTCGCTGACTGCCGAGCACCTCGCCAATCCCGCATGGAGTGAGAAACTTCATCTTCTGATGGAGGGATGAAGGAACATCATTAATTCGACCGATCAGGCCCCTGTCGAGGATGACGTTGTAGTCGGGCATGCTTCGAATAACCAAGAAATCCACCATCTTTGTCACGCTCTTCGGAGCCGTCGCAAGAGTAATTGGGAGGCGTTCTTGTCCCATGGGTTGAACCGAAACCCCAGAGAAGCCGAACAGAGGCGACTCTACAGGGGCAAGCTGGTCGGTTTTCAATCCCATCATTAAGAAGCAATCGTAAGCTAACACATCTGGGGCACTTCCATTATCCACTAGAATCCGACGCACAGTACAGTGATTGATGGTGGCCGAAACGACCAGTGCATCAGTGTGTGGAGTGGAGACTCCTACAAGATCTTCGTCCGAGAAGGTTATAGCCTCCTCGGATCGTGCGCATGAGGGATTGGGGGGATAGGGACCTGGGCGAGGCACTGAGGACCTGTCTACCGCATGCACCCGCCAAGCATAGTCGCGCCGGCTTTGATTGCTTTCTCCACCTATGCCGAAGCCTCCCGCGATCACGTTGATCTCTTGCCCATTGGGCTCGTTGTTGATGGGCTGCTCGGGAGTCTGCTCTCGGCGCCTTTGGCGGTCTTCATTGCGGCGCACATACTGGCCATGGTAGCCGCGTTTAATTAAGGACTCGATCTCGACCTTGAGCTGCGGCACTCGGAGGTGTCGTGGCCGTGGTCGCGGTGGAAGCGACAGTACTTTTCCTGGTTGCACCTGCGGGGGTCAGAGCGCATCCTTGGCGGCCACCGAGCATACGGTTCATCCCGAATTTCAGCCAGGATCTATTCAGGGGCCACCGTAAGGGGAGTGTAGTCGGTGAAGGGGCATGGTCGGCGCGGCGAGTCTCCGTTGTGCTGTCCTTTTTTCTGATCACGGTCAGAACCGTTATCGGAGGGCCTCTTCTTGTCTGATTGCTCGCCCTGCTCTGTTCGACCAGCGGCCATGCTCTCCTCGCATGCCGCATGGCGCTGGGCAGTAGAGAGCAGTTCGGCGAGAGTGGAGGGTTGCTGCACCCCCAACGTCCTTTGAAGGAAGTCATCTCGGGTGCCTTGGATGAGGGCACTGGTGGCCAAGGGGACCTCGAGGCAGGGGATGTGGAGCGCTTCGGTCTGGAACCTCTTGACGTATTCTCAGAGCGCTTCACCTTTCTTCTGCCAAACAGACAGAAGAGACGCCGTTGTGCACGGCTGAAACCTTCCACCTAAGAAGTTGTCCCGGAAGGACTTCTTCAATTGGTGGAAGGAAGAGATGGAACCCGCGGGGAGGGCTTCGAACCATGCCCGCGCGGTCTCCTTCAGGGTGGCCGGAAAGGCCCGGCACTTGGCCGCGTCTGATGCTCCGTGGAACACCATATGCGACTCAAAGCCATAGATATGATTCGCATGGTCGGTGGTGCCATCGTAGGGTTCAATGGTGGGCAGAGGGAGCTTGGGGGAGACCCGAGCTTCTAGGATCTCCATTGTGAACGGGGAGCGGAAGTCCAGATCTTCATCCCCCGGAGCCTTGCCTTCTGCCCGCTGGACCATCGCATCAATGCGGCACTCGAGGTCGACGCCGCGACAGAGGCGTCTGGCCAACTCCTGGTCGGAGTGGGTGGACTCCTCCCGTCGGGACCTGTGGGAGTTAGCCCCGACGACGGAATGCGGGGCAGGTGGGACCACCGCGGAGCGGCGAATTATCTTGCCGCTCCGGTGTCTGACACGCTGACGGTGCCCGACGCGACCGCCGGGGCGATTCTGCATGCTGCTCCTGCGGCGCCGAAGGGGCGCGGGACCGTCGACGAGACGACTCCGCTTGCTGCTCCGGCGGCGGAGGGATCACCAGGGCCGGTTGCCTGGCTAATTGGGTCTGAAGGCTCTAGCAGATCCCTGCTAGGTGTTGCATCTGCCCTCGAAGTTCCGCCACTTCCTGGGCGGTTGCAGGTACGGCGACGGCAGGGTTCCCGTCGGCAGCTCCGGCGGGGGCGATGACGACGTCAACAGGGGGGACTCGCTCGCGAGAGTCCGTGCGTGACTGCCGAGACCTCGTCGTCCGGCTGCCGATGTTCTGGCACGAGGAACGTCCACGAGCCATGGCTGAAGTCGTTCCCACAGACGACGCCAAATGTGGTGGTGTGTTCCTGTTTGGGCCTGAGCCAAACAGACCTCCACTGAGAAGAGGGAAGACGTTCGCCGGTAGCGGACGAAGGCCTGCAAAATCAGAACTGGATCAGGGGGCCCGATTGAAGAACTGGGGAGAACCCTCCGATGCCTAAGTTAGTGGACTGTGAGAAGGCTTCAAAGAGAAGGATTCAGTAGTGTGCTGGACTATGCGCAAGGGTGCGTTACCTTTGCATGGTGTTTACCTGGGCCTTTTATAGGCAAAGGTGCAGAGAGGGTGGGACAGAATGTCCCCTAATGTCGCCAGAAAGGGCGCGCCGGTTGGTGCCCTTGGCGGGGAGTTACGCTTCCAGGCGTCCGTTGAGGGGCCCTGCAGTTAATGCACCACTTAATCATGAGGCGCGCACGATGTAGCTGTTGTAACCGTTGCGCCTGAGCGAAGGACCGCTTGGATTCTCTTGGGCGGAAGGTACCGAGCAGGTTGCCTGTTCGGTAGGCTATCCTGCTACTCGGTGCCTGGTGCCTGGGCACTACTGCTGCCAGCGGGTCCAGGGCACGCTTCCCGCAGGGCTTGTTCGGTAGATAGGGCTTGAACCGAATAGGATGAGGGGTGTCCGGAGACTGCCCCTAGGATCCTGGGGGCGCTTAGAAGTAGAGACCGCGTTTGGGATCTTCAACCTTCTCCCGAGAACACGTGTCGTGCTGCCGAAGGGCCGCGTCCGTTTGTAGGATGACGATGGGCCGTGATGGGCCTCGCGGGCTTAGGTGGCTAAAAATAGCCACCACAAACATGATGTTAATTCCTATGTGTTTGAACATATGCAATAGAATGAAACTTTAGAGCATACACAAAATGATCATTTCTATGCCAACAGTCCCTAGAAATGTGACTATGTTTATGACATGTGAAGCATTTGACTTGTTTGGCATGTTTATAGAAATTTTCATTTCTAAACTAGCAATGTTTGGCAAGATGATCAAGTTTATTGTAATTAAAGCATATAAGAGAATTTCTTACCTGATACTTACTCTGGTGTGAGTACATGTACTAGAACCCCCTCTTCCTTTAAGGAGGCTTTACCATTTGATAGCTCCTAACATGATGTGGAGTTGGAGCTTGCATTGGAGCTTTCTTTGTCTATGGAGAAGATGGAGGAATCCTGTGCAAAGTCTTTTGTTTTCCTGTTTCAATTTTCTTATTTTTCATAGAGACGTGATTTTTCTTGATAGGAACATTTTTCTGAACAAAAACGTTCATTGGTTTTTCATTAGGGATAGAGGAGTTCTTGTTACCAATAGCTTTAACAAATATTATTTTTTTATTTTCATTTTTCTTATTTTTCACAGAAGTAAGACTTGTGTTTGTAGTAGTCTTGAGTTCATTTTGAAGCTTCTGTTTTTCAATTTTTGATGCAACAATTTCTTTTTCTAAAACTGAAGTTTGTTTAGCATGACATTTAGACCATTTTTCATCTTATTCTTTTCATTTTTAAATTGAGCAATTTATTTTTCCAAATCAATAATTTTATTCTTTGAATTGCTACAATCAGTGTTTAATGGTCTGTCATGCAACATGCATTGAATCTTCTTTTTCAGATGATGATTTTCTTCAACAAGTTGTTTGCATTTGTCATTGATTTTAGAATCTTGAGCCATATTAAAACTTGATCTTTCAATTGATCTTTCTCTTGAGCAAGTATTTCAATCTGTTTCTCTAAGTTTTCTTGCTCATTTTTCAATGTAAAGATTTCAGTTTCCAATGACTTATGATCCTCATTAAGCACATCAATTTGAATTCGATTTTCTTTATTTTCAGACTTCGATTTTTCTTTTTCTTCATGACATTTTTTTAAAGTTCTTTTTAAATCGTTATTTTTAGTGATCAACTTTTCATTAAGATTTTGTACATTCTCATAGAATTCAACCAAATCACCATAAGACATGCCTTCATCTGAATCAGAATCGGAATTTGATTTCATAAATGGGTTTGGAATTGATTTACCTGGCCTTGTAGACCTATTTGATTTCTTGGATTACGAAGAAGATAAAGGATGCTCTGAGCTCATTGAATGTGTTGTGAGAGTTAACAGTTTTTGGACTGATAATTTTCTTGAATCATTGAAGCTTTCTTTGACCATCAAGCATCTATCAGAATTTTTCTTTTCCTACCTTCCAGACTTCATTGAAGAATTCTGTAGTTTAGAATACGACATTGAGCTTGAGAATTTTTTTAAAATTATAGCAGAAAATTCATGCAAGTTAAAGAGATTTGTCATTACACCAGATCAACTCAAAAGATGTAGCACCCCGGAAATTTTAACTATATAAAAAATTTAAATAAATAGAAATAAACAAATTTTCATAATATCAAGGTATTTAAAACATACGAATCATTATCGTATGTGCTAAGACACATCGGAAAAATTCGTAAAAATTATAAATCAACCTCACACATTATTCCTAAATGTTCCACAAAGAAATTTGTGCCAAGAAAAATCGGATTAGCCAAGTTTAAAGTGCTTCGCGACTTATTATCGTAATTCATAAATAAGTCGAAAAAATATTATCACACGTACTTGGATGAGTCAGAAAATTAAATACAAATCATATACAGACTTCAAATAATATCCTCTAATGACCCATCAAGAAATTTGGGTCAATAAAAATCATTTGGGCTAGGTTTAATAGTTATTGTGACCGATTATCCAAATTAGGAAACAAGTCGGAAAGCTGTTAACACGAAAATACGACGCAACCATAAAATTAAATAAAAATATTGGGGAGACTTCCAACATTATATATTGATGGCCCATTATCATAATTGGGCCAATGGACCACATATGACCCAAAAATCAAATGAAGAAAGAAAATACATGGAAATTCGTAACTTAAATAAGCTGAAGTTAGAAAGAGGTAATTAGAGTTGAATTGGAAAGAGATCTTGCATTCTTGGCAACCCAATTCGTGCTCAACTATGGTGGGAGGTTTCCTAAAGTCTCACACACTCAAATGGAGGAAGAAATCCTCAAAATAGGAAACTAGTATGTCGAAACCGCAACCCTAGTTTCCTTGTCACAATAGGACTCCTAACTTAAATACTCTTCACCAAACCCTTGGGGACGAGTTTACATCTTGTTGGGGTCGTGTGGAGGAGTTCTTGGTGGCTGGGGAGCAGGAGATCGCCCACACCAAGCCATTCTTCTTCCCCTTCTCGTCTGCTGCGACCTGCACAAACCGTCCACTTGAAGTCGATCAAAGGTAGGCCAAACCTAAACCAAACCTTGCAAGGCTTATACCCCTGGAAAGAGGGTCAAGTCTACGTTCTAACCCAAGTAGAATGCCCAAATTCCATGCAGTATACATGAAGTATTAAGCGTTCTTCAAACAGCGGTCTGAACACGGGTTTGCTGGAAAAAAGAGACTTCATCAACCCAAAAGGTAGGTTTTCTCAGGCCAAACCTTAACATATCCTATACCAATGTGTAGAGCATCAAGTTAACTTTCATTTCCCACTAGTTTCATCGAATTCCAATGAGTAGATTTTGAGTTATAAGCGTTTTCCCCAAGTCGCACACTGTTAGGGCTTTTTCCGTTCTTTATATGTTGCATGTGATTTGAGACCGAATTAGAGCAAACCCACCACATGAAAGTTTTTTCTACTAATTGTCCTCGTCATGTCTTGTGTTGAATGTTTTGTCTAAATATCATTAGTTAGAGAGTTATAAGCAAGATGGGTCTCTGCATGACACTACGTTTTCGGGTTGCACTTGGTTTAACGGTTGTGTTGGACTTGATTAAAGCCTGTTGAAACCATCATGGTTTTCTAATTCCGATTTATTGGAAGCACCCTTGCATGTCTAGGTTGATTTAAAACTAGTTTCGTTATTTTTCATGCACAGTACAATTTGTTCTTTATTTTAGAACAACCCTATGTCAAAATAGGGAAAGTCTGGTCCGTAATCCAAAGCACTATCCTTTCTCTGGCAGACGCAGGCCAAGGACCTGAGAACGCGACGGCTCGATAGGCCGCGTTCTCAAGCAGATCGCGACAAGAATTCCATCGCGATCTGATCGCGACCGGACCGCCGTCGCGACCTGACCTCCGGGTCTGACAGCCATGTCGCCTTCTTCATATGAACCCGTCGCGAACTGCCTGTCTGATCAGACAAGCCTGTCGCGATCCTTACAAGGCACTGTCGCGATCTGATCTGACCTCGTCGTGACCCTTACAAGGGTCTGTCGCGACCTCAGGAGTTTTCATGAAACCCCACTTATTTTCTTGCAAATATAACCGTTGTACCTGAGGTCTGTTTAAATATATATGATTTTTAGCATGTAATTCACATGTCTTAGGTCTGATCATTACATGAGGGTTATTTAATGGCTTAAAAGTGGTTAACCCATTTAAAAGTTTTAATTACATGAAGGATATTCTAATTGCTCTTTAAATGTTATGATCCATTCATGCAACTTGTGATTCAATCTTTCCATTATTCTACCATGTTTTAAATGATAATTATTATTCTTAAACCTTGCAAACCCATGTGCAGTTAGATGCATTGTTCAATTCGTGCCATCATGTTAAGTGTTTTCCGCAAGTTTAAAACTGATGGTTTGTGGATTGAGATGTGTATATCACTACACACTTGCACTGTTAGGCAGCCCATTCTTGGGAATTTGGAAGCTCTCTACCGGTCATTCCGAATCAGTAGACTAGTGACCTTTTCTCCAAGGCCTCCATAAATCTTCTCTGACCATGGATTCCCACATGGCCGACGAATTGGTTGTACCATTCAAGTTCCTTGGAGATAGCGTGCACTTCCTTTTTCATCTTGTTCTCGTGAGTGTGATTTACAATCTAGACTAAAACCATTAATGTAAAGATTAAACTAAAGTATAAATCGTACCATTATGCTGCCAAATTTATCTCTTGACCATTGTTATCATGAAATTATGTTCAATTACTTATTACTTGTTCCCATCATCATCATGAACATGACGTTACACATGCTACATTTTGAAACTCTCACTGGCCATTATTAATGATTGTGGGTATCTACATTTAAAACTTTACATGAGATGCTGACCGGGCACGGTGAGTGTCCAAGGGCTCCAGTCTAGCCCCAATGACGGAGAGTCATAAATATACTGTTAACCATGGGGTATAATGATTACTGGCGTTGCATCTGCACTGGGAGTCTTGCTTGCTTGTTGGATGATAGATACAATAACCACACACACTTGTCCTGCTGTACATTCTTGATGGATCTTTTCTTGGTGTACATTGGTGTCTACGTGCCTGATTAGTGTTATATTATCGTGCTCGTACATTCTCCCTTGCTTGCTTGCGTGATATGGCCATCCTGCATTTAATGCAATTAGTGATATCTTGCGTTCTTGACATCAATTGAAATCTTGCGTACTTGTACCAAGTGATCTATTGCTAGTTCTATCTTGTCATCTTGTTCACAAATCTTGTTCTATCATAATTACTCTCTCTAGCTTATTTCATGTATCATGTTTTAACGAGTTTCTTCGTACATGCATATCATGACAATCATCGTGCTTACCTAGTTCTAAATTGCTAATCACTTATATCATTGCCCGCACATTGAGATATAAATCTTACTGGGCTAGTTTGCTCATCCCCTATTTTTACCCAATCTAGGTGACTATGAAGTTCAAGAGGAAGAGTAAGTCGAGGATGGGAATGCGTCCGAGTGAAGAGCGTTCCAACTATGAGTCTAGTTATAGTAATTTGTTTTGAGAGTTAGAACATGTAGTAGGAAGTAAGGAGTATTATGTACTTTTCCTTTTTATTGAGTCTAGTCCTGTTATCCCATAGTCTAAAAGTTGTAATAGTTCCATTTTGAATACAATAAGTTGAGATTTGAATAAAAGATTAGTTGAGTTCAATATTTGGGCCCTATGATAATGTATGTTGTTATACATTTAGTGCGTGCTAGCTAGAGGCTTATTTGCCGACTGTTCACGTCTCGAAATATCGACTCGAATTCTTCAAACTAATATCCGCTGCGTAACGCTCGGGACGTGACAAAAGACTATTAGATCTAAACATAGTGAATCAGAGTAACAGAAAACTAGACCTAATAATCAGAGTGGTTAACTTGCTCTAATACAAATTGTTAGGATCGGATAATGTGAATGTGAATGTGAAATAGTAGATCTATGTGGCAGCGAAATTAAAAACAAGTAACTCATACAGATCAATTAGATCAAATAGTGGTCTATGAATAAGGTGTGCAACGAGACAACAAACCACAATCAAACCACTGTGCACAGAGAAATTTAAGGTGGTTCGGATAACACAACTTGTGTATCCTACGTCCACCTCCCCACGATGGAGGAACTATTAAGTACTTGCAAGTACATACTAGAGTACGACGACTCCAACACCCTTTGAGTGCGACGACTCAAAGAACAACCAGGAGATAGGCATGACGACCTACTCCAAAACCCACTTGTGAGCACGACGACTCACAAGCAACAACAATATAGATAAGAAATGTGCTCAACTTATAGGGCAAAAATGAGTGTCTACAACAGACATAAAGGACACTATGAGGAGGCATGCAATAACCAGAAAATCAAAACTTGATAAAGTAAGAAGCCTCTGGTACACAGTAAAATCGCGTCGGAACCAATCATCGCACTTTAAGGAGGCTTATATATTAAAAGAGGACGAAATTAATTCTGGGTCTAAATCGTGACGGGGAAACCCGTCGCCTTAAAATAGTGACGATTAGGTAGAACACGTTCAAAGCAATCGATGTAAACAATTGATTGTCGAACAGAAACGTGACAGGATGTGTGGTCGCATCTAAGGTAATCGATGGGAGGTATCGATGCATGACTATAGAAACGCGACGGGATGCACGGTCGCCTTTATAATGCGACTGCCAGAGGGTCACTACAACTCCGAATTGTGACGACGCAATGTGTCACGTTTTGGAAGTGTTTTCAAAATCTGAATATAAAATTGTATGAAAACCAAGGGTGGGAAACATGGTCAAATCACGACTGTGTAACCCGTCGTGTTCTCGAAGTACACTGAAATCCATGAGGTGCACACTTTGATGCATCTAGACTGTTGGGAGAGACCCATGAACGCGACAGGATGTTCGGTTACTTATGTAATCGCGACGGGGTGGTACGTCGCGTTAAGGTGGTAAGGAACGTGACGTCTGGAGTGGTCGCATTTATGGTTCTTGCATGAGAATAGCAAGAACGATGCAGTTACACATGTTTGGCCTATAACTCAAAATCTAGGGGTCCTTGGATAAAACTCTGAACATGAAAGTTTTAGAAGACCACGAGTAGAACAAAACCACAGTTTTGGGTTGACCCAATTTGACCTCGATATGCATAAATCATGGTATAAATGTGAAAAGCCCTAATCAAGCATGACTCTTGGAAAATGCTTAATACTCGAAGAATGCTTAATAAAAATTGGGCAAAACAAATGCATATGAAACTAGACACGAAGAGCTTTAACATGGTATATGGTTTGTTCATCTTTGGCCCGAGAACACCTACTTTTGATCACTTCCAACTTCTGGGATCCTACAAGTCGATGTAGCTGCTAAGGGGAAGAACTCCACAAATCCTTGCTCTTGGCTCGTCTCTCTTGCTCCTGGAAGTTCCTCCCACGTCTAGCAATGAAGAGACAGATCTAAACGCAGCCATAGAGGGTCTTATGATGGTTTTATAATGCTAGGGTTGTTCAATTCCGAGTTTGAAGTTTCGAAATCTCATGGTAGGAGTCCTACCATGTCTAGAACTTCCATAAGAGTTATTTCTCTATCAAATTCATTCCTATTTGGTAAGTTTTAGGGAGCAAATTCGTGCTCCGATGTTGGGCTTAGATTTAGACATGATTTATGGCCCATATTTCCCATGTTTAGGCTTAATTGGCCCCTTTTATTATTGGATATAGAATTAACACGAATTTATACCATTATTTCCTTATGTTTGACCACCTATTGGCCCAATTACCATATTGGATCTATCATTTATTATACCCATTTATTTATGTGTACAATTTGATTTTTCTTTTATTTTACAAATTATCAAAATAGTGGGTTACTACACATACGTAAGAACTCAGATGGATGAATTGCATATTGCATTATGTTCATTGTAGTAAAATTTTTAGATGATTTCTTGATGTGATCTTTAGTCCAATCAGATTCATTTTTAGGTACTTCATGAGAAACATTTTATATAACTTTTCCATATTTGATAATCTTGATCTCTAAGGAAGATATACATCCTATTTTTTTAATATGAATAATTGTTTCCATAAAAAAAATGGTGGCCTATGAATTGTATGGCCTTTGGATATCATGCTCTTATTTGCCATTTGGTCAGATCATTCTTTGATCGTTAGATCAAGTTCAAAGTATATAGAGCCCTGATGCTCTGATACCAATTGTTGGCCCTCAGAAAATGACAAATCAAGAGGGGGGGGGGGAGAGAGAATTGATTTAACTAAGATTTAACACACTTTAGCATAACTTCAATTTCACACAGCATTCTTAAAACAATTCAGAACACTTTATTGATTAGAAGACTTATTTAGATCTGAAATCAATTTGAAAGCTAACTTAGAAAGTAACTCAGAATACTTTGTGATCAAATTGAATGATCATAGGTGGATAATAAATATATTGTGATTAATAGAATAGAGAGAACAATGAGCAAACCACAGGGACACAACAATTTTTTAGTTTGGAGTACACCCATGTATCCTACATCTATCCCTCACGAGAAGTGAGGATTAACCACACTATCAAGAAATTGATACAAACCATACACAGAGTGGAGTATGCGAACTCCACTTAGCACTGCAGTGCCAAGAACACACACAGGTAATGTTCACACACACACTAAAATCTTTCTTTATACAGATAGAACAGTTCAAGCACAGATATAAACTCAAATAGATCTAGATGAAATCTCCCTTTGTCGATGTGATCTCATAATTTTCAAGATTCAAATAGTCTTTGCAACAGCTTTTGAGTTCTTGATCATTTAGGAATCAAGTTCTACATGAGCATATTAGGAACACTTTCATTGCTCAACTTAGCACAAATTGGATCTATGTTGCTCCAGATGCTACAAACATTAACAAACATCAGTTGGAAAATTTCTCATGTCACTTGTACAAGCTCTCTTTCTTCCAAATCATACGCAATAATGTTATTTCCTTTCCCACCAAAAGTCTTACTGTGTTTGAAATAGTAAACAATTTATAGATTGTAAAAGACTCTTCCAGACCTTCCACAAGAGTCAACTTCTTTTCCACATTAGCAAGGTTGTTACATCCATAACAAAATTTCTTAGCCACATAGACATTCTCTTATAATAGACCCAAGAAAGCACATGTGATAGAAGACATTTACAAAAAAAATAGTCTACAAAGAACTTATCAAAAAATCGAGTCTCAAAAATCAACTCATAGTATAAATTGACTCTCTCAACATAAATTGACTCTCTCAACATAAAATGACTTAACATAAATCAACTCTCTCAATAAATTGACTCTCTCAATCATAAAACGACTCATAAGTCGATTCTCTCAATATAAAATCGACTATTCAAGAATCAACTCAAAAATACGACTCCAAAAAATTGACTCTAAATCTCCCAAAAAGAACTTGAAAGTGTCGAAAGGACAATAAGTCAACTCTTCCTTATCAAATGTCTACTTTGTATATCTAATAACTTAGTTCGAATAAGATTAACAAAGTAGATTTGATTCATATTAAATCTTTATGACCTTGATGCATAAGTACGATTGATACATGTTCATGACATGTGTCTTCATCGGTTAACTCAAAGAAATATTTTGAAATTCAATCAATCATTCACTTGAATATATTTTGGTATAACTAAAAGATTTATATCATAATCGGAAGTGATCTTGAACCACTCACCCTTCGCTCTAGCTCTTGCTTTGATCTGATTAAGATATCGGAAGATTTATCCTAAGATTTCAATCTGAGAACTCTTTGATCGTTTCTTCCTCCTTGCAGATCTTTTCCTTGTTGTAGAGGATTGTCATCCCATTTCTAAAAATCCTAAGGTCATTCAACAATTAGCAGTAGATTCAAGATTTGGCCTCTTGCCCTATATACAAGTCTCTCTCTCCTTTTTACGTATCTTTTTAGCGACAAAAAAATATTTTGCACATACTAAAAAATGTGTAGTAGAGTTAGCACACTCAATAAAATTATACCATCTCAACCTTAGGTATTTAATATATCTTCTCTATCCCTATTTTTTTAAACCCTAAAGATGAGATGCCACACTCCTATTTGGTCCGTCAGTTCACAAAAGGTCGCAGACAGAGTTCTACCCCCATCAGTCTGATCATTTGTTAGAAGAATGTGAGATAATCTGCTAGCATCAGCCATTATAGCATGGGGAGTTCTTGCTAAGAATTAATTGGTTATGTCGATCATTCGGGCATGACCCATCCACCGATGTTGTTTCGCGTCAGGTTATGTCCTTGCAAGTGGTCTCTGATCCGGGAGAAGAGGTTGGCGCTTCTGCTTGCACTAATTAGGTTGAGGTCCGCGACATCGCATACGGTGTCGTTGCAGGTGCCGTCGAGGGCGTTGATGGAGTTGAGGGTTCGCGTCTGTGCGGCCGTGCATTGACCCTCGCGGCCATTGATCGTGCAGAAGACGACAACGATGGAAACAGCTAGCGCCTTCCCCAGCCTGGAGCCCTCCATTGAGACGTGGTGCAGGTAATTCATTAAGAGTTATTTTGGTCTTTTTATAAATTATAGTCAACTTAATTTAGGTTGAAATTTAATTTGACGACCAAAAATATGGCAGGAGTAATATATTTAATGACAATATTTTAAGAGAATAATCAGATTTTAGAGATTAATTGACAATTGCAAAATGTTTAGGGATTAATATGAAAAAACCCTAACTATAACCTACTACCGCTATTACGTAGATTCCTGTTGAGAGAAAGAAAGAAACAGGAGCGCTTTTTAGAGAGAGAGAGAGAGGGGGGCGATATTCTCCAATGGCACACGCCAAGGCATGCGTGCCGCAAAGCAATGGTGCTCCGGACCCTTCGCCTTCTTGGGAGCTAAGTAACCCACGCCACGCAGTCTTCTTTTTACTTTTGAGTTTTTATATATACCCCTCATTTATAAAGGTTGATATATATACACACACTTTTTTATGTGAATTATTCATATGTATACCTTTTCATCAGTTTTTTTAAATGAATTGTCAAAATGTCTTCACAAATATTGTAAAATATTATATGTATATATTTGACAAAATGTTAGCGAAAGAGCTTCTTTTTATAAATATGTTTAACAAAATGTTGGCGTATGAGAATTGTTTATATAAAACTGCAAGTCGAAGATGGATTTCTGTGGGAATTTTGTTTTAAGAAAGGCATATACTATATAGTATATACAGAGAACTTTTTTTTTGACAAGGGGACAAGAAGTACTCAAGTGTTACAGAAATGCTTTCCGCCTTATCAGTTGGACACATGTAGGCATGTCATTTGGACTTGGGAATGTCTTGTTGCAAACCGCCACATGGCGGTTTGCAACAAACTTAGCTCCCCATTGGGGGGAGCTAAGGTGGGGCCAAACCCACCCCCAATGGGGGTGTGGTTTGCACCCACGTGGATGCAAACTCTCATGGAGAGTTTGCACCAAGTGGTTCTCTTTGGACTTTGGATCCCACATCAATGTATATGTGTTCGCAGTGGACGTGCCATTTGTCTCAAACTAGGTAAAAAGTGTTTTTCTTTATGTCTACATGGTGGTTATGTATAAGGGTCTTTCATATCCTATTTTATATATGCAATTAGCTATTATGATGACATCTCTTCGTTCGATTACTCTATTGGATCATGCAAGTTAGATAAAGCATTAGTGGTAAAGGGTATGCGGAGCACGGTTTATCGTGCCACGGCAGCAGCAAGCTCTGGCACAGTTGGCTTGTTGCAACACCCCTGGCACCCTCCCCCTCCGCTCCCGCTGCAACCCCCGGCAGCCCCACGGCACCCCCCTGCTGCACAACACCTTGTCCCCCGTCCCCCACCCCCTAATAGTCTCCCACCTCCGGCAGCCTAAGCCTCCCACCTTCCCCCCTCTGGCAACACCCGACACCCCCCTCCCCTCCCGCTGCAACCCCGGGCAACCCCTCGCCACCCCCCTCCCCCCCCACCTGTTGCACAACACCCTGCCCCCCACCCCTCAGCAGCCCCCCACCCCCCATCAGCCCCCCACCCTTTGGTTCTCTAGGCCTCCCACATGTCCCCTACCCCGCCCGACACCCCCCCTTCCGAAAGCCTGCCCCCTACCCCTTCACGTGCCGGCAAGAGCATAGAGAGGGAGATATAGGCTTCTAACGGGGGGAGGGATCGCGGTGTACAATAGGGAAAGGGAAGAAAGGGGGAGCGGAGGGGGAAGGGAGGTGTGCGAAGCTTGAGGAGGTAGATGGAGGGGGAGAAGGTGTGACGGACTACGTCGTTCAAACCCGTTAACCTAATAATGAGCTCGATCCGACTTCGCCTCTTGCGAATGAGTCGTAACCTCGCAAGAGATATCACACACATGTCCGTGGAAACACAGAGGAACACACTGATATATATATATATATATATATATATATATATATATATATATATATATATATATATATAAGATTCACAATCTCACATATATTTACAATGGATTTACATAGCCAAATTTCAACAAAAGTCAAACTAAAGTACACAAGCCTGGGGCATACCCCGAGGTACAACAGAAGAGTAGTCTACACTGCTGGAGGCGACGACCCAATACCGCTACGATGCAGCTCCGAACTATAAGACGGAACAGAAACCTCCTACTCTCCTTCACCTATAAGAAGTAGGGATGAGCCTCGCAAGTCACTGGCTCAGTAGGGAAACTCCCCAAAAAACTGAGCAAACCAAACTCAAGTATGAAAGTAGGAAGCTATGCTAGCAATTTATAGAGTAAACTGAGCAGGATATTTAAGCTGTACATATCACTTACCATTTGCCATTAATGTAAACCAACTTTAATAAATAAACGGCAAACCACAACTCGGTGTACGTGCTAAAGTAGAGATCGCCACACTTGAGCCACGTAAATTGATTCGCGACACCAGCAACTGACTCGGACAAACCACACAGGTCTACATCTCAGCCTCGCAGCCACGGACGAAAGGTCCATCTGCCGCTCCACTACAACAAGCCGAACAACTATGGAGTCCAATCAACACCACACCTACAGACCACACTACCGCAGGCCCATGCCTGACACCTTTAGGGACTCAGGCCCGAGCTCCCTAGAGTGAGACACTGGAAAATAGGACTAACTGGGGCCCAGTACGTCTACTCATGTCCGCACCCCCAACCACGAGCGCACTACAAGCGACAAAATAATAAACTCTCACAAGTCACTGTCCCACTGTCGTCTTTCTCTCAGTCAGACGCACAACTTAAACACAGGAGTGAGGGTGTCCAAGACAGACGTCACAGACCTCAACAGTACATAAGTACCGGGACAAGCCCCGAGCACAAACACACATGCCTGGCTCACACAGAACCTGGGGCACCCAACTGAAGAGGTAACCATGGTAGGTGTCGAACTACTTGCCACGCACACACAAACCACGTGCACACCTCACAAACCACGTGAACACACGTCAACAGCATGTGAACCGTACGCTAATCGCGTGAGCAACACACTAACTGCGTGAACAACACGCCAACCACATAACAACATGCTCACCTCGTGAGCAACATGCTTGCCACGTAAACAACACTCTTCACGAGCGCTATAGGTGCCAACGCACCTCTTATATTTTCCAAGCACATAAAATACCGATAATCAGATAATCATGCCATTTTAAACATACACAAACAAACCTTTCGGTTGTGGTCGCGACATAGGCAACTGTCGCCTTGTGGTCACGACACCCTGACATGTCACGTTCATAACATGAACGCGATGGGTCGGCTTGTCGTGTTCTGAATGCGACAAGGTGCTCCGTCGCCTTCACAGGCAGGAACCCTAATCTGGGATGCTCTCCCCAGATCATCCCCACAAACCATGCAAACCATGTTTAATTTCCATTTTTCATGCTTTACTGAGTACCCTAACATGATATCTACTGTTCTTAAAACAAATAACAGCCCGCACATTCATCACACATGGTTTCATGATGTAAAACGGAAGAATCTCCCTACCTTTGTGAAGAATGCGAAAATCAAATACAACCCGGCGTCTCCCCCGCTCCGTGCGATGTCCTCGCGGCGAGACCACGCTGAAAACGACTCCCAAACGCCAAATCGCCCGAGATCCCTACAGCAGTTCTTCCCCCTGGCCAAATAGAGCTCGCTCAGCTCTGTTTGGCCGACCTGGGATATGAACTGTTTGCGGTTAAGAACGTGACGTACCCCTCCGTCGTGACCTGAACGCGACGGAGTAGGGCGTCGCCTTCTCAAGGCCGACGTCAGCATGCCGCCCAGCGCGCGACACGCGGCGCACATGCAGACGAATACTGCATCTCGGTCGGTGAGCAGAACACGACCACCAGGGCCGTCGCGTTAAGGACGCGACGCACACCCCTGTGGCGTTCACAACTAGTGAACCAACAAGTGCCATGGGCCCAACCTGCCGGCTTACTAAGCCCCAAAAACCTGCGTACACACCTGTAACATGCCACATTGGCCACACACCGGCCACCACAACCTTAAAACAAGGGATCTACAAGGATCCGAAAAATGCACGACGTTACATTACTATCATCTAAAAAGAAATTTCGACCTCGAAATTCAAGGAGCAACTTAAGCATATAAAACTTTAAACACCACAACATGTACTATCATCTAAAAAGAATTAAAAGCTTACTCAAACAAATAAGGATACGCTTTAGCCATTTCTTCTGCCAACTCCCAGGTATCCTCTCCTCCTCATCTATTTTGCCATCTGACTTTTACCAAATCAATTTCCTTATTCCTCAACTTTTGTGTTCTGCGGCCTGTGATCTGCACTGGGTATTCTGACATAGACATGTCTGATTTCAAATCATCACGCTGATAACTGACTATCTATAATGGGTCCTCAATGCATTTCCTCAGCATGGAGACATGAAAAACATCATGGGCATCTGTGAAATCCGCTGGCAAATCAATCCTGTATGCTGTTTCCCCAATCCTTTCCAACACCTGGAAGGGCCCTACATATCTTGGGCTCAATTTACATTTCTTACTAAATCTCAAAACACCTTTAGTAGGAGAAACTCTCAGAAAAACAAAATCTCCAACTTCAAACTGAAGTGGTCTGCGTCGATTGTCTGCATAACTTTTTTGTCGGCTCTGAGCTGCCTGCAACTTTTCTTTAATAAATCTAACTATTTCTGTAGTCTGCTGAATTAATTCAAGACCCATTACCTATCTCTCTCCAACTTCATGCCAGTTCAGTGGTGTTCTACATGGCCTAGCATACAAGGCCTCATACAGTGCCATTCCGATGCTGGTGTGATAACTGTTATTATAAGCAAATTCTACCATGCCCAGATGGTGCTCCCAACTGCCTCCCCACACTAAGCAACAAGCTCGTAACATGTCTTCAATTGTCTGAATGGTTCTTTCTGTCTGACCATCTGTCTGTGGGTGATAGGTTGAACTGTACCTCAACTCTGTACCGATAACTCTCTGCAAACTCCTCTAGAAACTAGAAGTAAATCTTGGATCCTTGTCAGAAACAATTGTCTTCAGGACACCATGCAACGGTACAATTCTGTCAACATAATTTTTTGCTAATCTATCCACTATCCAAGACATACATACTGCTACCAATCTGCATACTTTGGTTAACCTGTCAACAAATACCCATATACCATTGTGTCCTGTAGCTGTCCTCGATAGTCCCGCCACAAAATCCATAGCAATGTCATCCCATTTGCACTATGAAATTGGTAATGGATGTAGTAGACCTCCGAGCTTCTGATGCTCTGCCTTTATCTGCTGACAAACTGAACATCTTGCAATGAACTCTGCTATTTCTCTCTTCATATGTGGCCACCAAAAATGCTTCTTCAGATCTTGATACATTTTAGTGCTGCTTGGATGAATGGTATACTTGGATTTATGGGCTTCTTCTAGTACCCTTTGCTTTATTTCTCTTTCTGCTGGTACATGCAATCTGCCTCTGAGTCTAACTACACAATTGTCATCAATGGTGACACCTTCCATTTTCACAATTTCTGCTAAATTTCCATCTATCCTCTGAGCTTCAACAATCTGCCAATATAGAGATGACTGTACTACGCTGCTGTCTAGCACTGCTCGCCACTGACTGCTCGGAACATACAATGAATTCTCTGCTATTTCTTCATACAATTTCCATTCTTTAATTATCATATGGTTCAAATATGCCTTCCTACTCAATGCATGGACAAACATTGGCCTTACCCGGATAGTAAGCCAAACTGAAATCATAATCTTTCAAATATTCAACTCACCTGCGTTGACAAAGATTCAAATCCTTCTGGGAGAAAATATACTTCAAATTTTTGTGATCTGTAAAAATTTCAAACATCTCACCGTAAAGGTAGTGCCTCCACATCTTTAAAGCAAAAACAACTGCCGCTAACTCCAGATCATGGGTTGGGTAGTTCTCTTTTGCTGGCTTCAACTGCCTAGATGTATAAGCTATAATCCTGCCATGTTGCATTAACACTGCTCCAAGCCCTCTTCTAGATGCATCTATGTACACAACAAAACCACCACTACCAGCTGGTAATGTTAATATCAGCGCTGCTGTAAGCCTTTTCTTCAATTCCATAAAACTTTTCTGACACTCATTTGACAATACAAATGGCACATCTTTCTTGGTCAACCTGGTCATAGGTGCTGCAATTATGGAGAAATCTTGTATAAAATGCCTGTAGTAACCTGCTAAACCCAAGAAACTTCTAATCTCTGTGATTGTCCTCGGCGCTTCCCATTTCATAACTGCCTCAACTTTAGCTGGATCAACTGCAACTCCCTCTGCTGAGATGACATGACCCAGAAACTGAATTTCTTTTAACCAAAACTCACATTTACTGAATTTAGCATACAATTGATTATCCCGCAGGATCTACAAAGTAAGTTTCAAATGTGCTGCATGCTCCTCTTCAGATGCTGAATAAACCAGTATATCATATATGAAAATCACAATAAACTGATCCATATATGGATGAAAAATTTTGTTCATTAAATTCATAAACGCTGCTAGTGCATTGGTTAGCCCAAATGGCATAACCACAAACTCATAATGTCCATACCTGGTTCTAAATGCTATTTTGTCAATATCTTCCTCTCTAATCCTTAACTGATGATATCCAGACCTCAAGTCAATCTTGGAAAACACTTTAGCTAATTGAAGCTAATCAAACAAATCATCAATTCTTGGCAATGGGTACTTATTCTTTATAGTCATATCATTCAACTTTCGATAATCAATACACATTCTAAAACTGCCATCTTTCTTTCTCACAAACAACACAGAAGCTCCCCACGGTGAATGACTCGGCCTGATGAAACCTTTTTCTAACAACTCTTGCAACTGTTTCTTTAATTCCTTGAGCTCTACTGGTGCCATCCTGTGCGGTGCCTTAGATATTGACATAGTTCCTGGCTGCAATTCAATAGTAAAGTCCACCTCTCTGTGTGGAGTCAAACCTGGCAAATCATCTAGAAATACCTCTGCAAATTCCCTAACCACTGGAACTACTGCAACTAACTTGCCAGTCTCTACTAAACTTACTGAAGCTAGATAAGCTACACAACCCGCATTCAACAACTTTCTAGCTCTAATTGTTGAAATGATAAACATGGAAGTGTAAAATGACATACCTTGGAATTCAAATATTGTTCCATTGGGGTGACAAAACCTGACCCTCTTCTTTCTGCAATCTACCATTGCTTCATAGGCCTCAAGCCAGTCTATACCCAAAATGATATCATAATCCCTCAATTGCAAAACATATAATTTAGCTGGCATCTGATTCTCTTAAATCACAACAGGAGCCTCATCTATATAACAAGAGGTGAGCATAAACTCGCCCGAAGGAACCTCTACCACTAACTCACATAACTTTTCTTCTAATGGATCTACCATACTATCTAGAAACTCTTAAAAATAAAAGAATGAGAAGCACCTGCATTAAATAAAACTCTTGCTGAAAAATCATAGATAGATAGTATACCTTCTATCAAATTAGATGCCTCTGCCTAGGTCCGGGTGATAGCCATAACCCGGGCTCGACCACGCTAGTGCGGTGCTCCCCTACCTCATCCTATTGGTGACTGTTGGGGCTGCTGCTGCTGCTGCTACACTCCTCTCCCATAACCATATTCTCTGGGATAGGGACAGTTGCGGATCAAATGTCCCGGCTGATCACAATTATAGCCTCTGTAACCTGGTGGAAGTATAGGCTGCCTGGATGTGCTCTGCTGAGACTCCTCCACCTCTGGCATGTAGACACGCCCCTGCTGGAACATCTGTTGGTGACCTCCTCCTCGACCTCTGAATATTTTCTTCAATTTTGAGCCCCACTTGCTGAAACCTGAGGAAGGTGGTCCCGCTGGCGCCTTTCCTTTACTGATCCCCAAAGACTACTGCTATAACCGAAAACTACCTGAACTTGTTTCCCCCGATTGACGAGCTCGAACAAACCTCTCCAGTGTGGCTGTTCTTTGGGCTGCTTCCTCTACAGTCCTGCACATAAGCGGTATCACCGCATTCTGCAGCTCAGTCCTCAATCCACGAATGAAATACTCGACCATCATAGCATTATCTGATACAACATATGGCACATATCTGCTGAGTGCCATAAACCTCATCTGGTATTCTAAAACAGAAGAATTCCCTTGCTGAAGAGTCCAGAATTGCTCCATTTTTGCTTGCTGCACTTGTATTGGGAAGAATGTATCATTAAACACTTCTAGAAATTCCGGCCATGTCATAGTCTCCTCTGTCCTGCTTGCAAAAGTAGTCTACATCTTTAACCTCCACCATTCTTACGCAAAACCCTGCAATTGATAGGTAGCCAAAACTACTCTGTCCACTGGAGGACACCTCATAGTCACAAAAGCCCTCTCAATCTCATGAATCCAGTGCTCAGCTATGTCTGGATTAGGTCCCCCTGTGTAGGTAGGCGGCTGCAATCTCAAAAATCTTTCAACCTGCAACGTTGGCTCTTCCACTACCCTCACTGGTGGTGGTGGTGGTACAGGTACCACAAGCGGTACCTCCACACCTGGTGGTGGTGGAACAGGTGCTACTGGCACGGCCCCTCTTGCATCTGGTGGTACAGCTACTGCCGGCTATACCGGTGCCTGCTGGTCCATCCTCATTCGGATATCAGTGGGGCTTTCCCATATTCTCTCTATCATTCTCTGGGTAGACTTCTCCTGCTCATCACCACCACCTCCCCAATCTCTTCTATCAGCCATATCAAAATTCCCGCTCAAACAACATTCCAACCACATACATGCCAACAAATCATTACAAAATTAGGGTCAGCTACCAGTAGTGGACTAATGTAGAAATGAGGCTATGTAATTTCCCAATTCCTTTATATTTACATGGACCTTGCTCTGATACCAACTGTGATGGGCTGCGTCGTTTAAACCCGTTAACCTAATAACGAGCTCGATCCGACTCCGCCTCCCGCGAACGAGCTGTAGCCTCGCAAGGGATATCACACACATGTCCGTGGAAACACATAGGAACACACTGATATATATATATATATATATATATATATAAGATTCACAATCCCACATATATTTACAATAGATTTACATAGCCAAATTTCAACAAAAGTCAAACTAAAGTACACAAGCCTGGGGAATACCCCGAGGTACAACAGAAGAGTAGTTTACACTGCTGGAGGCGTCGGCCCAATACCGCTGGGATGCGGCTCCGAACTAGAAGAGGGAACATAAACCTCCTGCTTTCCTTCACCTATAAGAAGTAGGGGTGAGCATCGTAAGTCACTGGCTCAGTAGGGAAACTTCCCTAAAAAACGAGCAAACCAAACTCAAGTACAAAAGCAGGAAGCTACGCTAGCAATTTATAGAGTAAACGGAGCAGGATATTTAAGCTGTACATATCACTTACCATTTTTCATTAATGTAAACAAACTTTAATAAATAAACGGCAAACCACAACTCGGTGTGCGTGCTAAAGTAGAGACCGCCACACTCGAGTCACGTAAACTAGTTCGCGACACCAGTAACTGACTCAGACAAACCACATAGGTCTACCTCTCAGCCTCGCAGCCACGGACAAAAGGTCTAGTTGCCGCTCCACTAGAATAAGCCGAACAACTATGGAGTCCAACCAACACCACACCTACGGACCACACTGCCGCAGGCCCATGCCTGACACCTTTAGGTACTCAGGCCCGAGCTCCCTAGAGTGAGGCACTAGAAAATAGGACTAGCTGGGGCCCAGTACGTCTACTCATGTCCGCACCCCCAACCACGAGCGCGCTATAAGCAACAAAACAACAAACTCTCACAAGTCATTGTCCCACTGTCATCTATCCCTCAGCTGGACGCACAACTCAAACACAGGAGTAAGGGTGTCCAAGACAGACGACACAGACCTCAATAGTACATAAGTACCGGGACAAGCCTCGAGCACAAACACACGTGCCTGGCTCACACAGAACCTGGGGCACCCAACTGAAGAGGTAACCATGGTAGGCGTCGAACTACTCGCCATGCACACACAAACCACGTGAACACCTCACAAACCACGTGAACACCACGTCAACAGCATGTGAACCGTACGCTAACCGAGTGAGCAACACACTAACTGTGTGAACAACATGCGAACCACATAACAACACTCTCACCTCGTGAGCAACACACTTGCCACGTAAACAACACTCTTCACGAGCGCTACAGGTGCCAACGCACCTCTTATATTTGCCATGCACATAAAATACCGATAATCGGATAATCATGCCATTTAAACATACACAAACAAACCTTTCGACTATGGTCGCGACATAGGCAACTGTCGCCTTCTGTTTGCGACACCCCGACATGTCGCGTTCATAACATGAATGCGACGGGTCAGCTTGTCGCGTTCTGAACGCGACAAGGGGCTCTGTTGCCTTCACAGGCAGGAACCTTAATCCGGGATGCTCTCCCCGGATCATCCCCACAAACCATGCAAACCACGTTTAATTTTTATTTTTCATGCTTTACTGAGTACCCTAACATGATATCTACTGTTCTTAAAGCAAATAACAGCCCGCACATGCATCACACACAGTTTCATGATATAAAACGGGAAGAATCTCCCTACCTTCATGAAGAACTCGAAAATCAAATACAACCCGGCGTCTCTCCCGCTCCGTGCGACGTCCTCGCGGTGAGACCACGCCGAAAACGACTCCCAAACGCCAAATCGCCCGAGATCCCTGTAGCAGTTCTTCCCCCTGGCCAAACAGAGCTCGCTCAGCTCTGTCTGGCCGACTTGGGTTATGAATGTTTGCAGTTAAGAATGCGACGTACCCCTCCGTCGCGACCTGAATGCGACGGAGTAGGGCGTCGCCTTCTCAAGGCCTACGTCAGCATGCCGCCTAGCGCACGACACACGGCGCGCATGCAGATGAAGACCGCATCTCGGTCGGCGAGCAGAACGTGACCACCAGGGCCGTCACGTTAAGCACGCGACGCACAGCCCTGTCGGGTTCACAACCAGTGAACCAACGGGTGCCATGGGCCCAACCTGCCGGCCCACTAAGCCCCAAAAACCTGCGTACACACCTGTAACACGCCACATTGGCCACACACCGGCCACCACAACCTCAAAACAAGGGATCCACAAGGATCCAAAAAACGCGCGATGTTACAGAAGGGACAGCGGAGGGGGGTGGTGCGTGTTGCATCAGGGGGTGAGGGAGGACGTGCCAGCTTGATACGCATCATGTCGTTCGTGCTAGGCTAGACTTGGTACATCCGAGTCGACATACCGATTCGGAAAACCTTGATACAGATGTAAAGATATTTGGAATTTTGGTCAATATGCACCATCTCTACCTACAATAGAGAGTTTTTGAGGGACATGCTCTCTAATTTAAAATTATTTATTTTTTAGTTCCTATAATCTTTCTAAATTAACTTTTCATTCTAGGATTATGGTATCTAGTCATGCATCTACGAAGTTTCATTTTTTTTTTAGAAGGACGTCCTTTTATATTTACAACTAAAAGACATATTTATTAGATCAGAAGGGTATACTTTTGAAGAAATGGATCTAGAATTAAGTAGTCAAATTTTGAGAGCTAAACACTAATTATAGACTACTTGAAAACGAAAGATAAGAAAATTCTTTTGTTTATTTTAACTTTTACTAGGAAAATATAAATATAGAAGTACCCGTTGCAGTTAATTTTCATGTAGAAACACATATTAAAACTTAGAATTAATGGTATTTTTTACTTACATTTATGTAGTAAGGTATCTTTGGGTTTATATAACAAGGTTACCTTGTTTCACTAGTAAGTCAATGTATCGGAATCAATTTTTAACTCTTAGATTTTCATTTAGGCTGGTTACATTTATCTGGTGGAAGATTATAAAGCCAAACAAGTGGGACAATGTACGAATATTAATTTGATGATGTTATATAAACCAATATGTGCTAAAGAATGTCGTTTGCTATATTTATCTCTGTTGCTTTTTGACCTGTTTTTGTGACTAAACTCTCTGTTAATACATATATTGGCCGATCACAAAAAAGAAAACACCTCTCTTGCTCCGGTTTCATAAGAACAGTGTTCATGAAGAATTCTGTTAGGACAACTGTCCGCAAATCAAATACTCCAAACGGAGGCCACGCTTGACTTGACGTATGAACGAGCTAACGTGAACTCACACCCATGAAGAAAGGAAGGAGCTTGCCCGAACCCACAAGTACAAATTTCTTAAGGTACGTATACGAAGCTTGCCCGAACCCACAAGTATAAATTTTTTCGAGAGAATTAATTATTGATCCCAGGTAAAGATTTGACATTATTTTCAGGTTCCTGTCAGATTTTTTCACGTCTTCCGATCCTTATTTTATGAAGACTTATTTTTAAATCCCTGCTGTTAACTCTCGTTATCCCCCCTCGTTATCTCAAAAGTGTGTAACAACATAAGTACGTACTTACACAGTTACATGTGTAAGTATGTAAATCCTGTAACTGTGTAAGTATGCTTATGTAATTACACATATAACTCTGTAAGTATGTAAGTACATAGTTTTTTACATCTTAACTTTGTAATTATTTCTTCCTGTAACTGTGTAACAAGGTATAAAGTAGTTACACAATTAAATGCGTAACTGCGTACGTATATATTTACAGAGTTACATGTATAACTGCATAAGTATGTAATTTCTATAACTATTTAAGTATATAATTACATACTTATGCAGTTACACATGTAACTCTGTAACTGTATAGAGATTTTATATGTTTGTAACTCTGTAATTAGGGCTTACCTAGTTACAGACTTACATAGTTTCAGAAGGACTTACCTAATTATCAGGGCTTACCTAGTTACTAAAGGTTATCTAGGACTTACCTAGTTACAGAGAGTTACATGTGTAATTCATGTAATTGCGTAAGTATGTGTGGTGGCCATTTCTAGCCACCTAAGCCCATGAGGCCCATCATGGCCCATCGTCATCCTATGGATGGGCGCGGCCCTTCGGCAGGGCGACACATGTCCTCGAGAGGAGGTTGAAGACCCCGAACATGATCTCTGCACCTTAGTGCCCCCAGGATTCTAGGGGCAGTCTCCGAACACTCCTCATCCTGTTCGGTTCAGACATAGTCTACCGAACAGGCCCTGTAGGAATCGTGCCATGACCCGCTGGCATAAGCAGCACCCGGGTACCAGGTACCGAGCAGAGGGCCCGGCTACCGAACAACAGGTCTAGCCTACCGAACAGGCAACCTGCTGGGTACCTTTCGCCCAGAAGAATCCAAGCAGCCCTTCGCCTTATCGCGACGGTTACAACGCACGCGCCCCACGATCAAGTGGTGCGTTAACTACCGAGCCCCTCAACGGGCGCCGTAACGCATAACTCCCCGCCAGGGGTGCCAACGGGCGCGCCCTTTCTGGCATCATTAGGGGATGTTCCGTCCCATTCCCTCTGCACCTTCGCCTATAAAAGGCTCAGGTAAACTCCATGTAAAGGTAACGCAACCTTGAACACTCACACTCGCCCTTGCGTGATTCACACACGAGAATCCCCTTTCCTTCAAGCCTCTCTAGTCCTATACTAACTTAGGCATCAGAGGGTTCTCCCCGGTTCTTCAACCGGGCCCCTCTGATCCAGTTCTGGTGTTGCAGGCCTCCGTCTGCACCGGCGTTCATCTTCTCCATCTTCTTCAGTGGAGGCCCGTTTGGCTGAGGCCCAAATAGTAAAACACCACCACAGTTTGGCGCCGTCTGTGGGAATCGACATCAGTCATGGCTCGCGGACGTTCCTCTCACCATAATCTAGGCAGCCGGGCGACTAGGTCGCGACAGTCGCGTGCAGACTCGCGTGATTGAGTCCCCCTTGTCGATGTCGCCATCGCCCTCGTCTGCAGGCCCGGCGACATTCTAGCTGCTGTTGTGCCCGCAACTGCCCACGAAATGGCGGAACTCCGAGGGTAGGTGCAGCACCTGGTAGGAATTTGCCAAGGCCTCCAGGCCTAATTAGCCAGGCAATCGTCCCTGGTGATCCCTCTGCTGCCAGAGCAGTAGGCGGAGTCATCTTGTCGACAGTCCCGCGCCCCTCCGGCACCGCAGGAGCAGCATGCAGAATCACCCTGGCTATCGCGCCGGGCACCTTCGACGTGTCAGACACCGGAGCGGCAAGATAATTCACCTCGCCGTTCCGTGGTGGTCCCGTGTGTCCCGTGTTCCGTCGTCGGGGCTAACTCCCACAGGTCCCGGCGGGAAGAGTCCGCCCACTCCGATCAGGAGTTGGCCAGACGCCTCCGTCGCGTTGTCGACCTCTAGCGCCGCGTTGACGCGATGGTCCAGCGGGCAGAGGGTAAGTCTTCAGATCCTGGAGCTCGGGTCTCCCCCAAGCTCCCTCTGCCCACCATTGCACCCTACGACGGCACCACCGACCCTGCAGATCATATCCATGGCTTTGAGTCGCATATGGTGTTCCACGGAGCATCAGACGCGGACAAATGCCGGGCCTTTCTGGCCACCGTGAAGGAGACTGCGCGGGCATGGTTTGAAGCCCTCCCCGCGGGTTCCATCTCTTCCTTCCACCAATTGAAGAAGTCCTTCCGGGACAACTTCCTAGGTGGAAGGTCTCAGCCGCGCACAACAGCGTCTCTTCTGTTTGTTCGGCAGAAGAAAGGTGAAGCGCTCTGGGACTACGTCAAGAGGTTCCGGACCGAAGCGCTCCGCAGCCACCGCCTCGACGTCCCCTTGGCCACCAGTGCCCTTATCCAGGGCACCCGAGATGGCTTCCTTTAAAAGACGTTGGGGGTGCAGCAACCTTCCACTCTTGCCGAGCTGCTCTCTACTGCACAGCGCCACGCCGCGTGCGAGGAGAGCCTAGCAGCCAGCTGAGCAGAGCAGGGAGAGCAATCAGACAAGAAGAGGCCTTCCGACAACGGTTCTGACCGTGACAGGAAGAAAGGCCGGCGCAACGGAGATTCGCCACATCGACCACACCCTTCACCGACTACACCCCGCTTACGGTGGCTCCCGAACAGATCCTGGTCAAGATTCGGGATGAACCTTATGTTCGGTGGCCCCCAAGGATGCGCTCTGATCCCCGCAGGCGCAATCAGGACAAGTGCTGTTGCTTCCACCGCGACCATGGCCATGACACCTCCGAGTGCTGCCAGCTCAAGGATGAGATCGAGTCCTTGATTAAATGCGGCTATCTTGGGCGGTATGTGCACTGCAATGAAGACCGCCAAAGGCACCGAGAGCGGACTCCTGAGCAGCCCATCAACAATGAGCCCAATGGGCAAGAGATCAATGTGATTGCGGGAGGCTTCGGCGCGGGCGAAGAAAGCAATCAAAGCTGGCGCGACTATGCTCGGTGGGTGCACGTGGTGAACAGGCCCCCAGTGTCTCGCCCAAGTCCCTATCCCCCCAATCCCTCACGCGCATGGTCTGAGGAGGCTATAACCTTCTCGGACAAAGATCTTGTAGGAGTCTCCACTCCACACACTGATGCGCTGGTCGTTTCCGCCACCATCAATAGCTGTACCGTGCGCCAGATTCTGGGGATAATAGAAGTGCCCCGGATGATTGTGATGGATAATAGAAGTGCCCCGGATGTATTGGCTTACGATTGTTTCTTGCTTATGGGTCTAAAAATCGATTAGCTCACCCCGGTAGAATCGCCTCTGTTCGGCTTCTCGGTTCAACCCATGGAACGAGTGCACCTCCCAATTACTCTTGAGACGGCCCCGAAAGTGTAACCAAGATGGTGGATTTCTTGGTTATTCGAAGTATGCCCGGATACAACGCCATCCTCGGCAAGGGGTTATGTCCTCTCCTTAAGGACAAGCAACCTCTCGCAGCATCGGCGTCTGTGCCCCCACCAGTTGATCAGCCTTCTACCAGCTGAGGAACTCCTGCCGAAGACTGCTTCCAGTTCAGATAGACGACGACCCCGAACATGTCCTCCATATTGGCACATTACTTTCGGAAGCCGAGCAGCAATGCTACAAGGCTTTCCTATTAGCCAACTTGGACGTGTTTGCTTTGTCAGATGACGAACTGCCTAGCATACCCCCAGAAGTGATGGTGCATCGCTTTCGCCTGGACCCGAAGGTGCCTCCGGTCTAGCAAAGAAGGCGACCCATCAACCGTGAACAACAGGCCGTGATCCAAGATCACGTTGTCAAAAGTTGAGCTATTGGGCTCCTCCGGGAAGCCCAATACCCAAGGTGGATCTCCAATGTGGTCCTCGTACGCAAAGCCAACGACAAATGGCGCGTGTGCGTGGACTACAAAGATCTCAATAAAGCCATGCCCAAGGACAACTTCCCTCTGCCGCGCATCGACCAGCTGGTGGATGCCACGTCCTGTCACGAGCTTCTCAGCTTTTTGAACGCATATTCTGGTTATCACCAGATCATCATGCATCCTCCAGACCAGGACGTCACCACGTTCCTCACCGACCTGGGCTTGTATTGTTTCACCAGGATGTCCTTTGGTCTGAAGAACACTGGCGCGACGTACCAGTGGCTGGTCAACAAGATGTTCAAGCCGCAGATTGGGTGAAACATGGAGGTCTATGTCGATGACATGCTGGTCAAGACGCTCCAGAGCGCCGACCACATCTCCGACCTCGAAGACCTTCACAACTCTGCGAAGGTATAACATGAAGCTCAACCCAGCCAAGTGTGCGTTTGGAGTACGCTCAGGTAAGTTCCCCAGCTTCCTCGTCTCAAACAGAGGAATAGAGGCCAGAAAATCCAAGCCGTACTTGAGATAGGAAGTCCTAAAACGGAGCGCGAAGTCCAACGCCTCACTGGACGTCTCGCAGCACTAAACCAATTCATGTCCCGAGCAGCGGAGAGGAGTTTCAACTTCTTCAAATTGCTGCAAGGCCCTAAAGGCTCCTCACAGCAAGGGGGCATGTACGGTGGACCGAGGACTGCGAAAGTGCCTTCGCCGAGCTGAAGGCATATCTGGCAGCCCCACTTGTTCTCTCGAAACCTATGCTCGGGGAACCTTTGTTCGTGTACCTTTTGGTCACCGAACACTCCATCAGCATAGTGTTGATCAGAGAAGAGGCGGTAGCATAGCATCCAGTCTACTACATCAACAGGGTCCTTCAGGAGGCTGGAAGAAGGTACCCTCGAGCAGAGAAGCTCGCCTTGGCACTGGTTACTGCCGCACAGAAGCTTAGGCCTTACTTCCAAGCCCACTCAATTACGGTCCTTACCGACCAGACATTGAGGCTTATCCTTCAGCGGCCAAAGGCTTTCGGCAGACATATCAAATGGGCCATCGAGCTTGGAGAGTTCGACATCAGCTACCGTCCAGGGACGGCCATCAAGGTGCAAGCGTTGGCGAATTTCATTGCGGAATGCACCCTTCCGGTCTAGCAAGACCCTCCATTGGCTGACGAGCCCCCATGGGAGCTCTATGTGGATGAATCCTCTTATGTCACAGGGAGCGGAGCAGGCTTGGTTCTCACCTCCCCAGAGGGTCTAGAGTTCTAGTACGCCCTGAGATTCCATTTTTTCGCCTCCAACAACGTTTCCGAATATGAAGCACTGCTGTCCGGAATCCGAATGGCTAGGCACCTTGGAGCACTTCGACTGCGGGTCTTCAGTGACTCGCAATTGGTCGCCAGCCAAGTGAGTGGACACTTCGAAGCAAGGGAGCCCCACATGGCACAATATCTCCAACAGGTGAAAACCCGGGCAGAGGGTCTCCTCTACTTTGAAGTCATACACGTCCCAAGGGAGCAGAACGGGCGAGCTGATGCACTTGCCAAGCTGGCATCTTCAGGTGACATCGCCCCTTCTCGCTCCATATTCACAGAAGAGCTCGCCTCGTCGAGCATTGAGGTAGATGTAGTCGCCATCGAGGCTGGCCCTCCAGCTCCGAGCTGGATGGACCCCCTCATGGCCTATCTGCTTCGAGGTGAGCTTCCGTCTGATCAAGGCGAAGCCCGCAAGATCAGGTTGCGCTCCCAGAGGTTCACCCTCATCGAAGGCCAACTATACCGGAGATCCCTCTCGAGGCCTCTCCTGTGATGTCTCAGCCCTACGGAGGCGGCATCTGCCACAGAAGAGGTCCATGAAGGGTTGTGCGGAAGCCACTTGGGGGGTAGAACGCTGGCGCGCAGCATCGTCCAAGCAGGTTTTGGTGGCCTTCCCTGCAAAAGGACTGCATGTCCGTCGTCAGGAGGTGTCCAGAGTGTCAGAAGTTCAGGCAGCTCATTAAGCAGCCGACCGAGCAACTTCACACCCTGTTCGAACCACGCCCTTTCTCCAGATGGGGGATTGATATCCTGGGTACGTTCCCAGAAGCTCAAGGGCAAAAGAAGTTTCTGTTCGAAAGCCTCCTGTTCGGCATTTAACCTCTCTTCCTCCCGTTCTTCCGGTTTGGGTAAGAGGTTGTTCGGCCCATCTTTATTCTAAGCTCTTTAGCTCGGAGAATTAGTATGGCAACTAAGAAACCTTGAAACTAAGGCAAGCCCCTGGTCAGAACTTTTCAGTTCTCAAAGACCCGCGCGGTACCCTTGAGCCTTTAAAAAACCAGCGAATTTCGATTCGAACAGAACATGGCAAGGGAAGAAGATAGAGCACCAGTCAACCAAAAAGGTATATCCCATTCTAAGTGATTTACAAAAAGGCCTATCCAACCAGGGAGAGAGAAAAGAAGATACAGTCATGGAGCTTGCTCGGAGGGACCTTCGTCACCGTCCCCGGAGGTCATCCGCCCTGACTGAAAATGCACAAAGCGTACCCCATCCAGGCGCGCATCCTGGGTCCGGCGTCGGCATTCCCCCACGGCAGCTTCGAAAGCCTCGCAGGCGTACTCAATCGATGCTAGTTTCCATCCACGGTCCTCTCCAACTCCAAGGCCCACCTTGTAGTAGCGTGCACCGAACTGCTCCAGGTCTTCCTTAAAGTCTGGTCCTTTTGTTGTATTCGGCCACACCACAGGCTTTGGCCTCAGACAGAACATTGGCAAGGGCCTCCTTCTCTGCCCGAGCGACGGCTAGGCTGAGCTCTGAGGTGCGGAGCGCCTCTTGGAGGTTCTTCACCTCCTCCTTCAGCTCGGTCTCTTGTGCCTTGTGCTGTCCCTCAAGCTCTTTACAGAAGGTGAATTCGGCCTCCTACATATGCTTATGGTTCCGCCCGCGCTCGGCAAGCCGCTTCAGCACCTCCAACGACTTCAAGACGTTCTCTGAAAGCGCCTCTACGTCGACATCCTCCTCGTCATCCTCCTCGGGGCGGCACCTCGCTCGGTAGACCTCCCTCGAGGGCTCAGAAGTATCCTCCGAGCTTAAACCCTGACACCACACCAGCAGTTCTAACTGTGACGCGGTGGGCTGAGGGGGGAGGTCCCTGGGCGCCCTTCCTTGAAAGCGCTCCAGGGAAGCCTCCAGGGCTGATACCGAAGGCGCCAGAGGAGCCTTCGCCTTCAGCGACTGTGTCAAGGGGAGGCGATCTCCTTCGGAGCTGGCGTGATCCTCCCCGACAACGTTGGTCAGCTCGGCAGGAGGCTCCTCTCTTCTGTCTGCCTCACCGGCGCCCACTTTATCTGTTTCCTCTTTGCCCCATGCCGGAGCTGGAGGCCCCCGAGGTCTTTCCTCCTCGGTCTTGGCAGTCGCGTTGGCCTCGTGGAGACCTGCAATAGCCAACTGTGCTTGGACTTCAACTACCACTTCGGTGGGGGGAGTGCGGATCGTATTCCCCTCATGCACTTCCACTGCAAGCATCCCCGTTGCATTTGCCCCTCCGGAGGTGGATTCCTGGGTGGCAATGGCTTCGCCTTCTGCCGTGGTCTGCTCCGCGGCTGCAGTGCTGGAGGCCCCAGTCGCAGCTACCCCCTCTGTTCGGCCCTCAAAAGGGTCTTGGGGCATAGAAGTCCCCACTCGCTCCTCAAAGAGGCCCTCAGACTCGTCACTTACCACGACGAGCCCAAGTGCGGTGGCCACCCTCACTGAGGCTCCGGATCGAACTTCGGGCGAGATTCGCAGCGCCCCTTGTTCGGTCACCTCCGCGGCCTTACGCCTCTTTCGCACCGCGAGTGGGAGAACTTCTTCTTCGGCATCCTCCTCCTCGGCCTCATCTTCGGCCGCTGGCTGCGCGGTCTTCGCCAGCTTCCTCTTCTTCTTGGCCTGAGGCTGGCCTACTTCTTCCCCTTCTTTGATTAGGGGTTGCATCACCACCTTTGTGGCCTTCTTCTTCAGCCAGATCTTTTTGGGTACCTTCTCGGGGACCCGCGGGCTGGTCACAGGGGGCCCCACGGCAAAGAGATGGCGCCCCAACTACGGTCGTCACTGCAGTAAGAATTCTCACCGCAGTGGGAATCCTAACAACGGTGGCAATGTCATCGCCCTAGAACACTAGGTGGGCGGTGATGATGAACAGTCCATCCCCATGTCCTTTTCATTTAAGTACTTGCCTATTTGGTGATAAACCAAACACTGTCAAAAGTTTTTTCTAACCTCGTTTATCTAGCATAGCACAAGGAATTACCCAAGAAATCAAGCATTTGTGGTAAGTCTTCCATACATCTTTTTTTAGAAGAGCCATAATAATTCCTTCATTACTATAACGATTTCCTCACCAGGACAACGATTTACTTGAAAGTTGAATAACCTTGCTGTGTGTCAAACAAGTCGATATTATTAACGACTCTGTAATTTATCGTAACGACTTCTTCAGAAGTTATAACGACTTGCTCATTATAACGACTCTGTAAGTTATCGTAACGACTTCTTCAGAAGTTATAACGACTTGCTCATTATAACGACTCTGTAAGTTATCGTAACGACTTCTTCAGAAGTTATAACGACTTGCTCATTATAACGACTCTGTAGTTATCGTAACGACTTCTTCAGAATTATAAACGACTTGCTCATTATAACGACTCTGTAAGTTATCGTAACGACTTCTTCAGAAGTTATAACGACTTGCTCATTATACGACTCTGTAAGTTATCGTAACGCTTCTTCAGAAGTTATAACGCCTTGCTCATTATAAGATTCTGTAAGTCATCATAACGATTTCTTTAGAAAGTTTAAACGACTTGTTAAGTCATATCGATTTCGTAAGTCATCGTAACGATTTCTTAGAAAGCTACAACGACCTGCCATGTTTCATAACGATCTCCTCCTTTATCTCTGTTATAGAACGACTTGGTTGTGGTACGATTTCATAAGTATCATACGACTTCTTATCAGTCTACAGCAACTCGATAATAACGATTCTATCGATTTTCACAACGACTGCATAAGTCATGTTTCCATAAATTAAATGTTTTTCCTTGATTTAAGCTACGTTGAATAGTCAAAAGTCGCACTCTCGTCTATTTGACCGCCATGCATTTAATAAGACTGAACGTATCTCTGCATGGACCAGAACATATCTTCCATTCTCGTGTATTCTCTGCATGCTCTTTTAGAACGATAAAGTGTTACTACTACATATTTGCGTCTATCTGCTCTGACTTGATTGACATCTGGAGATAGTATAGCTGTCTACCATTAAAGCTCAACCTTGTAGAACCTTAAGGATGTAATATCCTACAACACTGACACAGAAGAACTACAAGCAAACGCAGAAGATCTTATCACTTTGCGTGTTCCAAAGAACAAAAGACTGCTGACAGAAGCTTCCTCAAATCCTTCAGTCTAACGTACACCAAAGCCGTGAGACAACGGTCATCTCCTTGTCCTTATTCAAATTAGAGATACAAATACAAGATGAAGCTCTGAAGACACAAGGGAGTCAATTTGATTCAAGGGCGGCTAGATCTCTGCAGCTTTCACGTCTTCGAAAGTTCTCTAGAGCCAAAATTCAACTCTTTTCATCTTCGCTCTTAGCTCCCTGTGCTGTGGTGAAGAAAACAAAAGGAAGAGCTAGTTTAGTTCTGAGAGAGTGCACTCTGTGTAGATCTTCGACTCTCAGTGCTTGTAGCTTCAGATTGAGTTTTTGTAAAAGCTTGATCTAGGGGCTAGTCTTTTTTCTTTCAAGAATTTCCTGTGTTATTCCCTGTGTGTGAAGGAAGACCTGGTGGTTTCCAGGGTGGTGTTTTTCCCTTCAGGAGTAAGGAAGACCTGGTGGTACCAGGGTGTTGTGTTTCCCTTCAGGGGTGAAGGAAGACCAACTGAGCTGGGTGGTTGTTGTTTGTCCATAGGGGGACTGTACCCTAGTTAGGGAAATCCTGAGGGTTGCTCAGGGACTGGACGTAGGACTCCTAAGGAGGAATCCGAACCAGGATAAATTTCTGTGTTGTGTGATTGTCTTCTTTGTGTGATTGCTGTTTTTACTAACCATTACTAATCCCTTTCAAGAACTCTTATGTTTGTTCTGAGTTCAGTTTTTATCAGCTAGGATTACTTTAAAGACCCATTCACCCTCCCCTCTGGGTTAGCCAACCGGGCAACAGGGGATAGCGATTTTCTCTGCATAGTCCTCCATAGCCTCCTGGTCTCGACCACGGCTATCTCTCGGCACCTGCAAAAAAGAGAAGAGAGAAACTGCAATCATAATCAGTCACCCAACAAACTTACAAACAAGGCGTGTTCGGGTACTTACTCCATGGTCGGCTCAAACCATGTTTGACGAGCCCGAACTCTGTCAGATAGCTTCTCCATTCCACACGAAATCTCGGTTCAAGCTGTCCGAAGCCTTCGCCTCGTCCTGGATCAGGAAGGGATAATCATCCTTCCTCGGCGTCTGGACTCTAGTCAGAAACCCGAACTCCGGCGCGCTGTCACGACGTCTGACGAAGAAGAGGCGGTGCACCCAACCCTTGTTGTTGGACTGCTTCTTCGACAGGTTAATTTGCATCCTGTCCGCACGATGCTTGGTGTAGTACACGTTGCCCCTCGTGGGTGAGGCTATAAGGCTGAACTGCGCCCGGAAGACCTCCGCTGACGAACTTTCCGAAGCCTGCAGACGATGCAGAAGATGCATATCGTCCTCCATGAGTTAGGCGTCAGCTGGATGGGCGCGATTCCCCATCTGTTCAGCAACGCCTTCACCACTTCCGGCAACTGCATCTAGAATCCTGCTTCCATGTGGTCGACGGAGAGGGCGAAGCAACCTGGTTTGTTCACTAGGTGTGACTCCTCCTCCTTGGCCATGACGATTTCGTAGTCATCGCCGATCCGAAAGCATTCCCAGAGGCCTTCGTAGTGGAGATACCTTGGCCCTCGGACTCCCTCCGGCGTCACTCCACTTACTTCGGCGACCGCGGCAGCTTTCCCTTTGTGCGCCATAGCCGTATGTGGCAAGAGCGGCGAATGGAGGAGAAAGCGAGTGATCGCAAGGAGGAAGACGATGGAAAGCGTGGGGGCAAGTAAGTTTTTCAAAGAATGAAGGCGTGATCTCCCGCCTTCACCCCTCCTCTTCTTTATAAGGAAGGGGGGGTGCAAATTCGAAAAGGCCAAAATGGCATTTTCCCCGCTCCAAGCGACCGTTCGGGCGTGCCGCCGAAGTCCGTTCGAACGTGCTGTGCGGGGTCCCTGCCTCGACACGTCACCACATCATCATGATATTTCCTCTGCCTTCGAGGAGAAGCACCAAGCGACGTCGCCCTGCTGCCGTTCGCGTGACCGAGGTCAGTATCGCATTTAATGCGGAGAAGACGTTCGATCAGGCTTCCACCCTCAAACGGCCCGATTCCCGAGCCAGCTCGAGGGCATGGGGGGCAAGTGTGGTGGCCATTTCTAGCCACCTAAGCACATGAGGTCCATCATGGCCCATCGTCATCCTATGGACGGGCGCGGCCCTTCGGTAGGGCAACCCGTGTCCTCGGGAGGAGGTTGAAGACCCCGAACACGATCTCTGCACCTGAGTGCCCCTAGGATCCTAGGGGCAGTCTCCGGACACCCCTCATCCTGTTTGGTTCAGACATAGTCTACCGAATAGGCCCTGCAGGAATCGTGCCATGGACCCGCTGGCATAAGCAGCGCCCAGGTACCAGGTACCGAGCAGAGGGCCCGACTACTGAACAGCAGGTCTAGCCTACCGAACAGGCAACCTACTCGGTACCTTTCGCCCAGAAGAATCCAAGCAGCCCTTCGCCTTATCGCGACGGTTACAATGGCTACAACGCACGCATCCCACGATCAAGTGGTGCGTTAACTACCGAGCCCCTCAATGGGCGCCATAATGCATAACTCCCCGCCAGGGGTGCCAACGGGCGCGCCCTTTCCGGCGTCATTAGGGGACGTTCCGTCCCACTCCCTCTGCACCTTCGCCTATAAAAGGCTCAGGTAAACTCCATGCAAAGGTAACGCAACCTTGAACACTCACACTCACCCTCGTGCGATTCACACATGAGGATCCCCTTTCCTTCAAGCCTCTCTAGTCCCATACTGACTTAGGCATCGGAGGGTTCTCCCCGGTTCTTCAACCGGGCCCCCCTGATAGTTCTGGTGTTGCAGGCCTCCGTCCGCATCAGCGTTCGTCTTCCCCATCTTCTTCAGTGGAGGCCCGTTTGGCTCAGGCCCAAACAGGAAAATACCACCACAGTATGTAATTCCTGTAACTGTGTAAGTATGTAGTTACAGAGTTACATGTGTAACTCTATAAGTACATGTAAGTGTGTAATTACACATGTACATATTATGTAACTACACATGTAATTCTGTAACTACATACTCTGTAACTATACATGTAATTATAGAGTTACATAGTATGTAACTCAGGGACTCTGTAATCAGGTAATTCTCTGGTAACTAGGTAATTACAAAGTTATAGAAGAGCTTACCTGCGTAAGTGTGTAATTACACATGCAACTCTGTAACTAGGTAAGTCTCTGGTAACTAGATAAGCCCTTCTGAAACTATGTAAGTCTCTTCTTCTATAACTATGTAACTCAATGACATAAAAATAAGTCCCCCAAAATCAGGGACTGATTGGTAATTCTCTCAGTAAGTAAGTAAATATTTATTTCTGTAAATTATTAAGTATTTACAAAGTTATATGTGTAACTGCATAAGTATGTAATTACATACTTGCACAGTTACAAGATATACTTACGCAGTTATACATGTAACTGTATAAGTACGTACTTACACAGTTACACGCCTTTAGGATAACGAGGGTTAACATCAGAGACTTAAAAATAAATCCTACATAAAGCAGAGACTGGACGGCGTGGGAAAACCTGACAGAGACCTAAAAATAATGTCAAATCCCTGCCAGGGACCAACAGTTAATTCTCCCAATTTCTTAAGGCACGTATACGAAAAGTAAGGAAGGGATACCCTAGATTCTGGCTTCGTATTAGTAAATAAGTTTTTTCTTTTTTGGTGGGGGGGGGGTGTTTAAACCTTGGGAACACCGTTTCCTGAGAGCCAACAGAATTAACAGATGAACGAATGAACTGAGGTAAATAACAAGCATTTATAACATCTTGTTCAAGTTCGTCGAGGGAAGTTGGATCATGGTGCAAGAAATCGGACCCGAAGAAAGATGAGACTGAACGTGGGATTTAACCGAGAGCCTAATTTTGCTACACAAGAAGCAAGAGATTGGAGAGGTGTAATCTTAAACCTTAGCCCATTGTAGATAAAAGGCCCAATAATAGCCCAATTGGATCAAACCCAACAGGTGACAGCCCATTTGAGCTCACTGGAAAAGCATTATAAGCGGTCCACTAGCCCACATGAAAGATCCCCCCTTAAATCAGACCAAAGTCTTAGAGGATAGTCGGGGTACGGAACAATGCTTGCTAGATAGGTTTCTTGGAATGCATTACAGTGGAATTATATCCCACCTCGCTCCTTTGCTTGGCTTAACTTTGCCTCCCACCTCTTGTCCTGTTCAGATTTATCTCAAGAATTTTAGGAGAAAAGCAAACAAAGACATGGTCATCTTTCTCACCTGATCTATGACATAACTCTCCTTTAATGCGAAGGCAACTACACTAGGCAACATGGGTGACCCAATGGATCTTTCATGATTGAAGAATAACTCCTAATAATAGACCCATGTTAAGTGCCATAATGTGAACCTCCTTAACTCCCCATGATCATGGTCTTATCTGCCCTCAATGATAGTGGAAATCGCATGGGAGATGAGGCCTATAAAAATACAATTGCCCTCTGGTCGAAGGTAAATCCATCTTAGAACACAGAATCCTAGTGAATAGTGATCTTGCTATTCTCTAACTCTAGCCGAACCTAACTGAGGATTTTTCCTGGAAACTCCTTCCCAGGACCCCTGAAATTTTTTTTTTTTGTCATACAAATAGGCTACTCGAAGGGTTTTACAACCTTCCTCCATCAAATCCAAGACCAACCTCTTCAAGATCCTTGAAGGGTTCAGATGCCTTTAGTTATCTGGCAATCGTCATTCCCAGCTTTACATCATGTCAATTGCAGTAAGATTCGCAATTGCGGATGACTCCGTTGAAGGTCACTCCATAGATGGGATAGGAATGCCGACATTCCATTTTTTTTCTTTTACACAATTACACTTTTTGGAGATAAAAGAGTAAATAAATAAATGGACTGTGCCCACTCACCTTCATCACACCAACGAGTTGCAGAAAGCAGAGTGTCAACTATCACAACTTATGATGCACAGAAATCTTGCTAAGAATAACAGAGCACATTAACAGATGAATTCGTATGCACACTTGAATTACACTAAAGGCTATGATGGAATGGAATCTACAGCCAGTCCCTAGGAAACCCCAAGTTTCTTTTTCTATCTTTGCAGGTTTGCATTTGCAAATATCACCTGAGGCCTTTACTTCTACTATGAATCATGTACTACACATGGAATTCTTTCATATTTACAGATGGACAGGCAGGAGTTAAGACCCACCAGAAGAGATGTCAAATGCACATGAACAGAGATCCTAGTGAGGCAATGAAAGAATGTAACAAGGTTAAGGTGAAGGAGGAAGCAACGAAGAAACTAATTGAGATCAATGATGATCCTTTCTGGCTTGCTCCTCTCAGTCTGGTTTACCGGCAGTTCGATGCCCAGCTGCCCCTTATCTCCAGCCCCGAACGCATATACCTTGCCAGTGTCTGTAAGTGCAAAAGTGTGTGCATTCCAATATAGTGAATTTGTGAGGCTGATCTGGACAACACGTTCATTGATGCCCTTCAGGGATGTGACCAGCTTAGGACTAAGAACATTAGCATGCCTGTTAGCCTGCACACAAGAAGATCAAGGATCAGACAACAAAGCAATTGAAACAGCTCGTCAAACTTTCATGTCAGTAGCAAGTATTTGGAGCATATCTTTGACGTTTTCTGTCTGCATCTGAAGACTAAGCTAACCAACTATGAAAGAACTAGGGGTGCGGAGGCAAGTGTGCTTAGTGGCAGATGTAGGGTGAAATTGATACATGTCACACAAACATCCAGTCTTTCATTTAAACAGAAAAAGTTAAAATTGATGTTGGAAGAGTGACTGCATTTCTGCATATTCAGGGAGGATCAGACGAACCAGCTAAGTTTTGAACAAATAGCATAGGCAAATTGAAGCAAATTTGTCAAGAAAAAAGGACAGACTTGAATGAGCATAGAGACTTCCCCAGGGAAAAGAAACGGGGTAGCAAAAGTTATACTTCTCAACAAAAAGGGTTGGTTTTTTATTCAATCTTCCGGCTTTTCAATAGTAAAGGAAGCAAAGGTAAATATTAATTGGAAATAAACCTGTCCTTCCTCATCAGAATGCCCCAAACTTGATGATTCTCCACATCCAAACGAGTAGACATCACCATCCTCTGATACCACAAAAGTTGTGTAATCACCAGTTGCAACATGGACAGCCTTGACATTGCTCAAGGACTCAATTACTTTAGGAACAGATTCACATTCCTCATTTCCATGCCCCAAACAGCCATAACGACCCCAACCCCATGTGCAGACCCGCCCATCCTGTCCAACAACAGCAGCATGCCAAGCACCTGCTGCGACCACCATGGGCTGAAGATTCAGCATCTGAAACTGTTCGATCAATCGTGGATATCTCTCATCAGTCCTCGATCCATGTCCTAGCTTCCCACCTAAACCACACCCCACAGAGTATACAGACCTGCAGTGAGTATAGATGACCAAATAAAAATGAGTTAGTATTGAAGATGACTATAAACAGACCTTTAATGGATGTACAGCAGCAATCATATGGTGCTAGCATATATAATACTGCCAGGATAGTGCAAATTTTTTTTAACACTCGGACCTTCGATTATGATCCTTCACAAAGAATCCCCTTTGCAGAAAAGGTGCATTGTCAAACATACATGTTCATGTAATATCAGGGAGGGTGGGTTAATTGAAGCAGCAGAAGTATCATTTGGAATCAAGAACATTCCTCAAATCTAGTTTTCAAAACACAAAGGGAGCAAAATGATTTCAGGTTCAACATTCTGTTCCAAGAATAAGAAACAGGTAGACACATTGTGGGAAGATGGAGCACAAGCACCCTTTCATATCATGCTTCAATTTCTAGTAACCTAAATGTCCATTCTCGTGCAAAATATTTCGATTGGATACTTTCGGAAAAGATGAGTATATAGAGGAGCTCTGACAAAATTCTTACATGCCACTAGGTTGACAAGCCAGCACCAGAAGATAGCAGTATCCAGCAGCAATCTGCACAACTGGAATGTTCTCAAGAGGGCCTAGTAATAGGCGGGGCTCCAGGTCATTTGGCTCAGTCTGATGTCCCAGTTTTGCATCCTTGCCCCAAGAGAAAGTATAAACCCTTCCCTCCCTAGAGAGGACTGCTGTGAAGAAGTTACCAATGGCTGCTTGAACAACAAATATATGTTTGAGAGACTCCACCAGAGTTGGGGTTGTCACAAGCTTGGGGCCTTGATCTCCATACTCCGCTTCCCCAAAAGAATCCTTCCCAAAAGCATAGACTAGACCTGCATCACTGATCAGCATTGTCCTTCCAGCTCCAACTGCTGCTTGTATGATCTGTATGCCTTGCAGAGATCTGCAAGGTACCAACATTCTTGGTCTTCAAAAAATTTTCAGTTCAGTATGTGAATCAAGCATAAGAATTACTGTTTAAAAGCACCTGATCAGGCGTGGCCGCCATTCCTCTTCCAAGGTGCCATGGCCAAGCTGCCCTGAGTTGTTGGACCCAAAGGAATACACTTGCCCTTTTGAGGTCACGGCAATGCTGTGGCCAGGCCCAGCAATTGCCTGAGACTTTTCCCTCCGGCAACAGGTCTCCCCAGCCAGCAGAAACCTAAGAACTAGTTTCCATGAGCCCCCACACCTTTGTTTAAAGGCTTCTCTTTCGTCCAATGTCATATGCTCAAATATGCTTCTCTTTTGGCACAGGTCCAATGCAGCGAGCTCAGATAGTGACAACTTGCAATCAGGCGCAAAGTTTGCCGGCTTCCTAAAGAATGCACATGTCACCTGCAATAACTATGGACACATATCAGCAGCATTATCTATTCAAGCATTGAAAAAAGAGGGGATCGGTGAGTACTTGCCTCAAGATTTGCAAGATCTTTTGGATCCAAATTATAGCCAGTGAGAACATGGAGAACAATAGAAGGGTTAGCCGCCAAAGGGAAATCCCCAGGGCAGGAGTCACCAAAGCAGTGGCGTTGCTGGCGTCGGAATGCTTGTTGCCACGAAGAGATCAAAGACAGGGACTGGTCGACAACATTATTACTCTGTATGGGTGGACCAGCTTCACCGGTAGTGACATCCATGGGCACTGTCTGATTCGCAGTGCCCTAAGCTTATGAAAGACTTGAGAACTGGACTTGCTAGCACCTAAGTTCAAAATGAAACCACCTTAATATTATCACTTTTCTCCTTTTGATCCCTTGGACCCCTTGTAACAGTCAATGCAATTCACTAGACAAGGTCCTCAACAGGAGTTTGGACAACGGGTAATTCAAGTTGGTGGATCACCTAAACCTGCAGAACGTGGAAAGAGTATGTCACAAACGCCAACGTCCTAAAAAGGAACAAGAACTGAAACACTGACCATGTCTCAGGTGAGGTAGACAATCATCTATCTCACTCTGATCACAACATAATTCGTTTTATGTTCGATCAAGTCAGAAGCTATTACAAAGCCTAAGAAACCCGGCTCAACCATCCAAGAGAAATACAAATTCCAGTGCACGGGCGGAACAATCCAAATTCATATAAGCCAAGATTAAAGGGAACATGGAAAGGAAGGAAGGTGAAACGAGGAAATCTTAGGCAGGAAGTCTGTAGATACTTCCCTAAACACGATATATTCTTTTCAAAAGGCATCCAAACAAGGGAAGGAAATCCACCCGTGAAAGAATCCTTTTTTCTTAATAGACTCTCCCAACAAGACATTCATCTCTGATTGTTCCACAACAAGTCATCCATTTCAGATTCATTGAAACGAAAATATCCGAATAAGATAGAGGATATCACGGCAGAAAAGGTGGGGGCGACAGACAAAATCTCGTAAGACAGCCAAATTTGAAGGGGGCATCAACTTCGTGGGTAAGATGAAGACATTAATTGTCCAATGGCAGATGATCTGGGCTCCCGAACTACATCAAAGAAAGTACACCAAAATCAAACAGGATATAAAGATTGCATCTTCTTTTTCTCTTATTCTTTGTCAAAGCCAACAGATCAACCATATCAACACTGAGGCGGCGGCTAAGGAAAGCGATCGACTCCGCATGAACAGAAAATCGAAATTTCAGCGAACTCCGACCGACAAAACAAGGTGGATACAAATCGAAGCATTAAGATCAGACCCAAACGGTAAAGAAATGATCTTTTGCCGGGAAAGGATCACAATTTCCTGTGAACATCGTATCCCAAGCTTTTCCACAGATAGATCGATAGATCGAGAGAGAGATGAAAGGGCATCGGGCATCTAGAATGTACGTAGCACGGTGGAGAAAAACTGTGGAAGCGTCAATTGCCGATGTCCCTGTTCAGATTCCAATCCGAACTCTGGCATACAACAGCTATATGGCATCTGCACAGGAGGCTGCACCCGCTCTTCCGCCACCCGAAAGAAACAAAACAAGATAACCCAACTTTTACTCCAACCCAATCTCTACTTCAATTCTCTGTTTTTTTTCTTCTCGATTTCTTTTTCGGCAGCGGTAATCCTTTTCCCTTTCCTTCCTTGCTTCTTTCCTACCCCTGTTCACTACCAATTCTCTTCCTCTACGTCTCTCTCCTCCCTTCCCGTATTTCTCTCTTCTTCGCCTCTGTGTTTGCTTTAAAAGAAGGCGGAGATGGTGAGGTGGCCGCAGAAACCGGAAGGCCAGGACGAGGGAGCGGACTGCGCGGGGGCTGATCCCCCCCCCATATATACGCCGGTGCGTTGAGCGTCCCACGTCGGATGGCGTCTTCCGTTCATATCTAATAATTTGGTAGACGAGTTGAAATCGAACATAAATATTTTTATTATTTATTATTTATTATTTTTTATTTTTATAATAAATTTTGAGATAAATTAATTAAGAGTTCCTAACAGATATTTGATTTATTTTATAGTACCTAATAAGGTGTTTGTGAGTAATTAAAAAAAAACTATTTCTACCTAAAAAATGAGGTTGAGTTCTCTTTTAACTTTAAATTTAAAATTATGAAATATGATGTTATTTGCCTGGTAAAAATATCAAAATTTTTAAAATTTATATTGATGTGTTTGGATGGGAGTGGGAAGCCGTCGGGGCCGGGAGGGGAGGGGGCGCAGGGCGGGTGGGGGGCCGCCAGAGGGGGGGGGAACCGGGTGGGGGAGGGTGCAGGGAGGGGGAGGGGGAGGTGGGAGGGGAGGCGCAAGGCGGGTGGGGGGGGGGGTTGGAGGGGGGGGGGGAGCCCGGCGGGGGGAGGGGGGGGGCGGGCGGAGGGGGGGGGAGCCGGGCGAGGGAGGGGGTGAGGGTGCAGGGCGGCGGTGGGGGCTCCAGCGGGGGGAGGGGAGCCGCCAGGGCAGGGGGGCGGGGTTTTTGGCGGAGGGAGGGGGAGCCGCCGGAGGGGGGGGGGAGCCGGGGGGGGAGGGGGGGGGCGCAGGGCGAGTGTAGGGGGGTGCCAGAGGGGCGGGGGGAGCAGGGCGGGGGAGGGGGGCGTAGGGCGGGTGCAGGGGGGCGCCGGAGGGGGGGGAGCAGGGCGGGAGAGGGGGGGGGCGCTGGCCGGGTGTAGGGGGGACCTCCCTATTACAGTAAATATTATCTCTAATTACAGAATATGTTAAATCATGTTACAGTAAAGACCTCCCTATTACAATTAGAGACTTCTAATTAATTTTTCTTAAATTTGAAGTTAGAAATGGAAAAAGATATTTTCACTTCTGCATCTATTTTCATTTTAAATTGAAAAATAGAAATAGAAACTTCAGATATAACATATTTATATAATTAGAATAAATTTATAAATTTACAAATATATTGATTATCAAATTTATGAATAATTTTAAGGGAGAATTAAATGTTAGTCTCGATCAGGATTTTCCGCATCGTCCAATCCCTGCTTTATGCAAGATTATTTTTAGGTCCCTGCCATTAACCCCCGTTATCCCCCCAACGACTGTTTCACTTGCGAAAGTGTGTAACTGTGTAATTACATACTTATAGAGTTATATGCATAACAAGCATGTAAATCCTGTAACTGCGTAAGTATGTAATTACATACTTATGCAGTTACACATAAAACTCTGTAAGTGCTTAATAGTTTACAGAAATAAGTATTTACTTACTTACTGGGAGAATTACCAACCAGTCTTTGATTTTGGGAAAGTTATTTTTAGGTTTTTGAGTTACATAATTATAGATGAAAGGACTTACATAGTTTCAAAAAGACTTACCTAGTTATCAGAGACTTACCTAGTTATAGAATTACATGTGTAATTACACACTTACGCAGGTAAGCTTTTCTGTAACTCTATAATTATTTAGTTACCAGGGACTTACCTAGTTACAGAGTCCCTGAGTTACATACTATGTAACTTTGTAATTACATGTGTAGTTACAGAGTATGTAGTTACAGAGTTACATGTAACTCTTAACTCTGTAACTACATACTTACGCAGTTACAGAAATTACATACTTACGCAGTTACAAGAATTACATATGTAATTCTGTAACTAGGTAAGTCGTAAGTAAACCTAGTAACTAGGTAAGTCCTAATAACTAGGTAAGTCCTTCTGAAATTATGTAAGTCTTTAACTAGGTATGCCCTAGTTATAAACTTACAAAATCTCTATGTATTTATAGAGTTACATGTGTAACTGCGTAAGTACGTAATTACATACTTACATAGTAACAGGAATTATATACGTACGCAGTTAGACATGTAACTCTATAAGTACATACTTACGTAGTTACACACTGCATAAGTATTACTTACAAACAGACTTTTGTAGAGTAAAACTAGGTAATTAAATACTTACGTAGTTACACATTTAACTATGTAACTATTTCATATCATGTTACACAGTTACAGGAAGAAATACTTACAAACTTAAGGCGTAAAACACCATGTACTTACATACTTACAAAGTTACATATGTAATTGCATAAGTATGTAATTACTGTTGGCTCGCTTACAGTTGGCAGCAAGACTAACCTAGAGGGGGGGGGGGGGGTGAATAGGTAATATGAAAAACTGAAATAAAATCACTACTTGAAAATGTTTGGTTAGTCTAATTAAGCGAGTGCAAGGAAATTAAATGCGCAGAAGTAAGCATACAAGGAACATAGAGATTTATCCTAGTTCGGACCTCCTATCAATCAGGAGTCTTACGTCTAGTCTCCAAGCAAACTCTTGGGATTTCACTAACCACCAAGTAACATTGGTCTTTCCTTAAACAAGGGGCATACAATACCCAGCACTCCAGCTGGTCTTCTTCTCTTTCCCGGGCAAGAAGGCAACCCACTTCTCTTACAGGTCAAGAAGCCAACCTCCTGGTACAAACCCCAGTGCGGTGCTTCCCTTAACACAAGGGGAACGCTTGCACAATAAGCCTTCTCTTCCAACCGAAGAGAAACACTTCTGAACACAAAAGCTAGGACCTGAAGCCCCTAGATCAAGCTCTATATGAACAATGAAATATTTGATCTGAGACTGAGCCTGAGAAAGAAAGAGTTTACAGGACAAGACTCTCCTTAAGCTAAACCCCCAGTTCTCTCTTTCAAATACACAGAGACATATAGAGAGAGAATGAGGAGGAAAGAAGATGGCTTGAATGCTTCAGCTTGAATAGGCTCGAGCTCTCTTCCTTTCTTGCTTGAGTGTGTATAGATTTGGATGCTCACTGGATGTACACTCTTTGAATGATCATTAGGTTCGTTCTATCTCTTGTTCTTCTTCTACTTTTCCTTCTCTCTTTTATGGAGCAGCTTGAAGAGATTCGTTGATAGATGGCCGTTGGAGATTCTTGGCTCTCTTCTTCTTCAGCTCTCTAGTTTGAGTCTAACGACATTCTTCCTGTGCCTACTGGCTACTTGGAATGGGAGAGGATGTTCTAGCTGGTGCGCACTTCCAAGAATGCCAACAGTAGGTCCAAGATATTGACTGTGTGTAGAGGTGGACCTGCATACATTAAATGCAAGGCAGATGATTAGACTTGTGAAGTCTTTTGTCAAATGGCTCATACCTCTTTTTGCCTTATGTCCATGTTTTCCTGCAGATAGCTAGGAATAGAATGTAGGTGCTTTTCTTGCTGACAGCTTGCTATAAGACCTTTTTATCTGTCAGAGAAATGACAAATAAGAGTTAGAAATTCATTTGAATTCTCACTGGGCGCCAAAGGTATTTTGAAACATTTGAAATGAGAGGCAATCGATGTCTTAAGGTAGTTGATGTTTAAGTTAGAAGATAATCGATGTTCAAATAGAGTTGATGTTTAAACGTAATTGATGTTCAAACGTAATCGATGTTTAAGTGAAACGTAATTGATGTTTAAGATAATCAATGTTCAAATGAAATCGATGTTTAAACGAAATCGATGTTTAAATGAAATTGATGTTAAACTTAAGTCGATGTTTGAATGAAATTGATGTTGAACCGAAATCGATGTTTAAGTGAAATCAATGTTCAACCGAAGTCGATGTTTGAATGAAATCGATGTTCTGACTGAAATCGATGTTTGAAAGAAGTCGATGTTTAAGTGAAGTCGATGTTCTAACTGAAATCGATGTTTGAGTCAAAATAGTAATCGTTGTGAGCTTATAACGGTAGTCGATGTAGACTTAGGCAAATCATATGCAATTGACTTCAAATAAAAATGAGTGTAAATAATGAAATGATAGTGCCATAGTATGTTGTATTTACGAGGAAAATATGATATTAAAATATTCGTGGTCTTTAATTTAATAATGAGTTTTGTTATCATCAAAATAAAGGATAAAATATAAGAGTTATTCAATATTACATACTTACGTAGTTACAAGATTTACATACTTACGCAGTTACACATGTAACTCTGTAAGTATGTAATTATGTAGTTACACACTTTCGCAGGTGAAATAGTCGTTGGGGGAGATAACGGGGGGTTAACGACAGGGACCTAAAAATAAATCCTACATAAAGTAGGGACTGAACAATGCAGAAAAACCTGACAGGGACTTGAAAATAATGTCAGATCCCTGCCAGGGACCAACAATTAATTCTCCCTAGTTTTAAATATAAATTTAATAATCTTTTCTACCATATCTTCTCCATCACGTATATTATAATGACTCTTACTAAATGAAGTATGACAAGATCAAATTAGTATGGTAAAATCATGTAGTTCTATATAATAATTGAATAATAGATAATCAACATATGTAAGTATGAAGACTGTTAGAGAAAAAAACTATCATATATGATAGAATAAGAGAGTGACCACTAGCGAATAACTAAGACAATGATAGATTACATTTGTATATAGATTGGAGGTAAGGGACAATGTGTTAGAAATTTAAGAGTCAAAGCTTCGAGATTGAGGAGTTTTATTATAAAAATATTATTTAATATATATTAAAAGACATTGAAAATGAAAATGAAAAAGTGATACATAATTGAGTGTTTCCGCTTCCGCATCCTATAAGAATTCAAATAACTATTTCCACTAAGCTATCGAAAAGTTCTTTTTGGAATTCCTCATCCTATAACAAATGCGAAAACTGGTCAGCTAAATGAAAATCGGAGATCTGTTAGCAGTCCAATTGGTAGGTTAAAGTCAGTCTGGCCCCGTCATATGTTTAACCACGGTTAATTGAAATGATGCAAGCAGTGACGAGAAATTCCAACTCGACTTTGACATAATAGTTTAGTTGATGCAGCTTGATGTGTTTTAGTGGTCCGCTCATCTCTGTCCAACTCAGGTTCAGTAGTTGCCCCAATCTACCATGGCGAGATGATCTAAGTTGGCTCAGAACACAAATCAGGTACAAGTTTGTGCCTTGAAACTTGACTCCATCTGTGATGATGTGGACCTCAAAATCTGATGCCTATTGAAGTACAATTATCATCATGACGATATGCACTATTACCACAAGTATGGAGATCAACGTATTCGTGTAAGGTCTAAGACCCGCTATCATGCGAACAAGTTGGAGACCCAGGAGTAGGGCTGCCAATGGATTGGAGTCGGAATAAAAAATGGGTGTTTCCGCTTCCACTTTCTATAAGAAATTTTGGAGTTAGAAACGAAAACGGAAAAAGGTGTTTCTGCTTTCGCATATATTTACGCTTTGAGTTAGAAAAACGGAAATGGAAACAAAAAGAAACTTCAGATTCAATAACATTTATATAATTAAAATAAATTTATAAATTTACATGTACATTGATTATTAAATTTATGAATATTTTCAAATGTAAATTTAATAATCTCTTCTACCATATCTTCTTCATCACGTATATTATAATGACCCTTATTAAATGAAGTATAACAAGATCAAATTAGTATGGTAAAACATGTACTTATATATAATGGTTAAGTAATAGATAGTCAACATATGTATATATGAAGACTATTAGAGAAAAAAGCTACCATGTAACGACCCCCTTTATATCGGTATGATTATATCAATCCACATCGATATAAGGCGTGCCGTCACAGTGGGACATGTACCCAACACAATACGTGTACATAAATAACGAAGGAAAATACACCGAAAATGAAAATAATTCTTATTCCATCATCACCACACACATCCCACAGTCTATTTAGTAGCCAAATAAATATACAAAGTCCACAAATAGTCATGTCCATAAGTCCATATATATCACAATAACATCATCTCACATACTAAGTAAAAGAAAAGTACAAGCTATAAGAAATGCTCTCTAAGCCTTGGCTACTCCTCTTGCTCAGAGTCGCTCCTCGCTATCTCCTCCTCAATCTTTAGAATATCTATCTCACTTGTATAGTTAAGCAAGGATGAGTCTTTACAAAAGACTCAACGAGCAATCTATTGGTCATATCCAAACACTTATCACATACATTATGTTGTGCATTTATTTCTTGCAAATGCTTGATTCACTACAAAAAGAAGAACATTTGACAGTGGTTTAGAGCCGCTGCCAAATGTCAAGAAAACGCTGACATATCGTTATGTCCGCGCCTCCCCAGCCGCTGCCAAAAATCCCGCGGACATAACTTATATCAGCGCTTTAGAGGTAGCCTGTAGTACCCTAGAATTTTATTGAATTTATTCTGTACATTGTTTGTTTATTTCTACATATTTTGAATGTTGTTGTGTGTAAGAACTAGGCGTCAAGATCATTTGACGTTAAGACTTGTAAGCGGCAATATCGCATGCCATTTATATGATGTTAACGACAACAGGTATTGACGTTCAATAATTTTTCTGAATTATTAAATTTTGGGCAAGACTATCAATGACATCATCGATGGACGTTTATATTGGGGAAGATGGCAACCTATGTTGACGTTAAACTGACTTGCCTGTTTTTGAGCTTTCCGTTTCGGATTAAGGAAATCGGCCGTTTCGGGAAGGCTTTAATGAGCTGATCCGATGCGTTTAGATCCGAGGGTCAGTATTAGGTTTGGCCTTGGCTTGAGAGGTCTTTATAAGACCAGATCTCACAGGAAGAAAAGGGGGTTTTTGCTTTGGTTCTGGAGGAGAGAAAGAGGGCAGAGGAAGGGTTTTGCAGAGCGATCTGGTACTTGTTCGTGCGGTTCGGAGGCTTCTACACCGAGGAGATACCTAGGACTTCATAACCAAAGGCTCATCCAGGTGGAGGAACTACATCGGAGGAGGTTTTGGGTGCTTGAAGACGGAGGGAAGAACTGTCTCCCTGGCGAGACGGGCTTCTTCGAGCTCGGATTCGACACTCCATTAGGAGGGATTAAGGCAAGTTGCATGGGGGATTAGTTTAGGATATGTTATACTACGTATTTAACATTTTTCTGTATTTTTAAAGCATGTAAACAACCTACGGGAAGGGTTAGAAACGTCATTATTGCATACAGGTTTTCTGTGTTTTCTGTGTCTTAGAACTAGACGTCCAGGGTATTGCCGTCTATAACATGTAAACAGCAATATCGACTGTCGTTTAGTTCATTTGAAATATATGTATTTTCTGTCCTTACTATATGTAAACGGCGCTATGTGCCGCCGTCGGTTTGTGTTAACGGCTCTATGTGCCGCCGTCTATAATTACTCGACGTCGACACCTGTGGACGTCTACTACAGTAAACGTCATACCAATTGACGTTAAGTTTAACAGAATCATGTATTTCTAGAAATCTGAGTGAATTTGCTTAAATGTATAATTTATGAATGTATGTGTCTCAGCCATGTAATATCAGAGCATGTTATTGTTATATTATGGACTGTCTATTGCTATAATGTACAGGTTATATATATATATATATATATATATATATATATATATATATATGTACGGATGAACTCGCATAATTACATGGCAACGATCAATGTTAAGTTAGTAAAAGATAAAGTACAATGATTTAAAAGAGAGCATGTTGATTGATGTCTAAATTACTGTAATAGATATAATATGTCAGTAATCCCTGTTCCATGTGAAAAATTGTGAGCTTTTCTCAATATTAAAAATGATTAGTTAGTTGATTAATAGAGTTAATTTCATGAAAAATAGTTGCAGAAATCAAAAAATTATGAAATTTGGCATGTGTATTGTAACTACTGATTTCGAATTTCTGTTAAAATTTCAGAATTTTCAGACATGTGTACGTTCTGTTATGAATTTATGAACAATATATTACACATAGAATTGAATAAATATGAATGGAAATGCAAGAATGAATACTAGTATCATGATAGAAATCTGTTGTACAGTAAATATGATTTCAGAACTGAAAGTGTTGTACTTTGAAATATTGCATTAAAACATGTTAAATAGTATGAAATGAAATGTCACTATCTATCATACATGTTAGTGTATGCATTATATCAATGATGCCAATAAGACATTGCTATCTTAGAGATTCCTACAAGGAACTACACCGTAGATGCCCCTATGGTAATGGTTCACCTACATGTTAATAAATGAATCCATGGGCAACAGATTGAAATCCTGGAGGTAGACTTGTTCTACTGGCCAAGGTGGGAAGGACTTTCCCCGGTTTTACGCAATACTATGACTTCATCACCGCATTGCCTAGGTGATAAGTGAATGTTAAATGACTACTGATCTCTAATTTAGTGTGGGCTATGTCTTGGCAATTATATGAAAATGATTACATGCTACAAGTTATATGTCTACATGCTACATGTTACATGCTACAAGTTACATGTCTACCTGTTCTACATGCTACATACTACATGTTATATGTTTACATTCCTACATGTGAACTTGTTCAAAGGATTTCATGCTATATGTCAATGTTTAATATTCCTACATGAAAATTGTTGTGTAAAAGAATAGTACATACATAAATGAGAAATTGATACATGAGAATTGTTGTAGGTCACATAACATCGAATAGATTCCATGAATAAGTAATTCCATGCTACATGTGAAACATGTTTTATTTCCTTAATAGTTAGAATCACTATGAAATGAATGATTGCCAATGGACTTAGAACTATAGTAAGAAAAATATATGATATCAATGAATGGAATGCTAATGTACTACCATGTTTAAAACTAATATACTGTTAATATCTTGAACTGTCTTTCATGTGATTTGCTGGGTCTTGTAGACTCATACTTGCCTAACATTTCAGGAGAGCCAGAGGATACGGAGGAGTTAGTGCAAACTGACTCAGAGCGGGAGGACGTGGAGACTTAGCTTGATATAGAGAGTTTTTGAGTGAATTTTGTATGTGAGGATCTTATGTAATTTCCTTTATGTAAACTGATCATTTAAATGTAATAAACCTTGGACTATTGTCATCTTTTATGCATTAGATTTACTTTTGAATAAATGCTGATTGCAAGCGTTTAATTCCATGTTCTGTTAATTATCATTGGAATTGAATAGTTATTTGTGTATATTTCAACCTGTATTGTAATTGTTGGATTCGTTCCACTGTAATACCTCTACTAGATCCAATGTGAGTTGGTGTAACTGTACTGGGTCTAAGAGGGGCGTTACTGAGATTGGTATCAGAGCGATCCAGGTTGAACATGTACATAAATAGAATATCAGTATTGTATTCATATTTCAAGTCTGCATAAAGAATTAGTCCAAGTTATGTAGAATGATAGGTTATTAAATAGGATGCTTATTTTGCAGACTATGGCGACTCGTGGACGGAGAGGAGCTGGCCCGACTCGAGGTGATGAGTCAGCAGGTGATCATCAGGCTCAGGACCAGACTGGTGTACCTTTGCCACCCCCACCACCACCTGTAGACTACGGAGCATTGATGCAAGGATTGGTGCATGCGATGTAGACTCAGGCTCAGACTACAACGGCATTGCAGGCGCAGGTTCAGGTCGGTAGCTGCAAGAATTATTCAAGGTGTTAACTGGAAGAGTTGTTATCTAAGAGATGTTTTGGATTGTAGGCACGGGCACCTGCTCAGGAGGCAGTTTTTGGAGGAGTGCCTATGATGGAAAGATTCAGGAGGATGACCCCGCCTTTCTTTAAGGGAGAGAGTGATCCCATTCTTGCGGAGAGTTGGCTTAGAGAGACGGAGAAGATCTTTCGTGCCCTTCGTTGTGCGGAAGAGGAGAGAGTGTCCTTAGCTACTTATATGCTGCAGGTAAAGATAGATTTTAAGGAGTTATGGGTATTGTTTGGAATATATCTTAGATACTTTACCTTCTTTTTCAGGAGCGTGCCGATGTGTGGTGGTTCTCTGTACTACGCACACAGTTTGAAGATGGTGCTATGGAGGTTGCATGGACTGAATTCGTCGTTTGTTCAAGGCGAAGTATATTCCAGAGCACGTGCAGGACCGCATGGAGCAGGAGTTTTTGACCTTGACCCAGGGGTCAATGAGTGTACTTGAGTATGAGGCAAGATTTGCGGAGCTGTCCAAGTATGCACCTCACATATAGAGATGAGCGGAGGAAGGTAAAGAAATTATCATGGGGTTGAATCCGCCCTGAGATGAGACCTATTGGCATTAGGACATCGTTCCATGGAGGAAGCTTTGTCAGCAGCTTGCATGCAGGAGGCAGAGATGGAGGTTTACTTGAAGAGAAGAGAGTTTCTTTGAAGAGGCCAGCATCAGCTTTCCAGCGGCAGGATAAGAAGAAGAAGATTCCAGCTTTTCAGCAGAGAGTAGTGGTTCCAGCAAGAGCAAGCGGCACCGACTCCAGGCAAGTTATCTTGCAGAGAAGCCATGTGTACCCAGTGCGGGAAGCGTCATGGAGGCGAGGTGTGTTTGGGTGACTTCCGGGAGATGCTTGAGATGTGGTGATAAGAACCACAAGATCAGAGACTGTCCGAATGGCGCAGCAGACTGCAGCGGCAGCAGCACCAGCAGCAGCGAGACCGGCACCGAGAGCAGCAGGGAGACCGAGGGCTCCGGCTCGAGTGTTCGCCTTGGCGAGAGACGACGCAGAGTTTGCAGAGCACGTCACTGAAGGTACAATTCTAATTATGGAATGCATGCTAGAGTCTTATTTTGATACCGGTGCCACATAGTTTGTTTCGAGAGATTTGCCAAGGTCTTGATTAAGGAGAATGGTCTAGTTCCGAAAAAGTTGGAGGTTCCCTTGTCTGTGCATACCCAGCAGGAACTATCTTGACCGAGCAATGTTTTTTGTCGCTTTCTGTGTGCATTGAGGAGCAAGTTTTGCCTGGTAATTTCTATTTGCTGAAGATGAGGATTATGATGCTATCTTGGGCTTTGATTGGCTCGAGGAGCATTATGCTCTGATGGATTGTCGGCGGAAGCTTATTGTTTTTCGGATTCCTGGAAAGAGGAGTTTGTTTCACCCGTTTGCCCAAGATCATGTCGGGTAAGTTTGTAATTCGGCTTTGAAGGCAACTCGGATGTTGAGCGAGGGTTGTTCTGGTTTTCTGGCTAGTGTGGTTGTGACCGAGGATTCGAAGAAGGTTTTATCTATCGAGAATATTGAGGTGGTCAGAATTTCAGCGCTGTCTTTCCTGAAGATTTGTTGGGTTTGCCACCTGTAAGGGAGTTAGAGTTGGCATTGAGCTTGTACCCGCACAGCACCTATTTCCATTGGCCCTTATCGCATGGCGCCCAGCGGAATGGGCAGAGTTAAGGAAGAGCTGCAAGAATTACTTGATAGGGCTTCATCGGCCGAGCGTTTCGCCATGGGGAGCACCTGTTCTTTTTGTGAAAAAAGAAGGATGGATCGATGAGGTTGTGCATAGATTACCGTAAGCTTACCAGGTAACTGTTAAAAACAAGTACCCTTTACCTCGTATTGATGACTTGTTTGATCATTGCGAGGAGCTTCTGTATTCTCTAAGATTGATCTTCGTTCTGGCTATCATCAACTCTGAATTAAAGCCGAAGATTCTGCCAAGACAGCTTTTAGGACAAGATATGGCCATTACAGTTCCTTGTCTTACCCTTTTGTTTGACAAATGCTCCAGCAGTTTTTATGGATTTGATGAATAGAGTTTTTCGGCAGTATCTGGATTCTTTTGTGGTAGTCTTCATTGATTATGTTTGATTTATTCGCCCGATGAAGAGACTCATAGTGAGCATCTGAAGATTGTGTTTGCATCCTGAGGAGAGCATAAGCTGTATGCTAAATTCAGCAGTGCAACTTCTGGATGAAAGAAGTCCATTTCTTGGGTCATGTTATATCTAGAGAAGGTGTGTCTGTAGATCCAGCTAAGGTGGAAGCTGTTCTTGATTGGGACACCGAGATCTTCAGCTGACATCAGGAGTTTTCTCGGCTTGGCTGGCTACTATAGAAGATTCATCGAAGGGTTTTCATCTATTGCGGCGACTTTGACGAGGTTGACAAGGAAAGGAGTCAAGTTTGAGTGTCAGAGGCTTGTGAAAAGGCGTTCCAAGAATTAAGGCTCGTCTGACCTCAGCGCCAGTGCTTGTTTTTCCCAATGATGTAGATTCTTTCTCTATCTACTCAGATGCTTCGAAGATTGGGCTTGTGTGTTCTGATGCAGGGTGGCCGAGTTGTGGCGTATGCTTCTAGGCAACTTAAGGAGCATGAGCGCAACTACCCGACCCATGACTTGGAGTTAGCAGCTGTGGTCTATGCTTTGAAAATTTGGAGGCACTATCTATATGGAGTTAGATTTGAGCTCTTCCTCAGACCACAAGAGTCTCAAATACTTGTTCTCGCAGAAGGAGTTGAATCTGAGGCAGCGAGGTGGATAGAATTCATGAAAGACTATGATTTTGAACTGTCTTACCATCCAGGGAAGGCCAATGTAGTGGCAGATGCGTTGAGCAGAAAAAGGCAGATGATGAGGCAAGACTGGAAGATGCTAAATGATGCTTCAAGTTCTTTAGCTGTTCTAGAACCTCAATTGTGTAACTTGTTTATGGCACAGTTGTCTTTGAGGTCTTCTATTCTTGATCGGGTCATTGCGTTGCAGAAAGATGATCCGTTGTTGCAGGAGTTGGTTGGAAAGAGCGGAATTATCAGAGACGAAGATGATGTGATTCGCTTGAATCTTAGGGTATGTGTCCCTAATAATGTTGATTTGAGGAAGGAAATTTTGGAGGAGGCGCATAGATCTCAGTTCTCTATTCACCCAGGCAGTGGGAAGATGTACAAGGATCTGAAGCGTTCTTTCTGGTGGTCTGGCATGAAGCGAGATGTGGCTGGTGTTGTGGCGAAGTGTCTGATTTGTCAGCAAGTGAAGGCGGAGCGTCAGCGACCTTCAGGTTTGATGCAGAGGTTAGATATCCCTCAGTGGAAGTGGGAGCAAGTGACAATGGACTTTTTATCCGGATTGCCTAGATCGGCTAGAGGAAATGATTCCATTTGGGTGATCGTTGATAGATTTTCGAAGAGTGCTCATTTCCTTGCCATAAAGAAGAAGCAGTCCGTTGAGAGCTTGGCCAGACTGTATATTAATAGTATTGTGAAGCTTCATGGGATTCCGAAGTCGATTATCTCAGATCGTGAACCGAGATTCACTTCCAGGTTTTGGCAGAGTTTGCAGCAGGCTTTTGGCAGTCAGTTGAAGTTGAGTTCGGCATTTCATCCGCAAACGGATGGACAGTCCGAGAGGACTATTCAGACGTTGGAAGATATGCTTCGAGCTTGTGTTTTAGAATGGAAAGGTGATTGGGAGCGCCATCTATCTCTTGTGGAATTTGCTTATAATAACAGTTTCCATTCGAGCATAGGTATGGCACCTTTCGAAGCTTTGTACGGGAGACCCTGTAGATCCCCATTGTGTTGGGAGGAGTCAGGAGATCGACATCTGGTTGGACCTGAAGTAGTGCAAGAGACTTCAGCAAAGATTCAGATGATTGTGCAGAGAATAAAGGCGGCTCAGGATCGTCAAAAGAGTTATGCAGATGCAAGAAGGAAGGTTTTGGCATTCGAGGTTGGAGACCATGTTTTCCTTAAGGTTTCGCCAACTAGAGGTGTGGTAAGATTCGGAAAGAGGGGTAAGCTGAATCCGAGATTCATTGGACCCTTTGAAATTCTGAAGAAGATCGGGAGTGTGGCATACCAGTTGGCTTTGCCACCATCTTTAGCAGCGGTGCATCCAGTATTTCATGTGTCCATGCTGAGGCAGTATGTTAGAGATCCGGCTCATGTGATCAGTTATGAGCCGATTCAGTTGCAGCCAGATTTATCTTATTCTGAGCAACCTGTGGAGATTCTGGACAGGAAGGTGCAAGAATTAAGATCGAAGTCCATTCCATTTGTGAAGATTCTATGGAAGAACTTCTCACGTGAAGAGGCAACGTGGGAGCTTGAAGAAAGAATGAAGAAGCTTTATCCGTCCTTGTTCGGTGAGTAACTTAACTCAATCTTCGAGGACGAAGATTATTTTAAGGGAGAGAGGATGTAGTACCCTAGAATTTTCTTGAATTTATTCTGTACATTGTTTGTTTATTTCTACATATTTTGAATGCTGTTGTGTGTAAGAACTAGGCGTCAAGATCATTTGACGTTAAGACTTGTAAGCGACAATATCGCATGCCGTTTATATGATGTTAACGACAACAGGTATTGACGTTCAATAATTTTTCTGAATTATTAAATTTTGGGCAAGACTATCAACGACATCATCGATGGACGTTTATATTGGGGAAGACGGCAACCTATGTTGACGTTAAACTGACTTGCCTGTTTTTGAGCTTTCCGTTTCGGATTAAGGAAATCGGCCGTTTCGGGAAGGCTTTAATGAGCTGATCCGATGCGTTTAGATCCGAGGGTCAGGATTAGGTTTGGCCTTTGCTTGAGAGGTCTTTATAAGACCAGATCTCGCAGGAAGAAAAGGGGGTTTTTGCTTTGGTTCTGGAGGAGAGAAAGAGGGCAGAGGAAGGGTTTTGCAGAGCGATCTGGTACTTGTTCGTGCGGTTCGGAGGCTTCTACACCGAGGAGATACCTAGGACTTCATAACCAAAGGCTCATCCAGGCGGAGGAACTACATCGGAGGAGGTTTTGGGTTGCTTGAAGACGGAGGGAAGAACTGTCTCTCTGGCGAGACGGGCTTCTTTCGAGCTCGGATTCGACACTCCATTAGGAGGGATTAAGGCAAGTTGCATGGGGGATTAGTTTAGGATATGTTATACTACGTATTTAACATTTTTCTGTATTTTTAAAGCATGTAAACAACTTACGGGAAGGGTTAGAAATGTCATTATTGCATGCAGGTTTTCTGTGTCTTAGAACTAGACGTCCAGGGTATTTCCGTCTATAACATGTAAACGGCAATATCGACTGCCGTTTAGTTCATTCGAAATATATGTATTTTCTGTCCTTACTATATGTAAACGGCGCTATGTGCCGCCGTCGGTTTGTGTTAACGGCACTATGTGCCGCCGTCTATAATTACTCGACGTCGTCACCTGTGGACGTCTACTACAGTAAACGTCATACCAATTGACGTTAAGTTTAACAGAATCATGTATTTCCAGAAATCTGAGTGAATTTGCTTAAATGTATAATTTATGAATGTATGCGTCTCAGCCATGTAATATCAGAGCATGTTATTGTTATATTATGGACTGTCTATTGCTATAATGTACAGGTTATATATATATATATATATATATATATATATATATATATATATATATATATATATATATATGTACGGATGAACTTGCATAATTACATGGCAACGATGAATGTTAGTTAGTAAAGATAAAGTACAATGATTTAAAAGAGAGCATGTTGATTGATGTCTAAATTACTGCAATAGATATAATATGTTAGTAATCCCTGTTCCATGTGAAAAATTGTGAGCTTTTCTCAATATTAAACCATGATTAGTTAGTTGATTTAATAGAGTTAATTTCATGAAAAATAGTTGCAGAAATCAGAAAATTATGAAATTTGGCATGTGTATTGTAACTACTGATTTCGAATTTCTGTTAAAATTTTTGAATTTTCAGACATGTGTACATTTTGTTATGAATTTCTGAACAATATATTACACATAGAATTGAATAAATATGAATGGAAATGCAAGAATGAATATTAGTATCATGATAGAAATCTGTTGTACAGTAAATAGGATTTCAGAACTGAAAGTGTTGTACTTTGAAATATTGCATTAAAACATGTTAAATAGTATGAAATGAAATGTCACTATCTATCATACATGTTAGTGTATGCATTATATCAATGATGCCAATAAGACATTGCTATCTTAGAGATTCCTACAAGAAACTACACCGTAGATGCCCCTATGGTAATGGTTCACCTACATATAAATAAATGAATCCGTGGGCAACGGATTGAAATCCTGGAGGTAGACTTGTTCTACTGGCCAAGGTGGGAAGGATTTTTCCTCGGTTTTGCGCAATACTATGACTTCATCACCGCATTGCCTAGGTGATAAGTGAATGTTAAATGACTACTGATCTCTAATTTAGTGTGGGCTATGTCTTGGCAATTATATGAAAATGATTACATGCTACAAGTTATATGTCTACATGCTACATGTTACATGCTACAAGTTACATGTCTACCTGTTCTACATGCTACATACTACATGTTATATGTTTACATTCCTACATGTGAACTTGTTCAAAGGATTTCATGCTATATGTCAATGTTTAATATTACTACATGAAAATTGTTGTGTAAAAGAATAGTACATGCATAAATGAGAAATTGATACATGAGAATTGTTGTAGGTCACATAACATCGAATAGATTCCATGAATAAGTAATTCCATGCTACATGTGAAACATGTTTTATTTCCTTAATAGTTAGAATCACTATGAAATGAATGATTGCCAATGGACTTAGAACTATAGTAAGAAAAATATATGATATCAATGAATGGAATGCTAATGTACTACCATGTTTTAAAACTAATATACTGTTAATATCTTGAACTGTCTTTCATGTGATTTGCTGGGTCTTGTAGACTCATACTTGCCTAACATTTCAGGAGAGCCAGAGGATACGGAGGAGTTAGTGCAAACTGACTCAGAGCGGGAGGACGTGGAGACTTAGCTTGATATAGAGAGTTTTTGAGTGAATTTTGTATGTGAGGATCTTATGTAATTTCCTTTATGCAAACTGATCATTTAAATGTAATAAACCTTGGACTATTGTCATATTTTATGCATTAGATTTACTTTTGAATAAATGCTGATTGCAAGCGTTTAATTCCATGTTCTGTTAATTATCATTGGAATTGAATAGTTATTTGTGTATATTTCAACCTGTATTGTAATTGTTGGATTCGTTCCACTGTAATACCTCTACTAGATCCAATGTGAGTTGGTGTAACTGTACTGGGTCTAAGAGGGGCGTTACATAGCCGCTGACATATAAATATTTATCTGTGCCTACTGAGGCCGCAGCTATAAAGGATGATTGGCAGCGGTCAGGGCCACCGCCGCAATAGACTGTACAGCAACGGCTGGCAGCCGCGGCCAATAAGTATTATGGCCGCGGCTTACAGTCGCGGACATATACTGCATTATTATCAGCGGTCGAAGGCGCTGCGGCCATATTTTTGTCAGCATGTACTAGCCGCGGACATATGTCCTTTTGGCGGCGGCTATCCAGCCGTTGACATATTGTCAGAAAGAAAAAAATATTTAAATACATACAACACTCTATATTCACATGTGAACCACCTGGATCATTCAATCACATATATTATCATTGAGCCACCACCCAGGCTCGCTGGATCATTCAATCACACATCATTGAGCCACCACTCAGGCTCGCTGGAACATTCAATCACACATCATTGAGCCACCACCCAGGCTCGCTGGATCATTCAATCACACACATATAATATAATGCATAAATATTGTTATACAAATATCCAGAACAATAGAAATAATGAATGTGTAATAAAATAAGAGGGAAATCAAGAGACATGAACATCATGATCTAAATAATCATCTGCCGCCTCATCTGTCTCAGTCTCGCTCTCGCTCTGAACTGAGGAGGTACCAGAGGAGGTACAGGTACAGGCTGGGTACGTGCCTGTGACGCCTGTATCTGGGAGAGGAGTACACTCATCTCGTCCACCTTCGAGGCTACACTCTGCAATTGAAAAATATGTTCTTGCATTTGATTCATCTTATCTGCCTGTGCTTTCAATTTGTCTTCTTGTACTTTTAATTATTCTTGCATTTGCCTTTCTCGCTCTGAATAGGCAGACGGTCCTGCAGATGTAGATCCATACCATGTCCTCAACATCTCTCCACTCCCTGCACAGCGAACATGGCCAGGTCGATCTTTTCCCATGACCGAAATGAAGGCATCCTCGGGAGTCGCTGCGGTCTAGCTCTCGACATCAACGTCAGACGGAGCAATCATTTCACTCATAGCCTCCTACAGCAAAAGGTAGAGAAAAAAATATTAATTATACAACTATTGTAATGAAAACATATTCACATAAAATAAATAGAAATAAAGTTTCTTACATATCGTCTCCTGCTCTCCTCATCTACCCAGCTCTCAGTGCCGTTAGGTAAATCTTTGCATCGATCCATCTTGAATACCTCAAGTCGATGCGGAGTACGTCCATGCATTAGAGACTGTTTAAATTAAAGACATATAAGTAAGTAATGAATAAAAGGGATAACATAATTCATAAAACATAACTCACAAAATCACTCATCAACTGATAATGAGAAGTCCTGCCCCGTCTATATGGCATAGACTGAGTGGCACAGTATTGCTTATTTCGGTCAGCAATCCTCTAAAAAGACAAGAATAGACAGTTATTTGTCCATTTATAGAAACAAAATAATCATAAACAATTATATTCTAAGCATTTTAAATATTACCCGCTCATCCCCAGTAGTCCACAACTCGCACATTGTTTGCCAATTTGAGGGGTCAACACCTACTGGGACGGACGCAATCGCATCATCTAAAGACTTGCCATTAAAATACTGACATGAAAAATAAATTTTTTGTCAATATATAAAAAAGTTTAAAAAATAAAGTACATATGAAATGAAATAGTATATTAACTTACTCTTTTTTTTTGCTTGCTACGCCAGCTGCGATGCATGGCGCTCATGTGAGCAAGCATCTCCCTATCTGTTTGCTCTGTGCGCTTCCACTGGTACGTCAACTGCGAAACAAAGTCACTGAATTATAACAAAAGCATATGCATATATATTATTCAATTTAAACAATAATTACCTGAAGATATCTAAATATCAACTCCTGAGTCGCAACAGGCAGCTTCGCAAAGTCTTTTTGCCAAATCTTACAATATACCTTTGATACAACGCCCATGCGACTCGTAAAGTGATCTGTAGTAGGGCCGACGCCATAGCCTCGGACAAGGGAGACATTCCATTGTTGTCCATCAGGGCATCTCCTCTCCGTAACTCCCCTAGTCGGCCCTCGACGGCCAGTGCCCCTCCCCCAAGATTGTGCAGATGGTGCAGATGGACCTGTTGAAATATAAACATTAAACATCATTAGAGAATATCTATTAAACAATGAATATAAAAGTTACATGAAATTAAAATATGAACCTGCTACAGAAGATGCAGATGCCGCCGAAGAGCCCTGAGGGCTGGAAGAGGGAGGTATCTACTAAAGAGTGAGAGGCAGAGGAAGATGCTGAGAGGTGGGAGTGGGAGGGAGCCCCTGAGATGTGGGAGGGGGAGGGATCGCCTGAGAGGTGGGAGGGAGAGGGACCGATAGAGTCCGAAGCCTCCGTGGGCGTGAGCCATCACGAGAAGAGCGCTCACTAGTAGAAGCCATCTGTTACAAAAAATTGTTAGTAAATATGTAAACATAACAAGTTAAAAAATTTATTTGAAAAATGCAATATAATACTAATGTAAATAAATCACCTAAATATCAATATAATCGTTCACTCTTATGCTACTTTCTTGACATAGATCCACATCTTGAATTTCTCCTATAATGGGAACATCAATCAGATTGTCCTGAAATGCTTCGTCACTTGGTTCTATATCATTCTCAGGAGCATCATCTTGCAAGTCGTAGTAATTACGCGGACGTGCTTTGACAGGAATGATCCATCCTTCTGTTGTGTTATCATTGACATAGAACACCTGTTCCACTTGACTTGCCAGGGCAAATGGTTCATCTGTATTGAGTCTTTGACGAGTGTTCAGACTGATAGTTCCATATTTATCTATTTTAAATCCTCTGTCTTTTCTATAAACATCCCACCAGTCACACTCAAATAAAACAACACGTCTTTGATTATCAAAATATATTTCCAATACATCATTTAGACGTCCATAATATCCATCACATCCGGATTCAAGTTCTGCATTGACAATAACTCCAGACAACTGAGTGACCTTTGTTGCATCAATAGATGATGCACGAAACCTGAATCCATTGACAATATAGCCCGAGTGTGAACGCGCAAACCTTGAAGGTATTCTATACATTCTTCTGAATGTGCATTACATCTAGGTTGTGCCGAATGAGTAGATTTGACCAGTACGACAGCTCTCTAAAAAAATACTTTGTTTCTTCCATCCCTCTAAATTCTTGATATCATTCTTAAATTTCTTTCCAAATCTGATATGAGGAAGTTGAAGTTGTTGACTCCACACTGCAGCACCCGTTAACACTTCTAGATGCTTACGACGTTCAGCCACGCCATCAAATTTGTGTTGATACTCACGCCTTCTCCATCTATGATTGATTGGCAAAAATCATCGGTGCCCTAGAAAATAGAATTTTCGACAATTATGCAGCCATTTTGAATTTGTATCATAATGACAGGATGGACATGCACGCTTTCCTTTGGTACTCCATCCTGATGAATTGGCATATGCAGAAAAATCATTGATCGTCCACAGCAGGGCAGCTCTCATTTTAAAATTCTGTTTCTTTGAAGCATCATATGTTTCAACACTGTTGTCCCACAAATCTTTCAATTCTTCTATCAACGGTTGTAAATAGACATCGATATCATTTCCAGGACTTTTAGGACCTGGAATAAGTAATGACATCATCATAAACGTCTGCTTCATGCACATCCATGGCGGCAAATTATAAACTACTATCATCACAGGCTATACACTGTATCTGCTACTCATCATCCCAAATGGATTGAACCTATCAGTCGCTAAGTCGAGTCTCACGTCGCAAACCTCTGCCGCAAAATCTGGATATTGATCATCGAAATGTTGCCATGCTTCAGAGTCAGCAGGATGTCGCATAGTTCCATTTTCCGAGAGACTTTGCCCATCTTTGTGCCATGTCATCCACTTGGCTATCTTAGAAGACATGAACATTCTTTGCAATCTATCTTTCAATGGAAAATAACACAATATTTTATATGGCACCTGTTTGCGACGTCTCTTCTTCAGGCTATCTTGTTGGGTATTTTCTTTGTACCTGGGAGCATTACATGCTGAACATCGATCCCTATGTTCATGTTCATTTCGAAACAAGACACAGTCATTCTGATAAGCATCTATCTTCTCATGACCTAACCCCAAATATTTCATAGTCTTCTTCAATTCATACCATGTTCGAGGTAAATTAGCTCCTTCTGGTAATACTTCTCTAAGCAACTCAAGAAACATTCCCATACAAGAAGCTGTCACTTTGTTCATAGTCTTAATGTGCAATAGTTTCAACATAAATGTCAATTTTGAAAATTTGACACAACCAGGATATAATGGTGTTTCAGCATCTTCTAATAATTGATAAAAATCTCTTGCTTTCTCATTTGGTTCATGTTCCTCTGCTCTCCTCTCTATTTCAGCCTCTTGTAACTCATGCAACATTTCAATTGTTGTATCAATCTGCTCTTCCATTTGTGCTTCATTAGCAGACAGGCTAACTTGCTAAACATCAACTATTGGTGCCTCTCCCTGACATACCCAATTGGTATACTGAGTCCAAAATCCATCTACTTTAAGATGAATTTCAACATCCATCCGGGACAACTTCACTCCGTTAACACAGTTACGACACGAACATTGTATGAACTCATAATTCTGTCCATGTCTAAAAGATTGTCTTTGCTCATCAAAAGCAAAATCCAAAAACTCATCTACTCCTTTCTCATATCTAAGATCCAAACGATCTCTAAGTTGTATCCAACTCTTATCAAGTCTTGACATTTTAGGATGCAATAGTTCTGCATTGACAATAACCCATTAGCCTAAGTTGTACCCAAACGATGTCTATGTTGTATCGAATAAATATGAATTAACTGACAATTCAAAAAAAAATTCGACAGCACCTCCCCTATACCGGGAGCATTTTCACACATACATTCCACACACACATACATGTCTAAAATAAATTCCTGCAAAAAAAGGGGGTGCCTACAAAAAATCGTGCCCATCTATGGATATTTGATTCATCTGTACATTCTTAATTTATTATATGTGTATTGAGATTGTCTTAAAAATTTCGGCAGCATCTCCCTACACTTCTCCAATATACCCCAAATATTTACTAATTTTAACTATGCTCACAAAGTCACTTGTACGAAATAATTCATACAAGTGACTTTCTGAGCATGTTAAAATTAGTTGGTATATCGGAGAAGAGCGAAGAGACGCTACCAAAATTTTAAGACAATCACAATACACATATAATAAATTTAGAATGTACAGATGAATCAAATATCCATAGACTGTCCAACTTGGACAATTCAAGACATTATGCTCGATATATGACATTACTATCAAAAGACAGTAAAAGCATATATCCTAACACAAGTCTTGAATGGGAAAAAATGGAAAGAAAGGTCCACTCATCTCACTCATTCATATTCATCCTTTCTCCTGATCTACTCTGTAAGACTCGGCCCCCTTGGGCCCTTGGCCCCGTCCTCAAGGTCGCGATAGGCACCCTGGCCGCGATATGGTCGCGCCAGAGCGGCCTGCCGCGACAGCATTGGCGGTTCGTATCGCGGTGGGGGTGAGCGTCGCGTCCTTGTCGCGTCACCCCTGGCTGTCGCGATTGTGTTTTGACACGGCTTGACCGCTGTCTTGTCTGTCAAAACGGTCGTGTCGGGTGGCAGGGTCGTCGGCGTTGACGCGACCTGCCAGGCCGTCGCGACTGCTTTTCCGGTCTTCGAGGTTTGACCGTGCTTTTAGTGTCGCGCCTTGGCGGGCGGCCGTGACATGGTCGCGGCGCTTGTGGGCGTCGCGACAGTGCCAGTGTCACGCCGGGCCGCTATGTCGCGTTCTGGGGGCCATCGGTTCAAAACCGAAGGCGCGCCCCATTTCCCTCTCTCGCCCTTTTCACTCTTTCTCCCCTCTCTCGAGTTCCCTCCCATTTCTCGGTGTTCCCTTTCGATCGTGGTGCTCGTGCTGAGGCGTGGATGTGCCGTTCGTGCAGGGCGTGTGCTCGGGTTGTCCGGTGCGAGGAGGAGGAGAAGTTATTTCCTACGAGAAGGCCATAACGGGTTCGTTCTTCGTGTGGAGGTAGGGACTCTTGATCCTCTCGCCCTGAGCATGATCCCTTCCCCCTCTTGACTGTGGTTTCCTTGTGGTTTGGGGCTTGGGAGTGTGAGAACTCCATGCTCGAGTTGAGTGAGGTTTCCTTCGAGCGTAGATCCATGCTTTGAGGGATCGTGGGTGGTTTGGTGGATTTATAGCTTTGTTACATGTTTTGTATGATCCCCTTCCCCCTTGTGAATGTGTTTCGTGTTTTGGGGAGGGTTCCTGGAGAGTCCGCTTCGGAACCCTGCTCGGCTGGTGACGCGGTCGCCTCGGAGGCCGCGATCATGTCGTGGCGGTGCGCCCGACCGCGACATGGTCACGATGCTCCTGTGCGTCGCGTCCCGGTCGCGACCTGCTAAGGCGTCGCGACGTGGTCGCGACGGTCCGCTGCGTCGCGACACCGACTGAGAGACAGGTTTGGCCTTTTTTCGTTTCCGCTCTTCTTTTACTGTTCCCGTGGCACTTGTGCTAGTTTCCCTAGTGCGGTCTACTCTAGTCTTTCGCCCGGTGCTCGGAACTCGAGGTCTTGTTCCATGTGAGAGGTTGTTACCGTTACCTGGGACCCCCGTCCTCGGGAGCCAGTTGAGGGAGTACTCCGGGCTACGAGTGTGCTCGAGTTGGCAGCCACCAGGCGGACTCCGGAGCTTAGGGGAATGGTGGTTAGGATAGTGGCGTGTGAGTCACTTGCAGAGCTCTCGTTGTTGGTCTGGGACGCCGAGGACAGTTAGGAGTTCTATCTGGCGTAGGCCAGCCAGTCCTTCTTCTCACTGCCTCGTTCTTTGCGGCCCCGGAACCGCTTAGAGAGGCCAGGCGTGGGACCGTAGTCTGTCCAGACTACGGCGGTTACTATTGTGTTACTTGTGTCCTACCTCGCTCTGACGAGATGTGAGGGTCAGGACCCGGGTCGAGGAAAAGACATCGGTGGATGCACCTGACCATGACTAGTGGTAGTGCTTCCGTAGCTAGTGTTCTTTGTCCAGGCGGAGTTCCCTCCGTCTGTGTTTGCTTGCCGTGTGGTGGTCACGACGAGTAGTTGTACGGAGTTTCCGACCGCGTGTACTTTCCGTACCGTGCTAGTTGTAGTTTCGCTTCTGCACTTCTGTTTGTAGGTAGAAGATATAAACTGCTGTCTTTCATTTGATATATATTTCTCCTGCCTGTTTAGAGCCAGTAAGTGATTGGTAGACCCTATTGAGCTTCTGTTGTGAAGCTCATCCCTCCTTTTCCCAGGTGAGACTTCTCAGCAGCGGCAGGGCGCGCGCCGGGCGGAGGAGACGGGGCGGTAGTCGGAGTCCCCGTAGCTAGCAGTGGTTCCCCTTTCTTCAGTGTACGTCACCCTCGGGGTATGCCCCTAAGGGACTTGTTCTTCCCCTGCCTTTTACTTGTACTAGCGTGCATGCGTTGGGACTGTACTTAGAGCGGTACACAGCGGTCTCGCTCTCTTTTCTGTTTCCGCCTGTACGCTTCTAGTTTAGAGGTTGACGTTTACTTCCGTTACATATCCTGTTAGACGTTGTTTATAGCCCTTCCGGGTCCCCGGATCCGTGGGCGGCGACCGTAAAAATCGGGTCCTCGGCGTGGGCCGAGGGTCGGGTTCTCGGGTCGTTACAGTTGGTATCAGAGCGAGAGTCTGACAGGACTTGTAATGGATTTGAACTGCAACAGGAAGTCCCAACGGTAGTACAAGTACACTGCTAGCCGCCCGAGTGGTATTGTTAACCCTTGTTGGTTGTGTGTCGTGTAGGATATGGCTCCGCGTAGGCGGAGTTAGGCTAGGCAGTTGATTGAGCAGCAGGATGAGTCCGAGATGCCCGCGCAGGGGCAGGTCCAGGAGGAGGTCTCGGCAGATGAGTCAGTGGCACAGCCTCAGGGTGCAGCGGCAGCAGCAGCGGCAGGTGGGCAGCAGCAGCAGGAGTACCAGCCTCAGCCGCAGCAGTACGCAGACTGGTTCCCCCTAGCAGAGCAGTTCTTTAGGAACTTGTACCAGGGAGCGTACCAGCCCGGGCAGGCAGCAGTAGGTGTTCAGCTTCCGGTACCTCCTCCACCGGTACCAGAGCAGCAGCAAGTAGAGCCAGAGGTGGAGCAGCCAGAGCGTCAGCAGCGGTCGGGCACTGGGAGTACCCGGGCCGGGCGGTGGAGGATGGCGGTTACGGAGGACAGGACCGCTCTCCTTGAGAGGTTCCTGCGCCTTCGGCCACCGATGTTCCACGGTGAGTATGATCCAGACAAGGCGGAGAGTTGGACCCATGAGTTGGAGCACATCTTCGAGACGATGGAGTGTGCTGAGGAGGACCAGGTTCGACTGGTAGTGTACCAACTCAAGGGAGCAGCCCATGAGTGGTGGAGAGTTCAGAGGCAGACTCACTTCCAGGGGCAGAGGTTGGATCACATCACTTGGTAACGGTTTTCGGAGGTCTTCCACGGAGAGTACTTCCCCGACTACGCTCGACGTGAGAGACAGGACCAGTTCCACGTGTTGGTTCAGGACGACCTCACAGTTTCGCAGTACCACCATAGGTTTGTCCGGTTGTTGAGGCATGTGACTCATGTCGCAGGCAGCGATCAGGCGTGTGCAGAGAGGTTCATAGCAGGACTGAGACCAGACCTGAGGTGGGGTGTGACGGCACACATGTGTACCACCTTGGGAGAGGCCGTGGCGAAGGCCACCGCCTTGGACAGAGAGACCTGGCAGCCACAGCAGCAGGGAGGAGCCTCTTCCAGGTCCTCGCCTTACCAGCGTCCAGTGGGTAGCCGCGGTAGTGCGACTTCCTCTTCCTCCGGCTCGGGCAGTTTCGACGGCGCCGGGATTCGCTCGCAGTTTAGGAAGTTGTCTACTCGCGGGGGCGGTCGGTGTTGGGGATCGGATGGGTGGATGGATCAGATCTAGAAGGGGGGGTTGAATAGATGTAACACCAATTAATGCGGAAGCTTAAGCAATTAAAAATTACTTCGAATCAGAGATCAATTCACCCAAACAATTTACTGATCTGAGGTGTGATTAGTGTGTGTGAGCAAATCAATTAGTAGTGTGAACGAAATCCCTATGCATGCATCTAGCGAGATACAAAGACAAACCATAATTCAAACCATTGCACAAAGGATTTTTAGGTGGTTCGGAAATCACCTCCAGTGACTCCTACGTCCACCCCTCACACAGTGAGGCCACACTACTCAAAACCTTGAGTACAACTCACACAGGAGCACGACGACTCCAAACACCCTTGAGCACGACGACTCAAGAAACACCTGGAGCATGATGACTCCAAACTAAGCACGACGGCTCAAAACAACAACCGGAGTATGACGACTCCAAATTGAGCACGACGGCTCAAGCCACAAAGTGAGTACGACGACTCACAAACCAGAGCTCGACGGCTCACAGTACAAAAGCTAGATCAAACACAAAAGAGATCAGATCCTCTAGCAATGATCTGATTCATGACAGATTCGTACATTGAAATTTGTGCAGAACTTCAAGCACAAATATCACAGACGAAATAAGGAAGAACAAACTCTGAGATGAGGGAAATGGATGTAAAAAGAGTGTTCTTCGATGAAGAGGCCTTGCAGAGACTTCAATTGAGGAGGCTTGATGGAAATCGATGGAGATTCTTCTCAATTGGCGATGCTCTGCTTTGATGGCATCTGAAATGCCAGAAATCCTTCTTCTCCTGAGCCTCTTCAGTTGGATCTGCTCCCTTGCCTTGCACAACAAGCTTCTCTCCAGGGATTCCCCTTGATTCCCTTGTACTTCCTCTTGAAAGGATGGCTTGTAGCTTCTGGAGATGGAGACAGATCTGGAAAGCCCCTTTCAGCCGCCAAAAAGGTTCTTCAGGAAGTGTATGGGCTCTCTTTTCTTTGGGGTACAAGGAACATGGGTATTTATAGCCCCATATGTCCATAAAGTGCCTTGGGGTACATGGGCACAGAACCCTAGGTCAAATCCCCTAAATCCCAAGCAGCCACGTGTCCAGGAGAAACTTTAAGTCACAGAGTTTCCGAAGTATGTCGACCTGCCCAGATCTAGTGTCGACCTGCTGTCCCATTTCTGCAAACTGGTCTGCTGGAAACTGGGTCTAGTGTCGACCTGCCCTGAGCTAGTGTCGACCTGCCCTTCTGGAATCTGGGACTAGTGTCGACCTGCTTTGAGCTAGTGTCGACCTGCCCTTCTGGAATCTGGGACTAGTGTCGACCTGCTTTGAGCTAGTGTCGACCTGCTGTCCCAGTCTGACAACTGGGTCTTCTGGAATCTGGGACTAGTGTCGACCTGCCCTGATCTAGTGTCGACACTACCAAGACAAAAATGTGTGAACCTGAAAATATAACACATAAACCATTAGTACAAGATATTATAATTAAAATATGAGATATTAAACATCAAAAACATGTTGTTTAAGTATTATTGTGATATGTATAAGATGTATAACATGTTCAACATATCATCATCAAAATCAGAACATGTCATCATCAAAATCACAATATGTCATCATCAAAATCACAATATGTCATTATTAAAATCACAACATGTCTTTATTAAGATCATAATATCTCATCATTAACATCATGATATGTCATCATCAATATCACAATATGTTATCATTAAGATCACAGTATGTCATCATCAAAATTAAGGTATGAGTGATGTTCATTGGATATCATTAAAATACAACTTTAGAAAGTTCCAAAACACACTCAACCCAACAGTCGGAGCCGGCAGCAGAAGCGCCAGTCCAGGTTTGCAGAGCAGTCAGTTGTCCAGGGAGCTGAGCAGGGCGGTCAGGAGCCAGTTTGCTACACTTGTGGCTTACCGGGCCACTTCAGGAGGGATTGCCCCATGGGGCAAGCCCCGCAGCAGCAGCAGCCAGTTCAGTACGCTCAGCAGCCGCCTCAATACAAGTACCCTCCTCAGTAGTAGGCACCGCGTCAGCAGCAGTGAGGGCAGTACCAGCAGCAAGCTCAGCAGTTTCCACAGCCGCAGCAGTACCAACCGTATCAGCAGCAGCCAGTGCTGTACCCCCAGCAGCCTCCGCAGCAGCAGCAGCCCCAGCAGGCGCCGCATCGTGGGCGTGGTCGCGTGATGACGCTCACCCGGAAGCAGGCAGAGGCATCAAACCTTGTTATAGGTACTCTACCTATCCTTGGCAGAGCCGCTCGTGTTTTGGTCGACCCCGGTGCTTCTTTGTGTTTTGCTTTTGAGGAATTCTATGAGTCTCTTGCTTGTCACGCTCCCGAGAGGCAGTGTGACGTGATGGTCGATCTTCCGTCTGGTGACTATATGTGTTCTTTTGGTTACCTGGAGGGTGTAGCAGTCGAGGTTGAGGGGCACCAGTTGTCGGCCAGGTTGTATACACTGTAGCTTTGCGACTTTGACGTCATCCTGGGCATGGACTGGTTGGATGCTCACTCAGCCGTTGTGGATTGCCAGCGAAAGACCGTTCGGTTTAGGATACCTGGAGAGCCCGTCCTCTGCTTCCGAGGTATCCGGTCTACCCGTCGGCCATTTATTTCCTTGTGTAGAGCTCGTCGTTTGATCCGCGATGGCTGTGTGGCATACCATGCTTCGGTTTGTTCTTTGGAGCCTAGCGGATCTTCAGTTTTTGACGTGCCGGTTGTTTCTGAGTTCTCCGACATCTTCCCGGAGGATCTACTTGGTTTGCCGCCTGAGCGGGAGGTAGAGTTCTCCATCGAGCTTTTGCCCGGTACGATGCCTTTGTCCAAGGCACCATACCAGATGGCCCCGGCGGATCTGCGTGAGTTGAAGCGCCAGTTGCAAGAGCTTCTTGAGCTAGGCTTCATTCGCCCGAGTCGTTCGCCGTGGGGCGCGCCTGTTTTGTTTGTGCGGAAGAAGGATGGTAGTCTTCGTTTGTGCATCGATTATCGGCAGTTGAACCAGGTTACTGTGAAGAACAGGTACCCGTTGCCGAGGATCGATGATTTGTTTGATCAGTTGCAGTCGGCCTGAGTTTTCTCGAAGGTTGACTTGAGATCCGGTTACTATCAGATGCGGATCAGAGAGTCAGATGTTGGTTTGTCCGCTTTCCGTTCCAGGTACGGTCACTTTGAGTTCGTCGTGATGCCATTTGGGCGGACGAACGCACCCGCAGCATTCATGGATCTGATGCATAGGGTGTTCAGTGAGTACCTAGATCGCTTTGTGGTTGTTTTTGTTGATGATATCTTGGTCTACTCGGCTTCTGAGGAGGAGCACGAGGAGCATCTGAGGATTGTGCTGGAGACCCCGCGGAGTCACCGCCTTTATGCCAAGTTCGACAAGTGCGAATTTTGGCTGAGGGAGGTGCACTTTCTTGGGCACGTGATCTCGGGTTATGGTGTGGCAGTGAACCCTGCCAAGGTGGAGGCCGTGTTGTCGTGGGAGCAGCCCACATTGGTGTCAGAGGTCCGCAGTTTTCTGGGTTTGGCCAGTGACTACCGGAGGTTCATTCAGGATTTTGCCAAGATAGCAGCACCGTTGACCAGGTTGACTAGGCAGGACGTCAGGTTTGTTTGGTTTGATGACTGTGAGCAGAGCTTCCGAGAGCTGAAGACAAGGTTGACTTCGGCGCCAGTGTTAGTCTTACCGTCGGGCAGCGGTGGTTTTGTGGTCTATACCGATGCGTCGAGGTCAGGTTTGGGTGCCGTGTTGATGCAGCACGGTGGGGTTGTTGCCTATGCTTATCGACAGCTCAAGAAGCATAAGGAGAACTACCCCACCCATGACTTGGAGCTTGCAGCAGTGGTGTTCGCTCTCAAGTTGTGGAGGCACTATCTGTACGGTGAGGCTTTTCAGATCTTCACCGATCACCAGAGTTTGCAGTATATCTTCACCCAGAGGGATTTGAACTTGAGGCAGCTTCGTTGGATGGAGTATTTGAAGGACTACGACCTAACCCTCTCCTATCATCCAGGAAGGGCTAACGTCGTAGCCGATGCTTTGAGCAGACGCGTGCGCTTGAGTTCGCTCATGGTCAGAGAGTGGAGGTTGTTCGAGGAGCTGTCCCATGGAGTGTTCGTTCCGTTGAGGACCAGAGACCGTGCAGTGGCGAGCAGTTTGTCAGTCAGACCGTCGGTGTTCAGGCAGGTGTTGTAGGCCCAACAGGCAGACCCTCAGTTGGCAGACGTTTTGCAAATGGCAGATGTGGAGCTCGTCGAGGACAGCGAGGTCAGGTTCAGAGGCCGCTTGTACGTTCCGGAGGAGGCGCGTCAGGCAGTTTTGTCAGAGGCTCACAGATCGAGATATGCTGTTCATCCTGGCTCCACCAAGATGTACCATTGCTTGAGGAGGTTCTTCTGGTGGTCAGGGATGAAAAGGGGCGTGGCAGAGTTTGTTGCTCAGTGCCTTACCTGTCAACAGGTAAAGGCCGAGCATCAGCGTCCTGGTGGTGAGCTGCAGCCGTTGCCCATTCCCGAGTGGAAGTGGGATGACATCACCATGGACTTTGTGGTTGGGTTGCCCCGCACCCCGCAGAGGCACGATGGTATTTGGGTGATTGTTGATCGTCTGACCAAGGCAGCGCACTTTCTTTTGATCAGGATGTCGTGGTCAGTGGACAGGTTAGCCAGGCTGTACGTGGACAAAGTTGTTTCATTGCACGGGATCCCAGTTTCAGTCGTCTCCGAAAGAGATCCGAGATTCACGTCAGGGTTTTGGCGCAGTCTTCAGAGAGCACTGGGTACAGAGTTGAGGTTTAGCATAGCGTACCATCCGCAGACATACGGTCAGTCAGAGCAGACCATTCAGACACTGGAGGACATGATGAGAGCGTGCTGTTTAGACTGGAGCGGCACTTGGGAGTCGCACCTTCCGATGGTAGAGTTCGCGTATAACAACAGTTATCACTCGAGCATCGGAATGGCACCATACGAGGCTTTGTACGGTCGCCCGTGCAAGACACCACTTCACTGGTTCGAGGTTGGTGAGAGGCAGCTTTTGGGGCCGGAGTTAGTGCAATAGTGTGCAGACACGGTCAGTCTGGTCAGGCAGAGGCTTCAGACGGCACAGAGCAGACATAAGAGTTATGCAGACATACGCAGAAGACCGTTACAGTTCATTGTTGGTGACCTTGTTTTCTTGCGGGTCTCGCCGACCAAGGGTGTCATAAGGTTTGGCAGAAAGGGAAAGCTCAGTCCAAGGTACGTCGGACCTTTCCCTATCACCGAGAGGGTCGGCGAGGTGGCTTACAGGTTGAGTCTTCCGACAGAGCTAGCAGGTGTGCACAGTGTGTTTCACGTTTCACAGCTCAGGAGGTACCTCGCAGATCCTTCGCACGTGTTGGACTACTCGCAGCTAAAGGTAGCGCCAGACTTGTCAGTGCCAGAGTACCCGGTCAGTGTTGTCGACCGCAGAGTTCAGAAATTGCGTAGGAAGCAGATTCCGTTGGTGAAGGTCGTTTAGCAGAACCGTGTCGGTGGCGAGGCCACCTGGGAGGAGATGCGGGAGCAGTTTCCCTATTTGTTTGATTGATTGGTATGCTACTTCTCCTCGTACTGCTTTCCGGGTTGAGACCGAGTTGTTTTTATTTCGGGGACGAAATGTCTTAAGGAAGATGGGATGTAAGACCTGGGCCCCTTGGGCCCTTGGCTCCGTCCTCAAGGTCGCGACAGGCACCCTGGCCGCGACATGGTCGCACCAGAGCGGCCTGCCGCGACAGTATTGGCGGTTCGTGTCGCGGCGGGGGTGAGCGTCGCGTCCTTGTCGCGTCACCCCTGGCTGTCGTGATTGTGTTCTGACATGGCTTGACCACTGTCTTGTCTGTCAGAACGGTCGTGTCGGGTGGCAGGGTCGTCGGCGTTGACGCGACCTGCCAGGCCGTCGCGACTGCTTTTTCGGTCTTCGAGGTTTGACTGTGCTTTTACTGTAGCGCCTTAGCGGGCGGCCGCGACATGGTCGCGGCGATTGTGGGCGTCGCGACAGTGCCAGTGTCGCGCCGGGCCGCTATGTCATGTTCTGGGGGCCATCGGTTCAAAACCGAAGGTGCGCCCCATTTCCCTCTCTCGCCCTTTTCACTCTTTCTCCCCTCTCTCGAGTTCCCTCTCGTTTCTCGGCGTTCCCTTTCGCTCGTGGTGCTCGTGCTGAGGCGTGGACGTGCCGTTCGTGTAGGGCGTGTGCTCGGGTTGTCCGGTGCGAGGAGGAGGAGAAGTTCTTTCCTACGAGAAGGCCATAACGGGTTCATTCTTTGTGTGGAGGTAGAGACTCTTGATCCTCTCGCCCTGAGCATGATCCCTTCCCCCTCTTGACCGTGGTTTCCTTGTGGTTTGGGGCTTGGGAGTGTGAGAACTCCATGCTCGAGTTGAGTGAGGTTTCCTTCGAGCGTAGATCCATGCTTTGAGGGATCATGGGTGGTTTGGTGGATTTATAGCTTTGTTACATGTTGTGTATGATCCCCTTCCCCCTTGTGAATGTGTTTTGTGTTTTGGGGAGGGTTCCTGGAGAGTCCGCTCCGGAACCCTGCTCGGCTGGTGACGCGGTCGCTTCGGAGGCTGCGATCATGTCGTGGCGGTGCGCCCGACCGCGACATGGTCGCGACGCTCCTGTGCGTCGCGTCCTGGTCGCGACCTGCTAAGGCGTCGCAACGTGGTCGCGACGGTCCGCTGCGTCGCGACACCGACTGAGAGACAGGTTTGGCCTTTTTCCGTTTCCGCTCTACTTTTACTGTTCCCGTGGCACTTGTGCTAGTTTCCCTAGTGTGGTCTACTCTAGTCTTTCGCCCAGTGCTCGGCACTCGAGGGCTTGTTCCGTGTGAGAGGTTGTTACCGTTACCTGGGACCCCCGTCCTCGGGAGCCTGTTGAGGGAGTACTTCGGGCTACGAGTGTGCTCGAGTTGGCAGCCACCAGGCGGACTCCGGAGCTTAGGGGAAAATGGTGGTTAAGACAGTGGCGTGTGAGTCACTTGCAGAGCTCTTGTGGGTGGTCTGGGATGCCGAGGATAGTTAGGAGTTCTACCCGGCGCAGGCCAGCCAGTCCTTCTTCTCACTGCCTCGCTCTTTGCGGCCTCGGAACCGCTTAGAGAGGCCAGGCGTGGGACCGTAGTCCGGCCAGACTACGGGGGTTACTGTTGTGTTAATTGTGTCCAACCTCGCTCTGACGAGACGTGAGGGTCAGGACCCGGGTCGAGGATAAGACGTCGGTGGACGCACCTGGCCGTGACTAGTGGTAGTGCTTCCGTAGCTAGTGTTCTTTGTCTAGGCGGAGTTCCCTCCGTCTGTGTTTGCTAGCCGTGTGGTGGTCACGACGAGTAGTCGTACGGAGTTTCCGACCGCGTGTACTTTCCGTACCGTGCTAGTTGTAGTTTCGCTTCCGCACTTCCGTTTGTAGGTAGAAGATATAAACTGCTATATTTCATTTGATATATATTTCTCCTGCCTGGTTAGAGCCAGTAGGTGATTGGTAGTCCCTACTGAGCTTCTGTTGTGTAGCTCATCCCTCCTTTTCCCAGGTGAGACTTCTCAGCAGCGGCAGGGCGCACGCCGGGCGGAGGAGACGGGGCGGTAGTCGGAGTCCCCGTAGCTAGCAGTGGTTCCCCTTTCTTCAGTGTACGTCACCCTCGGGGTATGCCTCTAAGGGACTTGTTCTTCCCCTGCCTTTTACTTGTACTAGCGTGCGTGCGTTGGGACTGTACTTAGAGCGGTACACAGCGGTCTCGCTCTCTTTTTTGTTTCCGCCTGTACGCTTCTAGTTTAGCGGTTGACATTTACTTCCGTTACATATCCTGTTAGACGTTGTTTATAGCCCTTCCGGGTCCCCGGATCCGTGGGCGGCGACTGCGAAAATCGGGTCCTCGGCGTGGGCCGAGGGTCGGGTTCTCGGGTCGTTACAGTTGGTATCAGAGCGAGAGTCTGATAGGACTTGTAGTGGATTTGAACTGCAACAGGAAGTCCCAACGGTAGTACAAGTACACTGCTAGCTGCCCAAGTGGTATTGTTAACCCTTGTTGGTTGTGTGTCGTATAGGACATGGCTTCGCGTAGGCGCAGTCAGGCTAGGCAGTTGATTGAGCAGCAGGATGAGTCTGAGATGCCCGCGCAGGGGCAGGTCCAGGAGGAGGTCTCGGCAGATGAGTCAGTGGCATAGCCTTAGGGTGCAGCGGCAGGTGGGCAGCAGTAGCAGGAGTACCAGCCTCAGCCGCAGCAGTACGCAGACTGGTTCCCCCTAGCAGAGCAGTTCTTTAGGAACTTGTACCGAGGAGCGTACCAGCCCGGGCAGGAAGCAGCAGGTGTTCAGCTTCCGGTACCTCCTCCAGCGGTACCGGAGCAGCAGCAGGTAGAGCCAGAGGTGGAGTAGCCAGAGCGTCAGCAGCGGTCGGGCACTGGGAGTACCCGGGCCGGGCGGTGGAGGACGGCGGTTACGGAGGACAGAACCGCTCTCCTTGAGAGGTTCCTGTGCCTTCGGCCACTGATGTTCCACGGTGAGTATGATCCAGACAAGGCGGAGAGTTGGACCCATGAGTTGGAGCGCATCTTTGAGACGATGGAGTGCGTTGAGGAGGACTAGGTTCGACTGGCAGTGTACCAGCTCAAGGGAGCAGCCCATGAGTGGTGGAGAGTTCAGAGGCAGACTCACTTCCAGGGGCAGAGGTTGGATCACATCACTTGGCAGCGATTTTCGGAGGTCTTCCACGGCGAGTACTTCCCCGACTACGCTCGACGTGAGTGACGGGACCAGTTCCACGCGTTGGTTCAGGACGACCTCACAGTTTCACAGTACCACCAGTGGATTGTCTGGTTGTTGAGGCATGTGCCTCATGTCGTAGGCAGCGATCAGGCGTGTGCAGAGAGGTTCATAGCAGGACTGAGACCAGACCTGAGGTGGGGTGTGACGGCACACATGTGTACCACCTTGGGAGAGGCCGTGGCGAAGGCCACCGCCTTGGACAGAGAGACCTGGCAGCCGCAGCAGCAGTAGCAGGGAGGAGCCTCTTCCAGGTCCTCGCCTTACCAGCGTCCCGTGGGTAGCCGCGGTAGTGCGACTTCCTCTTCCTCCGGCTCGGGCAGTTCCGACGGCGCCGGGATTCGCTCGCAGTTTAGGAAGTTGTCTACTCGCGGGGGCGGTCGGAGCCGGCAACAGAAGTGCCAGTCCAGGTTTGCAGAGCAGTCAGTTGTCCAGGGAGCTGAGCAGGGCGGTCAGGAGCCAGTTTGCTACACTTGTGGCTTACCGGGCCACTTCAGGAGGGATTGCCCCATGGGTCAAGCCCCGCAGTAGCAGCAGCAGCCAGTTCAGTACGCTCAGCAGCCGCCTCAGTACCAGTACCCTCCTCAGCAGCAGGCACCGTGTCAGAAGCAGCGAGGGCAGTACCAGCAGCAAGCTTAGCAGTTTCCGCAGCCACAATAGTACCAACCGTACCAGCAGCAGCCAGTGCAGTACCCCCAGCAGCCGCCGCAGCAGCAGCAACCCCAACAGGCGCCGCAGCTTGGGCGTGGTCGCGTGATGGCGCTCACCTGGGAGCAGGCAGAGGCGTCAAACCTTGTTATAGGTACTCTACCTATCCTTGGCAGAGCCGCTCGTGTTTTGGTCGACCCCGATGCTTCTTTGTGTTTTGCTTCCGAGGAATTCTATGAGTCTCTTGCTTGTCACGCTCCCGAGAGGCAGTGTGACGTGATGGTCAATCTCCCGTCTGGTGACTATATGTGTTCTTTTGGTTACCTGGAGGGTGTAGCAGTCGAGGTTGAGGGGCACCAGTTGTCGGCCAGGTTGTATACACTGTAGCTTTGCGACTTTGACGTCATCCTGGGCATGGACTGGTTGGAGGCTCACTCAGCCGTTGTTGATTGCCAGCGGAAGACCGTTCGGTTTAGGATACCTGGAGAGCCCGTCCTCTGCTTCCGAGGTATCCGGTCTACCCGTCGGCCATTTATTTCCTTGTGTAGAGCTTGCCGTTTGATCCGCGATGGCTGTGTGGCGTACCTTGCTTCGGTTTGTTCTTTGGAGCCTAGCGGATCTTTAGTTTTTGACGTGCCGGTTGTTTCTGAGTTCTCCGACGTCTTCCCGGAGGATCTACCTGGTTTGCCGCCTGAGCGGGAGGTAGAGTTCTCCATCGAGCTTTTGCCCGGTACGAGGCCTTTGTCCAAGGCACCCTACCGGATGGCCCCGGCGGAGCTGCGTGAGTTGAAGCGCCATTTGCAAGAGCTTCTTGATCTGGGCTTCATTCGCCCGAGTCGTTCACCGTGGGGCGCGCCTATTTTGTTTGTGCGGAAGAAGGATGGTAGTCTTCATTTGTGCATCGATTATCGGCAGTTGAACTAGGTTACTGTGAAGAACAGGTACCCGTTGCCGAGGATCGATGATTTGTTTGATCAGTTGCAGTCGGCCCGAGTTTTCTCGAAGATTGACTTGAGATCCGGTTACTATCAGATGCGGATCAGAGAGTCAGATGTTGGTTTGTCGGCTTTCCGTTCCAGGTACGGTCACTTTGAGTTCGTCGTGATGCCATTTGGGCTGACGAACGCACCCGCATCATTCATGGATCTGATGCATAGGGTGTTCAGTGAGTACCTAGATCGCTTTGTGGTTGTTTTTGTTGATGATATCTTGGTCTACTCGGCTTCTGAGGAGGAGCACGAGGAGCATCTGAGGATCGTGCTGGAGACCCTGTGGAGTCACCGCCTTTATGCCAAGTTTGACAAGTGCGAATTTTGGCTGAGGGAGGTGCACTTTCTTGGGCACGTGATCTCGGGTTCTGGTGTGGCAGTGAACCCTGCCAAGGTGGAGGCCGTGTTGTCGTGGGAGCAGCCCACATCGGTGTCAGAGGTCCGCAGTTTTCTGGGTTTGGCCAGTTACTACCGGAGGTTCATTCAGGATTTTGCCAAGATAGCAGCGCCGTTGACCAGTTTGACTAGGCAGGACGTCAGGTTTGTTTGGTCTGATGACTGTGAGCAGAGCTTCCGAGAGCTGAAGACAAGGTTGACTTCAGCGCCAGTGTTAGTCTTTCCGTCGGGCAGCGGTGGTTTTGTGGTCTATACCGATGCGTCGAGGTCAGGTTTGGGTGCCGTGTTGATGCAGCACGGTGGGGTTGTTGCCTATGCTTCTCGACAGCTCAAGAAGCATGAGGAGAACTACCCCACCCACGACTTGGAGCTTGCAGCAGTGGTGTTCGCTCTCAAGTTGTGGAGGCACTACCTGTATGGCAAGGCTTTTCAGATCTTCACCGATCACCAGAGTTTGCAGTATATCTTCACCCAGAGGGATTTGAACTTAAGGCAGTGCCGTTGGATGGAGTATTTGAAGGACTACGACCTAACCCTCTCCTATCATCCAGGAAGGGCTAACGTCGTAGCCGATGCTTTGAGCAGACGCGTGCGCTTGAGTTCGCTCATGGTCAGAGAGTGGAGGTTGTTCGAGGAGCTGTCCCAGGGAGTGTTCGTTCCGTCGCGGACCAGAGACCGTGCAGTGGCGAGCAGTTTGTTAGTCAGGCCGTCGGTGTTCAGGCAGGTGTTGTAGGCCCAGCAGGCAGACCCTCAGTTGGCAGAGGTTTTGCAGATGCCAGATGTGGAGCTCGTTGAGGACAGCGAGGTCAGGTTCAGAGGCCGCTTGTACGTTCCGGAGGAGGTGCGTCAAGCAGTTTTGTCAGAGGCTCACAGATCGAGATATGCTGTTCATCTTGGCTCCACCAAGATGTACCATTGCTTGAGGAGGTTCTTCTGGTGGCCAGGGATGAATAGGGGCATGGCAGAGTTTGTTGCTCGGTGCCTTACCTGTCAACAGGTAAAGACCGAGCATCAGCGTCCTGGTGGTGAGCTGCAGCCGTTGCCCATTCCCGAGTGGAAGTGGGACGACATCACCATAGACTTTGTGGTTGGGTTGCCCTGCACCCCGCAGAGGCACGATGGTATTTGGGTGATTGTTGATCATCTGACCAAGGCAGCACACTTTCTTCCGATCAGGATGTCGTGGTCAGTGGACAGGTTAGCTAGGCTGTACGTGGACAGAGTTGTTTCGTTGCACGAGATCCCAGTTTCAGTCGTCTCCGACAGAGATCCGAGATTCACGTCAGGGTTTTGGCACAGTCTTCAGAGAGCACTGGGTACAGAGTTGAGGTTCCGCATAGCGTACCATCCGCAGACAGACGGTCAGTCAGAGCGGACCATTCAGACACTGGAGGACATGCTGAGAGCGTGCTGTTTAGACTGGAGTGGCACTTGGGTGTCGCACCTTCTGATGGTAGAGTTTGCGTATAACAACAGTTATCACTCGAGCATCGGAATGGCACCATACGAGGCTTTGTATGGTCGCCCGTGCAGGACACCACTTCATTGGTTTGAGGTTGGTGAGAGGCAGCTTTTGGGGCCGGAGTTATTGCAACTGTGTGCAGACACGGTCAGTCTGGTCAGGCAGAGGCTTCAGACAGCACAAAACAGACAGAAGAGTTATGCAGACATACGCAGGAGACCGTTACAGTTCAGTGTTGGTGACCTTGTTTTCTTGCGGGTCTCACCGACCAAGGGCGTCATGAGGTTTGGCAGAAAGGGAAAGCTCAGTCCGAGGTACGTCGGGCCTTTCCCTATCACTGAGAGGGTCGGCGAGGTGGCTTACGGGTTGAGTCTTCCGACAGAGCTAGCAGGTGTGCACAGTGTGTTTCACGTTTCACAGCTCAGGAGGTACGTCGCAGATCCTTCGCACGTATTGGACTACTCGCAGTTGGAGGTAGCGCCAGACTTGTCAGTGCCAGAGTACCCGGTCAGTGTTGTCGACCGCAGAGTTCAGAAATTGCGCAGGAAGTAGATTCCGTTGGTGAAGGTTGTTTGGAAGAACCGCGTCGGTTACTGTTGTGTTACTTGTGTCCTACCTCGCTCTGACGAGATGTGAGGGTTAGGACCCGGGTCGAGGATAAGACGCCGGTGGACTCACCTGACCGTGACTAGTGGTAGTGCTTCCATAGCTAGTGTTCTTTGTCCAGGCGGAGTTCCCTCTGTCTGTGTTTGCTAGCCGTGTTCTGGTTACGACGAGCAGTCGTACGGAGTTTCCGACCGCGTGTACTTTCCGTACCGTGCTAGTTGTAGTTTCGCTTCCGCACTTCCGTTTGTAGGTAGAAGATATAAACTGCTGTCTTTCATTTGATATATATTTCTCCTGCCTGTTTAGAGCCAGTAGGTGATTGGTAGTCCCTACTAAGCTTATGTTGTGAAGCTCATCCCTCCTTTTCCCAGGTGAGACTTCTCAGCAGCGGCAGGGCGCGCGCCGGGCGGAGGAGACGGGGCGGTAGTCGGAGTCCCCGTAGCTAGCAGTGGTTCCCCTTTCTTCAGTGTACGTCACCCTCGGGGTATGCCCCTAAGGGACTTGTTCTTCCCCTGCCTTTTACTTGTACTAGCATGCGTGCGTTGGGACTGTACTTAGAGCGGTACACAGCGGTCTCGCTCTCTTTTCTGTTTCCGCCTGTACGCTTCTAGTTTAGCGGTTGACGTTTACTTCCTTTACATATCCTGTTAGACGTTGTTTATAGCCCTTCCGGGTCCTCGGATCCATGGGCGGCGACCGCAAAAATCGGGTCCTAGACGTGGGCCGAGGGTCGGGTTCTCGGGTCGTTACATGCTCACACATACAATCACATCCTGCAAAAAATATGAGCCACCACCCAGGCTCACTGGATTAGTTTAAACATGAGCCACCACCCAGGCTCGCTAGATTAAATAAACATGCCACCACCCAGGCTCGCTGGATTAAATATATATAGAGGGAATGGAAGGATTACCTGAGCAGACAAGAGGTCAAAACCTAAACAAGTTGTACCAATGGATACCTGCATTGAACAAGAAAAGTAATCTGAGTGCATATGCAAGTTTAAAAAAATCATGGTTCAACATAAAATGTCATGATCTAGTAATAAAGATCCAGAAAGATGGTAGGGATTAGCAAAGCAACTGAATATCAAAGTAATATGAGTGCATATGCAAGTTTAAAAAAATCATGGGTTGTACATGCATGTTAGCTACCCAAACATTCAAGACTTTTAAATATCAAAGCAACTGAATAGTCTATAAAACAGATAGACAAAAATTAACAGAGTTAGACAGAAACAATTAATTGCCCCTTTTTAAAAATCCTCAAACAATTCAATAATTCTAACAAATTAAAAGCCTCAAGCAATCAAGTATTCTAAACAAAATGAAAGTAATAAAGCAATTGTATATACTCCATAACAGATCCTTAAAAGCAATAGGTACCAATACAAAAAGGTACTAATAGACATGGTACCACTGAAGGAAAAACAATTGTATCTCCCTTTCCATGTGGACTGATGTATGAATTTCCCCTTTATTTAGGGACTGATTCACAAAAACCCCTTATTTAAGGACTTATTTACAAAATTTCCCTCAAAATGAGGACTGGTTTGTCAAATCTCCCTGATAATGGGGACTGATATATGAGTTTCCCCTCTATTTAGGGACTGATTCACAAAAAGACCCCTTATTTAAGGACTGATTTATAATTTTTTTTGGTCATGTAGATTGAAGAACCCTTCACTTTAAGCTCATGGCATATAGTCCAAAGTACATACTCCAAAACTGTAGTAATTAAAAACTTTTACAATTAGGCTTATTTTGTCATCTATTACATGTATATATATGCACCTGCAATTTATCATATTTGTGACATGTATATACTTCATTAATTTCTATCTACTCAACTAGAAGCAGATTACACACTCTGTAAATGTTAATAACATGGAAGAAGGTAGTAGGACCAAACTTGCTCCTATAATTCTAAACTTCAGAATTCTTCTGTTCAGAAATTCTAAACTCTGCTCAGAGTTCAGAAATGAAAAAAGACTCGAGAAATCAGTGTCAATGGTTGATTTCCTCCTGCAATTAACCTCTCTGGTGGTTACTTCACTGGGATATGCATTGCCAGTTTATTCGGACTTGCATTTTGCCCTAGGATGATAAATGGTTTTTTGGTTGAGAAATTAGGCCACATTGTGTAATGTCGACCTGTATCCCTCTGGGGTCGGCTGGGTTTTGTCATCTTCTTCTTCTGGTTTGTCGTTTTGGCAACTTTGCAGAAAGAAGCTGCAGAACATGCATGACTTTTCATATGGGCTTACTTCCCACACTTCTCTTATATTGTGACAAAGTATTGATGTTGAAAGTTCAGGTGTAACAAAATATGCACTTATTAAGTCATATTTGCATAGCATAGAATGCCTCATAAACACTCGGTATGCAAATAACTCCGCTATCCACATGCACTAAGGGTCTGTTTGTTTGTGGGTAAAACTCTGTTGGGAAACGATTTTCCAGGGAAAACAATTTTTTAAGACCATTTGGTATCTCTGAAAACCAGATTTTGGAAAACTTTATGCAGAAAACTTCGGATTTTGACATTCCCGCGGATGACGCGGAAGCCGTTTTCCTCCTCCACGAAAGTGCCTGCTACCTCCTCCACGCATGTGCAGACCATTTATTTTGATACTATTCATGTGAGTTGTTTTTTTATTTTTTCCCCTTCATTTAAGTCATATTTGTCTAATCTAATAAATTATCATTTATTATTTTAATTTTTAATTGTTTATTAAAATATTTGGAGAACACTATTCATTCAAGTTATGTTTTTATTTTAATTCTCTTAATTTAAATTATCTTTGCCAAAAGTATTCATTTTTCACTTATTATTTATTTATTTTTTAAAAATATCAAAAATAAAATAAAAATAAAATAAAAAATTTGATGAATAGTGTTAGTACACAAGGAGTATATGACTCCTCACATTTGAGTGGATCATAAAATTTCATATATTTTATACAACTTTATATTTTCCTAACAACCAAATAGACAATTACGTTTCCGTTTTCACGTAAAAGTTTTTCCGCGGAAAATTATTTCCCTCTAAAACTGTTTTACATGCAACCAAACGGACCCTAAATTGGCTCTTCTCCATGCTGCTAAATTGAACTGAATCAGTGGCCCAAAACACAAGTTAGTGGAGGAAGTCTGTTTCAAAAATTGGGTTATAAGACGGGAGAAAAACTGAATTAAAGAAATGGAAAAGTAAAAAACTGAAATAACATAGCCAAGACATTGTTTACATATCCAGAAAGGGACGGAAGTACAAAACTCAACTAAACACAGTTTGGAGGAAAAGATAAAGGAAAATGACTTGTTGAATAGCTTATCATCATTGATGTTCTTGACTTTCTTCCTTGGCTTATTGTCAATTATGAGGTATTGAATGTATTATTTGGTGATCGCCCGCAGAAACCTGAAATGGTTCCATGGTTTAGAATAATTGAAATTTCAGAACTCTAAACTCCGTTCAGAATTTCTGAACTTGTTCAAAATTTTGTGTTCAAAATTCTGAATAGATTTAGAATTCGGAACAGAGTTCAGAATTTCTGAACTTGCTCAAAATTCTGTGTTTAGAATTCTGAACAGATTTTCAATTCTGAACTCTGTTCAAAATTTTGAACTTCAGAAATTCTGAAATCTGCTCAGAATTCAATAAACAAGTGCACTAAGTCTTTCTCTATACACAATCTTTTCTTAAGAAAGGCCAACTTCACTACCCCATGCTGAAGATAGGAATACTATTCTTGATAGATAAAAATTATTGCTCCAACTTCACTACCCCATGCTGCCCTTGGCCCAAGGTCAGAGCTTTAATTAAGACCAGCCATTCACGTGAAGACTCTAATGCTATCTCCTCTCCTACCATAATATAAAATAAAATTTTGTGAGGTCTGAGGTTTAAATCCCATAGGAAGCTGGATTATAAAGGATCTGTGAAGGATAATGTACATAAGCCAATTTGCAACCCAAAAAATACAAAAAACACACATAGGCTGAACACCTTCCAGCAGACCATCAACATGGACAACATCCAGCTACGCGATGCTCATGGGTTCTCAAATCTAGCATTCATAAACACTGTCCCGCTCCAATACCAGTCACGCAAAACCAATCTTTACAAAGAGGAACAAGCTTTAGCAGAACTGAAAAAATATAGCTCCCCAAGCTCCTCGGAGCATGTAGCCTCTCTCACTCTCTTCGGGGCCCTCTTATCTATCTACCAACATCTCAATCCTCGGTGCCAGCGTGTATTCACCAGCCAGACCACACACCCAAAAGCTAAAAAAATTTAAATCATCTAACAATATACTCCTTCCAGCACCCTCCCCCCACCCCACGCTAGTCCCCTGTCAAGTCTATATATCGTAGTTTAAATTGTTCGTGGCCATGTTCGATCGATTAGGACAAAACCATGCAAATTAACGTACAAATCAACTGGGAGCTGATATAGGATGAGAAAAAAATTTAAGAGTTCGCAAGAAAAAAAATAGATAATAGCCAACCTCATGCAGTGGTAGCAAATAGAATTCAAATGAAGAAGTGTGGGAGGAGAAAGTATATGGGAACCGGACTATCTTAGAGTCTGCCAATTTTTTTTTCAAAATAAACATTAGAAATCGGGGGAATTACAGAGGGGACCATGAACAGATGTTAAAAAAAAAATACAGAACAAAAATGGCCCAAAATGCTCAACTAAAAGAGAGGGCTGGCGCAGGCGTTTGAGGGGGGAGTGCGGTGAGGTGGGGGTGCTGGCGCAGGGGTTTGAGGGGGCTGTGCACAATGGGGTGGGGGCGAGGGGGAGAGGGGGCACTGCACGGTGGGCGAGGGGGGCACTGGCACTGGGGCAGGGCCGAGGGGGCGCAGTGGGGGTGAGGGGGCGCCGTGGGGGCACTGCACGGTGGGCGAGGGGGCCACTGGCACTGGGGCAGGGGCGAGGGGGCGCCGTGGGGGCGAGGGGCCGCCGGAGGGGAGGGGGCCGCCGGAGGGAAGGGGGCCGGGGAGGGAGGGGTGGGGGCCGCCGGAGGGACTCACCGTGGGGGGTGGGGGAAGCCGCCGGAGAGGAGGGCGTCGCCGGAGCCCTCGCCTACCGTCCGTCGTCGGTGCGTCGCCGGAGGGAGAGGAAGGCGTTGATGCGTCGCCGGCCTTCGGGAAGAGAGAGAGAGAGAGAGAGCGAGCGAGAGAGTGATGGGCGCGCAGTGGGCTTTTTTGTTGGCGGGATGGGCGAAAATATGGCAGCGGCTATATAGCTGCTGCCATATTAGTATTTAGCAGCGGCTAATAGAAGCCGCTACCATATAATTTTATGGCGGCGGCTAACAGCCGCTGCCATATGTATTAATTTTAACAAATTAAACTTTTAAAAAATATATGTTTACTATAGACATTAATATATTTAAATTTTTATAATTATAAATATGATAAATTAATGAGGAATCCTTATCAGATATTTTACTTATAGGTTTCAGGAGGAGGTACCTGAAAACTGAGATGGAGGGAACTTTCTGTGATATAGTGGAAGAAACATTGCAAAATGATTATCATTAATCTAGAAGGCGAGCCTCGGTGATTTCTTGCATTACTACAAAGGTGATTTCTTGGACGAGTTATCAGGTTATATTGATTTCACTGTGCTACTGAACCTTAGCTCCAAACAGTTGGCAGTGTAGTGTACTTGCATCCCTACTTGAAGGACTGCGTTGATTATGCTCCTGGAGACAGGAGTGCCAGCATGAAAGATCAAGAAATTGACGATCTTTTGGAATCCATAGACTTGCAAGATGGAGTAAAGACAAAATTCGTTCTGAACATTTTGTCAATGGAAGACACTGCCGGAGAGAAAGTGCTTGTGTTCACCCAGTACATTCTTCCACTCAGATTCTTGAAGAGGCTAATTCTCAAGATTAAGGGCTGGCGGTCAGGAAAGGAAACTTTTATGATTTCTGGTGATACTAGTACTGAACACAGTGAAAAAGCGATGGACAATTCAACCAGCCATCTAATGCTAAGGTCCTCTTTGGTTCAATCAAGGCATGTGGAGAGGGCATCTCACTTGTAGGAGCATCAAGAGTCATTAACTTAGATGTTCATCTGAATCCTTGTGTATCTCGCCAAGCCATTGGGCGAGCATTTAGACCAGGGCAGACCAAGAAAGTTTACACCTATAGGTTGATTGCTGCTGATTCTCCTGAAGAGAGAGATCACCATACCTGCTTCAAAAAAGAGCTCATTTAAAAAATATGGGTTGAATGAAGTGAGCATTCTGGGTGCAGAGATTTTGAGCTTGAGAGTGTTGACATTCAGGACAACCAGGATATTTTCTTGGACCATTTACTTCCAGTTGAAGATATCAAATCTCTATATAAGAGGTAGCAACAGTATCAATCTTGTTCATCCATAATCTTCTCAGGTTCTACATATATACATATATATTTCAAATATAAATAACATATATATTAATTTCAATTATAAATAACATATGTATATATCAATCACTAAACTAAAATAACTTATTATTAAAAAATATATATGTTCTAGATATGTCTGATTAGAAGTTTTTTTATTTAAAAATGAATAAAATAAAATTTTTATATTTGTCAGCGGCTAGTTGCTGCTGACTAATATATATATGTCAACGTTTTGTAGAATCGCAGACATAACATATATATATCAGCGGCTTCCATAGCCGCGGAAGGGTATATGTCTGCGGTTGAACAAATCTGCGGCCTTAACTCAACATTTGTCCACGGGCAAACCTTAGCCGCTGACGTATGCTGCACTTTTATCAGCGCGTACAGCTAACTGCGGACAAAACACCTTTATGGCAGCGCTCTGAAAAAGCCGTTGCCTTATACCTCTTTTGTCCTTGAATTGTCAGCCGCGGACATATATTCGCTGATAAATGTTGGTCCTCCTGTAGTGATTATTGTCTTTGCTTATGACAAAATCTTTAATTATCTCCTAAAATAAATATATTTAATTATATCACACTTTATTTTGTATGAAAATTCTGTGTTAAAGTAAAGGCATACATGTACTATACTATATAATCTTTTTAGTGTCGACACATTGTCAACTTACATTAAGAAAAATTTTCTAAGTACACAAGGTATACATACATATATATCATACTGTCTCTGACTCCCAAGAAGTCGAAGTATACCACTATGACTCTTGAGAAATCTAAGTGGGCTATCGATTGTTGAACAACTGGCATTACTCCGACTCTTAAAAAGTCAAAGTCAACTGGCCCTACTCCGGCTCTCAAACAGTCGAAGTTAGATACCGATTGTTGAACAAATTGAAGACTCACTCCGACTCTTGATAAGTCGAAGTCTATTATCGATTGTCTCTATCGACTGCTGATATACATATATCGATTGATGTTGATTCCACTTCGACTTTTCTACAGTTGAAGTCTATAGTCAAAGCTAAACATCGATTGTCTTAAACATCAACTACTCCAGTTTCATATCGATTGTCTGCATCGATTGTTTCTTTCATATCGATTGTTTCATATCGATTGTTTGTATTGATTATTTCTTTCATATCGATTGTTCATATAGATTGTTTGTATCAATTATTTCTTTCATATCATCGATTGTCTCTCACTCTGACTTCTCTACAGTTGAAGTCCATCCATAGTCGAACCATGATACCTACTCCGACTTTGATACTGTAAGACCCTCAATTTCTGTGCATTTTATAACTATTTTAATGCTTTGTTGTTTTGCCCGAAATTTCTTCTTAACATCAACATTCATTGAGATTAAGGGCTAGTTGACGGCAACACGTGTCGTTTACCTTGTGGCAGAAGAAATAGACGTCAACATCGATTGACGCCTATCTCTAGTTGACGGCAGCTATGTGGCCGTTTTCTCAGACTGTGTTTGGGATTCCAGATCTAAAACTGTCTCGTTTTCTCCGGAGTTTGATTAGGAAACCTCTCCCCAATGGTCAGGACTCTTATGACCTAGGATTCCCAGGACTCTATTGCCTATTTAACCAAGACATCTCGGCTAGGAGAGGAATTTGGTACAGAAGAGAGGTTTTCTATGTTTCGGGAGAGAAAGAGAGAACTTGTGAGGGTTGATCCGATGATTTGAAGGCTTCACTGACGATCTTCTGCGAAAGGGGAGACTCTACTGGGGTGGAGGAGCTCTCCTAACGTTGGGGGATCAACTGTGCAAGGGTGGGAGTCGAATCAAGGCGGGGAGCATCACCTCTTTGGCTTGGCAGTGTTGCCTAGATAGCAAGCCTAGAGGGGGGGGGGGTGAATGGATTGCTTAAAAAATATTTTAGTAGAAATTCTTGTAAATAAAATAGACTAGATAGAAAACACTATGTTCGATAGTTAGAGTTAGTGATAATGAATACACAAAAGCAATCACATAAACAACATGAAATTTTTATCCTGGTTTGGGCCTCCTATCCCAAGGAGTCCTACATCTAATCCCCAAGTAACAACTTGGGTTTCCACTAAATAAGGGTACAATCCCCCTTATGGACACTTACACATCCAGCAACCACTGGCCTTCTCTTCTCTATCAGAAGAGGAATTACACCACCTGATTCAACAGGTCTTCTCTTCACACCCGAAGAGAAATGCCCATAAAGATTTTGTTGAAAGAGGAGGGCCCCAAGACCAAGCTTATAGACAATGCTTGATCTGAGGCGAAGTCTGAGAGACACCAGATAAACTTGAATGAACTCTATCTCTCAGACCTACGCTAGCTCTCAAAAGGAATGGAGTGAGATCTCTTAGAGCTAAGAGCTTTGGAAGGTTGGAATGGACGAGCTGGCTCTTGCTGTTTTTCAGGTGACTGGAGCTTCAAGCTTTTCGAAGATTCAAGAGTTCAAATCATCTAACTATCTTGCATGGAGTCACCAGTCTTCTATTTATCTTATGTGAATTATTTTTACCGTTGTAGTAGCCGTTCAGATGTCCGTTGTCACACAGCTTCATGTGCATTAGAGAGACTGGTCCTAGGCATGGAAAGGTGAGCCTGTAGCCATAGGTACTTGGATTGATCCTTACACCTTCAGGGAAAGATTTTCTGAAACTTTTATCCTTTTGACAAGTTGACAGATCCATCTTTGACGTGCTTTACTACAAAGGCCCTGCATATAATAAATGTTGATACCTAGACAACTTCTTTTTGTCTAGATTGTCAGTCAACATTGGTAGTCGTGCAGTATAAAGGTATGCCAAATAGGAAAGGTTATTCTGACATCACACAAATCAAGACTCTATGTGACACATGAAGTAAGCAAGAATATTTTGTGTGGAAATATTATACTATCACAATAAATGATCAAGATCTTAGGATACAACATGATGTGCGGGAAGGTTTTTGAAGTCCATAGAGTCTTAAGCATATGCATATTTAAGTATTATAAGGAATGAAAATAAGAAGATAAAGTAAAACTGTACAAGAGCTATATAAAGAGCATTCTGTATAGAAATGGTATTGATATAATCATGTGAGAATGTAATCCATGTTGAAACCAAGTTGATGTGAATATAGTCCATGTATAAATATAATGAAATCGATGTTCTGTACAAAGTTATTACTTAACAGAAATCGATGAGCAGATGAAATCAATCATTAAATTGTTATTTGAACGAAATAGAACATGAAATCGTTGTGAGACCGAAATCGTTGTTCAAGTGAAGACAAATCTTTGTTTGCGACCAAATCGTTGTTTGTGATCAAATTTTTGTTTAAATGAAGGCAAATCGTTGTTTTCTGTAGCAACCTGAATTTTTGAGAAAAATAAAAATTTAAATAATAAATTAAAAACTCAGCTAAATGGATGTTCAATGAAAAGAGCATTAAATAAAACCCATTAAATGGAAAAGAGTAATGGGCTTTGCTTAATAGATCCTCTAGAACTTATTGGGTCAAAATATGAATTTACAAATAGTAAATAAAAAGAAAATAACCTAAATTCGGAGTCTTAATATCTCCTAAATAGAAAAGGACTCTTTAAGCATTAAAAGAGGCAATAAGAGTTGAAATTGGATTCCTAAGCCTACCCCTAATGATTTAGCACGAATTTAGATCCCATCCTAACCTAAATAGAGGTTGGAAATCAAGAAAAGAAGGTTAGAGTTAGGAAATCTCGTAATTAAAGAGCAAGTAGAATAGAAGTAGGAATAGGAACCCATACATGCATAAATACATCTCTTAAACCCTCTTGGCCGACCCTAGCTCGTTGCCAAAGGTTGTTGGACGTGGAGAAGAGGCCAAGGAGGAGAGGATCTTGTAGGGAGAAGGAGTTCTTGGAGCTTCTTCCTCGTTCTTGGAGATTTTAACCCTAGAAGACAAATCGAGTCAAAGGTAGGCATTCTCACAAGCAAAACTAAATAAAATCCATCTATAGGTAGTTCCAATCACCAAGAACAAAAGCCCTCTTGTTTCATAATTTTTCATCAAGCCAATCTTTTGTTCTTGATTTTAGAAGTTCTGCAAACATGATAACTCCGAGTCATCATGTTTGAATCATATCTCCATGTACACTTGATCCCATGCAACGAAATTTTTACTAAAGACACTTCATGTTGTTAGGGATCTTTTGCCTCTGAAAGCCCTAATTTTTGTTGAGCATGTTGCTCGAATTAAATCAATCTTGCTCTCTGTATCATATTCTGTGTTACTCGTTATTGTTCATGCTCAAACTATGCTCAAACCATGCTCTCTCTCTAATTCCTATTTACTGGAAGTACTCTCACATGTCTAGTTTCATTTGCCACTAGTTTCATGATTTTTCATTGTGTATACAATTAGTTATGATTTTCTGAACGACCCTGTATCAAAATTTGATATTTTTGGACCGCAATCCAAGACAGAGCAGAACTCTGTCAGACTCAGGCCATGGACCTGAGAATGCGACGGCCCGATAGGTCGCATTCTCAAGCCCGTCGCGACGCTTCCCTTGTCGCGTTCTGAACGCGACAGTACCCTACGTTGCGTTTTGGCCTTCTGTCCTGGCAGCACTGTAGCGGCCCTTTTCAGACCATGTCGCGATCTGCCCTGACCCTGTCGCAACCCTTACTGGCCTACATCGTGTTCACAAGATTTTTGATGAAAACCCATAAAATTTATTGCTCTCACCTTCTACAATATTCTTACGCCTTTTTAACAGTCATACGCGCAGTAAAAACACCTGTTTTTAATGGAGCTATATTGAATGCTTTAAAATACATATTCACGACTTCTTTTCTATCTATGATTTCTCTCACACATGCACACACATGAACCATCCATATATGGCTGAAATCTGGCATAAAATATCTCATAATGTATTTGGTAATTTATTGCAATAAAGTATATTAATTGCCCTATTTTAAAGGACTTGTATTCGTTTCTTGCGTTGTTTAAATACCGATATCGACGCTCCACTGTTCTAGAATTCCTCTAGAACGTCGAGCACCTGTTTTTATATACACACTTTACTTGGCTTGTGGTGAACTCTCCGTCGGATATTCCTTTCACCGGACTAGTGAACCCTTGCACAAGGCCTCCGTAAGTCTCCTCTGATCATGGATTCCCACATGGTCGACGAGCCGGTTGTACCCTAACACCCATTACACCTTTAGGGATCGATATGATCCAAACGGCTATTAGATGTTTGCTCTTACCTTGAATCATGTCGGACCTCTGGACTTGTGCATAACATGGCCAGCGGGAAGATCGTGAATTCCACCTGACTACCAATACGACGTGCGCGTGTTGTGCAACTGTTACTATCGCCTGTTTACTTGTTGTTTTACATGATGTACCCTTAGCTCTCATCTATACTCTACTCGCTCGTCTATTCACGTTCTCTCTACTATCTCGTCTATTCATCTAGTGCTCTTAACTATTCTTGGTACTTTACATTGGCCATTGAATGATTGTCTAAAGATACAATATAACCAATGTTTGGCAATATATAAAGGGCCCGATCTGGTCCTGGGATGTGCGCCCGAAAGTGCTAGTGCCCATGGGAGTTAAATGATCAGAGTGTTTGGCATTACACTCAAGTGCTATCTATCTTGACTATCTATATGATAATCAAAACACAAAACGTGCTATACTCTCTCGATGTCTAGAATGATAAACAAGTGCTATACTCGTCGTGCTATTATTATACTTGTGCTAGTTGTGCTATGGCCATCCCGCTATTCGTGCTATAGTCGATACTTGTGCTATTTTTGGAAACTATACTCGATCTCGTGCTATTGTTCTATCCTATTACCTATTGTACTATCTCTTGCTATATTTTGACTCTCTTGTACCTGCTATCTTTAGATACTCTGCCATCAAATGCGTTAATTATTTAAAGCCTGCTTGAGCCTGAGATTTAAGTCCTACTGGGCGTTATCGCTCACCCTACGTTATTTGATGTTGTGTTCTCAGGTGAGACCGAGGATGACACATACACTCACGAGGAAGAGAATGACCAAGAGTGAAGCCAGGAGTACTCTCGAGTCATTATGTTATCTTAGAGTTGTAGTTAGTTATTTCCTTTTATTGCAATGTAATTGGGCCCTATAGAATGGCTATGATATTAGTGGTTGTAACTAGACATTTGAAAAGTTATTAATGAGAAAGATTTGCTTTAGTATTATTCAATGTGCAATGGTTTGATGTCTAGTATTCGCTATATACATTTTTCTTGCAACTGCCTTCGTGCTCCGATATTCCACGTCGGGGAGTGACATTTTCAATCAAATCATTGTTTAAGTACAAGCGAATCGTTGTTTTCGATCAAATCGTTGTTTAAGTACAAGTGAATCGTTGTTTTCGATCAAATCGTTGTTTAAGTAACTTATCGAATCATTATGGTGATCGAATCGTTGTTTAAGTGACTTACCGAATCATCATGGTGATCAAATCGTTGTTTCTATAAAGGAAATCGATGTGTACTTAGAAACATATGTAATGAAGTTCAGAAAGCAATAAGTGAGGATAACTTACAGAGAATTTCCTAGAGTTATTTCCTGTGAGTGAATCTTCAGAAAGAGTTGTTAGAAAACATGTTTTCATGGTTTTGTTAATCACCAAAAATACTTAAAATAAAAGATAATTTATTTATGGAGATGGACTGATCATCAATCTCCCCGTTTTTGGTGATGACAAAACATAAAAGGATTGCATGTATAGAAAGAATAAGAATTGAAATTTGTTTTGCAAAAATTAAAAATTTAAATTTTATGGTATGTCTTTTAGAATACTTTCTCCCCCTTTTTGTCATTAAGCAAAAAGAATTAGATAAGCAGAAAAGACAGTAGAGATAGACAAAGATAAATGGGAGCCAAAAGGATTAGATTTGATTACTTAATGGGGATCAGAAATGTAGAAGGCATGAGACAAAAGAGAGGCATGGCAAGTAATGATTGGCCAAGCTTGGAGTTCCTGCTCTTCAAAATAGTTTTTAAAAGCACCCCAAGCCATAGTGTAGGAAGGCCCCATATCAGGAAGCATCCTCTGGATGTGAAGTTGCCTCCGAGCTTCAATAAAATTGGCATACTCATCCTTGCCAAAAAAAGATATGTACAAGCTAGTAGTGCCAAAACTAGCATGCTACAAGAATTTGTCGATGGATATAGGGTAGAAAATCTTGTTCTACTTCAGTTCCCTCTTCAGGGGTTCAAAAACTTTGTACCTTTCAATCCAAAAGGCAAAAGGATCTTGAACCAAATTGATTGAGTTGAGGTCTAAGAATTCTTCGACAAAAAGAGAAGGTTTGCCTGATTTGAACAGAGAAGAGTTCAAGGTGTCCAACTACTGAGCAGCTTGATGATAATGCTTCTCCCATTCAGATGGTGAGAGCCTTTCACATTCAGACAGGAGGGGAGCAAGGACATCAGACTTGATAAAACCCCTGTGATACTCCCGGAATAGAAATCGGTGGAAGGCAAGAGGAGCTGTAACACCCCATAAAAGAATATGTTAAATGTACTAAATCAGTAGACTACCAACAACTCGGACTAGTCATTTTCAGAGCTCGAGCAGGAAAATAACTCTGAAGTTAAGCGTGCTCAGTTGGGAGTAGTCCCAAGATGGGTGACCTTCCTGGGAAGTCTACCAACTGGCACAGTTGTTGGGCCAGTTTGCTGGTTGGGTCATCACAAATGGTATCAGAGCTTTGCCCAGCCGGAAGTGCAGGAACTAAGTGCTACACAGGGCAAAGTGCTATGCTATGGGAGCCACCTCTTAAGGCCATAATGGCACAAAGTGCTACATAGTGGGAGCCACCTCTTGAGCCTGTGGGGGCCACCTCTAGAATCTTGCCTGCCTGGGGTTTGATTGTGTGCTATATGTGAGCAGCGACGAGGACGTCACTTATATAAGAGTGGTAGATTGTAACACCCCATAAAAGAATATGTTAAATGTACTAAATCAGTAGAGACTACCAACAACTCGGACTAGTCATTTTCAGAGCTCGAGCAGGAAAAGAACTCTGAAGTTAAGCGTGCTCAGTTGGGAGTAGTCCCAGGATGGGTGACCTTCCTAGGAAGTCTACCAACTAGTACGGTTGTTGGGTCAGTTTGCTGGTTGGGTCGTCACAGGAGCACCCTGACGGACTGTGATTCTGGCCAAAACTCTAGCAAATCTTTCAAAGATGATGGGACCCACAACAGAGTCCATGAGCAAGGAATGAAGCTTGGGGAGGAAGACAACCTCTGGAAACTAAAGGGTAGCAAAGTCTACCAGAAGGGAAGTGTTGACCGGATTTTCAATCCTGAGCTATGTAATGGCTCCTCTGAACTGACCAAGTTGAATTTCTGGTAGTTTGTTGATAAACCTATAGTCTTGAAACATCTGGAAGTGCCGGATCAACTTGATTTCCCTCTAGATTAAGGGACCCCAAGTATTCCTATGGTGAATAACAAACCACTCAGACAATGTAAGTTGGTGGTCTGATGGCCCCGAGCCCACTAGTCTTCAGTCTTAGATTCAACTATGGAGAAGATTTTGGACTGATCTGATTTGGATATTGGAGAGAGAGTATGAACAATGGTGAGGTGTTCTGTGAGGTTAAGGTGTGGGAGGCCAAAAATTGCAGAAAATGTACACTTCTGAAGATATTCACAATAGAGGGATCTCCTTCTATTTTCAACAGAAAGAGAGAACCAAAGGGGAGGGAATATAGGTTCAGAAGAGAGAGCAATTTCTTTAGAGACTTTTCTCTTCTTGGGGGCAGGACTGGAAGAACTAGTCCTATGAACATGGGAGGACATAGATAGAATTGAACGAAGGATTGCTTCTTCAAATTCATCTTTGATGTCCTATATGATGTGGCCTTGAACACGAGCACCCTCCGGAATGATGGTTATGAAGGATGGAAGAGTGGGTGGATGAAAAGAAGAGAAAGAAGTAGTAGGAGGAGGTATAGATGCTTGAGCAGCTGATGGTCCAGCAGATAAGGGACCAGCTGAGGATGATGCTGGAGGATCTTCAATTGTGGGAGGAGGAGGAAAAACAGGAGAAGATGTGGGTGAAGAAGAGGTAGTAGGAAAAGGTGTAGGTGAGGAGATGGGCTTTGGAACTGGCTTTTTGGAAGGTTCAGGTGCTGGTGGAGCAGAGAAGGATGGAGGAGGAGAAGAAGGAGTTGGATGTAGACGACGTCTTTCCGTTCCCCCTTTTTGAAGGGGTACTGAAGAAGAACTGTCCACAAAGAGGGATATATTGGTAAATGGGATGAAAAACGTGATCGCCAGGTATGCGAGGGTACCGAGTGGAGAATGCACGCGCGGAAGGGGTGTGGGTGGAAGAGGTGTGTGCATGGTGCGTGGAGGGTGCAAAATAAAAGGGTGATCGCGAAAAGTACCTTTTGGAGCGTGGGAGATTGTGCGGGGGATGTGGGTTCCTCTTCCTCTACGAGCACGACCGGCCGTGGTAGAGGGCATTTTCCATGTTGATTACCCTGATAAGAAAGACAAAGAAAGGAAGGGGATTAGCCATGTGTGTAGTATACAATTCTTAAAAATAAAGAATAAATGAAATGAATGTCATAGAGGAAAACTTACCGCATGGTGGCTTTTAAACCCCTAAACGTAGGGGTGTGTGTGTGTATGCATGCATGTGTGCATATATTAAAAAGGGAGTATAGGAGCCACGTGGGGCTCGGGGGATGTAAATGAAAAGAGACACGTGGGGCCTGGGGAGATGAAATATAAATAAGAAAGGGAGGAAGGGGAGGGGGTGCTTCCCCAAACGATGGATGGCACGGTGCGGCTGCTGATTGGATGGACGAAGAGGAGGAAGGCGCTCCCGCCTCTCTCCGATTCACGTGAGGAAGACGACACCGGCTCTGAACTCCAAGGAGGGAGGCGTGGATCAACGTGGAATGGTAGATGCTTCTCCTTGGGCCAAAGGTCGAGGTGGGAATTCGGCAGGGCTTCGCCGCTATGAATGGACCCCCATGAACAACTGACCCTCGGGTCTGTATTTATAGGCAACAGATCCTTGAATCGTGTCGGCTACAGCGGACGTGTCTCTGATTGGAGATGCGTCTGCCATGGCCGCCGCGATTAAGAAGCGCCGCATTTCCCGCTTGATTTGACCATTGTAGGGTACGGGCTATGGTTGAGAATCACGTCGGGGATGACTGCCGCGTTCTTAAAATGCGTCGACCTACCCCGCCGCGACTTCATTTTGGGCACGTGGGCCATTAATGCGACGACTTCCAGGGGTCTAGGGTACAAGTACAGGACCTAATCGTGTCAGCACGAATGGCCGCGATTAAGAGATTCCTCGGGATTCGAGGTACGGGCACTTGAGTGTGACGACTTTTGGGGCCTAGGGCCTAATCGCGTCGGCACGGTCCGACGCATCTCGGATTTGAAATGCGTCGGGATGGCACGACGTGATAAAGTATTTTCCATATTTTATTTATGAAAATCTTGCCAAAACCGACATTAGAATCGCATCGCCTATAGCGGACACGTTCATGAAATGGCAATGGGTAGTTTCCGTAAATAAAATAAGCAAATTCCTTGTCGCGTCGCAGAAGGCTGTCGCGATAAGGACCAACTGGCTTTATCACGTCCAAGATGCCCGGCACGATAATGGGAATCATTGGAATCGCGTCTACCATGCCGGATGCATTTCAAAACGCATCCCCCAGGCCCGTCGGGACTTCATGAACGTGCCCCGGAGACCCGTCGCGACTTCATGAACGCGCCCCGAAGGCCCGTCGCGACTTCCTGAACGCCCACGACCTCTGACTCGCCTTGGAAATGAAGGGGAAGCATCGGGGAAGGATGGGAAGGATGGGTGAGATCCAGAAATATTGGGAAAACACTCTTGCAAGGCAATAGGAGGGCTATTTGTGGCATTATGGCGCAATATGAAATTTGCCCGTGGTGGAGTCGAATTCGCGTGTCTACAGCAGCCACACCTTGGCGTCTGCTTTGCAGGGGAGCGAAGCGGAAGGACACGAAGTGGAGTGTAATGGAGTGAAATAGAATGAAAGAAATGAAGTGTAGCAAAGTGGAGTGCAGTGGAGTGAACTGAAAAGTAGACGCCAAGGTGAAAAAATAGACACACATAATAATTGGTGACTGCCACCTGATAAGAGTCTTTCACCAACACCCAAGGAAGTCACCTCCAGGAAGAAGACCTAAAGAAACAAATGTTTGGATTGGAAGAAAGTAAAGTGTGCACATGAGGGGCATGACAGGAGGTGTGTACGTGGTACACGAAGGAAAGGTGCCACGTAGGGCACGAAAGGAGAGATCAACTTCCAGCGTAGGGGAAGTACCTAAGGACACAATCCGTTAGGTTGCACCATTGGGGGCATCTGTCACTGCCTCAGGTGGATCTCTGGGAGTTAAGACGAAATGAGGAGGGATAAATCCAAACAAGTGTTCTTAAGGAAATCAGCCCGAAGGCGACAACAAAGGGAGTTGGGTACTTGACCCGGATTGGAATATTTCAAATTGCTTGGCTTTGGAGCGCGAACGGCTCTCAAGTTGAATTGGAAGAGTGGTTCCCACTGTGATTTCAACATGTATGTATGCTGGGCTAAAAGAAAAATAGGTTAAAAGGAGTAGAAAATAATCAAGGATATTATTGTTACGATGGCGTTGAGTCAGGACCGGATTTTTATGCATGGGTCCGTCGTCCTCATGTGCCAAGCGTAACGGCCTATCCGTGCGGCTAAGGATCCTCTGAGATAATCATTGTTTTTGTTAAAGGGGAACTCAAATCCCAGATTCCTCAGAGCCACAAGGTCCTTGATATGCTCTAGAGGTATACATATAGATAACTTGATGGTAGGGGCGGCACGTTGCAGCCTGATGTAGCGCCAGATAAGGTAACTCGAATCCTGCGCTCAAAACTCATTAGCCAAGAGATAACAAATATCATGGAAAAACACATTCATAGCATGGAGCATGGATAAAGTAGTCAACAACAGATGTAGCTCACTTAGTTTGTTTGTTTAAACCATGAGGATAAGTGATCTTTAGCCGAAGGAGTTTTGGAGTTCAGGATGGGAGGAACTCATGAAGGGGAAGAATTGCATCAACCTGACACAGACAAGAGGCAATGTGCTTGCCATGAGCAACACCATCATGAGTTTTTTTTTGGTGTTTTTGAAGATTTTCAAAATTTTATGAATTTTTGAAAAATATTTGAATTTTTTGTTGGGTTTTGAAAGGTATTCTGATTTTTGTTAGGTTTTGAAAATATTTGAATTTTTGTTGATTTTTTGGAATATTTGAATTTTTATGGATTTTGATAATATTTGAATTTTTATGGAGTTTTTAAAATATTCAAATTTTTATGGATTTTGAAAAGTATTTGGATTTTTTGTGATTTTGGAAATATTTGGATTTTTTTGTATTTTGGCAATATTCATCTTTTTTATCATTTGTTTGGAACATTGCCGTGCTATGGCAGCATTAGGGTTATGAAAACTGACTGGTGAGGGGTCCTTGTTACCTCCTGTGTCATTAAAGAATGTCCAGAGTAGGGCGTGCATTTAAAGTGGTGCCCAGCGGCTGATTGCACTTAGTTGACGGTGCCACTACCAAAGCCATGCCTGAAAAGGCGACTGGGTCTGGCAGGGAGAAGGGAAGAAAATTTGGAGATAAGCTTGATATGGGTATTGAAGAGTTGGGTTTGACTTCCTTCCTTGGCACAACCATCAAGAGGTTCAGTCTCATTTGATTATTAGGGTTTTTAGAATTGATTTAATGACCATTTTGGTTTTGTAAGGACATGCATTCGACCGGGTCCATTTGGATCTCCGCGGGGACTTTGCCACTCTTTGCCGTGCCCTATTATGATCATTGTTCATTTTGATTTTGCATGCATACATCCAGGTCCGTTTGGATCTCTGCGAGGACTTTGCCGCTCTTGAGATGCATTTGACTTTGATTTTTATTGGTCACTTGATTTGCCCATTTTTGAGACGTCCTCTTATGACGGAGTGCTTTGGGTTGGTTGCCTTGCCCAGACTACCTCTATTACCCATACTTGGCCGAGTAAGAGGAGAAACAGACATCTTGTGCCTTTTAGGCATGTCTGTGGCAGTGACGGTGTCTTCCGAAGCAATCGGCTTTGGGCGCCGTAAAGTGTGTGAAAAGTGCCCATGCCAAGGGAAAACTTTAATGACTCTGGAGGGAATTTTAGACTCCTGGCGCGGAGTTCTAATAACGGGAGTGCTGCGACAACATGGCAATGTTGAAATATTCCTCTTTTTATGGATTTTTTTTTGGTTGACACTAATAATAAAGAATTCGAAGAGTAAAGGAGGACGAATGCCCTGCGCTGGGGTGAGACTCAGAGGTTTTTGAAGAATGTACAGATTTATTTGGAAATTTAAAGAAATACATGGGGACTGAAGCCCCGGAAGAGGGTAAAGAGAGGACGAATGCCCTACGTCGAGGTGAGACTCAGAGACTATGAAGAATGTACATAATTATTCGAAAATTAGAAAGACACATGAGGGCTGAGCCCCGAATATAGTGAGAGAAAGGTTGGATGACCTGATTGAAAATGGCAAGGAGAGAATTGCAGAAAGACTTTGGAGACTCCGGCGTGGCCAGAGGGATTTGAAGAAGAAGGAGGGTGCGGTGCCCAGTAAGGGGAAAAGAATCCGGATGGGCTGGAGGAGAGAAGGGAAAAAACGGTCTGCGAGGGGCCAAAGGGGGAGGTGCGCAGCGTGGGGCGTAAGATGGAGAGGTGCCTCGTGGGGCACAGGAAGGAGATGTGCCTCGTGGGGCATAGGAAGGAGTTGTGCTACGTGGGGCACGGGAAGGAGATGTGCCTCTTGGGGCACGATGAGGAAGGTGAAAACAATGGGTTGTGCCATGTGGGGCACGGAGGAGAGAATGGCGGGAACATAACGATGTGCCACGAGGGGCACGAGGCGGAGAATAAGGGATACAAAAGGGGATGCGGTGCCCCGTACAGGAGTATGAATCATAAAAAAGTTGAAAATAAAAGGCCTCCAGTGGGGAGGGAATGTGGAGAACCCACGGAAAGGTGCTAAGAAGCACAAAAGAAGATGTAAATGATGAAGGAGGTGAAGGTACCCTGGTCTTTTGCCTTGCCCGGCATTTAGGCTTCCTCTTGGGAATTGGTCTTTTGACCCACAGGTACTTCCTCTCATAATGTGCCTAGCGGGCAGATGGTCTTGCTCTTCTCGGCGGGGTTGAACGGCTCTCAATTATCAGATCATTGACTTCCGTCGGAGTTTCAAGTAATAGTGGCAACTCCCTTGGAATGTAGTTCAACGAAAAGGTGGGGAGTTCCACTGGTGTAGTTGGAAGCGACAAAGAGGGGACCGTGCCCAAAGATTGTAAGGTGTTGAATATGGAAGGGGGCACGACCCCTCGAGTGATTGATTGTGCTAAGGATTCGGCTCTAGAATGAGTTAGCACAACCCCTTCACTAGAGTGAGAAGGTTCACAATAATTGTGTGAGGGGTTGTGAGAGCTTAGAGGGAGAGATTCCCTATGAGTATTTTGAATTGACGTTTGTTGGCAACGGGGATGATTGGCATATTTTTAGAAGGCCTTTTGACGACCATGAATGGAGGGGAGGACTCCCGCTCAGTGAATGTACCCCGTATGAAAACAATGACCGGCATGCGAGGGATATGCTCTCAAATTTTGAATAGCATGCCCGGTCCCGGGACTTCCTTCTTCTGTTGTCCTTGCTTGTTGCTCCTCAAAGGGGTGCACCCGCTCCGTTGGATGGGGGTGGAAATGGATGGAGTGGAAGGATGTATGGCCTGTGGAGGTGTAGTAGGTATGATGGCAAGGGTTCGCTCGGGCTTGGTTGCCAAAGGTGTTGGCGCAGTGGGAAGTGTAATGGTAGGCGTAATGGTGGGTGGAGGCTTAATTGTGGAAGGTTTGGTAAATGTGGACGGTAGTGTGGAAGGGGTAGGTAAATGGCGTACGAACATGACCTCGGAAGGTTCATCGTCGTAACACCAAGTGGTTTCCTGGATGGGTTGGCTATTAGCAACTTCAGCCCGAGCAACAGGCTGTGGCGGAGGTAGAGGCTGTTGTGGGGGTAATGGGTGTTGTGGCGGAGATAGGGGAGCTGGCCTGGGTGCCGGAGCAGGTGCAACATAGGTCACGAGAGCTTCTTCATGCATGGGGGCATCGTAGGGTCCAGTTGGAGGTTGTTGGGTCCGAGGAGGACGAATCAGTGGACGCCTGGGTAGAGGCATGTCGTGGTAAATAGGTATTTGTGGAGGGGCATATGATGTGGATGTTGTAGGGTGGCGAGGTGGATGGTGGATGGCGTCCACTGATCCGTTGTTTCTCGGATTAATTTGATGAAAAAGATCTACGATCGGGAGTCCATCAGATGTGTCTGGATATAACGTCCCCGCTCGTAGAGCTCTTCCATCATCTCGATTTGGTTCATGGACAAGATGTGCTTGAACCTCAGAGTAGAGTTGGAAATGATGATTTTAATTTGCTCCGACTCTGAGAGCACATGTTGCAGGCCGGTGACCATTGACCTCCAACGGTCGGCAAATTGTACAAATTCCTTGTTGGCCCTCATCTTCTCGGATGCTAGATCCGTGATAGAGAGATAGGGGCTGATGCGGTCTTTGTACCTCTGAAGGAATTTTCTGTGCAGTGGGCGGAAGTCTCCTACCTCACTTGGCTCTAAAGAGTAGAACCATTCGAGTGCAGGGCCGTCAAGAGATTTTCTAAATAGATATGCCAAGGTAATGGGGTCATGTTGCCAACGTGGAGACTCATAGAGGAATTCCTTGACATGAAGGTAGGGATTACTCATGCCATTGTACAGTCGGTACGTTGGCATGTCCGAAGGATGAATATAAATTTGTGGGAGAGCCGGCATGGCGGCGATGGGGTCACCCGTGGGATTGGACAGCTTGTTTATTTGACCCTCTAGATCGTTCAATTTCTGGAGAAGAGCATGTTGCAGTGGAGTGGGTTGCTGCTGAGCATATGAGGGAGTACATGGGGGTGGCCTTGAATTAGTGGGCCCTCCCAAGGGGTGGTTTGTACAGACCGGAGCACGGGAGTGCAGATGGCCAGGGGGCCGAGGTGATGAAGAATGTACAGGAAGATGTGGCGAAGTCACCGGAATGTACAAAGATGGGTGCCTGGGGGAAGAAGAGGGAGGAGGAGTCACACCCTTAACCAAAGACTGTATGAGGTTGAGTTGTTGAGGGGTGAGCTGATCAATTGCATGTAGGACAGTTTGGACTTTGGAGTCTTGGTGGGGGGAGGCTCTCGCCGGGTTTTGATTGGAGGTATATGTGAGGGGACATCAAATTGGTTAGTGTGCCGTGTGCGCACATAACCATAGAAAGTGGAAGGTTGTCCCTCACGATGGTGAGATGGACGGACATGGGATTGAAAAGATGGGGATTTGACATTATCCTCATAGTCCATATTAAAATTAGCAGGATAGCATGAGTCCATTTTTAACAATGCAAGTAATCAAACAAGGTTGAACAAAGATTAATCAATCAATATGGTTCAAGCAAGTTGTGATGCTTAGCTGTTTTTGGGAGTTTCACAATTATTTAATGGATTGAAAAATGTTGTGTCACTCCAGGTGAGATCCTAGTTGGGTAGAGTATGGATACTTCGGGGTACAACTAGAATCACCTCTCACCACGCAATGGATATTTAACTCGAGTCAATGGAGGGATACAACAAGCTCGGTCCGCCGTGAGGGAATCCACGGGGTACGAAGACTTACGACATTCCGGGAGAAGGTTCTCTAGTCCAAAGGGACGGAATGCCCAATGGAGAGCTTGCCTTCATCGGAAGGGTGTGTGGAGCCTAGGATATGAGGGAAGGAGGTCCCCCCCGACCGATGCAATATGCCCTGTATGCAACAATTTATAGCAAAAATGGCGGAGAGGCGCATTTCTGTCAGCAGTTGGAATCGCGGTGGGTACAGCCGCCACGACTTGAAGATCTCGTCCAGTCACCTAGCCGCGGATCTGAGAGCCCCAGGAGGCTGTCAGCGCCGCGGTCGGTCTCTGTGGATAGACTGCTGACAAGAACGCGTCGGCCTTTGCCGCCACGACAATAACGCGTCGGCCTTTGCCACCGCGACAATAAACTGAAACGCGTCCAGTTCAGGGGATGCGTTGTCAATGTGTCCTCTGTGTTGGACGCGATTCCATAAAGGCACCCGAGAACAAAAGAAAGCAGTAAACAAGCAGTAAATAGGGAAGATGTGCAGAAAATAAAATTAAGGCATAAAGAAAAGTGTCAGACTTAGACGCCGCGACAAAGAAGCTGAACACGTCGGCTTTAGCCGCCGCGACAACAAAACGAAACGCGTCCGGTTCAGTGGACGCATTGTAAACGCGTCCTCTGTGTTGGACGCGATTCCAAAAGGCCACCCGAGGACCGAAAAAAGTGCAGGAAAGCAGGAGATGTGTAAAAAAGAAGAAAATTAAACACACATGCGGCAGAGTATTAAGCAGGAAAAGAAAGAAGAGCGCCACGTGGGGCACGAAGGAGGGGGTAATCAACGAGGAAATGCAAAAAGAGGTCCCACTGTGATCGCCAATTTGTAGACGGCGTCTTTACGTTCCCCCTTTTTGAAGGGGTACCGAAGAAGAACGGTCTACAAAGAGGGATATATTGGTAAATGGGATGGAAAACGTGATCGCCAAGTACGCGAGGGTACCGAGTGGAAAATGCACGCGCGGAAGGGGTACGGGTGGAAGAGGTGTGTGCGTGGTGCGTGGAGGGTGCAAAATAAAAGGGTGATCGCGAAAAGTACCTTTTAGAGGGTGGGAGATTGTGCGGGGGATGTGGGTTCCTCTTCCTCTACGAGCACGACCGGCCGTGGTAGAGGGCGTTTTCCTTGTTGATTACCCAGACAAGAAAGACAAAGAGGAAGGAAGGGGATTAGCCACGTGTGTAGTATACAATTCTTAAAAATAAAGAATAAATGAAATGAATGGCATAGAGAAAAACTTACCGCATGGTGGCTTTTAAATCCCTAAATGTAGGTGTGTGTGTGTGTGTATGCATGCATGTGTGCCTATATTAAAAAGGGAGTATAGGAGCCACGTGAGGCCCAGAGGAGGTAAATGAAAAGAGCCACGTGGGGCCCGGGGAGATGAAATATAAATAAGAAAGAGAGGAAGGGGAGGGGGTGCTTCCCCAAACGATGGATGGCACGACGGCGCTGCTGATTGGATGGACGAAGAGGAGGAAGATGCTCCCGCCTCGCTCCGGTTCGCATGAGGAAGACGATGCCGACTCTGAACTCCAAGGAGGGAGGCGTGGATCGGCGTGGAGCGGTAGATGCTTCTCCTTGGGCCAGAGGTCGAGGCAGGAATTCGGTAGGGCTTCGCCGCTATGAATGGACCCCCCTGAACAACTGACCCTCGGGTCTGTATTTATAGGCAACAAATCCTTGAATTGCAGCGGCTACAGCAGACGCGTCCTTGATTGGAGACGCGTCTGCCATGGCCACCACGATTAAGAAGCGTCGTATTTCCTGCTTGATTTGACCATTGTAGGGTACAGGCTATGGTTGAGAATCGCGTTGGGGACGGCCGCCACGTTCTTGAAACGCGTCGACCTACCCCTCCGCGACTTCATTTTGGGCACGTGGGCCATTAATGCGATGACTTTCGGGGGTCTAGGGTACAGGTACAGGACCTAATCGCGTCGGCACGGACGGCCGCCATTCAGAGATTCCTTGGGATTCGAGGTACGAGCACTTGAGTGCGACGACTTTTGGGGCCTAGGGCCTAATCGCGTCAGCACGGTCCGACACATCTTGGATTTGAAATGCGTCGAGACAGCACGACGCGATAAAGTATTTCCATATTTTATTTATGAAAATGCTGCAAAAAACGACATTAGAATCACGTCGCCTATAGAGGATGCGTTCATGAAATGGCAATGGGTAGTTTCCGTAAATAAAATAAGCAAATTCCTTGTCGCATTGCAGAAGGCCGTCGCGATAAGGACCAATTGGCCTTGTCGTGTCCAAGATGCCCGGTGCGATAATGGGAATCAATGGAATCGCGTCCACCGTGTCGGACGCGTTTCAAAATGCATCCCCCAGGCCCGTCACGACTTCATTAATGCACCCCGGAGACCCGTCGCGACTTCATGAATGCACCCCGAAGGCCCGTTGTGACTTCATGAACGCCCATGACCTCCAGCCAGCCTTGGAAATGAAGGGGAAGCACCGGGGAAGGATGGGAAGGATGGGTGAGATCCAGAAATATTGGGAAAACACTCTTGCAAGGCAATATGAGGGCCATTTGTGACATTATGGCGCAATATGAAATTTGCCCGCGGTGGAGTCGAATTCGCGTGTCTACACTCGAGTCTGAAGACTGGAAGGGACAGGTGGCTCTGGGGGCACAACAGCTTCTTCTACAGGTTCTTGAATTGTGACTTGCTCTGCCTCAGACTCTAGTGACCCTCCTGACTCTCCAGCTAATGGCCCTATCGGCCCAGACTCTACCATAGATGGCCCTCACTCCTTAACTTCTGGCCCTAGTGGCCCTGATTCCTCTTCAGCAAATGGCCATGATGGCCCTGATTCCTCAACAACTGCAGGTTTTGCTTGAACTGAATGAGTGGGAGCAGGAGGGGCAGGAGAGGACAAATGCACCCTAAAAAAATCCGTAAGTTCTGTCACTAGCTTCTTCAAGCTCCCCAACTCACCTTTCATCCCTTGGAGCTCAGCTTTGACTGCTCCAAACTCCTTAACTCCAGTGCTCTGACTAATGAAAATAGAAGAAATATCATATTGCACAGAGACAAAATCTCTCCATGTGCATTTAATCTTTCAATAATTGGCTTTAGGTGCACATGAATCTTCTTCTTCTTGGATCTTCAGTGTGCCTTCCTAGTAAGCAATGGAATTTTAGTTGCAACACCTTTCCCTTTCTTTCCTAAGCTGACAGCTGGCTCAATATCAACATCATCGCTTGAGGTGCCCTCCACTAAGCCTTTTTTACATTTATCAGAAGCAACACTTGCAGTGGGCTCCCCTTGAATTTCTGCTTCCTTTTGAGTTTCAGGCTCCCCCTAAAATGGAGCATCTTTCATTTGAAGTCTTCACTGTGGCCTGGAGCCACAACTTCTGGAATAACTTTTTCATGACTTTCTTCCATATTAACATGTTCAGCAGGAATATTTGGGATAATTTCTTCATGAGTCTCTTCCTGCTCCCCCTCAATATGAGCAACAGTCGCCAAAGATTCTTCAATAACAGATGCAATGACTGTTGAGGGGGTCTCAACTTCAGATGATTGCCCAACGGGCTCAATAAGCTCAGGAGCTATTTCCTCTATCCTTCTTGCAACTGCAACGGGTTCTTCAACCCTGACTTCTGCTTCTTCCTCTTGAACTTGTTGAATTTTTGGAACTTCAACAACTATTGCTTCTCCTTCTACCACTGAAGTCTTAGTCCAAAGGTTTCCAACAAGAGAGAAACCACTTTTCTTTAGATTTCTGGACCGAATAGATTGGCCCATCTTCTCCATTACTTATCCCTTCAAATCAATGCCATAATGATTGAAAATCTTGGTTAACAAATGGGCATATGGTAGAAATACATTCAATTTGTTCTTTTTGTCCCATATCATCTCTGCAACAAATTTCATCATCTCAATTATAACTTGAGCCATATTGATATCCTGATTCTGGATGGCGCAAAACAACATGTCTGAGTCTGCTTTTGGATAGGTTGAGAATGTGGCACTCCTTGGCACTAAAATCTGGCAAACTATGAAATGAAGAATTTTATTGAACGCATTTAGCTGGTTGATATCTAATTTTCCATCTTTCAACTTGTACTATGTTCCGATGATTCCTAATCCCTCAGCATGAATATCAATAGAGTCTACCCCACTGCGACCGATTGTAGATACACCAAATAGCCTCGCTAAAAGATCATAGGTGATATGAATGCAGGTACCTTTAACTGTGGAAGAAAGGGACCCATCTTCTTTTGTCTTCAGGCAGGTGTAGAACGCCTTGACTAGGTCTGGGTAGCTCGCTTCAGAAGAAGTGACTAATTTCGTCCACTTCATCCTTTCTATGGCTTCTACAATACTATGCATCCCATTCTTCTCTAAATCTGCAATATCCACTGCCTTGTTACCACATAGCTTGATCTTGATGAAGAACGCCTTGACTAGGTCTAGGTAGCTCGCTTCAGAAGAAGTGACTAATTTCGTCCACTTCATCCTTTCTATGGCTTCTACAATACTATGAATCCCATTCTTCTCTAAATCTGCAATATCCACTGCCTTGTTACCACATAGCTTGATCTTGACAGTTGCGAATCGTTCCTGCTGTTCCACCATGAGGAAGGCGTTGCTGTAACCTCCTACGCTGCCGGAACTCCCAGAAGCGGCCATGGATTTGAGCAAGGAAAGTTTCTGGAGGATCGTGGAAAGGAGAGGAACAGAAGCCCACAAGAAATTTAAGCGGGAATAGAGGAGTCCTTTGAAATCGCTCAGAGGAGATTCTGGAGATGATGAGGGTTTTTCGCACAGGCAAATTGAAAGAGATAAGAGAAAGAGAGAGAGGAAATCGATGCGGCATGGATTATGGATTTAACAGCAGGTCATAAAGTTGCTTTTTGAAACACCAAAGCATTAAATGCGGATAACGACAAAAGAGGAGAGGGTTACGCAAGTGATAAAGAATTATATCTGAAATGCCATGGCAATTTATGACGCATGCAATTAAAGGTTTTGCTTAAATTTTAGCGGGAAGAACAAGTGTTATTCTGAAATTTATTATTTAAGTTACATGCAGATATATCTATTACAAATTACACATGCCTAATTCCCTTCTAAGAGACGTAAATCTCTCTTCAAGTAAGGCCTTTGTAAATATATCTGCTAACTGATTCAGAGTATCTATAAAAGAAATATTTATATTACCATTAGCTACATGATCTCTAATGAAATGATATCTGACCTCTATATGTTTCGTTATGGAGTGCTGAACTGGATTTTTCGTGAGATTTATCGCACTAGTGTTGTCGCACAACAATGGGATAGTCTTGATGTGCAGTCCATAGTCCTCAAGCTGTTGTTTTATCCATAGAAGTTGAGTGCAACAGCTCCTAGCAGCTACATATTCAGTTTCAGCTATTAATAGTGCTACTGAATTTTACTTCTTTGAGGACCATGAAATCAAACATCCTGCAAGAAATTGACAACCACCACTGGTGCTCTTTCTATCTACTTTGCATCCAGCATAGTCAGCATCAGAATATCCAACTAAACTAGTTTCACATGATTTTGGATACCATAAACCTAGGTCATGAGATTTAGCAAAATATCTAAAAATTCTTTTAACAGATATTAGATGGGATTTTTTAGGATCGGACTGGTATCTTGCACACATGCATACACTAAATAGAATATCAGGTCTACTGGCTGTTAAATATAGTAGAGATCCTGTCATGCCTCTATAAAGTTTTTGATCAACTTTCTTACCTACCTTAGAACTATCTAACCTTGTGGATGTGCTCATTGGAGTTGACAGTGGTTCAGCATTGTCGAATCCAAATTTCTTCAACAATTCTTTGGTATATTTTGCTTGACAAATGTGTGTGCCTTCTTTGCCTTGCTTAATTTATAATCCAAGAAAATAGTTGAGCTCTCCCATCATGCTCATTTCAAATTCTCTCTGCATGAGCTTCTCAAAATACTTGCACAAAGATTCATCAGTAGATCCAAATATAATATCATCTACATAAATTTGCACAAGTAATATTTTCTTGGCTTTTGATTTAATAAAAAGTGTGCTATCTACCTGTCCTCTAATAAATCTATGATTTAATAGGAATACATTAAGTCTTTAATACCATGCTCTAGGTGCTTGTTTTAAACCATATAAAGCTTTATGTAATTTAAAAACATGATTTGAAAAATCTAAATCATCAAAACCAGGAGGCTGTTCCACATAAACTTCCTCCTTTATATAACCATTTAAAAAAGTAGACTTAACATCCATTTGAAAAAGTTTTAAATCCAGTGCACATGCATAAGCAAGTAAAATTCTAATAGCCTCTAGTCTAGCCATTGGTGTATAGGTTTCATCGAAATCTATGCCTTCCTCCTGGGAATAGCCTTGAGCAACCAGTCTAGTCTTGTTTCTAGTGATAACACCAGCTTCATCCAATTTGTAACTGAATACCCATTTGGTGCCAATCACAGGATGATCTAATGGTCTCGGAAGAAGGGACCAAACTTGATTTCTTCTGAACTGATTAAGTTCATCTTGCATGGCTAGAATCCAGGATTAATCAGACAGTGCTTCTTTGGCTGTCTTAGGCTCTATTTGAGATACAAATGCTAAGTAATCGCAAGGAATGACATTACCTCTTGTTCTTACCCAAATTGATGGATCTCCAATGATGTTGTCTTTTGGATGATCCTTCCTGTATCTCCATTCCTTTGGAAAATCATCATGTATAATTTCCTTTTGTTGCAGTTCTTCTAAGGGTGGATCTTCATTATCCTTGATAGATGTATCTTTCAGTTTCTTGGATAGATTTTCTGCATTTTCATCATCACTGTCTACTTCCTTTCTCAAGGAAGGGTTAGTTTCATCAAAGATAACATGAACAGTTTGTTCAATTAATAAAGTGCTTTTATTAAAAACTCGATAGCCTTTGGGTTTCGAAGTGTACCCCATGAAGATTCTTTCATCAGATTTGGAATCCAGCTTACCTAAGTCTTTCTTACCATTATTGTGGATGAAACATGAACATCCAAATGTTCTGAAGTGGTTAATCTTGGGCTTTCTTTACTTGTAGAGCTCATATGCCATCTTATTCAGAATTGGCCTGATCATAACTCTATTTATGAAGTAACATGCTGTGTTTATAGCTTCTGCCCAGAAATATCGTGGTAGGTTGTACTTAGATAGCATGGTCCCAGCCATATCCAACAAGGTTCTATTTTTCCTCTCAACTACTCCATTTTGTTGTGGTGTTCTAGGTGCTGAGAAATTGTGTTCTATACCTTGATCATTATAAAATTATGCAAATCTGTCATTTTGGAATTCTCCTCCATGATCTGAACGAATGCTAATGATGCTGAACTTCTTATCCTTTTGGACTACCTTACTGAACTTCACAAAACTTTCAAATGTGTCATCTTTATGTTCCAAAAATGATACCCATATGAATCTTGAGAAATCATCAACTATTACAGATCTAAAATTCTTTCCTCCTAGGCTTGTGGTTCTGATTGGTCCAAACTAGTCCAAATGTAGTAGTTCGAGTGGTTTGGAAGTGGTGACCATTGTCTTTGATTTGAAGGAGGATTTTGCATGCTTTCCTTTTGCACATGGTTTACAAATACTATCCAGTCTTGTGTTTATCCTTGGTAGTCCCTCTACTAGATCATGTTTGATAAGCTTTCTTATTCCATCTAAACTGCAGTGACCTAACCTTCTATGCCATAATTCTACATTCTGATATTTGCTTGCTGCTAGACACACATCTTGATCCTTGAGTTCTTCTAGATGCAGTACATATAAATTCTTTTCTCTGCTGGTTTCGAAGACAATTTCATCACCTTTGATAATCAGACACTTGGATTCTTGAAACTTGATTTGATGACCCTTGTCACATAGTTGACTAATGCTTATTAAATTGTGCTTGAGTCCTTTGACACATAGAACATCTTCCATGAGGATTCTATCTTGACTTCCAATAGATCCACATCCAATTACTGACCCTTTTCCATTATCGCCATGGGTAATAGTGTCTTCTTCATCTTTGATGTGAGAGAATAATTTCTTGTTACCTGTCATATGCCTTGAGCACCTGTTGTCAAGGTACCACTTTGATGCTCTAAGGCTTCCTTGCAATAGGTCAATACGATTTAGGTGCCCAAGTTCTTTTGGGTCCTAGTTGGCTTGTTTCTTCACGGTTTCGTTTGGGAATCCATTTTAGGTGTTTGGTTGTACAGGTCATTTTGGTGTGACCTAATTTGTTACAGTGTGTGCAGCAAGGAATATTGTTTATTATCCTATTTGACTTATGGTTTTTATTTTTTTTTCCTTTATGATTAGGATTTTGTTCAGCTACGAATTTTGGAGCTGGATAAATTTTGGATGAATTACAGTTTCTTCGTTGTCTGGTGGAGTGTATCCTAACCCAATCTTTTTCTTACCTGATCTTCTTGCTCCTTTTAGTATTAGGGAGGATTTACCATTAGTAAAATTTTCAACTGTAGCCATCAGATATTCATTATCTTTTGTTAGTGAGTTAATTTCACTTTTAAGTTTACTTATTGTTTCCTGATCTTCTAAGTTTAATAACTTTTCATTCTTAATTTTAACATCTTCACATAGCAGTTCATTTCTTCTTTTAAGTTCAAAAATTTGTTTCTCTAACTGTTCAGTTTCAGATTTTAAATATGAGTTGGTAATTTCCAAACATGCATAATTTTTCTTAGTTGTTTTTAGAAACTTACAAACATTTTTATATTTACTGTATAGTTCATTAAACGCATCTTCTAGACTATATGAATTAGATATATTACAGGAAGTAAAAGATGAGTCCGAAGTTACCTTTTCATCAACATTTGCCATGAAGGCTAGGTTAGCCTTTTCTTCATCGTCTTCGCTGGAGCTTGATTCACTGTCTGAGTCGATTTCATTGCTCCATGCAGCGGCCATGGCTTTCTTCTTGTATCCTTTGAACTTCTTTACGTTGTCCTTCTTCTTCAACTCAGTTTTCTTTAACTTTAGACACTCAGCTTTGATGTGTCCTGGCTTCTTGCACTCGTAGCATATGGGTTCAGACTTCTTGACTTCTTTCCCTTCTGGTCTTTTGAAGTCTTTACCTTTCTTGAAATATCTTCTTCCTGATTGGTACTTCTTTTTGGCTAGTATACGTTGCAGACTTCTAGAAAGAAAAGCTTCTTCATCTTCACTGCTCTCATTGCTCTTGTCACTTACTGACTCACCATCAGATGTGTCTTCTGTGGCCTTGAGAGCATTGCTATGTTTCTTTTTGCTAGAGGATTCTCCCAGCCTTTCCATATTTATTTCATGAGCCATTAAAGACAAAATGAGTTTCTCAAGTGACATTTTCCCGAGGTCGTTGGCTTCTTCTATGGCTGTCACTTTTGCAGTCCATGAGGCTGGTAGAGATCTTAATATTTTTCTCACCATGTCTCCTATCTCATAAGTTTTTCCAAGCCCAGCCAATCCATTGGTTATATCTGTGAATCTGCTGTACATTTGAGTGATGGACTCTCCAAATTGCATTTGAAATCTCTCGTATTGAGCTATCAGTATGTCTATTCTTGTTTCTTTTACCTTATCAATTCCTTCGTATGTGATCCTTAGCTTTTCCCACATTTCCATGGCTGATTTGCAGATGGAAATTTTGTTGAACTCTTTCTTACTAAGAGCACAACACAACATGCTCTTTGCTTTGCTGTTTAGGGATATCTTCTTCTTGTCTTCATCTATCCATTTGTCTCTTTCGTTGGTTACCAAGAGGTATCCTTCTTGAATGATTGACCATAGTTGGAAATTGAGACCATGAAGGAAGAACTCCATTCGAGTCTTCCAGTAGTTGTAATCTTCACCGTCGAATAAAGGAGGTCTATTGGCGGACTAACCTTCTGCATATCCTTGAGCTGCCATTTATCTTTGCTCTTAAGATCATGAGATCTTCTTCTTGAAGAGACTTGACTCTGATACCACTTGTTGCCCAGATAGCAAGCCCAGAGGGGGGGGGGGGGTGAAATCATTGCTTAAAAAATCTTTTAGTAGAAATTTCTATAAATAAAATAGACTAGATAGAAAACACTAAGTTCGATAGTAAGAGTTAGTGATAATGAAGACACAAAAGCAATCACACAAATAACAGGAGAATTTTATCCTAGTTCGGACCTCCTATCCCAAGGAGTCCTATGTCTAGTCCCCAAGTAATAACTTGGGTTTCCACTAAACAAGGGTACAATTCCCCTTATGGACACTTACACATCCAGCAACCACTGGCCTTCTCTTCTCTACCAGAAGAGGAATTACACCACCTGATTCAACAGGTCTTCTCTTCACATCCGAAGAGGAATGCCCACAAAGATTTTACTGAAAGAGGAGGGCCCCAAGACCAAGCTTATAGACAATGCTTGGTCTGACGTGAAGTCTGAGAGACACCAGATAAACTTGAATGAACTCTATCTCTCAGACCTACACTAGCTCGCAAAAGGGATGGAGTGAGATCTCTTAGAGCTAAGAGCTTCAGAAGGTTGGAATGGATGAGCTGGCTCTTGCTGTTTTTCAGGTGACTGGAGCTTCAAGCTTTTCGAAGATTCAAGAGTTCAAATCATCTAACTTTCCTGCATAGAGTCACCAGTCTTCTATTTATCTTCTGTGAATTATTTTTACCATTGTAGTAGCCGTTCAGATGTCCGTTGTCACACAACTTCATGTACTTTAGAGAGACTGGTCCTAGGCATGGAGAGGTGAGCTTGCAGCCATAGGTGCTTGGATTGATCCTTACACCTTTATTGAAAGATTTTCTGAATCTTTTATCCTTTTGACAAGTTGACAGATCCATCTTTGACGTGCTTTACTACAAAGGCCCTGCATGCAATAAACACTGATACCTAGACAACTTCTTTTTGTCTAGATTGTTAGTCAACATTGGTAGTCGTGCAGTATGAAGGTATGCCAAATAGGAAAGGTTATTCTGACATCACACAAATCAAGACTCTATGTGACACATGAAGTAAGCAAGAATATTTCGTGTGGAAATATTATACTATCTCAATAAATGATCAAGATTTTAGGATACAGCATGATGCGCGGGAAGGTTTTTGAAGTCCATAAAGTCTTAAGCATATGCATATTTAAGTATTATAAGGAATGAAAATAAGAAGATAAAGTAAAACTGTACAAGAGCTATATAAAGAGCATTCTGTATAGAAATGGTATTGATATAATCATGTGAGAATGTAATCCATGTTGAAACCAAGTCGATATGAATATAGTCCATGTATAAATATAATGAAATCGATGTTCTGTACAAAGTTATTACTTAACAGAAATCGATGAGCAGATGAAATCGATCATTAAATTGTTATTTGAACGAAATAGATCATGAAATCGTTGTGAGACCGAAATCGTTGTTCAAGTGAAGACAAATCCTTGTTTGCGACCAAATCCTTGTTTGTGATCAAATCGTTGTTTAAATGAAGGCAAATCGTTGTTTAAGTACAAGCAAATTGTTATTTTCGATCAAATCATTGTTTAAGTACAAGCGAATCGTTGTTTTTGATCAAAATGTTGTTTAAGTACAAGCGAATCATTGTTTTTGATCAAATCGTTGTTTAAGTAACTTATCGAATCGTTATGGTGATCGAATCGTTGTTTAAGTGACTTATCGAATCGTTATGGTGATCGAATCGTTGTTTCTATAAAGGAAATTGATGTGAACTTAGAAACATATGTAATGAAGTTCAGAAAGCAGTAAGTGAGGATAACTTATAGAGAATTTTCTAGAGTTATTTCTTGTGAGTGAATCTTCCGAAAGAGTTGTTAGAAAATATTTTTTCAAGGTTTTGTTAATCACCAAAAATACTTAAAATTAAAGATAATTTATTTAAGGAGATGCACTGATCATCAATCTTCCCTTTTTTGGTAATGACAAAACATAAAAGGATTGCATGTATAGAAAGAATAAGAATTGAATTTGTTTTGCAAAAATTAAAAATAAAAAATAAAAAATTTAGGATATGTCTTTTAGAATACTTTCTCCCCCTTTTGTCATTAAGCAAAAAGAATTAGATATGTAGAAAAGAAGGTAGAGATAGACAAAGATAAATGGGAGCCAAAAGTATCAGATTTGATTACTTAATGGGGATCAGAAATGTAGAAGGCAGGAGACAAAAGAGAGGCATGGCGAGTAATGATTGGCCAAGCCTAGGTTCCTGCTCTTCAAAATAGTTTTTAAAAGCACCCCAAGCCATAGTGTAGGAAGGCCCCATATCAGGAAGCATCCTTTGGATGTGGAGTTGCCTCGGAGCTTCAATGAAATTGGCATACTCATCCTTGCCAAAAGAGGATCTGTACAAGCTAGTAGTGCCAAAATTAGCATGCTGCAGGAGTTTGTCGATGGATATAGAGTAGAAAATCTTGTTTTGCTTCAGTTCCCTCTTCAGGGGTTCAAAAACTGTGTACCTTTCAATCCAAAGCGTAAAAGGATCTTGAACCAAATTGATTGAGTTGAGGTCCAAGAATTCTTCGACAGGAAGAGAAGGTTTGCCTTATTTGAACAGAGAAGAGTTCAAGGTGTCCAACTGCTGAGTAGTTTGATGATAATGCTGTTGGGAGGACAGCACTCAGACCAGTGACAACTCTCTCACACTACCCACTCGTAGATACTAGAGAGAGATAGAAGGAGGTGGGAAGAAGAACACAGGAACACCAGATTTTACGTGGTTCGGAGGCAAGAAACCAGATTTTTACGTCCACGGCCACAGCAGCTTTCAATACTTCTTCTGCAAGAAATACACACGCCCACATACAAAGAGGACAAAACCCCCTTTATATACTAGGAGGAAGGGGGCGTCACAATCGAGACACATAAGGGTAAAAGTGTCCTGCCTCTGAACCGCAAAGTCCTTTCCTGGCAAGAGGGAGTCGAATGCTTCATATTTGACATTCGACTGCATGAGTCGAATCATTCATATTGACATTCGACTGCATGAGTCGAATCATTCAATCGACTGCTTCATTTCTGACTTCGGCTGTGGCAGTCGAATGCTGAGCCCGCCTGCAACACTTAGTCAAAATTTAGCTTATGGAGATCTGCTTCAGAGTTCGGGCTCCACATTCTAACAAATGCTTCTCCCATTCAGATGGTGAAAGCCGTTCACATTCAGACAGGAGGGGAGCAAGGACATCAGACTTGATAAAACCCCTGTGATACTCCCGGAATAGAAATCGGTGGAAGGCAAGAGGTGCACCCTGACGGACTGTGATTCTTGCCATAACTCTGACAAATCTTTCAAAGATGATGGGACCCATAGCAGAGTCCATGAGCAAGGAATGAATCTTGGGGAGGAAGACAACATCTGGCAACTGAAGGGTAGCAAAGTCTACCTGAAGGAAAGTGTTGACCGGGTTTTCAATCCTGAGCTGTGCAATGGCTCCCCTGAACTGACCAAGCTGAATTTCTGGTAGTTTGTTGATAAACCTATAGTCTTGAAACATCTGGAAGTGCCGGATCAACTTGATTTCCCTCTAGATTAAGGGACCCCAAGTATTCCTATGGTGAATAACAAACCACTCAGACAGTGTAAGTTGGTGGTCTGAGGGTGGAAACCTGTCAGATCTAGCAAGCACAAATTCCTATAGAGAGACTGATGGCCTCGAGCCCACTGGTCTTCATTCTTAGATTCAGCTATGGAGAAGATTTTGGACTAATCTGATTTGGATATTGGAGAGAGAGGAAGAACAATGTTGAGGTGTTCTGTGAGGTTAAGGTGAGGGAGGCCAAAAATTGCAGCAAATGTACACTTCTGAAGATATTCACAATAGAGGGAACTCCTCCTATTTTCAACAGAAAGAGAGAACCAAAGGGGAGGGAATCTAGGTTCAGAAGAGAGAGAAAGTTCTTTAGAGACTTTTCTCTTCTTGGGGGCAGGACTGGAAGAATTAGTCTTGTGAACATAGGAGGACACAGACAGGATTGAACGAATGGGTGGATGAAAAGAAGAGAAAGAAGTAGTAGGAGGAGGTACACATGCTTGAGCAGCTGATGGTCTAGCAGATGAGGGACCAGCTGAGGATGATGCTGGAGGATCTTCAATTGTGGGAGGAGGAGGAAAAACAGGAGAAGATGTGGGTGAAGAAGTGGTAGTAGAAAAAGGTGTAGGTGAGGAGATGGGCTTTGGAACTGGCTTTTTAGAAGTTTCAGGTGCTGGTGGAGCAGAGAAGGATGGAGGAGGAGAAGAAGGAGTTGGAGTCCGAAGACTGGAAGGGACAGGTGGCTCTAGGGGCACAACAACTTCTTCTACAGGTTCTTGAATTGTGACTTGCTCTGCCTCAGACTCTAGTGACCCTGATGGCCCTGACTCTCCAACTAATGGCCCTGTCGGCCCAGACTCTACCATAGATGGCCCTAGAGGCCCTGACTCCTTAACTGCTGGCCCTGGTGGCCGTGATTTCTCTTCAGCAAATGGCCCTGATGGCCCTGATTCCTCAACAACTGCAGGTTCTGCTTGAACTGAATGAGTGGGAGTAGGAGAGGACAAATGCACCCTTAAAAAATCTGAAAGTTTTGTCACTAGCTTCTTCAAGCTCCCCAACTCACCTTTCATCCCTTGCACCTCAGCTTTGACTGCTCCAAACTCCTTAACTCCAGTGCTCTGACTAATGAAGATAGAAGAAATATCAGATTGCACAGAGCACAGAATCTCTCCATGTGCATTTAATCTTTCAATAACTGGCTTTAGGTGCACACAAATCTTCTTCTTCTTAGATCTTTGATGTGCCTTCCTGGTAAGCAATGGAATTTTAGTTGCAACACCTTTCCCTTTCTTTCCTAAGCTGACAGCTGGCTCAATATCAACATCATCACTTGAGGTGCCCTCCACTAAGCCTTCTTTAAATTTATCAGAAGCAACACTTGCAGTGGGCTCCCCTTGAATTTCTGCTTCCTTTTGAGTTTCAGGCTCCTTCGAAAATGGAGCATCTTCCATTTGCAAGTCTTCACTGTGGCCTAGAGCCACAACTTCTGGAATAACTGTTTCCTGACTTTCTTCCATATTAACATCTTCAGCAGGAATATTTGGGATGATTTCTTCTTGAGTCTCTTTCTGCTCCCCCTCAATATGAGCAACAGTCGCCAAAGATTCTTCAATAACAGATGCAATGATTGTTGCGGGGGTCTCAACTTCAGATGACTGCCCAATGGGCTCAATAAGCTCAGGAGCTATTTCCTCTATCCTTCTTGCAACTGCAACAGGTTCTTCAACCTTGACTTTTGCTTCTTCCTCTTGAACTTGTTGAATTTCTGGAACTTCACCAATTATTGCTTCTCCTTCTGCCACTGAAGTCTTAATCCAAAGGTTTCCAACAAGAGAGAAACCACTTTTCTTTAGATTTCTGGACCGAATAGATTGGCCCATCTTCTCCATTTCTTCTCCCTTCAAATCAATGCCATAATGATTGAAAATCCTGGTCAGCAAATGGACATATGGTAGAGATACATTCAATTTGTTCTTTTTGTCCCATATCATCTCTGTAGCAAATTTCATCCTCTCAATTATAACTGGAGCCATATTGATATCATGATTTTGGATGGTGCAAAACATCATGTCTGAGTCTGCTTTTGGACAGGTTGAGATTGTGGCGCTCCTTGGCAATAAAATCTGGCAGACTATATAATGAAGAATTCTATTGAACGCATTTAGCTGGTTGATATCTATTTTTCCATCTTTCAACTTGTACTCTGTTCTGATGATTCCTAATCCCTTAGCATGAATATCAACAAAGTCTACCCCACTACGACTGACTGTAGATACACCAAATAGCCTCGCTAAAAGATCATAGGTGATATGAATGCAGGTACTTTTAACTGTGGAAGAAAGGGATCCATCATCACGCAGGTGTAGAATGCCTTGACTAGGTCTGGGTAGCTCGCTTCAGAAACAGTGACCAATTTCGTCCACTTCATCCTTTCTATGGCTTCTACAATACTGTGCATCCCATTGTTCTCTAAATCTGCAATATCCACTGTCTTGTTACCACACAGCTTGATCTTGACAGCTGCGAATCATTCCTATTGTTCCACCGTAAGGAAGGCGACGCTGTAACCTCCTACGCTGCTGGAACTCCCAGAAGCGGCCATGGATATGAGCATGGAAGGTTTCTAGAGGATCGTGAAAAGGAGAGGAATAGAAGCCCTCAAGAAATTTGAGCGGGAACAAAGGAGTCCTTTGAAACCGCTTAGAGGAGATTCTAGAGATGATGAGGGTTTTTCGCACAGGCAAATCGAAAGAGATAAGAGAAAGAGAGAGAGGAAATCGATGTGGCATGGATTACAGATTTAACGGTAGGTCTTAAATTTGATTTTTGAAACACTTGAGCATTAATTGCGGAAAACGACAAAAGAGGAGAGGGTTATGCAAGTGATAAAGAATTATATCTGAAATGCCATGGCAATTTATGACGCACGCAATTAAAGGTTTTGCTTAAATTTTAGCAAGAAGAGCAAGTGTTATTATGAAATTTATTATTTCAGTTACATGCAGATATATCTATTACAAATTACACATGCCTAATTCTCTTCTAAGAGACGTAAATCTCTCTTCAGATAAAGCCTTTGTAAAGATATCTGCTAACTGATTCAGAGTATCTATAATAGAAATATTTATATTACCATTAGCTACATGATCTCTAATGAAATGATATCTGACCTCTATATGTTTCGTTCTGGAGTGCTGAACTGGATTTTTCGTGAGATTTATCGCACTAGTGTTGTCGCACAACAATGGGATAGTCTTAATGTGCAGTCCATAGTCCTCAAGCTGTTGTTTTATCCATAGAAGTTGAGTGCAACAGCTCCCAACAGCTACGTATTCAGCTTCAGCTGTTCATAGTGCTACTGAATTTTGCTTCTTTGAGGACCATGAAATCAAACATCCTGCAATAAGTTGACAACCACCACTGGTGCTCTTTCTATCTACTTTGCCTCCAGCATAGTCAGCATCAGAATATCCAACTAAACTAGTTTTACATGATTTTGGATACCATAAACCTAGGTCATGAGATTTAGCTAAATATCTAAAAATTCTTTTAACAGATATTAGATGGGATTCTTTAGGATCGGACTGGTATCTTGCACACCTGTATACACTAAATAGAGTATCAGGTCTACTGGCTGTTAAATATAGTAGAGATCCTATCATGCCTCTATAAAGTTTTTGATCAACTTTCTTACCTTCCTTATCACTGTCTAACCTTGTGGTTGTGCTCATTGGAGTGGACAGTGGTTTAGCATTGTCGAACCCAAATTTCTTTAACAATTCTTTGGTATATTTTGCTTGACAAATGTGTGTGCCTTCTTTGCCTTGCTTAATTTATAATCCAAGAAAATAGTTGAGCTCTCCCATCATGATCATTTCAAATTCTCCCTGCATGAGCTTCTCAAAATACTTGCACAAAGATTCATCAGTAGATCCAAATATAATATCATCTACATAAATTTGCACAAGTAATATATTCTTGGCTTTTGATTTAATAAAAAGTGTGCTATCTACCTGTCCTCTAATAAATCCATGATTTAATAGGAATCCACTAAGTCTTTCATACCATACTCTAGGTGCTTGTTTTAAACCATATAAAGCTTTATGTAATTTAAAAACATGATTTGGAAAATCTAAATCATCAAAACCAGGAGGTTGTTCCACATAAACTTCCTCCTTTATATAACCATTTAAAAAAGTAGACTTAACATCCATTTGAAAAAGTTTTAAATCCAGTGCACATGTATAAGCAAGTAAAATTCTAATAGCCTCTAGTCTAGCCACTGGTGCATAGGTTTCATCAAAATCCATGCCTTCCTCCTGGGAATAGCCTTGAGTAACCAATCTAGCCTTATTTCTAGTGATAACACCAGCTTCATCCAATTTGTTCCCGAACACCCATTTGGTGCCAATTACAGGATGATCTGATGGTCTCGGAAAGGGGGACCAAACTTGATGTAAGGCCCTCGAATTTTGTCCTTTTAATTTCAGTCATGTGTTGTTTAAATGCCTTGTGTATAGTGCCATGTATATTTATGTATATGTATATGTATGTAATTATTTCTGTACATATTTAATTGAGTATTGTTGTACATATGTATATATGTGTTTATTATGTATATGTTGTTTTATTTACATTGTATAGATAGTATTTATGTTATACATTATACATTGCATGTATGTACATAGTGTAAGCATGGTTTTCTGCATTTCTGTCTTCTGGCCAAAGGGCCAATTAATGTCAACATGCATGGTCGTTTAGGGTTGAGTCGACGTCCAGATCGATGGATGCCAACTCCTAGTTGGCGGCAACCAATGTCACCGTCTATTTCCCAAAACTTGTTGCGGTTTCAGATAAGGAAATAGCCGCGTTTCTTGCGCTTCGGATTAGGAAACCATCTCCCAATGGTAGGATCCATCCCTTAACGTGTCCCTAAACCCCCTCAGCTTATAAAAACACCCTCTTGCGGCCGGATTTGGTCTTTTGGCTTCTTGTCAAAACCCTAGAATTGTTTTTGCAAACCTGAAACTTTGGAGGCTTTGATCTGGTGACTGAAGAGTTCTATTGATGATCTACATCGACTGGAAGGAACTTGGAACAAATGTGAAGCTTCCGCGACTCCGGGGTGCAACCTACTTCAACACAGAAATGGGGACGCCGTTTACTATGGCCCCGTCTCCTCAGTCCGCCGCAGAGGGAGCTGCTGTGAAGTCTCACCTGCAAAAGAGGGCATGAGCTTCACGAAGAAGCCCAGTAGGGACTACCAATCTCATACTGGTTCTAACAGCAGAAATAGAACTAAGTACAGTAATTAAATAAAGTAGTAAATTCTATTCTACCAAAGAGAGTCAAGTGCAGAAGCGTGAAAGAAACTACACGGTCGTCGGTTTAGGCTACACGTCGGGACTGGAAAACTCGTATAAAACACGGCACCAAACGAAACCCAAGGCTGTAACACAGACAGCTAAACACTGCTTGGGCAAACACACTAGCTACAGTACGCTACACTAGTCAGCCGGTCAAGTGCGCCACGCAGCTTACCCTCGACCAACGGTCCATGTCTAACACCTCCCGTCGGAGTGAGACGCGGAACTAAAGAACCACAACTGTCTTAGTCTGGCCAGACTACGGTCCCACACTTAGCCCCTCTAAATGGTTCTGGAACCACGTAGAGTGAGGTAATGAGAAAGGACTAGCTGGTCCGCACTGAAAGAGCGCCACAACTACCTCGGCGACCCAGACCCAGCTAAGAGAGCTCTACAAATGACTCTACGCCGTTGTCCCCTAGCGTTTTCCCCTCGGCTCCAAGTCTGTGACTCGAGCACGCCCGTCGCCCGGAGAACTCCCTCTAACAGGCACGCGGGGATGGGGGTCCCAGGTAACGGTAACAACCTGTCTCGTGGACAAGCCCTCAAGTGCCTAGCACCGGGCGAAGAGACTAGAGTAGCACTGCACTAGGAACAACACAAGTGCCAAGAAAACCGAGTCGCAGTGGAAGTGGAACATCAAAATATGTCGCCAGTCCCTCTCGGTCAGAGAGGCGATGCAACACTGCATCGCGATCAGAACTCGACGATCCTGCCTGTCGTGAAAAGAAACCAGAAGGCGACCCTTCGACCCGTCGCGATAAGAATGCTACGGCTTAAGGTGCCGCAACAAACCCGGGTCTTCTGAACGCGACACGTACCCCGTCGCGTTTGCTAACGGGACGGGTGCTGGGGCACATTCAGTGAGAACGCGATGCGACGATACGTCGCGACCAGGTCGCGATTGGGAAGCCCGTCGTGACCTCAGCCGAGTGCCCAAACAGAGCAACTCCACCACCCTAAAACCACACTAAATGATACAACAAGGGGGAAAGGATCATGGCAACGCTGGAAAACATCTTAATGAACACCAAACCACCCTCAACCCCATGCATGGCAAGAAGTGCAACCTACACTCAAATAACCTCACCAACAACATGGAGCTCTCAACACAAACCACCCAAACCAAGCATGTATACACACAGAACAACATTCCACGATAAGACCACCTGAAGCATGCAAAATACCTAGCATGATTTCTTGGCTTGGAAGTGGGATTTGGCAACCTAGCATGTAGAACTAGGGGGAGAGTTTGGGTTCCCTACCTCAATTTGAAGATCCACCCAATTAGGGCCTTCTTGTAGGCTAGCACCCCTCCAGCTCCGAGCTCCAACACTCCAAGAGCTGCCGTCCACAAGCCAAGCTCGACCTTCACAAGCCGATGGAGAGGATCCACACCATGGGGAAGAACCACAGAGAATGAGAAGGAGAAGAAGAAGAAGAAGAAGAAACATACTAAGCACCCAAGTCACACAACAAATCACACACATACTCACCAAGCCAAGCCAACCACAACTCCCTCCAAGCTCCCCACAGAGCACCAAGCACAAGGGAGATCGCCAGAGAGGAGAAAACATAGAGAACAGGTGAAATGGGGCTTTTGCTCTCGAGCTTGGGCACTTAAACACAGACGATGAGAACGCGATGGACCTGGCCGTCGTGTTAGGAAAGCTAACGCGACACCCACCTACATCGCGATCTGGAAAACGCCTGCGACCCTGACGGTCAAAGCCACCACGTGGCATGCATGCAACGCTGACATCTGATCGCGACGGACCTGTATGTCGCGTTCATGCATGCGCTTCGACATGTGGTGCAACTGTCCCGACAGCAAGATGACAAGAAGGCAGTCTGCTGTTAGAGCCCTGTCACAACAGGGGCGGTTGACGCGTTCTCATTCAGAACACGACGGTCACCTACGTCGCCTTCAGAAGGCGACATGTCGACATGTCGCGACCACAGCCGGGAGAGCTAACCCACAAAGGGGACAGAGATGTTACAGTGACACTGCTACCATTGAGGGTTGTGGAACTGTACCGTAGTAAAGTCCCTACGGAAAGGTTCAATGTGAGTGATATCCTAAGGGCATTAGGATGAAATCCTGGAGGTGGACAAGTACCACTGGTTAGGGTGGAGAGTGCTTCTCCCGGTTCTGCGCAGTTAACCAAGATCCATTACTGTGTTGCCTAGGTGATGGATAAGTGTATGTGTATGTGTGTCCTTCTAGTGGTAGTTTGGACTATGTGTCACGACAACTAAGTGAAAAATGTGGAAATGTATGTGATCATGTGAATTGTGCAATGTGAAATATGTGAATCGTGAAACTATTAAGTGAATGTATCATCATGTGAATTAGTGTAATCTTATGTGAATATGCTAAATCCATGTCGAAACAGCAAGTAAAATGTGTGTACAATTGTGTTAAATACATGAGAAATTGAATAGAATCCATATTAGGTATAGTGTTTACCTTATATATAGTTTCATGCTTAAATCATGTAAAGTTGCAAGATGGTTTGAATGAGATTTAATTCCTTGAACATGATGAACAAAAAGTGTAGAAATCATGTTATAGGTTTTATACTAAATTGTTCAAGTAATATAAAGCATGTACTATGTTTATCCTTAATTGTTTAGAAAACTAGCGAGTGTTCTATGTTCTAAATTGGTAAGCATGTGCCATGTATTATATTTGCTATAGATTCCATGAATGGTAGTTTTAATTTGTATAAAGCATGTTCCATGTATATTTATTTCCATTAGAAGATAGAATGTGCATGTGATGTGTGTATAGTTGTGTGCATGGAGTGCTTGCTGGGTCTATTTAAACTCATACTTGCTTCGGCATATAGGTGCATGTGTCTCCACTTCTTCCGAGGAGATAGTTAGAAGTGACTCCGAGTGAGAGGAGTAGCTTTTGTTGTGGAGATCCCTTCTTTGTACTCTTCTTTTCATAAGTATGTATTCCAATAATGATGTAATTCACATGGACAATATAATTGTATTGGGAATTGTAATAATGTGGACTTTGGTTTTCTTTCATTACTATTTAGACTGTGGATATGATATGGATGATGGAATAAGATTGAATACTTATTTATTTCCGCTGTTCTCTTTAATATTCGTGTATATCTCAATCAAATGTTAGTGATGGGTAAATGTCTCACTGTGACGGTGTTCTTTATACCGACGTGGATTGGTATAATCGTACCGGTATAAGGAGGGTCGTTACAGAGATTGGTATCAGAGAAACAAGGTTGAGATTATACATGAATATATACCATCATCTTCATAATATGCTAAGTCTTTATAGAATCGTCCACATGTGTAGATATGATTAATAATGACAGAAAGATAGATAAGAAAATGGTTAGGAATTAAATAACTTAGTTTCTAATTGTGATTAAATTGTCTTGCAGGCTATGGCTTCGCGTGGTAGTCATGGTGTTCCTGCTCGTGAGGATGAGCAGAGGCGAGAGGAGAGGGTTGAGCAGCAGGCCCCAGCACCTCAGGGTCCTACTGTACTTCCTCCACCACCACCAGTAGATTATGAAGTGTTCATGCAAGGCCTGGTGCAGGCTATGCAGACGCAGGCGCATACTCAGGCCGCACTCCAGGCTCAGCTGGAGGCTCAGGTTAGAATAATAGATAGAAGTAGTCTGCTTTAATTAAAAATGCATGATTATTATGTTGCTTAAGTGTTGTTTATGTTGCTTGTTGTACCATGCTCAGGCTCCAGCTCCAATTCCCCAGGAGCATGGCCATGGTGGTCCTTCCATCATGGAGCGATTCAAGAGGATGGCTCCACCCTCTTTTAAGGGGGAGAGTCAACCATTGCTAGTGGAGAGCTGGATGAGGGAGATCGAGAAGATCTTCCGAGCGATTAGGTATGCTGAGGAGGACAAGGTCAGCTTAGCCACCTATATGCTACACGTATGTGTTAGTTGTATATGCACTTATTTATATTAAGTTAGGCTATCTAGATTGGTGCTTATGGATGGTTTGATGCAAGAGAGAGCCGATGTGTGGTGGGCTTCATTACTGCATACCCGGTTTGAGGACGGTGCTGTCGAGAAAGCTTGGGATGAGTTCATGAGACGCTTTCGGGCCAAGTTCATTCCAGAGCATATCCAGGACAAGATGGAGCAGGAGTTCCTCACTCTGACTCAGGGCTCCATGACCGTACTTGAGTACGAGGCCAGGTTTGCAGAATTGTCTAAATATGCACCTCACATTGTGGTTGATGAGCGTAGGAAGGTAAAGAAATTTGTGATGGGCCTTAAGCCATCACTGAGATCGAGGCTGGTGGCGTTTGATTATCGTACCCTGGATGAGGCCCTTAGTGCTGCGTGTAGGCAGGAGAGCGAGATGGAGCAGTACCTAGAGGAGAAGAAGGCAGCGCAGAAGAGGACTGCACCTCCTTTCCAGCTGCAGGATAGGAAGAAGGCGGCGTACCAGTCACTGCAGCGTCCCGTAGCAACGAGTAGTCAGTAGGCCGCTTCGCCGAGGTCCCCCGGCGTTAGGCCCAGCGGTAAGAAGGAGTGTCCTCACTGTGGAAGCACACATGGAGGTACTGAGTGCTGGAAGCTAGCTGGGAAATGTTTAAAGTGTGGGAGCAGCGAGCATCAGATATGGGACTACCCCAGAATTGAACAGGGATTCCAGCGTGGAGCACTAGCCCCAACAGCGGCAGCAGCAGCAGCAGCGCCAACTGCAGGAAGACCAGGAAGGCCTTGAACCCAAGATCGAGTGTTTGCCTTAGCACGTGAGGATGCTGAGCAGGCAGAGCACATCACGAAAGGTACGGTTCTTTTCATGGGTGTGCACGCTCGGGTTTTGTTTGATACGGGTGCCACTCACTCGTTCATTTCCGAGCGGTTTGCTAGGTAGTTAGCTGTAGAGTCAGGATTAGAGGCTGAGGAGTTAGAGGTCCCTTTGTCTGTACACACACGAGCGGGAATGGTATCGACTAGGAAGTGTATTCCGTTGTTACCTGTGTGCATTGAGGATCGAGTCTTAGATGGGTGCTTCTTTTTGCTAAAGATGAAGGACTATGATGCAATTCTAGGTCTGGATTGGCTAGAGGAACACTATGCCTTAGTAGATTGTCGTGGGAAGAAGATTATTTTCCGTATTCCTGGTGAGGATGAGTTTTCACATCCATTGCCAAGGACCTTAGCGGGAAGGTTTGTCATCTCTGCCATGAAGGCGATGAGGATGGTAAACAAGGGTTGTGACGCTTTTCTTGCCAGCGTGGTATTAGTACCGAAGGCTGATCAGCCACCGACCCTTGAGGATATTAGTGCAGGAGTTTCCAGACATTTTTCCCGATGATTTGTCTGGATTGCCACCGGTGAGGGAGATAGAGTTTACTATAGAGTTGCTTCCAGGCACCTCTCCTATCTCAAAGGCTCCATATCAGATGGCACCTGTGGAGTTAGCTGAGTTAAGGAAGCAGATGTAGGATTTGCTAGATAAGGGATTTATTCGCCCTAGTGTATCTCCTTGGGACGCACCTGTATTATTTGTAAAGAAGAAGGATGGATCACTTAGGTTGTGCATCGATTATAGAAAGCTCAACCAGGTGACTGTGAAGAACAGGTATCCCTTACCGCAGATCGATGATCTATTTGACCAGTTGCAGAATGCATCGGTCTTTTCCAAGATTGATTTGTGGTCTGGCTATCATCAGTTGAGGATTAGGAGCGAAGATGTGTCCAAGACGGACTTTCGGACTCGTTATGGACATTATGAGTTTTTGGTTCTTCCTTTTGGTCTAACCAACGCCCCTGCAGCGTTCTTAGATCTCATGAACAGGGTGTTTAGACCTTATCTAGATAGTTTTGCAGTGGTGTTCATCGATGATGTGCCAATCTACTCTTTGGATGAGACTACACACCGTCAGCATTTGAGGGTAGTGTTAGAAGTTCTCCGAGAGCACAAGCTGTATGCAAAATTCAGCAAGTGCGATTTCTGGATGCGCGAGGTTCATTTCCTCGGGCATGTTATCTCCGGTGCTGGTGTAGAAGTTGATCCAACGAAGGTCCAGATTGTATTAGATTGGGAGATTCCCAGGACCCCGTCGGAGATTCAGAGTTTTCTTGGTTTAGCGGGTTATTATCAGAGATTCATTAAGGGATTTGCTTCTATTGCCGCCCCTTTGACTAAGCTAACCAGGAAGGGTGTGAAGTTTGTCTGGTCCGAAGAGTGTGAGAGTGACTTCCAATTATTGAAGGCTAAGCTTACTTCTGCATCAGTGTTGATTTTGCCGAGTAGTGTCGAGGGTTTTGCCATCTATTCAGATGCATCTCAGATTGGTTTAGGCTGTGTGTTGATGCAGCAGGGAAGGTAGTGGTGTATGCTTCTCGTCGGTTGAAGGAGTATGAGCATAACTATCCGACTCATGATTTGGAGCTTGCGGTAGTGGTTCATGGACTGAATATCTGGAGACACTATCTTTATGGTGTTAGATTTGAGGTGTTCACTGACCATAAGAGCTTGAGATATCTCTTCTCTCAAAAGGAATTAAACCTGCCACAGAGGAGATGGATTGAGTTCCTCAAGGACTACGACTTCGATCTTCAGTATCATCCAGGAAAGGCGAATGTCGTAGCGAATGCTCTTAGCAGGAAGAGGTCCTTACTCTAGAAGGATTGGAAGATGTTGGAGGATGCTTCTTGTGCGATGAATGAGTTAGAGCCATTATGTCAGGCTTTCGTGGCTCAGTTGTCTATCCGGTCTTTGGTGTTGGATGAAGTGATCGAGCAGCAGAAGGTCGACCCTAGACTCCAGGAGTTGGTGGGCAAGGTGGGCATTGCTCGTGATGAGGATGGTGTGATTAGATTTCATCACCGAGTATGTGTCCCCGATATTGTAGATGTCCGTGAGCATGTATTAGTAGAAGCACATAGGTCGAGATTCTCTATTCATTCGGATAACACTACTAGGATTTGAAGAGATCATTTTGGTGGTCTGGCATGAAGAAGGATGTGGCGGATTTTGTATCCAGGTGTTTAATATGCCAACAAGTGAAGGCCGAGTGGTAGCGACTATCTGGCCTTATGCAAAAGATGGAAATCCCAGTATGGAAGTGGGAGGCTGTCACTATGGATTTCGTATCGGGTTTGCCCAGATCAGTGAGGGGCAATGACTCGATTTGGGTGATTGTAGATAGATTCTTTAAGACTGCGCATTTCTTTCCTATGAAGAAGAAGCAGTCAGTTGAGAGTTTGGCAAGATTGTATGTTAGTAGCATTATTAGGTTGCATGGTGTGCCGAAGTCGATTATTTCGGATCGAGATCTGAGGTTTACTTCGAGGTTATGGAAGGGTCTTCAGGAGGCATTAGGTTCTGAGTTGAAGCTTAGTTTGGCGTTCCATTCCCAGATAGATGGACAGTCCGAGAGGACTATCTAGACGCTCGAGGATATGTTGAGAGCATGTGCGCTGGATTGGAAGGGTGATTGGGAGCGTCATTTACCTCTTGTGGAGTTCACATATAACAACAATTTTCATGCGAGTATTGGTATGACTCCATTTGAGGCGTTGTATGGAAGGCCTTTTAGATATCTTTTATGTTGGGAGGAGACTGGTGATAGGCAGTTGATTGATCCGGAGTTAGTGCAGGAGACTTCGGATAAGATCCAGCTTATCAGAAAGAGGCTTGTTGCGGCGCAAGATAGGCAGAAGAGTTACGCCGACAACAGAAGAAAGGATTTGGAGTTCGAGGTTGGCGAGCATGTCCTTTTGAAGATTTCGCCTACTCGAAGTGTTGTCAGATTTGGCAGGCATAACAAATTAAGTCCTAGATTCATTGGCCCATATGAGATTCTCAGACGTTTGGGCAGCGTGGCATATGAGTTAGCTTTACCACCGGAGTTAGCTAGTGTTCATTCTGTTTTCCATGTTTCTATGGTCAGGAGGTATGTCTAAGATCCATCTCATGTCATCAGTCATGAGCCAGTGGAGATCTAACCAGATCTGTCTTATGTTGAGCAACCAGTAGCTATACTTGATCGGAAGGTTCAGCATCTCCGGAACAAGAGTATTGCGTCCGTGAAGGTGCTATGGCGGAACTCTCACGAGAGGAGGCTACTTGGGAGCTTGAGGATACTATGAAGAAGAAGTATCCCCAATTGTTTGAGTAGTGTCGTTCTAACTTCGAGGACGAAGTTTTCTTTTAGGGGGAGAGGGTGTAAGGTCCTCGAGTTTTGTCCTTTTAATTTCGGCCATGTGTTGTTGAAATGCCTTGTGTATAGTGCCATGTATATGTATGTATATGCATATGTATGCAATTATTTCTGTACATATTTAATTGAGTATTGTTGTACGTATGTATATAAGTGTTTATTACGTATATGTTGTTTTATTTACATTGTATAGATAGTATTTAAGTTATACATTATACACTGCATGTATGTACATAGTGTAAGCATGGTTTTCTGCATTTCTGTGTTCTGGCCGAAGGGCCAATTAACGTCAACATGCATGGTCCTTTAGGGTAGAGTCGACATCCAGATCGATGGACACCAACTCCCAGTTAGCGGCAACCAATGTCATTGTCTATTTCCCAGAACTTGTTGTGGTTTCAAATCAGGAAATGGCCGCATTTCTTGCGCTCCGGATTAGGAAACCATCTCCCAATGGTAGGATCCATCCCTTAACGTGTCCCTAAACCACCTCAACTTATAAAAACACCCTCTTGCGGCCGGATTAGGTCTTTTGGCTTCTTGTCAAAACCCTAGAACTGCTTTTGCAAACCTGAAACTTTGGAGGCTTTGATTCGGTGACTGAAGAGTTCTCTTGACGATCTACATCGACTGGAAGGAACTTCGAACAATTGTGAAGCTTCCCCAACTTCCGTGTGCAACCTACTTCAACACAGAACTGGATCCGGGAGGTTTTTGGAAGGCTTCTTGGCTTGGCCGAGGAGAGCTTCTCCGGCAATTTAATCTCGTCTAGCATTTTTTTAAAAGCAAGTAACCCTTGTACACTATCCCTACACATGTCTTCTAGGTCCCAGGTATTTTTACAGATTTTTCTCGTGTCCTAGAAGCCCCATTCACCATTGCTTTGTGCGTTCTGTCTGCATTTCTGCGGCATGATATTGTGCCGTTAACCCATGTTGGCGGCAACATCTATGCCGCCAAGTTCAACAGGTTTGATAGAATGCATGTTTTGATCTTTGTGACATATTTTATGGATTTCTGGACATGAATACATGCTGTAAAAATTTTGTATGGTCAAGTACATCCAGTGGAACATGCCATGTGATTAGGTCGAATTTTCGTACATTGTACTATTTATTAGAATTGCTGAAATGAGATATTAAGCATGAATTGGCCTTGTAAAATTCTGTTTAATTAGATCCATGTTAAATTAGGGTCTCAGAAAATTTTGGTGACTATATGATGGCTGTGTTCAGGTGTTAGTACTACTGGGTATAACTATGTTATTATGAAATCTATTGAAGCGAAATTAGTGATAAAATGCATGAAATTTGTTTCAATTACTGAAATTCGTGTACTGATATGAAAAATATGGAAAATTGAGCATGTGTTATATTTACTGTTTGGAACTTATTATAAAAATTTCATGTTGTTTGGATAACAATAGGTACTGTTATGGTTTTAAAGAGAAAAAAATGACCATGTTAATCATGCTAGTTTAAATCGTATGTGATTCAATTAATAGCCACCTGATCAGGACTGTATTAGAAGTTGATCATCATTATAAAATAGTAAAAAGCATGCCAGGTAAACTGATCCATGTTTATGTGTTAAAAATGCATGTGAATAATGTAAGTAAATGTGGTAAATGTTTATGTAAATTGTGCCATGTGTGACACTGCTACCATAGAGGGCTGTGGAACTGTACCGTAGTAAAGTCCCTATGGGAAGGTTCAATGTGAGTGATATCCTATGGGCATTATGATGAAATCTTGGAGGTGGACAAATACCACTGTTTAGGGTGGAGAGTGCTTCTCCCGGTTCTGCGCAGTTAACCAAGATCCATTACTGTGTTGCCTAGTTGATGGATAAGTGTATGTGTATATGTGTGTCCTTCTAGTGGTGGTTTGGACTATGTGTCACGGCAACTAAGTGAAAAATGTGGAAATGTGTATGTGATCATGTGAATTGTGTAATGTGAAATATGTGAATCGTGAAACTATTAAGTGAATGTATCATCATGTGATTAGTGTAATCTTATGTGAATATACTAAATCCATGTCGAAATAGCAAGTAAAATGTGTGTATAATTGTGTTAAATACATGAGAAATTGAATAGAATCCATGTTAGGTATAATGTTTACCTTATATATAGTTTCATGCTTAAATCATGTAAAGTTGCAAGATGGTTTGAATGAGATTTAATTCCTTGAACATGATGAACAAAAAGTGTAGAAATCATGTTATAGGTTTTATACTAAATTGTTCAAGTAATATAAAGCATGTACTATGTGTATCCTTAATTGTTTAGAAAACTAGCAAGTGTTCTATGTTCTAAATTGGTAAGCATGTGCCATGTATTATATTTGCTATAGATTCCATGAATGGTAGTTTTAATTTGTATAAAGCATGTTCCATGTATATTTATTTCCATTAGAAGATAGAATGTGCATGTGATGTGTGTATAGTTGTGTGCATGGAGTGCTTGCTGGGTCTATTTAGACTCATACTTGCTTCGGCGTATAGGTGTAGGTGTCTCTACTTCTTCCGAGGAGATAGTTAGGAGCGACTCCGAGCGAGAGGAGTAGCTTTTGTTGTGGAGATCCCTTCTTTGTACTCTTCTTTTCATAAGTATGTATTCCAATAATGATGTAATTCGCATGGACAATATAATTGTATTGGGAATTGTAATAATGTGGACTTTAGTTTTCTTTCATTACTATTTAGACTTTGGATATGATATGGATGATGGAATAAGATTGAATACTTATTTATTTCCACTGTTCTCTTTAATATTCATATATATCTCAATCAAATGTTAGTGATGGGTAAATGTCTCACTATAACGACGTTCTTTATATCGACGTGGATTCATATAATTGTACTGGTATAAGGAGGGTCATTACAGTTGATTTCTTCTGAACTGATTAAGTTCATCTTGCATGGCTAGAATCTAGGATTCATCAGACAGTGCTTCATTGACTGTCTTAGGCTCTATTTGAGATACAAATGCTAAGTAATCACACGAAATGACATTACCTCTTGTTCTTACCCAACTGATGGATCTCCAATGATGTTGTCTTTTAGATGATCCTTCCTGTATCTCCATTCCTTTGGAAGATCATCATGTATAATTTCATTTTGTTGCAGTTCTTCCAAGGGCAGATTTTCATTATCCTTGATAGATGTATCTTTCAGTTTCTTGGATAGATTTTCTACATTTTCATCATCGCTGTCTACTTCCTTTCTCAAGGAAGGGTTAGTTTCATCAAAGATAACATGAACAGTTTGTTCAATTAATAAAATACTTTTATTAAAAACTCTATAGCCTTTGGGTTTAGAAGTGTACCCCATGAAGATTCCTTCATCATATTTGGAATTCAGCTTACCTAAGTCTTTCTCACCATTGTTGTGAATGAAACATGAACATCCAAATGTTCTGAAGTGGTTAATCTTGGGCTTTCTTTACTTGTAGAGCTCATATGCCATCTTCTTCAGAATTGGCCTGATTAAACACTATTTATGATGTAACATGTTGTGTTTATAGCTTCTGCCTAAAAATATCTTGGTAGGTTGTACTCAGATAGCATGGTCCTAGCCATATCCAACAAGGTTCTATTTTTCCTCTCAACTACTTCATTTTGCTGTGGTGTTTTAGGTGCTGAGAAATTGTGTTCTATACCTTGATCATTACAAAATTCTGCAAATCTATCATTTTGGAATTCTCCTCCATGATCTGAACGAATGCTAATGATGCCAAACTTCTTATGCTTTTGGACTACCTTACTGAACTTCACAAAACTTTCAAATGTGTTATCTTTATGTTCCAAAAATGATACCCATGTGAATCTTGAGAAATCATCAACTATTACAAATCCAAAATTCTTTCCTCCCAGGCTTATTGTTCTCATTAGTCTAAACAAGTCCATATGTAGTAGTTCGAGTGGTTTGGAAGTGGTGACCATTGTCTTTGATTTGAAGGAGGATTTTGCATGCTTTCCTTTTGCACATGGCTTACAAATACTATCCAATCTTGTGTTTATCTTTGGTAGTCCCTCTACTAGATCATGTTTGATAAGTTTTCTTATTCCATCTAAATTGCAGTGATGTAACACCCCGAAAATTTGGTAATTAGAAAATTAGAAATAAATCGAAAATGATAAATTCAATATTTGTGAAATAGCAAAAATGCACGTGCCACTATCGTACATACAAAAAAAACCCATTAGAAAATTTCATAAAAACCATAGTTCAACTTTAAATAATGCTTCCTAATGACCCATGAAGAAATTCGTGCAAAGAAAAATCGGATGGTCCAAGTTTAAGGCATTTTACGACTGAGTATCGTAATCAGAGAATAAGTCATAAAATCATTATCACACATACTTAGATGAGTCAAAAAATTAAATAAAAATCATAGATGGACTTCAAATAATATCCTCTAATGATCCATCAAGAAATTTGGGTCAATAAAAGTCACTTGAGGTGTATTTAAGAGTTAGTGTGACTTATTATCGTAATTAGGAAATAAGTTGGACAACCCATTATCAGGTGTATAAATGAGATCATAAACTAAATGAGAAATTTATGGTGGACTCCAAACAATATGTGGGGATAGTCCATAAAAGAAATCGGATCAATGGACAACGTATGACCCATGAACAAATTCAAGTATGAAATTAGTAAATAAATAACTTCCGTATTATCGGAAAGATAGAACTTACGTACCACTATCGTACGTCAGAAAACCATCGGAAAATTCCGTAAAAATTATAAACCAACCCCAATATTATCCCTAAGTGTTCCACGAAGGAATTCGTGCAACGGAAAATCTGATTGGCCGAGTATATGTCACACGTGACCAAGTTACCCGAATTAGGTAACTAAGTCGGAAAATTGTTAACGCGAAAAATAACCCGACCATAAATTAAATAAACATGTTGGAGAGACTTCCAATATCATGTATTAATAACCCATTAAAAATATTGGGCCAATAAAGCACATTTGGCCCAAGGATAAAAATTGGGACAAGAAAATACCTAGAAATTCGTGTATGTAATTATGCAATAATTAGGGAGGGGTTAAAATTAGGATAATTAGTCATGTAAGGTAATACAAAACCGGACCCAACCCTAAGAGGTGGTTTCCTAAACCTTTGCTACCTCCTTTGGGTGAGAGAATCCCAGATTTTGGAAAGTAGGAAGCAGAATTCACAGCTCCCTTTCCTAGTCCCATTAGGACATGAAATAGAACCCTAAAACTATAAGAACTCCCCACAAAATGTTTAGGGAAGGGTTAACAACAAGTTGGGGTCGTGAGCAGCAAGTTTGGGGCGCTGGAGGAGTGGAGAACGGTTGGGGAAAACGTGGTCTTCCTCAACCTCTCTCTACATCGACCTAGGAACCTGCAGGGAGTTCTTAGCATTCAAAGGTAGATGTTCTCGGGTCAAGATTAAAGAAAACCAACACCATCATGTAGATCTTCGAGTCTAGGTTCATTTGCACTTGATTTGACTAATTTTCATGGAGTATACATTGTGTATTAGTAGTTTTCCCTAAGTCGCGCATAGTTAGGGTTTTTTCCGTTCTTCTTATCATGCATGCGAATCAAGACCGAATTAGACTAAATCCCAAACATCAAAGTTATATACTATTAGTCACGATCATCTTTTATGTTGGACATTTTGTCTAAAAGTGTTTAGGTAGAGAGTTATAAGCGTGGTAAGAGAGTCGCTGCATGATACTGCGATTTCGGGCTGCACTTAGCTTTATGTTCTTCCTATTTTTCATGAGATTCAAGACCGATTTAGGTCAATTCCCCACATAAAAGTTCTTCCACTAGTCGTCATGGTCATATTTTATGTTGAACGGTTTGTCTAAATATCATTATTAGAGATTTACAAGCTTAGTAAGAGAGTTACTATATGATACTGCGTTTTCGAATTGCACTTAACTGTACGTTCTTCATGTTTTCACAAGATTAGAGATCGAATTAGGTCAGCCACCAACATCCACATTGTTCCACTAGTCGTTCTAGTCATCTTCATGTTACACGTTTTGTCTAAATATCAGTAGATCTCAAGTTACGGGCCTGACATATAAGTCGCAATGAAGTCACGTATGTTTAGGGTTTTCTTATGTTTTTCCTGTGTTATATGCCATTAAAGACCGAATCAGATCTAACCCTCAACACAAACGTTCTTCCAATAGATGTCCTCGACATTGTTTATGTTTAGAGTTTTATCTAAATGTCAGTATATAGAGAGATATAGGTGTTGCATGAATATCACACCCTGATTACTGTGTTTTGTCTAAATGTCAGCATGTTTAGTTGTTGGTCTGTTAGCATGTTGCATCATGTTACATAGTATGCATGGACCTAAAGTAATCAACCTATGTGAAAATGGTAATGAACATGAATATGATTCTAATGTATGATATGTGATTTTCTCTTATGAATATTGACTATTATCTTGTGATCTAGCTTGTTATGAAATTGAAATGATAAGAATTTTATGTGAATATGTGGATAAATACATGTTAGTATGGACTCGTTAGTTAAGTTGCTATCATGATTTACATATAAGTTTTCTTTAGCTATATACTTTCCGATGGTTAAATTATTTGTTCATAACTTGCATACATGTTAGGAAAGATCCGTGACACGTCACTTACACCTTTGCATGAATAGGCACACCCTTCTTGGGGAATTGAGAGCTCTCTGTCGATCATTCCGAATCGGCAAGACTAGCGATCTTTTCCTTAAGACCTCCGTTAAGTCTCCGCTCTCTATGGATTCCCACATAGAGGCCGAGCTGGTTGTACCATGAAGTACCCTGGAGATAGAGAGCACATGTTCCCCATACGATCTGTCATTAGTCATCCTCATGTCAAGACACTAACGAATTATGAACATAAGATACGTCGTTATACTGCCATTTTGTTCCCTTGAGCTATTGTCATACCTCGACTCTATGATGATCATGTTTCTTCTTACATTGAGCTTATTATTGAAACTCTGTGGTCATAATATGAATATGTTTGTTCGCACAATCTGGGACTTCGGTCCATTTGACTAATGGCTGTGCAATAGGGGCCTTGTCTGGTCCTGGGGAGGAGCGCCCCAACGTACTTATTAACTGCGGGAGTATGGACTTTTGGTGCTTGGCATAGCACAAACAAATAAGCAAGATTTGTGGGAACGTGCCTTCGTTTGACATTATATGTTTGATATGATAAGTCTGTTCATGTGAATACATGAGATCTGTATGAATATGGCCAATTCATTTTGATATGATTCTACTCTTGAACTACCTGTCCATTGTATATGCAATTCGATATTTGATTTGATATGTCATCCGTTCTATTCCTCTATTCAACTTGTTAGAAAAGCATGCATTGTCATCATGTTCATGTGCATATCTGCCTATTAAAAATGTTAATCATGTATATTAGTGCCCACACAATATTGAGATGTAAATCCTACTGAGCTAGTTCGCTCACCCTATCATCCTGTCCTTTTCAGGTAGTGATGATGAACCAGAGGAGTCTGATGGGGTAGGGCAAGAGTGATGAGCACCCGACATTGAGAAGATGAAGTATTAGGAATAGTCTATATGATAGAGAAACATTTTTCATCGGAATAATGAACCCTTTTGGTCGGTTCTTCTTATGTAAGGTTGTAACTAGTTGAATGAAATGGGATAAAGTATACTTTTGGTGACCATATTATCGTCTCAAATGTGTTCTTATGTTCAATTGTGACTCTGCACTATTCAACTGTGATACGTCAATTTGTATCGTTCACGTCTCCCGGTATTTATTCCGCTGCTAAATATCAGGGCGCGACAAGTGACCTAACCTTCTATGCCATAATTCTACATTCTGATCTTTGCTTGCTGCTAGACACACATCTTGATCCTTGAGTTCTTCTAGATGCAGTACATATAAATTCTTTTCTCTGCTGGCTTCGAAGACAATTTCATCACCTTTGATAATCAGACACTTGGATTCTTGAAACTTGATTTAATGACCCTTGTCACATAGTTGACTAATGCTTATTAAATTGTGCTTGAGTCCTTTGACACACAGAACATCTTCTATGAGGATTCTATCTTGACTTCCAATAGATCCACATCCAATTACTGACCATTTTCCACTATCGCCATAGGTAACAGTGCCTTCTGTATCTTTGATGTGAGAGAATAATTTCTTGTTGCCTGTCATATGCGTTGAGCATCTACTGTCAAGGTACCACTTTGATGCTCTAAGGCTTCCCTACAATAAGTCAATAAGATTTAGGTACCCAAGTTCTTTTGGGTCCTGGTTGGTAAGTTTCTTCACGGGTTCGTTTGGGAATCCATTTTAGGTGTTTGGTTGTGTAGGCCATTTTGGTATGACCTAATTTGTTACAGTGTGTGCAGAAAGGAATATTGTTTATTATCCTATTTGACTTATGATTTTTATTTTTATTTCCTTTATGATTAGGATTTTGTTCAGCTAGGAATTTTGGAGTTGGATAAATTTTTGGATGAATTACAGTTTCTTCATTGTCTGGTGGAGTGTATCCTAACCCATACTTTTTCTTACCTGATCTTCTTGCTCCTTTTAGCATTAGGGAGGATACCATTAGTAAATTTTTCAACTGTAGCCATCAGATATTCATTATCTTTTGTTAGTGAGTTAATTTCACTTTTAAGTTTACTTATTGTTTCCTAATCTTCTAAGTTTAATATCTTTTCATTCTTATTTTAACATCTTCACATAGCAGTTCATTTCTTATTTTAAGTTAAGAATTTGTTTCACTAACTGTTCAGTTTCAGATTTTAAATCTGAGTTGGTAATTTCCAAACATGAATAATTTTTCTTAGTTGTTTTTAGCAACTTACAAACATTTTTAGATTTACTGTATAGTTTTATTAAACACATCTTCTAGACTATCTGAATCAGATTCATCTGTCACGCCCCCAATTTTTATTTTAGTAGCGGAGCAAATTGAGACGCGACGAACAAGCCAGCATTCAGAAGCTATAGACCAATAGTTATTACAAATAGGGCCCACAACTGCAACAATTAAATTTTCTTCCTTTATTTATCAAACGAAATTACAACCTCCAAGGTCAAAGAAACACCCTTGCCCCAATCTAGCTATCTCTCAAAGAAAGGGGAATTTACATTAAGACCAATCTAAATAAAAAGTAGGAATGGACTCTCTAAGTGTACTCGACGCTCGGCGCACAAGTCCCATCATTTAGCTTTACCTTCACTACCTAAATGTTAAAGAGGCAGGTATGAGCGCACTTGCCCAGTAGGATTTACATCTTCCAAATGATGTAAGTATTTACATTTTAAAAGGTAGAAGGTATGAACATGATATGTACAATGCAATTAAAACATCAGTAGTAACACGTGTACAGTGTATCATGCAAGTAGTTGATCAAGAGATTGTAATGATCAATCTAGCAATAAGTGTATTCAAGCGTTATGTGACAATGATCTAGCAAAATGGTAACTTCATGAACAAGAGCAAGATAACATGTAACAAGATGCCATTTCACTAGCAAATCCTTTTGAGTAACTCCTTGAGCACTCCACAAGAATATCACGCAGGATCTACTGGTGCCTCATGCAAGTACGTCCTTCGGCCACTCGAGTTAAGAACCAACATATAGTAAACAGGTAACAAGCAAGTAAGTTATCACGTGTAACAAGTGCATGCCATGCCAAGCACCAATCATGATTCCGCACCACGCCAGGCACACGACTTTGTTAGGGGATCAACCTAACAATCAACTCTTGGGGTAACGAACATCTTTGGGAAAACTGGGCAATCAACACCTTGGGGTAAACAAGACTTTGTCGGGGGCGAATCCGACAATCACACCCATAGGTAATAGGACTTTGCTAGAATCTCCAGGACCAGATATGGGCCCTCAGTCAGGTTCGTATTGCGTAACACTGGAATCTGTCCCAATGAGCCAGTCGACTCATGGGTGACAAGAATGAGTTTTGAGTCCATGACTCCAATATCACTGATGTACTTCAAGAACATATCACAAGAAGGCAATGCGTGTTAATAAGGATAGACTGGTCGAGAAAGTTCAGGACTATCATGTCAAAAGTAATGATTATCGAGAGTGTCATGTCAATAATGATTTAGAGTTCAAGGGTACGTTGGGAATATCGAGTCAGAGTTCAATCTGGAAGCATAACGACACATTTACATAGATTCTATCTTTAATAACTTGGTTTCATGTGTTTTACTCGATCACTCCGAGAAAGCCAAGATGAGGAGAGAAAGATCTCGTCAAGAATGCCGAGAGAGAAGAGATACATGCACACTAACTTTCGGGTACTTCATTGGTACAACCTGCTCGTCGGCCATGTGGGAATCCATGGTCAGACGAGACTTACGGAGGCCTTGGTCAAGGGTCCACTAGTCCAACAGAAGGAATATCTGACGGAGAGTTCACCACAAGCCAAGAAGGGGTTTTCCTATCGTGTTAGAGTGTATGCGCATGCCGCGCGTGAGAATCGCTCCTGTGCGTGTGTGAATCCGATTATGGAAACTCCAGTTATAGAAACTTCATTTATGGAAACTCCATGCTTGGAAGGTATCATGAGTACTAAATCAGGAAACACTAATCATGCATGACCAATTTTAGCAAGTATCATTATATGTTTAGCAAGTTTGGTAACAAGGCAAGAACATGAATAATTGGTAGGTAGAGAGCATGATCATGAACTTAAGATCAATTAAAAATCATGTGAACATGTTTTAACTTTCATACGGGTTGTTAAATGCATGATAATACTTTCTATAACCTACCTAGAATAGATCAAACTCACACATGCAAGGAACGACACAAAACGACGAAAACCGGGATGTATGCCCCTTAGAAGGCAAATTCAGTTCCATCCCTTCACTTCCTTAGGTCATAACTCATTGATTTTTTATTCAACTATCACACATGAATATACCATATTGAATCCCTTTGAATGAGGAATCCAACAAAGAAAATGGCTCATCAATCCGAGGTGTATAGAAAACATTATGGCCGATTAAGTGGACATAGGCAGAAGGCGACACATTGCATGTCGCCTTCAGAACATGAAGGCGACCATCATCTTGTCGCCTTCTGAAGAAGACCACGAAACTGTCTAATTTTTGCTATGGGTCATGGCCATGATGTTGTCGCGTTCTGGTAGCGACGTGTCGACCTGTCGCCACCTGAATATGACGTTTGGGTTGCTTTTCTACCTATTTCCAACTCCGACTTGGATTGGGTTTGACACCTGTGGGTTTAAAAAATCAAAACAAATGCTAGGGTGATTCAAATCAGATGAAACCACCTCTGTTAGTTAGCGTACTTCTACTACTTTGTACAGTAATGAATAATCAAGAAACAAAGGTCGTTTGACTATGTAATAAGACATATTGTGATGGTCTACATGAATCTGACACAGTGCTCATGTTTGGGCTAATACTCACAGTACGGTCCACAGAAATTGGAGAAACCAGTGCCAAATGAAAGTAGACTCATAGGACAACAAGTTCTATGTTGAACATCAGTCTAAAAACAACTCCACAGGGAGGTATGGAACTCGTAAGATAGGTCAAGGTTAAATCACGATAGTACAACGTCAAGATCATGCAAGATTTAATTCGTGAAACTCTCAATATAAATATTGGGGAAATAGTAAGAACATCATCTATACATATGGATGCAAACATGGACGAGTTTAATTAGAGTTCGGCATGGAGATGGCCCACCTTTTACGTGAAAGAAAGTCGTGCTTCCCAAAAACCCTAGTTTCAACCAGTCGTAGGAGAACGCTTAATACTCACGAACTACTGGGCAAAAATTGTGCAAAATAGTGTCATAAGAAACTAGACTTGAGGAGCATTCCATGGATGTATGGTTTGCACAGTTTGGTCGAGGTTTCACTAACCTTTGGTGATGATCTTGAAGGGACTCAAGTGCAGGTTGTTGCAGATCTAAGTTGGGAAGAGCACGGGATTCCTCCTTGCTCCAGCCTTCTCCTTAAGATCTCCAGCCACCATTGCCTCCAAGAATGCATCCAATAACCCTAGGGGTCGTCCCATGGGAGAGAGAGGCTTTATTTATAGAGAGAGGGGCCTTTAGTTGCCTAATTAAATTAGGAAACCTTTAGGCACGAATTTGGGTATACCTTTCCTCAACTTGGAGATTTCTCTCCCCAATTCTTGATGGAATTGGTATGGAAGCTTACCTTAGGTGGTAACAATAAATTTGGGCTTGGTTTGAAGTCTAATGATGGCCTATAGGGTGAGAATTTACCCTATCATGGTCCATTAATGAATATTTCTGAATTTCGGGTCATTTTCCTAGCATGAATTTATTTGTGGTCCAAAGGACATCCTTCAGCCCATTTCCTTCATTATATTGTCAATACCCATTTTTTTAAGTCCAACCATAATTTTTATTTTAATTTATAACCCCTTTATGTATATGTGATAATGGTTTTTCGACTTATTCCTTAATTAAGATAATAAGTCACAAAAATTCTTAAATTCAATCCAAAAGATTTTTATTGGCCCAAAATTCTTTATGGGTCACTAGAGAATAATATTTAAGTCTAACTATGATTTTTAAAAAAATTTTAGATGTGTTTTTACATCTGGGATAATGGTGCGTACGCATTTAACTAGTTTTAAATTATTAAGTGGTCATATTTTCTATTTATCTCCAATTTTCAATTATTGAAATTCTCGGGTTGCTACAATTACAGAAAGTAAAAGTTGAGTCCGAAGTTACCTTTTCATCAACATTTGCCATGAAGACTAGGTTAGCCTTTTCTTCATCGTCTTTGTTGGAGCTTGATTCATTGTCTGAGTCGCTTTCGTTGCTCCATGCAGTGGCCATGACTTTCTTCTTGTATATTTTGAACTTCTTTACATTGTCCTTCTTCTTGAACTCAGTTTTCTTTAACTTTGGACACTCAACTTTGATGTGTCCTGGCTTCTTGCACTCGTAGCATATGGGTTCAGATTTCTTGACTTCTTTCCCTTCTAATCTTTTGAAGTCTTTACCTTTCTTGAAATATCTTCTTCCTGATTGGTACTTCTTTTTTGGCCAGTATATGTTGCAGTCTTCTAGAAAGAAAAGCTTCTTCATCTTCACTGCTCTCATTGCTCTTGTCACTTACTGACTCACCATCAGATGTGTCTTCTGTGGCCTTGAGAGCGTTGCTATGCTTCTTTTTACTGGAGGATTCTCCCAGCCTTTCCATATTTATTTCATGAGCCATTATGTAACGTCGTGCGTTTTCCGGATCCTCGTGGATCCAGGTTTAGCGGGTTTGGTGGCCAATGTGAGGCCCATTAGTGTTGTATGTTTCTTATTAGGTCCTTACCAGGGTTGGTTATGGATCTGTGTTGGTGTTCAGTGTGCTGGACATCAACAGTGGGTTGGCGTCTAGGTGGGTGACGTCGAATTTGTATTGGCGGCCATGGGTTGCCGTTAACATGGTTTTAGCGTCCATCGATGTAGACGTCAATTGTTGATCTTGGCGGCCAAAGATGTGGACGCCTTAGGGGTGGCGGTTTGGTTAACGACACAGAGGTTGACGTTAACCTGACGCACCTGTGTTTTTAGGGCTGACCCGAGCCTTGTTCTTTCCCCTCTCTTTCCCCTCCTCTTCGCCCACCTTCACCCTTGAGCTTCTTCGTGAGTTCTGACAGTCGGCGGGAGCTTGTGGGAAGGCTGTGGTGCGCGTGGTAGCAGCAAACCGGGCGGGGAATGGCGAATTGGAGCGCGGTGTTCGTGGGGCGTTCCTCGGGTTTTGGCGTGATTCAAGGTTCTTCGAGGGTTTAATTGCGTTTTTGAGGTAGGGACTGGACCCGTTGATCTTCTCTGGTTAAATTGTTATGCTTTCTTTGCATAATTCGGATGTTAATTGAGTTTTTGGGAAAATGGGTTTTCATGCTGGAAAATCGGGTGGTTTGATCGATCCAAGTATTGGATCTTGCTTCTTTGGTTTAATTATGGTATATGCATGTAAGGGGGAGTGTTTCCCCTTGTTTTTCTATTGTATTTATGGCTAGATTGCCCGTACAATCGGCCTAGGGCCATTTTGTGTGTTTTGGCGGGTTCTGCAGTGAAGATCTTGGCGTCAACATCGGTTGACGCAGAGTTCTTCATTGGGAGATTAACGGCTAGGTATCTAGCCGTTGATTGTGGGTAAACGGCCAAGTGGTGGTCGCTTACTTGGTGTTGACGGCAAGGGACATTGTCGTCTATATTCTTTGGACGGCAATCGATGTTGCTGCTAACCTGTGCTTGTACATGCGTCAGCACTGTTTGTTTTACGTGTTTGTGTGTGCATGGCGATGACTGGTGTGAGCCAGTGCACTTGTTATGCTCCTGGAGCATACTGCTTATGTAATGGGCATGTTTTACGTAAATGATGTGTGATGTACGTAGTGGTTTAAGTATGTGTATATTGTCCATGGATTGGACATCTTGTTTACGTAGATAATGTGTGATATATTCGTCGTGAGATATTATACATGTGATATCTTCAAGGTTTGGATGCCATGTATATGGTTTGTGTGTTCATGGCATACTGTGCGTTATTGTGGTTAATAATTAGTGAGGTCAGTCTGCGTGTTGCGGCAATAAGGTTCCTATGATCCTTTAGGATCTCTTGTGAATTATCCTAGACGGATTATTAAGTGTGGTCGTGCTATTATGTTTAGTGTGGCAGTGGAGGTCATCATCTGACCAATGACAAACTGCGGTGTTATCTTTAATATGGTTAGTGTATGTAGTTGTGCAAGTTAGCTTGTGAGTCACAGGGTGACTAGGACAAGCTATCCTTAATGGTGATTTGTGTACCGTGATCGGTAACAGAAAGTGTTTGTGTATATATCGTGGTTTGAGCTTACCGAGTGTGGTGGTCCGGCGCCTATTCCGGAATGCCTCTCTAGTCGGGTACCCCAGGTTCTTTGTGAGCCAGGCACGTGTGTTTGTTGTGCTCGGGGTTTGTCCCGGTACAGTATGGTACCGTTGAGGTCTGTGTCGTCTTCCTGGACACCCTCACTCCTGTGCTTGAGTTGTACGTCCGGCTGAGGGAAAGACGACAGTAGGGCAGCGGCTTGTGTTTGTGGGTGTGTAGTCGCTTGTAGCGCGCTCGTAGTTGGGGGTACGGACACCAGTAGACGTCACTGGTCCCCAGCTAGTCCTGTTTTCTACTGCCTCACTTTAGAGTGCTCCGGCCAGAGACTCTAGAGGTGCCAGGCATGGGCCTGTAGCTGTGTGTCTGCAGGTGTGGTGTTGGTTGGTCTCCACAGTTGTTTGTCTTGTTCTCGTGGAGCGGCAGTTGGACCTTTCGTCCGTGACTGCGAAGCTGAGAGGTTGTTCTTGTGTTGTGTTGTCCGGGTTGGATATTGTTCTGATCAGCTAGTAGTCCGCTCCCGTGTGGTGGCATCGTTCTTCGTGACTTGTGCTTTGTTAGCTCCAGTTGTGGTTGTGGTGACGTCGTTCTTTTTGACTCGTGCTTTGCTTTGCTAATGGCTGTGGCTTGACTTGTGCTTTGCCACTGATTATAGTTCGTGAGTTTGTGACTCGTGGTCGAGGTTTGACCAGTTTGAGGTGTGCCCTGGTGTTGGCACAGTTGTGATTGAGTTGTGGTTTGTGTGACTTGCCGGTTGAGGTTTTATTTGTAATATTGTGCCTAAATAAAGGTATAATATAATTGTGGTTCAGTGTGGTGTTTATCACCTACTTGTACCCTTGTTGGGGTGTTTGTGTTGTGGTACCTCAGAGTAGCAGGTACTTGTTCCCTTCGTGGGTTACTTTGTAGTTTTGTGGTGGTACATTGTGTACCAACCTTTTCAGGCTCTCGTGTGTTGTGGAGGTCTTGTGGTTTGACCTACCACTTGTTGTATCTTATCCGTTTTAAGTAGATCTTTGTTTATAATTTATTGTGGATTAGTTTGTGATTGCCAATTATGTTACCTTTGTGGGTAATTTGCCGATGAGGCTTGTGGCCTATGCATATTGTGGTTTAGTAGAGCTGTGCTCCGTGGAGGCCGTGTGAGACCTTCCACTTATTGAGTTTTACTCTTCTTAGGTATGATTCCAATTATGGTTTTAGTGTGTGATGGACTAGCTAGCTGTAGCCAGTCCTACCACTTATGTGTGGCTCTCGACGTAGAGTGGTTTGAAGTATAAAGGACCAGCTCTTTGTTAGCAATCCTGTTACTCAAGTGTTTGAGGTTCGCCTGTGAAGCTTGCAGCTTAGGCAGTGACTTGCCTGTGTGGCTTATAGCTTAGGCAACTAGTTGTTGTAGCAGTGTGCCAGTGAGACTGTGGTTTAGGCACTTTAGTAGTTGGGCTGACTAATGATATTATATTAGTCCTGTAGTCCCACTTTCCTTCCGAGGACTTTGTGTTTATTATCATGATTATGTTTAATTGTTATTTATTGTTATGATGTGAGCATGAAATGGTTTGGCTATTGGTGTTGCCAATGAAACCTTTGGGGTTGAGGTGTTTGTGGTTTCAGTGTTGTTTTGGGTGGTCCCTGCTGAGCCAGTGACTCGTTGAGGCTCACTCCCCTACAGTTCTTTTCAGGGCTTGCCGTGTGTTTGGCTTGCAGCGACGTTGTGTCAGACTTGTACCACCAGCAGTAGTGTAGTAGTTAGTATTGTGTGAGCTTGTGCTCCCTCGGGGTATGCCCCAGGTAGTTGTACTTTTTAATTGGACATGTATTAATGTAATGGGACAGTTGTACAAATTTGTGAACAGATATGAGCACATGTACTTTCTTATGTCTTATATTCTTGTGGTTTGTCTTTTATACTCTTACTGGACACGTGTGTGAGATATCCCTTGCGAGACTTCGGTCCGTTCGCGGGAGGCGGATCTGGATATGGAGCCTTATTGGGCATAAGTACCCCGGTCCGTCACACATTAAAGATGTAAGACCCTCGAATTTCCGTAGTATTTCTTTCGTATTTATGTGTGTACATTGTGCTTGTGTATGTATGTACGTACTTACGTAGGTATTAAAAAAAGTATAATTACGTGTACATGTGTTTATATTAAACGTAAATAAGGTATGTATTGCATGGTGATAGTATGAATATAATACCATGTACATATTGCATGTATAGAAGCTTGGTGTGCATGGTTTTCTGCATAATTAGGGTTCTGGCCGAAGGCCTTATTGGCGTCAACCCCTGGCCGCTGAGGTGGTGTCAACGTCCAACCATGGACGCCAACACTCACTCCGGCGTCCAGCGATCTGGACGTCAACTTCTCTGCCCTGCATGCGCAGCAGAGCTGCTGTCTTCTGAAACAAGGCATGGCAACCATTGGGGGGATGTCCCCCAACGGCTCCAAAGCTGTCAGGTCGGCATGGTGAGTGGGTGAAGGCTTTCCCTACTTCCTGAACCCGAAATGGCCTCTCCCCACTACCCATTTTTCACACTTGCAAGAAGAGAGAAGAGGGGAGAAAACCCTAGAGCTTCCTGTGAGAAAACCTGAAGTTTGGAGGCTCTGATCCGGCGATCCAAGGCTTCTTCTGGAGATCTACTTCGACAAGGAGGAAGACAACATAACCGGCTACACATCCCCGGCCCTGGGTTTCAGAGGGGAGCATCACAGAAGCTGGAGTGAAGGCGTCTTGGAGGCTTCTTGGGACTGCCCAAGGAGAGCTTCTCCAACTAATTTGATCCCTTTAGGAGTTTTTCCAAAGGCAAGTACCCCTTCCACATTGTCCATGTATGTGTCTAGGAGGCTTCTACCATTTTTACAGATTTTCCTCGTGTCCTGGATCCCCTACATTCACCATTTTCAGAGCTCGGACTGTGTTTTTACACAGGTCCGAACTTGACGGCAAGCCCCATGGACGTTGAGATCTTGAGTCAGCGGCCAACGATGTGGCCGCCAACTCTTGTAAACGACCACAGTATGCCGTTTAGTTCTTCTTGACAGAATAGTGAACTGTTCTGCCTTATATCTTAAATTTCCGGATTTCTACGCATGAGGATATAATGTAAATTTTGTATGTTATGTAAAATAGGTAATGTGATATGTGTGGAATTTCCTGTATTTTTCTGTAGATGGCATAATTTATTAGAATTATTGAAAAGCCTGTGTAGGAAAGAGGTTATGCTTGGTTAATCTTGTTCCCATGATTTCGGAGGAATCAAATGCTGTAGAATTTTATGAACCATGTTTGCATGTATCAGTCCATGCCCTGCAAATTTGGGGATTTTCCCATCTCCATGTGAATTCTTATAATTTCTACAATGAGAAATAGAAAGCATGTGTAGACCTTGTGAAAATTCTAGTAAATCATGTGTTGGGAAAATAAATTCGGGAAAATTTCTGTGCCAATATGTATGTGTGGTTCATGACTGTGCATGATCAAATCTGAATTTCCATGTCATGTTCTATGTTGACTTAGTTTAAGAATGGCATGAAGTTGAGTGTTTTAATTTCTATAAATGCATGTGAATTCAGAAAAATGTGAAAATTTGTATGTGTGTTACTATACCCGAAAACAGCATGTGGTAAAATTTTCAGGATAAGTTGATAACAGTAGCCTACATTATGAGATTTTCATGTGAAAATGAGTATGAATGCATGTACCATGATTAAGGTTAAATGATGTGTGTTCCAATTAATCCATGAGAACTACTAAATGCTTGATTTCTGTTATTAGTAGCATCATGATAGGGATGAACTGAACCATGTGCATAAACAAGAAAGTGTGAAAATCACATGTGAAACGTGTGTTAATCGGAATGTGTAATGTGTAAAATGTGCCGTGTGTGACACTGCTTCCATAGAGGGCTGTGGAACCGTATCATGGAAAAGTCCCCATGAGAAGGTTCAATGTGTTAAGATATCCTAGGGGCATTAGGATGAAATCCTGGAGGTGGACAAGTACCACTGGTTAGGGTGGAGACGTGTTCTCCCGGTCTGCGCAGTGCCAAGAGTCATCACTATATTGCCTAGGTGATGTGCTATGTGTTATGTGTATGTGATGTGTCCTTCTAGTGGTGGTTTGGACTATGTGTCACGGCAAATAAATTGTGAAATGTGTATATGTGAACAGGTGTAAATGTGTATATGTGAACATGTGTAAATTGTGTATATGGGAACATGCGAATGTGAAATAAGAAACCATGTGAACCCTTTATGTTAGAATGTGAACATGTGTACATGTGAAATGCTTGAAAAAAAGAACCATGTGAAATATGGGAATGTGTAACCATGTGAAGTAAATGTGTTAGAATATGATACGTTAATTCATGCTATGATATTTCTAATCCCATATAAATTGCTATCATGTTATAGTCAAATCGGAAGTGTAGTCTTCATGTGATTAAATGAGTAGAAAGCATGTGATAGGAAGTGTTAATTGAAACATTTTAAACCATGTACCATGTGTTTTGATTTTGTAGAAATACCATGATAGGTTGTCTCTCATAAATGTTCAAGCATGCTATATGTTGCCTTGCAAATAGCAATAGTAAACCCTACTATGATGTATGCATGAATGATGTGTATGGAGCTACTTGCTGAGTCTTTTAGACTCACTCCTTGCTTCGGCGTACAGGTGTGGTTGGTGACACACCTTTGGAGGTGACAGTGGAGAGCGACTCCGAGCGTGGAGATTAGCTGGTGGAGTTGACACTGTGCCCTTTTTGTTCATAGTACGTGAATTGTAGCTTGTATTAGGATTATCATTATGTAATTGTGGACAAACTATGTATTAAATGTAGAACTTTAATTTTGTGGACAATGTAGCTTGGTTTAATTTCAATTATGAAAGTTTAGTCTTTTATTTTGCTATATGGATCATGTATGATAAATGTGGATGATGGAATGTGATGACTGTTAGTCCTTTACTTCCGCGACTCTGTATCTATATTTGTGTATATCTCAATCATGTGATAGTGTTGGGTAAATGTCCCACTGTGGCAGCACTCGCTATATCGACGTGGGTCGGTATGACTGTACCGGTATAATGAGGGCCGTCACAAAAGACCCACTGAGTTTCTCAAGTGACATTCTCCTGAGGTCGTTGCCTTCTATGGCTGTCACTTTTGCAGTCCATGAGGCTGGTAGAGATCTTAATATTTTTCTCACCATGTCTCCGATCTCATAAGTTTTTCCAAGCCCAACTAATCCATTGGTTATATCTGTGAATCTGCTATACATTTGAGTGATGGACTCTCTAGATTGCATTTGAAAGCTCTCGTATTGAGCTACCAGTATGTCAATTCTTGTTTCTTTTACCTTATCAGTTCCTTCGTATATGAGCCTTAGGTTTTCCCACATTTCCATGGCTGATTTGCAGGCGGGAATTTTGTTGAACTCTTTCTTACTAAGAGCACAACACAGTATGCTCTTTGCTTTGCTCTTTGGGGATATCTTCTTCTTGTCTTCATCTGTGCATTTGTCTCTTTCGTTGGTTACCAAAAGGTCTCCTTCTTCAATGATTGACCATAGTTGGAAATCAAGACCTTGATGGAAGAACTCCATTCGAGTCTTCCTGTAGTTGTAATCTTCACCGTCGAATAGAGGATGCTGTTGACGGATTGACCTTCTGCATATCCTTGAGCTGCCATTTATCTTTGCTCTTAAGATCGTGAGATCTTCTTCTTGAAGAGACTTGGCTCTGATATCACTTGTTGCCTAGATAGCAAGCCCAGAGGGGGGGGGGGTGAATGAATTGCTTAAAAAATCTTTTAGTAGAAATTCCTGTAAATAAAATAGACTAGACAGAAAATACTAAGTTCGATAGTTAGAGTTAGTGATAATGAAGACACAAAAGCAATCACAAAAATAAGAGGAGATTTGTATCCTGGTTCGGACCTCCTATCCCAAGGAGTCCTACGTCCAGTCCTCAAGTAACAACTTGAGTTTCCACTAAACAAGGGTACAGTCCCCCTTATGAACACTTGCACATCCAGCAACCACTGGCCTTCTCTTCTCTACCAGAAGAGAAATTACACCACCTTATTCAACAAGCCTTCTCTTCACACCCGAAGAGAAATGCCCACAAAGATTTTGTTGAAAGAGGAGGGCCCCAAGACCAAGCTTATAGACAATGCTTGATCTGAGGCGAAGTCTGAGAGACACCAGATAAACTTGAATGAACTCTATCTCTCAGACCTACGCTAGCTCTCAAAAGGAATGGAGTGAGATCTCTTAGAGCTAAGATCTTTGGAAGGTTGGAATGGACGAGCTGGCTCTTTCTGTTTTTCAGGTGGCTGGAGCTTCAAGCTTTTCGAAGATTCAAGAGTTCAAATCATCTAACTATCTTGCATGGAGTCACTAGTCTTCTATTTATCTTCTGCGAATTATTTTGACCATTGTAGTAGTCGTTCAGATGTCCGTTGTCACACAACTTCATGTACGTTAGAGAGATTGGTCCTAGGCATGGAGAGGTGAGCCTGAAACCATAGGTGCTTGGAATGATCCTTACACCTTTAGGGAAAGATTTTATGAATCTTTTATCCTTTTGACAAGTTGACAGATCCATCTTTGACATACTTTACTACAAAGGCCCTGCATGCAATAAACGCTGATACCTAGACAACTTCTTTTTGTCTAGATTGTCAGTCAACATTGGTAGTCGTGCAGTATGAAGGCATGCCAAATAGGAAATGTTATTCTGACATCACACAAATCAAGACTCTATGTGACACATGAAGTAAGCAAGAATATTTCGTGTGGAAATATTATACTATCACAATAAATGATCAAGATCTTAAGATATAACATGATGTACGGGAAGGTTTTTGAAGTCCACAGAGTCTTAAGCATATGCATATTTATGTATTATAAGGAATGAAAATAAGAAGATAAAGTAAAACTGTATAAGAGCTATATAAAGAGCATTCTGTATAGAAATGGTATTGATATAATCATGTGAGAATGTAATCCATGTTGAAACCAAGTTGATGTGAATATAGTCCATGTATAAATATAATGAAATCGATGTTCTGTACAAGGTTATTACTTAACAGAAATCGATGAGCAGATGAAATTGATCATTAAATTGTTATTTGAACGAAATAGATCATGAAATCGTTGTAAGACCAAAATCGTTGTTCAAGTGATGACAAATCGTTGTTTGCGACCAAATCATTGTTTGTGATCAAATCTTTGTTTAAATGAAGGCAAATCGTTGTTTTCAATCAAATCGTTGTTTAAGTACAAGCTAATTGTTGTTTTCGATCAAATCATTGTTTAAGTACAAGCAAATCGTTGTTTTCAATCAAATCATTGTTTAAGTATAAGCGAATCGTTGTTTTCGATCAAATCGTTGTTTAAGTACAATCAAATCATTGTTTTCGATCAAATCGTTGTTTAAGTAACTTATCGAATCGTTATAGTGATCGAATCATTGTTTAAGTGACTTATCGAATCGTTATGGTGATCAAATCATTGTTTCTATAAAGGAAATCGATGTGTACTTAGAAACATATGTAATGAAGTTCAGAAAGTAGTAAGTGAGGATAACTTACAGAGAATTTTCTAGAGTTATTTCCTGTGAGTGAATCTTCAGAAAGAGTTGTTAGAAAATATGTTTTCATGGTTTTGTTAATCATCAAAAATACTTAAAATAAAAGATAATTTATTTAAGGAGATAGACTGATCATCAGTTCGAAGAGGGCTTCATCACCAAAATTCGATCTTCAGAGGTTTTTGGAGAGGCAAGTAACTTAGGGGTTTCATCCCTAGACCTATCACCTAGAGTTTAAGTATTTTTCCAGATTTTTAATTCGTGTCCTGGACCCCCAAATTCCTCATTTTTCTATGTTCGGTCTGCACTTTCTGCAGATAGGAGGTTGATGGCAACCTTATTGCCACCAAGTTCCTGAGTTAACGACAATCGATTGTGCCGTTAACCCACCCTGACGGCAATGCCCTTGCCGTTAAGTTCATCTGGTTTGACAGAACAGTGGATTCAATCTTTATGGTGTGATTTTTCAGGAGTTTGTGGATGTTTACATATGCTATAAAAGTTGTAATTGGTCAGGTATATTTATTAGGTCAAACTATGAATTCCTGTTAAATTTCTGATCATAATTACGAATTATAGAATTTCTGTTATGGGAAATAATACATGTTTTGACAGATCTAAATTCAGAATAAATAGATATGATGTATGAAATTGTTACAAGAAATTTCCATGAACCTAAGGTTACTGTATACATGTTTTTAATACTATTAGATCCGACTGTTCACTATTATCATGTCTAATTGAATTATCTTAATAAATTGCATGAGATCTCTATTAAATGTTAAAAATATATATACTGTCATGAAAATTCTGAAAAATTAACCATATGATATATCCCATGCGTAGAGTTTAGGATTAAAATTTTAGTCAGTTCTAACACGTGTATGTACTATTTGCAATTGTAAAAGCATAAAAAGGGCATATTAAGTATGATTAGTCAAGAAACGGTATTTGCTGTGATTAGTATCATGTTTAGGTAATGTTAAGCATATTTGCTTACTGTTAGACAACCATGATAAGTTGTGTAACCTGAAATGTATGTGTTTGCATTATAAGCATGTGAATGGATCATTAAGAGCATGTAAAATGTTGCTAAGCATGTGATTACGTGAAATTTGTGCCGAAATTGACACTGCTACCATAGAAGGCTGTGGAGCCGTACTATAGAAAAGTCCCTATGGGAAGGCTCAATGTGTATGTGATATCCTGTGGGCATCAGGATGAAATCGTAGAGGTGGACAAGTACCACTGGTTAGGGTGGAGAGGGCTTCTCCCAGTTCTGTGCAGTTACCAAGATTGTCACTATAATTCCTAGGTGACGGCTATGTGTTATGTGATATGTGTGTCCTTCTTTATGGTGGTTCAAACTATGTTTCATGACAAATAATGTGTAAAGATGTGAAATATGTGTAAATGTGCCAAGCTATGTGAAAGTGATGTGTTAATGTGTTATATTGTGGAATAATGTGAATCCATGTGTGTTGCCCAGCTAGCAAGGCCAGAGGGGGGGGGGGTGAATGAGATTCTTAAAAATTGATTATCTAAACCTGTCAATAAAAATGATCAGATACAAGACACTTTGATTGACTATTAGAGTTAGTAGAAAGGCAAACAACAAACACAAAAACAAACAATCACACTACACAAGAATTTTATCCTGGTTCGGACCTCCTCTCCACAGGAGTCCTACGTCCAGTCCCTGAGCAACAACTCAGGATTCCACTACCTAAGGGTACAGTCCCCCTCAAAGACACTTACACATCCAGCTGCAGCTGGCCTTCTCTTCACAACCTGAAGAGGAATACAACACCCTGGAACCCAGGTCTTCCTTCAGCACGAAGGGAATAAAACCACCTGTTACTAACATGTCTTCTCTTCTCAACACGAAGAGGAACAACACTGAAAAGTGTTAAAGAGAAGACAAGCCCCTAGACTAAGCTCATAGAACAATGCTTGATCTGAAGCAAGACTGAGAGAGAAAGATCTACAATGGAAGAACTCTCTCAAGGTGCTCTCCAAGGAATTAAACATGAACGATGAGAGCGAAAGCTAGAGCTGCACAAGGATTGGACTGAAAATCGCTCTTCCATTAAGACTCTCTTGCGTGAAAGATTGCTTTTCAAAAGTTATTTTTTTTCAAGAGTCTTCAGACTTGAATATATATATCTTCTCTTGAGGAAGTAGCCGTTGATATGTCCGTTGTCTCTATGCTCTGGTATACGTTAGACTGCATGGTATTGTAGAGCTTCCAATCAACGGTCCTTTACGTTCCATGCATGGAAAGAGAAGATCCTTCTCGATATCTTTTATCTTTCATTTTATCCAACGTTGTAAATGGTTGTGCTGTCAGAGACCTGCACACAATAAATGTTGAATGATAGACAGCTACGCTGTCTCTTGTTGTTAGTCAACGTTAGAACGAACATACATCAAAATAGAAATGCCACTTTTCTTTCTAAAAATATGTTTCCAATATACGCATAGGAATAGAAGATATCTGAGCATGCATTGTGCAGTGAAATGTTCAGTCATAATAAATGCATGGATATTGGAGAAAAAAAATGAGGGAAGACTTTGACTTTCAAAAATATTTTTAATATGTTTAAATAACAAGTCATTGTTATGAAATCGTTGCACATGTATAAGCAACTCGATGTGAACATAAATCGTTATACAATCATAACCAAATCGTTGTAGAGACAAATTGTTATGAGAGCATATGTACATCGTTATGAACAAATCGTTATAACCAAAATGTTGTCTCACTTATCGAGTCAATGTAGTGATCAAATAATTGTTTTGCTTTATTGAATCGTTACACAGACCAAGTCATTATTGTGACTTATCAAATCGTTACAGCAAGCAAATCGTTGTGTAACTTATCGAGTCGTTATAGAGACCAAATCGTTGAATAACATATCAAATCGTTACAGTGACCAAATTGTTGTTTGATATGAAAGCAAGTCGTTATAAGACCAAATCATTGTAGAGACAAATCGTTATGAAAGCAAATCATTGTTCTCACTTAGCAAATCGTTATGAGAAACAAAATCGTTGTGAGAGCAAATCGTTGTTCTCACTTATCAAATCCTTATGAGAAACCGAATCGTTGTGAGAGCAAATCGTTATTCTCACTTATCAAATCGTTATGAGAAACAAAATCGTTGTGAGAGCAAATCGTTGTTCTCACTAAGCGAATCGTTATGAGATCAAAATCGATATGCTCACTTATCAAATCCTTATGAAAATTAAATCGATAGAAGTAAGGAAATCGTTATGAGACCGAAATCGGTATGACACTACAAATCCTTATGAAAATGAAATCAATATGATTCTAATGAAATTGTTGTAGCATATGGAGAGTCAATGTGTACTTAGAGAAATTTCCTACTCTGTATTTGAAATGCTACAACGTAAGAAATACTTACATATTTTCTTGATTTCACCTGATTTACTTCCTGTGCCTAAGCTTCATGAAAACTTGTTAGATGAAACTTTATTGAAGTTTGGTTAATCACCAAAATAGATATATAATGCATAAGCTTATATGGGGATGGACTGATCATCAATCTCCCCCTTTTTGGTGATGACAAAACATAACACACAAACATAGATGATTTGAAATAACTCTAAGTGAATTTTTTGAAATGAAGTTAGAAATGTATTTCAGAACATTGATTTTTCTCCCCCTTTTTGTCATTAAGCAAAAAGATACTATAATGAGACAATGAAGAGAGAAAAGATAAATGATAGACAAAGATAGTGATTGAACTACTCTTGAGGGGTACATGAATGTAGAAGGCAGGAGACAGAAGAGTGGCATGATGAGAAATGATTTCCCAAGCCTTAAGTTCCTGCTCTTCAAAGAATTGCCTAAAGACCCCACAGGCTACAGTATAGGAAGGCCCCATGACAGGAACCATCCTCTGGAGATGAAGATCCAGCTGCTCTTCTAGGAACTGAGCATAGTGGTCTCTATCAAAGGAAACTTTGTAAAGACTTATTTTCCAAAAGCTGGCGCAAGAGAGGAACTGATCAATGGAGACTGGATAAAAAATCTGCTTCTGCATCAGTTCAAGGTGCATGGCTACATAAACCTTGTATTTCTCAACCCATGTTGCAAATGGATCTCGAACAAGGTGAATAGAGTTCATACCAAGAAATTCAGCAGCTGAAACAGAAGGTTTATGCTCTTTGGCATAAGAGGCATTCAGATCATCAAGTTGCTGAGCTGACAGAGGGTAAAATCTGGCCCATTCTACTGGAGATAACCTCTCACATTCAGACAATAGAAGAGCAAGAACTTTTGAACTGATATGGCCCTGAATGTACTCTCTGAACAAAAATCTATTGAAAGCAACTAGATTGCCTCGCTGCACATGAATTCTCCCCATGACTCTGGCAAAACGCTCAAAGATGATGGAGCCAACATCGGAATCTATGATCAGAGAATGAAGAGGTGGGAGAAAGACCACCTCGGGTAACTTTAAAGTGGCAAAATCAACTCTGATTGCATTGGTATGAGCATCATGGGAACCAAGAGAACGAATGGCTTGCTGGAATTGGCCAAGCTGAACTTCAGGTAAGTTGTTGAGATAGTGATAGTTGTTGAACATCTGAAAATGTCTAATCATTTTTATCTCTTTCTGAACAAATGGAGCCCAGGTGTCCTTGTGAAGAATCTGGAACCACTCAGATAGAGTCAAGGGGTGATCTCGGGGAGGGAACCTGGCTGACTTGGCGAGAAGGAATTTATTGTACAAGGTCTTGTTACCTTGAGCCCACTGCTCTTCAGATTTGGCTTCAGTTATGGAGAAGATTTTTGACTGTTCAGCCTTGGATAGAGAGGTGAGAGGAAGAATGATAGTGAGATGATCCGAAAGGTTGAGATGTGGAAGATTAATAACGGTGGCAAAAGTGACTTTCTGAAGAAATTCTCTATACAACGGTTTGTTTTTATGAACTATTGTAAGAGAAAACCAAAGGGGTGGATAACAAGGTTTAGAAAAAACAAAATGAGTGGAAGTTAGTCTTCTTTTCTTGGGGACAGGGCTAGAAGTGCCTATCCTATAAACATGAGTACTAACTTTCAAGACTGAACGAAGGATAGCTTCTTCAAATTCATCTTTGATGGCCTTGAGGAAGGGGGCATCAATTTGAGCACTCTCCGGAATAATAGAGATAAAGGAGGGGGGAGGAGGAGGATGAAGGAAGGAGTGAGTGGTAGTGGGAGGAATATCAGTTGGTCCACAGGAGGAAGGACCATAAGAGGAAGCCCCAGCTGATGAGGAGGTTGGAGGAATGGGAGTGGAAGAAATAGAGGATGAGGAGGACTGGGAAGGAAAGGGTTTAGGAGAGGAAATGATTATGGGAATGGGTTGTTTGAAGGTGGGAGGTGCTGGTGGTGCTGTGGAGGATGATGGTGGAGAAGGAGGGGCTGGAGTTAGAAGAGGAGAAGAAGCAGGGGGCTCTGGAGCTACAACTTGCTCTTCTGCTCTGACAGGTACAACCTCTGATTGCACTTGCCCGGGTGGCCCAGACAAAACTTCAGCTGGCCCTGACTCAACAGCCTCAGTTGAACCTGAAGCTGCCACCTCTTCAACAATTTTTGGCCCTGATGGCCCTTGGCTGCCAATATGTTCTGCAGTAGAAGGAGCAGGAGGGGCATGAATGACTTGCGCCCTCACCAAGTCTGTAAGAGCAGCTACAGACTCCTTAATGCTTATGAGCTCACTTCGCACCCATCTAACTGCATTTCTGACCATGCCCATCTCCTTAGTTGAAGTACTATGGCTTATTAAGATAGATGCAATATCGGATTGCACAGAGCATAAGATCTTTCCTTGTTCATCCATTCTATCAATTAAAGGCTTCAGATTGATCTTCAATTGCTTTCTCCTCAGGCTCTTATGTGGCTTCCTGGTTAAGAGGGGAATCTCAGAAGCTACTTCTTTTGTCACACCCCAACGCGGAATATCGGAGCGCGAAGGTAGTTACAAGAAAAAATATAGAGCATATACTAGACATCAGACCATTGCACATTAAATAATACTAAAGCAAATCTTTCTCATTAATAACTTTTCAAATGTCTAGTTACAACCACTAATATCAGAGCCATTCTATAGGGCCCAATTACATTGCAAAGAAGGAAATAACTAACTACAACTCTAAGATAACATAATGACTCGAGGGTACTCCTGGCTTCACTCTTGGTCATTCCCTTCCTCATGAGTGTATGTGTCATCCTCGGTCTCACTTGAGAACACAACATCAAATAACGTAGGGTGAGCGATAACGCCCAGTAGGACTTAAATCTCAGGCTCAAGCAGGCTTTAAATAATTAATGCATTTAATGGCAGAGTATCTAAAGATAGCAGGTACAAGAGAGTCGAAATATAGCAAGAGATAGCACAACAAGTAATAAGATAGCACAATAGCACGAGATCGAGTATAGTTTCCAAAAATAGCACAAGTATCGAATATAGCACGAATAGCAGGATGGCCATAGCACAACTAGCACAAGTAAGGTAATAGCACGGCGAGTATAGCACTTGTTTGTCATTCTAGACATCAAGAGAGTATAGCACGTTTTGTGTTTTGATTGTCATATAGATAGTCGAGATAGATAGCACTTGAGTGTAATGCCAAACACTCTGATCATTTAACTCCCATGGGCACTAGCACTTTCGGGCGCACATCCCAGGACCAGATCGGGCCCTTTATTTATTGCCAGGCATTGGTTATATTGTTTATCTTTAGACAATCAGTTAATGGCCAGTATAGAGTACCAAGAAATAGATAAGATCACTAGATGAATAGATGAGCTAGTAGAGTGAACGTGAATAGGTGAGCGAGTAGAGTATAGATGAGAGCTAGTAGACATTGCACATAATACGTCGAGTAATCAGGCGATAGTAACAGTTGCACAACACGCGCACTTGGTGTTGGCAGTCAGGTGGAACTTACGACTCAAGCACTGGCCATGTTAAGCACAAGTCCAGAGGTCCGACGTGATTCAAGGTAAGAGCGAACTTCTAATAGCCGTTTGGATCATATCGATCCCTAAAGGTGTAATGGGTGTTAGGGTAAAACCGGCTCGTCGACCATGTGGGAATCCATGATCAGAGGAGACTTACGGAGGCCTTGTGCAAGAGTTCACTAGTCCGGCGAAAGGAATATCCGACGGAGAGTTCACCACAATCCAAGTAAAGTGTGTATATAAAACAGGTGCTCGACGTTCTAGAAGAATTCTAGAATAGTGAAGCGTCGATATCGGTATATAAACAACGCAAGAAACGAATACAAGTCCTTTAAAATAGGGCAATTAATATGCTTTATTGCAATAAATTACCAGATACATTATGAGATATTTTCTGCAAGATTTCAGCCAATATGGATGGTTCATGTGTGTGCATGTGTAAGAGAAATCATAGATAGAAATAAGTCGTGCATATGTATTTTAAACATTCAATATAGCTCCATTTTAAGCAGGGTGTTTACTGGGGGTATAACGGTAAAAAGGCATAAGAATTATTTAGAAAGTGACAAATATATATATATATATATATATGGGTTTTTCATCAAAATTCTTCTGAAGGCGACGTACCCCTGTACGGGTCGTGACAGGGTCAAGGCAGAACGCGACAGGGCCTAAAAAGGGTCGCGACATGGCTTGCAGATCGGGTTCTGAGAACGCGGCGGCTCACCTGTCGCCTTCTTGATCGCGACAGGTAGGCTGTCGCAATCGGAGCCCAGAAAGCGACATATCGAGGCGTCGCCTTCTGGTTGTCTGCGCCTGACTCTGACAGGAGTCAGACCAGACATTGGATTGCGGACCAGGGATATCAACTTTTGATATAGGGTTGTTCAGAAAATCACAACTAATTATATATGCAATGAAAAATCATGAAACCAGTGGAAAATGAAACTAGACATGCGAGAGTACTTTCAGTAATTAGGAATTTGAAAACAATCATGGTATCGACATAGTTATAACAAGTTGAACAAGAAGCAACCTGATTCCAGGTGCAGCAGAGATGAATGATTTAATTCGAGCAACATGCTTGATAAAAATTAGGGCTTTTAGGGGCAAAAGTTCCCTAATGATCATCAGTATCTCCCATAAAAATTTCAAGGCATGGGATTTAGTACTCATGGAGAACAAGAATTATGAAGAGGGTTCAGGTTCAAGAGAGTTGCAGAACTTCGAAATTCAAGAAGAAAATATTGGCTTTATGGAAAATTATGAAATTCAAGGGTTTTGTTCCTGATGCATGGAACAATCTACAGACGAAATATTAGAATTTTTGCTTGTGAGAATGCCTACCTTGACTCAATTTCCTCTTCTAGGGCTATAACTTGAAGAACGGGGTTGAGAGCTTGAAAGGTTCTTCTTCCCACGAAATCTCCTCCTCCTTGGCCTCTCCTCCTGGTCCAGGAATCCCTTGGCACGAGCTTGGGTCGGCCAAGAGGGTTTAAGAGATGTATTTATATAAACACAAGTTCTTATTCCTACTACTACTCAAATTCCTCTTAATTCCGAGATTTCCTAACTCCACCTTTCCTCTCTTGCTTTCCAATCTCTAATTAGGGTAGGATAGTATCTAAATTCGTGCTAGACTATATGGGGTAGGTTTAGGAATCCAATTCCTACTCAAATTGCCACTTTTATTGCTTTAATAACCCCTTTCCAATTATGATATAATTAAACTCTGAATTTAGGGTATTTTCTTATTATTCTCCCCTTGCAAATTCATATTTTTGACCCAATAAATTCTAGGGGATCCATTAAGCAAAGCCCATTACTCTTTTCCATGTAATGGGTTTTATTTAATGCTCTTTTCATTTAAATATCTATTTAGCTAGGTTTTAATTCTTTATTTAAATTTTTATTTTTTTTTCGCAAAAATTCAGGTTGCTACATCTTTCCCTTTGTCATTTGCCCTAGCAATGGGCTCCACATTATCAACATTTGCCTCTTCATCTGAGGCGCTTTCCACAATTTCTTCTTGAAACTGATTATCAATAGGGGCACTAGCAGTGTGCTCCCCCTGACTTGTTGCCAAATCAACTAAATGCTCCCCCTCAACAGGAGCATCCTCCATCAAGACGTCTTCATGGTGGTCGACTGCCACAACTTCAGATGCAAGTCCTTGCTCCCCCTGACTGGGAGCATCTTCCATGGCAACATCTTCATCATGGCCGGGTGCCACTACTTCTGCCTCTTGATCATCGGCAATTTCTAGCTCCCCCTGAGTGTTGGGAATGGAGTCCAGTACATCCCTGAGTACTAAGGCTATACGGGATGAAGGAGGTACAGCCTCAACAACTTGCCCTACGGGCTCAATTTGCTCAGGAGGAATGTCCTCAATTCTGCTATTAGTGACCACTGAGTCTTCAACTCTGATTGTTGTTGCAAATTCTTGGACATCTGCTGTTGTTTCTGCTTGAACTTTCTCTTCTTAGACTTCTAGAGCTTCGCCAATGATGGCTTCTCCCTCTGCTGCTGAGGTCTTGGTCCAAACACCACCAACAAGAGAGAACCCGCTTTTCTTATGATTCTTGGACCGGATAGCTTGGCCCATCTTGCCTGAAACTGCCCTGTTCAAATTTACTCCAAAGTGCTGGAATATCTTGGTTAGCAAATGGGCATAAGGAAGAGATACATTTAACTTACTCTTTTTATCCCAAACCTAAGCATTTGCAAATTTCATCCTTTCTATGATGACCTCTGCCATATCTATACTCTGGTTCTGGATAGCCCAGAACATTAGGTCTGAATCTGCTTTGGTGAACATGGAGAAGGTTGCACTCCTGGGCACCAGAATCTGACATACTATGAAATGCAATAAGTGGTTGAACGCATTCAACTGATTAATGTCTATCTTTCCATCTTTCAGCCTGAACTTAGAACCAACAATCCCCAATCCTTTCACCTGAATGTTAATAGTGTGTACTCCACTGTGACTGGAGGTGGACACACCAAACAATGACTCCATAGATCATACGTGATCCGTATCTGGGTTCCTTTGACTATGGATGTCAAGGACCCATCCTCCTCAGACACCAAATAGACGTAGAAAGCTTTAACTAGGTCTGGATAACTTACTTCAGACAGAGTTGCCATCTTGGTCCACTTCAATCTCTCCATAGCAGCGACAATGCTGTGCATCCCATTCTTCTCTAGGTCAGCAACATCCATTGCCTTGTTGGCGCACATCTTCGTCTTCATAGTTGTATACCTTTCCTGCTACACTGCGGTGAGGAAAGCAGCCCCATAGCCCCCAACAGAGCCAGAAACTCCAGAAACGGCCATGGTTTTCAAAGGGAAAAGGTTCTGGATGGTTGGAAGGAAGATTGGAGCAAAAGCCCTCAAGAGATTTTTCGCAGGAAGGGATGGAAGCTTTGAAATCGCAGGAAGTCGATGCCAGAGTCGATAGGGTTTATCGTTTCAGGCAAGTTGAAAGAGTTGAGAGTGGGAGGAGAATTGTTGTGACACAGATTTCGGGTTTTATCAGATAAAGATGAAGTGACTTTTGAGAGGATGGCGCCATAAATGCCGAAAACGACAAAACAGAGACATGTTTGAGATGAATACATACTTTTAAAATAATGAACTGTCACCGAAATTTATGATGCAAGCAATCTTTAAAGATTTCGCTTAATTTTAGGGGAGAGAACAAATAGTTGATGTTATGAAATAATCATTATTTCAGTTATTTACAGATAAATCTATCATAAATTACACATGCCTAATTCCCTTCTAAGAGATGTAAATCTCTCTTCAGGTAAAGCTTTTGTGAAGATATCTGCTAGCTGATTTTGAGTATCTATAAATGAAATGTCTATATTACCATTAGCTACATGATCTCGAATGAAATGATATCTAACCTCAATATGCTTTCTCCTTGAGTGCTGCACTGGATTTTTGGTGAGATTAATTGCACTGGTGTTGTCGCACAGCAAGGGAATTGTCTTGATGTGTAGCCCATAATCCTCAAGTTGCTGTTTAATCCATAGGAGTTGTGTACAGCAGCTTCCAGCAGCCACGTACTTAGCTTCAGCTGTTGACAGTGCTACTGAATTTTGCTTCTTTGAGGACCATGAAATTAGACATCCTGCAAGAAATTGACAACAACCACTGGTGCTTTTTCTATCTATCTTGCATCCAGCGTAATCAACATCATAATATCCTACCAAATTAATTTCACAAGATTTTGGATACCACAGACTTAGATCATGAGTTCTAGCTAAATATCTAAAAATCCATTTGACACTAATTAAGTGAGACTCTCTAGGATCTGCTTGATACCTAACACACATGCATACACTAAACAATATATCAGGTCTACTTGCTGTCAAATAAAATAATGAACCTATCATACCTCTGTAGAGCTTTTGGTATACTTTCTTACCGTCCTTGTCACTGTCTAGCCTTGTAGATGTGCCCATTGATGTTGACAGTGGCTTGGCGATTTCAAAACCAAATTTCTTTAGTAGCTCTTTGGTGTACTTGGCTTGACAAATATGGGAGCCTTCTTTTCCTTGTTTGATTTGCAATCTAAGGAAATAATTAAGTTCCCCCATCATGCTCATTTCAAATTCTCCTTGCATAAGCTTTTCAAAGTACTTGCAAAGGGATTCATCAGTAGAACCAAATATTATGTCATCAACATAGATTTGAACAAGTAACACATTTTTAACTTTAGACTTAATGAATAATGTGCTATCTACTTTTCCTCTAATAAATCCATGCTATAACAAAAATACACTTAATCGTTCATACCATGCTCTAGGTGCTTGTTTCAAACCATATAAAGTCTTGTGCAATTTAAATACATGATTTGGAAAATCGATATCATCAAAATCGGGAGGTTGTTCTACATAAACTTCCTCCTTTATGTAACCATTTAGAAAAGCTGATTTTACATCTATTTGAAATAACTCTAAATCCAATGCTGATGCATAAGCAAGTAAAATCCTAATTACCTCAAGTCTGGCTACTGGTACATATGTTTCATCAAAATCTATGCATTCCTCTTGAGAATAGCATTGAGCTACCAATCTGGCCTTATTTCTAGTGATTACACCAGCTTCATCCATTTTGTTCTTGAACACCCATTTGGTGCCAATCATAGGATGATCTGATGGTCTTGGAACAAGGGACCATACTTGGTTTCTCTTGAACTGATTAAGTTCATCTTGCATGGCTAATATCCAAGATTCATCAGATAGTGCTTCATTGACTGTCTTAGGCTCTATTTGAGATACAAAAGCTAAATAATCACATGGGATTATGTTACCTCTAGTTCTTACCCCAACCGATGGATCTCCAATAATATTATCCAACGGATGATCTTTCTTGTATCTCCATTCCTTTGGAAGATTATCATGTAATATATCTTTTTATTGTAGATCTTCCAAGGGTGAATCCTCCTTGTCCTCAATGGATGTATTCTTTAACTTCTTGGATAGTTCATCTGCATCATCAACATCACTATCTACTTCCTTTCTTAAGGAAGGGTTAGATTAATCAAAAATAACATGCACTATTTATTCAATTAATAAACTATGCTTATTAAATACTCTATATCCTTTGGGTTTAGAAGCATACCCCATAAATATACCTTCATCAGACTTTGAGTCCAGCTTACCAATATCTCATTTTCCATTGTTGTGAATAAAGCATGGACATCTAAAGGTTCTGAAGTGACTGATCTTTGGCTTCTTCTGCTTGTAAAGCTCATATGCAGTCTTCTTCAGGATTGGCTTGATCATCACTCTGTTGATTATATAGCAAGCTGTGTTGATGGCTTCGACCCAAAAATACCTTGGTAAATTATATTCTGACAACATAGTCCTTGCCATATCCAATAAGGTTCTATTCTTTCTCTCAGCAACTCCATTTTGCTGTGGTGTCCTTGGTGCTGAGAAATTATGTTCTATTCCTTGATCATCACAGAACTTTGCAAATCGTTCATTCTGAAACTCTCCTCCATGATCTGATCGAATGCTGACAATGCTATACTTTTTCTCTTTCTGAACTTTCTTACTGAAGCTAACAAAACTATCAAATGTGTCATCTTTGTGCTCCAAGAATGATACCCAGGTAAATCTGGAGTAGTCATCCACCATGACGAATCCAAAGTTTTTTGCTCCAAGACTTGTGGTCCTCATTGGCCCAAATAAATCTATATGAAGTAATTCCAGGGGTTTTGAGGTTGTTACCACCGACTTTGACTTGAAGGATGATTTAGTGTGCTTTCCTTTTGCACAAGGTCCACAGATGCCTTCCATTCTTGTGCTTACTTTGGGCAGACCTTCCACTAGATTTCTCTTAATTAGCTTCCTTATTCCATCCAAGATACAATGGCCCAATCTTCTGTGCCAAAGTTTAGTTGACTACTCTTTGTTTACTGCCAAGTAAACATCTTGATCTTTCAATTCTTCCAAATGAAGTACATACAAATTCTTTTCCCTGTTGGCTTCAAACACAACTGCACCATTTTTCAAGATACTGCACTTTGATTCTTGAAACTTGATATGATGCCCTTTATCACACAACTAGCTAATACTGATAAGATTGTGCTTGAGTCCTTTTACGCAAAGTACATCTTCAATAAGGATTTTTCCTTTATTGCCAACTGATCCGCAACCTATCACTGACCCTTTTCCATTGTCACCATATGTTACTGTGCCTTCTTCAGCTTCAAGGTGAGAGAACAACTTTCTGTCGCCTGACATATGCCTTGAGCACCCGCTGTCCAGGTACCACTTAGATGCTCGAAGGCTTCCTTGTAATGAAAACACTAAGCTTTAGGTACCCAAGTTCTTTTGGGTCCTGATTGGTTAGTATTATCAATTTCCCTCTTAATTATCCATTTTTTTATGTTTAGTTGGACATGCTATTTTAATATGACCCAATTTGTTGTAGTGATTACAGTAAGATATTCTACTTACCTTTTCAGTTGGAGTGTATTTAAAGTTTGACTTGTATGCAGTGTCTTGTTCGGCTACAAATTTGAGTGTTGGATAAATTTTAGGATGTACTACGGCTTCTTCATTATCAGGAGGGATGTATCCTTACCCATATTTCTTTTTGCCTGATCTTCTAGCTCCTTTTAGTATTAATGTTGTTTTACCATTTGTAAATTTTTCTAATGTGCTGGACAGTTGTTCATTTTCTTTTGTTAATGTATTGATTTCTTGGTTTAATTTACTTATGATTTCTTGATTTTAAATTTTTGCTATTTGTTCATTTTTACTTTTCAGGTCTTCACACAATAAATTGTTTCTTCTTTTTAGCTTAGAAATTTATTTTTTCAGTTGTTCGTTTTCAGATTTTAGATCTGAATTAGTGTTTTCCAAGCAAGCATGGTTTTTCTTACTGACTTTTAGCAATTTACACACATCTTTGTATTTACTATAAAGTTCGTTAAGAGCATCTTCTAAATTATCAGATTCAGATTCATTGCATGAAGAAAAAGATGAGTCAGATGATACCTTATCATCGATGTTAGCCATGAAGGACAGGTTGGCCTTTTCTTCATCATCTCCACTTGAGCTCGACTCACTGTCAGAGTCACTGCTATTGTCCCAAGCTGCTGCCATGGCTTCCTTCTTGTATCTTCTAAGCTTTCTGGAGCTATCTTTCTTTCTGACTTATGTTTTCTTTAGCTTTGGACATTCAACATTGATATGTTCGGGCTTCTTGCATTCATAACAGATGGGCTCAGCTCTCTTTGAGTCTTTTTCTTCTGGCTTCTTAAAATCTTTGTTTTTATTGAAGTGTCTCCTTCCGGAGTGGTACTTCTTTTTAGCAAGTATCCTTTTTAGTTTTCTAGAGAGGAGAGCTTCCTCATCTTCACTACTTCTTATGCTTTCATTATCATGTGAAGATTCTTCTGATGCATCTACTTCTGCCTTGAGAGCATTGAAATGTTTCTTTCTGCTTGACGACTCTCCCAACCTTTCCATGTTGATCTCATGATCCATTAGGGACCCAATGAGTTACTCCAGTGACATTCTCTTTAGGTCATTAGCCTCTTCTATTGCTGTTACCTTAGGAGTCCACGAGGCTGGTAGGGATCTTAAGAGTTTTCTGACCATATCTCCCATTTCATACATCTTTCCAAGACCAGCCAATCTATTTGTAATATCGGTGAATCTGTTGTACATCTGTGTAATTGTTTCTTCTGGCTGCATCTGGAATCTCTCGTACGGTGTTACCAAAATATCTATTATGGTTTCTTTCACTTTGTCAATACCTTCATATGTGATCCTCAACTTCTCCCAAATCTCCATTGCGGATTTGCAGGTAGATATACGGTTGAACTCTTTCTTGCTAAGAGCGCAACACAATATGCTTTTGGCCTTGCAGTTGAGAGAGATCTTTTTATTGTCATCTTCCGTCCATTTGTCTTTCTCGTTTGTGACCAGAAGATCTCCTTCTTCTATGATGGACCAAATCTGATAATCAAGCCCTTGTAGGAAGAACTCCATTCTTGTTTTCCAGTAAGTGTAATCTTCACCATCAAACAGTGGTGGTTTGTTTACTGACTGACCCTCGAAATGACCTTGGGCTGCCATTTAATCTTTTATCTTCAGATCATTGGATCTTCTTTGTCGAAGAGACCTGCTCTGATACCACTTGTTGCCCAACTAGCAAGCCCAGAGAGGGGGGGGTGAATGGGATTCTTAAAAATTGATTATCTAAACCTGTCAATAAAAACGATCACATACAAGACACTTCGATTGACTGTTAGTGTTAGTGGAAAAGCAAACAACAAACACAAAAACAAACAATCACACTACACAAGGATTTTATCCTGGTTTCGACCTCCTCTCCACAGGAGTCCTACGTCCAGTCCCTGGGCAACAACTCAGGATTCCACTACCCAAGGGTATAGTCCCCCTCAAGGACACTTACACATCTAGCTGCAGCTGGCCTTCTCTTCAACACCCAAAGAGGAATACGACACCCTGGAACCCAGGTCTTCCTTCAACACGAAGGGAATAAAACCACCTGTTACCAACAGGTCTCCTCTTCTCAACACGAAGAGGAACAACACTGAAAAGTGTTAAAGAGAAGACAAGCCCCTAGACCAAGCTCATAGAACAATGCTTGATCTGAAGCAAGACTGAGAGAGAAAGATCTACAATGGAAGAACTCTCTCAAGGTGCTCTCCAAGGAATTAAACAAGAACGATGACAGCGAAAGCTAGAGCTGCACAAGGATTGGACTGAAAATCGCTCTTCTATTAAGACTCTCTTACGTGAAAGATTGCTTTTCAAAAGTTGTTTTTTTTCAAGAGTCTTCAGACTTGAATATATATATCTTCTCTTGAGGAAGTAGCTGTTGATATGTCCGTTGTCTCTATGCTCTGGTATACGTTAGACTGCATGGTATTGTAGAGCTTCCAATCAACGGTCCTTTACGTTCCATGCATGCAAAGAGAAGATCCTTCTCGATATCTTTTATCTTTCATTTTGTCCAACGTTGTAAATGGTTGTGCTGTCAGAGACCTGCACATAATAAATGCTGAATGATAGACAGCTATGCTGTCTCTTGTTGTCAGTCAACGTTAGAACGAATATACATCAAAATAGAAATGCTATTCTGCTTTCTAAAAAGATGTTTCCAATATACGCATAGGAATAGAAGATATCTGAGCATGCATTGTGTAATGAAATGTTCAGTCATAATAAATGCATGGACATTGGAGAAAAAAAAATGAGGGAAGACTTTGACTTTCAAAAACATTTGAAATATGTTTAAATAACAAGTCGTTGTAATGAAATCATTGCACATGTATAAGCAACTCGATGTGAACATAAATCGTTATACAATCATAACCAAATCGTTGTAAAGACAAATCGTTATGAGAGTATAAGCAAATCATTATGAACAAGTCGTTATAACCAAATTGTTGTCTTACTTATCGAGTCGATGTAGCAATCAAATCGTTGTTTTGCTTTATCGAATCGTTACACAGACCAAGTCGTTGTTGTGACTTATCGAATCATTACAGCAAGCAAATCGTTGTGTAACTTATCGAGTCGTTATAGCGACCAAATCGTTGAATAACATATAAAATCGTTACAGTGACCAAATCATTGTTCGATATGAAAGCAAGTCGTTATAAGACCAAATCGTTGTAGAAACAAATCGTTATGAAAGCAAATCGTTGTTCTAACTTAACAAATCGTTATGAGAAACAGAATCGTTGTGAGAGAAAATCGTTGTTCTCACTTATCAAATCATTATGAGAAACCGAATTGTTGTGAGAGCAAATCGTTGTTCTCACTTATCAAATTGTTATGAGAAACATAATCATTGTGAGAGCAAATCTTTGTTCTCACTAAGCGAATCATTGTGAGATCAAAATCGATATGCTCACTTATCAAATCCTTATGAAAATTAAATCGATAGAAGTAAGGAAATCGTTATGAGACCGAAATCAGTATGACACTACAAATCCTTATGAAAATGAAATTAATATCATTCTAATGAAATCGTTGTAGCATATGGAGAGTGAATGTGTACTTAGAGAAATTTCCTACTCTTTATTTTAAATGCTACAACGTAAGAAATACTTACATATTTTTTTGATTTCACCTAATTTACTTCCTGTGCCTAAGCTTCATGAAAACTTATTAGATGACACTTTATTGAAGTTTTGTTAATCACTAAAATAGATATATAATTCATAAGCTTATATGGGGATGGACTGATCATCAATGTGATCTTGTTATATTTATGTCAAAACAGCAAGAAAAATGTGTTATAAAAGCATGTAAAAAGTGTTAGACATCATGCTAGATTCACTAGTTAACATGTGTTTAATTCCATGATCAAGTTATTTGGAAATATGTTATGAATGAGATAGAATTGATACCATGATTTAAACTAAGACCATGTGTAGATAGCATGTTATAGGTTATTCATTTGTATTTGTTTGTTATGACATGAACCATGTGGTAAAATTACTCTTTTTGTTAAATTGAGTAGCATGAATGTGATATGTGTAAGAAGGTGCCAATAGGTTACTTGCTGAGTCTTTTGTGAGGACTCACCCTTGCTTTAACATACAGGTGAGACAAATGTTCTTGTGATTGAGGAGGACGTTGTGAGAAGCGATTCCGAGAGAGAGGAGTAGCGGAACTATTGGAGGACTGTCTTATTGTAACACCCCAAAAATTTAGTGATTTAAAAATTTTGGGAATAAAGGAGAATAAGATTGCATAAACATATTGGAGAGACTTCCAATACCATGTGTTAATGACCCATTAACAAGATTGAGCCAATAGAGCATATTTAGCCCAAGGATATAAATGAACTAGGACAGGAAATTACCCAGAAATTCGTGTATGTAATTATGCAGTAATTAGTGAGGGTAATTTAGGGTTAAAATATGAGTGATTAGTCATGTAAGGTAAGCCAAAACTGAACTCAACCCCAATTGGTGGTTTCCTAAACCTTTGCTACCTCTTTTGGGTAAGGGAATCCCAGATTTTATGGAAAGTGGGAAACAGAGCTCGTAGCCCCTTTCCTAGTCTCGTTAGGACTCTTAACTACATCCTAAAACTATAAGAACTTGTCCCTAAACTCTTGGGGAAGGTTTAACAACGAGTTGGGGTCGTTTGGAGGCAGGCTAGAGCTTTAGAGGAGAAGGAGAAAGGCTGGGAACCCGGAGCTTCATCCCCTTCATCCTCTGTTGTGTCCAGAATGTCGACTGGTCTTAGATCTTCATAAATGTAGGTGTTCTCGGGCCAAGATTAAAGAAAACCTATACCATCATGTAGAGCATCGTGTCTATGTTCATTTGCACTTGATTTGCCCAATTTTCATGGAGTATGCATGGAGTATTGGTCGTTTTCTTTATGTCGTGTCCAGTTAGGGCTTATTTCCGTTCTTCTTATTATGCACGAGATTAGAGACCGACTTTGACTAAACTTCTTTCACAAGAATTCTTCTACTTGAAGTCACAATCATCGTTTATGTTGGACGTTTTGTCCAAAAGCCTTTCATTAGAGAGTTATAAGCTTCGTAAGAGAGTCACTGCATGATACTACGATTTCGGGCTACACTTGACTTTTGTTCATTATATGTTGTCTCGGGATTAGAGACTGAATTAGATCAAACCCTCAACATAAACATTCTTCCACTAATTGTCTTCTTCATCTTTAGTGTTGAACATTTTGTCCAAATGTCATTCTAAAGAGTTATAAGAGTTGGAAGTGAATCGTTGCGTGAGACGTGTTTTTGGGTTCCACATGACTTATAAGTTTTGTTCTGGAAGGGCACTAGTGTCGACACTACTTGGGCTAGTGTCGACACACTGTCCCAAAACAGCCAGAAGGTGTTCTGGGAAGGCCTCTATTGTCGACACTACTTGAGCTAGTGTCGACACACTGTCCCAGCTTGGCCAGAAGGTGTTATGGGAGCTGTCTCTAGTGTCGACACTACCTGGACTTATCAACGAGGCCCATAAGGAAGAAATTGGGGATTATCGGAAGTCAGGGTAGTATCTCCAAGAAGTGGCTTCTTATCAACGAGCTCTCCGCAGAAAAAAGGCTCCACCATGATATCCTCACAACTATAGTAACTCCAAGAGCAGATACTCATTCATCTGTCACTAGCAGAGATGGCAACTTGCTATTTTTGGCTATTCAAAGACATCAAGTGATCCTTGCCTCTGTAATCTTGGAGAGAATGGCAGAGTTCCAGTTCTTGCAAGAATCTCTTACTCACAGTTATTTTCAGAGGATGTTCAGTGGATTTGACAGATGAGCTTTCAGTATTAGTTAAAGAGAAGATTGGGCTATCCACCCTTCGTAGCAATCACTACATTTTAGAGGATAAAGCCCAGAATATTTGGACTAAGGACTCTATACTCGACTGTACTCATGATTCATTCCCTGATGAGGTACAAGGCTCCTTTTCTGCTCACCTAGTTCAGCCACTAACAGATAGAAGAGAAGCAGTAAGAGAAGAAGCAACAGCATAAGAGCCAATACAAGCTGAGCAAGGACCTTCCCTTGAGCAAGATCTCTCTGAGGACACTATCAATCAAGTACTTAGAGATCTCAAAGGTAATGTTGTAGCTCATGAATAAGAAATTCCAATCTCTACACATTTTGAACCTTCTATAGAAGAAGATTTCCATCATGTCTCTCCACCTCTAGTTGAGACCCAGCAAAAGTCTCAAAGGGAGACTAGTAGGACCATTGATGATGTGCTCAATGTGGTCTTCAAGTAACAAGAGATGCTTGTTATACTCCAGATGCAGATACACCAGATTGATGTCAAGTTTGATTTTCTATCAGAAGAACTTCAGTAGATGAAGGATCTGCTCCTTCAGTTTGTTTGCCAACCGGGCAAAGATAGCTCTCTAGCACCAACCACTGCCACTCAGCCTAAAGCACAGAAGCCACATCAGTCAGCTGAGTAGCCTTTAGAACAAGAAATAGTGCAGCCAGAGCAGCAGATAAATCCGCCAGCTATGGAGCTAGAAAAACACTCAGATCAACATGTTGAGCAACAACAATAGAAACCTCAGCTAGAGTAGCCTTTTGAGCGGTTAGAACAACAATCAGTGGACCCAGAAGCGTAGCTTGCAGAGCAGTCCTCCAAGGCAGTAGAGGATCCACCAAGGGTTCAGACCATCAAGAGAAGAGTCAGGAGGAAGTTAGTAAAATCTGGTTCTGTTATGTTTCCTTCTTCTGTACCTACATCCTTACCTCCATTTTCCTCTAATCTTCCTCCCCTATCTACTTCCTCGCCAGAGGAACAACCTCCTTCTCCACCAATCATTTCTTTTGCCTCATCTCCTATAGTGTACACCTACACTTCTAAACACTCCAGTTCTTCACACCTTAGCTCCTCACTACTTCTCATCTCTTCCTAAATCATCTACTCTTTCTGTTCAACCTATTGACCCTCTTTCTCAAATAGTACCTAGTGTGGCACTTCCATCTCAAGTGGGGCCGAAGATGAAAAATAAACCTAGCTCCTTACTTCCTCCCTTTTGTATGCTTTCATTTATCATTCTGAGCGCAATTTTGCTCATTTCCAAGATTTTTTGCAAATCAAAGTCTTTCTTGAAGTCCATGGATTGCCAGGCGACAAATTCGAAGACTGGCTCCCTCCCTCTCTTGATGAAAACCCAGGAAGTTCCACTAGCTAATTTAAATCTCATCACTCAGAAAAGCTATAGCCTTTCTCCTAAGGATTTTGTCTCTTTACCCTGGAGAAGCAGCGAAGTACAGAGAAGCTAGAAGCAGGAACAACTTTTTGAATGTTTCATTTCATTTGGATCTTAGAATCTTTGATATTTTTGGAAACTTAATAAAAGAGCAGCAAACCAGTTTCAACAGAATGAAGAAATTTAATGAAGACCGATTCAGATTAAATCTAGCTGAAGTCAGTAGGGGTCAATGGGATATGTCACTTAGAGGGCAAAGGGATATCACTCCATCCATGACCATTGCATTGCCCTCGGTAGTATACCATAGTCTGATAGGTGTTGTTTCATCCAGAAAAGCTTTTGCTAAAGTCATACTCAATAGGCACATCAGGCTAGCAGTTAGGTTCAAGATCAAGTACAACATTAATTCTCCATTCATAGGTTTGTCCTGATGAATGCCACAAAGAGTTCCACTTATCTCAAAGATTTTCAACACAGTTTTGCCGAGTCTGAGAGACTTACAGTAGAGCAGTGGGCAGGTTGCTATCCTAAAGAGGCTAAAAAATGCAAAAAGTAGAAACTGTCTCCGTCTTCATATTTAAATAAGAGTTATGATACCCTTTGGAAGTCTCTCTCTCTAAAATGGACAAAGAGATACACCATTTACTACAAAGACAAGGCAATAGCCCATTCTCAAGGTTTTCAATGGAACATCACAGTTCATGATTTTCTGCATAAGGCTGCTAGTAGGAAGTTCATTCCCCTTAGACAAACTCTGCTTGGTGATGCCTATCAAAGGAGAATTTCTTGGTTTTACCACTGTCATCTTAGGTCCTATAGGAAAATTCCCTTTATAGGACTCTCCTATTATATGGACATTTTTAAGTTTCCCATGTATTCCCTGACAATGAGAAGAAGTTGTGAGATCTTCTTCAACCTTTCTATGATCAAGTCCCACCTTCTCTCTATCTCTCACAATCTTCTTGAAATTTGTACAAATGCTTGAAATCAGTTATTAAGATATACTTGTTCCTCCTTATCTCTATGTATTTCTTCCTCTTTCTCTATTTTTGATATCTTTTCTGTTAATGCCACAAAGGGGGAGAAGAGAAAAGATATATAGAACAAATAGGAAAACAACAAACAAAACAAAATGACCAATTAAACACAAATTTGTTTACTCTGTCTATATAAAAGATTGTTTTTGTCATTAACAAAAAGGGAGAGAATTGTTGTGCATTTATTTCTTACAAATGCTTGATTATTGTTTTTGCTTATGATAAAATCTTTTAGTTGTCTCCTAAAACAAATGTATTTAATTATATCACACTTTATTTTTTATAAAAATTCATGTGTTAAAGTAAAGGCATAGATGTATTATACTATATAATTTTTTAGTGTCGACACACTGTCAACTTACATTAAGAAAATTTTTCTAAGTACACAATGTATACATACGTATATATCATACTGACTTTGACTCCCAAGAAGTCGAAGTATACCACTACGACTTCTGAGAAATTGAAGTGGGCTATCAATTATTGAACCACTGACATTACTCCGACTCTTAAAAAGTCAAAGTCAACTGTGTTGGCCCACTTACGGTTGGCAACAAGACTAACCTAGAGGGGGGGGGAATAGGTAATCTGAAAAACTGAAACAACAATCACTAATTGAAAAAGTTTGGTTAGTCTAAAAAGCGTGTGCAAGGAAATTAAAGGCGTGGAAGCAAGCACACAAGGAACACAGAGATTTATCCTGGTTCGAACCTCCTATCAATCAGGAGTCCTACGTCCTGTCCCCCAAGTAAACTCTTGGGATTTCACTAACCACCAAGTAACCTTGGTCTTCCCTTAAACAAAGGGCATACAACACCCAACATCCTAGCTGGTCTTCTTCTCTTTCCCGGGCAAGAAGGCAGCCCACTTCTCTTATAGGTCATGAAGTCAACCACCTGATACAAACCCCAGTGCGGTTCATCCCTTAACACAAGGGGAATGCTTACACTGCAAGCCTTCTCTTCCAACTGAAGATGAACACTTCTGAACACAAAAGTTAGGACCTGAAGCCCCTAGATCAAGCTCTAGATAAACATGAAATGCTTGATTGAGACTAAGCCTAAAAGGAAAGTTTACAAGACAAGACTCCCTCTAGGCTAAACCCCCAGCTCTCTCTCTCTCAAATACACAGAGACATAGAGAGAGAGAGAGTGAGGAAGAAGAATGGCTTGAATGCTTCAGCTTGAATGGGCTCGACCTCTCTTCCTTTTCTTGCTTGAGTGTGTATGGAGTTGGATGCTCACTGGATGTACACTCTATGAATGAGCTTCAGGTTTGCTCTCTCTGGAGCTCTCTGATATGTTGCTCATCTTCTTCTTCATCTTCTTTCCTTTGAGTCTAATGGTTTTCTTCTTGTGCCTACTGGCTACTTGGAATGAAGAAAGATGTTCTAGCTGGTGCGCACTTCTAAGGATGCCAACAACTGGTTGAAGATGTTGACTGTGTGTAGAGATGGACCTGCAGACATTAAATGCAAGGCAGATGATTAGACTCGTGAAGTCTTTCGTCAGGTGGCTCATACCTCTTTTTGCCTTTTGTCTGTATTTCCTACGGATAGCTAGAATAGAATGTAGGTGCTTTTCTTTTGTTGCAGGAAGGAGAGATCCTATGAGATAGGCAAAAGATCTTCAGTCATAGAAATAATAAGTTTAAACATATGAAGTACATTTTAACTTTCATTGGGCGCCAAAGACATTTTGAACATTTGAATATAGAGGCAATCGATGTTAAGTATAATAGTAATCAATGTTTCAGAGGTGATCAATGTTTCAAATAGGTAATCGATGTTTCAATGAAAAGCAATCGATTTTAAGTGAGGTAGTCGATGTTCTAATGTATGTAATCGATGATGACAGTGTATGTAATTGATGTTTGATCACAATCGATGTTCAAGTGAAATGTAATCGATGTTCTAAGGTAATCGATGTGAATGATAATCGATGTATAAGCATAATCGATGTTTAATCATAATCGATGTGAACGTAATCGATGTTTAAACATAATCGATGTTTGTACATAATCGATATGAAACCATAATCGATGTTTAAGTAAATTGTAATCGATGTTTAAGTAAACTATAATCGATGTGTTTTATAGTAATCGATATGCATTTAACAACAATCGATTTAACTTTCCAGTGCAAATCATGAAACGATAGTGCCGTAGTATATTGTATTTATGAGGAAAATGATATTAAATATATTCATGATATTTAAGTTAATCTTGAGTTTTGTTATCACCAAAATAAATGATAAAATATAAGAGTGGTTCAACAATCTCCCCCTTTTTGGTGATGACAAAACTTATGTGAATTTTCAACAAATATTCAATACAACTAATGACAGAAAATTCATAGCATACAATACTCTCCCTTTTTTGTCAATAACCAAAAAGGAAGGGTATTACCATTGCATTTACTCTCTTGTAAGACTTCTTACCAATACTACCTGTGAGTTTGAAAGAGAGGTTCAACAATACGTTATAGCTTTCAGTGTTTATTACTCCCCCTTAGTATTTGCTCCCCTTATGAGTGATACTCCCCCCTTAATGTGAGGCTTGTGAGTCTTCAAGAAGATTCCCTACATCGGGCTATAAAGGAGACAAAAATACTTTCAAGGACGTTAGTAGCATTGTATTAAAAATATAACAATAATACGAATGTAAGTAAAAAAAAGGATGACTACTTCCTCTTCAGATAGGAATAAAGTGAAGATTTGGTAGTCACCAACCGAATGCTTTTTGAGCATCCTCTAGCCATACCGATTTGAATGTCTTTTTACTATTTTGTTCATCAAGAGTAGATTGGCATTCTCTTCATCTTTTTCTGTGCTTGAGCTGTCTGAAGTGTTATCCCTTGTAGCTGTCATGATTTTCCTTTTATGTTTCTTGTATTTCTCTTATTTTCTCTTCTTCTTTATGAATTTTTTTGCCTGACCATTTTTCTTGAGTCTTGGACAATCTAGCATCAAATGTCCAGGCTTTCTGCATTCATAGTAGACTGGTTCCTTTTTCTTTTTCTCCTTGCTCTTGGCTAAGATTTTTCGGATGATTTCTTCTTCACTGTCAACATCACTACTATCACTGGTAGTGTCTTCATCCGAAGTGCTCTCCTCAGCTTTGAATGCATTATTTGGCCTTCTTCTGAAAGAGCTTTCTCCTAATCTCTCCATATGATCTCATGAGCCATGAGAGATCCAATGAGCTTTTCCAGTGTTACTTTGAAGAGGTCATTCCATTCTTCTATAGCTGTCACGACCCTCCAATTTAGCAGTGGAATAAATCGGAGGGAGACGCGAACAACGAATATGGTAACGATAATTGCGCATACTTTCGGAAACATCAGAGCATCTAATGAACAAAAATTAAAGTAACTCTTGATTTCATTATAAAATCACTAAGACCATTACAACCACTAATTTGGAGCCATGCACAAGGCTCATTGACATCATTACATTGAAAAGAAATCTAAAGCAATAACTACTAGACTCCAATGGTGCTAAGGCAACTTCATGAACTAACTCCAGGTCGCTCATCACTCTGGTCCTGTCCTATTGGTACGTACAATGTCATTGTCCGACTTTCCTGAGACACAATAACAAATAACGAATGGTGAGTGATAACGCCCAGTAGGACTTAAATCTCAGGATCAAGCATGCTTTAAATGATTAATGCTTTAAAAGGCAGAGTAACTAATGATAGAGAGAGTCATGTAAAGTCGAGAAAGTAATAGCACAAGTACCATGGTTCAAGTAGCAGACGATCAATATAGCACGATGATTAAGTCAATCATGATAGAAACGATAACAACAATAACAAGTAACAACATTGTCAAGAATAGCAGCACATGTATAGTAAGGAGAGATAGTATGGTCATGTAAGAGTAAATTGAACTTTGATTGATTCTCATCAATCGAAATAGTATGGCATTTGATTAACTTTTGTCAATCGAAATAGTATGGCACTTTGGTTATCCGTAGATAGCCGAGATATAATATAGCACTTTATGTCATAGACAACGAGAGAGTATAGCACTTTGAATGTGATCAAGTCACAATAGAACGCAATAACTCAAGATAGCAATATCAAGTAGAGCAAGTAGAGCATATGACAAATAGCGTGTAACGAGGTAGCGTGTATGGTTGCACAACGGTGCACTAGTAGAATACGGCAGTAGTCACTTATACGACTGTAGCCGTTCAGTAACAGTCTGCGATAGCACGGTAATCACACAGTACGTATAACAGTTTGTGATAGCACAGTAGTATCACAGTACGTCTGAACTCCTCAGACTAATAGTATAACAGTCAGATGTATAGCTAATTCAGAACAGTTAGTCAGAATCGGTGCAATGCAGAACACCGTCTATAGCCCCTGCAGGTATTTTCGAGTGGCTCTCTGCCCCCAGGACTAGATTGGAGCCCCTCGGACACTCTTCGTGCCCTGTACAGTATGCATGGGATACAGTAGAGTCACAAGACCCATATTATAGCGCTAGACAGTCATGAAATAGTACAAAACAGTAGGAGCCACACAACTCAAAGGGTAACAAGAGAGTACTAGGTGAATAGATGAGAGAGACGTGATAGTAGAGTGAACGTGAATAGATGAGCGAGTAGAGTATAGTGAGAGCTAGTATGCACAAGAAACGTCGAGAGCGATAGTAGTTGCACAACACATGCTTCGTGTTGGCAGTCATGTGATACCCTGAAATTTTCATTCTTTTATATGTGTATTTACTTGTTGTGTGTATTACTATTTTTATACTTCTCATGAACATATACATGCATATGTATATATATGATATTTTATGTGAGAATAGGCAATTAGCTAATTTTATGTATATTGTGTATACTAAAATCCTAGGCATAATGCTTAAGTAATATTGTGTATGTCTAATATAATTATTGATGTGCATGTTATATTCATCTATTTCTGGTATAGTGTACATAACCATGTTGTATATGTGTGAGTAGATATTATACATATGTTAATTCAAGTGTGTGCATGCAAGAATTAATGATTATTGTATAAATTATTCTTAGTTAACTTATTTTATATTGCATATTAATGATATTATGCATGTACTATCTAAATCTTGAAGTACATATTATACTACCTATTCCATGGATATTGTGTGTAAATATATGATGTACATATGTATATATGTATGTTATCTTATGCATGTGATGTCTATCTATCTAATTCTATGTACATTAAATTATCTATAGTGTACGAATAGTACTTAAATAACATTGTGCATGTGATAGGTAAGTATTGCTATATACCATGTAAGTACATGTGAGTTATTTTCATACACGAATGCATATATATTGATGTGTATGCTTTATCTAAATTTTGTACATATTATATGTATTAATTCCATGCATATTGTTTGTGTTGTGCACACCGTAAGAGTTATTATCATAATATATATAATTGTGAGTTTATTTCCGTGCATGCAATATATATTTAAATGTGTATGAATTATTCAATTATTGATGTACCTATTGTATTTAATTATTTTATGCATGTTGTAAGTAACCATGGTGTGTATATGTATGTATACACATGTTAATCTTGTTTAAATAATATTTATCTACTTTAAGCATGTTAAATTATTTATGATGTGTAGGTTACTTAAATAATAATGTGCATGTAGTATTTAACTAATGATGAACACATTTCATTCATAGGTTTATGCATGATGTATGTAATCAAGTAATATATAAGTATATATGCATGTATGTATGTTATTTATGCATATTACCTTTAATTAAGATTAGTGTAAGTTATATTTAAATAAAAATTATGGATTGCATGTACTTTATGTGGTGAGGATATATATAATTATTTTTACATATATTAAATTATTTAGGGTGTATATATGCATTTATTTTAAGGTTTGCAGGTGTTTTGGCCAAGTTGCACAGTTGGCAGCCACCACTGTGCCGCTGGTAAGTTGACTACAACCGATGTTGACATCAACTCCAAGTTGACTACAACCAATGTTGACGTCAACTCTAAGTTGACTACAACCAATGTGGACGTCAATATCCCTCCTGCGTAACGGTTCCAGATTTGTTAATGCTCGCGTTTTGGACAGTTCCAGATTAGGAAACCCATCCTAATGCGTAGGAAACCTGCCCTATTGCGTACCCCAACCCCAAACCCTATAAAATACCCATCCTAGAACGAGGGGAAGTCTTTTTGCTCTTGTGAAACCCTAGCACTCGAATTGGAGAAGAGGTGATCTCTAGAGGGCCAAATCCGTCGACTGGAGGTGTTCCCCGAGGAGCTACATCAACTGGGAGATAGCCTATACATAGGAGAAGAGGTTTGAACTCCGAGGAACCATCTGCATCAGTAAGAGAACCGAATTTAAGGAGAGTTTGAGCACCTTCTTGGCAGGGCCGAGGAGGGCTTCAACGGCATATTTGTGTTGAACCACTTTTTATTACCTTCATATTTTGGTGATAACAAAATCTATGATGTAACTTAAATTGAATATTTTGTTTCATCTGTGTCGCATCAATCTCATAGCAAAATGCTAAGTCTTTCATTGATGCAATATTTTGGCGCACTAAAATGATAAAGTCGATGTCTAACTCATATACATCGATTTATGTTTAAGTGCGAAAGTAACAAGCGCAACGATTTGTTAAGAAGTCGATGCCATACCAATTTCATAAGTGTTCGCAACGATTTCTTCTGTAAGCGCAACGATTTGTTAAGAAGTCGATGCCATAACGATTTGATAAGTGGCCATAACAATTTCTTCTTTGAGCGTATTGATTTGATAAGAAATCAGTCTCATAACGATTTCTTAAGTGACCGCAACGATTTGATAAGAAATCGATCTCATAACGATTTGATAAGACCTCACATCGATTTGCCTTCGCAACGATTTGATAAGAAATTGATCTCAAAACGATTTCATAAGTGATCACATCGATTTCTTTATTGATCACAACGATTTCTTCAGAAGATCATAACGATTTGCTTGCATAACGATTTCATAAGTGATCACATCGACTTCTTCAGGTGATCAGAACGATTTACTTTCACAACGATTTCATAAGTTACACAACGATTTGATCGTGTAACGATTCGTTAAGTGAAACATCGATTTTATCGTATAACGATTCGATAAGTGAGCGCAACGATTTGCTCTCACATCGATTTACCTTCTATAACGATTCGCTAAAGCTCTACAACGATTTGATAAGATTCACATCGATTTGCTTGCCATAACGATTTGATCATCATAACGATTTCATAAGTCATGCTCATAACGATTTTTTTCATGGATTCTGTTCAAACACAGATTGCCTTTATATTTCAAATATGCTTGGCGCTTAAATGAAAAGTCAAATATCTTCTGACAAAAAGCTGCATGGATATTTCAGAGTCTTGTCAAATAGATATGAACTACTATTTTCAGCATGTTAGCAGAAACACAGTGGTACGCACAGTTTATCATAAACACTCTCTTATGCTAACACTCTCTTCTATGCTTACAGACCTCGAAGACCACCAGAGTCTGATTAAGACAAATGAAGAGAAGATGAGCAACGACTAGGACTCCAATGGATCCCTTCAACAGATCTATTCAAATTGCTCATATAAAAGATGAAGCATGGCTAAAGAAAGATGCAAAGCCTTTTCCTGAACATCTTTGAAGGAGTGTACAACTGTGAGAAGAACCTTCACGCCACAAACACTCAGAGAAACAGAGAAGAGCTCGAGCCAAAATCTACAGAAGCTTTCAAAGCAGAAGTCTTCATCGCCTTCAAGCCTTCTTCTCTTCCATTCTCCCTATGCTCATTGTAATATTGAGGGAGAGTCTGTGACTGTGAGCTAAGTCCATAGTGTTCATCTTGTATTAGCTCTCAGTCTTGTTCTTTCTTTTCTAAGAAAGACCCTTGTCCAGCTGTAGGACTGTATACAGTGTGTAACCTAGCTAGAGGTTAGTGTCTAGCAGAACCTTGTTGGGGTTTGTACCAACAGGACCTAGCTGGGGGTTTAAGTCTAGAAGAACTGCACTGGGGTTTGTTCCAGGAGGTTTACTTCTGAACCTGTAAAAGAAGTAGGTTTGCTTCTGAGCCTAGAAAAGAAGTGGGCTGCCTTCTTGCCCGGGAAAGAGAAGAAGACCAGATGGGGTGCTGGGTGTTGTATTGTCCTTGAGGGGGACTGTACCCTTGGTTAGTAAAATCCCAAGAGGTTGCTTAGGGACTGGATGTAGGACTTCCATGAGGGAAGGGCCGAACCAGGATAAATCTCTTGTGTTATTTGTGTGATTGTTTATTTGCTTCCGCACTGCTACTCTTTATCACACTAAACTAACCAAACCTTCAAGTGTTAATTTCTATGTTTAAGTTTCTATTTCAGATTTCAGAAAAACCTATTCACCCCCCCTCTAGGTTAGCTTGCTGCCGTACATAAAGGGCCAAGAAGTGGTATCAGAGAAGGTCTCTGAACTTTCAAGAAGATCCAACGATCTTAGAGCAAAGATCCATGGCAGCTCAAGGATATGCTAAAGGCCAATCAGTTACCAGACCTCCATTCTTTGATGGAGAGGACTACCAATACTGGAAGATGAGAATGGAATGCTTCATTCGAGGCACAGACTTTGATCTGTGGCAGGTAATTGAGGTAGGTGATTTTGTTATTGTTCTTGCTGAAGGCACTACTGCTATTACAGCTGCAGATAAAAGTAAATTATCATTGAATTTTAAAGCAAAGAATTATTTATGTTGTGCTTTATCTAAAATAGAATTCAGTAAAGTATCCGCATGTATATCTGCTAAAGATATGTGGGACAAATTGAAGCTCACATATGAAGAAATACCCACTACGGATGAAATACCTACTGATGCTCAAGTGTTTAAAGAAACAAGACAGGAAGCTATAACTCCATCATCTCTAACTGTCGCCACTCAAGGGGAGAAACAAGAAGCACCTCAAGAAGTTATCCTTCCACATGAAGAAGAAGAGATAAAGGAGGAACCTTAGATTGAGGGGGAGCCTCATATCTTTTTCAAAAAGGATATCTCTGAAGAAATAAGCGCTGAAGAAGCTTCTGATGATGAAAAACCTGAGGATAAGGCTCATAAAATCCAAGTAACTTCTCAGGAGACATCTTCTGTAAACAACTCCTCAGGTAGCTTCAACATTAAAGAAGAAAATGCTCATCTACTCTTGATGAACAAAAGGAAAAGACATTCAAATGGGTATGGTTAGAGAATGCTCAAAAACATCCGATTGGTGATTACCAACTCTTCACTTCATTCCAATCTGAAGAGGAAGTAGTCATCCTTTAGTTTTAGTTTTCTGTTATTAAACCTCATTTCTGTTTGTTATATTCAGTAAACTACAATGCTACTAACAATGTTTGCAAGTTTTTTTTATATACAGATAAAAATCTTGAAGACTTGACAAACAACATGTCAAAGGTCAAGAGCAACAAGATCTGACTTGCCTCGCATTAAGGGGGAGTCTCATGCTCAGGGGGAGCACAGATTAAGGGGGAGTCATTCCTTATCAACTATTATTGTTAAACCCCTCTATGGTAAGAAATTCTCTCAAAGGGGGAGAGAAATCCATGGTAAGATCCTTCCTTTCTGGTTAGTGACAAAAAGGGGAAGAAGTTGTATGTTCTATGAATTTTCTACATTTTCTATGTTTCATATATTTGTATGTCAGAAAATTCTCATAAATTTTGTCATCACCAAAAAGGGGGAGATTGTTGAACCACTTTTTATTACCTTCATATTTTGGTGATAACAAAATCTATGATGTAACTTAAATTGAATATTTTGTTTCATCTGTGTCACATCAATCTCATAGAAAAATACTAAGTCTTTCATTGATGCAATATTTTGGCGCACTAAAATGATAAAGTCGATGTCTAACTCATATACATCGATTTCTGTTTAAGTGCCAAAGTAACAAGCGCAACGATTTGTTAAGAAGTTGATGTCATAACGATTTGATAAGTGGCCATAACGATTCCTTCTTTGAGCGCATTGATTTGATAAGAAATCGATCTTATAACGATTTCTTAAGTGACCGCAACGATTTGATAAGAAATCGGTCTCATAACGATTTGATAAGTGAGTGCAACGATTTGCCCTCACATCGATTTGCCTTCGCAACGATTTGATAAGGAATTGATCTCAGAACGATTTCATAAGTGATCACATCGATTTCTTTATTGATCACAACGATTTCTTCAGGAGATCATAACGATTTGCTTGCATAACGATTTCATAAGTGATCACATCGACTTCTTCAGGTGATCAGAACGATTTTCTTTCACAACGATTTCATAAGTTACACAACGATTTGATCGTGTAACGATTCGTTAAGTGAAACATCGATTTTATCGTATAACGATTCGATAAGTGAGCGCAACGATTTGCTCTCACATCGATTTGCTCTCACATCGATTTGCCTTCTATAACGATTCGCTAAAGCTCTACAACGATTTGATAAGATTCACATCGATTTGCTTGCCATAACGATTTGATCATCATAACGATTTCATAAGTCATGCTCATAACGATTTTTTTCATGGATTCTGTTCAAACACAGATTGCCTTTATATTTCAAATATGCTTGGCGCTTAAATGAAAAGTCAAATATCTTCTCACAAAAAGCTGCATGCATATTTCAGAGTCTTGTCAAATAGATATGAACTACTATTTTCAGCATGTTAGCAGAAACACAGTGGTACGCACAGTTTATCATAAACACTCTCTTATGCTAACACTCTCTTCTATGCTTACAGACCTCGAAGACCACCAGAGTCTGATTAAGACAAATGAAGAGAAGATGAGCAACGGCTAGGACTCCAACGGATCCCTTCAACGGATCTATTCAAATTGTTCATATAAAAGATGAAGCATGGCTAAATAAAGATGCAGAGCCTTTTCCTGAACATCTTTGAAGGAGTGTACAACTGTGAGAAGAACCTTCACGCCACAAACACTCAGAGAAACAGAGAAGAGCTCGAGCCAAAATCTACAGAAGCTTTCAAAGCAGAAGTCTTCATCGCCTTCAAGCCTTCTTCTCTTCCATTCTCCCTATGCTCATTGTAATATTGAGGGAGAGTCTGCGACTGTGAGCTAAGTCCATAGTGTTCATCTTGTATTAGCTCTCAGTCTTGTTCTTTCTTTTCTAAGAAAGACCCTAGTCCAGCTGTAGGACTGTATACAGTGTGTAACCTAGCTAGAGGTTAGTGTCTAGCAGAACCTTGTTGGGGTTTGTACCAACAGGACCTAGCTGGGGGTTTAAGTCTAGAACAACTGCACTGGGGTTTGTTCCAGGAGGTTTACTTCTGAACCTGTAAAAGAAGTAGGTTTGCTTCTGAGCCTAGAAAAGAAGTGGGCTGCCTTCTTGCCCAGAAAAGAGAAGAAGACCAGATGGGGTGCTGAGTGTTGTATTGTCCTTGAGGGGGACTGTACCCTTGGTTAGTAAAATCCTAAGAGGTTGCTTCGGGACTGGATGTAGGACTTCCATGTGGGAAGGGCCGAACCAGGATAAATCTCTTGTGTTATTTGTGTGATTGTTTATTTGCTTCCGCACTGCTACTCTTTATCACACTAAACTAACCAAATCTTCAAGTGTTAATTTATGTGTTTAAGTTTCTATTTCAGATTTCAGAAAAACCTATTCACCCCCCCTCTAGGTTAGCTTGCTGCCGTACATAAAGAGCTAACAATTTGGATCTTCGTAGATTTTTTTAGAGGCAAGTAAACCCTAGATCTCAATCTTATACATGTCCCCTAAGTCCAAGGTATTTTTCTGGATTTTTTCTCGAGTCTTGGAACCCTAAATTCCCCTTTGTATTGTGTGCTGTCTGTGTGTGCTGCTGGGAGGAAGTTGGCGACAGCATCTGCTGCAGTCAAGTTCTTGAGTTGGCGGCAAGGGATGCTGCAGTTAACAGTAGGCGGCCACATCCCTTGACGTCTACTTCTTAAGTGTCTTGAAAATGTACTGTTTGATCTTTTTATGCTGTTTAAATGATTTCTAGTTATAGTTACATGCTGCAAATTTTGTGTAGGATTGTATACTATCAGTAGGTCATATCATGAGGTTGCCCTAATTTTCTTAGAACTGTGTTAATTATTAAAATTCAATAACTGAACTGTGAGCATCATATGAGCATGTTTAAATCTTGTATAAATGGACTTACTATAAGTTATGATTTTATAATTTTTACATGACAGGATGAGGACTAATGTTAGATTTCTGAACTGTTAACACCCAACCATGTTATTGTGTACCATGTTTAATGATATTTCAATGAATATGTCTGAAATCTAGATTTAATTGTAGAAATTATATTTAATGTTCGAAAAATCTGGAAAATTTCATATGTAATTTACTTACTGTTAATAACCTAGGATAAAAATTTAGAACTAAATTGATGACAACAAACATAATTATTAGTTAAACCATGGAAATTAGTCATAATAGATATGTTGAATGTAATCTTGTGTAATCCAGTAAATTAACTGTAACGACCCTCCTTATACCGGTACGGTTATACCAACCCACATCGATATAATGAGTGCCGCTACAGTGGGACATTTACCCATCACATATTCAATAGACTGAAACGTACACAAATATATCACATAACATCGGAATTGAAAGAACTAGAAATAAATCTCTCATTTCATCATCATCATTTATACACAGTCTATATAGAACAAAGGAAAATCAAATACTTCATAACTGAGAAATTAAACTATTACATTGTCCACATTGTCCACATCCGAATTACAACAATTCTTTTATTACATACTTATGAAAATGAGGAGTACAATAAGTCAATTTCCACGAAGATGCCACTCCTCATGCTCGGAGTCACTCCTAATGATCTCCTCCAAGGGAGTAGTATCACCTGCAACTGTACGTCGAAGCAAGAGTGAGTCTACAAGACTCAGCAAGTAACTTCCCACACATTAAGCATACATACATCATATGACATTTACTTATTCAATCAATTTCACTAGTTCATGTAGCATGGATTAAACAATCTGAAAAGAAAGCCTAACATGATACTTCTATCAATTTCATGACACATGGTACATGGTTATATTCATACAATAATAACCTTAACACATGCTTTCTACATATCTACTAACATATATTCTCAATTTATGTTCTAATACATTCATGTTGTAGTATCATAGCAACTTAACATGCAACTTACACATGAAGAATAAAATGATCCTAACATGGATTCTAAGTAATTTCCACATTCATAACACATGTATAAATATCATGAGCTTGCTGTTTTGACAAAACCTTAACACATTTAGAACCCTATTTACAATTTCATATGTTATCACACTAATTCACATATTCACATGTTCATTTACTCATTTACACAAACTTCACATTCACTTTTCACATAACCACAATTTCACATTTTTATCATTATATGCCATGACACATAGTCCAAACCACCTCTTAGAAGGACACACACTGATCACATCACACATATATCTATCACCTAGACATTTCAGTGATAAATCTTAGTTACTGTGCAGAACCGAGAGAAGCACTCTCCACCCTAACTAGCAGTACTTGTCCGCCTCCAGGATTTTATCCCAATGCCCATGGGATATCACACACTATGAACTTTCCCATGAGGACTTTACCACGGTACAGTTCCACGGCCCTCTAAGGTAGCAGTGTCACCCATTGGCACATTTACACATTTGTCTAAATTTTTAACACACACATAATGTAAATTTTAACACATCCATTTCATGCTCACACATTTACATACTTCAGTATTACCTAGCATGGTACTACTATTCTCAGTATTAAACAGATTCAAAACAAGTCTAATCATGTTGAAATTAGCAGATTTTAATACTAATCATATTAACATGCATTAATTTATCAATATCTCACATAAAATTGACATATATAGCTACTGTCACTATTTTAGTACAAAAATTTAACCAAAAACCTATCACAGGTTAACCATCATGCATATCAAATTTAACATTCTTATGAAGTACACATTAATTATGAAAATTCTAACAGTGGTATTATTCAAGATAAAAATAGTCAAAATAGCATGGTTCTCATTATTCAGACCCATAGTTCATTCTACACATGTATTCTGACAGTCCTAAACATATGCCAATTTCTAGGAAATTTACTATTTTTACACTATTTATCTGAATTTCTATACTAATAAAACATGCTTACTATTTTACCATTCAAAAAATGCACTAATTTACACAGATATCAGAAATTTCCCAAATTTCTACAGCATGAACTGAAACCCATAAACACTGCACATAAATTTTATGACACTTGGATTCTACACAGATTGCACAAACAAAATTTTACAAGATTAAAACATGTCAGCTAGACATTTCAAAAATTCTAGTAATTGAAGCATTCCACCAAAATTCATAAAATCTCACAACATACTCCAACATAGATATTTACATATCATATAAAATTTACCATATATCCTCATGCAACAAATCCCAAAAATTTGATCATATAGGTCAAACATGCACACTGTTGCAGTCTGGCGAACTTGACGGCATGCAGGTGGCCGTTTATAAGGTTAACGACAACAAAGTGTGCTGCCAACTGAAGATCTTAACGGCAAGGGATCCTACCGTTAAGTTCCTATCTGTGCAAAACACAGACTGCTCGTAATGATGTAGAAGGGTTACTTGCCTCTTCGAAAAACCACGAGCAACGATTTAAGCCGAAGAAGCCCTCCTCGGCCTGAGCCAAAGAGTTCTCAAAACTCCCTTGATCCGAGTTCTGTGTTGATCTCCTCTGCACTCCAGTGTGGGGAAGTCGTTCCCAGATGTTCAGAGCCCTCTCCAGTTGTTGTAGAATGCTGGATGAAGCCTCCAGTCGCCGGATTAAGGGGTTCCAAAATCAGGTTTCGCACAGAAAATAGGGTTTTTGACAAAAAGAGTCAAAAAGGGTTAGATCTGGCCGGAGATGGGGTGTTTTATAGAGCTAGGGTCGGAGACGTAATTGGGTAAGGCTGGGTTACCATTGGAGAACGGTTACCATAACAAGGGGCGAAGATTTCGGGGGTGTTTCCGGATCTGAAGATGCAATAGATCTGGGAGGTTAACGTCAACATCACAGGCCGCCAATTCTGATTTGGCGTCCATCGATGTGGCCGCTGACTCATTATCGACGTCAACTCATGTTGACGCCAACAAGTCGTCAAGACAGAACTTAAAGTACAGAAAACCTTATACATATACATATACCATACAACTATACATGTAATTTACAATGCATACCTTAAATAATACTTATTCATGCAATGTAATTAAATAAATAATGTGCACAATACAAATATACATTATATATACATATATACATAAGCAATCACCCAAAGATGAAAATCAAGGGCCTTACACCCTCTCCCCCTTAAAGAAGCTTCGTCCTCGAAGTTAGACCTACGATATTCAAATAATTGAGGATATTTCATTTTCATTGCATCCTCAAGCTCCCAAGTAGCCTCCTCTCGCGAGAAGTTACGCCATAAGACTTTCACCGACGCAATACTCTTGTTTCGAAGATGTTGAACCTTCCGATCAAGAATAGCTACTGGTTGCTCCACATAAGAATGATCTGGCTGGATCTCCACTGGCTCGTGGCTAATAACATGAGATGGATCTCTGACATACCTTCTGAGCATAGATACGTGGAAAACAGGATGAACACTAGCTAACGCCGGGGGTAAAGCTAGTTCATTTGCCACGTTGCCCAATCGTCTGAGAATCTCATACGGGCCAATGAATCTAGGACTTAACTTACCATGCCTGCCAAATCTAACTACACCACGAGTAGGTGAAATCTTTAAAGAGACATGCTCACCTACCTCGAACTCCAAATCCTTCCTCCTATTGTCGGCATAACTCTTCTGCCTATCCTGTGCCGCAACAAGTCTCTTCCTAATAAGCTGGACCTTATCCGAAGTCTCCTGAACTAACTCTGGACCAATCAACTACCTATCTCTGGTCTCCTCCCAACATAAAGGAGATCTACAAGGCCTGCCATACAATGCCTCAAATGGAGCCATACCAATGCTCGCATGAAAACTGTTGTTATATGCGAACTCCACTAGAGATAAATGGCGCTCCCAATCATTCTTCCAATCAAGAATACACGCTCTCAACATATCCTCGAGCGTCTGGATAGTCCTCTCGGACTGTCCATCTGTCTGGGGATGAAACACTAAACTGAGCTTCAATTCAGAACCTAACGCATTCTGAGGACCCTTCCATAATCTCGAAGTAAATCTCGGATCTCGATCCGCAATCTAATAATGATACTAATATACAATCTAGCTAAACTCTCTACTGACTGCTTCTTCTTCATGGGCAAGAAATGCATAGTCTTCGAGAATCTATCTACCACTATCCAAATCGAGTCATTACCCTGTCTAGATCGAGGAAAACCCATAACAAAATCCATAGTGACAGTTTCCCACTTCCATACTGGAATCTCCATCTTCTGCATAAGCCCAGATGGTCACTGCCGCTCTGCCTTTACTTACTGGCATACAAGACATCTAGACACATACTCTGCTACATCCTTCTTCATGCCAGACCACCAAAAAGATCTCTTCAAATCCTGGTACATCTTAGTGTTACCCGGATGAATAGAGAATCTAGACCTATGAGCCTCTGCTAAAACATGCTTATGGACATCCACGATGTCTGGAACACAAACATGGTGATGGAATCTAATCACACCATCCTCATCACGAGCAATGCCTGCCTTGCCCACTAACTCTTGGAGTCTAGGGTCGGCTTTTTGCTGCTCGATCACCTCCTCCAACACTGAAGATCTTATGGACAACTGAGCTACAAAAGCCTGGCACAATGATGACTCTAACTCAGTCATCGCACACGCTGCATCCTCCAACATCTTCCAATCCTGCTGGAGCGATAACCTCTTCCTACTAAGGGCATCTGCTACAACATTCGCCTTTCCAGGATGATACTACAGGTCGAAGTCATAGTCCTTCAGGAACTCAATCCATCTTCTCTGCCTAAGGTTTAATTCCTTTTGGGAGAAAAGATACTTTAGACTCTTATGGTCAGTGAACACATCAAATCTGACACCATAAAAATAGTGTCTCTAGATCTTCAGTGCATGTACCACTGCCGCAAGCTCTAAATCATGAGTCAGATAGTTTCGCTCATGCTCCTTCAATTGGCGAGAAGCATATGCTACTACCCTTCCTTGCTGCATTAATACACAGCCAAGGCCAATCTGAGATGCATCCGTGTAGATAGCAAAACCCTCTACACCGCTCGGCGAAACTAATACAGGAGCCGATGTGAGCTTAGTCTTCAATAATTGAAAACTACTCTCACACTCCTCAGACCAGACAAACTTTACTCCCTTCCTGGTTAGCTGAGTCAATGGTGCGGCGATGGATGAAAATCCCTCAATGAATTGCCGATAATAACCCGCCAGACCAAGAAAACTCCTAATCTCCGAAGGAGTCTTGGGAATCTCCCAATCCATAATAGCCTGGACCTTTGCTGGATCAACTGCTACACCAGCAATGAAGATAAAATCGCACTTGCTGGATTTTGCATACAGGTTGTGCTCATGGAGAACCTCTAATACTACCCTCAAATGCTGACGATGTGTGGCCTCATCCGGAGAGTAGACCAACACGTCATCAATAAAAACTACGATGAAACTATCTAGGTATGGCCTAAATACCTTGTTCATGAGATCCATGAACACTGCCAGGGCGTTGGTCAAACCAAAAGGAAGAACCAAAAACTCATAATGTCGGGTTCTAAAAGCCATCTTGGACACATCCTCACTCCTAATCCTCAACTGATGATAACCAGACCACAAATCAATCTTAGAAAAGACTGATGCATCTTGCAGCTGGTCAAACAAATTATCAATTCGAGGTAAGGGATACCTGTTCTTCACCGTCACTTGGTTTATCTTTCTATAATCAATGCATAACCTAAGTGACCCATCCTTCTTCTTCACGAATAAGATAGGTGTGCCCCAAGGGGAAACGCTAGGGTGAATATATCCCTTATCTAACAAATCCTGCAACTGCTTCCTTAGCTCAGCTAATTCCTCAGGTGCCATCTGATAAGGTGCCTTCGAGATAGGAGAGGTGCTTGGAAGCAACTCTAGAGTGAACTCTATCTCTCTAGCTGGTGGCAATCCAGATAAATCATCAGGAAAAACATCTGGAAACTCCCGCACTACATCAATCTCCGTAAGAGTGGGTGACTCATCAGCCTTGGGTACTAATACCACACTGGCAAGAAAAGTGTCACAACCCTTGTTCACCATTCTTATTGCCCTCATGGCAGAGATGACAAACTTCCCCGCTAAGTTCCTCGGCAAAGGATGAGAAAATTCATCCTCACCAAGAATGCGGAAAAAAATCTTCTTCCCACGACAATCCACTAGTGCATAGTGCTCCTCTAGCCAATCCAGACCAAGAATAGCATCGTAGTCCTTCATCTTTAGCAAGAAGAAACACCCTTCTAGGACTCTATCCTCAATGCACACCGGTAAAGACAGAATACACTTCCTAGTCGATACCGTACCTGCTGGTGTGTGCACAGACAAAGGGACTTCTAAATCCTCACACTCTATCCCTGACTCTAAGGCTAACTGCCTAGCAAAATGCTCAGAAATGAACGAGTGGGTAGCACCCGTATTGAACAAAACTCGAGCATGCACACCTAAGAACAAAACTGTACCTTCGGTAACATGCTCCGCTTGCTCGGCATCCTCACGAGCTAATGCAAACACTCGAGCAGGGGCTCGAGGTCTCCCTGGTCGTCCTGTCGCTGGCGCTGCTGCTGCTGTTGGGGCTGGTGCCGCTCCATGCTGACCTCCCTGCTGCAGTCTGGGGTAAACCTTGATCCTATACTCACTGCTCCCGCACTTCAAACATTTCCCCTCCAACTTCCAACATTCTGTACCACCATGTGCCCTCCCGCAATGAGGACACTCCTTCTGGACACTAGGGGAACGCTGAGAAGGTACCTGACTGCTTCCCGATGCCACGGGACGCTGTGGTGACTGAAAAGCTACCTTTTTCCTCTCCTGCCTCTGGAAAGGAGCTGCAAGCCTCTTCTGAGAAGCCTTCTTCTCCTCCAAATACTGCTCCATCTCTCCCTCCTGACGACACGCTGCGCTAAGGGCCTCATCGAGGGTACGATGGTCAAAAGCCACCAACCTCGTCCTCAGCGATGGCCTCAAACCCATCACGAACTTTTTCGCCTTCCTGCGCTCATTAGCTACAATATGAGGGGCATACTTATATAGCTCAGAAAACTTGGCCTCGTACTCCAGCACAGTCATGGAGCCCTGAGTGAAAGAGAGGAACTCCTGCTCCATCTTGTCCTGGATGTGCTCCGGAACAAACTTGGCTTGGAAGAGTCTCACGAACTCGTCCCAACCAATCTCCACAGCACCATCCTCGAACCTGGTACATAGCAAGGAGGACCACCACACGTCGGATCGCTCCTACCAAAACCACCCATAAGGACTAATCTAAATACTCTAAACTCAGAGAAACTAAATGCATAATTAAACAACACATACCTGTAGCATATAGGTGGCTAGGGTGACTCTGTCATCGTCGGCACACCTAATAGCTCGGAAGATCTTCTCGATCTTCCTTAACCAGCTCTCAGCTAACAATGGATCGCTCTCCCCCTTAAAAGGGGGTGGCAACATCCTCTTGAACCGTTCCATGATGGAGGGTCCACCATGGTCCTGAGGCTGAGGAACTGGCACCTGAGCCTGCTACAACAATCAACATAAGCAACACATATAGCATAGCATATAATCAAGTAAAACAGACTACTCTATCTATCATTCTAACCTGAGCCTGCTGAGTCTCCAGCTGAGCCTGGAGTGCAGCCTGGGTGTGGGCCTGTGCCTGCATGACCTGCACTAAACACTGCATGAACACTCCATAATCTACTGGTGGCGGTGGGGGAAGCACAGGACCCTGGGGTGCTGGGGCCTGCTGCTCACCCTGATCCTCACGCCGTGGCTCGTCTCTCCTCTGCTCACCCTCATGAGCAGGAACACCACGCCTACCACGTGAAGCCATACCCTGCAAAATGATTTAATCACAATTTAGAACTAGACTATCTAATTTCTAACTATTTAAATGTGGACAATCTACACAGACTTGACATATAATGAGGATGATGGTATATGCATATTTATGTACAATTTCAGCCTGTGGCTCTGATACCAATCTCTGTAACGACCCTCCTTATACCGGTACGGTTATACCAACCCACATCGATATAATGAGTGCCGCTACAGTGGGACATTTACCCATCACATATTCAATAGACTGAAACGTACACAAATATATCACATAACAGCGGAATTGAAAGAACTAGAAATAAATCTCTTATTCCATCATCATCATTTATACATAGTCTATATAGAACAAAGGAAAATCAAATACTTCATAACTGAGGAATTAAACTATTACATTGTCCACATTATCCACATCCGAATTACAACAATTCCTTTGTTACATACTTATGAAAATGAGGAGTACAATAAGTCAATTTCCACGAAGATGCTACTCCTCACGCTCGGAGTCACTCCTAACGATCTCCTCCAAGGGAGTAGTATCACCTGCACCTGTACGCCGAAGCAAGAATGAGTCTACAAGACTCAGCAAGTAACTTCCCACACATTAAGCATACATACATCATATGACATTTACTTATTCAATCAATTTCACTAGTTCATGTATCATGGATTAAATAATCTGAAAAGAAAGCCTAACATGATACTTCTATCAATTTCATGACACATGGTACATGGTTATGTTCATACAATAATAATCTTAACACATGCTTTCTACATATCTACTAACATATATTCTCAATTTACGTTCTAATACATTCATGTTGTAGTATCATAGCAACTTAACATGCAACTTACACATGAAGAATTAAATGTTCCTAACATGGATTCTAAGTAATTTCCACATTCATAACACATGTATAAATATCATGAGCTTGCTGTTTTGACAAAACCTTAACACATTTAGAACCCTATTTACAATTTCATATGTTATCACACTAATTCACATATTCACATGTTCATTTACTCATTTACACAAACTTCACATTCATTTTTCACATAACCACAATTTCACAATTTTATCATTATATGCTATGACACATAATCCAAACCACCTCTTAGAAGGACACACACTGAGCACATCAAACATATATCTATCACCTAGACATTTCAGTGATAAATCTTAGTTACTGCGCAGAACCGGGAGAAGCACTCTCCACCCTAACCAACGGTAATTGTTCGCCTCCAGGATTTTATCCCAATGCCCATGGGATATCACACACTATGAACTTTCCCGTGGAGACTTTACCATAGTACAGTTCCACAGCCCTCTAAGGTAGCAGTGTCACCCATTGGCACATTTACACATTTGTTTAAATTTTTAACACACACTTAATGTAAATTTTAACACATCCATTTCATGCTCACACATTTACATACTTCAGTATTACCTACCATGGTACTACTATTCTCAGTATTAAACAGATTCAAAACAAGTCTAATCATGCTGAAATTAGCAGATTTTAATACTAATCATATTAACATGCATTAATTTATAAATATCTCACATAAAATCGACATATATAGCTACTGTCATCATTTCAGTACAAAAATTTAACCAAAAACCTATCATAGGTTACCATCATGCATATCAAATTTCACATTCTTCTGAATTACACATTAATTATGAAAATTCTAACAGTGGCATTATTCAAGATAAAAATAGTCAAAATAGCATTGTTTTCATTATTCAGACCCATAGTTCATTCTACACATGTATTCTGACAGTCCTAACCATATGCCAATTTCTAGGAAATTTACTGTTTTTACACTATTTATCTGAATTTCTATACTAATAAAACATGCTTACTATTTTACCATTCAGAAAATGCACTAATTTACACAGATATCAGAAATTGCCCAAATTTCTACAACATGAACTGAAACCCATAAACACTACACAGAAATTTTAAGACACTTGGATTCCACACAGATTGCACAAACAAAATTTTACAAGATTAAAACCTGTCAGCCAGACATTTCAGAAATTCTAGTAATTGAAGAATTCCACAAAAATTCATAAAATCACACAACATACTCCAACATAGATATTTACATATCATATAAAATTTACCATATATCCTCATGCGAAAAATCCCAAAAATTTGATCATATAGGTCAAACATGCACACTATTGCAGTCTGGCGAACTTGACGGCATGCAGGTGGCCGTTTATAAGGTTAACAACAACAAAGTGTGCCGCCAACTGAAGATCTTAACGGCAAGGGATCCTGCCGTTAAGTTCCTGTTTGTGAAAAACACAGACTACTCGTAAGAACTTGGTGAAATTGGGGTTCCAGGACACAAATAAAAATCTAGAAAATTACCTAGGACCTACTAGACGTACGTAGGAATGATGTAGAAGGGTTACTTGCCTCTTGGAAAAACCACGAGCAACGATTTAAGCCGGAGAAGCCCTCCTCGGCCTGAGCCAAAGAGTCCTCAAAACTCCCCCGATCCGAGTTCTGTGTTGATCTCCTCTGCACTCCAGTGTGGGGAAGTCGTTCCCAGATGTTCAGAGCCCTCTCCAGTCGTTGTAGAACGTCGGATGAAGCCTCCAGTCGCCAGATCAAGGGGTTCCAAAATCAGGTTTCGCACAGAAAATAGGGTTTTTGACAAAAGAGTCAAAAAGGGTTAGATCTGGCTGGAGATGGGGTGTTTTATAGAGCTAGGGTCGGAGACGTAATTGGGTAAGGCTGGATTACCGTTGGAGAACGGTTACCATAATAAGGGGCGAAGATTTCGGGGGCGTTTCTGGATCTGAAGATGCAACAGATCTGGGAGGTTAACGTTAACATCATAGGCCGCCAATTCTGAGTTGGCGTCCATCGATGTGGCCACTGACTCATTTTCGACGTCAACTCATGTTGACGCCAACAGGTCGTCAAGACAGAACTTAAAGTACAGAAAACCCTATACATATACATATACCATACAACTATACATGTAATTTACAATGCATACCTTAAATAATACTTATTCATGCAATGTAATTAAATAAATAATATGCACAATACAAATATACATTATATATACATATATACATAAGCAATCACCCAATGATGAAAATCAAGGGCCTTACATTAACAACATGTTTAGGACTGTAATGTGAGTTGTTCTGTAAGGCCCTCGAATTGTTTGTCATTTTATTGTGTGTTAAGTCATGTTGTATAGATATGTATACCATGTATGCGTATGTAGATACTTATGTACAATGTTATCTTGGTATACTACGTAGGCATGTGTATATTAATTGTAAATATTGTTTGATTTCATGTTGTAGTAGTGTGCATATCATATTACATATATGGCATGAAAATATATATATAGTGTAAGCATGGTTTTCTGCATGTTTTAAGCTCTGGCCGAAGGCCAAGTTGGCATCAACATGGATGGACACCCATGAGGAGTTAGTGTCCACCCCGATGGAAACCAACTCTTAAGTAAACGATCGTTAAGTTCCTTGCCGTCAAGCTCTTCGATTAGCGGCCAACGATATTGCCGTTAAGCTCCTTTAACGGCCAGACTATGTCGTTAAGTTCTTCAGGACAGAACAGTGAGTTGTTCTCTCCTCCTATATGATAAATTTCCGATGTATTTTCGCATGAGGGTATATTGTAAACACTATATGTTATGTAATATGGTTAATGGAATGTGTTTGTGAAATTTTTATACTTTTCTGTGATTTATCTAAGTTGTTAGAATTATGTGAAATGCATGTGAAATGAAGATCATGGGTATGGGTGCTTACTGTTTGCATGATCCATGTGTAATTAGACTTCCACAAAATTTCCAGATGATGTAAATGCATGACAGTCCATGTCCCAAAAATTTGGGAATTTTCCCATGACTATGAAACTTGTTATAAATTTCTGTATTAGAAAATAGAGAGCATGCCTAGATTGTTTTAACACTTCGGAAAATTGCATGTTGTGCAAAAATTTTGGGCAAAATTTTTTGTGACATTATGAATGATAGGTACAGACCTGTTAACGGTCAAATCAAACATTCATGTTATGTTCCAAGATAAATTGGATTATAAATGGCATGAAATTGAATGTTTTAATTTCTGTAAATGTAATATGACTCAGAAAAATATGAAAATTTGCATGTGTGATTATAAACCTGAAATTAGTCTGTGGTTAAAATCTCATGTTATTTGGATAACTGTAGAGTGCTCTATGAAATTTCCATGCGAAAATGAGTGTTCAACGCATGCTAATATGAACATGGTTGATTATGTATGTTTCAACCTGATTAGTGTGAGGTACTGAATGTTTAATTTCTGTCAACAGTAGTATCATGAATAGGAAAATAGAGCCATGTGTATAAGTGAAAGAATGTGAAGACATGTGTATATCATGTGTAATATGTGTGTAAAAATCGGAATGTGTAATGTGTAAGAATGTGTCATGTGTGACACTGCTTCCATAGACGGCCGTAGAACCGTACCATGGAAAAGTCCCCATGGGAAGGTTCAATGTGTTAAGATCCTAAGGGCATTAGGATGAAATCCTGGAGGTGGACAAGTACCACTGGTTAGGGTGGAGAGTTCTTCTCCCGGTTTGCGCAATCCAAGAGTCGCCATTGTGTTGCCTAGGTGGCGTCTATGTGTTATGTGTATGTGATGTGTCCTTCTAATGGTGGTTTGGACTATGTGTCACGACACTAAATTGTGAAATGTGAATGTGGATATGTGTAAATTGTGTAGTGTGAATATGTGTAAACATGCAATGTGTAAAAAGAGAACTATGTGAACGAGTAATTGTGCAAACATGTGAAACCAATGTGTTAGATTGTGAAATTGTGATCCATGATATGTTAATGTGAAATAATGTTATAACAACAACCTTAAAGTGTATGAAATGATAGTGTGCATGTGCAAGAATGTGTAGAAATCATGATAGGAATGTTTCCTTTTATGCATGTGAGAACCCCATGTTAGTTGCTATCATGTTGTAGCTTAATGTGATTGAATGAGTAGTAAGCATGTGATAGAATATTTATTTTGGAATGTCTTAAATCATGTACCATATGTTTTAAATTTTATAGAAATACCATGATAGGTTGTCTCTTATCAATGTTCAAGCATGCTATATGTTTTGCTTCGTGAATTGGAATGTAGAACCTACTGTGATGTATGCATGAATGATGTGTATGGAGTTATTTGCTGAGTCTTTTAAACTCACTCCTTGCTTCGGCGTACAGGTTTAGTCGGTGACCCGACACCTTTGGAGGAGACAGTGGAGAGTGACTCCGAGCGTGGCGAGTAGCTTGGTGGAGTCGACGTTGTGACTTTTACTTTCATAGTATGTAATGAGGCATTGTAGTAGAACTATTATGTAATTGTGAATGAGCTATGTAATCTGATTTTAGCATTTTATTTATGTGGACTTTAGTCTCTTAAAATTGTCATTTGAACCTTATATGTTAAATGTGAATGATGAAATGAAATGGCATGTAGTCCTTTTACTTCCGCTACTCTGAATTTTGTATTTATGAACATCTCAATCATGTGTGTTATTGCTTGGGTCAATGTCCCACTGTGACGAGACTCACTATACCGACGTGGATTGGTATAATCGTACCGGTATAAGGAGGGTCATCGCAGAGATTGGTATTAGAGAGACTTGGTTGAGATTGTACATAAATAGCTAAGTCATTATCTTCATTACATGCTAAATCTTTATAGAATTGTCCACATGTGTAGAATTGATTAATAATGAATGGAAAATAGGTAAGAAAATGGTTAGGAGTAAATTAACATAGCTCTTATAGTGGCTGAAATTTATTGCAGCCATGGCTTCGCGTGGTAGACGTGGCGGTGCTCCTACTCATGAGGACGAGCAGAGGCATGAGGAGCAGGCTGAGCAGCGGGCCCCGGCACCTTAGGGTCATGTACTTCCCCCACCGCCGCCAGTGGATTATGGAGTGTTCATGCAGGGTCTATTGCAGGCCATGCAGACGCAGGCCCACACCCAGGCTGCACTCCAGGCTCAGTTGGAGGCTCAGGTTAGAATAATGAGACAAAGAGTAGTCTGCTTTAATTAATGACATGATGTTGTGTTGAATATGAGTTGCTTGTCATTTGATGTAGCAGGCTCAAGGTTCCAGCTCAGGACCATGGTGGACCTTCCATCATGGCAAGATTCAAGAGGATGCTGCCACCCTCTTTTAAGGGGGAAAGCGATCCGTTACTAGCAGAAAGCTGGATGAGGGAGATTGAGAAAATCTTCCGAGCTATTAGGTGTGCGGACAATGATAATGTTACTTTAGCCACCTATATGCTACAGGTATGTGTTAGTTTTATATGATGTATATTCTGTTAAGTAGAATTGTTTAGTGTGGTGCATATGAAGATTGTATTATAGGAGAGAGCTGATGTGTGGTGGGCTTCCTTACTGCGTACACGATTCGAGGATGGAGCTATTGACGTGGCTTGGGACGCGTTCGTGAGGCTCTTTCGAGCCAAATTCATCCCCGAGCATATCCAGGACAGGATGGAGCAGGAGTTCCTTTCCTTGACCCAGGGCTCCATGACCGTGCTCGAATACGAGGCCAGGTTTGCAGAATTATCTAAATATGCACCTCATATCGTGACAGATGAGCGCAGGAAAGCAAAGAAGTTCGTGATGGGCCTGAAGCCATCACTGAGGACAAGGCTAGTGGCGTTTGACCATCGTACGTTGGACGAGGCCCTTAGCGCTGCTTGTAGGAAGGAGGGCGAGATGCAGCAGTATCTTGAGGAGAAGAAGGCTTCGCAGAAGAGGCCTACAGCTACGTTCCAGCGGTAGGACAAGAAGAAAGCAGTATACCAGGCACCACAACATCCAGTCACAACTAGCAGTGCACAGGTACCTTCTCAACGTTCCCCTGGTGTGAAGAAGGAGTGTCCCCATTGCGGGAAGACACACGGTGGTTTCGAGTGTTGGATGATTGCGGGGAAATGCTTGAAGTGCGGAAGCAGCGACCACAAGATCAAGGATTGTCCGAGACTTCAACAAGGAGTCTAGCGCGGAGTGCCAGCCCCAGTAGCGGTAGCAGCAGCAGCGCCAGCTACAGGAAGACCAGGAAGGCCTCGAGCCCCAGCTCTAGTGTTTGACCTAGCACGAGAGGATGCCGAGCAGGCGGAGCATGTCACCGAAGGTACGGTTTTACTTCTAGGTGTGCATGCTCGGGTTTTGTTTGATACAGGTGCCACTCACTCGTTCATTTTCGAGTGGTTCGCTAGGCAGTTAGCTCTAGAGTCAGGCGTAGAGTCTGAGGATTTAGAAGTCCCGTTGTCTGTACGCACACCTGCGGGTACAGTATCGACTAGGAAGTGCATTCCGTCGTTACCTGTGTGCATTGAAGATAGGGTTTTAGATGGGTGTTTCTTCTTACTAAAGATGAAGGACTTTGATGCTATTCTTGGTCTAGATTGGCTAGAGGAGCACTATGCGTTAGTAGATTGTCGTCGGAAGAAGATTGTTTTCCGCATTCCTGGTGAGGACGAGTTCTCTCATCCCTTGCCAAGGAACTTGGCAGGAAAGTTGGTCATCTCTTCCATGAAGGCGATGCGCATGGTGAACAAGGGTTGTGACGCTTTTCTTGCAGCGTGGTATTAGTACCAGAGGCTGATGAGTCACCTACTCTTGCAGAGATCGAGGTAGTGCAGGATTTTCCAGACGTCTTTTCCGATGATTTGTCTGGATTGCCACTGGATAGAGAGATAGAGTTCACCATAGAGTTGCTTCCGGGCACCTCTCCTATCTCAAAGGCTCCATATCGGATGGCACCTGCGGAGTTAGCTGAGTTGAGGAAGCAGTTGCAAGAGTTGCTAGATAAGGGATTTATTCGCCCTAGTGTTTCCCCTTGGGGCGCACCTGTATTATTTGTAAAGAAGAAGGATGGATCGCTTAGGTTATGCATCGATTATAGGAAGCTAAACCAAGTGACGGTGAAGAACAGGTATCCCTTGCCTCGTATTGATGACTTGTTTGACCAGCTGCAAAATGCATCAGTCTTTTCTAAGATTGATTTGCGATCTGGTTATCTTCAGTTGAGGATTAGGAGTGAGGATGTGTCCAAGACGACATTTAGATCCCGTTATGGACATTATGAGTTTTTGGTTCTTCCTTTCAGATTGACCAACACCCCTGCAGCGTTCATGGATCTCATGAACAGGGTTTTTAGGCCTTATTTAGATAGCTTTGTTGTGGTATTTATCGATGATGTGTTGGTCTACTCTCCAGATGAGGCCACACACCATCAGTATTTGAGGGTAGTGTTAGAGGTCCTTCGTGAGCACAAGCTGTACGCAAAGTTCAACAAGTGCGATTTCTGGTTGCGCGAGGTTCATTTCCTCGGGCATGTTATCTCCGGTGCTGGTGTAGTAGTTGATCCAGCAAAGGTCCAGGCAGTTATGGATTGGGAGACTCCCATGACCCCTTCGGAGATTTGTAGTTTTCTGGGTTTGGCTGGTTACTATCGGCGATTTATTGAGGGATTTTCATCCATCGTTGCCCCATTGACACAGCTGACCCGAAAGGGAGTGAAGTTTGTCTGGTCCGAGAAATGTGAGAGTAGTTTTCAATTGCTGAAGACTAAGCTCACGTCAGCTCTGGTGTTAGTCTTGCCGAGCGGTGTAGAGGGTTTTGCTATCTACACGGATGCGTCTCGGATGGGCCTTGGTTGCGTTTTGATGCAGCAAGGAAGGGTAGTGGCTTATGCTTCTCGTCAGTTGAAGGAGCATGAGAAGAACTATCTGACCCATGATTTGGAGCATGCAGCAGTGGTTCATGCACTAAAGATCTGGAGACACTATCTTTATGGTGTCAAATTTGAGGTGTTCACCGACCACAAGAGCTTGAAGTATCTTTTCTCCCAAAAGGAATTAAACCTGAGGCAGAGAAGATGGATTTATTTCTTGAAGGATGATGACTTCGACCTTCAGTATCACCCTGGGAAGGCGAATGTCGTAGCTGATGCCCTGAGTAGTAAGAGGTCTTCTCTCCAGCAGGATTGGAAGATGTTGGAGGATGCGGAGTGTGCGATGGCTGAGTTAGAGCCCTTATGTCAGGCTTTTATGGCTCAGTTGTCTCTTAGGTCTTCGGTGTTGGATGAGGTAATCGAGCAACAGAAAGCCGACCCTAGACTCCAAGAGTTAGTGGGCAAGGCAGGCATTGCTCGTGATGAGGATGGTGTGATTAGGTTTCATCATCGCGTTTGTGTCCCTGATTTGGTAGAGGTCCGTGAGCATGTGTTAGTGGAGGCTCATAGATCGCGATTCTCTATTCATCCGGGTAACACCAAGATGTACCAGGATTTGAAGAGGTCCTTTTGGTGGTCCGACATGAAGAGGGATGTGGCAGGTTATGTGTCCCGATGTCTAGTGTGTCAGCAAGTGAAGGCCGAGCGACAGCGACCATCTGGACTTATGCAGAAGATGGAGATCCCAGTATGGAAGTGGGAAGTTGTCACTATGGATTTTGTTTCGGGTTTGCCTCGGTCGAGACGGGGCAATGACTCGATTTGGGTAGTCGCAGATAGATTCTCGAAGACTGCGCATTTCTTGCCTATGAAGAAGAATCAGTCAGTAGAGAGCTTGGCTAGATTGTATGTCAGTAGCATTATTAGATTGCATGGTATGCCGAAGTCGATCATTTCGGATCGAGATCCGAGATTTACTTCGATGTTGTGGAAGGGTCTTCAGGATGCCTTAGGTTCGGAGCTGAAGCTCAGTTCGGTGTTTCATCCCCAGACAGATGGACAGTCTGAGAGGACTATTCAGATGCTCGAGGATATGTTGAGGGCGTGTGTGCTGGATTGGAAGGATGATTGAGAGCGTCATTTACCTCTAGTGGAGTTCGCATACAACAACAGCTTTCATGCGAGCATTGGTATGGCTCCATTTGAGGCGTTGTATGGGAGGCCTTGCAGATCTCCTTTATGTTGGGAGGAGACCGGCGATAGGCAGTTGATCGGTCCGGAGTTAGTTCAGGAGACTTCAGATAAGATTCAACTTATCAGGAAGAGGCTTGTTGCGGCACAGGATAGGCAGAAGAGCTATGCCGACAACAGGAGGAAGGATTTAGAGTTCGAGGTAGGTGAGCATGTCTTTTTGAAGGTTTCACCTACTCGAGGTGTTGTCAGGTTTGGCAGGCATAGCAAATTATGTCCCAAATTCATTAGCCCGTATGAGATTCTCAGGCGTTTAGGTAGCGTGGCTTACGAGCTAGCTTTGCCTCCGGCTTTAGCTAGTGTTCATCCCATTTTCCACGTATCTATGCTCCAGAAGTATGTTCGAGATCCATCTCATGTGATTAGTCCCGAGCTAGTGGAGATCCAACCAGATCTGTCGTATGTGGAGCAACCTGTAGCTATTCTTGACCGGAAGGTTCAGCACCTCCCGAACAAGAGGATCGCATCGGTAAAGGTTTTATGGCGGAACTTCTCACGAGAAGACGCTACTTGGGAGCTTGAGGATGAGATGAAGAAGAAGTATCCTCATTTGTTCGAGTAGTGTAGTCTAAACTTCGAGGATGAAGTTTCCTTAAGGGGGAGAGGGTGTAAGGCCCTCGAATTGTTTGTCATTTTATTATGTGTTAAGTCATGTTGTATATATATGTATATCATGTATGCGTATGTAGATACTCATGTACAATGTTATCTTGGTATACTACGTAGGCATGTGTATATTAATTGTAAATATTGTTTGATTTCATGTTGTAGTAGTGCGCATATCATATTACATATATGGCATGTATATATATATATATATAGTGTAAGCATGGTTTTCTGCATGTTTTAAGCTCTGGCCGAAGGCCAAGTTGGCGTCAACATGGATGGACGCCCATGAGGAGTCAGCATCCATCCCGATGGACGCCAACTCTCAAGTAAACGACCATGGATATGGACGTCTAGCTCTCTGAAACTTAGTGCGCAACAGACCCCGAAATTCCGGGGGCAAGCTACCTCAACCATTGGGGAGACGTCCCCAACGGCTCTCAAGCCTTCACATCAACCCCTGCGTGGGTTGAGAGGTCTCTCTCCTATAAACAAACCCCTTTTGCAACCCCAAGACCCTCTCTTGGCTCTTTGCAAGGAGAAGGAGAGAAACCCTAAGTCCTGTAAGAAAACCTGAGCTTTGAGAGATCAGATCCGGCGATTTGGAGCTTCATCCGGTGATCTACAACGACTAGAAGCTAGCTTGGACATAGGAGGAGGCTTTCCCGACCTCGGACTGGAAGCTACAACACCACAGACGACAGAGTGAAGGTGTTTTGGAGTCTTCTTGGGACTGCCCAAGGAGAGCTTCATCGCCCATTTTCACCCCTTTGGAGATTTTACAAGAGGCAAGTAACCCACCCACTTCGTCCATGTATGTGTCTAGGAGGTTTCTATCATTTTTATGATATTTTATCGTGTCTTGGATTCCCCCCATTCTTCTTGTATTTGGAGCTCGGTGTGTCTTTTTGCACAGACCGGAACTTGACGGCAAGATCCCTTGCCGTCAAGCTCTTCGATTAGCGGCCAACGATATTGCCGTTAAGCTCCTTTAATGGCCAGACTATGCCGTTAAGTTCTTCAGGACAAAACAGTGAGCTGTTCTCTCCTCCTATATGATAAATTTCCGATGTATTTTCACATGAGGGTATATTGTAAACACTATATGTTATGTAATATGGTTAATGGAATGTGTTTGTGAAATTTTTATACTTTTCTGTGATTTATCTAAGTTGTTAGAATTATGTGAAATGCATGTGAAATGAAAATCATGGGTATGGTAGCTTACTGTTTGCATGATCCATGTGTAATTAGACTTCCAAAAAATTTCCATATGATGTAAATGCATGACAGTCCATGTCCCAAAAATTTGGGAATTTTCCCATGATTATGAAACTTGTTATAAATCTCTGTATTAGAAAATAGAGAGCATGCCTAGACTGTTTTAAAACTTCAAAAAATTGCATGTTGTGCAAAAATTTCGGGAAAAAATTTCTGTGACATTATGAATGATAGGTACAGACCTGTGAATGGTAAAATCGAACATTCATGTTATGTTCCATGATAAATTGAATTATAAATGGCATGAGATTGAATGTTTTAATTTCTGTAAATGTAATATGACTCAGAAAAATATGAAAATTTGCATGTGTGATCATAAACCTGAAATTAGTCTGTGGTTAAAATCTCATGTTATTTGGATAACTGTAGAGTGCTCTATGAAATTTCCATGCGAAAACGAGTGTTCAACGCATGCTAATATGAACACGGTTGATTATGTATGTTTCAACCTGATTAGAGTAAGGTACTGAATGTTTGATTTTTGTCAAAAGTAGTATCATGAATAGGAAAACATAGCCATGTGTATAAGTGAGAGAATGTGAAGACATGTGTATATCATGTGTGTAAAAATCGGAATGTGTAATGTGTAAGAATGTGCCATGTGTGACACTGCTTCCATAGAGGGCCGTGGAATCGTATCATGGAAAAGTCCCCATGGGAAGGTTCAATGTGTTAAGATCCTAAGGGCATTAGGATGAAATCCTGGAGGTGGACAAGTACCACTAGTTAGGGTGGAGAGTTCTTCTCCCGGTCAGCGCAGTCCAAGAGTCGCCACTGTGTTGCCTAGGTGGCATCTATGTGTTATGTGTATGTGATGTGTCCTTCTAATGGTGGTTTGGACTATGTGTCACGGCACTAAATTGTGAAATGTGAATGTGGATATGTGTAAATTGTGTAGTGTGAATATGTGTAAACATGCAATGTGTAAAAAGAGAACTATGTGAACGAGTAATTGTGCAAACATGTGAAACCAATGTGTTAGATTGTGAAATTGTGATCTATGATATGTTAATGTGAAATAATGTTATAACATCAACCTTAAAGTGTATGAAATGATAGTGTGCATGTGCAAGAATGTGTAGAAATCATGATAGGAATGTTTCCTTTTATGCATATGAGAACCCCATATTAGTTGCTATCATGTTGTAGCTTAATGTGATTGAATGAGTAGTAAGCATGTGATAGGATATTTATTTTGGAATGTCTTAAATCATGTACCATATGTTTTAAATTTTGTAGAAATACCATGATAGGTTGTCTCTTATCAATGTTCAAGCATGCTATATGCTTTGCTTCGTGAATTGGAATGTAGAACCTACTATGATGTATGCATGAATGATGTGTATGGAGTTATTTGTTGAGTCTTTTAAACTCACTCCTTGCTTCGGCGTACAGGTTTAGTTGGTGACCCGACACCTTTGGAGGAGACAGTGGAGAGTGACTCCGAGCGTGGCGAGTAGCTTGGTGGAGTCGACGTTGTGACTTTTACTTTCATAGTATGTAATGAGACATTGTAGTAGAACTATTATGTAATTGTGGACGAGCTATGTAATCTGATTTTAGCATTTTATTTATGTGGACTTTAGTCTCTTAAAATTGTCATTTGAACCTTGTATGTTAAATGTGGATGATGAAATGAAATGACAAGTAGTCCTTTTACTTCCGCTACTCTGAATTTTGTATTTATGAACATCTCAATCATGTGTGTTAGTGCTTCGGTCAATGTCCCACTGTGACGAGACTCACTATACCGACGTGGATTGGTATAATCGTACCAGTATAAGGAGGGTCATCGCATGTTCTATTTTGAAAAACAGTAGTATCATGATTAGGCTAACTGAGACATGCGCAATTGATAAATAATACATGTAAAGTGATTTAATAGATTACGTGAAATGTGTGAATAACGAGGAAAATGTGATGAAGTAAATGTGTAATAATTCGGCCAAGATTGACACTACTACCCTAGAGGCTTCGAGAGCTGTACCATAGAAAAGTCTCTATGGGAGGCTCTACATTGAGAAAAGTATATCCTAAGGGCATTAGGAAAAACCTGGAGGTGGACAAGTACCACTGGATAGGGTGGAGAGGGCTTCTCCCGGTCTGCGCAGTTACCAAGATTCACCACTACATTGCCTGGGTGGTGAGTATGTGATTATGAGTTATGTGTTATTCGATGCGATGAGTTGTGCTATGAGATGAGTTATGAGCTATGAGATATTGGTTTGCGTCCTCTAGTAGGTGGTTAGGGCTATGTGTCATGGCATTTTAAGCGATGGAATATGAATAAAGTGTAAGATGATATGCGTGGCACCTGATGAGTGCAAATAATATGTTATGTGATAAGTGAAAATAAAAGAGTAAATGACATGAAGAATATGTGAAATGATATGTAAGGGAGAGTTAATGTTAATAAGAGTGTGCTTGCATGTGAAAACCAATGTATTAATGCAATATGTTCATGATTTCATGTATTAATTACCTCAATTGCAATACCATGTTTAGCATCATGTCATGTAGTTTATTGTTCTTCATGTAAATGTGCATGTGAATAAAGATATGCAATCACGTCTTTTATGCAATATGAAAAATGAACATGTGGAATTTCTAAATGAATAAGATTGTGGGTGAACAAATCTAATTCCATATAATTGAGTTTAATTCATGACTAAACAGCAAGTAAAGTATAGTTATGAATGTGATAAATGCATGAAATAATGCTTAGGTTCCATGCTAAATGTGAAGTTTACTTAGCGTAAAGTTCCATGTTTAAGTGCTTATTGTTGCGAACCAACTTGACTATGTTTTAACTCTTCAATTCAGGCTAATAAATGTGAAACCATGTGTAATGAAATTTATTTACATTAAAACAGCAAGTAAAATGTGCAATTAATTATGAAAAGTGCATGTGAAAAGTGAATAGTCATCATGCTAGGTTGTTCATTTCTTTATGCTTAATTCTATGTTATAGTTTGTAGAAATGTATCATGAAATGGATTAATATTTGGATGGATGATTCATGCTACATGTTAGGTGTACAAAATACGTACAAGTGTATGTTAGTATCCATGATTTAGAATAAACACGTGATAGTCTAAAGCATGTCTAGGTGATTTAAATATGTGTTACTAGTTAAGAGTATGTACCATGTAAATTGTTGTAGTTAAATGATAGTATGTATTTTGTTATTGTTTGATAGCTTAATATGAATGTGATGTGTTTAAGGTTAAGACTTTGGTTTGCTTGCTGAGTCTTTCGACTCACTCTTGCTTCGGCGTACAGGTTGACATGTATTCCGTACCAAAGGGAAGCATTGCAAGGGGCATCCTCAAGAGTGAGGATTAGTTGTGGAGTCTGCTTAGTAGTTGTATTTTCCCTTTTGCATAGTATGAATAAAGTTAATTGTGTGGACAATATTTGGACAATGTAGTTTTTTTATCATGTAATAATGTGGACATTGTCATTTTATTTCGCTATATAGACTGTGGAATGTGTGATGGTGATGGATTAAAGTAGAGTTGTTTATTTTAATTCCGCTGTACTAAATTGCTATCCACATACATATCAACCTATCGGCTAGTGTTGGGTTATTATCCCACTATAATGACGCCCTTTGTACCGATGAGGATTGGTATAATTGTACAAGTATAAAGTGGGGCCGTTACAGAGATTGGTATCAGAGCCCATGGTTGAGATTGTACATGGATAGACCATCACCGTCACAATATTGCAAAGTCTTTATAGGAAATTGCCCATACATGTAGAAATTACTAATAATGAATAGAAGATAGTTAGGATTTAGTAACCTAGATTCTAACTAAAGTAATTATTTTGCAGGATATGGCTGGACGTGGTAGACGTAGTGCTCAGTGTAGGAGGTATGAGCAGAACCGCAAGGTAAAGAAATTCGTGAAGGGGCTCAAACCATCATTGAAAGCGAGGCTTTTGGAGTTTGACCCCCGTACTTTGGAAGATGTTCTAGGCGTGGCAAACAAGCAAGAGAGTATAGTGGAACCTTACCAACAAGGGAAGGAAGCTCAGGAAAAAGGAGTACCAAAACCATTCCAGCGGAGGAAGAAACTCATGGAAGGTCAGCAATCAACTGTAGCATCAGGTAGCAAGAATCCCGAGTGCATTCATTGCGGGAAGCGTCATGGCGGGAACACATGTTGGCGAAAGGAAGGAAGATGTCTTAAATGTGGCAGCAAGGATCATCGGTTTAGGGAATGTCCAAACCTAAAAACGAAGTTCGTTCTACTAGATGTTTCATCAATAGCAATAAAGGAGCAAGGATTGGCCGGAGATGACCTCGGCGACGTCACCACAGGTACTCGATGCGATCTTCGAGGACGAAGATCTTTTTCAAGGGGGGGAGAGTGTGATACCCTGAAATTTTCATTCTTTTATATCGTGTATGTGTATTTACTTGTTGTGTGTATAGCAAGTGTATTCAATTGTGCATATTACTATTTTTATACTTCTCATGAACATATACATGCATATGTATATATATGATATTTTATGTGAGAATAGACAATTAGCTAATTTTATGTATATTGTGTATACTAAAATCCTATGCATATAATGATAAAGTAATATTGTGTATGTCTAATATAATTATTGATGTGCATGTTATATTCATCTATTTTAGGTATAGTGTACATAACCATGTTGTATACATGTGAGTAGATATTATACATATGTTAATTCAAGTGTGTGCATGCAAGAATTAATGATTATTGTATAAATTATTCTTAGTTAACTTATTTTATATTGCATATTAATGATATTATGCATGTAGTATCTAAATCTTGAAGTACATATTATACTACCTATTCCATGGATATTGTGTGTAAATATATGATGTACATATGTATATATGTATGTTATCTTATGCATATGATGTCTATATATCTAATTCTATGTACATTAAATTATCTATAGTGTACGAATAGTACTTAAATAACATTGTGCATGTGATAGGTAAGTATTGCTATAGACCATGTAAGTACATGTGAGTTATTTTCATACACGAATACATATATATTGATGTGCATGCTTTATCTAAATTGTGTACATATTATATGTATTAATTCCATGCATATTGTTTGTGTTATGCACACAGTAAGAGTTATTATCATAATATATATAATTGTGACTTTATTTCCGTGCATGCAATATATATTTAAATGTGTATGAATTATTTAATTATTGATGTACCTATTGTATTTAATTATTTCATGCATGTTGTAAGTAACCATGGTGTGTATATGTATGCATACACAAGTTAATCTTGTTTAAATGATATTTATCTTCTTTAAGCATGTTAAATTATTTATGATGTGTAGGTTACCTAAATAATAATGTGCATGTAGTATTTAACTAAGGATGAACATATTCATTCATAGGTTTATGCATGTTGTATGTAATCATGTAATATATAAGTATATATGCATGTATGTATGTTATTTATGCATATTACCTTTAATTAAGATTAGTGTAAGTTATATGTAAATAAAAATTATGGATTGCATGTACTTTATGTGGTGAGGATATATGTAATTATTTTTACATATATTAAATTATTTAGGGTGTATATATCCATTTATTTTAAGGTTTGCAGGTGTTTTGGACAAGTTGCACAGTTGGCGGCCACCACTGTGCCGCTGGCAAGTTGACTACAACCGATGTTGACGTCAACTCCAAGTTGACTACAACCGATGTGGACGTCAATATCCCTCCCGTGTAACGGTTCCAGATTTGTTAATGCTCGTGTTTTGGCCGGTTCCAGATTAGGAAACCCATCATAATGTGTAGGAAACCTACCCTATTACGTACCCCAACCCCCAAGCCTATAAAATACCCATCCTAGGGTGAGGGGAAGTCTTTTTGCTCTTGTGAAACCCTAGCACTTGAATTGGAGAAGAGCTGATTTTTGGAGGGCCGAATCCGTCAACTGGAGGTGTTCCCCGAGGAGCTACATCAACTGGGAGATAGCCTGTACATAGGAGAAGAGGTTTCAACTACGAGGAACCATATGCATCAGCAAGAGAACTGGATTTAAGGAGAGTTTGAGCACCTTCTTGGCAGGGCTGAGGAGGGCTTCAATGGCATATTTTGATCTTCGTAGATTTTTTTAGAGGCAAGTAAATCTTATATATGTCCTCTAAGTCTAAGGTATTTTTCTCGATTTTTCCTCTAGTCCTGGAACCTCAAATTCCCCTTTGTATTAAGTGTTGTCTGTGTGTGCTGCTAGGAGGAAGTTGGCGGCAGCATCTGCTGCAGTCAAGTTCCTGAGTTGGCGGCAAGGGATGCTGCAGTTAACAGTAGGCAACCACATCCCTTGACGTCTACTTCTTCAGTGTCCTAAAAATATACTGTTTGATCTTTTTACGCTGTTTAAATGATTTCTGGATATAGTTACATGCTGCAAATTTTATGTAGGATTGTATACTGTTAGTAGGTCATATCATGAGGTTGCCCTAATTTTCTAGGAATTGTGTTAATTATTAAAATTCAATAACTGAACTATGAGCATCATATGAGCATGTTTAAATCTTGTATAAATGGATTTACTGTAAGTTATGGTTTTATAATTTTTACATGATAGCATGAGGACTGATGTTAGATTTATGAACTGTTAACACCCAACCATGTTAATGTGTACCATGTTTAATGATATTTCAATGAATATGTCTGAAATCTAGATTTAATTATAGAAATTATATTTAATATTCAAAAAATTTGGGAAATTTCGTATGTAATTTACTTACTGTTAATAACCTGGGATAAAAATTTAGAACTAAATTGATGACAACAAACATAATTATTAGTTAAACCATGGAAATTACTCATATTAGATATGTTGAATGTAATCTTGTGTAATCCAGTAAATTAACAGCATGTTTAGGACTGTAATGTGAGTTGTTCTATTTCTGAAAACAGTAGTATCATGATTAGGCTAACTGAGACATGTACAATTGATAAATAATACATGTAAAGTGATTTAATAGATTATGTGAAATGTGTGAATAACGAGGAAAATGTGATGAAGTAAATGTTTAATAATTGGGCCAAGATTGACACTGCTACCTTAGAGGCTTCGAGAGTTGTACCATAGAAAAGTCCCTATGGCAGGCTCTACATTGAGAAAAGTATATCCTAAGGGCATTAGGAAAAACCTGGAGATGGACAAGTACCACTAGATAGGGTGGAGAGGGCTTCTCCCAGTCTGCGCAGTTACCAAGATTCACCACTACATTGCCTAGGTGGTGAGTATGTGATTATGAGTTATGTGATTATGAGTTATGTGTTATGCGATGCGATGAGTTGTGCTATGAGATGAGTTATGAGTTATGAGATATTGGTTTGCATCCTCTAGTAGTTGGTTAGGACTATGTGTTATGGCATTTTAAGCGATGGAATATGAATAAAGTGTAAGATGATATGCGAATGTGGCACGTGATGAGTGAAAATGATATGTTATGTGATAAGTGAAAATAAAAGAGTAAATGACATGAAGAATATGTGAAAAGATGTGTAAGGGAGAGTTAATGTTAATGAGAGTGTGCTTGCATGTGAAAACCAATGTATTAATGCAATATGTTCATGATTTCATGTATTAATTACCTCAATTGCAATACCATGTTTAGCATCATGTCATGTAGTTTATTGTTCTTCATGTAAATGTGCATGTGAATAAAGATATGCAATCATGTCTTTTATGCAATATGAAAAATGAACATGTGGAATTTGTAAATGAATGAGCTTGTGTGTGAACAAATCTAATTCCATGTAATTGAGTTTAATTCATGACAAAACAGCAAGTAAAGTATAGTTATGAATGTGATAAATGCATGAAATAATGCTAAGGTTCCATGCTAGATATGATGTTTACTTAGTGTAAAGTTCCATGTTTAAGTGCTTATTGTTGCCAACCAACTTGACTATGTTTTAACTCTTCAATTCATGCTAATAAATGTGAAACCATGTGTAATGAAATTTATTTACATTAAAACAGCAAGTAAAATGTGCAATTAAATATTAAAAGTGCATGTGAAAAGTGAATAGTCATCATGCTAGGTTGTTCATTTCTTTATGCTTAATTCTATGTTCTAGTTTGTAGAAATGTATCATGAAATGGATTAATGTTTGGATGGATGATTCATGCTACATGTTAGGTGTACAAAATACGTACAAGTGTATGTTAGTATCCATGATTTAGAATAAACACGTGATAGTCTAAAGCATGTCTTGGTGATTTAAATATGTGTTACTAGTTAAGAGTATGTACCATGTAAATTGTTGTAGTAAAATGATAGTATGTATTTTGTTATTGTTTGATAGCTTAATATGAATGTGATGTGTTTAAGGTTAAGACTTTGGTTTGCTTGCTGAGTCTTTCGACTCACTCTTGCTTCGGCGTACAGGTTGACATGTATTCCGTACCAAAGGGAAGCATTGCAAGGGGCATCCTCAAGAGTGAGGATTAGTTGTGGAGTCTGCTTAGTAGTTGTATTTTCCCTTTTACATAGTATGAATAAAGTTAATTGTGTGGACAATATTTGGACAATGTAGTTTTTTTATCATGTAATAATGTGGACATTGTCATTTTATTTCGCTATATAGACTGTGGAATGTGTGATGGTGATGGATTAAAGTATAGTTGTTTATTTTAATTCCGCTGTACTAAATTGCTATCCACATACATATCAACCTATCGGCTAGTGTTGGGTTATTATCCCACTATAATGACGCCCTTTGTACCGATGAGGATTGGTATAATCGTACCAATATAAAGTGGGACCGTTACAGAGATTGGTATCAGAGCCCAAGGTTGAGATTGTACATGGATAGACCATCACCGTCACAATATTGCAAAGGCTTTATAGGAAATTGCCCATACATGTAGAAATTACTAATAATGAATAGAAGATAGTTAGGATTTAGTAACCTAGATTCTAACTAAAGTAATTATTTTGCAGGATATGGCTGGACGTGGTAGACGCAGTGCTCAGTGTAGGAGGTATGAGCAGAACCGCAAGGTAAAGAAATTCGTGAAGGGGCTCAAACCATCATTGAAAGCGAGGCTTTTGGAGTTTGACCCCCGTACTTTGGAAGATGTTCTAGGCGTGGCAAACAAGCAAGAGAGTATAGTGGAACCTTACCAACAAGGGAAGGAAGCTCAGGAAAAAGGAGTACCAAAACCATTCCAGTGGCAAAATAGGAAGAGGAAGAAACTCATGGAAGGTCAGCAATCAACTGTAGCATCAGGTAGCAAGAATCCCGAGTGCATTCATTGCGGGAAGCGTCATGGCGGGAACGCATGTTGGCGAAAGGAAGGAAGGTGTCTTAAATGTGGCAGCAAGGATCATCGGTTTAGGAAATGTCCAAACCTAAAAACGAAGTTCGTTCCGCTAGATGTTTCATCAATAGCAATAAAGGAGCAAGGATTGGCCGGAGATGACCTCGGCGACGTCACCACAGGTACTCAATGAGATCTTCGAGGACGAAGATCTTTTTCAAAGGGGGGAGAGTGTGATACCCTGAAATTTTCATTCTTTTATATCGTGTATGTGTATTTACATGTTGTGTGTATAGCAAGTGTATTCAATTGTGCATATTACTATTTTTATACTTCTCATGAACATATACATGCATATGTATATATATGATATTTTATGTGAGAATAGACAATTAGCTAATTTTATGTATATTGTGTATACTAAAATCCTATGCATATAATGATAAAGTAATATTGTGTATGTCTAATATAATTATTGATGTGCATGTTATATTCATCTATTTTAGGTATAGTGTACATAACCATGTTGTATACATGTGAGTAGATATTATACATATGTTAATTCAAGTGTGTGCATGCAAGAATTAATGATTATTGTATAAATTATTCTTAGTTAACTTATTTTATATTGCATATTAATGATATTATGCATGTACTATCGAAATCTTGAAGTACATATTATACTACCTATTCCATGGATATTGTGTGTAAATATATGATGTACATATGTATATATGTATGTTATCTTATGCATATGATGTCTATCTATCTAATTCTATGTACATTAAATTATCTATAGTGTACGAATAGTACTTAAATAACATTGTGCATGTGATAGGTAAGTATTGCTATAGACCATGTAAGTACATGTGAGTTATTTTCATACACGAATACATATATATTGATGTGTATGCTTTATCTAAATTGTGTACATATTATATGTATTAATTCCATGCATATTGTTTGTGTTGTGCACACAGTAAGAGTTATTATCATAATATATATAATTGTGACTTTATTTCCGTGCATGCAATATATATTTAAATGTGTATGAATTATTTAATTATTGATGTACCTATTGTATTTAATTATTTCATGCATGTTGTAAGTAACCATGGTGTGTATATGTATGCATACACAAGTTAATCTTGTTTAAATGATATTTATCTTCTTTAAGCATGTTAAATTATTTATGATGTGTAGGTTACTTAAATAATAATGTCCATGTAGTATTTAACTAATGATGAACATATTCATTCATAGGTTTATGCATGTTGTATGTAATCATGTAATATATAAGTATATATGCATGTATGTATGTTATTTATGCATATTACCTTTAATTAAGATTAGTGTAAGTTATATTTAAATAAAAATTATGGATTGCATGTACTTTATGTGGTGAGGATATATGTAATTATTTTTACATATATTAAATTATTTAGGGTGTATATATGCATTTATTTTAAGGTTTGCAGGTGTTTTGGGCAAGTTGCACAGTTGGCGGCCACCACTGTGCCGCTGGCAAGTTGACTACAACCGATGTTGACGTCAACTCCAAGTTGACTACAACCGATGTGGACGTCAATATCCCTCCCATGTAACGGTTCCAGATTTGTTAATGCTCATGTTTTGGCCGGTTCCAGATTAGGAAACCCATCATAATGTGTAGGAAACCTACCCTATTACGTACCCCAATCCCAAGCCTATAAAATACCCATCCTAGGGTGAGGGGAAGTCTTTTTGCTCTTGTGAAACCCTAGCACTTGAATTGGAGAAGAGCTGATTTTTGGAGGGCCGAATCCGTCAACTGGAGGTGTTCCCCGAGGAGCTACATCAACTGGGAGATAGCCTGTACATAGGAGAAGAGGTTTCAACTACGAGGAACCATATGCATCAGCAAGAGAATTGGATTTAAGGAGAGTTTGAGCACCTTCTTGGCAGGGCCGAGGAGGGCTTCAACGGCATATTTTGATCTTCCTAGATTTTTTTTAGAGGCAAGTAAACCCTAGATCTCAATCTTATACATGTCCTCTAAGTCTAAGGTATTTTTCTCAATTTTTCCTCTAGTCCTGGAACCTCAAATTCCCCTTTGTATTAAGTGTTGTCTGTGTGTGCTGCTAGGAGGAAGTTGGCGGCAGCATCTGCTGCAGTCAAGTTCCTGAGTTGGCGGCAAGGGATGCTGCAGTTAACAGTAGGCAGCCACATCCCTTGACGTCTACTTCTTCAGTGTCCTAAAAATGTACTGTTTGATCTTTTTACGCTGTTTAAATGATTTCTGGATATAGTTACATGCTGCAAATTTTATGTAGGATTGTATACTGTCAGTAGGTCATATCATGAGGTTGCCCTAATTTTCTAGGAATTGTGTTAATTATTAAAATTCAATAACTGAACTGTGAGCATCATATAAGCATGTTTAAATCTTGTATAAATGGATTTACTGTAAGTTATGGTTTTATAATTTTTACATGATAGCATGAGGACTGATGTTAGATTTATGAACTGTTAACACCCAACCATGTTAATGTGTACCATGTTTAATGATATTTCAATGAATATGTCTGAAATCTAGATTTAATTATAGAAATTATATTTAATGTTCAAAAATTTGGGAAATTTCGTATGTAATTTACTTACTGATAATAACCTGGCATAAAAATTTAGAACTAAATTGATGACAACAAACATAATTATTAGTTAAACCATGGAAATTACTCATATTAGATATGTTGAATGTAATCTTGTGTAATCCAGTAAATTAACAGCATGTTTAGGACTGTAATGTGAGTTGTTCTATTTCTGAAAACAGTAGTATCATGATTAGGCTAACTGAGACATGTACAATTGATAAATAATACATGTAAAGTGATTTAATAGATTATGTGAAATGTGTGAATAACGAGGAAAATGTGATGAAGTAAATGTTTAATAATTGGGCCAAGATTGACACTGCTACCCTAGAGGCTTCGAGAGTTGTACCATAGAAAAGTCCCTATGGCAGGCTCTACATTGAGAAAAGTATATCCTAAGGGCATTAGGAAAAACCTGGAGATGGACAAGTACCACTAGATAGGGTGGAAAGGGCTTCTCCCGGTCTGCGCAGTTACCAAGATTCACCACTACATTGCCTAGGTGGTGAGTATGTGATTATGAGTTATGTGATTATGAGTTATGTATTATGCGATGTGATGAGTTGTGCTATGAGATGAGTTATGAGCTATGAGATATTGGTTTGCGTCCTCTAGTAGTTGGTTAGGACTATGTGTCATGGCATTTTAAGCGATGGAATATGAATAATGTGTAAGATGATATGCGAATGTGGCACGTGATGAGTGAAAATGATATGTTATGTGATAAGTGAAAATAAAAGAGTAAATGACATGAAGAATATGTGAAAAGATGTGTAAGGGAGAGTTAATGTTAATGAGAGTGTGCTTGCATGTGAAAACCCATGTATTAATGCAATATGTTCATGATTTCATGTATTAATTACCTCAATTGCAATACCATGTTTAGCATCATGTCATGTAGTTTATTGTTCTTCATGTAAATGTGCATGTGAATAAAGATATGCAATCATGTCTTTTATGCAATATGAAAAATGAACATGTGGAATTTGTAAATGAATGAGCTTGTGTGTGAACAAATCTAATTCCATGTAATTGAGTTTAATTCATGACAAAACAGCAAGTAAAGTATAGTTATGAATGTGATAAATGCATGAAATAATGCTAAGGTTCCATGCTAGATATGATGTTTACTTAGCGTAAAGTTCCATGTTTAAGTGCTTATTGTTGCCAACCAACTTGACTATGTTTTAACTCTTCAATTCATGCTAATAAATGTGAAACCATGTGTAATGAAATTTATTTACATTAAAACAGCAAGTAAAATGTGCAATTAAATATTAAAAGTGCATGTGAAAAGTGAATAGTCATCATGCTAGGTTGTTCATTTCTTTATGCTTAATTCTATGTTCTAGTTTGTAGAAATGTATCATGAAATGGATTAATGTTTGGATGGATGATTCATGCTACATGTTAGGTGTACAAAATACGTACAAGTGTATGTTAGTATCCATGATTTAGAATAAACACGTGATAGTCTAAAGCATGTCTTGGTGATTTAAATATGTGTTACTAGTTAAGAGTATGTACCATGTAAATTGTTGTAGTAAAATGATAGTATGTATTTTGTTATTGTTTGATAGCTTAATATGAATGTGATGTGTTTAAGGTTAAGACTTTGGTTTGCTTGCTGAGTCTTTCGACTCACTCTTGCTTCGGCGTATAAGTTGATAGGTATTCCGTACCAGAGGGAGGCAATGCAAGGAGCATCCTTAAGAGTGAGGAGTAGTTGTGGAGTCTGCTTAGTAGTTGTATTTTCCCTTTTGCATAGTATGAATAAAGTTAATTGTATGGACAATATTTAGACAATGTAATTCTTTTATCATGTAATAATGTGGACATTGTCATTTTATTTCGCTATATAGACTGTGGAATGTGTGATGGTGATGGATTAAAGTAGAGTTGTTTATTTTAATTCCTCTGTACTAAATTGCTATCCACTAACTGTAATGATGCCCTTTGTACCGATGGGGATTGGTATAATCGTACCGGTATAAAGTGGGGTTGTTACAAGTCAGGTGGAATACCACCCTTCCACTGACCCCGTTATGCACAGGTCCAGAGGTCCAGCATGATTCAAGATAAGAGAGAGAACAATCAAAGGCCGTACGGATCTTACTGATCCCTAGAGTGTATCATAGGTGTTAGGGTACAACCAGTTCGTCGACCATGTAGGAATCCATGGACAGAGGAGACTTACGGAGGCCTTGAGCAAAGACTCACTAGTGGAGCATCGATAACAGTATTCCCAAAACATCGTGAGAAATGAAGACAAGTTCATTTAAAATTGGGCAATTTAATTACCTAAATTACCAGATATGTTATGTATCATGTTCAGGTCAATTAAGCCATATATGGATGGTTCAAAGTGTGTGCTTTGTGTAAGAGAAATCATAGACATGACCAGAATAAAGTATGTATTTTAAGCAATTGTACCAAGTAAGATTATAACAGTTTATTTACTGTGGTGATGACTATTAACAGAAGTAAGGACACTGTAAAGAGTTCGAGTATGAAGAATCAAGGGTTTTTCTATAAAAGACCCAGATCGCGACGCACCCCCGTGAGTGTAGCGACAGGGTCAGGGCAGATCGTGACAAGGGCTTGCACTGAACACGACAGGTTGTTCAGGTCAGGCGGCCAGATCGCGATGGGATGGTTTGAGTATCGCGACAGAGCTTGTCAGGTCGGCGGCCAGAATGCGAGAAGGTTCCCTGTCACGATCAGATCGTGATAAGTGCCTGTGTCGTGATGGCCCTGAGAACGCGGCCTATCGGGCCGTCGCGTTCTCAGGTTCTGAACCTGAGTTCGAGCGAGAAAAGGACAGAGCCTCGGGTTGCGGCCCAACTTAACTTGTTTTGACACTGGTTGCTTCAAAAACCCATAACTAATTGTTTAGTCAATGAAAAATCATGAAACAAGTTGCAAATCGATCTAGACATACATGGGCACTTACAGTAAATAGGAATTTGAAAGTTTCGACATGCTTTATTCAAATCAAACATGGAGTACATGACACAGTGAGTAGTTGAGAAGAGGGAATTAATTCACGAATGAGGGTGGATAAAAATTAGGGCTTTCAGAGGCAAAAGATTCCTAACATGCATCAGTAGCTTTAATAAAAATCTCGAGGCATGAGATAGAGTATTCAAGGAGATATGAATTAGACATGATGGTTCGGGGTCAAGATGAGTACAAAACTTAAAAAATCATGAACAAAAGATATGCTTGATGAAAAATTTTGAAACTTGAGGATTTTGTTCCTAGTACATGGAACAATCTACAGACGAAATCTTATGATTTTAGCTCGCGAGAATGCCTACCTTGACTCGATTTCTTCTTCTAGGGCTAGAACTTGAAGAACGGGGTGAAGAGCTTGAAAGGTTCTTCTCCCCATGAAATCTCCTCCTCCTTGGCCTCTCCTCCTGGTCCAGCAATCCCTTGGCATGAGCTAAGGTCGGCCATGAGGGTTTTAGGAGGGTATTTAAGCTTCTCCTCTTTCTATTTCCGATTTGGACTATAACTCCTATTAATTCTGAATTTCCTATTCTCTCTTCCCTTTCTAAGCATGAGAACTTCTATTTGGGTTGGAATGTGAGTTAAATTCGTGGCCAACCCATTAGGGTAGGTTTAGGAATCCAATTATAACTCAAATTGATTATTTTAATGCTTTAATACCCTTTTCTATTTATGTAATATTTTACTTACGAATTTAGGGTATTATCTTATTATTCCTCTTTTAAAAATCCTTATTTTGGCCCAATAAATTCTAGAGGGTCCATTTAACACAACCCATTATTTATTGGAATTTATCTTGTGGGATTTCCTTTTTTTAATTAGGGAATAATAGAATTACGGATTTTATTATATTTTTTTCTTACTTGATTTTATTCATGGACTATGAGAGGTCCATTGGTCCAATTATGATAATGGGTCATCAATACCCGATGTTGGAGGTCTTTCTGACATGTTTATTTGATTTATGGGCCCGCTATATTTCCGTGTTAATAGTTTTCCGACTTAGTTTCCATATTTGGATAATTAGTCCCGTTGTGACGTACATTTGGCTAATCGGATTTTTCGTTGCACGAATTTTTTTGTGGAACACTTAGGGATAATATTTGTGGTTGATTTATAATTTTTACGGAATTTTCTGATGTGTCCTTGCACATACGATAATGGTATGTATGTTTCTATAGATATTATTATTTCGAATTTTTAAATATTAAATTTTGCGGGTTGCTACAATAGCAGTGACCTTTGGAGTCCACTCCTTTGGGAGAGATCCTAGGATTTTCCTGACCATATCTCCCTAGCTATACTTCTTTCCTAAACCTGCAAGTCCATTTACAATTTCAATAAACTTGTTGTACATTTGAGATATGGACTCACCTGATTCCATTTGGAACTTCTCATATAGTGTGACAAGTATGTCTATTCTTGTCTCTTTAACTTTATCTATTCCCTCATATGTAAGCTTTAGTGTTTCCCACATATCCTTTGCTGTTTTGCACATAGAAACTTTATTGAACTCTTGCTTGGTCAGAGCGCAACACATGAAGCTTTTTGCCTTGCTGTTCAAGGATAGCTTGTTCTTATCTTCAACAATCCATTCTTCCTTGGGCTTGGAGATTTGGAGATAACCATCTTCTATGATGCTCCAAATTTGGTAGTCGTAGCCTTGAAGGAAGAACTCCATCCTAGTCTTCCAATATTAATAATCATCACCACTAAATAGTGGAGGCCGAAATATGGATTGGCCTTCTGCAAAACCTTGAGCTGCCATTAGATCTTTGCTCTAAGATTGTTAGATTTATTTGCTTGGAGAGACTTGACTCTGATACCACATGTTGGCCCACTTACGGTTGGCAGCAAGACTAACCTGTAGGGGGGGGGGGGTGAATAGGTGATCTGAAAAACTGAAACAATCACCACTTGAAAAAGTTTGGTTAGTCTAAATAAGCATGTGCAAGGAAATTAAAGACGCGGAAGCAAGAACACAAGGAACACAAAGATTTATCCTGGTTCGGCCCTTCCAAAAGAAGTCCTACATCCAATCCCCAAGCAAACTCTTGGGATTTCACTAACCACCAAGTAACCTTGGTCTTCCCTTAAACAAGGGGCATGCAACACCTAGCACCCCAACTGGTCTTCTTCTCTTTCCCGAGCAAGAAGGTAGCCCACTTTCCTTGCAAGTCAAGAAGCCAACCTCTTGTTACAAACCCCAGTGTGGTTCTTCCCTTAACACAAGGGGAATGCTTACATTGCAAGCCTTCTCTTCCAACCGAAGAGGAACACTTCTGAACACAGAAGGTAGGACCTGATGCCTTTAGATCAAGCTCTAGATAAATTATGAAATGCTTGATCTGAGACTGAGCCTAAGAAGGAAAGAGTTTATAGGACAAGTCTCTCCTTAGGCTAAACCCCTAGCTCTCTCTCTCTCAAATACATAGAGACACAGAGAGAGAGAGTGAGGAAGAAGGAAGACAGCTTGAATGGGCTTGAGCTCTCTTCCTTTCCTGCTTGAGTGTGTATGGAGTTGGATGCTCACTGGATGTACACTCTTTGAATGATCTTCAGGTTCGCTCTTTATCTTTTCTTTTTCTTTTGCTTCTCCCTTTTATGGAGCAACTTTGAACAGATCCGTTGACAGATAGCCATTGGAGCTCTCTGATCCGTTGCTCGCCATCTTCTTCATCTTCTTTCCTTTGAGTCTAACGGCTTTCTTCTTGTGCCTACTAGCTACTTGGAATGGAGGAAGATGTTCTAGCTGGTGCGCACTTCTAAGGATACCAACAACAGGTCGAAGATATTTACTGTGTGTAGAGGTGGACCTGCAGACATTAAATGCAAGGCAGATGATTAGACTCATGAAGTTTTCGTCAGTTGGCTCATACCTCTTTTTGCCTTTTGTCTATATTTCCTGCAAATAGATAGAAATAGAATGTAGGTGCTTTTCTTTTGTTGCAGGAAGGAAGAGATCCTATGAGACATGCAAAAAGATCTTCAGTCAGAGAAATAATAAGTTTAAACATATGAAGTACATTTTAACTTTCATTTGGGTGCCAAAGACATTTTGAAACACTTGAAATATAGAGGCAATCGATGTTTAAGTATAATAGTAATCGATGTTTCAGAGGCAATCAATGTTTCATATAGGTAATCGATGTCTAAGTGAGGCAGTCGATGTTCTAATGTATGTAATCGATGATGACAGTGTATGTAATCGATGTTTAGGAAAATCGATGTTCAAGTGAAACGTAATCGATGTTTGAAAACAGTCGATGTTCTAAGGTAATAGATGTGAAAGATAATTGATGTATAATCATAATCAATGTTTAATCATAATCGATGTCAACGTAATCAATGTTTAAACATAATTGATGTTTGTACATAATCGATACGAAAGCATAATCAATGTTTAAGTAAATTGTAATCAATGTTCATGTAATTGATGTTTAAGTAAATTGTAATCAATGTATTTGTATAGTAATTGATGTGGCACTTAGTCAGTAATCTATATGTATTGAACAACGATCGATTTAGCTTTCCAGTGCAAATCATGAAACAATAGTGCCATAGTATGTTGCATTTATGAGGAAAATATGATATTAAATATATTCATGATATTTAAGTTAATCATGAGTTTTGTTATCACTAAAATAAAAGATAAAATATAAGAGTGGTTCAACAAACTTGCCATACTCTGACTCTCAAACAGTCGAAGTTAGATACCGATTGTTGAACAAACCGAAGACTCACTTTGACTCTTGATAAGTCGAAGTCTATTATCGATTGTCTCTATCGATTGCTGATATACATCGAAGTCTATAGTCGATGTTAAACATCGATTATCTTAAACATCGATTACTCAAGTTTCATATTGATTGTCTGTATCGATTATTTCTTTTGTATCGATTGTTTCATATCGATTGTCTGTATCGATTATTTCTTTCATATCAATTATTTCATATCATTTGTTTGTATCGATTATTGATACAGTCGAAGTCTTTCTTATCATTCATTACGGAAGAAGTACTCCAACTCTTCGAAAGTCGAAGTATGATATCATCTGTTGGACTATAGTGCACTCCGACTCTTTGAAAGTCGAAGTATAATATCAACTTCTATGATCAACTAAGATGCTCTTTTAAGTATTTGTTGTTATTTTTGCAGAAATGTTAATGTATTATTAGTGAGATTATTATGAATTATTCAATGAACTACAGATGAACGCAAGATGTCTCTGTGACATTCGCTTTACTATTTGTATGATATTTTATTCAATTGCTTTGTACTTCTCTATTCTTTTATTTAATGCCTCATGTAACTTCTAAATATCAGTTTCATAGTTTATCCTCTTAGAATTCTACGTGTCTTTTAAAGATATATGCTAGCATACTTTAGAATATCCAGTTTTTAGATTTTCAGAAGAAGTTTCCTTTGCAGCTGTACTGTGAAGCAGGTGTCTATTCCTCTTGAATGCTCACCTAACCCTGTACTGTTCAAAGGACAGACTACTAGTCTGGAACTGATAGATGTCTGTTAGAAAATACCTGTCCCTTACCTTCTTATATTAGTTATATCTCTCAAGACTAACCTCGAGAAAAGGAAATGACATGGTATGTTGTTTTCAAAAATTCAGAAAAAGATATCTGAAGAAGAACCATGCAGTTACCTCTATAGCCTAAAGTTGTTGAGACTCAAAAGACAGAAGACTAGCTCTCTGATGATCTGATCTCAGAAGTCTCCAAGTCTCAAGACCCAATGTTCAAATTCAAATGGCTATTTTAAATGGTTACTTTCAAACAGGAAACTAAAAGATGAAGCTGATGTTTGAATGAAATATAACAATAGATAGTGAGACACTTGTGAGCATTTATAGCTACATAAAGAGAGAAGTCTCCACACACAGAAAAGGGAAGAGCTCACAAGATTTCAAGAGAGCCAGCTTATTCAAGCTTCGACTTCCTACTATCTTCCTTTCAAGTGTTCTTAGGTGGCATTTTGTTGTTCTAGATTTTTTCATCTCAGTCCACCTTATTTAAGTTAGAAAGAGTTAGAGCTTTCAATCCCATTTGTAATCTCTTTCTAGTCTTATGTCTTTGCTCATTCTTCTGAGCAGACACACTGTATTCATCTCTTTGTTGTAACCAATAGGGGGTTTGTTCCCTATTGTTCTCCTCTGTGAAGGGAAGACCTACGGTTGTAGGTGATTGTAATACCCCTCTATAAAGGGATGACTTGCTTGGGAGCAAGTGGGTTATAATACCTCTTAGGTTGAGAGAAGGCCAAATGTTCTTGGCAGTTAGTGAAAGTCCCAAGGGGTTCTTGGGGACTGATTGTAGGATTCCTGATTGATAGGAGATCCAAACCAGGATAAATCCTTTGTGCACTTGTGTGATTGTTTCCGCCAAGTTCTCACTTGTTTCACACACACCACTCTAAGTACTAACGATACTATTTAGTGTAATTTCTTTTCAGTCAAATTTTAAAAGTGCAAAAAGTTCCATTCACCCCCCTCTAGGACATTTATAGCTCCATCTCGATCCAACAAGTGGTATCAAAGAGAGGTCTTCTCAGAAGAATCGAAAGATTTGATAAGAGATGGTAGTTGAAGCTCACAACTATGAAGGACAGTCCATCACAAGGCCACCATTCTTTGATGGAGAAGATTACCAATACTGGAAGATGAGAATGGAATGTTTCATCCGAGGTACAGACTTTGATCTATAGCAGGTAATAGAACAAGATGATTTTACCATACTTGCTAATGGTACTTCTGGCTTATCTATAGTTGATAAAAGAAATATGTCTCTAAATTATAAGACTAAAAACTATTTATGTTGTGCATTATCTAAAAATAAATTTAATAGATTATCCGCATGTAAAACTGCTAAGGAAATGTGGGATAAACTAAAAGCAACATATGAAGGAATAGGTAAAGTAAAGCAAACTAGAATAGATAATCTTGTCTCTCAATATGAATAGTTTAAAATGTTACAATATGAAAACATTACTCAAATGTACAATAGATTTACCAATATAACAGTTGTTCTAAGTTCACTAGGTAAAAAGCTTACTAATGAAGAAATTGTTAGAAAAATGCTTGGATCATTAACTCATTCCTGGACTCCTAAAGTTACTGCTATTGAAGAAGCACATGATCTTACAGAACTTTTTATAGATAAATTAATTGGTTCCCTAATGGCTCATGAAATTAACATGAAAAATTTTCTGAAAGCTATTTGAAAAAGAAAATGCCAAATGTTTTGAAAGTTGCAGACTCTTCCTCTTCATCCGCTGAAGACTCTAAGGAAAAATTTGAAGACAACAATGATGAAGCAATGCTATCTAGAAGACTTCAGAGAATCCTTGCTAAGAAGAAGAAATATGGATCTAAGTGATACTTCAAGAAGGATAAGAAAAGCAAGGAACCAATATGCTATGAATGTAAGCAGCCAGGACACTTCAAGACTGAATGTTCAAAACTGAAAAGAAAAGATCAAGCTAACAAGCATGAGAAAAAGAAAGGCAAAGAAAGATAGTTCAGAAAATACAAGAAGAAAGCAATGGCAGTAGCTTGGGACAATGAGGAAGCAACAAGTTCAGACTCATCAAGCTCAGAATCAGAAGAAGAAGAACAAGTAAATCTAGCGCTCATGGCAGGACTAGATCTGGTAAATTCTAAAACCTCTTTTACTTCATGTTCAGAATCTGATTCCAATAGTTTAGAAGATGCATTTAATGAATTGTATGATAAATATAAAACTGTAGTTAAACAAATGAAAGTAGTTAAATTAAATCTGATAAACCAAGAAAAATCTATCACCTTTCTAAAAAATGAAGTAGAAAAATTAGGATAACACTTAACTAGAACTAAAAGAACAAATGAACTATTATGTGAATATTTAAAGATAAAAATGGTAAAGTCATAGAACTTGAATCAAATCTAAATGAATTAAAAGATGAAGAAAAAATAAGATAAGAAAATAATTATTTAAGAGCTACCATAGATAAAATAACAAACTCCAAAACATCCCTAGTTGTACAATTAATAGGTGCTAAAACAAGTAAAAAGAAATATGGAGTAGGTTATACACTTCCAATAAATGTAGAAGAAATTATGTATCTTGAAAAGTACCCAACCCCTAAGTTTGTAAAAGAAAAGGTAATTAAAAATTCTAAAAGGGTTAATCAATATGTCTACTAATAGAAACTTAAAACTCATAACACTACAAATTCAAAGCAAGCATATGATTTGTGTTGTAGTCATTGTAATCAATTAGGACACACAGTAAGCACCTGCACCACTAGACACTTGCGCTGGATTCCAAAAACTAACCATCAAGGACCCAAGAAAATTTGGGTACCAAAAGTCTTAACTTAATTCTGTTTATAGGGACGCCTGAGAGCATCCAAATGGTATTTAGTTAGTGGGTGCTTTGAGTATATGACAGGTGACAAAAAACTATTAACAAGATTCAGAAATGAAAATGGTCAAGTCACATATGGTGATAATGGAAAAGGAAAAGTGATAGGCTGTGGAACTGTAGGAACAAGTGAAAAGGATTTAATAGAAGATGTTATGTGTGTTGAAGGATTAAAGAAAAATCTCATTAGTATCAGTCAACTGCGTGATAAATGTCACTTAGTGAATTTTTAGAATTACAAATGTATCATCCTGAAAGATGGAAAAACAGCTTTTAAAGCTCAAAGAGTAAAGAATCTGTACACCTTCCAACTAGAAGGACTGAAAGAAGTGAAATTGTGTCTTGCAACCACAAAGAATGAAGAGACTGATCTATGGCATAGAAAACTAGGACATGTCAGCACTTCAGTGATCAAGAAATTAATCAAGCATGATCTAGTTGAAGGACTTCCAAAGCTGAAAATGAAGAAATTTGGAATCTATATAGCTTGTGCAAAAGGAAAGTAAATCAAGACATCATTTCAGTCCAAGACATTGGTAACAACCTCTAAACAATTGGAACTCATTCACATGGATTATTTAGACCTATAAGAATAGTAAGTCTTGGAGGAAACGTTTATGGCTATGTAATCGTAGATGACTATTCAAGATATACTTGGGTATCATTTTTGGAAGCCAAATCTAAAACTTTCTCAGCTTTTCTGAAATTCAGTAGATTAGTATAGAAAAATCAGAAATACCAGATAATCAGTATCAGATCTGATCATGGTGGAGAATTCAAGAATGAAGAGTTTATAAGATTCAATGAAGAAAATGGCATAGAACATAATTTCTCTGCACCTAGAACACCTCAATAGAATGGAGTAGCAGAAAGAAAGAACAGAACACTGCTGGGCATGGCCCGAACAATGCTTACAGAATACAATCTACCAAGATACTTCTAGGCAGAAGCGATCAACACAGCTTGCTACACCATCAAGTAAGATTGAAGAACAAGGCTTCGAGGAGAGCTAAGAGAGGAGCAGTTTCTGAGGTGAAGGACCAAGCTCTATTCGCACACTGTTGTTGACTAGCTTTCTGTCTATCAATGTCTCAGTTATGTCTTCACTGTGTCTACATGCTCTTATTTATCTTCTCTTCTTGTGAAGTATCTGTTGAAGTATCTATTGTGTCTCATATCTTGAAACTTGTTTCCATATAGACGTGGCAAGTCCAAAGTAGGAGTGCATGACTACTAGAAACCAGCAAGCAATAAATGTTTGGATAGAGAGAGAGAGAGAGAGAGAGAGAGAGAGAGAGAGAGAGAGAGGAGAGAGAGAGAGAGAGAGAGAGAGAGAGAGAGAGAGAGAGAGAGAGAGAGAGAGAGAGAGAGAGAGAGAGGAGAGAGAGAGAGAGAGAGAGAGAGAGAGAAGAGAGAGAGAGATCAGAGGATATCTTCCATGTCAATCAACATAGCATGTCGAACATTGTAGGAGTGTGTGACTACTAGAAACCTACAAGCAATAAATGTTGTGATACAGATAGATCATATGGGTATCTTCACTGTCAGTCAATGTCACAGGTGATGCTTGTTGCCCAGCTAGCTAGCCCAGAGGGGGGGTGAATGGGATACTTAAAATTATAAGTACTTGAAAACCTGATTACAAAAACAGTCACACAAACACACTTCGATGGTCGTTAGAGTTAGTGAGGATAAAACAACAGACACACAATAGGCAATCACACAACACAAGAAGTTATCCTGGTTCGAACCTCCTTTTCTTAGGAGTCCTACATCCAGTCCCTGAGCAATTTCTTAGGATTTCACTACCAAGGGTACTGTCCCCCTTATGGACCCTTACACCCAGCCACAACTAGTCTTCCTTCAACCTAAAGGGAATTACAACCCCCTGGATACCACACCAGGTCCTCCTTCAACACGAAGGAAACACACCTGGATCCCACAGGTCTTCCTTCTTACAGAAGGGAACAACCACAAGAAATGTGATCAAGAAGATGATGCCCCTAGATCAAGCTAAACAATGCAAGATCTGAAGCAGGGGACTGAGAGAAGATGATCTACAATCAAGGCTCACTCTCAGAACCAAAATAGCTCTCTCTCAGGATGTACAGGCAATACAGAGAGCAAAAAGATCTAGTCTAAAGGAAAGAAGCTTGGCTCAGTTCACAACTGTCAGAAGACTAGAGAAACAGCATTGTGTCTTTCTTGTTGTTTTTCTTCTGGAGCTTCTATCTTCTATATATACGTTCATTTAAAATCGAACGTTGAGAAGTCTGTTGTCTCTAAGCATTTGTTTACGTTAGACTGCTTGACACTTGGAAGCTTCCAGTCAACAGTCCGTTATCCATTGTGCACGCAAAGAGATAGGATCTCCTCCAGATGTCCTTTGGCTTCAACATGGTCCAACGTTGTATGACGATATGTTGTCAGTTACCTGCACACATTTATGAGCTTAAACAGTAGACAGCTAAGCTGTCTGGTTGTCAGTCAACGTCAAAGCAAACATTCATCAAAATTGTAAAACCATTTTGCAGTTACAAAAGATATTACCAGAGTATACGAAAGTGGAAAATATTGTCTGCATGCATGCAGATACGTTAGTCTTCATAAATGCACAGCAGTCAAAAAGATATTCAGGAAGATATTTGACTTTTCAACGTAATTGGAAAACAAATCGTTGTTTTCTGTGAAATTGTTATTTGCATGACTTATGAAACGTTGTACAAGAGTTGTGAGAAGTTATGAAGAAATCGTGCACAACCGTTGTTTTTCTATGAAGGAAACGATGTACAAATCGTTATGATTCTGTAAAGAAATCGATGTGCAAATCGTTATGAATCGATGTGCAAATCGTTATGATTCGTTAAAGAAATCGATGTGCAAATCGTTGTATTTCTATGCAGGAAACGATGTACAAATTGTTATGATTCTATGAAGGAAACGATGTACAAATTGTTATGATTCTATGAAGGAAACGATGTACAACTCATTATGATTCTGTAAAGAAATCGATGTGCAAATCGTTATAATTACTTATAGAATCGTTGCGGCGAGCAAGTTGTTGCGAGTTCTAAAGAAATCGTTATGATTACTTAAGAAATCGTTACGGCGAGCAAGTCGTTGCGAGTTCTAAAGAAATCGTTATGACTACTTAAGAAATCGTTACGGCGAGCAAGTCGTTGCGAGTTCTAAAGAAATCGTTATGATTACTTAAGAAATCGTTACGGCGAGCAAGTCGTTTGCGAGTTCTAAAGAAATCGTTATGATTACTTAAGAAATCGTTACGGCGAGCAAGTCGTTTGTGAGTTCTAAAGAGATCGTTATGATTACTTAAGAAATCGTTGCGACAGGCAAGTCGTTACGAGCTTTAAAGAAATCGTTATGTGATCACTTATCAAATCGTTATGGTATCGATTTCTTTGCATTCATAGACACTTAGCGAATCTTTATGAATGTAAGGAAATCGTATAGGTACACAGAAATCGTTATGCGATCACTTTAAAATTTTATGGTATCGATTTCTTTGCATTCATAGACACTTAATGAATCTTTATGAATGTAAGGAAATCGTTATAGTTACACAGAAATCGTATGCGTTTAGACAAAAATAATGCTATGAACTTACTTTGCTGTAGTATAAGAAATACTACCCGTTGTCTGTTTTTCTTTTTTTGTTCCTGTGCTTAATTCTCATGAAAAATATGTTAGTAGACTTTTGTAATTGTTTGTTAATCACCAAAATAAATATGTAATTAATTTACATGGGAGCAGACTGATCATCAATCTCCCCTTTTGGTGATGACAAAACTTAACAAGATGCATGAATGATCTGAAATTATTCTAAGCATATTTTCAGAAATAAACCTTGAATGTAATTACCTTTGAATGTATTTCAGAAAAAAACTAAATAATTCTCCCCCTTTTTGTCATTAAGCAAAAACATACACTGAGACATAGAAGAGAGAGACGATAAAGGAGATCCAAAAGGGAGTCTATTGAATATTGAGGTTTCAATGAGATAGAGGTAGGGGACAAAAGAGATGAAAAGCGACGAATACAGGGAGCGCTGGCATTCCTGCTCTTCAAAGTAGGCTTGAAATGCTCCAGACTCAATACGATAAGAGGGTCCCATGGTGGGAGCCATCCTCTTGATGTGAAGCTGCCTCTGAGTCGAGAGGAATCCCATACGCATCAGTGCCAGAGAAAACTTGTACGAAGTAAAGCAGTCGAAACTGGCAAAATGAAGAAGAAGAAATGTTCAATTTTGAAGGATAGAAGATCTGATGCTGCCGAAGTTCCTTCTTCAAATCTAGAAAAAGTCTGTACCGTCCTTCCCATTGCAGAAAAGAGTCGGAGATAAGGTGAATAGAGTTGGCATCCAAAAATTCACCAGGAGTCAGAAGGGGTTGATTTGAACTGGCTTGAGAGGCATTCAGATCTCGAAGCTGCTGAGCTGATAGAGGCTAGAGCTTCTCCCAATCACTAGATGACAACCTCTCACATTCAGATAGAAGAGGGGCAAGGATATCAGCCTTGATATACCCTGAAGATACTGCTTGAAGACAATCTATGAAAGGAAAGGTTACAACCCTTCTAGGACTAAGAGCCAGGCCATAACCCTAGCAGCTCGCTCAAGATAAGTGTTCCCACAGAGGATTCCATGATTAAGGAATGAAGAGGGGAAGGAACACTATATCAGTAATAACTAAGGAAGCAAAGTCAACCTGAAGAGGATTTGTGCGAGCACCCCTGGGGCAAAGAGCATCAATGGCTGCCCTGAACTGGCCTAGCTGAACTTCTGGAAGGCGGTTAAGATAGCAGTAATCACTGTACATTTTGTACTGCCGGATGAATTTGATTTCCCTCTGAACAAACGGCCCAAAAGTGTTCTTATGATGAATTTGGAACCATTCTCTAGAGGAAGAGGAGCTTCCCGAGGTGGATAGCGGGCTGCTTGGACACGCCTGAACTGGCTATATAGATCTTTATTACTTCGAGCCCATTGATCCTCAGTTTTGGCTTAAGTCAAGGAGAAATTTTTTGACTGTTGAGCCTTAGAAAGTGGAGTGTAAGGAAAGATGGTGTTAAGATAGTCTGAAAGATTTTGGAAAGGGAGGCCAAAAATGTGTGCAAAAACTACCTTGTGAAGATATTCTTGATAGATAAGTTTTTGCTTATTGATGAGGGAAAGAGGAACATAGTGGAGGATAGCAAAGTTCAGAAGAGACAGGATGGGTAGAAAGTAAGTCTCCTCTTTTTAGAGACAGGGCTAGAAGAGCCTGTCCTGTGAGTGGGATTCCAACAGCAGAATTGACTGAAGTATGGCTACTTCAAATTCATCTTAATGTTCTTGGACTTCTGTGGAGAGTAATTGGGAACCCTCAGGAATGATGGTGATGAAGGAAGGGGGTGTAGGTGGATGAAAGATGGATGGAGGAGAGACAAAAGGAATAGATGGTCCAGAAGAGGATGGACCAGAGGAGGAAGAGGCTCCAGATGATGATGCTAGAGGAACCTCAGGTAGAGGAGGAGGGGGAGGAATGTGAGTAAGAGAAACAGAAGGTGAAGAAGATTGGGAAGGAAAGGGAGTAGGTGAGGAAATGGTTCTAGTGTTGTGGTTGTTTGAAGGGTTGGAGGTGGTGGTGCAGTTGAAGATGAAGGTGGAGAAAGAGGGGCTGGAGTTAGGATGGGTGAAGGAACAGGGGGCTCAGGTGCAACATCCGCTTCCACTGCAGGATACTGCTCAAACCTCACGTGCCCGCTGGCCCAGACCCTTTCAGGTCGCCTGATGGCCCAGACTCCACAGCTGCTTCTTGTACCACCACTGATGGCCCTGATGGCCCTGACTCCACAGCTGCTTCTTATACCACCACTGATGCCCCTGATGGCCCTGCCATTTGCTCAGCAAGCCCTGATGGCCTAGAAACACCTGCTTCACTTCTCTGAGCAGTAGGAGGTGGAGGAAGAGGAGCTTGGGCTCCAACTGCCTTCAAAATCTCAGAAAGCATGGACTTCATGCTTCCCATCTCCTTATTGAACCACCTTACCTTTTTTACTTGAGACATCTCCTTTGAGGCTGAGGTCTGATTAAGGAAATTGTGTTGACCTTGATGTACTGAGCTCAGAACATAGCTTGATCATCTAGCCGTTTAAGCAAGGGCTTCAGGTTCTCCCTTAGCTGCTTCTTCGGTCTTCTATGGGCAATTCTTTTCATCTTTCGCCCTGGCCCTTTAGTGGGCTCACCAGTTTCAACATTTTCACTGTTTACACCTTCCTGCATGGGGACATCTTCAGAATCCCCCTGAGGTACTGCAGGAGGCATCTCCTGCTCCCCCTGAGTCTATGCTGCCTCAGCTTCCACTGATTGCTCCCCCTGAACAGGAGCATCCTCCAAAACAATTTCTTCAGTGTGGCCTGATGCCACAACTTCTGCTTCTGGAATCACATTGACTACTGGATCCCTTGAAGAACTCTGAAGGAATACCAGTACATTCCGGAGAATTGGGGCAACTCGGGAAGATGGAGCAACTTCCTCAACATTGTGCCCAACTGGCTCAATATTCTCTGGAGGAATGTCCTCTCTGGCTGCTGCTCTTCGGATGGCATTCTACTGTTGGTGCTTCTGTCTGAACAGATTCTTCTTGTGCCACTGGAACTTCCATTGCTGCTGACTCTGCTGGCTCTTGTTCCGCTTCTACTATGCTTCCTGGGCTTCTTGCGCTTCGCCAATAATGCTTCACCCTCAGCCACTGAGGTCTTTGACCATACTCCATTGACATGGAGAAACCACTTTTTCTCAAATTTTGGAACGGATTGCATGGCCCATTTTCTCAGATACATCACCCACTATACTTATGCTAAAGTGCTTGAAAATCTTGGTCAGAAGATGAGCATACGGTAGGGATACATTCAATTTACTCTTGGTGTCCCATACCTGGGCCCTGGCAAATTTCATCCTTTCAATCATAATCTCTGCTGTGTTGATTCTTGATTCTGGATGGCCCAGAACATCAAATCCGAGTCTGCCCTAGTGCAGGGTGAAAACGTAGCACTCCTCGGAGTCACAATATGACAAATGACGAAGTGCAGGAGGCAGTTGAACGCATTCACCTGATTTATATCTAGCTTATTCATCCTTCAGTCTGAACTCAGGACCAACTATCCCTAGTCCTTTCGCCTGAATGCACAGTATGGATTCCACTGTGTCCGGAGGTCGTCACATCAAACAAAGTCTTCAATAGATCATGTGAGACCCTAACCTGGGTTCCCTTAACCTGGAGGTCAAGGTCCCGTCTGCCTCTGACTTCAGACACACATAAAAAGCTTTACCAGGTCCGGAAAACTTACTTCAGAGATGGTAGCGATCGTTGTCCACTTCAATCTGTCCAGAGCTTCTACAAAACTGCTCATGCCGTTCTCCTCAGGTCGGCCACATCCACTGCCTTGTGACCAACAACTTCGTCTTCACGGTGTGAACCTTGCCTGTTGCTCTACGGAGAGAAACTCAGCCCTGTAGCCCCCAACACTGTTGGATGCACCAGAAGAGGGCCATGGTTTTGGATGGGAAGAGTTTCTGACGGATTGAGATGAGAGGAATGTGAAAGCCCTCAAGAAATTTTCTAGCGGGAAGAGGTTTGAAGCTAGAATGATTCAAAGAGCTGATGCCGGAGTCGTTAGGGTATCGGCTCAGGTAAATGAATGAGAGAGAGATAAAGGTGGAGATGAATCGTTCTCACACAGATTTCGGGATATACATAATAAAGAAAAGTGGCTTTTAGGAAATCAGAGGTGTCATATGGGTAGAAAACGACAAACAATAGGTTCGACGACAGTAAAAACCTTTTTTAAAATAACGAACCGTCAAGGATATTACATAAAGGAGACGATTGAAATCTTTTGCTTAATTCAAGAGGGATAAATGATTTGACTCTGAAATTTAATATTTTAGTCTTAAACAGATAATTCTTTCACAATTACACATGCCTAATTCCCTTCTAAGAGAGGTAAATCTCTCTTCAGGTAAGGCCTTTGTGAAGATATCTGCTAACTGATTATTTGTATCAATAATGAAATTTCTATATTGCCATTAGCTACATGATCACGAATAAAATGGTATCTAACCACAATTGGTTTGTCCTTGAATGCTGTACTGGATTCTTGGTTTAAATAATGGCACTGTGTTGTCGCACAGAAAGGGAATGGTCTTGATCTGAGTCCATAATCCTCAATTTGTTGCTTAATCCATAAAGTTGTGTGCAGCAACTTCAGTAGCTACGTACTCAGCTTCAGCTGTAGACAGTCTACTGAATTTTGTTTCTTTGAGGACCATGAGATCAGCATCCTGCAAGGAATTGACAACAACCATTGGTGGCTTTCTATCTATTTTGCATCCAGCGTAGTCAGCATCAGAGTATCCTACTAGATTGATTTCACATGATTTTGGATACCACAAACTTAAGTCATGAGTTCTAGCTAAATATCTAAATATTCTTTTGACAAAATTAAATGAGACTCTCTAGGGTCCTGCTTGATATCTAGCGCACATACATACACTAAACATAATATCAGGTCTACTTGCTGTTAGATAAAGCAATGAGCCTATCATACCTCTGTAGATCTTTTGATCTATTTTCTTACCTCTTGATCACTGTCCATTCTTGTAGAGGTACTCATCGGTGTTGACAGTGGCTTTGCACCTTCAAATCCAAATTTCTTTAAAAGCTCCTTGATGTATTTGGCTTGACAGATGTGGGTGCCATCCTTCCTTGCTTGATTTGCAATCCAAGAAGTAGTTTATGTAACGTCGCGTGCTTTTCGGATCCATGCGGATCATGTGCATTGTGGTTGTGGCGGCCGTTGTGAGGCCAGTGTGAGTTGGGTGTGTGGAATGCATGGTGTGATTGCGTGGCTTGAGCAGGTGAAGAGCAGGGTAGGTCCTGAATTGGAATGGGACCTGCTGCTGTTCTGTCTGAGTTGGCGGCAAAGGGGTGGTCCACTGTTGGCGTCCCGTTCATGGACGTTTACATCATGAACTTGGCGGCAGCTTTTGTGGTCGTTTAGTCTGGCGGTGCATGTGGGCGACAAGGGGGGTTGACGCCAACCTGTCAGTTTAGCAGGTTATATGTTCACCCGAGGGCAGCTCTCTCAGAACCCTCTCTCCCTCTTGCCCCAGCTTGCTGCCCCCGAGTCTTTGAAGGTTCTAACAGGTATCGAGGAGTGGCTGGTCGATCGTGGGACGCGCGGCGTCGCCGAATTGCGCGAGGAAACGTCGCGGCGTGGTGCAATTCGCGTGGGAGCTCGCGGAGGCTCGGCGTAAACCGGGGGGTTGCGGGAGATTCTAACGCATTCTGAGGTATGGGACGAACCCTGGTAGCTCATAGAAACATTTAAAACACATTCATAACTACTTGAACCAGCATGATAATCCATGTTTGGATAGAGTTGCACCATAGGGATAATGGATGGGTTCAGTAGTTTATTGTTCGAATCATGTTATATGGGTTGCATTGGGTTCTGTCATGCTAGAGGGTATGCATTTGTATGTTTTCCAGTAATTAGAACAGCTAGAAAAACGCAGGACCGAATTAGGGTTTCTGCAGGGTTAAGGCCGGGGAACTTGGCGTCAACATCGTTGCCGCCAAGATCTTCAGCCAGGAGATTGACGGCCAGGGACCTTGCCGTCTATCCTGTAAGCGGCAATCGATGTGGCCGCCTACTCCTATATGAACAAAAATAGCTATTTATGGTGTTTATCGATAATGCATGCGTGGTATCATACGAGGTGCACTAAGTGCACATGGTTTCGTGTTTAGCATACAAGATATGCTGTTAAGTGTTTACTTCGATGACTGCGCGTTGTGTACGCGAGTCAGTTGGGTTCACATGTAGTGGACCAGTGGTTACTTGTGGTTTGCGTGAGGTTTCACGTGGTTTGTGTGTGACGTGCACGTGGTTTGTGTACGTGACGAGTAGTGCGACGCCTACCGTGGTTACCTCTCCATTGGGGCCCAGGTTCTTGTGAGCCAGGCTGTTAGCTCGGGGCCTTGTCCCGGTACTTGTGTTGTACCGTTGAGGTCTGTGTCGTCTGACCTGGACACCCTCACTCTTGTGTTAGAGTTGTACGTCCGGCTGAGGGAAAGACGATAGTGGGACAGTGACAGTTGTGGTTGTTTTTAGTCACTTGTAGCGCGCTCGTAGTTGGGGGTACGGACACCAGTAGACGTACTGGACCCCAGCTAGTCCTTTTTCCAGTGCCTCACTCTAGCGAGCCCAGGCCAGGGTCTCTGGAGGTGCCAGGCATGGGCCTGGACCGTGTGGTCTGCAGGTTGTGGGTTTTAGTTGGTCTCCACAGTTGTTTAACCTTTTACGTGGAGCGGCAGCTGGACCTTTCGTCCGTGGCTGCGAGACTGAGAGGTGACCTGTGTTAGTGTCCGAGTCAGTTTCTGGTGTCGCGAACCAGTTCACATGGCTCGTGTTGGCTGTCTCTACTTTGGCTTGTACACCTGTTTGGGTTGCCGTTTAGTTACTACAGTGTTTCTCGTAGTGTTGGTACTGTTTACTGTTTTGTACTGTGGTTTGTGGTTTGTTCGGCTTTGGGGGAGTTCCTACTGAGCCAGTGACTAGAAAGGCTCACCCCTACCCCCACAGGTGAGGGCGAGGAGGACGTTTCCCATCCGACGTCAGTTTGGGCCGCGTCGTAGCGGAGCAGGGTCAGTACCTCCAGCGAGTAGTACTCAGCAGTGTAGCCTTGTAGTTTTGTAGCTGTTACTTTCTTTGTTGTACCTCGGGTATGCCCCAGGCTTTTGTACACCTTTTCAGTTTTAATGGAATATGGCTATGTAAATTGTGAAAAATTATATAGAAATGTGGGTGTTCCTTTATGTTACACGGATGGTTTGGTTTCCATTGCGAGGCTACGGCCCGTTCGCAGGAGGCGGACTCGGATCAAGTGCGTTATTGGTTTAACGGGCTTGGCCGAGGCGTTCCGTCACAGTTTAGTTCTCCTCTGCTCATCTCGAATTCTCCCTGCATAAGCTTTTCAAAGTACTTGCAAAGAGATTCATCAGTAGACCCAAAAATTATGTCATCTACATAAATTTGCACAAGTATATATGTTTGACCTTGGACTTGATAAATAGTACTATCTACTTGACCTCTAATGAAACCATGGTCTAATAGAAAAGAGCTAAGCCTTTCATACCAGGCTCTAGGTGCTTGTTTTAACCATATAATACTTTGTGTAATTGAAAGCGTGATCCGGAAAATCAGTATCATCAAACCTGGAGGTTGTTCTACATAGACTTCCTCCTTATAAAACCATTCAAAATGCAGACTTAGCATCCATTTGAAATAATTTCAAATCTAATGCGATGCATATGCAAGCAGAATTCTAATAGCCTCAAGTCTAGCTACAGGTGCATAGGTTTCATCGAAATCTATGCCTTCCTCTTGTGAATAGCCTTGAGCTACCATCTGGCCTTGTTTCTTAGGATCACACCAGTTTCATCTAGTTTGTTTCTGAACACCCATTTGGTGCCATCACTGGATGATCTGATGGTCTAGGAACAAGTGACCATACTTGGTTTCTCTTAAACTGATTAAGTTCATCTTGCATGGCTATAATCCAAGATTCATCAGTAAGAGCTTCATTGACTGTCCTAGGATCTATTTGAGAAACAATGCTAGATAATCACAAGGGATTACATTACCTCTTGTTCTTACCCCTACAGATGGATCACCAATGATGTCTCAGTGGTGATCTTTCTTGTGTCTCCACTCCTTTAGAAGATTTTCATGTTCGATATCCTTTTCTTGCAAGTCTTCCAGAGCTGGATCTTTCTTGTCATCAAATGATGTATTCTTTAACTTTTCAGACAGTTCATCTGCATCATTATATTATTTTCTTCCTTTTTCAAGGAGGGTTAGTCTCATCAAAGATAATGTGCACAGTTTGTAATCAATAGTGTATGTTTGTTAAATGCTCTATAGCCTTTAGGTTTAGAAGCATACCCCATGAAGATGCCTTCATCTGACTTGGCATCTAACTTACCAATGTCTCTTTTGTCGTTGTTGTGAATAAAGTATGGACATCCAAAAGTTCTGAAGTGACTGATCTTTGGCTTTTTCCCTTTATATACTCATATGTTGTTTTCTTCAGTATGGCCTGATCATTACTCTATTTATGATGTAGCTTGCTGTGTTCATTGCTTCAGCCCAGAAATACCTTGGTAAATCATATTCTACAGCATGGTTCTTGCCATGTCCAAAGAGTTCTATTCTTTCTCTCAGCAACTCCATTTTGTTGAGGTGTCCTTGGTGCTGAGAAGTTGTGCTCTATCCCTTGATCATCACAGAATCTTGCAAACTTCTCATTCTGGAACTCTCCTCCATGATCTGATCGAATTCCAACAATGCAATATCTCTTATCTTTCTGTACCTTTCTGCTGAAGCTATCAAAGGTATCATCTTTATGCTCCAATGAGACCCATGTGTATCTGGATAATCATCTACTATGACAAATCCAAAATTCTTTCCTCCAAGACTTGTGGTCCTCATTGGCCCAAATAGGTCCATATGAAGGAGCTCTAAGGGTTTAGAGGTAGTTACCACAGTCTTTGACTTGAAGGAGCTTTTAGCATGTTTTCCTTTAGCACATGTCTGCAAACTCCATCCATTCTAGTGCTGACTTTTGGCAGACCTTCCACCAGGCCTTTCTTGAATAGCTTCCTTATGCCATCCAAACTGCAGTGGCCCAATCTTCTGTGCCACAGCTCAGTAGACTGTTCTTTGCTAGCATTAACAGATATCTTGCTCCTTTAGTTCTTCAAGATATAGCACGTACAAGTTCTTTTCTCTGTTTGCTTCAAAGATGACTGCTCCATCCTTCATGATACTGCACTTGGATTCTTGGAATCTGAATTGATGTTATGCCTTGAGCACCCACTGTCAAATACCATTTGGATGCTCAAAAGGTTCTCCTGAAATAAAAACATCAAGCTTTAGGTACCCAAGTTCTTGGGTCATGGTTGGTTAGTAACAGTATTTTCTCCTTTATTATCCATTTTTATGTCTAGTTGGACAAGTTTTCTTACTGTAACCTAGTTTGTTATAGTGACTGCAGCATGTAGTTTTAGTACTTTTCAAAATTTACAGTTACTTTATACCTTGTGTCTTGTTCAGATACAAACTTTGGAGTGGATATGTTTTAGGGTATACTATTGTGTCTTCATTATCTGGGGGTGTATAACCTAACCCATGCTTCTTTTTACCTGACCGTCTAGCACCTTTCAATATTAAGTTTGTTTTACCATTAGTAAACTTTTCTAATGTGCTGGATAGTTTTTCATTTTCTTCAGTTAATCTTTTAATTCTATTTTTAGTTCGTCTGAACTCTCTTGTTTTTCTAGCTAACTATTTGTTTATTCTTGCCTTTTAAATCTTCACACAACAACTCATTTCTTCTTTTAAGTTCATTAACTTGCTTCTCTAATTGTTCATTTTCTGATTTTAAATCTGAGTTAGTATTCTAAGTAAGCAACATTTTTCTTACTAGCTTTTAGTAGTATAAAAACTTCCTTATTTTTATAAAGTTCGTTGAATGCTTCTTCTAGATTATCAGAATCTGAATCATTGCATGAATCAAAGGATGAATCAGAAGTTACCTTTTCATCTATGTTGGCCATGAAAGCTAGATTGGCTTCTTCTTCTTCACTGCTTGAGTTTGACTCTCTGTCTGAGTCACTGCTGTTGTCCCAAGCAGCTGTCATGGCTTTCTTCTTATATTTTCTGAATTTTCTTGAACTGTCCTTTTTCCTGAACTCGGATTTCTTTAGCTTGGGACACTCTGCCTTGAGGTGTCCTGGTTTCTTACACTCGTAGAAGATGGGCTCAACTTTCTTAAAGTCTTTTCCTTCTGGCTTCTTAAGCTCCTTGTTCATGAAGTATTTTCTGCCAGACTGAAACCTTTTCTTTTTGGCCAGAATTCTCTGAAGTCTTCTAGACAGCATAGCTTCTTCGTCTTCACTGTCTTCACCGCTGGCTTCATCTTCAGATTGTTCCTCAGAGCTGCTTTCTACTGCTTTGAGAGCGTTGGTGTGCTTCTTTGTACTTGAGGATTCTCCTAACCTTTCCATGTTGATCATGGGCCATAAGGGACCCAATGAGCTTTTCCAAGACATTAGTTTCAGATCGTTTGCTTCCTCTATTGCTGTTACCTTAGGGGTCCAGGAGGATGGAAGAGATCTGAGAATTTTCCTGACCATGTCTCCATTCTCATACTTCTTCCCAAGACCAGCTAACCCATTTGTTATATCTGTGAATCTGCTGAACATTTGGGTTATTGATTCGCTTGGCTGCATTTGAAACCTCTCATATGAGTTACCAGAATGTCTATTCTGGTTTCTTTAACTTTGTCCGTGCCTTCATAGGTGATTCTTAGTTTCTCCCACATCTCCATTGCGGATTTGCAGACAGATACACGGTTGAACTCCTTTTTACTGAGAGCACAACACAGAATGCTCTTGGCTTTACAGTTGAGAGGATCTTCTTTTTGTCGTCGTCTGTCCATTTATCCTTTGTATTTAGGATAACGTAATCACCTTCTTCTACGATTAACCAGATTTGAAAATCGAAACCTTGCAGGAAATATTCCATCCTGGTCTTCCAATATGTGTAATCTTCACCATCAAAGAGAGGGGGTCGGTTTACGGACTGACCTTCTATGTTTCCTTGGGCTGTCATGGATCTTTACTCTTCAGATCATTGGATCTTCTTCTTTGTCGAAGAGACTCGCTCTGATACCACTTGTTGCCCAGCTAGCTAGCCCAGAGGGGGGGTGAATGGGATACTTAAAATTATTAAGTACTTGAAAACCTGATTACAAAAACAGTCACACAAACACACTTCGATGGTCGTTAGAGTTAGTGAGGAAAAACAACAGACACATAATAGGTAATCACACAACACAAGAAGTTATCCTGGATCGGACCTCTTTTCCTTAGGAGTCCTACGTCCAGTCCCTGAGCAATTTCTCAGGATTTCACTACCAAGGGTACTGTCCCCCTTATGGACCCTTACACCCAGCCGCAGCTGGTCTTCTTTCAACCTGAAGGGAATTACAACCCCCTGGATACCAAACCAGGTCCTCCTTCAACACGAAGGGAAACACACCCTGGATCCCACCAGGTCTTCCTTCTTACAGAAGGGAACAACCACAAGAAATGTGATCAAGAGGATGATGCCCCTAGATCAAGCTAATACAATGCAAGATCTGAAGCAGGGGACTGAGAGAAGATGATCTACAATCAAGGCTCACTCTCAGAACCAAAACAACTCTCTCTCAGGATGTACAGACAATGCAGAGAGCAAAAAGAGCTAGTCTAATGGAATGAAGCTTGGCTCAGTTCACAACTCTCAGAAGACTAGAGAAACAACATTGTGTCTTTCTTGTTGTTTTTCTTCTGGAGCTTCTATCTTCTATATATACGTTCATTTCAAATTCGAACATTGAGAAGTCCGTTGTCTCTAAGCATTTGTTTACGATAGACTGCTTGACACTTGGAAGATTCCAGTCAACAGTCCATTATCCATTTGTGCACGCAAAGAGATAGGATCTCCTCAGATGTCCTTTGGCTTCAACATGGTCCAACATTGTATGACGATATGTTGTCAGTGACCTGCACACATTTATGAGCTTAAACAGTAGACAACTAAGCTGTCTCTGGTTGTCAGTCAACGTCAGAGCAAACATTCATCAAAATAGTAAAGCCATTTTACAGTTACAAAAGATATTACCAGAGTAATACGAAAGTGGAAAATATTGTCTACATGCATGCAGATACGTTCAGTCTTCATAAATGCACAACAGTCAAAAAGATATTCAGGAAGATATTTGACTTTTCAACGTAATTGGAAAACAAATCGTTGTTTTCTGTGAAATCGTTATTTGCATGACTTATGAAATCGTTGTACAAGACGTTGTGAAGTTATGAAGAAATCGATGCACAAACCGTTGTGTTTCTATGAAGGAAACGATGTACAAATCGTTATGATTCTGTAAAGAAATCGATGTGCAAATCGTTATGAATCGATGTGCAAATCGTTATGATTCATTAAAGAAATCAATGTGCAAATCGTTGTATTTCTATGAAGGAAACGATGTACAAATCGTTATGATTCTATGAAGGAAACGATGTACAAATCGTTATGATTCTATGAAGGAAACGATGTACAACTCGTTATGATTCTGTAAAGAAATCGATGTGCAAATCGTTATAATTACTTATAGAATCGTTGCGGCGAGCAAGTCGTTGCGAGTTCTAAAGAAATCGTTATGATTACTTAAGAAATCGTTACGGCGAGCAAGTCGTTTGCGAGTTCTAAAGAAATCGTTATGACTACTTAAGAAATCATTACGGCGAGCAAGTCGTTGCGAGTTCTAAAGAAATCGTTATGATTACTTAAGAAATCGTTACGGCGAGCAAGTCGTTTGCGAGTTCTAAAGAAATCGTTATGATTACTTAAGAAATCGTTACGGCGAGCAAGTCGTTGCGAGTTCTAAAGAAATCGTTATGATTACTTAAGAAATCGTTATGGCGAGCAAGTCGTTTGTGAGTTCTAAAGAGATCATTATGATTACTTAAGAAATCGTTGCGACAGGCAAGTCGTTACGAGCTTTAAAGAAATCATTATGCAATCACTTATCAAATCGTTATGGTATCGATTTTTTTGCATTCATAGACACTTAGCGAATCTTTATGAATGTAAGGAAATCGTTATAGTTACACAGAAATCGTTATGCGATCACTTTATCAAATCGTTATGCTATCGATTTCTTTGCATTCATAGACACTTAACGAATCTTTTGAATGTAAGGAAATCGTTATAGGTACACAGAAATCGTTATGCGTTTAGACAAAAAATAATGCTATGAACTTACTTTGCTATAGTATAAGAAATACTTACCCGTTTGTCTTGTTTTTCTTTGTTCTTGTTCCTGTGCTTAATTCTCATGAAAAATATGTTAGTAGACTTTGTAATTTTTTTGTTAATCACCAAAATAAATATGTAATTAATTTACATGGGAGCAGACTGATCGTCAATGCTGTAAGAAGATATACCAATAAGGATAAGTTCAATCTGTCACCATTTTAAGTTATAGTCGATACGTCATGAAAATGGTAAACAATAAAGATGATGTGCATGGGAACTACATCCGTAGACAAACAATACATAAAAATATTCGTAAGAAGGATATGCAACAGATAGCGAAAAAATTGAACTGCACATCTTTAAAATAATTTTAACAATATTGCATGCCAATGATTTGCTCATAACAAGGATTATTCATAAGGTAGTCAATATAATTTAATTACAACCACAATCAATATGATTATTGTAAAGATAATCGTCAAGGTATTGAGAATAAATTATCTGAAATAGCAATAGATAATATATCGTCAACTGATGTTCAATACAAAATCGATGTCCAAAGACAATCGATGTCTAACAATAATCGATATTCAAAGGCAATATGTAGCGTAGTGACCGTTTGGACAGTGGTTTAACAGTTGTGGTGGCCATTGTACGGCCTGTGGTTTGAGTTGAGGTGTTCTCGTAGGTTGTGGGGCTTCGTGGGCCGAGAGGTTGGGCCCAGAGCACCCACAGGTTCTCTGTCTGTGAATGCGACAGAGTTGGGCGTTGCGTTCTGAACGCGACAGTCCAGGGCATCGCGTTCTTGTTATCGCTATTTGGGGTTGTTCGGCTGCATGCCCATCGTGTGGCACGTGCAAGGCAGCTGTCTGGCGTCAGCGATGAGTAGGCGACGACCTACACCGTCGCTGTAAGGCCCTCGAATTTTGCCCTTTTATTTAGATGTTTGACCAAGTGATGGTTAGTTGTCGTGTATATAGCCTTGTCTATATGTGTATGTATCTATATAAGTATATGTAATTGTTCTGTACATATTGTATTCAAATGATGTTATATGAGTTTACTATGTACATATTGGTTTATTTACATAGTATCTATAATATTTAAGTATACATCACAATTTAATGTATGTATATAGTGTATATATATGATTCCTGATATTTCTGTGTTCTGGTCAAAAGACCAGTTGGTGTCAACATGCATGGACGTGCATGGGGATGTCAGCGTCCAGATCGATGGATGTTAACTCCTAGTAGGCGGCTAGGTATGTGGACGTCTATCTCCCAGATTTGTTGCAGTTTCAGATCCAGAAACGCTCGCTATTTCTTCACCCCAGTTTTTGGAAACCGTCTTCCAACGGTTAGATACCCTTCTAAATGCGTCCCTAATCCCTTTAGCCTATAAAATACCTTGACTAGGGCGCAGTTATATCCTTTTGGCTTTTTGTCAAACACCCTAGAAACTGTGTGCCAACCCTGAACTTTGAGGCTCTGGATCTGGCGACTCGATGCGTTCCCGGGCGATCTTCATCGATTGGAAGGAACTTGGAACATCAGTAAAGCTTCCCCGACTCCGGCGTGCTTCATCCATCAATAGAGAAGCCAGATCGAGGGGAGATTGGAAGGCTTCTTGGCTTGGCCGAGGAGAGCTTCTCCGGCAAATTAATCGCATCTAGCATTTTCTGTGAGGCAAGTAATTCTTATACATTAACCCTATACATGTCAGCTAGGTCCTAGGAAATTTTTGGGAATTTTCCTCGTGTCCTAGAACCACCATTCATCATTATTTCTACGTTCAGTCTGTGTTTGCACAGACAGAAACTTAACAGCAGCATCTAATGCCGTTAAGATCCATGGTTGGCAGCCACTTCTTGTGTCGTTAATTCATGTTGGCGGCAGCCTCTGTGCCGCCAAGTTCATCAGGTTTTGGCAAAATGCTTGTTTGATCCTTGTGACATATTTTTCAGATTTATGGACATGATTACCTGCTGTAAAAAATTTATATGGTCAAGTATATTCAGTAGATCATGCCATGTGATTAGGTCGAATTTTTGTCAACTGTGCTAGTCATTAGAATTTCTGTAACAAAATATTGAGCATGATTTAGCATTGCTAAATTCTGTTTAAATAAATCCATGTTGAATTAGAATTTTAGAACATTACTACGACTGTATAATGACTGTCAGCAGGTTTTGAAACTGATATACATGATTGTACTGCTCTGGGCCATGTGTAGTGGAATTCGGTGGTAAATGTGATTGAAGCATGTTTTAATTCTTAAAATTGTTTTACAGATCTAAAAAATATGAGAAATTGAGCATGTAATAAGGTTACTGTTGGGAACCTGTGATTAAAATTTCGTTGCATTTTGATAATAGTAGGTACTGTCATGAGTAAAAATGACGTGTTAAGCATACTAATGTTAATTGTATGAAGTTCAATTGTTAACAGCATGTTTAGGTCTGTATTAAGGGTCAATTTCATTGTGAAACAGTATAAGTATACCATGTAAATTGATCCATGTATATGTGTTAAAATGCATGTGTGTGAGTTAAGTGTATATAAATACTATGACAATGTGATAATGTGAAAAGTGTATAAATTGTGTCGTGTGTGACACTGCTACCATAGAGGGCTATGGAACTGTACCGTAGTAAAGTCCCTACGGGAAGGTTCAATGTGAGTGATATCCTAAGGGCAATTAGGATGAAATCCTGGAGGTGGACAAGTTCCACTGGTTATGGTGGAGAGTGCTTCTCCCGGTTCTGCGCAGTTAACCAAGATCCATTACTGTGTTGCCTAGATGATGGATTAGTGTATGTGTATATGTGTGTCCTTCTAGTGGTGGTTTGGACTATGTGTCACGACAACTAAGTGAAAAAATGTGAATATGTATAAGTGAATTGTGAAATGTACAATGTGTAAATGAGCATGTGAAAGTGTAAAGTGAATAGGTTAACATGTGAACAAATGTGAACCATTGTGAATATGTTTAATTTATGTTAAAATAGCAAGTAAAATGTGTGTATAATTGGGTTAAACTCATGAGAATTCAATTAGAATCCATGCTAGGAGTGATGCTTACTTTATGTGTAGTTTGATGCTTAAATTGTATACACTATAATATGATTTGAATGAGATTTGAATTGTTTAAGCATGTCAATGAAAAAGTGTAGGAAGCATGTTATAGGTTTTATACTTAATTGTTGTAAGTAAGATAAGCATGTATCATGTGTCTCTAATGCTATAAGTTCCATGCTTAGTAATTTAAATTGTATGAATCATACCTTATGTGTTAATTACTTTCATTGAATGTTAGCATGTGCATGTGATGTGTGTAAGGATGATTTATATGGATTGCTTGCTGGGTCTATTTAGACTCATTCTTGCTTCGGCATACAGGTGCAGGTGTCTCCACTTCTTCCGAGGAGATAGTTAGGAGCGACTCTGAGCGAGAGGAGTAGCATTTATTGTGGAGATCTCTTCAATGTATTTTCCTTTTCATAGTATGTAATGAATAAACTTTTGTAATTCATTTGGACAATGTAATTTATTTTGGAATGATAATTGTGGACTTTAGCTTTTCTTTTGTACTATATGGACTGTGGATAGAATGTGGATGATGGAATAAGATTAACACTTTTGTTTCCGCTGTTCTCTTTAATATTCATGTAAATCTCAATCTACTGTTTAGTGTTGGGTCAATGTCCCACTGTGATGACGTTCATTATACCGACGTGGATTGGTATAATCGTACCGGTATAAGGAGGGTCGTTACAGAGATTGGTATCAGAGAGAAGGTTGAGATTATACATGAATATATGTCATCATCTTCATAATATGCTATGTCTTATAGAATTGTCCACATGTGTAGAAAATGATTAATAATGAAAGAAAGATAGAAAAGAAAATGGTTAGGAATTAAATAACTTAGTTTCTAATAGTGACTAATTGTTTTACAGGCTATGGCATCTCGCGATAGGCATGGTGCACTTGCTCGTGAGGATGAGCAGAGGTGAGAGGAGATGGTTGAGCAGCAGGCCCCAGTGCCTCAGGGTCCTACTGTACTCCCTCCACCACCACCAGTAGATTATGGAGTGTGTATGCAAGGCCTAGTGCAGGCTATGCAGACGCAGGCACATACCTAGGCCACACTCCAGGCTCAGCTGAAGGCTCAGGTTAGAAATGTTAGATAGAAGTAGTATGCTTTCATTAAAATGTATGATTGTTATGTTGCTTATGCATTATATATGTTGTTTATTATAGCAGGCTCAGGCTCCAGCTCCAGTTCCCCAATAGCATGGCCATGGTGGTCCTTCCATCATGGAGCGATTCAAGAGGATGGTTCCACCCTCTTTTAAGGGGGAGAGTGATCCATTGCTAGCGAAGATCTGGATAAGGGAGATCGAGAAGATCTTCTGAGCTATTAGGTGTGCCGAGGAGGACAAGGTTAGCTTGGCCACCTATATGCTACATGTATGTGTTAGTTAATTATGCATGTAGTTGTATCTAGTCTATATTTGTCTGGATTGGTGCTTATAGATGGTTTGTTGCAAGAGAGAGCCGATGTGTGGTGGTCCTCATTATTGCATACCCGGTTTGAGGATGGTGTTGTTGAGGTGGCATGGGATGAGTTCGTGAGGCTCTTTAGGGCCAAATTCATCTTGGAGCATATTCAAGACAAGATGGAGCAGGTGTTTCTCACTCTGACTTAGGGATCCATGACCGTACTTGAGTACGAGGCCAGGTTTGCAGAATTGTCTAAATATGCACCTCACATTGTGGCTGATGAGCGCAGGAAGGAAAAGAACATTGTGGCTGATGAGCGCAGGAAGGAAAAGAAGTTTGTGATGGGCCTTAAGCCATCACTGAGGACAAGGCTGGTGGCATTTGACCATCGTACCCTAGATGAGGCCCTTAGTGCTGCTTGTAGGAAGGAGGGCGAGATGGAGCAGTACCTAGAAGAGAAGAAGGCATCTCAGAAGAGGTCTGCGCCTCCATTCCAGCGGCAAGACAGGAAGAAGGTGGCGTACCAATCACCGCAACGTCCCGTGGCAGCAAGCAGCCAGCAGATAACTTCTCAGCGGTCTCCTGGTAGTAGGCCCAGTGGCAAGAAGGAATGCCCTCACTATGGAAGGGCACATGGCGGTACCGAGTGTTGGAAGATGGCGGGGAAGTGCCTAAAGTGCGGGAGCAGCGAGCATCAGATCCAGGATTGTCCCAGGCTTCAGTAGGGAGTCCAGCAAGCAGCACCAGCCCCAGCAGCGGTAGCAGCAGCAGTGCTAGCTACAGGAAGACCAGGAAGGCCTTGAGTCTAAGCTCGAGTGTTTGCCTTAGCGTGAGAGGACGCTGAGCAGGCGGAGCATGTCACCGAAGGTACGGTTCTTTTCATGGGTGTGCATGCTCAGGTTTTGTTTGATACGGGTGCCACTCACTCGTTCATTTCTGAGCGATTTGCTAGGAAGTTAGCTGTAGAGTCAGGATTAGAGGCTAAAGAGTTAGAGGTCCCTTTGTCTGTGCACACACCTACAGGAACGACATCAACTAGGAAGTGTATTCTATCGTTACCAGTGTGCATTGAGGATCGAGTCTTAGATGGGTGCTTCTTTTTGCTAAAGATGAAGGACTATAAAGCAATTCTTGGTCTGGATTGGCTAGAGGAGCACTATGCATTAGTAGATTGTCGTGGGAAGAAGATCATTTTCCGTATTCTTGGTGAGGATGAGTTTTCACATACATTGCCAAGGAACTTAGCGGGAAGGTTTGTCATCTCCTCCATGAAGGCGATGAGAATGGTGAACAAGGGATGTGACACTTTTCTTGCCAGCGTGGTATTAGTACCAAAGGCTGATGAGCCACCGACCCTTGAGGAGATTGATATAGTGCAGGAATTTCCAGACGTATTTCTCGATGATTTGTCTAGATTACCACCGGTTAGGGAGATAGAGTTTACTATATAGTTGCTTCAGGGCACCTCTCCTATCTCAAAGACTCCATATCGGATGGCACCTACGGAATTAGCTGAGCTAAGGAAGCAGTTGCAAGAATTGCTGGACAAGAGATTTATTCACCCTAGTGTATCTCCTTGGGGCGCACCTATGTTATTCGTAAAGAAGAAGGATGGTTCACTAAGGTTGTGCATCGATTATAGAAAGCTCAACCAACTGACTGTAAAGAATAGGTATCCCTTACTGCGAATTGACGATCTATTTGACCAGTTGCAGAATGCATCGGTCTTTTCCAAGATTGATTTGCGGTCCGACTATCATTAGTTGAGGATTAGAAGTGAAGATGTGTCCAAGATGGCCTTTAGAACCCGTTACGGACATTATTAGTTTTTAGTTCTTCCATTTGGTCTGACCAATGCCCCTGTAGCATTCATGGATCTCATGAACAGGGTGTTTAGAGCTTATCTAGATAGTTTTGTCATAGTGTTTATCGATGATGTGTTGGTCTATTCTCCGGATGAGGCCACATACCTTCAGCATTTGAGGGTAGTGCTTGAAGTTCTCCGAGAGCACAAGCTGTATGCTAAATTCAGCAAGTGCGATTTTTGGATGCGCGAAGTTCATTTCCTTGGGCATGTTATCTCCGGCACTGGTGTAGCAGTTGATACAACGAAAGTTCAGGCTGTATTAGATTGGAAGATTCCCAGGACTCCATCGGAGATTTGTAGTTTCCTTGGTTTAGCAGGCTATTATCGGTGATTTATTGAAGGGTTTGCATCTATCGCCGCACCTTTGACTAAGCTAACCAGGAAGGGTGTGAAGTTTGTTTGGTCTGAGGAGTGTGAGAGTAGCTTTCAATTATTGAAGGCTAAGCTTAATTCTGCACCGGTATTAGTTTTACCGAGTGGTGAAAAGGGTTTTGCCATTTACTCAGATGCGTCTCGGATTGGTTTAGGCTGTGTGTTGATGCAGCAGGGAAGGGTAGTGGCGTATGCTTCTCGTCAATTGGAGGAGCATGAGCGTAACTATCCGACTCATGATTTGGAGCTTGCGGCAATGGTTCATGCACAAAAGTTCTGGAGGCACTATCTTTATGGTGTCAGATTTGAGATGTTCACTGACCATAAGAGCTTGAGATACCTCTTCTCTCAAAAGGAATTAAACCTACGACAGAGAAGATAGATTGAGTTCCTCAAGGACTACGACTTCGATCTTTAGTATCATCCTGGAAAGGGGAATGTCGTAGCAGATGATCTTAGCAGGAAGAGGTCATTACTCTAGCAGGATTGGAAGATGTTGGAGGATGCTGCTTGTGCGATGACTGAGTTAGAGCCATTATTATGTCAGGCTTTTGTAGCTCAGTTGTCCATTGGGTCCACTGTGATGGATGAGGTGATCGAGCAGCAGAAGGCCGACCCTAGACTCCAGGAGTTGGTGGGCAAGGCAGGCATTGCTCGGGATGAGGATGGTGTGATTAGGTTCCATCATCGAGTCTGTGTTCCCGATATTGTGGATGTCCGTGAGCATGTATTAGCAGAAGCTCATTGGTCGAAATTCTCTATTCATCCAGGTAACACTAAGATGTACCAGGATTTGAAGAGATCATTTTGGTGGTCTGGTATGAAGAAGGATGTAGCGGATTTCGTATCCAGGTGTTTAGTATGCCGGCAAGTGAAGGCCGAGCGGCAGCGACCATCTGGGCTTATGCAGAAGATGGAGATCCCTGTGTGGAAGTGGGAGGCCATCACTATGGATTTTGTATCGGGTTTGCCCAGATCAATTAGGGGCAATGACTCGATTTGGGTAGTCGTAGATAGGTTCTCTAAGACTGTGCATTTCTTGCCTATGAAGAAGAAGCAGTCAGTGGAGAGTTTAGCTAGATTGTATATTAGTAGCATTGTTAGGTTGCATGGTCTGCCGAAGTCGATCATTTCGGATCGAGATCCGAGATTTACTTCGCGGTTATGGAAGATCTGCAAGATGCATTGGGTTCTAAATTGAAGCTTCGTTTGGCATTCCATCCCCAGACAGATGGACAGTCTGAGAGGACTATCTAGATGCTCGAGGATATATTGAGAGCGTGTGTGCTGGATTGGAAGGGTGATTGGGAGCGTCATTTACCTCTTGTGGAGTTCACATATAACAATAGTTTTCATGCGAGTATTGGTATGGCTCCATTTGAGGCGTTGTATGGAAGGCCTTGTAGATCTCCTTTATGTTGGGAGGAGTCTGGTGATAGGCAGTTGATCGGTCCAGAGTTAGTGCAGGAGACTTCGGATAAGATCCAGCTTATCAGGAAGAGGCTTGTTGCGGCGCAAGATAGGCAGAAGAGTTACGCCGACAACAGAAGAAAGGATTTAGAATTCGAAGTTGGAGAGCATGTCTTTTTGAAGATATCGCCCACTCGAGGTTGTCAGATTTGGCAGGCATAGTAAGCTAAGTCCTAGATTCATTGGCCCGTATGAGATTCTCAGACGTTTCGGCAGCGTGGCGTATGAGCTAGCTTTACCCCCGGCATTAGCTAGTGTTCATCCTATATTCCACATATCTATGCTCAGAAGGTATGTCTGAGATTCATCTCATGTTATTAGTCATGAGCCAGTGGAGATCCAGCCAGATCTATCGTATGTTGAGCAACAAGTAGCTATTCTTGACTGGAAGGTTCAGCATCTCCGGAACAAGAGCATTGCATCCGTGAAGGTGTTATGGCGCAACTTCTCGCGAGAGGAGGCTACTTGGGAGCTTGAGGATGCTATGAAGAAGAAATATCCCCAATTGTTTGAGTAGTGTCATTCTAACTTCGAGGACGAAGTTTCTTTAAGGGGGAGAGGGTGTAAGGCCCTCAAATTTTGCCCTTTTATTTAGATGTTTGACCAAGTGATGGTTAGTTGTCGTGTATATAGCCTTGTGTATATGTGTATGTATCTATATAAGTATATGTAATTGTTCTATACATATTGGAATCAAATGATGTTATATGAGTTTACTATGTACATATTGTTGTATTTACATAGTATCTATAATATTTAATTATACATCACAATTTCATGCATGTATACAATGTATATATATGATTCCGGATATTTCTGTGTTCTAGCCAAAAGACCAATTTGTTGGGTTGAATGCATAATTCATATTATTTCCCTCCTATTTTGATGATGACAAGAGGTAATTTTAAAGCAATTCAAATGAAACATGTCAAAAACATCATACCTGAAATCAATGTTCAAAAAGCTTATTTCAAATCACATTTATCATTGATGTTCATGATAAATTATTTAACTAATGATATATGTGTTTAATTTTCAGGTACAAACATTTTTTTGCAAAAGATGTGTCGACACACCCATCAATGGTGTCGACACAACAACACAAATTCAAAGGCAAAAGATGAAGAAACATTGAGACTGTGTCGACACGAGTCAAGAGTGTGTCGACACGAGTTGCAATTTTTCAGGAATCAGTCCACCCAGGTCGACACACTCTCAGAGCAGGTCGACACTAGACCCCGCTCCCAGAACAACGGTTTTGCGAATTGGGACAGGAGGTCGACACACTCTCAGAGCAGGTCGACACGGGACCTTCTTCCCAGAACATCAGTTCTCATATTTGGGACAGTGTGTCGACACCACCACCAGGGCAGGTCGACACACTACGGAAAGTTTGCAACTTAAAGTGGATGGCTGCCACGTGTCTTCCTAGGGCGATCATGAATCAACCTGGGATCGCGTGCCCTTGTACCCAAAAAGGGTATACTTGGAATCTTTGTGTATAAAAGCCCCGTTTATGGCCAATCATCACAAGAGCCGACCCAACAAACTCTTGTGCCTCCAAAAAGGTTCCTGGCGGCCACAAGAGCTCGTGTCTCCCTCCTCTGTCTTCCTGAAGGTTCCAGAAGACCTCTTCTCACCAATTCAAGGTGTGAGAATTGGGGTTTGATCTTTGAAGAAGCCTCTGAAGCATCCCAAGGAAGCAGATCAAGTAGAAGCCATCGTTGGAGAAGAATTCAAGGAAGATCCAACCTCCCAGATTGCAGAGCATCGTCTTGGACTTCAAGTCTGCAAGCTTCTTCCCAATTCAAGCTTCTACAAGGGAGTACACTTGAAGAACGAAGTCATTCAATACATTTTACTGTACTTCTGTTCTTCTGAGATATCTCTTGAGATTATGCAAGTGCTTCTGCATAATTCTCATTAGTGTTCTCAAATTTCGACTAGATCTGTTGCTAGAAGATCTTGTCTTGAGTTGGTGTCTAGCAAGTTATTGTGTGAGCCTTGTGCTCAGGTTATTGTGAGCCGTTGTGCTCAGTGTTGAGTTGTCAAACTCAAGTGTGGGTTGAGCAGTCTTGCTCAGTTGTTCTAGAGTAGTCTTGCTCTAGAAGTGGTGTGAGTTGTAAGCTCTCCAGTGTTGGAGTTGTCAGGCTCCAGTGGGTGTGTTACCCAGTTGTGTTAGTGAATCCTCATGGGTTGTGAGGGGTGGATGTAGGAATCACTTGGGTGATTTCCGAACCACCTAAAAATCCTGGTGCACTTGTCTATCTATGGTTTGATTTCATTATCCGTTAGATGCTTGCATAGGATCGTTTAAAGTTCACTTAATCAACTGATTTCATATCTGCTTTTATCAACTCACTCTAATCTTATCAGATCTGTGACTTTCAATAGATAAAATTGCCTCTGATTCTAAAGTGTTTTTAAAATTGTTTAAGCATCCGCAAAAGTGGCTTAGATCTATTCATCCCCCCCCCTTCTAGATCATTTCCACACATTCACCTCGATCCTTCACAGTTGGCGTCAACATGCATGGACGTGCATAGGGATGTCAGTGTCAAGATCGATGGACGTTAACTCCTGGTAGGCAGCCAGGTATGTGGACATCTATCTCCCAGATTTGTTGCGGTTTCAGATCCGAAAATGCTCGCGATTTCTTCGCCCTAGTTTTTAGAAACCGTCTTCCAACGATTAGATACCCTTCTAAACGCGTCCCTAATCCCTTTAGCCTATAAAATACCTTGACTAGGGCGCAGTTAGGTCCTTTTGGCTTTTTGTCAAAAACCCTAGAAACTGTGTGCCAACCCTGAACTTTGAGGCTCTGGATCTGGCGACTCGGTGCGTTCCCTAGCGATCTTCATTGACTGGAAGGAACTTGGAAAATCAGTAAAGCTTCCCCGACTCCGGCGTGCTTCATCCATCAACATAGAAGCCGGATCGACGGGAGATTGGAAGGCTTCTTGGCTTGGCCGAGGAGAGCTTCTCCGGAAAATTAATCGCATCTAGCATTTTCTATGAGGCAAGTAATTCTTATACATTAACCCTATACATGTCAGCTAGGTCCTAGGGAATTTTTGGGAATTTTCCTTACGTCTTGGAACCCCCATTCATCATTGTTTCTGCGTTCAGTCTGTGTTTGCACAGAAAGGAACTTAACGACAGCATCTGATGCCGTTAAGATCCATGGTTGGCGGCCACTTCTTGTGCCGTTAATTCATGTTGGCGGCAGCCTCCGTGCCGCCAAGTTCATTAGGTTTTGACAGAATGCTTGTTTGATGCTTGTGGCATATTTTCTGGATTTATGGACATGATTACCTGCTGTAAGAATTTTATATGGTCAAGTATATTCAGTAGATCATGCCATGTGATTAGGTCGAATTTTTGTCAACTATGCTAGTTATTAGAATTTCTGTAACAAAATATTGAGCATGATTTAGCATTGATAAATTCTGTTTAGATAGATCCATGTTGAATTAGAATTTCAGAAAATTACTGTGACTGTATAATGACTGTCAGCAGGTTTTAAAACTGATATACATGATTGTACTGCTGTGGGCCATGTGTAGTGGAATTTAGTGGTAAATGTCATTGAAGCATGTTTTAATTCTTCAAATTATTTTACATATATGAAAAATATGAGAAATTGAGCATGTAATAAAGTTACTGTTGGGAACTTGTGATTAAAATCTCATTGCATTTTGATAACAGTAGGTATTGTCATGAGTTAAATGAGCAAAAATGATGTGTTAAGCATGCTAATGTTAATTGTATGAAGTTGAATTGTTAACAACATGTTTAGGTCTGTATTAAGAGTCAATTTCATTGTGAAACAGTAAAAGTATACCATGTAAATTGATCCATGTATATGTGTTAAAATGCATGTGTGTGAGTTAAGTGTATGTAAATACTATGACAATGTGATAATGTGAAAGGTGTATAAATTGTGCCGTGTGTGACACTACTACCATAGAGGGCTGTGGAATTGTACCGTAGTAAAGTCTCTACGGGAATGTTCAATGTGAGTGATATCCTAACGGCAATTAGGATGAAATCCTGGAGGTGGACAAGTTCCACTGGTTAGGGTGGAGAGTGCTTCTCCCGGTTTTGCGCAGTTAACCAAGATCCATTACTGTGCTGTCTAGGTGATGGATAAGTTTATGTGTATATGTGTGTCCGTCTAGTGGTGGTTTGGACTATGTGTCACGGCAACTAAGTGTAAAAATGTGAATATGTGTAAGTGAATTGTGAAATGTACAATGTGTAAATGAGCATGTGAAAGTGTAAAGTGAATATGTTAACATGTGAACAAATGTGAACCATTGTGAATATGTTTAATTTATGTTAAAACAACAAGTAAAATGTGTGTATAATTGGGTTAAATTCATGAGAATTCAATTAGAATCCATGTGAGAGGAGTAGCATTTATTGTGGAGAACTCTTCATTGTATTTTCCTTTTCATTGTATGTAATGAATAAACTTTTGTAATTCATTTGGACAATGTAATTTATTTTGGAATGATAATTGTGGACTTTAGCTTTTATTTTGTACTATAAGGAGTGTGGATAGAATGTGGATGATGGAATAAGATCAACACTTTTATTTCCCCTGTTCTCTTTAATATTCATGCATATCTCAATGTACTATTTAGTGTTGGGTCAATGTCCCACTGTGATGACGTTCATTATACCGACGTGGATTGGTATAATCGTACCGGTATAAGGAGGGTCGTTATAGTCACATTATGATCATGACGGCAGGGTGCGTCGCATTCTCAACTCTGAAGGGTTTTTAACCTTGGTCGGCCAAACAGAGCTCAGAAAGCTGTGCTCGGCCATGAGAGGGGTTTTTGCAGTGGTTCTTCGGTGATTTGGAGTGTTGGAGTTGGATTCGGCATGCTTTCTCCGTGAGGACGTGGTATGGAGCAGAGGAAACGCTGGATTATCATTGTTCTTTGTGTTCTTCACGTAGGTAGGGAGATTCCACCTTATTTCTTGTTGTGGATTGTGTGTTGAGCTTGTTTAGGCTATTATTTGAGTTATAGAAGTTGGATAGCATGCTAGTGCAGTGGTTAGAATGATTATAACTGCTTTATATGCATGGTTTGCATGGGGATTCCAGAGATGGTATCCCGGTTTTGGGTCTCTGTCTGTCGCGTTTAGGCTTCCGAAGGCTAAAGGTTTATGCATGGCTATGTGATTATCGTTTGGTGCTATTTATTATTCATAGTATTGGTAGGCGGTGCATTGGCACGCGCCGTGGTTGAGGACAGTGGTGTTCACGTGGTTGTGTGTATGTGGTGAGTAGTACGACACCTACCGTGGTTACCTCTCCAGTCGGGTACCCCAGGTTTTGTGTGAGCCACGCACGTCAATGCTCAAGGTTTGTCTCGGTACTTGTGTACCGTCGAGGTCTATGTCGTCTTCCTCGACACCCTCACTCTTATGTAGAGTTGTACATCTGGCTGAGTGAAAGATGACAGAGGGACAATGACTTGTGATGGTTGTGTTTTGTCGCTTGTAGCACGCTCGTAGTTGGGGGCACGGACACCAGTAGATGTATTAGGCCCCAACTAGTCATGTGTCTCAGTGCCTCACTTTAGGGAGCTCGGGCCGGAGTCCCTAAAAGTGTCAGGCATGGGCCTGTGGTAGTATGGTCTGCAGGTGTGGGGTTGGTTGGTCTCCACAGTTTCGTGGCTTTGTTGTGGTGGAGCGGCAATTGGACCTTTCGTTTGTGGCTGCGAACCTGAGAGGTAGTCCTGTGTGGTTTGTCTGGGTTAGTTGTTGGTGTTGTGAACCAGTCTTCGTGACTCGAGTGTGGCGTTACCCTACTTTAGCTCGTACATTTGAACAAGGTTTACCGTTTATTTATTAAAGGTTGGTTTCTGTTAATAGCTTGTGACAAATGTTATTTACAGCTTTAACATCATGCGTAGATAGTTCTATAAATTGCTTAGTGTAGCTTCCTGCTTCTGTACTTTGTGAGTTTGGTTTTGGGCGACTTTTTGGGAAGTTTCTCTACTAAGCCAGTGACTTGCGAGACTCACCCCTACCCCTTTCAGGTGAGGGAGAGCAGGAGGCTTCCCGCTCTTCGTCTAGTTTAAAGCCATACCGCAGTGGAGTTGGGTCTGCACCACCAGCAATGTAATCTTTACTTTCTGTTCACCTCGGACGATGCCCCAGGTTGCTGTATTTTGTACTTAACTCTAGTTGAGAACTGGCTATGTATATTCCATGTAAATATTTGTGCGATGTGAAATCTTATATATATTTGAGTTGTTTCCTATATATTTCTACGAACATGTGATTGATATCCCTTGCGAGGTTACGATTCGTTCGCGGGAAGCAGAGTCGGATCAAGCTCGTTATTAGGTTAACATGTTTGAACGACGAGGACCGCTACAGTTGGTATCAGAGCAAGGTTCGTGTGAATATAAAGGAATCAAAAATTTACATAGCTTGGTCTCTACTTTAGTTCACTGTTGGTAGTTGACCCTAGTTTTTGTATTGATCTATTTGCATGTTATGTGGTTGGAATGATGTATGTGCAGGATCAGAAATGGCAAACAAGAGAGATTGGGGAGGTGGTGGAGATGAGCCCGAGGAGACTACACATCAGTTGATTGAGAGGCTATGGGAAAGTATTACAGAGATCCGGATCAGACTGGATCAGTAGGCACCGATACAGTCAGCAGCAGTGGCACCACAGATTGTGGAGGAGGCAGTACCAATAGCACGACCCCACCCCCTTCAGTTGTACCCGTAGTTTCAGTAGTACCAGTACGACCACCTAGTATGGAGGAGTCTACGGTACTAGTAGAGAGGTTCTTGTGGTTACTGCCACCCACTTATTCTGGAGGCCCAAATCCTGATACTGCAGAGCACTGGGTACATGGAATAGAGAGAGGTTTTGTTACTATGAGATGTTCACAGGCTGATAGGGTGATTCTAGCTACCTATCAGTTGCGTGGATTTACACAGGAGTGGTAGAGACTCAAGATGCAGACAATATTTTCTGGAAGAACAGAGGATACCATCACCTGGCCAGAGTTCTTGGAAGTATTTAATGATACCTTCTTTCCAGTTCAGATACAGTAGGCCAAGAGAGAGCAGTTCAAGACATTACAACAAGGGAACTTGTCAGTATTAGAATATCAGCTGAGGTTTACGGCTTTGAGTAGATATGCACCTTACGTAGTCACGAATAATGATATGATGGTGGAATATTTTATTCGAGGACTGCGATTAGAGTTACAAGATGCGGTAATTCCCCTTATGTGTAGAACAGTGGAGGAAGTAGCACAGAGGGCAGCTATACTTGAGAGGACTGTACAGGCTAGACAATCAGAAGAGACAGGCAGTTTCCGACTTCCACAGTAATCTGCAGGCATCAACAAGGGTATGGCACCCTCAGGAGCATCATCATCATCCAGATTTGCCAAATGGGGTAATAAATTAAAGAAGATATTCAGAGAATGAGGTGGTGGTAGGCAGCAGGGTTTCCAGTAGGGTGTTCAGCAGGGCTGAGGTGTCAGGCCAGCTCCAGAAGAGTCGCAGCAGAGCACAACAGGGTAGCCCACAACTTTTTCAGGTTTTAGGTGTTATAATTGTCGGTAGCTGGGGCATTTAGCCAGAAATTGTCCGCATCCATGGGATTACAGTTATGGAAAAGGGGTACAACAGCAACAGCAGCAACAGTCATCTCAGTAGCTAGCAGCGGAGCGAGGTAGAGGTCCACCTTTCCAGAGGGGACGAGGTCAAGTTATGGCTATTACCAGAGCACAAGCGGAGGCATCCAACTTGATTGAAGGTATATTACCTCTCTTTGAATTTTATGCTAGAGTGTTGATTGATCTAGGTGCTTTGCATTTGTTTATTTCTGAAGATTTTATGGATAGCATGGTTCACCCTTTAGAAGATAGGCAGTGTGAGTTAGTTGTGGAGGTTCCTTTTGGTGGTTTTATGCTCACCTCATGTTATTTAGATGAAGTTCCGATCATAATACCAGGTAATCAGTTGCTAGCAAGGTTGTATGCATTGCAGTTAAAAGAGTATGATGTGATTTTGGGAATGGATTGACTAGAGGCCTATATGGCAATTGTGGACTGTAGGAAGAAGAAAGTTCGATTTTTTTGACCCAGTGGAGCCGTGTTTGAATTTCAAGGTATGCCGTTTTACACTCCTAAGTTTATTATTTATGCACTTAGGGATAGGAGGTTGATTAATGCTGGGTGTGTGGCATATCTTGCCTCAGTCAGTTTAGTTGAGTTAGGCAAGTCTGTAGAAATGGTACCCATGGTTAAGGAATTTGTAGATGTGTTCCCAGAGGAGTTTCTAAGGTTATCTCCTCGTAGGGAGGTAGACTTTACAGTGGAACTACAGCCAGACAATATCCCAATTTCAAAGGCACCTTACAGAATGGCATCAGCTATAACAACCCTCTTTATAATGGTACGATTATACCAATCCACATCGATATAAAGGGCGCCGTCACAGTGGGACATGTACCCAATACAACACAGTAGGTAGAGATGTACATAAATAACAAAAGGAAGTATAGCGGAATTGAAAGTAATCTTATTCCATCACATCACACATTCCACAGTCTATATAGTAGTAATGAAATAAAAAAAGTCTATAATTATACGAGTCCATAACATAACATCATTGTCCACATACTAGTGAAAGAAAGTGCAATCTAACAAATAGTCCTCCATAATCTCACTACTCCTCCCGCTCAGGGTCGCTCCTCATAATGTCCTCCTCAAGCATGGAGACACCTTTATGTTAAAGCAAGTATGAGTCTTCACAAAGGACTCAGCAAGTAAACCATTGGCACATCCTTACACATATCACATTCACGCTATCCAAATTAGCAACAAGAGTAATCTACCACATGGGTTCATAATGTCATAACAAACAGTATACATGAATAACCTATAACATGCTATCTACACATGGTCTTAGCTTTAAACATGATATCAAATATAATCATTCACAACAATTTTCCAATTAACTTGATCATGGAATTAAACATATGGTTACTAACAAACCTAGCATGATATCTATCACTTCTGCATGCTTTTATATCATTCACATCATTTCACATTATAACATAATAGCACATCATTCACATAAACACTTTGCACATTCACACACATCTCAAATTTTTACACATTATCTTTCTTTACCGTGACACATAGTCGAACCACCATAAAGAAGGACACACATGTCATATAACACATACCTGTCACCTAGGCATTATAGTGACGAATCTTGGTAACTGTGCAGAACTCGGAGAAGCCCTCTCCACCATAACCAGTGGTACTTGTCCAGCTCCAGGATTTCATCCTGATGCCCATAGGATATCACATACAAATTGAGCCTTTCCATAGGGACTTTTCTACATTACGGAACCACAGCCTTCTGTGGTAGCAATGTCAATTTCGGCACACATTCACTTAATCACACTATCTCAATTAATCACATGATTAACATCATTTTACATGCACTTATTGGTCCATTCACATACATACCATTCAAACACATATATTTTACTTTACAAAACCTATCATGGCTATCTAACAGTATTAAAACATGCATAACAATACTAAACATGATACTAATCACTGGAAAATACCATTTCTTGAATAATCATGCACAATATGGCTTTTATTACCTTACTATTGCAAATAGTACCTATAGATATCAAAATAGTCCCAAATTTTAATCATAAACTCTACACATGGAACATATCATATGGTTAATTTTTTAGAGTTTTCATAATAGTAAATATATTATAACATTTAACAGGGATCTCATGTAATTTCACAAGATATTTCAATTAAACATGATGATAGTGAACAAATAAATCTAACAGTCTCAAAACATGCATGCAGTAACCCTAAGTTCATGAAAATTTCCTGCAACATTATCATGCATCATATCAATTTATTTTTAATTTAAATCTGTCAAAACATGCATATTTCCCCATAATAGAAATTCTATTATATGTAATCAAGATAAAAAATTTAACATAAATTCTTGGTTTGACCTAAAGACCTATCTAACCAGATAAAATTTTATCATACATACATACCTTCAAAAACCCTCGAAAAATTACATCTCATGGTTGGAAACAATATTATGAAAAACAAGATGAACTGACGGCAAGGGTCTTGCCATCAGGGTGGGTAATGACACAATCGATTGCCATTAACTCAAGAACTTGGCGGAAATAAGGTTTCCATTAACCTCCTGTCTTTAGACAATGCAGATTGAAACACACAAAAACATGGAATTTGGGGGGTCTAGGACACGAATTAAAATCCATAAAAATACCTAAACTCTAGGTGATAAGTCTAGGGACGAAACCCCTAAGTTACTTGCCTCTCTAAAAACCTCTGAAAATTGGATTTTGGCGATGAAGCCCTCCTCGGCCAAGCCAAAGAGGTGATGTCCTTCGCGTTAATCTGACCTCCACGCTCATGCAATCGATCCCCCTGAAGTTAGGAGAGCTCCTCCACTTCTAGTAGAGCCTCCCAAACGTAGAAGATTGCCAGAGAAGCCTTCAAATCGCTGGACCAAGCCTCTCAACCCTCTCTTTTCCTCTCCCCGGAACCCAAATAGCCCTAGGTGTGAAAAGTCCTCTCCTAACCGAGATGTCTAGGTTATATAGACAATAGAGTCGGGGTAAACCTAGGTCTTAAGAGTTCTGACCGTTGGGGATACGTTTCATATACGGACTCCGGAGAAAATGGGGCAGTTTCAGATCTGAAATCCCAAACGCAGCAGGAGAAGTAAACGGCCACATAGCTGCCGTCAACTAGAAATAGGCATCAATCGTTGTGGATGTCTATTTCTTCTAGCCACTCTATCAACAACATAAAAGCTGCCGTCAACATGCTCTTAACGTTAAGGGATGTTGACGTTAAACAGGAATTTCGGGCAGAACCATAAAGCATCAAACAGATATAACATGCACAGAAATTGAGGGCCTTATACCCTCTCCCCCTAAAAGAAAACTTCGTCCCCGAAGTTGTAACAGAAATACTAACCAAACAGATGGGGATGCTGCTTCTTCATAGCCTCCTCAAGCTCCCATGTAGCCTCCTCGCGTGAGAAGTTTCTCCACAACACCTTCACGGATGCAATAGTCTTGTTCCTGAGGTGATGAACCTTTCGATCTAGGATAGCTACTGGTCGCTCTACATAAGACAAGTCTGCCTAAATTTCCACTGGCTCGTGACTGATAACATGTGACGGATCTCACACGTATCTCCTGAGCATAGACACATGGAAGACCGGGTGCACACTAGCTAGCGCTGGGGGTAAAGCTAGCTCGTACGCCACACTACCCATCCTCTTGAGAATCTCAAATGGGCCAATGAATCTTGGAATCAACTTGCTATGCCTGCCAAACCTGACCACACCTCGAGTAGGTGAAACCTTGAGGAAAACATGCTCACCAACCTCGAACTATAAGTCCTTCCTTCTGTTGTCGGCCTAGCTCTTATTCCTATCCTGCGCTGCAACCAATCTCTACCTGATGACCTGAATCTTATTCGAAGTTTCTTACACCAACTCAGGACCAACCAACTGCCTATTTCCTATCTCCTCCCAGCATAAAGGAGACCCAGGGTCGACCGTACAAAGCCTCGAATGGAGCCATGCCGATACTCGCATGAAAACTGTTGTTGTAGGCGAACTCAACATAGTTAGGTGACGTTCCCAGTCGCCCTTCCAATCAAGTACACATGCTCTCAACATGTCCTCGAGCATCTGAATCGTCCTCTCGGACTGGCCATCTCTCTAAGGGTGAAATGCCGAACTAAGCTTCACCTGAGAACCCAAAGCCTCCTTAAGACCTACCACAGCCTCGATGTAAACCACAGGTCTCTATCAGAGATAATAGACTTTGGCACACCATGCAGTCTCTCAATACAGCCAACATATAGCCTCGCCAAGCTCTCCACAGACTATTTCTTCCTCATGGGCAATGTAACGACCCGACCTTCCAGACCCCCGCCAGGGACCCCCGAAGGTCGCATCGCCACCCACGGATCCGAAGATCCGGAAGGGTTAGAATTTAGTCCAGTGAGATAAGCAATGAATTCAAATAACTATAACAAGAAAGTTCGTATATTAATAAAGAAATTATGTACAACATGTCCTAAATAAAAGTACAGGTATAGAAAGAAACGTGCAGTCCTTAAGGGGCATACCCCGAGGACATGCAAAAAGGCCACTCTCAACTCACGGTATAAGAACTCTCACGCTTAAAACTCACAATGCTGGCAACGAACGGAGAACAAGCCGCCACCACGACCGTCCGGCAACAAACTCCTGTGACAGCGAGTCCCTACCTAAAGAGAGTAGGGACGTGAGCCTCGCGAATAAGGCTCAGTAGGGATAACCAGTCCCTTACTAGCCAGAGCAGCAGGAACTCCAACAAAAGCTGAAGCAATTACTCTACAAAGCAGTAAAGTGAGAAATGCCTACCACAGAGTACTACAAAGCAGTGGAACAGAGAAATGCCACGACCCACAACCAAGGTCGGGCCAAACACGACTCCCGTAGATCCAGCAGAGTCAAACACAATGCGGAAGCAACACCTCGGCACACACCCGCCGAGAAAAAGGAGCTCACGGAACACCGGAGCAACCACGTGAGACCAGAGTCTCACGACACAAGCACCATCATCCCGGACCTCCACGAGGTTGGAAAGGAACAACCAGGTGTCACCACGAGAGACACCGAGCTGCAACAACGTGAGAAGCACCGTCTCACCGGAGGAACGGCCATCGCAGACCTCCACAAGGTAGAGGGCCCACAAGCAGAACCACCCTGCACCTCGAACACGCCAAGAGGTCAGGGAACCACACACTCCGGTGCCACCACAGACGACACCAAGGAAGGTTTACAAACCAGTAGTTCGGTGTCTACACAAGACACCCCAAGAGAACCCGCAGAGCGGAAGCCACTAAAACACGACCTACAAGGACAAACCAACAGAGCCCACAGAACTAGACACGACTAGGCTACTACCACCGTGCAGGATAGGGCAATGAGACTCACTTAGAATCAACGTGAACCGCCATCACAACAAGAACAACCAAGCCACCGCCACAGGCAGCTAAGAGAGGGACACACAGTCCACCCCTCTGGCTCGCCAGCCACTGACTCCTTCCTACAACCTCCCCAGTAGAGTGAGGCTAGCGAGTCACAGCAAGAACAACCACAATCACCGCAGCCCGGCCGAGCTGCGGCCCCACGCCTAACCTCCCTACGCGGCTCCGAAACCATTGCAGAGTGAGGCAGTGAGAAGGACTAGCTGGTCCACACCGGAAGAGCACCTCAACCACCTCGGCGACCCAGACCCAGCTAAGAGAGCTCTACAAACAACTCTACGCCGCTATCCCCACCGTTTTCCCCTTTTGCTCCAAGTCTGTGACTTGAGCACACCCGCCGCCCGGAGAACTCCGTCAAACAGATGCGCGGGGCTGGGGGTCCCAGGTAACGGTAACAACCTATCTCGCAGACAAGCCCTCAAGTGTCGAGCAACGGGCGAAAGAGAAACTAGCGGGGGCAACCACCACAGAAATTGGCACAGCTGGCTTGTAACCAAGACAAGCCCAGAAGGCACAGACACGCACGACACCCCCTCTGGAAACCTCCAGAGGGGCCGTCGGCCAACGCCGGCACACACGGCACGGCTCGAGAAAACCGGAACACCACCAGACAGAACATAAACCAACACTCTTCTAATAATCGATTGACAGTCAGACAATCGAATATTAGACAGACGCGAGCCTCCTAGCACCACTGCTAGGACACGGCCACAAGGGTGTCACCTTCGGTCACTGAACGCAGGGAGGCAACCTGCCGCGTTCCCACCAGAAGGTCCTAAGGGCAACCCTGCCCTGGGGCACACGCCGACACGCCATCCGTGGCCACGGAAAACATCCGAGGAAATCCAAGCCTTGTCGCGCCCACCTAACCCGTCGCGACGGGAAGGGCAACCGCGACAAGCACAGGGTCGTGCCAGGAAAGCGGTTCGCGACAACAGCCTTGTCGCGACCAGAAATCCAGTCATGACACGACCTTTATCGCGACGGACAACTGGGCTGCGATAAGGTCATGTTTGACCGGGGTGATGCCTTCTCTGATGTCGCGATGCGCTCGGTGGTCGCGACATCAGCTGGAAGGCAGACCACCGGGATGCTACATCCCAGGGTCGCCCACACAACTACAATCACACAATCACGGGGAGGGGAGCATGGGGAAAGCTTGAAAGCTATCTACCAACACAAGAGAACTCCCAATCCACACCAACAAGTATGGGCACAAGAGATCCCTACACAAATGAAGAACCGAACCCCAAAGGGGCCTTCACAACGCCACCACCGCCACCTCCTCACTCCTCGCTGACGCTTCAACGCTCCGCACGAGCCGCCGCCGCTCCTCCAAGCTCCAACCGCCGGAGGAAGAGAGGGGTAAACCTTCCCCTCCTTGAGAGGAGGAGGGAAGGGAGAAAGAGCCAAAGAAGGGGAAGGGGGAGCCGGCCAAGGCTTTTAGCCTCCGGCCCCCAGAACGCGACGGGGCGGGGCGGGGGGCGGGGCGTCGCGTTACCAACCTTAATATGATGGCCGCCCATGCCACGACCAGAACGCACCCCCAAGGGACGCCGCGACAACGTGACAGGTCAGTCTGCCACGCCTGCCACTCTGACAGGCGTCAGACAACCAAAAAGTGAAAAGCAGTCCTGACCCGTTGACCGAGCGCCACAAGAATGCGACGCAGAAAGTGGTCGCAACTGGGATGACTGTCGGGACGGGCACTTCCGTCGCGACACTAACGCGGCGCCCAGCCCGGACACATTAGTGGCCAGTCACCCCACACACAAACGGAAATCCGGAAAGCCCGAGATGTTACAATACATCCAACAAAAAAATAATTTCGTCCTTGAAACTAAGAGTGAAACCCGGTCGGAGAAAACAAAAGGTGCAAAGGGACTACTAAGTCGCACTACGACTTCCCGGTGGTCACCACCACGACCCTGCCACAAAAGGAGTGCCTAACAGACATCGACGGCTCACAGGGCGCACAACAATGGCGCAGAGCACATAAGTAGACGTCGACAACTCCACAGGCACGGCGAGCACCAAGCCGACCAAAAACATTAAAACTTCCAGCTGGAAACCACGCGACTGAGCCCTCAACAGACCACGCTGTTGAGACCAATCGGTCAGTAACTTTCTCTGTCACCAGCGACTAGACAGAGGACGCAGCTACTGATAGCAAACTGAGAAAACGCCAAGAGGTCATCCACAAGACTCCGCTGAATGGCTCTGCACAACTAGCAATAGCTAGCACCTACGACAAGGCCAAACGAGAGTTTCTTAATGTTGACCCAAAACCAATCGATAGCATGCACGTGGAGAACACCACGACACGCAGGACAGTGTCCGCCGGGACCACTAGATCACACCCAGATCATCCTCGTGGTCCGGAAAGGACACACAACGACTGCGGAGCCACATAAAACTAAACCAAAGGCTCCACAGGCACATGCACAGAGGCAAAACCAAAGAAGATGTCTGATGTTGGCAAGGCCAAGCAACTCAAGACGTCGGCAACCTGCACGGGAAACGAAACAACTATAGAGGTCGAGGGCAGCACATCGACCTCAAAGAAATCCAAACCAAAACAGGGTACCCCAACCGAACACACTCGCTCCCCAAAGTGAGAGGGGAAACTCGGACACAGGCCACGACCAAAACCTGGCGTACCACCGATAGGGCCACCTAGATAAGGCAAAACAGCCACCCCATAGCGATAACGGTACAACCACAAGGCACGGCCAGCACGATGTGTCGCAGAGGCGGAAAGCTCAACGCCTCGAACATCGAGCAAACTCGAGAAATGACGCACAAAACTCATAATCAGGGACACAACACATTACACGGTGCCAACGCAAGCATCAGGAGCCACCCAAAGTGCAACACAACGCACCAGGGCTCCAGACGGCACAACACAAACCACTCGGGCATGAGTACTTGGTGCCACCACAAGCACCAAAACCAGGCAAGATGCAACATAGTTGCACCAACGGCCGAAACAACACGGCTAACATGAAGGACTCTCCACAAGAGACCTACCAAAAGCCACTCGCAAGAAGCCGCAAGCCAAAAAGGCAGAACATGCCACACTGGGACGATGCTTGCACAAGCAAGCCAAACAACAGAGAACCGGTGCTGCCTCACTCTGAACACAGGGCACGCTGCCCTAGATTGTCCAGTCAGGCAACAAGGAACCAGCGCAGTAAGAGACGACACAATAGGTCACCACAACCTATCGCACCACAAGAAAACAACGCGCACGATGGGAGCAACCAGCTCACCCTAAAAACAGCTCAAAAGGGGAGGGACCTTCGCCCCGAAGATCGCCACGGTGCGTTACATGGCATCAAATTCCATGTGAAAGCACCACCACCCCAAGCAACCCACGGGAAGTAGAGGAAACAACAACGCAAGGCTAGCACACCCATAGGAGGCACAGCTAGCCGAACACCCATGACGCTCGCCAAGAACCGTCGGCAAGAGTGTGTCGGCATGGAAACGTAAGCAACCACAAAAACTGGCCACACACAGGGTCAAGGTCACCACCTTGACCAAAAGCCGACGAGTAGACTGCACGCAACAGTCCAACCCAAGGGAAGATGACTCCACCAAAAGGTCGCAACAATGCGCACCTTGGTGACACAACACCATAGTGGAGCATCATCACCCCAAGCAACCAACGGAAAGTAAGGGAGGAGAACTCTCACAACGAGTCTCTTCCACACGCAAGGGGAAACCACTAAATGAGACTGGCACTTCCACAGAAGCACAACCAGCCAGACACCCATGGCACTCACCAGACTACCATCTAGCAGAGCCCACAATGCGCAAGAAACGAAGCCAACCTCCCGACCCTGGGGACAAACGATGTCCCACCAGCGCAGTCGGGAAACCCGAAAAATGATCAGGAAGACAATCTAGCCAGCACCACGGCCAGACACACGGCCAAGGGCACAACACCTCGACTAACAACGCCCAAACAGAATGTAACACAGATAGTCCAACGGGAAACAACGATAGCTCATCTCTTCAGAGAGAGAGCAGCGACAATCGAAACAAACACAAGGTAGCTTGGGGAGGACCTCCACCCAAAGCGCCAAGACCCGTTCTGGAAAAACATCACCAGAATGCAGCCCAACAAATGGCCAACAGAGAGAACACAGCAGATAGCGGAAGCAACACAACTGGTTTTGGGAGAACCTCCATCAGAACCACTAAGGCGCTGTTCTGGAAAACCCACCAGAATGCACCAGCCAACACAACAACAGCATACCTCAACCCTGAGGTAGCACAACAATCGGCAGAAACAAGCTCGGAACAGTCCTGAGAGCAACCCTCACCAGGACAACAACCAACGGTTCTGGGAAACATCACTAGAACACAACGCAACCAAGTGATGCACCTCAATCCAGAGGGCAGCGCAACAGTAACCAACCAGAAAATAGAGACCTCAAACCAAAGAGGCAACACAGTGGAAGACTTCAACAAACACAAAAACATCCAGAGGGAGAGGAACCCTCACTAGGACAACAACAAAAGTTCTGAGAAACACCACCGAACATAGCAGCCAAGCGATGCACCTCAACCAGAGGGCAACGCCGCAACACCAGAAATGAGCACAACACAGTTTGGGGAAACCTCACCCCACCAGAACCAACAGAGAAGACTCGAGGACCTCACCAGTGTTCACAACTAGCCAGCACAAAGCCGGCAACAAACAACAGGTGTCGCAACGCTCAACCAGAGTGCAACACGACAACAAGGCATCTGCTTAGCTCGAGCAAAGATGCCGACTGAGCAGAGTGATAATTACTAATTTCATGTTAAATTTCATACATTTAGTTAAATTTAGATGTCAGTTGTCTGTAATAGCGTACATTGGATTTTAACTTTCATTTCATCCATGTATAAATTTTCAAGCACTTTAGTTAATTTTTTTTGGTTAGAATATACATGATTTGCATTTTATAAGTCACTGATTCGTGTCAAATGACTAATCAGTTCATTGTCTGTTCACATAAACGTTGAAAACTAAAAGATATTTGTAATAAATGTTGTATATAATAAATTTTTTTCCGTAAATAATTTTTTTTTGTAAATAATTTTAGTATAGATAAGTGTGAGTTTGTAATAATACTCCACCATATCCAATCCTATCATGACACATACCCCCTCCCTCATATACCATTACATATTTTTTAATCATCTCACGTAACAACCAATCTTTAAACATTTCTTTCTTTTCTTCCCAGGCAAAAAAGCTGCTGGAAGCACTGGAACTGGGGTTGGTTGTGTTGAGCTCTGCCGATGGAAGCAGGGCGGCGCTGGGGTTTTGGCTGAGCTCGTGTGCACGGGCGATGGAGGCAGATCCCCTGCACAGCTGGGTGATGGCAGGCGGGCAGTGCTGAGATGGCCGGACAGAGCCCTGGTACATGGCTACCTGGCGCGATGGTGCAGGCGGCGTGCAGATGCCGTGGAGACCTGAAGAATCTGGTGGTACTATGAGCAGCAGCTACGCAGCAGGTCGGAGGAGGTCGTGCGATGTGCTACTGGGCTCGAACAGGGTTGAACCAGCTGACCTGGGCGGCCAGCGCCCAGGTCGCCGTTGCTTGGGCGTGCTGAGGTGGAAGTTGTGCGTTGACAAGGAGGTGCAGATCTGGATCGTGCAGAGGTGGCCATGGCGCCTATAAAAGGACCCCAAGGTCCTCTAATGCAGGGGGTGGAAGCATTAGTGCAAGTTGTTTTTAGGAATTTCCAGTTTTCTGTTCTTCCAGAGCCAGTTCGGGTGTGGAGTTTTTTTTTAGGATTTTAGTTCTTGCCATTTATTTCTTCTGTAGCTGTTCTTGATTCAGAGCAGGAGAGGGTTTTTGGGTTCTTCATTACTGTAAGTTTTTTTTGCCTTTATCGTGATGGTGATTCAGATAGTGGAATAGTAGTAGTAACATTTGAATTCTTCTTTGTTGTTCTTGCCAGTGAGAGTTGTGAGAAATTCTTCTGCCACTTTCGTTCTTTATTTTTCAGCATATGTTTGGTTAGATCGGAGAGTTGAGCATTTTTTTTTTTTGGATTTTTGTCCTCTGTAAGCTTTGATCCAAGGGAGATGGACGGAGGAAGTTTAATTTCATGTTCTTCTGTGTTTCTTCTTTCTACTACTAGAGTTTGCGTTTTATTTCCTTTCTTTTCTGTGGAGATTCTAGAGATGGACGGCTTCTTCCTTGTTCTTGAGGAGAACAGTGAGGGTGATCCTGTGGATTGTTCGGTGTTTTCCCTTTTCAGAATTGTTCTTTCTTCTGTAAGCTTTGAGCATTTGACTGTTCAGCTGAGAGTTGTTTAGAGTTGGGAGGGGATCGTGTTGTTCTTCCATTTTCCTTCTATGATTAGTTCTTCTCTGCTTGTGAAGGATTCGAGTGGCTATTGTGAATTGAAGAGGGGAGAGGAATATAATTATTAATTGCTTTTCTTCCATTTCTACTATTCGACTGCAAGCAGAAGGCGATTGCAATTTGTGTTGGATTATTTCTCTCTTCTATCATCTGGTTTTTTTCAGCATTTCGGAACTGGGTGATTCAGTTGTTGTGGTAGAGCTCATGGAGATTGAGGATTTTCAGCATCTGAAAGGTTCGAGTGCTAATCCTTTTCTTCTTCTGCGTTTGGTGAGAGATTAGAGTTGTGTGGAGCTATCTGGTGTCTGTGAGGTCGACGGTGTCCAGAAGGTTTCCAGATGGATTCCGGGCATCTATACAATCCAAATCGAAAGATTGATGTGAATCCCTATTTCTGTTACGGTAGGAGATTAGATTTTAATTCACTTCGGAGTTTCTTAGTGTAACCTTTGTTTTCCCTGTTCTTCAGCATGAGGAATCTGATTTCGTAATGATAAATTCTTGTTTCTTATTTCCGGTCGCTCCTGAGTTGTGAGGGCAGTGGTTCAGTGTTCTGCTCTTTTAGATTTCTATTTCGTTGGTGTTTTATCTTTGTTCTGGAAAGATCACGAGTTGAAGTTGCAATTACATTTATTTTATTGTTTGCTTGTTCATCCCTCGAGCTGTGAGAGTATTTGATATCAAGTCTCTTTTCATTCAAGTTATCTTGTTCTTTCATTAAATTGATCCGTCAAGATTGTGAGTAATTTGGTTGGTGCTATTACATATTACTTTTAATGCATTGTCGATGGAGGTTTCAAGTCAAGTAGTTTAATTCAAATTTTATTCAGTCTCCCTGTGGAATGACCGTTCTCATACTATTCTAGTTCATCTTTGCAATTTAGTTGTGAGATAGTTTGAGAAGGCGAGCATTTTGACCTGTGCAATGAACTTTGAACAACGAGAGTGCACAGTCAACAATGGCATGCGCTCACAGAGCACAATGCACAACGCGTACAGGCACAAGGCCAAACAGACAGCAACACAACACACCCCAACAACAAGGGGGACTCTAACAGGACTCCCCTAACAACAAGGGGACTGCCAACAAGGTAAGGACACCTTCGGCCGGTTCCGCAGACCACAACCTTGCACCGGTGAAGGCCAACCCACTTAGCTCTCTCAGCCGTCGCGACACACCCCACGAACGCGCAAGTGAAGACGAAGCACCGCAGCACGAGCGAACCAGCAACCACACTCGAAGCACACACACCCAGCAACAGTAGCAACACTCTCCGGCAGCTCACACTCTGACCCTACTGGAAAGCTAGCCACCTGCAACAAAGAACCAGTTGCTTACACATACACGGACGGGCCAGCAGTGCACGAGTACCTTTCTTTGGGACAACCATAGTTATTAACCCATTACAAATATCTTTGGACCCCTAGCTCTGATACCACTGTAACGACCCGACCTCCCAGACCCCCGCCAGGGACCTCCGAAGGTCGCTTTGCCACCCACGAATCCGAAGACCCGGAAGGGTTAGAATTTAGTCCAGTGAGATAAGCAATGATTTCAAATAACTATAACAAGAAAGTTCGTACATTAATACAGAAATTATGTACAACATGTCCCAAATAAAAGTACAGGTACAAAAAGAAAGGTGCAGTCCTTAAGGGACATATCCCGAGGACTTGCAAAAAGGCCACTCTCAACTCATGGTACAAGAGCTCTCACGCTCACAACTCACACTGCTGGCAACGCATGGCGAACAAGCCGCCACCACGACCGTCCAGCAACGAACTCCTGCGACAGCGAGTCCCTACCTGAAGAGAGTAGGGGGGTGAGCCTCGCGAACAAGGCTCAGTAGGGATAACCAGTCCCTTACCAGCCAGAGCAGCAGGAACTCCAACAAAAGCGGAAGCAATTACTCTAGAAAGTAGTAAAGTGAGAAACGCCCACCACAGAGTGTAATCACAGGGATTGTGCTTCCCCTCGACACGGACATGGATATCAAGTATGATGGCATGGAAAATAGGAAAGTGATCGCCACCTAGATAAGTTGCCTTATGATGCAGAAAGACAATGGCTAACTTAAACTAGGAAAAAGGAAGAGAACAGAAGACTGACCTGGTGTCGCGGTCGTTATGGCCGCCGCGTTTCTGTTATCGCGTCAGTGGGAATCGACTTGTCTTTGTCGCGTCACCCGAGGCCGTCGCGTTCTTTGAATGCGGGAGATTTGTTGTAGGACCTTCTTCTAGTCCTCCGGCCGGCAGAGCACTAGAGCTTCTCGTAGATTTCGCTTGCTTCCTGCCATCAAAAGAAAACACAAAGAAACGACCCTATTAGAACATGTAAAGTGTAGTATTACTCTAAAAGACGAAATGGATGGGGGATCATGGGGGACGCACCTGGGGTGGTTTTAAACCCCTATGGGTATGGGAAACGTGGGTGGATGGTGGATGTGCTCTATTTAAAAGAACGTAAAAATGCATGTAGAAATAGAAAGAGGAAAAGGAAAGGGAATCTTCACGTTCCTTGCTCCATTGATGGTGAAATGAGTGAGTTGTGAGGAGTGGAATGTGAAGGGAAATGAGTGGAATGAGTGGCTGCGTGGCTAAGTCTTGTTCAGAGGAAATTTTGGCAGCCCTTGGGGGTGATCATGAGGCTCTCCTCGTCCATGAGGAGGGGCCTTCCTATATAAGCTTAGAGTGAGAAAATTGGGTTTATCTCCTCAAAAGGTGTGGAAATTAAAAATGGGGGATAAAGCTCTATCAAAATCGGATGTAGTCCTAGGGGAGCTTAGGAGAGTCCTTAGGGCCGAAAAAGTGCTCAAGGGGTCGGGATAAACTCTTGGACCAAGTCAAAGTGCAGGGAGGATAAATAGGATGTGGTTATGGAGGCCAGAGATCCGGTCCTTGTCGCGTCAGATCGGGGGTCGCGACTAGAGACGCGACGGTGCGGGGGGTCGCGGCAGTATTGCCCACGTGCATGGAAAGCATGGGCTGTCGCGGCGGCCTAACCCGTCGCGACTAGAGTCGCGGCGCCACAATGCGTCGCGACAAGGAATCCGAATGATTTTAGATTATTCTCTCTAACCACATGATAAATAGGAGTCAAATCCTCTAAGGACTCTCTCAAGTGATTGATTTCGGGATTTCAAGGCATGTTATGGATTAATGGGCTCAATTCAAGGCAAGTGATGGGCTCAAGGTGAGCGACCAATTAGGGGCCACTAAGGTGGCAAGAAATGTGGTTTACCCTATTAGTCATAATCGGGTGTCTACACAGAGTACTACAAAGTAGCGGAACAGAGAAATGCCATGACTCACAACCAGGTCGGGCCAAACATGACTCCCGCAGAACCAGCGGAGTCAAACACAATGCGGAAGCAACCTCGCACACATCCGCCGAGACAAAGGAGATCACGGAACCCGGAGCCCACGTGAGACCAGAGTCTCACAACACAAGCACCATCATCCCAGACCTCCACGAGGTCGGAAAGGAACAACCAGGTGTCACCACGAGAGACACCGAGCAACCACATGAGAAGCACGTTTCACCAGCAGGCCGACCACTGCAGACCTCACAAGGTCGAGGGCCACAAGCAGAACACCCTACACTCAGACACGCCAAGAGGTCAGGGAACCACACTCTCCGGTGCCACCACGGACGATGCCAAGGAACGGTTACAAACTAGCGGTCGGGTGTCTACACAAGACACCCAAGAGAACCCGCAGAGCGGAAGCCACTAAAACACGGCCCACAAGGCCAAACCAATAGAGCCCACGGAACTAGGCACGGCTAGGCTACAACCACCGTGTAGGCTAAGGCAACGAGACTCACTTAGAAACAACGTGAACCGTTGTCACAACAAGAACAACCAAGCCACCGCAACAGGTAGCTAAAAGAGGGACACACAGTCCACCCCTCTAGCTTGCCAGCTGCTGACTCCTCCCTAGTAGAGTGAGGCTAGGGAGTCACCGTAAGAACAACCACAACCACTGCAGCCCGCCGAGCTGCGACCCCACGCCTAACCTCCCTCCGCGGCTCCGAAACCAACAAAGAGTGAGGGTGTGAGAAGGACTAGCTAGTCCACACCGGGAGAGCGCCTCAACCACCTCGGCGACCCAAACCCAGCTAAGAGAGCTCTACAAACGACTCTACACCGCTGTCCCCACCATTTTCCCCTTCTGCTCCAAGTTCGTGACTTGAGCACGCCCGTCGCACGAAGAACTCCCTCAAACAGAAGTGCGGGGCTGGGGGTTCCAAGTAACGGTAACAACCTGTCTCACGGACAAGCCCTCAAGTGCCGAGCACCGGGTGAAAGAGAAACTGGCAGGGCAACCACCATAGAAATCGACACAGCTTGCTTGTAACCAAGACAATCCCAGCAGGCACAGGCACGCATGGCACCCCCTTCGGAAACCCCCAGAGGGGCCGTCGGCTAATGCCGACACACACGGCATGGTCCGAGAAAATCGGAACACGTCCAAACAGAACAGAAACCAACACTCTTCTTATAATCGATTGACAGTTAGACAATCTATTATTAGACAGACGCGAGCTTCCTAGCACCATTGCTAGGACACGGCCACGAAGGTGTCACCTTCGGTCACTGATCGCAGGGAGGCAACCTGTCGTGTTCCCACCAGAAGGTCCTAAAAGCAACCCTACCCTGGGGCACACGACGACACGCCAACCGTCCACGGAAAACACCCGAGGCAAGCCAGGCCTTGTCACGCCCTCCTAGCCCGTCGCGATCCCATCGCGACAGGAAGGGCAACCGCGAGAAGCACAGGGTCGCACTAGGGAAGTGGGTCACAACAACAGCCTTGTCGCGACCAAAAATTGGGTCGCAAAATGACCCTTATCGCGACGGCCAACTGGGCTGCGATAAGGTCGCATTCGACTAGGGCGACGCCTTCTCTGATGTCGCAACACGCTCGGCGGTCACGACATCAGCTGGAAGGTAGACCGCCGGATGCTACATCCCGGGGTCGCCCACACAACTACAATCACACAATCACAGGGAGGGGAGCATGGGGAAAGCTTGAAAGCTATCTACCAACACAAGAGAACTCCCAATCCACACCAACAAGTATGGGCACAAGAGATCACTACACAAATGAAGAACCGAATTCCAAAGGGGCCTTCACAACACCACGGCCGCCTCCTCCTCGCTCCTCGCCGACGCTCCAGTGCTTCGCACGAGCCGCCGCCGCTCCTCCAAGCTCCAACCACCAGAGTAAGAGAGGGGGAAACCTTCCCCTCCTTGGAGAGGAGGAGAGAAGGGAGAAAGAGACAAAGAAGGGGAAGGGAGAGCCGGCCAAGGCTTTTAGCCTCTGGCCCCCAGAACGCGATGGGGCGGGGCGTCGCGTTACCAACCTTAACGCGACGGCCACCCACACCGCGACCAGAACGCGCCCCCAAGGGATGCCGCGACAACATGACAGGTCAGTCTGCCACGCCTGCCACTCTGATAGGCGTCAAACGACCAAAAAGTGGAAAGCAGTCGCGACTCGTTGACCAGGGCGACAAGAATGCGACGTAGAAAGCGGTTGCAATAGGGGTGACTGTCGGGACGGGCACCTCCGTCGCGACGCCCAGCCTGGACGCGTTAGTGGCTAGTCATCCCACACACAAACAGAAAGCCGGAAAGCTCGAGATGTTACAAGCAAGAAGTGAGCAGTATTGGAGAAACGGTCTACAACCATCCAAATCGAGTCATTGCCCTTAGTTGATTTGGGCAAACCCATCACAAAATTCATGGTGATTGCTTCCCACTTCCATACAGGTGTCTCCATCTTCTGCTATGGCTTGATGGTCTCTGACACTCGGCCTTAACCTGCTGACACACCAACACTGGATACAAATTCTGCCACATCCTTCTTCATGCCTGACCACCAGAAGGATTCTTCAAATCGGTACATCTTGTGTTGCTGGATGAATGGAGAATCGAGACCTGTGAGCTTCTGTATGTACTCGCTCATGAACTTCCACTAACACCGTCCTCATCTCGAGCAAATGCCTGCCTTGCCCACCATCTCCTGAAGTCTAGGATCAGCTCCTTTCTGCTCAATCACCTCATCCAACACAGTGGATCGGATAGAAAACTGTGACACGAAAGCCTGACGCAACAGTGGCTCTAGCTCGGTCATAGCACATTGCGCATCCTCTAGCATCTTCCAATCCGGTCGAAGTAGGGACCTCTTCCTACTAAGCGCATCTGCCACGACATTCCCTTTCCCTAGATGGTACTGAAGCTTGAAGTCGTAGTCCTTAAGGAACTCTATCCACCTTCTTTACCGCAGGTTCAACTCCTTCTGAGAGAAAAGGTACATCAAACTCTTGTGGTCAGTGAACACCCTCGAACTTGACACCATAAGATAGTGTTTCCAGATCTTCATGCGTGGACCACAACCACTAACTCCAATCATGGGTCGGATAATTACGCTCATGCACCTTTAATTAGAGAGAAGCATAGGCAACTACCTTACCATGCTGCATTAGAACACAACCAAGGCCTATCTGGGAAGCATCAGAGTAGATAGCAAAACCCTCGGCACCACTAGGCAAGATCAACACAAGTGCAGATGTCAGCCTTGTCTTCAACATATGTAAACTGCTATCACAATCATCATGTTGGATCGAGATGACACAATAGTTGTCCTAGAGGGGGGTGAATAGGACTTCTTGTGCTTTAAAAATTGTTATCTAAAAGATAAACAACACTAAATAACTTTGTTAGTACTTAGTGAGGTGTGTGTGAAACAAGTGAAAAAACTTGGCAGTCAATCACACAAGACGGCAAAGAATTTTATCTTGGTTCGGCCCTTCTCACATGGAAGTCCTACATCCAGTCCCCAAGAACCCACTTGGGATTTCACTAATTGCCAAGGAATACTTGGCCTTCTCTCAGACCTGATGGGTATTACAAGCCCACTTGCTTCCCAGCATGTCTTCCCTTAACCAAGGGGTACAAAGACTATCTACACTTGTAGATCTTCCCTTTACAAGAGGGGTACAACATATTACAAACCTCCTGCAAGTTTCCTTACACAGTAGAATGAAAGACTTGTGTCTTCTCAACAACAATGAGCAAACATAGAGGTTCTGAAAGAGAACAAAAGAAAGTGAGCTCAAGCTCTTTCTGAATCAATAGGTGGACTAAGAAGGTGGAACTAAAGAGGAATCCAGCAAGGACTGCATGACCACCAATGAAGAATTCATAAAATGGAGAGCATAAAACTCTAAGACTGAGGAGAGAGGCTCTCTTTCTCTTGAGTGCCTCTTCTAGCTTTCTGATGGGAGTGAAGTGTAAGCTTCTAAGTCTTCTATGTATGTATCTCTATACACTTTTCTTGTGTCTATCTTTTAGACTTCAAGCTTCGCTTCATATATATATGAACTTCAATTTGACCGTTCGAGTTTTAGCCATTGGAAGCTAGCCGTTGAAGGATGTCCGTTGAGAGGAAACTTTGATCTTCTGAGGTTTGTCCATCAAATATTTAGCTCCATGAGTCCCAATGTCTTAAGGCTATATTTTGTAGCTTCATGCTTGAGAGACACTTTCATGATTATTCTGCAGGTTCCATGCTCAAGGCTTGACATGCTTCATTAAATGTTCTGCAAACTTGAAAGGACAAGACAAAAGCATATGACTACATACATACCTTCGGAGGTGGGTGAGATAAAGGATATAGAGTATGAAAAAAGTTCAGACAGAAGTTCAGATCATTTAAAGAATGAATAGACAGTTGCACAAGATTTCTTCTGAAAGTCATGGGATTTTTGAACAGTATAGGTAGGTCTGACAGATAGCCCATACAGCTTATACTTATCAAGTATTTAATTCTTGACCATCCGTCACCAGAGATTAGCTATCTTCCTGTCAGTGAAAGAGATACCAATATATCTCATATATACCAAATCCCAAAAAGGATATTTCTCAGATAAATAATTTTGAATAAAATTTTTTCCCGCCAAAAGATAATTGAATTTTAACTGAGGAAAATAGATTTTAAGGAAACTGTCTCAATGTAAAAGATATTTCAATGTAAATTTTGTAATGATGTATATTAATTTGTACTTACTGATAGAGGCTTGAAATAACATCTAAGTATAGATATATAGAAGTTGATAAGAGACACTTCGACTTTCAAGGAGTCGAAGTAAGACATAGCAATACAAGTGTAACAAATAATAAACTTCGACTTCAGAAGAGTATAGCTACTTCGACTTTATTGAAGTCGGAGTAAAGAAAGCAATGACTTCGACTTCTTGGAAGTCGGAGTGCCAACTAATAGATAGCAGACTTCGACTATATGAAGTCGGAGTACGGTAAACTTCGACTTACAAGAGTCGGAGATGAGGTTCAATAGATATCAATCGGTAAACGACTTCGACTTTCAAGGAGTCGGAGTACAGTCAGACTTCGACTTCTCAGGAGTCGGAGTACTGCAAGTGTCACGCCCCGACGTGGAATATCAGAAACGCGAGGCAGTTGCAAGTAAACGGGTATAGAGCAAGTACTAGACATCAAACCATTGCACAATGAATAATACTAAAGAAAATTCTTCTCATTAATAAGTTTCCAATGTCTAGTTACAACCACTAATATCAGAGCCATTCTACAGGGCCCAATTACATTGAAATAAGCAAAAGGTAAAACTCAAACTTCTAACATAACTACTATAACTCTAACATAGCACTAAGACACTAGGGTGCTCATAACATCACTCCTAGTCGTTCCCATCCTCTTGAGTGTATGTGTCATCCTCGGTCTCACCTGAGAACACAACGACAAATAATGCAGGGTGAGCGATAACGCCCAGTAGGACTTAAATCTCAATAGTCAAATAGGCTTTAAATAATTAATGCATTAAGGCAGAGTAACTAATGATAGAGCGAGAGAGTCAAGTAAAAGATAGCAGGAAAGCATGTGAACGAAATAGTACAACTTTCCAAATAGCACAGAGCACAATTGTCGATATAGCACAAAAGGCAGGATGGCCATAGCATAAATAGCACAAAGTATAGCAATAGCACAACGGGTATAGTCTAGCACTTTTGTCAATAGACAATGAGAGAATATAGCACTTTTGATTGTCATTTAGATAGTCGAGATAGGTAGCACTCGAGTGTAATGCCAAACACTCGGATCATTTAACTCCATGAGCACTAGCACTTTCGGGCGCACATCCTAGGACAGATCGGCCCCTTATATTTGCCAGGCATTGGTTATATTGTTTATCATTAGACAGTCAGTCAATGGCCAATAAGAGTACCAAGACATAGATGAGAGTACTAGATAAATAGACGAGTAGTAGAGTGAACGTGAATAGACGAGCGAGTAGAGTATAGATGAGAGCTAGTGGACATTGCATGTAACACGTCGAGTAAACATGCGATAGTAACAGTTGCACAACACGCGCACTTGGTGTTGGCAGTCAGGTGGAACTCATGACCCATCCACTGGCCATGTTAAGCACAGGTCCAGAGGTCCGGCGTGATTCAAGATAAGAGCAAACTTCTAATAGCCATTTGGATCATGTTGATCCCTAAAGGGTATCATAGGTGTTAGGGTACAACCAGCTCGTCGACCATGTTGGAATCCATGGACAGAGGAGACTTATGGAGGCCTTGAACAAGGATTCACTAGTCTAGCAGAAGGAGTATCCGACAGAGAGTTCGTCCAAGTCAAAAGAAAGTGTGTATATGGAAACAAGTGCTCGACATTCCAGAGGAATTGTAGAACAGTGGAGCGTTGATAACAGTTTTCCAAAAACATTGCGAGAAAACGTAGACAAGTCTATTTAAAATATAGTGAATTAATTACATAAATTACCAGATGTATTATGAGATAATTACAAGCCAAGTTAAGCCATAATTGGATGGTTTAAGTGTGTACATGTATCTGAAATCATAGCTAGAAATAATTCATGTGTATGTCTTTTAAAATAATCACACAAAATGTTAGTTTATAACAAGTATTTTTATTGCGTACATGACTGTTAAGAGAGGTACGAACACTGTAGAAAGTCAAGACTTGCAGAGATAGGGGGTTTCATGCAAAAAGCCCAGATCGTGATGCACCCCAGTAAGGGTCGCGACGGGGTCAACTGAGAACGTGACGGGGTCTTGTACAGTACAGGACGAACTTGTCCGTTCGGGCAGGCAGATCGCGACGGGGTTGCTTGAGGTTCAGGACGGCCTCAACAGATCGGGCAGCTAGATCACGACGCAGGCCCCATCGCGATCAGATCACGACAGAAGGCACTGTCGCGATGGCCCTGTGAACGCAGCCTATCGGGCCGTCGCGTTCACAGGGTCTGCGCCCGAGTCCATCAGGGAAAGAACAATGTATTGGATTACGGGCCAAACTTACTCTATTTGACACAGGGTGATTCTAAAAATCATAACTAATTGTACAACTGATGAAAAATCATGAAACTAGTTGCGAATTGATCTAGACATGCATGGGTACTTACAGTAAATAGGGATTGGAAAACAAACAGGGTTACGACATGCTTTGGTCATATGTATTCATGAAGAATAGATGAGATCAACGAATTAATTCGCAAGATAGGATGAATGAAAATTAGGGCTTTTAGGGGCAAAAGAATCCTAACATGCATCAGTACCCTTAATAAAAATTTTGTAGCATGGGATTTAGTATACATGGAGATCAAGATTTATGAAGGGGGCTGGGGGTCATGGAGTTTACAGAACTTCAAAAATTAAGAACAAAGGTTTGCTGATGGAAAAATATGAGATAGAGGGCTTTGATTCCTGAGTTTAGATCAACTTACAGACGAAATTGATTTAGTTTTGCTCATGAGAATGCCTACCTTTGGTCGTGTTCCTCTCTAGGGCTAGAACTTGAAGAACGAGAGGGAGAGCTTGAGAGAGCACAAATCTCCTCGTCCTTGGCCTCTCCTCCTGGTCCAGCAAGCCTTGGTACGAGCTAGGGCCGCCATGGAGGTTTAAGAGAGTATTTATGCTCTCTCTTTCCATTTCCTATTTGGACTCTAATTCCATTAATTCTGAATTTCTTATTTCCTCTCCCCTTTCTAAGTATGATAACTTCGAATTGGGTTAGGAGGGGAGCTAGATTCGTGGCCAACCTACTAGGGTAGGTTTAGGAATCCAAATCCAACTCAAACTTCTTATTTAATGTATTAAATACCTCTTTTCTATTTAAGTAATAATTAAGTTACGAATTTAGGGTATGTTTCCTATTATTCCCCTTTTAAAAATCTCTATTTTGGCCCATAAATTTCTAATGGGTCCATTTAACAAAACCCATTACTTCTTTTCATTTAATGGGTTTTATTTAATTCTATTTTATTTGATTTTCTAATTGCTCTTATTTTTATTTTTATTAAAAAAAAAAATTCTCGAAAAATCCAAGTTGCTACAGCCTGACTTCGACTTCTCAGAGTCGGAGTACTGCGACTTCGACTTCTCAGAGTCAGACTCAAGAGTCGAGTTAGTGTGATATACAGTGTCGCTGTGGACTTAAAAATTACGTTTTGATGATACTTAGGTTTTGTGTAGCATAGTCTTTGACAGAAAGTATGTTTGTATAAATAAGAGCCTTTTGATTTTCATAAATGGTAAAGGTGAAGATATTAAAAGGTTTTGTTATAGAAAAATATACGATAAATGTTTAGTAATAAATTAGCAAACAAGATAGGAATAGTTGCTCAACAATTCTCCCCATTTTTGTTAATGACAAAACTTTTACAGGTCAGTGGAAATAAATTTGATTTGGCATAATATTTATTTCTATCTTATTTTTTTCTTATTTTCTTTTCCTTAAAAAATCAAGTCAATACAAAAATTTCAAAAACAATTGTTTTCTTTCTCCCCCTTTGTGACATTAACAGAAAGGTTAAAATAGATAGCAAAGATAGAAATAAGCTTATATTGATTGTTGTAATGATTACATTATGAGGAAAAGGTGAAGCTAGGGAGATATAGAGAAGGAGGGATGCGAGCTAGAAAAGGCTGAAGAAGATCCCATAGTTTCTTCTCGTTGTTAGGGAAGAAATTTTCAAACTTAAAAGGATCTATTCTGTAGGAAGGTCCCATGGAAGGGAGTTTCCTATAAGACTTGACATGCCAGGGATGATGCCAGTTGAGTCTCTTATGGTACTTGTCATCAGACAAGGTAAACTTAAGGGAACAAATTTCTTCTGAGCAGCTAAGGAAAGGAAGTCATGAATAGTGACATTCCAGTGAAGACCTTGGGAGTGAGCTGCATCCTAGCCTGATAGTAGATTATGTACCTCTGAATCCATTTGTCAAAGTAGACTTCTTAGATTGTCATATCCTTTGAGGAGAAAAACAGCAGGAGATAGCTTAAGTTTTCGACATTCTGCACTTAGTTCAGGATATGCTGTTGCCCATTCATATTCGTTTAGTCTTTATTCATATTCGTTTAGTCTTTCAGACTCTGCAAGCATGCTGAAATTCCTTCATCTGCTGAGAACTTTTGGGAGCATTCATGACTGCAAATCTGTGGAAGGATAGCTTGATTATTGTATTTGACTTTAAATCTGGGCTATCCTGATGTGCCTGGTGAGGACTAATTATGCAAACTGTTTCCTAAAGGCGATGGCACCTACTAGACTGGGATGCAGTCCCAGGGCAAACCGATTGTCATGGAGGAGTAATAGTCTGTTACCTTGAAGTACATCCTCCATTGCCCTTTATTCACATCTAGTAGACCAGCTTAAACCTTTCTTCATTAAAGTCTTCATCCTAGCAAAATCAGTCTAGATTTCTCTCAGGAGAGTACCAAATAGGTCAAAGAACCTAAGATTAAGATGAGGTGGACAGTTAAAAGAGGTTTCGGGACTTGCTGGTATGATATTTTTCTACCTCAGAGGAGTAGATTTGACAATTCTGATGGGGAAAGGCTGTGGCTTTCTATGTAATTAAATGTACATCAACCACAAGAACTTCATAAGTTCTGATTAGAAGAGGGAGCTAGTCTTCAAATTTGTAGTCTGGCATCCCATGGACTTCATGAAAAACTTTTATTGAGAAAATTCTCAAAACAAATTCATGTGATGTTCAGAGTGATGGGTGAAAGCATACCAAAAAGGTGGAAGGAGGAGCCATGACTTTGAGAGCTTACACCAGATAATAGTCCTGGTGTAGATGAAATAGTTGGTAAAGGAAGAGAGGCAAAAAATGTGGAGGTTGAGTGTGAAGGTCAGGAATATTTACCTAGGAGTTTTTAAATGATACTTTAGAGGAAATGAGGAAATGGAATTTTTAGGAGGGTCTATTACTGGTTGAGAAGTGGAAGGAGAAGTGAAGTGGAGATAGAATAATAGGTTGAGGTGGAGGTGGAGGAGGTTGTTCAGCAAATGGGGAGGTGTAGGATCAGAAGCAAGAGGAGGGTTTGATCAGTGGAAGGAGAGGGAATAGTCAAGGGTTGAGAAGGAAAGACTGGTTGACCGAATTTCATGTAGGATCAGAAGCAAGAGGAGGAGTTTGATCAGTGGAAGGAGAGGGAATAGTCAAGGGTTGAGAAGGAAAGGACTGGGTGACGAATTCATAGCTCCTCCTAACCCTTCTCTTAAAGATCTTGACCTGAGGGTCTAACTCTTGATCACTCCGCTCCAAATGCTGCTCAGAAGGCTGAACTTCAAGTGCGGCTGTTGCTGCTCTAATTCTATTGCTTGATCTTTCTCAGGTTGAACAGAACTGCTCTCGGTTGTACACATACTACCTCTGGTTGCTGCTGGTGCGGTACTCAGGTTGAGCAGGAGGAACATGAGAATTAGTTGTGCCTTGCTGGCCACCAACTGCAATAGAAGGTCTTTATCTGATGGACTTCCTCAGGACATAATCGAATCTCACATCTATTGGCTGAATTTGCATCTGCAGAGCTGTCATCATTTCTTGCTGCTTCACAATTAACTAGACCTCCATCATCCAGATTCTTACTAGTCTCCCCCGAGACCTAGGCTGGGTCTCAACATGTGGTGGAGATGTGTGGTGGTGTCCTCATAGGAAGGCTCAACTGGAGTGTGCTAGGGATAACTTCTTCCTGAGCACTCCTTTGCCTCTTAAGTCCTTAGAACTAGATTGATTGTGTCTTCAGGAGCATCCATATTTGAGAGGGGACAGTAGGTTGGATCTCTTCTTGTTCTGCTATTGGGGCTTCTCTTCTCTAGCTTCTTCTTGGGTTGGAACAGAAGTGGAACTTTGTGCCTCATCAAGAAATATTTTGTGACTGCACTTGGGGATGGAGTCCATAACCCAAACATTCCGAGACTATCTTATAGGACATAATGGCTTCTCCTCAGGGTGGAGAGCCCTATCTTCTCTTCACAGAGGTGGACACTCATCTCCTAAGTCCACGAAAATTCTTGATAACAAGAGTTAGCAAGGGTCCATATGGAAGGGACTCTGAAGGTTCTTGGAACATGCCATCCCTTCCAATATATTGGAAGGCAAGTTAACCTTGTGCCTCTGAATAGCCCAAAATAACAAACTGCCCTCTCTGGCAGTAATGGAAGAATGTGTACCTACTCTGGGAGTGATGATATTGAGATGATAGAGAGAGTTTCTCTTCTCTGCAGAGAGCTCGTTGACTAGGAGCCTTTCTTAGTGATGGAGCTAAATTTCCAATGACTCCCAATTCTGCTTCTCCATGGACACAACTTCACTGATCTTGTGCCTTGAGTTCGGGCAATCCAGGAGTCCTACTAGAAGATCTTCTCAAATAGTAACTGTGGTACCTTTTACTGAGCCTGTAACCAAACCTTCTGCTGTGACTTGGAGGGATAGATAGAAAGCTTTCAGAGCACCCTCAAACGTCGGTTCAGAAATCTGATAGAGCCTCAGCCAACCCGTGGCTGCTAGGGTTTCCTCTACCCAACTAAGTCTACCCTTAAACTGACTGAAGTCCACTATTTTTCCTAGGTAGATGGAGGCTTTGGTCGAAGACAGTCGTTGGAACTGCTCCAGGGTGAACAGGGTACCTTCAGGAGCCCTAGATGAAGCCATCTAGACAAGCGACGAGAGGAGGTCTGAGATAGGTAACAGAGAAGATGTAGAGATAGTCTATAGAGGTTAAAGATCCTACCTTTCTTCAAAAAGAGGTGGAAATCTGCAGAGGCTTTGAGCTTGGTTTCATCAAGGTGAAGAGCGAACGTGGGAACCAGAAGGAAGACGACAGAGGAGTCGGAAATACTTCAAACATGTGATTTTTCAAAGGAAGGGAAAAATGGTCTTAATAAAGAAAGAGGATTGTGTAACGGGCCGTAGATGAGGAAATAAAGGGTTGAGATTTAACGATTGAATGGTTACACTTCATTGCTCTTTAAATATTATTATTATTATTTTTAAATTAAATTGAGATATAAACTCTGACTTCTCAAACTCCGACTTCTTGGGAGTCGCAGAACGAACTCCGACTTCTCAAAAGTCGTAGTATCCATAACTCTGACTTCTAAAGAGTCGAAGTCTCAAAACTTAGAAACATTTTTTGCAATGAAGGAAGGATGCAGTGCATAGAATTTAATCAGGATTGCACATACCTATTTCTCTTCTAATAGATGTAAATCTATCTTCAAGAAGAGGTTTGGCAAATATATCTACTAATTGATCATCTGTAGAAACAAATTCAAGTAAAATATCTCCATTACTTACATGGTCCCTGATGAAATGATGTCTGACCTCAATGTGCTTGGTTCTTGAGTGTTGGATGGGATTTTTAGTTAATTTGATTGCACTTGTATTGTCACAAAACATTGGAATTCCGTGAAGAGTATGACCATAATCTTCCAGTTGATACTTAATCCACAATAGTTGTGTGCAGCAGCTTCCAGCTACAATATATTTTGCTTCTGTTGTGGACAAGGCTACTAAGTTCTGCTTTTTGGAGGACCAAGAAATCAAACATCCTGCAAGAATTTGACAAGTACCACTGGTGGTTTTTCTATCTATCTTGCATCTAGCATAGTCAGCATCACTTTACCTAAGCAATTTAAATTCAGAACATCTAGGATACCATAAACCCAATTTACTTGTATTTATAAGATATCTAAAGATTTTTAACAGCATTGACATGCGATTCTTTAGGATCAACCTGAAATCTGGCACACAAATATACACTGAAATTATGTTTGGTCTACTGGAAGTAAGATAGAGTAGTGATCCAATCATACCTCTATAGATCTTCTGATCTATCTTCTTGCCAAGTGGATCATATCTAGCTTGATGCCTGAGCTCATGGGTGTTCCTAAGGGGTTACACTTATCAAAACTATATTAGATAGTAGATTTGAAATATATTGATTTGACAATGTGAGTACCCTCCTTGGTTTGGTTGATTTGCAACCCAAGGAAGTAATAAGTTCACCCATCATGCTCATCTCAAACTCACTTTGCATAAGATTTTCAAAGAGTTTGCAGAGTGATTCATTGGTAGAACCAAAGATAATATCATCAACATATATTTGGACAATTAAGATTCCCTTTGAGAATTTCTTAATAAATAATGTGCTATCCACTTTACCTCTTGAAAAATTATGTGATATAAGATAAGCACTTAGTCTTTCATACCAAGCTCTTGGAGCTTGTTTCAGACCATATATTGCTTTCTTTAAATGGAAAACATGATTTGGATACTTAGTATCTTCAAAGCCTAGTGGTTGCTTGTAGCAACCTGAATTTTTGCGAAAAGATAAAAATTAAATAAAGAATTAAAACCTAGCTAAATGGATATTTAAACGAAAAAAGCATTAAATAAAACCATTAAATGGAAAAGAGTGATGGGATTTGCTTAATGGATCTTCTAGAATTTATTGGGTAAAAAATATGAATTTGCAAGGGGAGAATAATAAGAAAATACCTTAAATTCGGAGTTTAATTAAATCATAATTGGAAAGGGGTTATTAAAGCAATAAAAGTGGCAATTAGAGTTAGAATTGGATTCCTAAACCTACCCCATATAGTCTAGCACGAATTTAGATACTATCCTAACCCAATTAGAGATTGGAAAGCAAGAGAGGAAAGGTGGAGTTAGGAAATCTCGGAATTTAGAGGAATTTGAGTAGTAGTAGAAATATGAACTTGTGTTTACATAAATACACCTCTTAAACCCCCTTGGCCGACCCTAGCTCGTTGCCAATGGTTGTTGGACGTGGAGAAGAGGTCAAGGAGGAGAAGATCTCGTGGGGAGAAGGAGTTCTTGGAGCTTCTTCCTCGTTCTTGGAGTTCTAAGCCATAGAAGACAAATAAAGCCAAAGGTAGGCATTCTCACAAGCAAAAATCCTAATATTTCGTCTGTAGATTGTTCCATGCATCAGGAACAAAACCCTTGAATATCAAATTTTCCATCAAGCCAATATTTTCTTCTTGAATTTCGAAGTTCTGCAACTCTCTTGACCCTGAACCCTCTTCATAATCTTGTTCTCCATGAGTACTAAATCCCATGCCTTGAAATTTTATGGGAGATACTGATGATCATTAGGGAACTTTCGCCCTAAAAGCCTAATTTTTATCAAGCATGTTGCTCGAATGAAATCATTCATCTCTGCTGCACCTGGAATTAGGTTGCTTCTTGTTCAACTTGTTATAACTATGTCGATACCATGATTGTTTTCAAATTCCTAATTACTGGAAGTACTCTCGCATGTCTAGTTTCATTTGCCACTAGTTTCATGATTTTTCATCGCATATATAATTAGTTATGATTTTCTGAACAACCCTATATCCAAAAATTGATATCCCTAGTCCGCAATCCAATGTCTGGTCTGACTCCTGTCAGAGTCAGGCGCAGACAACCAGAAGGCGACGCCTCGATATGTCGCTTTCTGGGCTCCGATTGTGACAGCCTACCTGTCGCGATCAAGAAGGCGACAGGTGAGCCGCCGCGTTCTCAGAACCCGATCTGCAAGCCATGTCGCGACCTTTTTAGGCCCTGTCGCGTTCTGCCTTGACCCTGCGCACCCGTACAGGGGTACGTCGCCTTTAGAAGAATTTTGATGAAAAACCCATAATATATATATATATATATATATTTTTTTTTTTTTGTCACTGCTTAAAATGGAGCTATATTGAATGTTTAAAATACATATTCGCGACTTATTTCTATCTATGATTTCTCTTACACATGCACACACATGAACATCCATATATGCTGAAATCTTGCAGAAAATATCTCATAATGTATCTGGTAATTTATTGCAATAAAGCATATTAATTGCCCTATTTTAAAGGACTTGTATTCGTTTCTTGCGTTGTTATATACCGATATCGACGCTCCACTGTTTTAGAATTCCTCTAGAACGTCGAGCACATGTTTTTATACACACTTTACTTGGCTTGTGGTGAACTCTCTCCGTCGGATATTCCTTTCGTCGGACTAGTGAACTCTTGCACAAGGCCTCCGTAAGTCTCCTCCGATCATGGATTCCCACATGGTCGACGAGCAGGTTGTACCCTAACACCTATGATACCCTTTAGGGATCAATATGATCCAAACGGCTATTAGAAGTTCGCTCTTACCTTGAATCACGTCGGACCTCTGGACTTGTGCCTAACATGGCCAGTAGGAAGATCATGAATTCCACTTGACTGCCAACACCATGTGCGCTTGTTGTGCAACTATTACTATCGCCTGTGTACTCGTCGCTTTACGTGCAATGTCCACTAGCTCTCATCTGTACTCTACTCTCTCGTCTATTCACATTCTCTCTACTACCTCGTCTATTCATCTAGTGCTCTTAACTATTCTTGGTACTCTATATTGGCCATTGATTGATTGTCTAAAGATAAACAATATAACCAATGCCTGGCAATATATAAAGGGCCCGATCTAGTCCTGGAATGTGCGCCCGAAAGTGCTAGTGCCCATGGGAGTTAAATGATCAGAGTGTTTGGCATTACACTCAAGTGCTATCTATCTCGACTATCTATATGACAATCAAAACACAAACGTGCTATACTCTCTCGTTGTCTAGAATGACAAACAAGTGCTATACTTGTCGTGCTATTATTATACTTGTGCTAGTTGTGCTATGGCCATCCTGCTATTCGTGCTATACTCGATACTTGTGCTATTTTTGGAAACTATACTCGATCTCGTGCTATTGTGCTAACTATGACTTGTTGTGCTATCTTTTGCTATATTTTGACTCTCTTGTACCTGCTATCTTTAGATACTCTGTCATTAAATGCGTTAATTATTTAAAGCCTGCTTGAGCCTGAGATTTAAGTCCTACTGGGCGTTATCGCTCACCCTATGTTATTTGATGTTGTGTTCTCAGGTGAGACCGAGGATGACACATACACTCACAAGGAAGGGAATGACCAAGAGTGAAGCCAGGAGTACCCTCGAGTCATTATGTTATCTTAGAGTTGTAGTTAGTTATTTCCTTTTATTGCAGTGTAATTGGGCCCTATAGAATGACTCTGATATTAGTGGTTGTAACTAGACATTTGAAAAGTTATTAATGAGAAAGATTTGCTTTAGTATTATTCAATGTGCAATGGTTTGATGTCTAGTATACGCTCTATACCTTTTCCTTGCAACTGCCTTCGCGCTCCGATATTCCGCGTCGGGGCGTGACATTGCTCGACATAGACTTCTTCTTTTATAAAACCATTTAGAAATGCACTCTTAACATCCATCTGAAATAAGTTGATATTAAGGGAGCATGCATGAGCTAATAGAATTCTAATTGCCTCTAATCTAACAACTGGGGCATATGTTTCATCGAAATCGATGTCTTCCTCTTGGGAGTATCCTTGTGCTACCAGTCTAGCTTTGTTCCTTGTGATCACTCCTGATTCATCCATTTTATTTCTGAAGACCCATCTGGTCCCAATAACTAGATGGTCAGAAGGTCTAGGGACAATAGTCCAGACCTGACTGCGTTGGAACTTGTTAAGTTCCTCCTGCATAGCTAGGATCCAAGACTCATCGGCTAGTGCATCATTGATTATCCCAGGCTCTATCTGAGAAATAAATGCAGTAAAGTCAGAGGGAATGCTCATACCTCTTGTTCTTACTTTGTCTTCAGGATCACCTATAATATTTTCCTTTTGATGGTCTTTGTGATACCTCAATCCTTTAGGTAGTCCTTCCTATGTTTCTTCTTGTTGTTGAAGTTGTTCTAGTGGAGGATCTCTTTTATCTTCTTCTTTTTTTCAAGTGAAGCTTGTTCCAGATCCTTCACAATTTAGCAATATCTTCTTCTTCTATTTTCTTAATAGAAGGGTTAGTTTCATCAAATAAAATGAACAGATTGTTCTATAGTTAGAGTTCTTCTATTAAACACTTTATAACTCTAGGTTTTGAAGTGTATCCTAACAAGAAACCTTGAACGCTTTAGCATCTAATTTACCTAGATTATCTTTGCCATTATTTAAAATAAAGCACTTACAACCAAAGGGTAGAAGATGACTGATGTTTGGCTTCTTTTCCTTGTAGAGTTCATAAGGTGTCTTCTTCAAGATAGGTCTGATCATACATCGGTTGACAATGTAGCAGGCTGTGTTGACTGCTTCTGCCCAGAAGTACTTTGGTAGATTATATTCTGTAAGCATTGTCCTGGCCATGTATAGCAGTGTTCTGTTCTTTCTTTTTGCTACTCTATTCTGTTGAGGTGTTCTTGGTGCAGAGAAGTTGTGTTTAATGCCATTTTCTTCACAGAATTTGACAAATTCTTCATTCTTGAATTCTCCACCATAATCAGACCGAATACCAACTATTTGAAATTTCTGGTTCTTTTGTACTAACTTGCTAAACTTCAGAAAAGCTGAGAATGTTTCTGATTTGGCTTCTAAAATCGATACCCAAGTGTACCCTGAGTAATCATCCACGATTACATAGCCATAAGCCTTTCCTCCAAGACTGACTGTTCTCATTGGTCCAAACAAGTCCATATGAATGAGTTCCAAAGGTTTGGAAGTTGTTACAACTATTTTAGCTTGAAATGAAGTCTTGGTCTACTTTCCTTTTGCATATGGTGTACAGATTTCAGATTTCTTTAACTTTAGTTTCGGAAGACCTTCAACTAGATCATCCTTGATTAGTTTCTTGATCATTGAAGTACTAGCGTGTCCTAATCTTCTGTGCCGTAGACCAGTTTCCTCACTCTTTGTAGCTATAAGACATAGATTGACTTCTTTTAATTCTGCTAACTTTAGAGTGTAAAGAGTTTTGACTCTTTGAGCTTCAAAAACAGTTTTTCCATTCTTTTGTATTATACACTTATCATTCTGAAACTTGACTAAGTGACCCATGTCACAAAGTTGACTGATGCTAATTAGATTATGCTTTAGACCTTCTACATACATAACATCTTCTATCGAATCTTTTTCTTTTGATCCTATGGTTCCACATCCTAGAACTTTTCCTTTTCCATTATCTCCATAGGTAACTTGACCAACTTCATCTCTAAAGCTTGTAAATAGTTTTTTGTCACCTGTCATATGCCTTGAGCACCCACTATCCAAATACCATTTGGATGCTCTTAGACGACCCTGCAAACAAAACTAAAATTTAATTTTTGGTACCCAAATTTTCTTGGGTCCTTGATGGTTAGTCTTTGGAATCCAGTGCAGGTGTCTAGTTGTGCAAGTGTTGATTGTGTGTCCTAATTTATACAGTGACTACAGCACAAGTCATATGCATTCTTTGTATGTGTAGTTTTACTTGATTTCTATTTTGTCTATAGACATATTGATTACTTTATGGGATTTTTAATTTCCTTTTCTTTCACAAATTTTGGAGTTGGATATTTTTCAGGATAGATGATTTTCTCCTCATTTGATGGAGGTATGTAACCTACTGCTTTTTTTTTTCCTGTTCGAGCACCTTTTAATTTTACAACTAATGATGTTTTACAACTGGTAAGTTTGTCTACAGTTGTTTTTAGATAAATGTTTTCTTTTCTAATTTTTCTTCATCATGTATTCTTTTAGATTTCTTTTGAGTTACATGAGTTTTATGTTTTTTTTTAAAATCCTCACACAGTAGTTCATTAGATCTTTTAGTTTCTGTAGGTTTTGTCCTAACTTTTCTACTTCATTTTTTAGAAGGTGTTGAATTTTTCTTGATTTAGTAGATTTACTTGACTATTTTCATTTTTTTAATCAATGTTTTATATTTTTCATACAGTTCATTGAATGCATCTTCTAGATTATCAAGTTGGATTTGAACATGAAGTAAGATGTTTAAGAGTTTACCTAGTCTAGTCCTGCCATGAGGGCAGATTGACTTGTTCCTCTTCTTCTGATTCTGAACTTGAGCAGTCTGAAGTTATAGCTTCTTCATTATCCCAAGCTACGACCATAGCCTCTTTCTTGTATTTTCTGAAACTTCTCTTGTGTTTTGGACATTCTGACATGTAAGTCCAGACTGATTGCATTCATAATAGGTCTGCTTCTTCTTATTTTCTATTTTGAAGTATTTCTTTAAGCCGAACTTCTTTTTCTTTGCAAGAATCGTTGGAGCTTTCTTGACAGCATGGCTTCATCATCACTGTCATCTTTTGAATCTTTAGAAGAAGAAGAATCTACAGCTTTGAAAGCATTTGGTATTTATTTGGATGTAGTTTTCACATAATCTCTCCATATTTATTTCATGGGCCATAAGAGAACCAATTAATTTATAAATGGAAAGTTTTGCTAGATCATGTGCTTCCTCTATAGCAGTGAACTTAGGGGTCCATGAAAGAGTTAAGGATCTAAGTATTTTTCTACAGTTTCTTCATCAGAAAGATTTTTCCAAGAGAGCTTAGAACACTACTATGTTTGAAAATCTATTGTACATTTAGTAACATTTTCATTGGAAGCATTTTAAATTGTTGGTATTGTGAAACAAGAATATCTATTCTAGTTTGTTTCACTTTGTCTGTTCCTTCAATGTTACTTGTAATTTATCCCACATCTCTTTAGCGATTTACATGTTGATAATCTGCTAAAATCTCTTTTGATAAGCACAACATAGATAATTTCTTGCTTTAAAGTTTAGAGACAATTTAACCTTATCAACTGTTGTAATTGCAGTAGTACCTTCAGCAGGAACAAATATAATCACCTGTTTCTATTACCTGCCACGATCAAAGTCTGTGCCTCTAATGAAGCATTCCATAAGCATCTTCCAGTATTGTAGTCCTCACCATCAAACAATGGTGGTTTGGTAACTGACTGACCTTCATAGTTGTGAGCTTCAGCTGCCATCTCTTCTCAATCTTTCGATTCTCCTGAGAAGATCACGCTTTGATACCACTTGTTGGATCAGATGACACAATAGTTGTCCTAGGGGGGTGAATAGCACTTCTTGCACTTTAAAATTTTTTATCTCAAAGATAAACAACATTAGATAACTTTCTTAGTACTTAGTGAGTTGTGTGTGAAACAAGTGAAAAAGCTTGGTGGAATCAATCACACAAGATGGCACAAGAATTTTATCATGGTTCGGCCCTTCCCACATAGAAATACTACGTCTAGTCCCCAAGAAACCACTTGGGATTTCCCTAACTTCCAAGGAAGTGGAACTTCATATATAATGAAGTGGACTTAGTGAATGATGAAGTTAGATTTAGGATATGGCGAAGTTAGGTTCAACAAATCATGACCAAATTCTACATGATGAAGTGGAAGTTCGTTTACATGAGTGGAACTTCGTTTATGATAAGTTAGACTTCGGATTGACGAAGTTAGCTTCGACTGACCATGACCAAATCGTGCATGACGAGTGGACTTCATATATGACGAAGTTAGACTTCGGATATGATGAAGTTAGTTTCGACTGATCACGATCTAATCATGTTGACTTCGTATATGACGAAGTTAACGGTCATTGCCAAACTATAAATGCATCTTAATTTTAAACCCAGTGATAAAAAGGGATAGTTAAGATAAATGGGAAGTACAAATCGTAACCGAACCTGAATCCAACTGGGGTGTCCAAATTTGCTCCTAAAACTAACTAGGAAGGGACTTATTATGGAACAACTTCTATGGAAGTTCTAAAACTAACTGCATAAGAAATTTGTTTTAATTTTATACCCGATAATGATACGGGTTAGTTATGATAGACATGGAAATATGGGCCATAAATCATGTCTAACTCAAGACTAACTGAAACATGAGTTTGTTTAAAAAAAGAGAGATAAAGTTCTATGGAAATTCTGAACATGGTAGGATCCTACCAAGAGTTCAGAAACTGCAAACTCAAAAATTAGCCATCACGACACTATAAACCATCGTAAGACCTCATAGCCAACCCTAGATCTTTCTTTCATTGGGATGAACTTCCAGGAGCAAGGGAACGAGTTGTCACAAGAATTTAGGGATTCTTTACCCCTTAGCATTTGCTTGACTTGTAAGAACCCTGTGTAGTGACCCTGGACTTATGCCCAATAATGCCTATTCTAGACCCGTCTCCTACAAACAGACTGAAGTCTCGCAAGGGATAGCTCACACACGTGTCCCGTAAGATAAAAATACAACCACATGAGTATAAGATACACGAAATACATGCATTCATATTCATTAAAAACAATTTACACTGTCGTAATACATTATTACTGTCTAAAAAAAAGTACAACTAATTGGGGCATATCCTGAGGGAGTAAAACACACAAAACTACCTACAACTCAACTGTTGGTGGTATAAGCCTGCCATAAGGCCACTGCAAGCCAACATGCTGCAACACCTGAAAGGAACTATAAGGGAGTGAGCCTCAACAAGTCACATGCTCAGTAGGGACCTCCCAAAAATATCAACAAACTAGTAACACAACGTAGAACCGAGACCTCAACCACTAAGAGTCTCACTGGCAGTACTAACATAAGACTACTGAAGTAAAAACGTGCTAGCAATTAACATAATTAAACTACATTTAAACATAAATCCACTAGTTAACACAGCTCACAGAAAATAAAGATACAAGACTAGCGCAGAGACACCATACCCACAATAACAACACAATAAGGGACTACCCACAAAAGGAAAACACAACAAGTGGAGGATCACCCATACGACCTCCACGAGCACAGCTCTACAACACACCTGAAACTAGAACACGACGTGCCACATAGCAACTACCCAAAAAAAGTACAAGTTCCTAACCAACTGGTACACACAGAACCACAATCGCACAACTTGCTACTAGCACAGTACACAACTATGATAGAAACTATAGCCTGATCACAATTACAACCACAACTACGGAAAACCCGAGTTGGAAGGAACAATAAGACTCTTAGTTCATGACGCTAGTATTCAACCTGGACAAACACCACTAGAACCACCTCTCATCTTGCAGTCATAGACAAAGGTCCAACTGCGCTCCACCTCCAAGAACAAGAACTATGGAGACCAACCACACACCACTGCAAACCACAAGACCGCAGTCCCATGCCGACACCTTAGAGACTCCGGCCCGAGCTCCCTAAAGTGAGGCACTAGAAACACAAGATTAGCTGGGGACCATAAATATCTACTGGTGTCCATCCACCAACCACCAGTGTGCTACAAGAGACTGAACAGAGAACACTTTCACACCACAAGTCACTGTCCCACTGTCGTCTTTCCTTCAGTCCGGATGGGCTACTCAACAAATAAGCGAGTGAGGTTCCAGGAAGACGACACAGACCTCTAAGGTACACACAGTACCAGGACAAACCCCGAGCACAACGTGCCTGGCTCACAAAGAACTGGGGGTACCTGACTAGAGAGGCATTCCAGAATAGGCGTCGGACCACCAAACTCCGCAAACTCACAAGCCACGCCGAATACTTAACTTACTTATAAACTATAGTTACAAGCCACAATTATCTATTATCCATAATCTGCTTGCTATCGATCATCATATGACCTAATGCAATTACATAACACTATAACTATTGCGAACATAACTTTTACAATCTTTACATACTTAACATAATTACATAACACACTATTGTCTATAAACCAATCCAATAGTCCTATATCATCTTAATAACATTAAAGCGATAGACACAGATGTCGCCTCAAAAATCGCGATGGCCTAGCACGTCACTTGTCCACCAGTTGGAACACCAATTCGATACCCCTTAAACACGATAGACCTACCCAACCCTTCAAGCCAATGATTATGGCAACTCTTGAACGCAAGGGACAGCACAACGCCTTCAAACCAATCCGATTATCGGAAGTCATAACGTGCGACCCCAAAGCATTACCTTACACCAACAATTCCACCACCACTCAAAAATCATATCGCGACGGACCAGACCGTCGCGTCACAATAAATTGCAACAGATCGAACGGTCTCCTTTCAAGCAAAACTTCCAGACCCCTCATTCTCAGGAACACCATTTCAAACCCTATTTAAACTAACATTTAAATCTCTACAATGGCAATACACCACCACATACCACAAAACATGATTTGTAAAACTTTAAACCATTCATATAATTCATGATGAAGGGGAGTCTCCCTACCAACTTGAAACACACATAGAATGTGAAGAACACCACACCACCGGTGTGTCTATGCTCTGGATGCCCACCTCGTGTGGAAACCATGCCGAACTAGCCACCTGCAAGCCAAAATCACCGAAGGCACAGCAAAACCTCCTCTCCTCCAGCCAAACAGAGCTTCTTGCTCTATCTGGCCCAAAACCACTGTATTAAAACTCAAGTCTAAATCGACGTCGTAGCATTCGTCATATTAAACAACTAAACATGATCGAACTGACCTTCTACAATTGAAACCATGCGCTAGAGAGGCGGTTCGAAGAACACGATGTGGGAGGCCATCTCATTTCAAACGTGATGACCCACTCCATCGCCTTCTTCACCAGAAACCTGTGGGTTATATGGGTCAGATTCTATTCCACAACACCCACACCACACTAGGAACCACAACCAAGGCTCAATGACCCCACATTGGTCCGTGTACCAACAACAAAACATTAAACTCGGATCGATTAATGGCCATGATGTTACAACCTGGTGTCAGAAGCAATCAAAGATAGGTAATCTCGGGCACAACTTAACATTAGAGTACATCATACTGAAAGTCTTTAGTTTGCTCTTAGTGCCATATGCTTCCTGATTTCACCGTCATGTAAAGGGTATCAAGGTTTTTCTAAAACTTCGCACAAGATTTGGACTTTTTTTGTTCTTCTCGAGTTTTATGCAACCGAGGCCAACTAGGTCAAACCAGAGCCATAGATCTATTTACTTTCCATTTCTAGCAACCCCATTCATTATATTTCCGTCCCAGGAATCCTATATTTGAGTTATGGATCAAGCAAGTGAGTCTACGTCATTTTTGGTCTTGCCAGCATGTTAATTTAGTATATGTCTATACTTTAAAAGCCATCAAACACATGTTAAAAACATTATTATATGAATATGATTCTAACATTATGTATGAAGTTATTAATCATACTCTCCATGATTATGCCTTTTCATCTTATGTTCAACTCAAAGTTAAAAAGGACTTGATATTGATGACCAAACGTCCCATAATAATATTCCATTTATTTATATATAATTTTGATGATTAACAAAATAACTCTAATGGATTCTTGAGCTTGAGAACAGGAAGCAAAAGAAAAATGAAAGATCAAGTCAATCTGGTAAGTCCCATCATTTCTAACCAAGTCCCGGTAACGACTTCTTTGATAAGCAGAACGACTCCCTCTTTGACCGGAACACTCAAATCGTTACCGTAACGATTTCTTTAGAATCGCAACGACTCTTAGCCGTAACGATTTCTTTAGACCCGTAACGATTTCTTTAGACTCGCAAGACTCTCTAGCCGTAACGATTTCTTAGACCTCGTAACGATTTCTTTAGAACTCGCAACGACTCTCTCTAGCCGTAACGACTCTTAGACCTCGTAACGATTTCTTTAGAACTCGCAACGACTCTCTAGCCGTAACGATTTTTTAGACCTCGTAACGATTTCTTTAGAACTCGCAACGACTCTCTAGCCGTAACGACTTCTTTAGACCTTGTAACGATTTCACACTCAAGTATAACGATTTCGTGTATCGACTTCTTTATTAGTCATAACGATTTAGCGCAACGACTTCTTTGTTAGTCATAACGATTTGCGCACGACTTCTTGTTAGTCATAACGATTTCGCGCAACGACTTCTTTATTAGTCATAACGATTTCGCGCAACGACTTCTTATTTAGTCATAACGATTTCGCGCAACGACTTCTTTGTTAGTCAAAACGATTTCGCGCGCAACGACTTCTTTATTAGTCATAACGATTTTCGCGCAACGACTTCTTTGTTAGTCATAACGATTTCGCGCAAAACGACTTTATTAGTCATAACGATTTCGCGCAACGACTCTTATAGTCATAACGATTTCGCAATAACGACTTCCTTATTAGTCATAACGATCACTCTTGCAACGATTTCTTTAGCTCACAACGACTTGCCTGTTGTAACGGTTCCTTCATAAGTTATCACACACGATTTCTTACAGTTCATAACGACTTGCTATAATTCATAACGATTTCATAATGATGAAGTCAGCAAGATTCTTTTATCAAATTTCTTTTGCATCAGTATAATGCTTTTTAATAGCGTTGAAAAGTCAAAGTCATATCTTGTCCGTTGACTGCTATGCATTAAATGCTCTCTGATCGTATCTCCCATGCATGCAGACAATATCTTCCATTTCTATGCTACTCTGTCTACGTACTTTTCTTGGACAGAAAGGAGCTTTGCTATATACTGCAATATCTGTTCAATCTCAACTAACAATAGACAGCAGTCCTAGCTGTCTTCTATTTATTGATGATATGCTTACAGATATCTGACAAGACTCATCTGGACAACGTTGGACTCAAGACACAAAGTTCTATGACATCTCTCTGGCGTGTACACCAGATAAAAGACTGACGATCAAGAAGCTTCCTCAGTAACCAGTCTAACGTACACAAGGATAAGAGACAACGGACATTCAACGTTCGAATTTGACGAAATCAGCAGTTAAATAGAAGACTCAAGACGAAAAGAAGAGAACAGATAGAAAAACATCGCTTGATCTAAGAAGCAGAAAGGAATCCATCCATTACAATCTTTAGAACTTGAAGAAGAGCGAAGCCTCCACTCGAAACCTTGCTCTAAGCTCTTAGCTCTCTGTGCTCAAAAGAACTCTTCTCATTTGTAAGAGCCTGTGTGGTCCTTGGAGAGAAAAACCTTGTTAAATCTCTTTCTCTCTCGGGGGCTTAGGAGCTTCAGGTTGTAGCTGTCAAGCTAGAATCTGAAGCCTGTTTTCACACCTTTTCTGATTAGTTTGTGTTCCCTTCTGGTCGAAGGAAGACCTGGTGGTATCCAGGGTGGTTGTTGTTCCCTTCTGGACGAAGGAAGACCTGGTGGTATCCAGGGTGGTTGTTCCCTTCAGGCTGAAGGAAGACCAGTTGAGCTGGGTGTAAGGATCCTTAAGGGGGATTGTACCCTTGTTAGTAAAATCCTGAGGTATTGCTCAGGGACTGGACGTAGGTCTCCTGTGGAGAGGAGTTCCGAACCAGGATAAAATCTTGTGTCTTGTGGATGTGTTTTGTGTGATTGTTATCTTGTTTGCTCTAACTCTAACCTGGTATTAAGTTGTGCAATCTTTTCAGTAAACAGGTTTTAATCAAAGATCGAAGTTTTATTAACCCATTCACCCCCCCTCTGGGTAGCTAGCTGGGCAACAAGTGGTATCAGAGCCCGTCTCTTCGACAAAGAAGAAGATCCAACGATCTGAAGAGCAAAGATCAATGGCAGCCCAAAGTCACTTCGAAGGTCAGTCTGTCAACAGACCTCCTTTGTTCGATGGTGAAGATTATACGTATTGGAAGACCAGGATGGAATACTTTCTACAAGGCCACGATTATCAAATCTGGTCAATAGTGGAAGAAGGTGATCTGGTCGTCACAAATGAGAAAGCACAATGGACAGATGAAGATAGAAAGAAATCCTTGAACTGTAAAGCTAAGAGCATTCTATGTTGTGCTCTAAGCAAGAAAGAGTTCAACAGAGTTTCAGCTTGCAAATCATCCATGGAAATGTGGGAAAAGTTAAAGATCACATATGAAGGTACAGACAAAGTAAAGGAGACAAGAATTGACATTCTTGTCACTCAGTATGAAAGATTTCAAATGCAAACAGGTGAGTCTATTACCCAAATGTTTAGTAGATTTACTGACATTACTAATGGCCTAGCAAGTCTAGGAAAGTCATATGAAAATGCAGATATGGTAAGAAAGATTCTCAGATCCCTGCCATCTTCATGGACGGCAAAGGTCACAGCTATCGAAGAAGCTAATGATCTTAAGAGAATGTCAGTAGAAAAACTCATTGGGTCTCTCATGGCCCATGAAATAAACATGGAAAGACTAGGAGAATCCTCCAGTAGAAAGAAGCAGTCAAATGCGCTTAAAGCTAATGGGGACTCATCAGAAGAATCCTTAGATAACAGTGAAGATAGCAAAGATAGTGATGATGAAGAAGCCATGCTCTCAAGAAGATTGCAGAGAATCTTGGCAAAGAAAAAGAAGTTCCAGTCTGGTAGGAGGTACTTCAAGAAAAACAAAGATCTCAAGAGACCAGATGGAAAAGATCAGAAGAGGAATGAGCCACTTTGCTATGAATGCAAGAAACCTGGACATATCAAGGCAGACTGTCCAATGTTAAAGAAAAATGATCACAAGAAGAAGGACAGCTCCAAGAAGTTCAGAAGATTCAAAAAGAAAGCCATGGCAGCTGCATGGGACAACAGCAGCGACTCAGATAGTGAGTCAAGCTCGAGCAGTGAAGGTGAAGAAGCCAACTTGGCTCTCATGGCGAATACCGAGGATAAGGTAACATCTGATTCTTCTTTCGATTCCTGTAATGACTCAGATTCGGATAATTTGGAAAGTGCATTTAATGAACTCTACAATAAGTATAAAGAAGTGTGTAAACTACTTAAGCTAAGCAAGAAAAATATCACATGTCTCGAAAATACCAACTCAGATTTAAAATCTGAAAACGAAGAACTAGAAAAACAAATAGTTGAGCTTAAGAGAAGAAATGAACTATTATGTGAAAATTTAAAAGACAAGAACACAAAAATCACTGACCTAGAAAAACAGGAAAACTCAGATGATTTAAGAAAAACTGTAAATGAATTAATGAAGAAAACAATACACTAGCAAGCACCCTAGAAAAATTTACCAATGGTAAAAACTCTTTAATATTAAAAGGTGCTAGGAGATCGGGTAAAAAGAAAAATGGATTAGGATATACACCCCCGATAGATGAAGAAACCATAATATACCCTAAAACATATCCAACACCAAAAATTGTACCTGAACAAGATGTAGCATACAAAGCTGATTTCAAATACATAGAAAAAGTAACTAAGTTATCCTGCTGCAGTCACTGCAACAAGTTAGGACATATTAAAATGACATGCCCAACAAGTAAAAAATGGATATTAAAAAGTAAAGTTGATGATACTAACCAATCAGGACCCAAAAAGAATTTGGGTACCTAAAGCTTGATGTTTTCATTTCAGGTTAACCCTCGAGCATCCAAATGGTATTTGGATAGTGGGTGCTCAAGGCATATGTCAGGCAACAAGAAGATTTTGTTGATCTCCAAGCTGAAGAAGGTACAGTCACCTATGGAGATAATGGAAAAGGGACTGTGATAGGAAGCGGGTCTGTGAACATCAAAGGAAAATCAGTCATAAAGGATGTAATGCTGGTCAAAGGGTTAAAGCACAATCTCATCAGCATCAGCCCATTGTGTGACAAAGGCCATCAAATTCAGTTTCAAGAATCAAAATGCAGTATCTTAAAAGATGGTGAAGTCATATTTGAAGCCTACAGAGAAAGAAATTTGTATGTTCTATATCTCGATGAACTCAAGGATCAAGATGTGTGTTTGGCAGCTAGCAAAGATAAATCAACTGAGTTGTGGCACAGAAGATTGGGCCACTGCAGCTTGGATGGGCTGAACAAGCTCAGAAAAAGAAAACTAGTTGAAGGACTGCCAAAGGTAAATTTCAGATTGGATAGCATTTGCAGACCTTGTGCAAGAGGAAAGCACACCAAGAGCTCCTTCAAATCAAAGACTGTAGTAACCACCTCAAAGCCCTTAGAACTACTTCACATGGATTTATTTGGGCCAATGAGGACTACCAGTTTGGGAGGAAAGAATTTTGGATTTGTAATAGTTGATGATTATTCAAGATTCACTTGGGTATCCTTTTTAGAGCACAAAGATGACATTTGAGAATTTTGTCAGCTTCAGTAAGAAAGTTCAGAAAGATCAGAAATTCTCAATTGTCTCTATTCGATCAGATCATGGTGGTGAGTTTCAGAATGAAAAGTTTGCGAAGTTCTGTGATGATCAAGGAATTGAGCACAACTTCTCAGCTCCAAGGACACCTCAACAGAATGGAATTGCTGAGAGGAAAAACAGAACTCTTTGGATATGGCAAGATCAATGTTATCAGAATATGATCTGCCAAGATATTTCTGGGCCGAAGCTATCAACACTGCATGTTATATCATAAATAGAGTGATGATCAGGCCAATTCTGAAAAAGACTGCTTATGAACTCTACAAAGAAAAGAAGCCAAAGATTAGCCATTTCAGAATATTTGGATGTCCTTGCTTCATCCATAACAATGGAAAAAGGGACATTGGTAAGTTGGATGCCAAATCAGATGAAGGCATTTTCATGGGGTATTCCTCTAAACCTAAAGGTTATAGAGTTTTCAATAAACGTTCCTTATTAATTGAACAATCAGTACATGTTATTTTTGATGAATCTAACCCTTCCTTGAAAAAGGAAGAAATTAGTGACATTGATGATGCAGATGTCCTGTCCGAAAATTAAAGAAAACTTCAATTAAGGACAAAGAGGATCCAACTCTGGAAGAACTGCAGCAAACAGAAATCCAACATAAAGATCTTCCAAAGGAATGGAGACATCAGAAAGATCACCCTCCTGAAAACATCATTGGTGATCCATCTGTAGGGGTAAGAACTAGAGGTAATGTAATTCCATGCGACTATTTAGCATTTGTTTCTCAAGTAGAGCCTAAGACAGTCAATGAAGCTTTATCTGATGAATCTTGGATACTAGCCATGCAAGATGAACTAAATCAGTTCAAGAGAAACCAAGTATGGTCACTTGTTCCTAGACCATCCAATCATTCAGTTATTGGCACCAAATGGGTGTTCAGAAATAAACTGGATGAGTCTGGAATAATCTTAAGGAACAAAGCCAGATTGGTGGCTCAAGGCTACTCCCAGAGGAAGGCATAGATTTCGATGAAACTTATGCACCTGTAGCTAGACTTGAGGCCATTAGGATTTTACTTGCTTATGCATCCGCACTTGATTTAAAACTTTTTCAAATGGATGTCAAATCAGCCTTTTTAAATGGTTTCATCAAGGAGGAAGTTTATGTTGAACAACCTCCAGGTTTTGACGACTCTGAATTTCCAAATCATGTATTTAAACTACATAAGGCTTTATATGGTCTAAAGCAAGCTCCTAGAGCCTGGTATGAAAGGCTCAGTAATTTCTTATTAAATCATGGTTTCACTAGAGGTAAAGTAGATAGTACATTATTTATAAAATCTAAGGTTAAACATATACTTCTTGTACAAATCTATGTGGATGATATTATTTTGGATCTACTGATGAATCTCTTTGCAAGTACTTTGAAAAGCTTATGCAGGGAGAATTCGAAATGAGCTTGATGGGGGAGTTAAGCTACTTCCTTGGATTGCAAATCAAGCAAGGGAAGGATGGCACTCATATCTGTCAAGCAAAGTACCCAAAGAGCTGTTGAAGAAATTTGGATTTGAAGATGCAAAGCCATTATCAACTCCAATGAGCACATCAACCAGAATGGACAGTGATCAAAAGGTAAAAGGGTAGAAAAAAGATCTATGAATTATGATAGGATCATACTTTACTTAACTGCCAGTAGACCAGATATTTTGTTCAGTGTATGCATGTGTGCTAGATATCAGGCAGACCCTAGAGAGTCTCACTTAATCTCTGTAAAAGAATATTTAGATATTTAGCTAGAACTCATGATTTAGGTCTCTGGTATCCTAGATCTTGTGAGATAAATCTAATAGGATATTCAGATGCTGATTATGCTGGTTGCAAAGTAGATAGAAAGAGCACCAGTGGATGTTGTCAGTTTCTTGCAGGATGCTTAATATCATGGACATCCAAGAAACAAAATTCAGTAGCTCTATCAACAGCTGAGGCGGAATATGTTGCTGCTGGAAGTTGCTGTACACAACTTCTTTGGATAAAGCAACAACTTGAAGATTTCGGCATTCACATCAAATCAATTCCTCTATTGTGTGATAATACTAGTGCCATCAACCTCACCAAAAATCCAGTTCAACACTCAAGGACGAAACACATTGAGGTAAGATATCATTTTATTCGAGACCATGTAGCTAGTGGTAATTTAGAAATTTCGTTTTAGATACAAATGGTCAATTGGCAGATATCTTCACAAAAGCCCTACCTGAAGAGAGATTTACATCTCTTAGAAGGGAACTAGGGATGTGCAATTTGTGAAAGAATTTCTGTGATTTATTGACATATAAATTTTCAGATTAAATGAAAAGTTCTCTCTCCGTTAAAGTTAATCAAAACTCAGTTATCTATATGCTTTGACCGCTTCTGTGTAGAAAGTTGTTTGACTTGTCAAACCTTTTGTCGCTTTCTACCTTTGCCGCCTTTTGGCGCTCCTCCTGTCATTAAAGTAATATTATTTATCCAAACCGTTTGAGATCGATTCGTCTTCCACTTTACCCTTTTTATTCTCTATCTGTTCACCCAAAGCTGATGCCCTAACGATTTGGGATCGTCTCTCTGCAACTTTCGAAGCCTTCTTCTCTTCCCGCGAAGAATTCCTTCGAGAACCTCCCCTCCAGAATCCTTTCTTCTCTGCACCCATGGCCGCTCCGTTGATCTCCGGAAGTGTTGGGGGCTACAGTGCTGAGTATTTCCCCAAAGGAGCAAGAAAGATTTACTTTCGTGAAGACAAAGATTTGCGGAAATAAGGCAGTGGATGTTCAGAATCTTGAGAAGAGTGGCATGGCCAGGCTAGTTGATACTCTAAGAAGATCGCAGTGGATGGATGTGGTCACCTCAGCGAGGTAAGCTACCGGATTTGGTAAAAGCCTTCTACATCTGTCTGAAGTCAGAAGCAGATGGATCTCTTGTTTCCTCTGTCAAGGGTATTCAAATCAGAAACCCTGAGCTTTGCGTGATCTGTTTGGAGTAAAGACCTCGGGATTTAGTGGCATTCACTCTGTGAATGATGAAGTCAAAGGTCTCGGGATCATCGGTCCAGGATTTAAGTTGAAGGATGGGAAGCTGGATATTAATCAGATGACCGCGTTCAACGGTTGCTGCATTTATAGTCTGCCAAATCTTAGTTCCCCGTAGTGCTACCTTTTCCTCATGCACTAGGGCAGATTCGGACATAATTTCTGGGCAATCCAGAACAAAGAGATAAACCTGGCCGCTGTGATGATTGAGCGAATGATGTTTGCACATGCTCAGTTATGGGAAACAAAGAGCAAGTTGAATGTTTCCCTTCCATATGCCCATCTTCTGACCAAGATTTTCAAGCATTTTGGAGTAGATCTGTCAGGTGCGGTAGCTGAAAAGATGGGCCAGTCTATAAGGTCCAGAAACCTGAAGAAAAGTGGCTTTCAGTGCAAGAAGGAGTTTGGTCGAAATCCTCTGTGGCTGAAGGAGAAGCAGTTATTGCAGATATTCCAGAAGCAGTAGAAGTAGAGCAAGCAGCAGCAAGTCCAGCAGAGCAAGAGCCAGATGAGTCAGCTGTGGGGATGCCAATCCGAAGCTCCATTGGAAGATGTTGTCTTGGAAGAAGCTCCTGCTCAGGGGGAGCAAGAAAATATTGATGTCCATGCTCCCATTCAGGGGGAGCTGCTGAGAGTGAAAGCCAGAGAATGCAGCCTTTTCTGAGCAAGCTGCCATTCTCAGGAAACTTCAGGTCCAGCCTTGGTTGATGCTAGTGAAGGCCAAGTGCACCAGTAAATCTTGAGGAGCTGTCTCTCAGCCAAGTAAGCAGAAAAGATTGTTCACAGGAGGTCAAGGAAGGGCCATAGGAAAATAAAGTTGAAGCATGTTATGGCCTTGCTAAAAGCCCAAGGAGAGATCTGACATCAGTTCAGAATGGTATTCAAGGAATTGTTTCAAATCAGGTGTCAACCTCCTCAGACGTATCCTCAATAAGAAATGCAATGAGGTATTTCAATAAGGAAATGTCTGATATGAAGAATTTGCTGGCTAGTATTTCAAAGTCTAGTGGTGTCCCTCCTGCACCTACTCAGAGCAGTCCAGCTGAAGTTCCTAGGCCACCAGGGCCTCCAGCTGAAGTTCCTAGGCCACCAGGGCCTCCAGCAGAAGTCTCAGGGCCAACAGGCCGCCAGCTCAAGGGTCAGGGCCATCAGGGCCATCAGTTGTAGGGTCACCCGGACCAGTGGCAGCCTCAGGGTCTTCAGGACCATCTCCTGCAGTCAGAGAAAGTCAGGCAAAGGAAAAGAGCCAGTGTCAGTATCCAAGGCCCCTGATACTTCATCTCTTGCCACTCCAACCCTCTCCACACCTTCATCTCCTCCTACTGCACCTCCTGCTCCACCAACCATAAAACATCCCATGCCTCGCACCAAACCTTCCTCATCCTCTACTTCCTCTCAACCCTCCTTCTCACCTACTCCAGCTCTCATCTCAGCTTCATCCTCATTAACTCCTCAACCTTCCCTATTCAAACTCAATCATCTCATCCTCAACCAACCTCTTCCTTTAATCCAAACACCTTTTCTATCCTCCTACTCCTCCTAATTCTGTTACCTTCCTCCAGCAAAACCTCTGCCTCTTGGTATTTTTGACACCAATGTTCCCGACCCTTTTGAAAGGAACACTCTCCTCACTTCTTTCCACAGCCTCTCACATTCACAGGACTGACCCTCCTAGTCCTGTCTTGAAAAAGAGAAAAACCTCTCCTCTCTAAGCACTCCTTCTGCTTCTCTCTACCCTCCTTTATGGTACTCTCTTACCCTTGATCCTAAGAGAAGACCTATCTACAGAGAATACCTCCAGAAATGCATTCTTTCTACCATTTATGGTATTCCTTTTCTCAACCTCTCCGAACACCTAGCCATTGTTCTTCCTTTCACTCAGATATCTCAACCTTTCAAATCCAAAATCTTTGAGGGCACTGAGTTCAAGACTGAAGATCAGTGGGCAGCCATCAAGGGAACAAGGCTCAGTACTCAAAATACCTGACTGCAAGGGCCGAATCTCTCCCTCTCAGAGCTCACCCACTCACCTTCTCTGAGTGGTTTCTCTTCCAGCACAAGAACTCTTGGGGATCCTTCATTCTGAAGGAAATTCGATTGCCAGAGCCTTTCAGTTGTACAGTGACTTCTGTTATTTGAACAAAATTCCAGAAGTTCAATTTGCCAGTTCAACTCACAGGTTACTGTGCGGCAATCAGAGACCCCTCTCAACCTTCCTTTACAGTGGATTTGTCTCCTTCAAGACTGAGTTTCCAGTTCTTCTGCCGAAGCTGCACTCGTTAGTGCTTAATTCAGATGCTGGATCTCATGCTCTAGATATGTTTGCAAGGCAGCTGGGCCGGATGTCAGCAAAGCAGGGCGATCTCCCTCCTTCTTGCGGTTCATCTTCAGAGAATATCACTCTGGCCGCATCTCTTCTCTGACCTTAGCTCCACTCATTTCTGAGTGTGAACGACTCATCTCCTCAGAATGGGAGCTTCTATATCGGGCCTCTTATCAGCAACTGGAAGCCATCAATCAAGATCTGGTAGTCAGAGGAAGCCGACTCTTTCTGCAGAAGCCTTTATGGATCTCAATTCCATCGCACCCGTTCCAGAGCTCTATGCTGTCTGGGCAGCTAGATATTCTGCCTTCTATGCCCTAAAGCAGGATCTGTTAACTCAGCAACTTCACTATCCAATTTCCTTGGACAGATTTCTCCATAGGGCCAGTTTTGGCAAGAGTACCTACTTCAGATTCATTTTGGACAAAACTCAGTATGGAGAGTTCATAGAGCAGCAAAGGCAACTCTACCTTCAGAGGAACATCCCTTCCATGGGACCCTCCTTCTCAGTGACCTTTGGTGTTTTTCTGCAATTTTTGAGGATCTTGAGATCAAGGCATGGGCTGTTATCTCACAGCATGCCTCTTGTTATCTCCTGTATTATCTTCTCCCTCTTAATAAAAATCTTTCTCTCTTCTTTGTCTCAAGCTTATCTTTTTGCCTAATGACAAAATGGGGGAGACAACTAACGTAAATCTGAAAACATATTTCATTTTGTCTGATGTTTAGTATATTTTGTCATCATCAAAAAAGGGGAGATTGATGACCAAACTGTCCCATAATAAATATTTCCATTTATTATATATTAATTTTGATGATTAACAAAATAACACTAATGGATTTCTTGAGCTTGAGAACAGGAAGCAAAAGAAAAATGAAAGATCAAGACAATCTGGTAAGTCCCATCATTTCTATCCAAGTCCCTGTAACGACTTCTTTGATAAGCAGAACGACTCCCTCTTTGACGGAACACTCAATCGTTACCGTAACGATTTCTTTAGAACTCGCAACGACTCTCTAGCCGTAACGATTTCTTTAGACCTCGTAACGATTTCTTTAGAACTCGCAACGACTCTCTAGCCGTAACGTCTTTAGACCTCGTAACGATTTCTTTAGAACTCGCAACGACTCTCTAGCCGTAACGACTTCTTTAGACCTCGTAACGATTTCTTTAGAACTCGCAACGACTCTCTAGCCGTAACGATTTCTTTAGACCTCGTAACGATTTCTTTAGAACTCGCAACGACTCTTAGCCGTAACGACTTCTTTAGACCTTGTAACGATTCTTCACAAACTCAATAGTCATAACGATTCGTGTATCGACTTCGTTCTTAGTCATAACGATTGCGCAACGACTTCTTTGTAGTCATAACGATTTCGCGCAACGACTTCTTGTTAGTCATAACGATTCGCGCAACGACTTCTTTATTAGTCATAACGATTTCGCGCAACGACTTCTTTTTAGTCATAACGATTTCGCGCAACGACTTCTTTGTTAGTCATAACGATTCGCGCAACGACTTCTTTATTAGTCATAACGATTTCGCGCAACGACTTCTTTGTTAGTCATAACGATTTCGCGCAACGACTTCTTTATTAGTCATAACGATTTCGCGCAACGACTTCTTTATTAGTCATAACGATTTCGCATAACGACTTCCATTAGTCATAACGATCTCTTGCAACGATTTCTTTAGAGCTCACAACGACTTGCTGTTGTAAGGCTTCATAAGTTATCACAACGATTTCTTTACAGTTCATAACGACTTGCTATAATTCATAACGATTTCATAAGTGATGAAGTCAGCAAGATTTTTTATCAAATTTCTTCTGCATCAGTATAATGCTTTTAATAGCGTTGAAAAGTCAAAGTCATATCTTGTCTGTGACTGCTATGCATTAAATGCTCTCTGATCGTATCTCCCATGCATGCAGACAATATCTTCCATTCTATGCTACTCTGTCTACGTACTTTTTCTGGACAGAAAGGAGCTTTGCTATATACTGCAATATCTGTTCAATCTCAACTAACAATAGACAGCATCCTAGCTGTCTTCTATTTATTGATGATATGCTTACAGATATCTGACAAGACTCATCTGGACAACGTTGGACTCAAGACACAAAGTTCTATGACATCTCTTGGCGTGTACACCAGGATAAAAGACTGACGATCAGAAGCTTCCTCAGTAACCAGTCTAACGTACACAAGGATAAGAGACAACGGACATATCAACGTTCGAATTTGAATCAGCAGTTTAAATAGAAGACTCAAGACGAAAAGAAAGAGAACAGATAGAAAAACATCGCTTGATCTAAGAAGCAGAAAGGAATCCATCTCATTACAATCTTTAGAACCTTGAAGAAGAGCGAAGCCTCCACTCGAAACCTTGTTCTAAGCTCTTAGCTCTCTGTGCTCAAAAGAAATCTTCTCATTTGTAAGAGCCTGTGTGGTCCTTGGAGAGAAAAACCTTGTTAAATCTCTTTCTCTCTCGGGGGCTTAGGAGCTTCAGGTGTAGCTGGTCAAGCTAGAATCTGAAGCCTGTTTTCACAACCTTTTCTGATTAGTGTGTGTTCCCTTCTGGACGAAGGAAGACCTGGTGGTATCCAGGGTGGTTGTTGTTCCCTTCTGGACGAAGGAAGACCTGGTGGTATCCAGGGTGGTTGTTGTTCCCTTCAGGCTGAAGGAAGACCAGTTGAGGCTGGGTGTAAGGATCCTTAAGGGGGATTGTACCCTTGTAGTAAAATCCTGAGGTATTGCTCAGGGACTGGACGTAGGTCTCCTGTGGAGAGGAGTTCCGAACCAGGATAAATCCTTGTGTCTTGTGGATGTGTTTTGTGTGATTGTTATCTTGTTTGCTCTAACTCTAACTTGTATTAAGTTGTGCAATCTTTTCAGTAAACAGGTTTTAATCAAAGATCGAAGTTTTATTAACCCATTCACCCCCCCTCTGGGCTAGCTAGCTGGGCAACAGAATAATCTGTGTTCATAACCAGTTGGTGAGAATACATGCTAGGTTTCCATGAGTATACTATGTTTTTTTTCATGATTTTACTATGTCCTGACTTTCCTTATTAGATATGCTTCCAATTATTGCATGTACTGTCGTTCCTTGCAAAACTTAGTTAGGAAAGTCTCAGTACTCTATGGATTCCCTCATAGAGACATAAACTAGTTTACCTGGAGTCCCTGGAGTTAGAGGACTCTTTATTCCATGTGCACCATTATATTTTGTTCAAAGTCATTAAAGTTTATGGAACTTAAAATTAAGTCGTTATGATACCGAAATTCTCTCTCGATAAAAAGAATAGGGCCAGGCTTGGGATTTGTGAGGCCCGGCCTGTCTGGCCCAAAATTTTACATATAAATATAATTTGTAGTAAATATAAAATTTATATTCAGAAAGAGAATTTATTTATTTTTTCTACAATAAATCTACTCAAAAATATAATCTTTTATAAATTGAATGTTAATAAATTATAATAAAATATATATTATTATTTTTATAGATATATTATAGTAGATACATTAAAATTATATATTATATAAATAAAAATAATAATTTTCTTATATTTTCGGGTCGGGCCGGGCTTTTCCTGGGCCCGGGCCGAGCCACCCATACCGGGCCTAGGCCGGCCTAGCAGGCCCGCCCATTGACATCTCTCCATGACTTGAGTTTTCTTGAAATGATCATGAACATGATATTGAAATGTATACTTCTTGAAACTCTTGTTATTGCCGATGATTGACTGTGGGTATCTACATTTGAAATATGAGGTGTGTATCGGGCATGGCGAGTGTCCAAGGGCTATAGTCTAGCCCTATCAACAGAGAGTGGGAATATATTGTTAACCATGGGGTATAATGATTACTAGCATTGTACACTGGAGTACCATGGGTATAATGATTACTAGCATTGCATCTACACTGGGAGTACTTTCGTATTGAATGCTAGTCATAACCACATACACGTCCTAGTGTGCATTCCAGGGTGGCATAGATCCTTAGTGCACATTGGTGGCATCGTGCCTGATTAATGTACATGTTAAAAGTTCCTGCTCGTGTGTGCTTGCTTTATTGCGTGATACGGCCATCCTACATTCTTGAAAATGTTTGATATCCTACGTGCTTGTGCATACTACTCTACTGTTAGTTCCTGCTTGTTATCTCATTCTAGATCTTGTTCAATCATTCTTGTTCAATCACTTGTTTATCTATCTTGCTTATGTGTCAGTTAATGAGATTTATTGTTCATGCTATCTTGATAATCGTGCCTACCTAGTTATTAAAATGTTAACCACTTTATCATTACCCACACATGAGATATAAATCCTACTGTGCTAGTTTCCTCATTACCTGCTTCTTACATCTTAGGGGACCTCGACGTGGAAGATGAAGGTCAGGACATGGATGTGAATGCATTTGAGTGAAGAGCGTGTTGCAGCCATAGTATCTACTATTTGATTACGTTGAAAGTTAGATAAACATAGTAGGTAGTCAGGGAGAATAATATCTTTTAATTTTCCCATTTCTTGAGTCATTATTAGTTTGAAGTTAATGGTGTTGTATTTAACATTATGAGATATTGAATGAAAGCTTATTTATGTTCATTCTGTAGCCCTTATATTTGTGTTGATTCAAATCTAATACTCTTTAGTTAGAGGCTTATTTGACGACTGCTCATGTCTTAGTATCGATCTAATCTAATATTTTAGCTGCGTAAATCGCGGGACATGACAACCTTTACTAGCGCTATTACCTTCTTGTTAAAAATTGCTTCTTTGTCTCCCAACCCATTTCTATCTCTTAGCCCACTTTGGCAGAGTGATATGTATCCAATGGTTAGTTAATCAGTGTAGTTAAGCTAATTTAGCATAAAATAGTTTACAATAAAAAAAGACTATCCTTAGTTAATTGGGCGTAGTGCTACCCAGCAATAAGAGATTGGATAGCTTAACCATATTTGTACCCCTTCCTACCCCAACGTAACTAGAAACTTCTTGGTTAGTTTTAACTAATTCACTAAAATCGTTAAGTTTTAATCCTCTCCACACACCTCTTGATCCCAAAGTTAACTGTCTACCAAAGTGGCCCAGTAGGGTGACCATGTTAGAAGGGGGGGAGAGACCTCTCCAATGCTCACTTGCACTCTTCCACACACTCTCTCCGTATCTCTCTCTTGTTGTACTCTATAGATTTTGATGATCACAAAAACACTAAGTGTAACTCATGTTCAGAAAATCACAAAAACACATGAATATAATTCATGTTCTTGACAAAGCATTTGAGTTATGTTTATTTAATTTGAGGGTCTATTTGTGTGTTAAATGTGTAGTAATTTTGACCAAAAGTCACATTTTAAGTGGATAATACCAAGCTCAAGTCTTGGACAAGACAACAAAGCCAAGACTAAAAGGTCAGCTATAAAACTGACAATCAGACAATTGACTTGCAAAAATCAGTCGACTGATAATTACAGGCCAATCGATTGAAGGACAGCCCAATGAATGGACAATCATTTTGTGGAACAAGTGCAATCAATGAACAATTGATTGATGACCAAGCAGAAGTTGGACAACCGATTTAGGCAAATCGGACAACCGACCTAGCCAGTAGTTCTTGTAGTGGAACAGTCAAAACATTAGACGACCGACTTGAAGAAATTGGTCGAACAATTCACTAGTTGAACCAAGGTGATTTTAGATGTTTACATTGTATGTTCACCAGCTGAAGCGCCGGTCAATGCTGAGACAGAAGTCAGACGACCAACTTAAAGAAATCGGTCGATCGAGCATCCGCCAATTCACCATTCGAAGCAAAGTTGAAATCAGACGACCAATTCGATGAATTTGGTCGACCGATTCTGGTATTTCTCCATACAGACTTTCCAAAACAGAGTCCTATGAAGATCCAACTCTTTCCAAACATACAGGGACTTTTTGGGATTATAAATACAACATGTTCCCATGTTTTGTAAGAAGAGAACATGCCTCCAAGAAGGTTTCTTCAAACCCTAGAGTTTAGAGGAGGATCGTGAAGCCCTAGGAAGAGCCAACAGATGCTCTAAAAGTGTAGAAGCTAGAAGAACGAGTCTTCATCATCCATAAGCCTTCTAGACATACCTAAGAGGTGTTTCTTCATTTAAAGGGCATGGACCTGTTGCTGCTACATGCAAAACGTTGTTCAGAAGTGTTCTACATCGGCTATTTCTTTACCTGAGTCATCGTCAGTCAAAGACGACCACAAAGGCCAAATTTTTGGAACAGGAGAACTCTACACCTTACTGTTTAGATTGTTGTCTCCCCTGTCCATGCTTTATTGTTCTATCTAGAACCTTGAACATATCTCTGTGTGTGTGCTCGGTTTGTGAGCGCGTCGTTGTTTATTGGTGTGTAGTGCATGCACGCATACACACTGGGTTGTCTCATCCTCGAGAAACGAGTTGGGGCTTGTGTTGTCCCCATAAACAACCATGTGTGTGGGTTTTCACTTGTCTCTATAAAAAAGCCAGTGGAAATCCTCCCAGGGGTGTTGGGTAGGATGCGTAGACGCACACAAGGGTGTGTTTGTCGAACCACTATAAATCCTGCGTGCATGTGTGGTTTGTTCCATTTTTTCTCCTCCATTCTATATGCACTAGGATAGTTGGTTTCATCTAAAGAACTTTTTATTGGGTGATTACCAATTCACCCCTCCCCTCTTTGTTGTTCATCGCATCCCTACACATCAATTGGTATTAGAGCCGAGCTCTTGATCTAAAGAGATATCCTATTTGCGATGGCCAATAAGGGATTCATGCCTGAAGGTTTCTCTATCTAGCGTCCACCATTCTTTGATGGAAGCAATTACTCCTATTGGAAAAACCATATTCACGTCTTTCTCAAGGCTCAAGATTATGAGATCTGGAAAGCTGTGAAGACTGGTCCATATACACTGCCAGAGGATGAGGGAAAGTGGAGAGAGGATCATATGAAAAAATCCAAAGTTAATTTTAGTGCCATGAATATAATGCAATGTGTAATACACCCTAATGAATATTCTCATGTCTCTATGTGCAGTTTAGCAAAGGAGATGTGGGATAAGCTTAAGTTGATCTATGAAGGCACTTTAGAGGTCAAAGAGACCAAAGACAACATCTTGGTCCATGAATATTAGATGTTCAATATGAGTCTGGTGAAAACAATCTCTGACATGTTTGCACGACTCTCCAGCATCACCAATGGACTGAAGGCACTCGGGAAGAACTAAATGGAAACATTGATAGTTTGTAAAGTTTTGAGGTTCCTCCCATCAACGTGGCACACCAAGGCCACAGTCATTGAAGACTCAAAGAACTTGTCAACCCTCATTGTGGAGGAGTTGATTGGGAGTCTCATGACATATGAGATCAATCTGAAGTGGGAGGAGTCTGGGCAACCCTTAGTTATTAAGAAAATGGATGGAGCACCCAAGGCAAGGAAATCCAAGGAAAATAGTTCTGAAGAAAACTTGTCAAGCGGGGATCTGGAGGAAATGACAGACTTGGTTCGAAACTTCAAAAAATTTCTGAAGAAGAAGAAGCATCAATCTCCTAAATTCTCCATGGACTTCTAGGGGGAAAACAAGCAAGAAGACTCCAACAGAAAATCAGAGTTGATGTGCTATGAAAGCCAAGGGATTGGGCATATGAGATCAGAATGCCCAGGATTTTTGAAAAAAGTAGAACAAACAAAAGGCAAAGAAGCGCAAAGCCATGGTCGTCACCTGGACTGACTCTGACCAGTCATCCTCCTAGGCTGAAGAACCCAAGAAGGAGGAGTGTGTTCTCATGGCTATTGAGGATGAATATTCTGAGGTAAACTCTGACTGAGAATCTTTTACTCTTGAGGAGATTGAACAAATGTATTCTGATTTGTATGAAAAATATAGGAAAAACAAAAAAGTAAACAAGGGACTAAAAAAAATTGAAACATTCTTGCATGTTGAAACAAACTGTATGCCATGTCATGAACATAAACTGCAATGTGAAAAGCTACAAAATGATAATGAACTTCTTCAAAGTAAGATCACATTGTATGAAGATGAAATTGTTTCCTTAGATCATGACAATACTAATTCCGAGGATTTTAGTATGCTTGAAAAGGAAAATGTCTCTTAGAAATTTGAAAATGAAGAATTAAAAATCAAATGCATATGCTTGAAGAGAATGTTAAAAATTCTGAAAATCCTGTTAAGGAAATGCATGAAACAATAGATGATCTAAAATCAACTATTTCTAGACTCATGAAGGGGAAGGAAAAGCTTGTTGAAGTTCTTAGTATTAAAGTGAACACTAATAGACATGGTTTAGGCTATTCCCCTAGAAACAAAGAGAACAAATCTATTAAGTCTAAAATGAAAACATTCTTTGTCCATGCTTCTAATGTTCCTTGCACATCACATTCACATGCAAAGAAAACTGCTCATGTTAAAAAATTAGTTCATGCTAAGAAGACTGAACAAGTTAAGAAATTTGTGCAAGCCAAACAACTAGTATATGGTAAAGATTCTTTGAAGGCTAAAAAGGAGGCACAGTCAAATAAATTTCAGCATGATCATTAGGTTCTTCAGAAACCACAACCCACATAACACAATCCTACTGTCACATGTTACTTCTGTGGTGGGCATAGTCATATGAACTACAATTGTTCTTTAAAAGAAACATGTAGAAAATGAATTTGGTGTGGATAAGGAAGGATCTGCTCCCTTCTAGGACTAACACTCTTGGACCCAAAACTATTTGGGTACCAAAGAAATCACCCTAAGATCTGTGGTTGCAGATGTCTTGTGAACTTAAGAGTTCAAACATCAATTGGTATCAAAGTGAATCTCAAGGCACCTACACTATTATGTAAGTATCATGTTCTTCTATTTTAGACTTTCAAGGTAACACATGAATACTCTTGTATGCTATATTGTTTACTCTTTTAGATTTTATTTATAGGCTGTATTTTTTGTTTTCTTTCAATCAAAAGACTAAAAAAATTTTGAAATATCAAAAACACAAAAAGACTCTTAGGTCTCAATATCTTTTGCATGTATATCCCTTGTGTGCTTGCATGTAAAGTATATGTAAAGACACTTCCTTGATTCTTTCTATGACCTAATACTCTCTTGATATTCTATTGCATTGGTTTAAAACTTAGTGTGCATTAATTCAACCACTAAGGGGGAGAATTCTACATTAGGTGTGTGCATACATTATGGGGAGCCAAATAGCTCTATATTTTACTTGCTTCCCAAAATACATTTGAAATTGAAATCAACATACTAATGCACATGATTATGATTATACTCTTGTGATGCTTAAAATCCACCTAACTTGTAGTAACTTGTGAGGAAAAAGTAACCTGCCCCAAATTGAAAGAGGAACTGAGCTTAGTAATTGTGTCTTTCTATTGAACAAGTGAGAAGCCTTGCGTTAAGCGACAATACTTTCCTCGAAAGGAAAGAAAAGAAAGAAACAAAAGAAATGAATCAAAACATATCTTTCAAAACAAAAAAAGGGCAGAGTGATAGCTACCAAAAATTGAGGATCTATCATGCATGGGTAAGATTGACAATATCCATTAATGTTAATTAGAATTCTACTTATCATCATGTGTGATGCCTCTTAATCATGTCTCACACTTCACTTTAAGTGGTATTTAATTTTAAATGTGTGTTGAGAACTTGATTAAACACTGGACTATTTGTTGGCTATCTTCTAGAGCATGCACTCCCATCGTTAATTCCCATAGTGACATTTTCACATACTTTGTATTATGCCCAATGCACCTCTTATCCCTAATACCACTCACTTTTTGATGTTGTAAAAAAGGGGAGATAATATTTGCGGATTTTATATTTTAGTTTTGGTGGAGAGTTTACATCCAAAAGAAAAGGGGTGAGTTAGAGTCATAGGTATTTTAGAGAGGGGGGGTTAATCTTGTCACGTCTGAAAGCATGGCAGTGGAAGAATTTATTTGATCATTGAGATGTGAACAATCAGCAAATAAGTCTCTAGCATGCAAGCACATATAACATAACTATTTGTGCTCATAATAAAACTCAAACTCTTTATTTCATTTCAATAATGAGAACTGGTACATATTACATTTCAAGTTCCAACTATAGAACTAAGACTCAATAAAAGGGAAATTACATACTATCCTCACTCCTACTACATCATTCTAGTACTCTCATACTCAATATATGATACTATGATGCTATGATAACTTGACTTCAATACTAAGGCTTGATAGCGCTCTTCACTCTTGTTCATCCCCAGTATAGTCTTAGTTCTCTATGTCATCAATTTTTTGATCACCTAAAATGTTGGAAAAGTTGGTAATGAGCACACTCGCCCAGTAGGATTAACATCCTCCAGCAATGATATAAGTATTTAACAGTTTAAAAGCTAGAAGGTAAGCACATGATATGTACTATGCAATTTAAACGACGGTAATAACACATGAACAGTGTATTATGCGAGATAGTAAGATCAAGAGATGTAATGATCAGTCTAGCAAGAAGGTTGTATTCAAGAGTTTATGATAGAGTGATCATTGATCTAGCAAGATGGTAACCTCATGAGCAAGAGCAAGATAGCATGTAACAAAATGGCCATTTCACAAGCAAGCAAGCACGCACGAGCAAGAACTTTTAACATGTAATAGTAATCAGGCACGAAGACACTAATTTTCACTAAGGATCTATGCCACCTTGGAATGCACACTAGGACACGTGTTTGTGGTTTATGTATCTAGCATTCAAAATGCAAGTACTCCCAATGCAGATTCAATGTTAGTAATCATTATACCCCATTGTTAACAGTATATTTATCACTCTCCGTCATTGGGGCTAGACTGGAGCACTTGGACACACGCTGTGCCCTGTCAGCATCTCACTATTTTCATATGTAGATACCCACAGTCATTCATGGCCAATAACAAGAGTCCAATAATGTCATGATAGTTGAGGTGATAGTTCAAGAGTTCAATCCGACAGCATAACGACGTATTTACAATTTAGTCCAATCATTTATTAGTAACTTGGTCTTATGTTCAATAGAGATGTACTTTAGAATCAAGATGAGAAGAGAAAGATCTTGCCAAGAAAGCCAAGAGAGAAGAGATATGTGCACACTAGCTTCTGGGTACTTCAATGCTACAACCTGCTCATCGGCCATGTGGGAATCCATGGTCAGAGGAGACTGACAGAGGCCTTGGTCAAGGGGTCACTAGTCCAGCAGAAGAAATATATGACAGAGAGTGCACCACAAGCCAAGAAGGGCTTTCCTATCATGCTAGAGTGTATGTGCATGCCATGAGTAAGAATCGCTCTAGTGCGTGTGTGAATCCGATTATGGAAACTTCAGTTATGGAAAACTTCATTTATGGAATCTCCATTTATGGTAAGTATCATGAATGCTAAATCAGGAAATACTAATCATGCATGACCAATTTTAGCAAGTAGCAATGTGTTTTTAGCAAGTTTAATGACAAGGCAAGAAGTGAACAATCAGCAGGTAGAGAGTAAGATCACTAACTTAAGATCGATTAAACATCATGTGAACATGTTTTAACCTTTAGATGGGTTGATAAATGCATGTTATCAGTAACTAACTTCGCACAAGAGAAGTGTAAGGCCCAACAAGTTTTCTGCAGGTTTGCGCTTTCAGAAGATTGTTTGGTCGGCGTTCAGGACCCCAGACGATGTGTTTCAGCCGAATCAGAAGTCTACTATGAGTGGGCTCTTGACGTCAAGTAGTGTGATGTCAAGATGTTGTTGACGTCAATCGATATTGACGTCAACCTGCTAGTTGTTCTGATGGCAATTTCGATTGTTGTCTATTTTGTGTTTGCGTCAACATGTTATGATGTGAAGTTTTCTTGGAATCTTGACATCAATACCAATTGACGTCAAGATTTATGTTGACGGCAACGAAGCTTGACGTCAAGTTCTACGTGTTCCAGCCCGAGTTTTTCTTGAAAACTTGTGGCTTTCTTTGGATAGGTTTGAAGGAATAGAGTCGTGTTAGGGCAAGGATCTTACCCCAATCACGACCCTTGGCTCTCTATATATAGAGAGGGTTCGTTTAGGGGAGAGAACTTTTGCTCTCTCTTGGCTTTGGGGTTGTGAGAGAGGAGAGAGAGAGCAATCCCGAGGGTAAAGAGGTCGTGTTGCTGCTTATTTGAGGTTGATGTTGTGAAGAGAAAGCTTCCACGACTTGAGAGGAAGGCTCTAGATGAGGAGATCGTGGTTGGATCATGCTCAAGACAAGGGATTTGATCATGCTTGGAGGATACCTCTTTGGGTGCGAAAGAGGGCTTCATCGGCTAAATTCTCATGTTGTAGAATTTTTTAGAGGCAAGTAACTTAGGGTTTCTCTCTGTGGACTTGTCCCTAAGGGTTTTCCTATTTTTCTAGATTTTTTAGAAAATTGTTTTGATGTTGTTTGCCATGTTTTCTTTCCCTCGATCTGCACTTTGTGCAGTCTGGGAACTTGATGGCAACAAGTGTGTCGTTAACTTGAACTTGACAGTAACATATGTTGACGTCAAGTTCATCTTGTCTAGAAATTTATAGTTTTGCCATTTATGGTGGTTTTGAGAGATTCTCTGATGGCTTTTGAGTCTTTTTCATTCTATTTTGGCATATTAATCATCATGATGAGTTTGGGTAACTTTGGATTAGTTTTTGTTAATTATAGTAAATATTTGAATTTCTGTTTATATGAAAAAGTATGTGAACTCTTGATAATTTTGATTTACATGATGTATACATGTTATAAAAATCATTATATGTTATACTTTAGTTTGTTAGACTACTATAGGCATGATTGAGGGCTTGTTTACCTCATTTTATTTCTGTTCATGAATAATTAGTACTTTTGTGAATAATAATATGATTTCTGACCTTAATTATGAAAAATAGTTATACTACTCCAAATATTATGAAACATTACGGATGTGTTCTGTGATACATATGTACCCTGTGGTTAAACTTTGAGCATGTTTTGATCACTGTGCAATTAGTTTTGAATTTCTGAAGCTTTCTATACAATGTTTTAATAATAAGTCCCAAATATGTTTAAGAATGCGATTAGCATCGTGATTAGGTTCTGATAATTACTGTTCATGCTTAATCTGAGTATCTAGAAGTGATTAATATTTGTTTCATGTTATATGTGTGCATGTGCATGGAAAGAGAGAGAATTATGACATGTGTGCATGAATAATATGATAATGTGAAAGATAAAAGTTGTGCCTATAAGACACTACCACCATAGATTGCGTGGAGTTGTACTATAGTAGTGCCCTTACAGGAAGGGTCAATTGTGTTATGTGATACCCGGGACAACGGGTCCTGTGAAATCCTGGAGGTGGACAAGTTCCACTACTAATGGTGGGGAGGGCTTCCCCCGGTTCTGCGCAGTAACCAAGACTTGATCGTTTTGCCTGGCGATTAAGAATGTGTATGTGATTGTGTGATCTTTCTAGTGTTGGTTTGGGCTATGTCTCAGCTTGTGTAAAAGTGAATATGTGAATAATGTGTAAAGTGATATGTGAACGTGGCACGAGATATGTGCAACTGACGTGATATGTGATCGTGATCGTGAAAAGTGAAAACTATCTGAAACCAATTGTAAGTGAATGTTAATGTGATAAATGTGAGAATAACTGCATGTGAAAGCAAAGGTAAAAGTGCATGTGAATATGCCATGAGAAAATAATGCATGTGTTAATGTGATTTATGTTAATTGAGATATCCTGTTAGTACCATGTATAGAAGTATGTTAATTATGTCCATGAGTTAGTAATTACTTGATGAGCATGTTAGTAGTATCATGTTATAAGTTTTAATATAAGCAATGTGTTAGTGTTATGTGAAAGTAAGAATTGCAAGCATGTGATTATATGAATGCTCTCATGTTAGTGACACCATGTTTAGAATTCTTGTTATGCATGAGTTAGTATAGCTTTGTTTAATAGACTTCACGTTTAATTATCCATGTTATAGCAAGAGCATGTGTTAGTTTAATTGTTAATTGCAAATATTTAATGATAATGTGATAGTTAGTAAAGTGTTAAACTCTTAGAAAGCATGTGTGGTAAGTGTGTGGTTTGCAATTCTAAGTTGATTGCTTAGTCTATTGCGTTGACTTAGCCTTGCTAACATTTCAGGAGATTTAGAGCCTGAGGAGTTAGCGAGATCCGACGTGGAGCGTGAAGAGTAGATTGAAGATTTATAGTTTTTTTTGCTTAGTATGTAATTGTAATTGGAACTTTGTTCATTATCACTTAGAAACTAGCTATGTTTAGTGGATGTTGTGGTTTATGTTATTTTGCTTGGACTATATAGACAGTGGGATGTGGATTATAAAGTTGATGGAATAAGAGTTGTTTATTTTCCGCTACAATATTCATTTTCTATTTGTGTATATCTCAGCCCATGTGACTATCGTTGGGGGTTTTCTCCCCTATAGCGACTTACTCTTGTCCGACGTGGGTTGGTATAATCGTATCGGGTGGAAGTGGACCATTACAGAGATGGTATCAGAGCTACGGGGTTGAGATTTTACGTGGATAGCAATAAACTAAATTCACATCTCAAAGTCTTTGTAGTGGATAGCTTGATCCATGGAATAACTAAAATAGGACTAGAAAAGTGATAAGATGAATGCATGAGAATATACAAGTGGTATTAATAAATGGAGCTTGACTTGGTGTCTATTTTGTAGGCTATGGTTGGAAGGAATCGTCATTTGAGTGTACCCATTTAAAATGAGGAGCCAAGGAGGACTGCAAGTGAGCAACAGAGAGTACCAACAGCTCAAGGACTACTTGTGCCACGCCGCCACCATTGGTCTACTTCGGCACGTTCATGTAAGGACTCGTACAAGTGATGCAGACTCAGGCACAGCTTTAAGCTTAGGTTCTAGCAGGGGATCAACAGGAGCGTGGTGTTGGAGGAGTAACAGTGATGGAGAGGCTTAAGCGGATGGCCCCGCCTTCTTTTAAGGGGAGAGTCAGTCGTTGGTAGCAGAGAGTTGGCTTAGTGAGATCAAGAAGATATTTAGAGCTATCAGGTGTGTAGAGGATGACAAGGTTAGCTTGGCGACGTACATGCTTCAAGAGCGAGTAGACGTGTGGTGGTCTTCTATTCTTCTCATGCAGTTTGAAGGTTTGGAGGTAGAGGTGACTTGGGGAGAGTTCGTGAAGTTGTTTGCTCACATGAAACTCATATACCTTCCTTCGTGTCAAGTGCCTTCCTATATTTGAAACTAGAGGACATTGATTGGGTTTCAAACTTCCCTTCACCTTGGTGCGGATAGAAAGGAGTTCTCTCGGATCTCCCAATAAAGCCCATTACGGACGGTGCACAGAAATATGGGTATGTGTTGGATATGTTACTTGGCTGTTCATAAGATAAAGTGGTGGAAACGATGCCCCCACTGATAAATCCTCTGTTTGGTAAACTGAAGAATAAGGCTAAGTTTGTTTCCGAGCACATCCAAGACAAGATGGAGCAGGAGTTCTTTTTGTTGACTCATGTTCCATGTTAGTCTTGGAGTATGAGGCCAGATTCGCAGAGTTTTTTAGGTTTGCACTGCACATAGTTGCTGACAAGAGGCACAAGGTAAAGAAGTTCGTGATGGGGCTCAGACCGTCATTGAGAGCCATACTTGTAGCATTTAACCATAGGTGTTGGGTTACATTGTGTATGATGACATGTTCTTAAACATTTTTTATGATGTTTAACATAATTGATGTTACATTGATGTTGGAAACATGATAAATATGACAAAGACATGAAAGAAATGAACAAATGAAAATAGTGCTTCTATGACTATTCATATGTCCATTATATCTCACATAGAATGTCTTTTGATGTAGGTGTGAATGCACACAAGACAATCAACCAAAGTCAAGTGCAAAAGACCAAGAAATACACTTCAAGTGGTCATGTGTCGATATCCCCCAAGGCATGTGTCGACAGATAGACCCATCCAGAACAAATAGGCTACTAGAAACACATTTACAGCAGTATGTGTCGACAGATAAAATGTACATGTCGACAGATATAGGATGCCTGTCGACAACCAGCATATTGCCTATCCACAGATCAAGTCTTCCAAGAACTAGCATGGTTCTGGAAACCAGAAGTCTGCAGTAGGTGTCGACAGCTATAAAGCACCTGTTGACAAACGAAGAGAAAAATCATAAACGTGATTATTATATGTTCTATATTAGCGTGATCCCTTTAAGCACGACTCTCCATACTTGGACACCCATATATATAGACCATATGAAGTTATTTTCGCAGCAAGAAGCCACAATACCAAAACCCTAACCAAAGGTCAGAAGAAAAGCTTCTCTCTACTGCTCTGCTTCAACTCTTCGTCCAGCGCAAGGAAGATCCATCTAACGAGTGGAGTTGAAGTTGGTTCGTCTACGGTTCAAGCTTCTACATCATCTAATCATCATCAACACGGAGATTGGAGTTCTTCTGGATGACCACCATGAGGAGTTCACATCTGGTTTTGTTAATTACTATTCATGCTTAATCTGAGTATCTGAAAGTGATTAATATTTATTTCATATTATATGTGTGCATGTGCATGGAAAGAGAGAGAATTGTGACGTGTGCATGAATAACATGATAATGTGAAAGATAAAAGTTGTGCCAATGAGACACTACCACCATAGACTGTGTGGAGCTGTACTATAGTAGTGCCCCTACGGGAAGGCTTAATTGTGTTATATGATACCCGGGGTAACGGGTCATGTGAAATCCTGGAGGTGGACAAGTTCCACTGGTAATGGTGGGGAGGGCTTCCCCCGGTTCTGCATAGTAATCAAGACTTGATCATTTTGCCTGGCGATTAAGTATGTGTATGTGATTGTGTGATCTTTCTAGTGGTGGTTTGGGTCGTGTCTCTGCTTCTCTAAAAGTGAATATGTGAATAATGTGTAAAGTGATATGTGAACGTGGCACGAAATATATGCAAGTGATGTGATATGTGATCGTGATCGTGAAAAGTGAAAACTATGTGAAACCAAGTGTAAGTGAATGTTAATATGATAAATGTGAGAATAAATGCATGTGAAAGCAAAGGTAAAAGTGTATGTGAATATGCCATGAGAAAATAATGCATGTGTTAATGTGATTAATGTTAATTGAGATATCATGTTAGTACTATGTGTAGAAGTATGTTAATTATGCCCATGAGTTAGTAATTACTTGATGAGCATGTTAGTAGTATCTTGTTATAAGTTTTAATATAAGCAATGTGTTAGTGTTATGTGAAAGTAAGAATTGCAAGCATGTGATTATATGAATGCTCTCATGTCAGTGACACCATGTTAAGAATTCTTGTTATACATGAGTTAGTATAGCTTTGTTTAATAGACTTTACGTTTAATTATCCATGTTATAGCATGAGCATGTGTTAGTTTAATTGTTAATTGCAAATAGTTAATGATAATGTGATAGTTAGTAAAGTGTTAAACTCTTAGAAAGTATGTGTGGTAAGTGCGTGGTTTGCAATTCTAAGTTGCTTGTTGAGTCAATTGCGTAGACTCACCCTTGCTAGCATTTCAGGAGATTTGGAGGCTGAGGAGTTAGCGAGATCCGACGTGGAGCATGAAGAGTAGATTGAAGATTTATAGTTTTTTTTGCTTAGTATGTAATTGGAATTTGGACATTGTTCATTATCACTTGGAAACTGGCTATGTTTAGTGGATGTTGTTGTGACGGTCCTCACCTTTCAAACCTGTTAACCCAATAACGTGCCCGACATGACTCCGTCTCCCGCGATCGGGCCGAAGCCTCGCAAGGGATATCAACCACACATGTCCGTGAAAATATAAAGAAAACACGCTGAACACATATAAGATCCCATTTCTCACATATATTCACATGAAATGTATATATTCAGTTCCATATCATAGTCATTAAACAAAGTACAACAGCCCTGGACAAACCCCCGAGGCTCCACAAGTAAAAGTATTACTCTGCTGGTGGCGAAGGCCCGACTCCACTACGGTGCTGACCGGAACTAGAAGAGGGACGGGAACCCTCCTGCTCTCCTTCACCTGGAAGAAGAAGGGGTGAGCCTTACAAGTCACTAGCTTAGTGGGGCAACTCCCCCAAAGCCGAGAAATGCAATGTACAATAGATACAATAAGAAAAATTGTAAAGCATTTAAATATATAACCACTTATGCATGATGCTACAACTGTAATTAAATAAACGGCAAACCACGTACGTGTGTACAAGCTACAGAAGGGCACGCCACACACGAGTCACGAGAACTGGTTCGCGACACTAGCCACAGACCCGGACAAACAACACAAGTCTACCTTTTAGCCTCGCAGCCATGGACGAAAGGTCCAGTTGCTGCTCCACGTCAACAGGGTCAAGAACTGTGGAGACAAACCAACACCCCACATGCAGACTACACTGCTGCAGGCCCAAGCCTGACACCTTTAGAGACTCCGACTGAGAACCCTAAAGTGAGGCACTGGAAACAGGACTAGCTGGGGGCCAGTACACCTACTGGTGTCCGTCCCCCAACCATGAGCGTGCTACAAGCAACCGCACACCCACAAACACGAGTCACTGCCCCTTGTCGTCTTTCCCTCAGCTAGACGTACAACTCAAACTCAGGAGTGAGGGTTTCCAAGAATATGACACAAACCCTGATGGTACTCACCATATCGGGACAAGCCCTAAGCACCCAGTGCTAGGGTAATCGACTGGAGAGGTAACCACAGAAGGTGTTATACCCAACTTGCTATGCACACATTTCCACGCAAAACTCCTCGTTATCAACCACGGTATGAGCCAACACAACCCATACAGACTCTACATTGCATAGCCAACTCTGCCCAAGCAATGTAGGATAGAAACCGGGTAGACTGGCCACAGAACCCTAGAGCTCAGGTGGCCACTTTCTAATCCGCGACCAACACAGTGGTCAGCAATCGACTTGAATCGCGATGAACCAACCCATCGCTTTAAGGTCTAAATCGTGACGGGCCATGTCGTCGCGTTCACATGAATCGCGACGACTGGTTCTATCGCCTTTCAGACAGTAGAGGCAAACCCTGAATTACCATTCTGGAAATCACATCACAAAGCTACACATGATGATAAAGCAGTAAACAACAGTTTAAATGAAACCCTAGGCATGCTCCCTACCATGCTCATTCAATTCCCACCTCAAACCCAAAACTACACAATCCTCACAAGGGAAAAACATGGTAGAATTCCCCTACCAATAAGTGAAATGCAAAACCGACGTCACCCAGAGATTCCTCGCGCTCCAAAGCTCCTCCTCGTTCCGGAATCACACCAAACGGGCGGCAAATAGCCAGAATCGCCCCAAAATTCCACAGCACAGCTTCTCCCAGCTGAATAGTGCAACTGTACTGTTCGACCTAGGGCAGAAGCCCAAAACATATTGAGTTTGAATCGCGACATATCCAGCCGTCTCGTTTAGAAACGCGACGTACCTTGCCGACACGTTTAGACCACGACGTCCTGCATAGGCCACACGGCGTGCATGCAGCGACGCTCACGCAACAATGGTTCCAAATCGCGATAGGGAAGGTGGTCATGTTACACTCATAAACACATCGTCTGTGTTTGTCGCGTTTATGAGTGATGCGCCAAAGGTCTGTTTGGGCTGGGATCTCCAACCCTCCATCCTCCCACCTATTACACAACCTGTGTAAACACATGTACACACACCCATGGTCTACCAATTGGCCACACATTGGCCTCCAAACCCGATAAACTATGATCCGAACATACCAGTTATTACAATTGTGGTCTATGTTATTTTGCTTGGACTATATAGACAGTGGGATGTGGATTATAAAGTTGATGGAATAAGAGTTGTTCATTTTCCGCTGTAATATTCCTTTTCTATTTGTGTATATCTCAGCCCATGTGACTATTGTTGGGGTTTTTTCCACTGTAGTAACTTGCTCTCATATGACGTGGGTTGTCATAACCGTACTGGGGGAAGTGGACCGTTACAAGAAGACGATGCATGAAAATGACGCAAAACGGGCCAAACAAGGCTGAAATGCCCCCTGTGGTTTGAAGGCGACAAGCAGCATGTCGCCTTCATGAAGGCAACTAGAAGGGTGTCACCTTCTGATTCATGAAAGCAAAAGCCTTCCTGTCACCATCTAAAGGCGATAGGTTGACTTGTCATCTTTTTGTTTCCACTGCAGGGGTGCTTTAATGGTTGTTTTCCTAGTCCAGTTCAAACTAGGTTTGACACCTATGGCTTCAAAAAAACAAAACTAATGCTAGGGTGATCCAAATTAGATGAAACTACATATGTTAGTTAGAGTACTTCCTATACTTTGTACAATAACAAGTAATCAAGAAGCAAAAGTCGTTTGACTAGGTAACAAGATGTATTGTAACTCTATATGTGAATCTTACATAGTGCTCATGTATGGGCTAATACTCTTTATACAGATAATGAATATTGGGGAAACTAGTGCCAAATGAAACTACTCTCATAGGATAACAGGTTCTATGTTGAATGCTCGATCTAGAGAGGACTCCACAGAAAGATGTAGAACTCATAAGACAAGTCAGTGTTTAATCAAGATAGTGCAACATTATGATCATACCAGATTTAATTCGTGAAACCCACATGATAAAAATTAGTGAAAACAGTAAGAACATGATCTATACACATGTATGTAAGCAGGAATGAGTTTAATTAGAATTTGGCATGGAGATAACCAACCTGTTGAGTTGAATAAGATTCGTTCTCCAAAAAGCCCTAATTTTGACTAGTTGGAGAAGAACGCGTAATACGTGTAAGACCCGGCCCCCTTGGGCCCTAGGCCCCATCTTCAAGGTTGCGACAGGCGCCCTGGCTGCGACATGGTCGCGCCAGAGCGGCCTTCCGCGACAGGATTGGCGGTTCGTGTCGCGACGGGGGTGAGCGTCGCGTCACCCCTGGCTGTCGCGACTGTGTTCTGACATAGCTTGACTGCTGTCCTGTCTGTCAGAACGGTCGTGATGGGTGGTAGGGTCGTGCAGCGTTGACGCGACCTACCAGGCTGCCGCGTTTGCTTTTCCAGTCTTCGAGGTTTGACCGTGCTTTTTGTGTCGCGATGTGGCGGGCGGTCGCGACATGGTCGCGACGCTCCTGGGCGTCACGACAGCGTCTGAGGGGCCATCGGTTTAAATCCGACAGTGCGCCCCATTTTCCCTCTCTTCTTCCTCTTCCTCTTCTTCTCCCTCTCGAGCTCTCTCGCGGTTTCTCAGTGTTTCTCCTTGCTCGTGGTGCTCGTGCTGAGGCGTGGATGTGCCGTTCGTGCATGGGTCGTGCTTGTGGCGTGCGGTGCGAGGAGGAGACAGCCATTCCTACGAGAAGGCCCCAACGGGTGCGTTCTTCGTGTGGAGGTAGGGACGTCCGACCCTCTCGCCCTAAGCATGCTCCCCTCCCCTCTAGACCATGGTTTCCTTATGGTTTGGGGCTTGGGAGTGTGAGAACTCCATGCTCGAGTTGAGTGAGGTTTCCTTTGAGCGTAGATCCATGCTTTTGAGGGACCGTGGGTGGTTTGGTGGATTTATAGCATTTAATGCATGTTGTGCATGATCCCCATCCCCCTTGTGAATGTATTTCGTGTTTTGGGGAGGGTTCCTGGAGGGACTGCTCCGAAACCCTGCTCGGATGGAAACACGGCAGCCTCGGAGGCCGCGACCATGTCGCGACAGCGCGCCCGATCGCGACGTGGTCACGACACTCCTAAGTGTCGCGTTAAGGTCGTGACACGCTAGGGCGTCGCTACATGGTCGCGACGGTCCGCCCTGTCGCGTCATCGACCGAGAGACAAGTTTTCGCCTGACACCGTTTCCACTTTGCTTTGTTGTACCATGGCACATGTGCTAGTTCCCTAGTACGGTCTACGCTAGTTTTTCGCCCGGTGCTCGGCACTTGAGGGCTTGTCCCGTGTGAGAGGTTGTTACCATTACCTGGGACCCCCATCCTCGGGAGCCTGTTGAGGGAGTACTCTGGGCTACGAGTGCGCTCGAGTTGGCAGCCACCAGGCGGACTCTGGAGCTTAGGGGAAAACGGTGGTTAGGACAGTGGCGTGTGAGTCACTTGCAGAGCTCTCGTGGGTGGTTTGGGACGCCGAGGACAGTTAGGAGTTCTACCCGGCGCAGGCCAGCCAATCCTTCTTCTCACTACCTCGCTCTTTGCGGCCCCGGAACCGCTTAGAGAGGCCAGACGTGGGACCGTAGTCCGGCCAGACTACAGCGGTTACTGTTGTGTTACTTGTGTCTTACCTCGCTCTGACGAGACGTGAGGGTCAGGACCCGGGTCGAGGATAAGACGTCGGTGGACGCACCTGACCGTGACTAGTGGTAGTGCTTCTGTAGCTAGTGTTCTTTGTCCAGGCGGAGTTCCCTCCATCTGTGTTCGCTAGCCGTGTGGTGGTCACGACGAGCAGTCGTACGGAGTTTCCGACCGTGTGTACTTCCCGTGCCGTGCTGGTTGTAGTTTCTCTTCCGCACTTCTGTTGTAGGTAGAAGATATTTACCTCTGCTGTAGGTAGAAGGTATGCCCCTAAGGGACTTGTTCTTCCCCTGCCTTTTATGTGTACTAGCGTGCGTGCGTTGGGACTGTACTTAGAGTGGTACATGGTGGTCTCACTCTCTTTTTTGTTTCCGCACATACACTTCTAGATCAATAGTTCACATTTACTTCCGTTACATATCCTGTTAGACGTAGATTATAGCCCTTCCAGGTCCGTGGATCCGTGGGCGGCGACCGCGAAAATCGGGTCCTCGGCGTGGGCTGAGGGTCGGGTTCTCGGGTCGTTACAATACGCATGATCTACTAGGTAGAAATTGGGCAAAATAGTACCATAAGTGTAGCGTAGTGATCATTTGGACCGAGTTTATCAGTTCTAGTGGCCAGTGTGTGTGGCCTTTGGCTTGTGTTTGGAATGTTTTGCAGGTTGTTTGGGCATTGGTTCTCTGTCGGTGAACGCGACGTGGGTGCATGTCGCGTTCTGAACGCGACTGTAAGGCCCTCGAATTTTGTCATATTATGCTTATTTGATTTGTTGCATATTATAATTATTTATTACTTATGTGCATATGTATATACATGTTTAATTTTGTACATATAGTATTTATTTAATTTTGTATATGTTGTATTTAACTAATGTTGTACATATTGTATGTATCTATAAGGTGTAAGTTGTTTATTAGATATTTTTGTTTTCCGCCAAAATCCCCGTTAACTTCAATATCTCTTGACGTTAAGGAGAGCTTCACGGCAGCCAGTGTGCCGTTGACTTCATGTTGACATCCAGATCGATGGATGCTGATTTCTTATTAACGGCAGCAATGTGGTCGTTTACTTCTCCAGTTGTGTTGTGATTCCAAATCTGAAAACAACTGTGTTTTCTCCGATTCTTGTTTAGGAAACTACCCTCCAACGGTAGGAAACCTAATGTAACGCATAGCCCGACCCATTAACCCTATAAAACACCTAGTTTTGGGTGAGATTAGGTCCTTTTAGCAAAAAGGAAAACTAGGGTTTCTTGTTAGAAAACCAGTGCGTTTGCATAGCTTGATCCGGTGATCTACATCAACTGGGAGGTGCTCCTTGGATTTGTGAATCTTCCCCGACTCCGGAGATCAATCTAAATCAACAAAAAGACTGGATCTGGGAGTAGTTTTCTGCATCTTCTTGGCTTGGCCGAGGAGAGCTTCTATGACTAATTAATCCCTTTATAGAATTATTCACAGGCAAGTAATCGAGGGGTCTCATCCCTATACATGTCCCCTAGGTCCTAGAAATTTTTTGGATTTTTACTCGTGTCCTAGAACCCCCAATTCTCACTATTTTTGGAGTTTAGTCTGCACTTTCTGCAGATAGGAAATTGACGGCAAGCTTGTTGCCGCCAAGATTCTGAGATGGCGATAACATTGTGTGTCGTTAACCCACCTTGACGGCAAGGACCTTGCCGCCAAGTTCTTCTGTACTTCATAGAAATATGTTGAGCATGTCTATACTATGATTTCGGATTTCTAGATGACTGTGCATGCTGTAAAATTTATGTTTGGTCAAGTATGGTCAGTAGGTCATATCATGAGGGTATGTCGAATTTCGGTGCATAGTTTTAATTAATATAATTCATGTTGTGGTGAATTAAGTATATTGTGACTGTGTTTAATTCTGGAAAATTTATTTTACTGCATGATAAGGTCACAGGGATTTTGTATCATATTAGGATTACTGTTCTCATGTTTTGAACCTATTAGAACCGACTGTTCTACTGTCTACCATGTTAAGTAGATATTTCATTGAAATTACTTGAATTTTATGTTAAATTGTTAAAATTAGTTTTCTATTGTGAAAAAAATATGAAAAATTATACCTGTGACATATTGCTTGTAAGAAGTCTGTGATAAAAATTTGACACTATTTTGACAACTGTGGGTACTGTTTGCTTTGAACAAGGGTATTAAATCATGATTAGGTGTGTGTGAGTTAAACCATGTAAAATTTAATGATTGCAGCATGATTATGCACTGTTATGATTAAATTGCCACTGTGAAATAGTAATTTCATGTTCTGTAAGCTGAAGCATGTGAATGAGTTAAATAGTGCATGGAGTTAAATAGTGCATGTGAATAATGTAAACCATGTGATAAAGTGTTAATGTGTAATGTGTGCCAAAATTGACACTGCTACCATAGAAGGCTGTGGAGCCATACTGTAGTAAAGTCCCTATGGGAAGGCTCAATGTGTATGTGATATCCTATGGGCATTAGGATAAAATCCTGGAGGTGGACAAGTACCACTGGTTAGGGTGGAGAGGGCTTCTCCCGATTCTGCGCAGTTAACCAAGATTCGTCACTGTATTACCTAGGTGACGGGTATGTGTTATATGAATGTTTGTCCTTCTTTATGGTGGTTCGGACTATGTGTCACGGCAAATTAAGTGTAAAATGTGAATATGTGAAAATGTGAATATGTGAAAGTGTTATGTGAATGTGATAGCATGTGAAATGATGTGAATGTGATACAATTATGTTAAAACAACAAGCTTAAGATGGGAATAAGTGTTATAAAAGCATGTGAAAATGATTCGATATCATGCTAGGTTTGCTAGTTATTATGTGCATATTCCCATGATCAAATTGTGTATAATTGTAAAATGATATAAATAGAATTTGAAACCATGATTCATGTTATATATTATGTGTAGAAAGCATGTGTAGGTTGTTCATGTTTATTGTTAAATTGAAATGAAGCATGTACCATGTATTTTTCTCTTAGGGATTATAAGAATAGCATATGTGTGATATGTGTAAGAATGTTTCTTAGGTTGCTTGCTGAGTCTTTCTTTTTAGAAGACTCATACTTGCTTTGATATACAGGTGAGACAAGTGTCCCCGTACTTGAGGGGACTTAGTGAGGAGCGACTCCGAGTGAGAGGAGTAGCTGCTTGTGGAGTGCTGCGTAGTTTACTCTTTTCTTTTCATAGTATGTAAACAATGTTATGGACAATGTTATTTCATATGGACATGTATAATGTGGACAATTGTTCTTTCTTTACTTTCACTATATAGAGTGTGGAATTATGTGAATGATGATGGAATAAGAATTTTATTACATTTCCACTGTACTCTTTTGTTATTTATGTACATCTCAGCCTATTATATTGTGTTGGGTAAATGTCCCACTATGATGACACCCTTTATATCGATGTGGATTGATATAATCGTACTAGTATAAGGAGAGTCGTTACACCGATGGTCCAAGGCATCGCATTCACGTTGCCACTGTTTGGGGTCGTTCGGCTACATGTCCGCTGTGTGGTACGCACAGGGCAGCCGGCTGGCGTCAACGGCGAGAAGGTGACGGTCGATGCCGTCGCGTTCTTGTCGTGACAGCCAGGTGTGACGCATTCTTAACTGTGAGAGGTTAAGAACCTAGGTCGGCCAAACAGACCTCAGAAAGCTTTGCTCGGCCAGGAGAAGTGTTCTTGCAGCTGATTCTTGGGCGATTTGACATTTTGGCATGGTTTTCAGTGTGTTCTCATCGCAAGGATGTGGTGGAGCAAGGGAAACACCGAATCGTTGTTGTTCTTCGCGTACTTCGTGCAGGTAGGGAGATTCCACCTTGTTTTTCACTGTGAATGATGTGTTGAGCATGTTTAAGCCATTATATGAGTTTTAGATGTTAAATGGCATCCTAGTGTAACTGTTAGACTGTTTATAAATGCTTTCCATAGGCGTTTGCATGGTTTGCATGGGGTTTCTGGAGATGGAACCCCGGAATTGGGGCTCTATCTGTAAAGGTGATAGCCCGACCTGTCGCATTCTGCTTCAAAACGTGTCGTATCGAGGCGTCGCGTTCTGAAGGCGACGGAGCACCTTGTCGCCTTCTAGCTTCCGAAGGCTATGAGTTGGTGCATGGTTATGTGATTATCGTTTGGCTTTATTTCCTATTCATATTAATGGTAAGCGGTGCATTGGCATGTGTCAAGGTTAAGGACTGCCATGATTACTTGGTTTGTGAGTACGTGGAGAGTAGTACGACGCCTACCATAGTTACCTCTCTAGTCGGGTACCCCAGGTTTTGTGTGAGCCAGACATGTTAGTGCTCGGGGTTTGTCCCAGTACTTATGTACCGTCGAGGTTTGTGTTGTCTTTCTGGACACCCTCACTCTTGTGTAGAGTTGTACGTCCGGCTGAGGGAAAGACGGCAGAGGGACAATGACTTATGACAGTTGTGTTTAGTCACTTGCAGCGTGCTCGTAGTTGGGGGCACGGTCAGCAGTAGACGTACTGGGCCCTAGCTAGTTCGGTTTTTCTAGTGCCTCACTTTAGGGAGCTTGGGCAAGAGTCCCTAAAGGTGTCAGGCATGGGCCTGCGGTAGCGTGGTCCACAGGTGTGGTGTTGGTTGGTCTCCATAGTTTCTTGGTTTTGTTGTGGTGGAGCAGCAGCTGGACCTTTCATCCGTTGTTGCGAGACTGAGAGGTAGTCCTGTGTGGTTAGTTCGGGATAGGTGTTGGTGTCGCAAACCAGTCTTCGTGACTCGAGTGTGGCATTCCCTACTCTAGCTCATACACATGGTCGGGGTTTGCCGTTTATTTATGAAAGGATGAATTCTATTAATAGCTTTGTGATACCTGTTATTTACAGCTTTAACATCATGTGTGGACAATACTATTAATTTCCTAGTGTAGCTTCCTGTTCCAGTACTTTGTGAGTTTTGTTTTGTACAGCTTTTAGGGGAGTTTCCCTACTGAGACAATGACTTGTGAGGTTCATTCCTACTCCTTTCAGGTGAGGGAGAGCAGGAGGCTTCCCCTGCTTCGCATAGTTCAGAACTGCACCGTAGTAGAGTTGTGTCTGCACGTCCAACAGTGTAAGTTTTACTTTCTGTACACGTCAGGGTATGCCCCAGGTTGTTGTACTTTATACTTCACTCTAGTTGAGAATTGGATATGTATATTTCTTGTAAATATTTGTGAGATGTGGAATCTTATATATATTTGAGTTGTTGCTTTTATATTTGCACGGACATGTGAATGATATCCCTTGCGAGGCTATGGCTTGTTCGCGGGAGGCAGAGTCGGGTCAAGCTCGTTATTAGGTTAACAGGTTTGAATGGCGAGGACCGCTACAGTTGGTATCAGAGCAAGGTCCATGTAAATATAAGGGAATCGGAAATTTACATAGCTTGGTCTCTACTTTAGTCGACTACTGGTAGTTGGCCCTAGTTTTTGTATTGATTTTTTTGTATGTTATGTGGTTGGAACAATGTATGTGCTGGATTAGAAATGGTAGATAGGAGAGATTGGGGAGGTGATGGAGATGAGCCAGAGGAGACTACACATCAGTTAATTGAAAGATTATGGGAGAGCATTATAGAGATTCAGATGAGATTAGATTAGCAGGCACCGGTGCAACCAGTAGCTATGGCACCCTAGATCATAGAGAAAGCAGTACCAATGGCACCACCCCCACCACCACTGGGAGTCGAGGTACCACCTGTTGTATCTGTACTTCCAGTAGTACTAGCATGATCAGCCAGGTCGAAGCATATGAGGCAGTGGTGGACTGTAGGATGAAGAAAGTTAGATTTTGTCGACCCAGTGGAGCTATGTTTGAATTTCAAGGTATGTCGTTTTACACTCCTAAGTTTATTATTTCTGCACTTAGGGCTAGGAGGTTGATCAATGTTGGGTGTGTAGCTAATCTTGCTTCAGTCAGTTTAGTTGGGTCAGGCAAGTCTATAGAAATGGTACCCGTGGTTAAGGAATTTGCAGATGTGTTTCCAGAAGAATTGCCAGGGTTAGATCCACATAGGGAGGTGGACTTTACCGTGGAATTACAGCCAGGCAGTATGCCGATTTCAAAAGCACCTTATAGGATGGCACCAGCAAAGTTGAAGGAATTGAAGAAGCAGTTGCATGAATTGTTAGAGAAAGGTTTTATCAGATCCAGTCACTCACCATAGGGAGCACCGGTATTGTTTGTCAGAAAGAAAGATGGCATCTTGAGAATGTGTATAGATTATCAGCAATTGAACAAGGTCACCATTAAGAATAAGTATCCACTTCCCAGAATTGATGATTTGTTTGATCAATTACAATCAGCCAGGGTATTCTCTAAGATTGATTTGAGATCAAGGTATCACCAGCAGAGGATTAAGGAAGAAGATATTTACAAGATAACTTTTAGGACCAGATATGGGCACTATGAGTTTATGGTTATGCCATTTGGACTGACCAATGCTCCAGTAACATTTATGAATTTGATGAATAGAAAATTTCACCCTTATCTAGATCAATTCATTGTGGCATTCATAGATGATATATTAGTGTATTCAGCATAAGAGGAAGAGCATGCAACACATTTGAGGATTATATTGCAACCTTTGCAGAATCACCAGTTGTACGCTAAGTTCAGTAAATGTGTGTTCTGGTTAAAGGAAATTCAATTCTTGAGCCATGTAATTTTAGGAGAAGGTGTAGCAGTAGATCCAACTAAGGTTGAAGCTGTTATGAAGTGGGAAGAGCCGAAAACAGTATCAGAAATCAGAAGTTTCCTTGGCTTGGTAGGATACTACAGGCGATTCATCCAGGATCTCTCGAAGATTGCAGCACCTATGACAAGATTGACCAGGAAAGGAGTGCCCTTTGTGTGGTCTTCAGATTATCGGTGAAGCTTTGCAGAATTGAAGAAAAGGCTCACTACAACATCCATATTGGAGATACCATAAGGCAGCGGAGGATTTGTGTTGTATACAGATGCATCCAGAAGAGGACTTGGAGGGATATTAATGCAACATGGAAAGGTAGTGGCATATGCATAAAGACAGCTGAAGCGACATGAAAAGAATTACCCCACACATGATTTAGAGTTGGCAGCAGTAGTTTTTGCATTGAAATTGTGGAGGCACTACTTGTATGGAGAGAGATTTGAAATTTTACAGATCATAAAAGCTTAAAGTACATCTTCTCATAGAAGGATTTGAATTTGAGGCAGCGCAGATGGATGGAGTATCTAAATGATTATGATTTCAGTTTAGCATATCACCCAGGTAAAGCCAGTGTCGTTGCAGATGCACTGAGCATAAAGGTAGTATTGAGCCAGATGATGATCAAAGAATGGAAATTATATGAAATATAGTAGAGAATTCACTATTTGTACCAAACAATCAGCAACGAGCAGTGTTAGCAAACAGTGCAGTGGAACCTTCATTGTATTGGAAAATAGTAGAGGCATAGAAAATAGAAGAGAATCTGGTAGACATTGTAAGAATGAAAGAAGTTACACTTGATGATGACAGTGTGGTTAGACTTAAAGGCCGATTATATGTTCCAGTGGAAGCCGAGGTGAGGCAGAAGGTATTAGAAGAAGCTCACAGGTCCAGGTATACTATTCATTCAGGCAGCACAAAATGTTTCAAGATTTGAAAAGACACTTTTGGTGGCCGAACATGAAAAAGGAAATAGCAAAGTTTATATCAAGATGTCTGGTATGTCAGCAGGTAAAAGCAGAGCATCAGAGGCCAGGGAAATTATTGCAGCCATTGCCTATTCCACAATGGAAATGGGATGATATAGCCATGGATTTTGTAGTAGGATTACCCAGAATAGCAACAGGTCACAATGGAATTTAGGTTTTTGTGGACAGATTAACTAAAGTATGTAGATTGTTGGCTGTGAGCATGTCTTGGACTGTGGATAGATTAGCCAAATTATATGTGGATAGAATAGTACCGTTGCATGGAATTCCAGTGACAATTGTCTCATTTAGAGATCCCAAGTTTACATCTGGTTTTTGGAGAAGTTTGCAAAGAGTAATTGGTACTGAATTGAGGTACAACTTAGCCTATCATCCGTAGACGGATGGACAAACAGAAAGGACAATTCAAACCATAGAAGACATGTTGAGAGCTTGCTGTTTAGTATGGGGAGGTACTTGGGATCACTACTTGGGTATGGTAGAATTTACTTATAACAACAGTTATCATGCAAGCATCAGGATGGCACCTTATGAAGCTCTATATGGTAGACCGTGTACGACACCAATGAATTGGCATGATGTAGGTGAAAGGCAAGTCATGGGACCAGAATTGATTCAACAGTGCTCAGAAATGGTTAAATTTATTAAGGAAAAGCTTCAAATAGACGGAGACATCAGAAGAGCTATACAGATAGCAGGCACAAACCATTGCAATTTGAAGTTGGTGATTATGTGTTTCTAAAGGTTTCTCCTACAAAATGTGTGCTAAAGTTCAGCATAAAAGGTAAATTGAGTCCAAGATATGTTGGTTCATTTCAGATTTTAGAAAAAATTGGTGAAACAACTTACATAATAGATCTCTCAGCAGACTTCACAGATGCACATGATGTGTTTCATGTTTCTATGCTCAGAAGGTACATTCGGGATCCCTCCCACATAGTCAGCTACACCTGAGATGATTTGAAACCAGACATGTAAATGCCAGAGTATCAGGTACAGATTACAGGATGGAGAACCCAAAAGCTACGAAACAAAGAGATTGACCTAGTAAAAATTAGATGGGAAAATAGACAAGGTGGAGAAGACACAAGGGAATTGGCAAAGGAAATGATGAAAGCATATCCATACTTGTTTGAGTAAGCTTTTAAATTCTTTTAAGTGATAGTACCATGCATATTTAATTGTAAGTTATGTGTTGATGTTTCTTTTTAAAATTCGAGGATGAAATTTCTTTTAGGTTATAGTAATGTAGCATAGTGATCATTCGGACTGAGTTTATCGGTTCTGGTGGCCAATGTGTGTGGCCTTTGGCTTGTGCTTGGAATGTTTCGCAGGTTGTTTGGGCATTGTGGGCCAAGAATTCAGGCCCAAGGTGCCCACTGGTTCTCTGTCTGTGTTCATGACGTGGGTGCATGTCGCATTCTGAACGTGACGGTCCAGGGCATCGCATTCACGTTGCTGCTATTTGGGGTTGTTAGGCTGCATGTCCGCCGCGTGGCCTGCACAGGGCAGCTGGCTGGCGTCGGCAGCGAGAACACGATGGTCGATGCCGTCGCGTTCTTGTCGCGACAACCAGGTGCATTGTGTTCTTAACTATGAGAGGTTAAGAACCTAGGTCGGCCAAACAGAGCTCACAAAGCTCTGCTCATCCAAGAGAAGTGTTCTTGCGGCTGGTTCATGGGCGATTTGAGGTTTTGGCATGGTTTTTTGCGTGCTCTCATCGCGAGGATGTGGTATGGAGCAGGGGAACAACCAAATCGTTGTCGTTCTTTGCATGCTTCACGTAGGTAGGGAGATTCCACCTTGTTTCTCACTGTGAACGATGTGTTGAGCATATTAAATCCATTATATTAGTTTTAGATGTTAAATGGCATGCTAGTGTAACTATTACACTGTTTATAAATGCTTTCCATAGGCGTTTGCATGGTTCGCATGGGGTTTCTGGAGATGGAACCCTGGAATTGGGGCTCTGTTTGTGAAGGCGATAGCCTGACCCATCGCATTCTGCTTCAGAACGCGCCATATCGAGGAGTCACGTTCTGAAGGCGACGTAGCACCCTATCGCCTTCTGGCTTCCAAAGGCTATGAGTTGGTGCATGGTTACGTGATTATCGTTTGGCTTTATTTCCTATTCGTATTAATGGTAAGTGGTGCATTGGCACGCGTCGAGGTTGAGGACTAACGTGTTTGCTTGGTTTGTGAGTACGTGGCGAGTAGTACGAAGCCTACCTTGGTTACCTCTCTAGTCGGATACCCCAGGTTTTGTGTGAGCCAGGCACATTAGGGATCATAGTTTGTCCTGGTACTTGTGTACCATCAAGGTTAGTGCTGTCTTCCTAGACACCGTCACTCTTGTGTAGAGTTGTACGTCTGGCTGAGCGAAAGACGGCAGAGGGATAGCGATTTGTGAGAGTTGTGTTTGGTCGCTTACAGCACGCTCATAGTTGGGGGCACGGACACCAGTGGACGTACTGGGCCCCATCTAGTCCTGTGTTTCTAGTGCCTCACTTTAGGGAGCTCGGGCTGGAGTCCTTAAAGGTGTCAGGCATGGGCCTATGGTAGCGTGGTCCGCAGGTGTGGTGTTGGTTGGTCTTCATAGTTTCTTGGCTTTGTTGTGGTGGAGTGGCAGCTGGACATTTCGTCCGTGGCTGCGAGACTGAGAAGTAGTCATGTATGGTTTGTCCAGGTTAGTTGCTGGTGTCGCGAACCAGTCTTCATGACCCGAGTGTGGCGTTCCCTACTCTAGCTTGTACACTTGGTCGAGGTTTACCGTTTATTTATTAAAGGTTGAATTCTGTTAATAGCTTTGTGATACCTATTATTAACAGGTTTAACATCATGTGTAGACAATACTATAAATTGCCTAGTGTAGCTTCCTATTCCAGTACTTTGTGAGTTTGGTTTTGTATGGCTTTTGAGGGAGTTTCCCTACTCAGCCAATGACTTGTGAGGCTCACCCCTACTCCTTTCAGGTGAGGGAGAGCAGGAGGCTTCCCGTCCTTCATCTAGTTCAGAGCTGCACCATAGCAGAGTTGGGTCTGCACCTCCAGCAGTGTAATATTTACTTTTTGTACACCTCGGGGTATGCCCCAGGTTGCTGTACTTTGTACTTGACTCTAATTGAGATATGGCTATGTATATTTCATGTAAATATTTGTGAGATGTGGAATCTTATATATATTTGAGTTGTTTCTTTTATTCGTTCGTGGGAGGTGGAGTCAGGTCAAGCTCGTTATTAGGTTAACCAGTTTGAATGGCAAAGACCGCTACAATAAGAAACTAGACTCGAAGATCTTTTCAAGAGTATATTGTTTTCTAGGTTTGGTCGAGGTTTCACTAACCTTGGTGACAATCTTGAAGGGGTTTGTTTGCAGGTTGCTGGTGAAGATGAGCACGAAGTTGCTTCTTGCTCAAGCTTTCTCCTCAAGATCTACAGCCACCACAGCCTCCAAGCACGACCTAAGCAACCCTAGGGGTCGTCCCATGGGAGATAGGGGGCTTATTTAAAGAGGGTTGGTTTTTTAGTTGCCTAATTAGATTAGGAAACTATTAGGTATGAATTTAGGTGTATCCTTGTAACGACTCTCCTTATACCGGTATGATTATACCAATCCACGTCGGTATAAAGAATGTCGTCACAGTGGGACATTTACCGAACACTAACATTAGATTGAGATGTACACGAATAACAAAAGATTACAGAATAAATAAAATAACAATCTTATTCCATCATCAACATTCTATCCACAGTCCATATAGCATAAAAGAAATACATTTTCCCACTTTATTACAACTGCAAAGTAGATTACATTGTCCATATGAAATACTCCATTATTTGATTACATACTTATGAAAATAAAGGTACAAAGAAGAATCTCCACAACACTAGCTACTCCTCTCGCTCAGAGTCGCTCCTAACTATCTCCTCCTCAGAAGTGGAGACACTTGTCACACCTGTACGCCGAAGTAAGTATGAGTCTAAATAGACCCAGCAAGCAATCCATGAACACAACCATACACATATCATCTACACATGCTAGTTTCCTAAGCATTTAAGGATAAACATGGTGCATGCTTTATATTACTTTAACAACTAAGTAATAAAAAAACTTATAACATGTTTTCTGCACCTTTTGTTCATCATGCTTCAAAGATTTAAATCTCATTCAAACTATATTGCAACTATGCACAATTTAAGCATTGAATTATACATAAAGTAAATAGCAAACTTCGTATGGATTCTATTCCTTTTCTCATGTATTTAACACAATTGTACACACATTTTTCTTGCTGTTTAGACATGAATTTAACACATTCACATGGGATTACACTATTGCACATGATAACACATTCACTTAAGAATTTCACATGCTCATATTTCACATTGCACATTTCACATGATCATATTCACATATTCACATTTTACACTTAGATGCCGTGACACATAGTCCAAACCACCACTAAGAGGACACACATAACACATACACATATCCATCACCTAGGCAACATAGTGATAGATCTTGGTTAACTGCGCAGAACCGAGAGAAGCAATCTCCACCCTAACCAGTGGTACTTGTCCACCTCCAAGATTTCATCCTAATGCCCTTAGGATATCACTCACATTGAACCTTCCCGTAGGGACTTTACTACCGTAAAGTTCCATAGCCCTCTATGGTAGCAGTGTCACTAACGGCACAGTTTATACATGATCACGTTATCACATTGTCGTATTATTCACATGCATTTAGACACACACACATTCACTTTTAACATATATACATGGATCAATTTGCAGAGCATGCTATTACTATTTCATAATGGCATTAAACTCATACATAAGCCTATTCATGCTGGTAACTACTGAATCATACCAGATAAAGCTTAACATGTTCAACATGACCAATTTTCCATGGTTAAACTAATAATTGCATTTCCTGTTATCAAAACAGAACCAAATTTTTATCGCAGGTTCTAAACAGTAACCATGTCACATGCTCAATTTTTCAGATTTTTTGGACTTGTAAATAATTATAACAATTAAAACATGTTTCAGGCATATTTATCATTAAATTCATTTACACATGATACAAAGTAGGACAGTCATGCATAACCCAGTAAAAACCTGCCAACAGTCGTTATAAGCACATGGAAATTTTATGAAACCCTAAGGTGTAGGACATCTAATTATTCAAGAATTACCTAGATTATTTCATGCTCACAGTCCATTTATAGAAATTCTAATAAATAAAACTGTACACAAAAATCCGTCCTAACCTCATGATGTAACCTACTGAATGTACTTCACCCAATATAATTCTTACAGCAAGTACCCACATCTAGAAGTCTGGAAAATATACTGCAAAGATCAAACATGAATTCTGTAACAAGACTTGAAGAACTTGGCGGAACAAGGGTTGCCGCCAACAGGGGTTAACGACACAATAGGTTGCCGCCAACTCTAGATCTTAACGGCAGTAAGTTGGCCGTTAAGTTCATGTTTGCAGAAGTGCAAACTACACGCACAAACCATAGTGAATGGGGGTTTCCAGGACACGAGGAAAATTCTTTAAAAATACCTGGGACCTAGAAGACATGTGTAGGGATGATGTACAAAGGTTACTTGCCTCTGAAAAATTGCTAGATGAGATTTAATTATCGAAGATGCTCTCCTCGGCCAAGCCAAAAAGTGCCTCAAATCTCCTCCCAAACTGGTTCTGTGTTGATGCTGGTTGCACACCGGAGTCGGGGAAGATCCACCAATGTTAGGAGCACCTCCCAGTTGATGTAGATCGCCAAGAGCTTCCCCATCGCTGGATCGAAGCCTCCCAAGATCAGGTTTCGCACAAACCAGTTCTAGGGTTTTCACAATAGCCAAAAGACCTAATCCGTTCTAATCTGGTGTTTTTATATGCTAAGGGAGTTGGGATACGTGTTTAGGTAGGAATCCTACCGTTGGAAGACAGTTTCCAAAATAGAGACATGAGGAAATGCAGTTGTTTCCAAATCTGAAACCGCACAATTTCTGGAAAATAGACGGCCACATAGTTGTCGTTTACTGGAAGTTGGCGTCCATCGATCTGGATGTCGACTCTCCTCTAAACGTCCATGCATGTTGACGCTTACATGGACTTTGGCCAGAACACAGAAATGACCAGAAATACACATTCACCATATACATATGCATGCAATGTTAGGTATAACTTAAACACCATCTATGCAATATGAAGAAAACAATATGTATATAAATAAACAAGCATATATACATGTACAACATTATTTAATGATAATATGTATATAAATAAATATACGTATTTATGCATATACATATATACTCATAGCTACATACACATCATCTAAACATCATATGACTAAAAATCTAAATAAGAGAGTAAAATTCGAGGGCCTTACACCCGCTTCCCCTTAAAGAAAACTTCGTCCTCGAAGTTAGAACGGCACTACTCAAACAATTGGGGATACTTCTTCATCATAGCATCCTCAAGCTCCCAAGTAGCCTCCTCTCGCGAGAAATTCCGCCATAGCACCTTCACGGACGCAATGCTCTTGTTCCAGAGGTGTTGAACCTTCCGATCAAGAATAGCTACCAATTGCTCAACATATGACAGATCTGGCTGGGTCTCCACTGGCTCATGACTAATCACATGAGACAGATCCCGCACATACCTCCTGAGTATAGATACGTGGAAAACAGGATGCACACTCGCTAGCGCTGGGGGTAAAGCTAGCTCATATGCCACCCTTCCCATCCGCCTCAAAATCTCAAACAGGCCAATGAATCTAGGACTCAACTTACTATGCCTCCCAAACCTGACAACGCCTCGAGTAGGCGAAATCTTTAGAAATACATGCTCGCCCACCTTGAACTCTAAATCCTTCCTCTTGTTGTCGGCGTAACTCTTCTGCCTATCTTACGCCGCAACAAGCCTCTTCCTGATGAGTTGGATCTTATTCGAAGTCTCCTTCACCAACTCCGGACCAATCAATTGCCTATCGCTCGTCTCCTCCCAACATAAAGGAGATCTACTAGGCCTCCCATACAACGCCTCAAATGGAGCCATACCAATGCTCGCATGAAAATTGTTGTTATATGCGAACTCCACAAGAGGTAAATGACGCTTCCAATCACCCTTCCAATCCATCACACATGCTTTCAACATATCCTCGAGAGTCTGGATAGTCCTTTCGGACTGTCCATCTGTCTGGGGATGGAATGCTGAACTAAGCTTCAATTGAGAACCTAATGCCTCCTGAAGACCCTACCATAACCTCAAAGTAAATCTGGGATCTCGATCCGAAATGATCGACTTCGGCATGCCATGCAACCTAACAATGCTACTAACATACAACCTAGCCAAACTCTTAACTGACTGCTTCTTCTTCATAGGAAAGAAATGGGCCATCTTGGAGAATCTATCTACAATCACCCAAATCGAGTCATTGCCCTTCATTGATCTAGGCAAACCCGTTACAAAATCCATAGTGATGGCCTCCCATTTCCATACTGGGATCTCCATCTTTTGCATAAGACCAGAAGGTCGCTGACGCTCGGCCTTCACTTGCTAGCATACTAAATACCTGGATACAAAATCCGCCACATCCTTCTTCATACCAGACCACCAAAATGATCTCTTCAAATCCTGGTACATCTTAGTGTTACCCGGATGAATAGAGAATCTCGATCTATGAGCTTTTGCAAGAACATGCTCACGAACATCTACAATATCGGGAACACATACTCGGTGATGGAATCTAATCACATCATCCTCATCACGAGCAATTCCTACCTTGCCCACCAAGTCCTGAAGCCTAGGATCAGCCTTCTGTTGCTCAATCACCTCATCAAGCATAGTAGACCGAATAGACAACTGAGCTATAAAAGCCTGACATAATAATGGCTCTAACTCAGTCATCGCACAAGCAGCATCCTCCAACATCTTCCAATCCTACTGGAGTAATGATCTCTTCCTACTAAGAGCATCCGCTACGACATTTGCCTTCCCTAGATGATATTGAAGATCGAAGTCGTAGTCCTTGAGGAACTCAATCCATCTCCTCTACCGCAGGTTTAACTCCTTTTGCGAGAAGAGATACCTCAAGCTCTTATGGTTAGTGAACACCTCAAATCTGACACCATAAGGATAGTGCCTCCAGATCTTTAGTGCATGAACCACTGCCGCAAGCTCCAAATCATGAGTCAGATAGTTACGCTCATGCTCCTTCAACTGACGGGAAGCATATGCCACTACCCTACCATGCTGCATCAACACACAGCCTAGACCAATCCGAGATGCATCCGAATAAATGGCAAAACCCTCTACACCACTCGGAAAAATCAACACCGGTGCAGAAGTAAGCTTAGCCTTCAATAGTTGAAACCTAGTCTCATAATCCTCGGACCAGACAAACTTCACACCCTTCTTGGTTATCTTAGTTAGAGGTGCGGCGATAGATGCAAATCCCTCAATAAATCGCCAGTAATAGCCCGCTAAACAAAGAAAACTCCGAATCTCCGATGGGGTCCTGGGGATCTCCCAATGTAATACAGCCTGGAACTTCGCTGGATCAACTGCTACACCAGCATCGGAGATAACATGCCCAAGGAAATGAACCTCGCGCATCCAAAAATCGCACTTGCTGAACTTTGCATACAGCATGTGCTCTCGGAGAACTTCTAGCACTACCCTTAAATACTCACGGTGTGTGGCCTCATTGGGTGAATAGACCAACACATCATTGATGAACACTACTACAAAACTATCTAAATAAGGTCTAAACACCCTATTCATGAGATCCATGAACGCTGCAGGGGCGTTGGTTAGAACAAATGGAAGAACTAAAAACTCATAATGTTCATAACGAGTCTTAAAGGCCGTCTTGGACACATCCTCACTCCTAATCCTCAACTGATGATAGCCGGACTGCAGATCAATCTTAGAAAATACTGATGCATTCTACAACTGGTCAAATAGATCATCAATCCACAGTAAGGGATACCTGTTCTTCACAGTCACCTGGTTGAGCTTCCTATAATCGATGCACAACCTAAGTGAACCATCCTTCTTCCTTACAAATAATACAGGTGCACCCCAAGGCGATACACTAGGGTGAATAAATCCCTTGTCTAGCAAATCCCGCAATTGCTTCCTTAACTCAACTAACTCTATAGGTGCCATACGATATGGAGCCTTTGAGATAGGAGAGGTGCTTGGAAGCAACTCTATAGTAAAATCTATCTCCCTAACCAGTGGCAAACCAGACAAATCATCGGGGAATATGTCTAGAAACTCTTGCACTACATCAATCTCCCCAAGGGTAGGTGACTGATAAGCCTTCGGTACTAAGACCACGCTGGCAAGAAAAGTGTCACATCCCTTGTTCACCATCTTCATCGCCTTCATGGCGGAGATAACAAATCTTTCCACTAAGTTCCTTGGCAATGGATGTGAAAACTCATCCTCACCAGGAATACGAAAAGTGATCTTCTTCCCACGACAATCTACTAAACAATAGTGCTCCTCTAGCCAATCCAGACCAAGAATAGCATCATAGTCCTTCATCTTTAGCAAATAGAAGCACCCTTCTAAGACTCAGTCCTCAATGCACACAGGTAAAGACGGAATACACTTCTTAGTCGATACCGTTCCTGCTGGTGTGTGCACAGAAAAAGGGACCCCTAACTCCTCAGCCTCTACACTAGACTCTACAACTAACTTCCTAGCAAACCGCTCGGAAATGAATGAGTGAGTGACACCCGTATCAAAAAAAACCCAAGCGTGCACACCTATGAAAAAAATCGTACCTTCCATGAAGTTTTCTGCTTGCCCTGCGTCTTCTCTCGCTAAGGCAAACACTCGAGCTTGGGTTCGAGGCCTTCCTGGTCTTCCTGTAGCTGGAGCTGCTGCTACTGCCGCTGCTGGGGCTGGTGCTGCACGCTGAATGCCCGGCTGCAGTCTGGGACAATCCCTAAGCTGATGCTCGCTACTGCCGCACTTTAAGCATTTCGCCGCTAGCTTCCAGCACTCGGTACCACCATGTGTTGTGTCCGTGGTTTTGATGATGTCATAATCTAAGTAAAATGCTATAGATATTTGACACATGACATTTATTTCACAGGTATGAACGCGACATTGTTGACTGTGCACTTTCGTTGTCCAGAGTTCCTCGCACAAGTCAATATGCGCACTTCCTCTAAACTGTCTCACAAATATAAAATTGTAAAAATGAACTAATAGAGTGGTGAGAACAGGTCATATCCACGGAGAGGCTGAATAGAATGTGACTTAAACTACTTTGACATGAAATCAGAAAAATCTAACAGTAAGTCACGATCTAAATCCACTCAGTTCATGAAAACTCCAATGCAATTAGAGTTCTATGACATCACATTCAATATGAACACTACAAGACTTAAATTCTAAATGCATTAAAACTAAATTGCTCTTAATGAAAGATCAAATCAAGAATTCTTCAATGAAACAAACATTCCTACTTCTAATCTCAAGACTGTTACTATTCCAGAATTTCTCACACCTTCATGACTCGAAGGGAAGCAACATAAGATAAAGGAAATAATAGATGAGTGCTTCAATTATGCAAAAAGAAATAACTAGAACATGAGATATATCACCATTCTATTGCCACTCAAAGATCGGACTGAGACAGTAACAAAATTAAAGAAATCAATTAGAGATTTACACTAAGAACACTATGAACTATTAGATGAAGAACAAAAGGGGAACATGATGTAATAAACTCTAGATTAAGAAACAATAAAAGACATTAAACTGTAACGCAAAAAATCCAGATCTGATCCCTTTACAAATGTCGAATTATCCATCAATGCTCAACCATTAAAGCAAGAACAGAGGAATTAAACAAATGCAATGGATCGGATTCTAAACACAACAGAATTGAAAATTGCAACACACTGGATCTATCTGTTCTAAATACAGAGGAAATGAAAATTAAATGCAAACAACACCACTGGATCGAACTATCTAACACAGCAGGAATGAACAAATAATTGCAGAAGAAAGAAATTAAAATCTCTGGATCGATCTCTCCACACCAATCTCACAGCTCTCACAGCAGCTGAACTCCCAGAACAGATGAACCAAAAAAAAAAAACAACAAGAACTCTGTGGTTTGTAGAACCTAAACCTCACAGCAGAAGCAAAAGAAACTCCACTCCCGGACTCCAACCAGCAGCAAAACACAGCAGCAACAAATCTGGCGCCGTTCCTCACATAACAGATCAGAAGGAATGGAAGAACAAAAATCCAACAAAATCCCAGTTGCTCTCTGGATGAACACAGAAGAAGAGAACGACAGAATTAAAACAAAACAATCCCAAAAAATGATCCGAACTCCAGATCTGAGCCCCCTCCACTGCTCTGCTTGAAGAAAGAAAATATAGAAGAACTAAACTGGAAGAAACAATTCCTCAAAATATCTACTGATGAAGCCTCCCCTGCTCCTTACAGAAGAAACAAATAAAACTAGAAATCCTCCAAAAATCGAACTCCGGAAGCCCCTCCACTGCTCTGCATACTTACAGAAGAGAGAACCCAACAACAACTCCTCAACCTCTCCCGGATGCCAAAAGGAAAAATACAAAGAAAAATTGGAAGAAAAAATCCTAAAAACTTTACTGGCTCCCCTCCTGCTCTGAGGACCTAGGGATCCTCTTATAGGCACCCGAGCTCCGCTTCAACAGGTCCGCCTCTGCTCTGCTTCGTCCAACTCATCACCTCTCCTAGGCGCCATCCGCACCGCCTCAGCATCGCACAGGACCGCCTCCATCCGTACGCCGCACCAATGGCCACAGCCGCGCACACACCAGCCTTCAAACCGCCATCCGCCAAACCGCCTTCGCACAGTAGCCCATCCGCCAACGCACAGATCTGGGCACCGGCCGCACCAACCCGGGCTCCTAGATCTGGTCGCGCCAGCATGCGCCCCTCCTCACATCTCCTTCACACGCTTCTGCTGCCCCAGCATTCAGGCACCATCGCCCATCGGCCAGCCCCTGGTCCAGCACACACCGCCAGCCACCTTAGCTGCACACCAGCCGCCCGTACGCCTGGCCAGCTCCATCTCTCTTGGCCCCTTCAACTGCCACAGCTCCAACCGAATGTCGCCTTCGCACCAGAGCTCTACCATCCAGCTTCTTCCAGCAGCTTCCACACACCACTAGAGCTACGAAGGAAAGAAAGGTAAAGAATGGTTTAATGGGGGTACGTGGCTGGATTTGGTGAGATGAGAGAAAATGGATTTTAAAGGGGGGGTATGTGGCTTGATGATTTTATGAGGGGTGTTTATTTAAAAGTTTATTTATTTATTTACTGGGATTGAGGTGATTTATCTATTTATTAAACTAATGTTTATCTATTAAAAAAGAATATTTACAAAAGTATTTTAACAAAATTTATTTATTTACAAATGTCTTTTATTTTTCAAAGTAAACACGTGAAAAGAAAACTAAATATGATTAGTCAATTTTGAAAAAGAAACAGTAAATTGTTGAATGAAAATTTAACAAGTGCATTCTACCCGAATATCACCTAATATGTTCAAAAACTTATTTATAGATGAAATGAAATGAGAATTAAAATCAAATGGCAAATTATTTATAGACAAAAACTGTTTAAACTTAACTAGATGTATGAAATTTAACGCTAAAAATTTTGTCATTATCAAGGTACAACTCAGTTGCATCAAGTAAGAGTTTGATACAGTCTGATAAGGTCGACACTATCTGGAACATAGGTCGACACTAGTAGTCCCCTTTGTGTTGCGTTGAGAAGATGTGATCGAGATAGATCAACACCACTCTGAGAGCAAACCAACTATAGTGGATTTCTCTGTGTTGTATTGAAAAGGAGCAAGCAGATGAGGTCGACACCAACTGTAGATGAGGTCAACACTATTCAAGAATTAAAAGAGTTCTGTGAAGTGAAGTGGATATGAGGTCAACACTCACTCTACATGAGATTAACACTACAACCGTGTGTTTAGTGACTCTTGCAATATTTTCAAGCATTTTAGTGTCGACGCTATATCTTTGGAGTGTCAACATTACTACACTTAGGACTTTTCATCAAAGTAGCCACCAGCATATAAGTGATGGGCACGTGATCCTAGGAACTTCGGTTGGGGCTTTTGGCATATGTCACTCTCTTCTGGAAGATACCATTTTCTTGGCGGTAAAAAGGATCTCCCAAAAAGCAAGGGAATCTGTTGAGGGGCCCACTGCAGAATATCTCGCGCTATCAAATAAAAAGGGTGAAGTGTTCTTGTTCGCGAGTGAATTGCTGCGTGCATGGCAAAAGAAGAAGGGAGCAGAGTTCTGGGTTCAGCAAAACAAAAAGGCGATTTCAACTTGGAGCCAAGATCAAAAAGCATGTGCTGCTGAATCGAGCCAATCTGATGGTTTCAAGGAGTTACTGATGAGCCTCAAGAACAGGGGATCAAAAAGCTTCTTCAACCTTTAAGTGTGAAATCTGTATGCTGCAATTACAAGGGGAATTCGCCTGAAGAGTGTTCAAATTTGGAGCGAAGAATTGTTGCAATCTGAATCGAGCTCTTCAGCAGAGAGTTTGATGATCTCTAACCACATTCGAGCAACTCTTTACTTAGTTCTTTTTAATTTCTTATGAATACTAAAAGGGTGTGTAATCTGCCTCTTTGTGAAATGGATTGAATTGATCCTTCATGCGTTGTGATTGGATTATCTGGTTTGAAGCTGTGTAATCAGCGGTTTGTACAAGCTGTAAGCCAGCAGATGTGAAGAAGTTGTGTATCAGTAGGTGTACGAGGAATTATCAATTGCTCTCGTAGTGGTACCTCACTGGTTTGGTGAGGGGTGGATGTAGGTCTCCTTGTTGGAGCCGAACCACCTAAAAAATTCCTCTCTCTTGTGTGTGGTTTGCACTCTCTTTTCATCGAGAATTAGTTGTCCTCTGTTGAGTCTTCATCTCACTAGTTTCATTTTTTAAAATAGATATAAAATACTGAAGATTCTCTATTCACCCCCCCCCTCTAGATAATCTTTCTACACTCAACAATGGTATCAGAGCCTGGTTCTCCAATTTATTTGGTTTCACAACCAGGAGAGATTAGTGTATGATGGAATCTAGGGGCTACATTACTGAGGGTCATTCTGTGAACAAACCACCTTACTTTGATGGTACTAATTATGCATATTGGAAAACTCGTATGCAGGTTTTCTTGCGAGCTCAAGATCATCAAATATGGAGAGTTGTGAACAATGGACCTTATGAGCTGTCCGAGGATGAGGAGAAGTGGACTCCTGAAGAGATCAAGAAATCTAACGCAAATTGGAGTGCGATGAATATAATGCAGTGCTCTCTGCATTCAACTGAATTCTCGAAAGTATCATCGTGCTCAAGTGCAAAAGAGATCTTGGATTGCCTCATGGTAATCTATGCAGGCACATCTGAGGTAAAAGAAACTAAAGCTAACATGTTAGTTTCTGAATATGAGGCATTTCGAATGAAACATGATGAAACAATCTCCGAGATGTATGGTAGACTAACATTGTTAACAAATGGGCTGAAGAATTTAGGCAAAGTCTACACTGATAAAGAATTGGTTAGGAAAATCCTTAGATCTTTGACACCCGTGTGGCACACTAAAGCTACAGTTATTGAAGAATCTAGAAATTTATCCACAACAACTGTAGATGAATTAATAGGTTCTTTAATGACATATGAGTTAGGTTTGAGAAGAACTGAAGATGATATGAAGAAGAAGAAGCCTCTTGCTCTTAAAGCAAGTCCCAGCACAAAAGAGGCTACTAAAGAAAGTGAGTCTTCTAGCTCTGAAGATGATTCAGGTGAGTTCGCATTGATAACTAAAAAGTTCAGAAAATTTTTGAGAAAGGAAAGTAAGGGTTTTCTGATAAAGAAATCATATATAAATAATTTGTCAAAACCCAAAGTGAATGTGAATAAGAAGACTGATAGAATTGTTTGTTATAACTGCAGGAAACCAGGACATGTCAAGTCTGAATGTTCTGAGGTTCAGAAGAAAATTCAGCCCAGGTGGAACAGAAATGAACAAAAGGCTATGGTTGGAACTTGGAGCGAGGAAGAAGAAGATGAAGAAGAAGAAAGTTCAGATGCTGAGGACACTCATTCAAAACTATGTCTGATGGCTAGAGAAAAAGAGGAAGAAGAAGAAGAGGTAAGCCCTCCTTTTAAAGATTTCACTTTGGATGATTGGGAGCATGTCTATTTTGAACTAATAGACCAGTATGATGAACTTAAGAAGGAAAATAAAATGCTCAAGAAGAAATTGAAACATTCTTCTCAAAATACTTTAACAGAAGAAAAAGAATTCTCACAAGAGATAAATGCACTAAAAGAAGTCATAAATGAACTGAAAAGTCAAAATATTGAAAGTCTTGATGAAATATCTCTTGTCTCTGAAAAATTTGCTGCCTTAAACAGTGTCAACAATGAACTGAAAAAAGAACTTGAAGTCTTGCAATAAGAAATAATCAAAAGGCAGGAAGTCCTTGAAAAATTTGTCAGCGGCAAGAATAATCTTGAGGCCCTTCTAGGCACAAGAGTAAATTTCAATAAAGAGGGATTTAATCCCACAAAGAAGAAAGAGGTAGGGCTGAAAACCATAACATTCATTTCTTCAAAAACCTCAGAAGCTTCTACCTCAACAGGGCAAAGAAACGAGAAAAATCAGAAAGAAACAAGAAAAGGCGGGACAGTAAAAACTATTTTCAATAAAAAATCAAATGGAAGAAAGAAAACAAATGCTGAAGATAAACAAGTGTCTCAAAGGAACAAAAACTTGAGATCCTCTGTCTGGGAATGTCGACACTATGTCAATGATAGGCCGACACCATCACACATTAAGTTACAGGATTTGAGAAAATTGACCTATGACAGGCCAACGTCATCACAAGTTTGGTCGAACACCAAGTGGGCACATAGTAGGTCAAGACCTAACCGTGTGAATGCTTCAACCAAAACAAAATGGAACAATGTAGGTCGACACTATCCTCACATAGTGTCAACACATGTCAATGATTTCAGCAATTCGTACAGAACAAGATATTTCAGAGTTTTCAGAAATCAAACCACTTTCTGGCCTCACTCTAAGGCTCACAAAAATTTTGGTGGAAAATTCATGAATGCTAGCGTTCCAAAATGCTATGAAAACAGAAGGAAGAACAAAAATCAACAAACTCTAAGGAACAAAAATATCTCCACAGTAAAGAAACAAGTTTGGATTCCCAAGAGTTTGCTATCTTGTGTTTTTGATCTGGAAGTTTTGGAAGGACCCAAATGCACTTGGATTCCAAAGAATTTTCTTTGATTGTGTGTGTGCAGGTGTGTCTCACAGCCAAGAACAATATGTGGTACCTCGATAGTGGTTGTTCAAGACATGACGGGAGACAAAGAAAAGTTTTGTCTCTTATCTAAAAAGAAGTCCGGGCATGTTACGTTTGGAGGAAGCAATAAAGGTAAGATTGTTGGTTCAGGAAAGGTAGGTAAAAATCTTTCAAACTCGATTAATGGTGTTCTTTTGGTGGAAGGTTTAGAGTACAACCTTCTAAGCATAAGTCAGATGTGTGACAAGGGTCACAAGGTAATCTTTGACTCTCTTGGTTGTACTATTTTTGAACCCAATTCAGATCTTGTAAAATTCACTGGAAAAAGAATAAATAATGTGTACATGGTTGATCTTGATGAACCTGAAAACACCAACATGTGCTTAACTGCAAATAAAAATGACTTAGCTTGCTTGTGGCATCGTAGACTAGGTCATGCTAGCTGCAATATGTTTCATAAGTTGGAAAAGTTCAACATGGTAAAAGGGTTGCCTGAAATCTCTTTCAAACAAATTTTGAAACTTTGTGAAGCATGTTCTCAAGGTAAGCAAACAAGAAAATCCTTTAAAAGTAGATCAGAAAGTCAGTCCACTAAACCTTTTGAGCTTATTCACATGGATCTGTTTGGACCCACACGGACAAACAATCTAAATGGAAAAAGGTTTGGATATGTTCTTGTTGATGACTTTTCTAGATTCACTTGGGTTTTCTTTCTTGCTCACAAAAATGATGCATTCATAGAATTTCATGAGTTTTACAAGAAAATTGCACAGGAAGGGAAGTTTAAAATTATAACAATTATGTCAGATCATGGTGGTGAATTTGAGAACACTGACTTTGAGACATTCTGCAGGAAAGAAGGAGTCTTCCACAAATTCTCATCACCAAGAACTCCTGAAAAAAATGGGGTTGTGGAAAGAAGAAACAGAACTCTTGTGGAAATGGCAAGAACTATGTTGATTGAGAGTGGTCTGCCAAGGAAGTTCTAGGCTGAAGCAATAAACACCTCTTGTTATATCATAAACCGTGCAATGGTAAGGCCTTTTTACAAAAAGATCCCTTATGAACTTTTAAAAGGTAAGAAACCATCTATTGCACATTTTAAAGTGTTTGGAACCAAGTGTTTTATTCTAATTAACAACAAACATGAATTGGACAAATTTGAGCCCAAAAGTGACTTAGGAATATTCCTCGGCTATTTTGATCATTCAAGAGCCTATAGGGTCTTTAATGTAAAAGATCAAATTGTTGAAGAATCTCCTCATATCACATTTGATGAATTTAATGTTGATCTATGCAGAGAAAAGCAAGATGGAGAGTTTCTGGAAGGAGAGAACTCTAAGGAACAAGAAGAAAAGGAAGAAACAACCAAGAAGAGTTTAGACTGTAGTGAAGCATAGGATTCAGTAAATGAAGTCAGGGAAAGAGATCAAATGAACATAAGAATGCTAAGAGATCATCCTCAGGAAAGTATCATTGGTAACTTACTTGACCCTCCTAGGACAAGATCTCATTTTAAAGCAATTTATGAACTTGATCAAATGGCTCTAGTGTCTCAAATTGAACCTAAGAACATAGAGGATGCTCTAAAAGATTCTTTCTGGATAAATGCAATGCATGAAGAATTAAATCAATTTGAGCAAAATAAAGTGTGGCATTTAGTTCCAAGACCTTCCTCTCAAGGAGTCATTGGAACCAAATGGGTTTTTAGAAACAAAATCAATGAAGATGGAAAGGTAATTAGGAATAAGGCTAGGCTAGTAGCAAAAGGCTATAATCAGGAATTTGGAATAGACTTTGAAGAGTCTTTTGCTCCAGTTACCAAGCTTGAAGCAATTCAAATTCTGCTTGCTTTTGCTTGTACTCATGGTATTAAATTGCAGCAAATGGATGTAATGAGTGTTTTTCTGAATGGTTTGATTAAAGAGGAAGTTTATGTTGAACAACCTCCTGGTTTTGAATGCACTAACCTTCCTGATCATGTGATTAAATTAGACAAAGCCTTATATGGTCTGAAATAAGCTCCCCGAGCATGGTATGATCGGTTGAGCTCATTCCTTACAGGTAAAAGGTATTCAAGAGGTAAAGTTGATCAAACACTCTTTACAAAAATTCAAGAAAAAGATATCTTGGTGGTCCAAATATATGTCAATGACATTATCTTTGGATCAACAAAGTCCTCCTTGTGTAAGGAATTTTTAGAAGTAATGACCAATGAATTTGAAATGAGTCTAATGGGAGAACTAAGATTCTTTCTTAGACTGCAGGTTGCTCAATCAAAGGAAGGGATCTTCATAAACCAATCCAAATACATTCAAGATTTGCTGAAAAAAAGACAAGATGGAAAATACCAAAGCAATGGCAACTCCAATGAGCACCACTGTGAGTTTAGATACTGATTTGAAAGGTAACCCTATAGATCCAAAAGTTTACAGAGGTATGATTAGCTCCTTACTATATCTAACAGCATCTAGACCGGACATTCAATTTTCAGTATGCATGTGTGCTAGATTTCAGGCTTGTCCTAAAGAATCCCACATGAGTGCTGCAAAAAGAATTTTTAGATATCTTACAGGAACTCATGAGTTGGAATTGTGGTATCCTGCATTTGGTGAATTTAACTTAATATCCTATTCTGATGCGGATTTTGCTGGTTGTAAGCTAGATAGAAAAAGCACTAGCGGTTATTGCCAGTTTTTGGGAGGATGTTTAGTTTCTTGGGCCTCTAAGAAACAACACTCGGTTGCTCTCTCTACTGCCGAAGCAGAGTATGTTTCTGCAGGGAGCTGTGGTACTCAAATGTTATGGATTAAACATCAACTCCAAGACTACCAAGTAGATCTTGGATGTGTTCCAATCCTGTGTGATAACACTAGTGTAATTTGCTCGGCAAAAAATCCAATCCAACATTCTAGGACAAGGCATATAGAAATCAGGCATCATTTCTTAAGAGATGAAGTAAGCAAAAATTCTTTTGAATTGCACTTTGTTGAAACTTCAAAACAAATTGCTGATATTTTTACAAAACCCTTGTGCAATAAAAGATATTCTTGCTTAAGAAGAGAATTGGGCCTTTGTTTACTTGATCCATGATTCATTGTGTTGAAACTGCTATGAAAGTGTGTTTGAAAAATTGGCTGTATTGAAATAAAACTCTTGTTGTCTGTTGTCAAATCTCCTTTGTGATTTCTGTTAAGCATGTGAGATGAAAAATGGTTGAATGTCTATGCCTGATGAATCAGTTTATCAGATGGGTTGGTTGAAATGCAATCAGTTCTTGTGTAGTTTGTGGAGAAAAAAGATCTCAGTGTTTCAAAGATGTCCTTTTTGTCTAAGGTCGACTCTATCGTCAAGAGAGTCGACACTTTTTTTTCACACTAGAAAATCGTTGACATTCTTTCAACTTCTACATCTTTGATTCCATTTTGTAAATAAATCCCTCTTCCTCCAACAAATAGAACTTTGCTTCTCACTTTGTATTGACCTATGTGGTATATAAAATGGTAACTTGAAGAAGGACAAGTTAAGCTTGTCTGAAATCTTTCACTATGCGTGAGTACATGTCTCCACCAAGTACCAAGGGTCTTTATGCACTTGTTGAGGGGGAGTCCTTCTTCTGCTTACCATTTTCCTTGATTCAAGAAATCATTTCATGAAAAGGAGTAATTTCACTATGAAAAGCAGAATTTCTAGGCATTTTCTCAGGGGGAGTTAAAATCATTTATACACTTTTAAACTCCTCTATCTCAGAAATTAATAGATTGTGTTTTGAGAGCCATTAATTTCTGGATTAACCTTTAAAAATTCTTTGAAATATTCAAAACAGCTAAATAGCAGTGAAGAAAGTAACTCATCATGTGAGAATTACACTTCTATTAATCTCTAAAAATATTTCATGTAATTTTGGTCTCCTTGGTTAGACTTTCAAAGTATCTGAAATTTTTTGTCTTGAAAAATCTACTTGATCCAGAAAATATCTCATCTTTTCGATATCAAAAATTTTCAAATGGCAGAACATTGACTATCCTCTGAGAAACTACAAATCTCTGGTAAAATCAATAGAAGCATTGTATGTCATGATGAGCTAGTTAATTTTGTTCAGGGCTGTTAAAATTTCTCTGTTGCATTCTGAGTAATTGGGGATTCTGGTGTTTGATAAACATGTATCCTCACATGAAAAGATGCTAATCTTCCTTGAAACAAAATGATTCCCTACATAAAGTAATCATGAGCTATGGTGTGTAAAAAACATGGGCTCTTGCATGAAAGAGAAAGGGAAATCAGATTGTTTATTTGTGTTAAATAAAAAAAGTGATGGACTGATGATGAAGATATTCATTTTTCTAAAAATTCAAGCCAGATTTTTTAATTCAATCTGTTTTAGCATGCTTTAAAATCTTTCCAAGGTCACATTGTTACATGTAATGAGTAAGTGGGTTAATACTGATGCAAATTCCTTATCTGAAGAATTATCTTCTTATCTGTTATTTACTCTCATGAATCCTTCAATTTTTTTTTAAATGGTTAATTTAAAATTCATAATTTTCAAACCATGACTCTTAATAATAACGAGAGAAGGTGTGAAAAGTGCTTAAATGTTGTTAACTCTTCCAGGATATACTAGGAATTCAGTGGATCATAGTGATATGACACCTCTTCAAATTTGGTGAAGTCTGACCTTAATCCTAATCTCATAGTGTGGACACTCTTAACCTTAGAGTCGACGCTGCTCTATCTTGTGGCATTGGTTCACAATATGCCTTCACTATTCCACAGGTTCACTGCACTCCCAGGGAAGGTCGACGCATTTTGAGTCACGTCTCTTCATACGTCTCTATTCTTAAAAGCTATTTTGAAATCCTCATCTTCGTCCTTCTCAACTCCTCTCCAGAAAAACATTTTCTTCTGCAACTGCATGCCCTTTCTTCTTCCTTCACGATACCTTGTTCATACCCTCATGGCTACTAAGCAGCAGTCTCATCGCGGAGGTAAAAGGAAGCAAGATGAGTCTTTTGTTCCTGAACGGCATTCCAAGGCTGCAAAGGGGATTGAGATACGAGAAAAGAAGTCTGCTGCTCCATCTTATTCGAGTCGCAGATTCTCCCATCCCCGAACTGCAAAGGAAATGACATTTTCTAAGGGTAAGAAAAAGTTGGAATTTGTTGAGTTGAGCAGCTCTTATGAGAATGTTGGCAGTATGCAAAATTTCCCAATGTCATCTGACGGAAGCCCTAACTCCAAGGGTTCCGAAAATGAATCTGGCAAGTAGAGTATGCAAGAGCAGATTTCATCTCCATCACAAAAGGTCAGTGTCAGTGAAGTTGAGCCATTTGAAGATAATAACTACAAGAAGCTATTGGTCAAGGAAAAGAATGCAAGTTCCGAGCATGATGAAGAGGAAGCAAATGAGGATGCTACAAAGGAAGCTAATGATGAAGAGGCAACACAGATCGAGACACAAGAAGAAGAAGAATTAGTACCTGGTAATGATGAGTCTGATGATGAAGAGTCTGAAACTCCACAGTCGAATGCAAAAAGGATGATTACTGGGAATAAACCAATTCTGCATCCCAGAATCATTAACGTTAATGATGAAGGTATGACTAGTCTTGTGTTGGAACTTCTCTATATGATAGAGTTTCAGGGCTGGACAGAGTTTGTCAATATGCATAGAGTACACTATCCCATTTTGATTCAAGAGTTTTTCAAAAATCTGATCAGTAAAAAGTACACACTTGAGTCCAGTGTCAGAGGTGTACCCATAGTACTCACAAATGCTGTAGTGAGTCAATTGCTGAGGATTCCAAACGAGGGTCATAACCCTCAGGAGTTCCAGTTCTGTGCACATGAGGCCTTCTCAGTCTTAACTAGACTGCTACACAATGTTCTAGATATAAAACAAGCAATGGTGTCCCATCTAAATGCAAATAGATTCCCACCACGTTTGCTGCATCATTGGTGCACTACCATTTTGACTCCTCAAGGAGGAGGTAGGCAAAGAGTCACCAGTCTTCAAAGATTTCTCATGTTCTGTCTGATTATGAGAGAAAAAGTTAATCTTGCAACTATTGTGTGTCAACTGCTACATGAAGTAACCAAGCCCAAATTAAGAAGAAGTTTACTATATGTTGCTCACTTGTCTTCTATGCTTCAACTGTTGAGCAAGATTTCATACCTATGACATAGATCATATTGCTAAGTTCATGAAACTTAATTTGGGAGGACAAGAAAATGTTCATGAGAATGTGGGAATGGAACATTTTCAGCAAGGTGAATAAGATCAAAATTTACAGAAGGATGGAGGTCCTGAGGTTACTGGACTGGAAGACAACTTGCAAATTCCTTCTCCTACACACATCTCTAAAGATAACTACCTCAGATTAGATCCTCCACATTTTTCTCCTCCTCTTTTTCCTCATACTGAACATGGTCCATCAGTGCATGATTTTCCTTCATCATCCTCTGTAGCAGCTCAAATTCCATCCAATCTCCTAACTTTTGTGGAAGAGAAATTTGCTTCTGTCCATAGTTTTCTTGATGTCTTGAATACCAAATTGGAGCAACAAGCTTTACAGTTTGATAGTCGGTTGGAAAGGATTAAGCAGTTATTCTCAACAAATGTTGACATACAAGAGCAAAACTACAGGTTCACAAAAGTCAGATTTGATGAACTCATTTCTACCATCGGTATGTATTCAATTCAGCTGCTTACACTCAGGCAAAAATCTTTGACAAAGTTGAATCCATTGTTTTGGGTCTTCAGCAAGGAGCTGAAAAGTTCAATGCAATTCCTGGCTTAGTTCAGTCTGTCCAAGTTATTCTTGAAAGGATGAATGTTCTGTGGAATTATAATGAAGACATCTCTAAGGAAGTTCAATTGATTAGAGACGAATTTAACAAAGTTTGGAGGTTACATAATATTAATGAGTCTGCTGATAGCAATCAAGCTACATCTTCAGCTATTGCACCTACCATGCCACATGGTGTTGACAATGTTCCAGCAGTTGTTGCACATCAGTTTGAACAGTTGCAAGATTTTCTGAATACTAGATTCAATGCTGTTCAGATTTATCTCCAAGAGAATTATGAGGATTTGCACTTTCGCTTGACTCGGATTGAAGACAAGCTGTTTCCAAAGCAACCACCTTCTCCATGATATCCACTTTTTGATTATGTCAAAGGGGGAGAAAGTTACATAGGTGTCTGATGTTTGTTGGATGTTAAAAGTTACATAGATGTCTGATGTTTGTTGGATGTTTTTTGACGTTTGTTGGATGTTGCTTATTTGTTGGATGTTGCTTGCTGTTTGTTGGGTGTTTTTGGTGTGTTATAACTGATGGGTGTAACTGTTGGATGTTTTTTTATGTAAGAATCACAGTTTAATGAAATGGAATCATCAAACATTGTCTCTTGCAAATGAAGTTGTGTAACTGTTGTGTCATTTACATCAATGATTTGTTTACTTGTGAATCAGTGTGGAAGAAACAAATGCATTTTCACTCTAGAAGCTCAAACCTCTATGATCGATTGTTGCCATCATCAAAAAGGGGGAGATTGTTATGTCCCTGGTTTTGATGATGTCATAATCTAAGTAAAATACTATACATATTTGACACATGACATTTATTTCACAGGTACAACTCAGTTGCATCAAGTAAGAGTTTGATACAGTCTGATAAGGTCGACACTATCTCGAACATAGGTCGAAACTAGTAGTCCCCTTTGTGTTGAGTTGAGAAGATGTGATCAAGACATATCAACACCACTATGAGAGCAAATCGACTCTAGTGGATTTCCTTGTGTTGTATTGAAAAGGAGCAAGCAGATGAGGTCGACACCAACTATAGATGAGGTCAAAACTATTCAGGAATTAAAAGAGTTCTGTGAAGGGAAGTGGATATGAGGTCGACACTCACTCTACATGAGGTTAACACTACGGTAGTATGTTTGGTGACTCTTGCAATATTTTCAAGCATTTTAGTGTCGATGCTATATCTTTGGAGTGTCAACACTACTAAACTTAGGACTTTTCATCAAAGCAGCCACCAGCATATAAGTGATGGGCATGTGATCCTAGGTGCTTCGGTTGGGCCTTTTGACACACGTCACTCTCTTCTGGAAGATACCATTTTCTTGGCGGCAAAAAGGATCTCCCAAAAAGCATGGGAATCTATTGAGGGGCCCACTACATAATATCCCGCGCAATCAAATAAAAAGGGTGAAGTGTTCCTGTTCGCGAGTGAGTTGCTGTGTGCGTGGCGAAAAGAGAAGGGAGCAGAGTTCTGGGTTCAGCAAAACAAAAAGGCGATTTCAGTTTGGAGCCAAGAACAAAAAGCATGTGCTGCTGAATCGAGCCAATCTGATGGATTCAAGGAGTTATTGATGAGCCTCAGGAACAGGGGATTGAAAAGCTTCTTCAACCTTGAAGTGTGAAATCTGTATGCTGCAATTACAAGGGGAATTCACCTGAAGAGAGTTCAAATTTGGAGCGAAGAATTGTTGCAATCTGAATCGAGCTTCTGAGCAGAGAGTTTGATGATCTCTAACCACATTTTGGCAACTCTTTACTAAATTCTTTTTAATTTCTTCTGAATACTAAAAGGGTGTGTAATCTGCCTCTTTGTGAAGTGGATTGAGTTGATCCTTCATGCGTTGTGATTGGATCTTCTGGTTTGAAGCTGTGTAATCAGCGATTTGTACAAGCTGTAAGCCAGCGGATGTGAAGAAGCTGTGTATCAGCATGTGTACGAGGAACTATCAATTGTTCTCGTAGTGGTACCTCACTGGTTTGGTGAGGGGTGGACGTAGGTCTCCTTGTTGGAGCCGAACCGCCTAAAAAATTACTCTCTCTTGTGTGTGGTTTGCACTCTCTTTGCATCGAGAATTAGTTGTCCTCTGTTGAGTCTTCATCTCACTAGTTTCATTTTTTAAAATAGATATAAAATACTGAAGATTCTATATTCACCCCGTCCTCTAGATAATCTTTCTACACTCAACACCATGTTCTCTTTTGCAGTGAGGGAACATCTTCTTATCGCTGGGCCTGACGTCGGGGGATCACGGTGCAACTGCCTGCTGACTACTCGTTGTCACGGGACGCTGCGGTGACTGGTATGCCGCCTTCTTCCTGTCCTACCGCTGGAACAGTGGCGCGGATCTCTTCTGCGAAGCCTTCTTTTCTTCCAAATATTGCTTCATCTCACTCTCCTGCCTGCATGCCGTGCTGAGAACCTCACCTAGAGTACGGTGATCAAATGCCACGATCCTCGACCTCATTGATGGCTTAAGGCCCATCACGAACTTCTTCGCTTTCCTGTGCTCATCAGCCACTATGTGAGGTGCATACTTAGATAATTCTGCAAACCTGGTTTCATACTCAAGCACCGTCATGGAGCCCTGAGTAAGAGTTAGGAACTTCTGCTCCATCTTGTCTTGAATATGCTCGGGAACAAACTTGGCCCGAAAGAGCCTCACGAACTCATCCCAAGCTACCTTGATAGCACCGTCCCTAAATCGGGTACACAGTAAACAGGACCACCACACATCGGCTCTCTCCTACAACAAACCACCCATAAGCACCAATCTAGACAAATCTAAACTTAACACCAGTACAAGCATATAAATTAAATACCTGTAACATATAGGCGGCCAAGCTGACCTTGTCTTCCTCTGCACACCTAATGGCCCGGAAGATCTTCTCGATCTCCCTCATCCAGCTCTCCGCCAGCAATGGCTGACTCTCCCCTTTAAAAGAGGGTGGAGCCATCCTCTTGAATTGTTCCATGATGGAAGGACCACCATGGCCATGCTCCTGGGGAACTGGAGTTGGAGCTTGAGCCTGAGCCTGCCACAACAAACAATATAAGTAATACATAAGCAACATAACAACCATACATTTAATAAAAACACGCTACTTCTATCTAACATTTCTAACCTGAGCCTCAAGCTAAGCTTGGAGTGCAGCCTGAGTGTATGCCTGGGTCTGCATAGCCTGCACCAGACCTTGCATGAACACTCCATAATCTACAGGCGGTGGTGGAGGAAGAACTGTAGGACCCTGGGGTGCTGGGGCCTGCTGCTCATCCCTATCCTCATGCCTCTGCTCATCCTCTCGAGCATGGGCACCATGCCTACCACAAGAAGCCATAGCTTGTAAAATAATTTAATCACAGTAAGAAACTAAATTATTTAGTCCAAACCATTTTCTTATCTATCTTTCATTCATTATTAATTATTTTCTACATATGTGGACAATTCTATAAAGACTTAGCATATTATGAAGATGATGGTATATTCATGTACAATCTCAACCTACGTTTTTTTTTTGCTCTGATACCAATCTCTGTAACGACCCTCCTTATACCGGTACGATTATACCAATCCACGTTGATATAAAGGACACCGTCACAGTGGGACATTTACCCAACACTAAAATTAGATTGAGATGTACACGAATAACAAAAGATTACAGCGAAAATAAAATAACAATCTTATTCCATCATCAACATTCTACCCATAGTCCATATAGCATAAAAGAAATACATTTGCCCACTTTATTACAACTCCAAAGCATATTACAATGTCCATATGAAATACTCAATTATTTGATTACATACTTATGAAAATAACGGTACAAAGAAGAATCTCCACAACACTAGCTACTCCTCTCGCTCGGAGTCACTCCTAACTATATCCTCCTCAGAAGTGGAGACACCTGTCACACCTGTATGCCGAAGCAAGTATGAGTCTAAATAGACCCAACAAGCAATCCATGAACACAACCATACACATATCATCTACACATGCTAGTTTCCTAAGCATTTAAGGATAAACATGGTGCATGCTTTATATTACTTTAACAACTAAGTAATAAAAAAACCTACAACATGCTTTCTACACCTTTTGTTCATCATGCTTCAAAGATTTAAATCTCATTCAAACTATATTGCAACTATACACAATTTAAGCATGGAACTATACATAAAGTAAATAGCATACCAAGTATGGATTCTATTCATTTTCTCACATATTTAACACAATTGTACACAAATTTTACTTGCTGTTTAGACATGAATTTAACACATTCACATGGGATTACACTATTCTACATGATAACACATTCACTTAACAATTTCACATGCTCATATTTCACATTGCACATTTCACATTCACATATTCACATTTTACACTTAGTTGTCGTGACGCATAGTCTAAACCACCACTAGAAGGACACACATAACACATACACATATCCATCACCTAGGCAACATAGTGATAGATCTTGGTTAACTGCGCAGAACTGGGAGAAGCACTCTCCACCCTAACGAGTGGTACTTGTCCATCTCCAAGATTTCATCCTAATGCCCTTAGGATATCACTCACATTGAACCTTCCCGTAGGGACTTTACTATGGTACAATTCCACAACCCTCTATGGTAGCAATGTCACTAACGGTGCAGTTAATACATTTTCACGTTATCACATTGTCATATTATACACTTGCATTTAGACACACACACATTCACTTTTAACATATATACATGGATCAATTTGTAGAGCATGCTATTGCTATTTCATAATGGCATTAAACTCATACACAAGCCTATTCATGATGGTAACTACTGAATCATACCAGATAAAGCTTAACATGTTCAACATGACCAATTTTCCATGGTTAAACTAATAATCACATTTCTTGTTATCAAAACAAAACCAATTTTTTATCACAGGTTCTAAACAGTAACCATGTCGCATGCTCAATTTTTTCAGATTTTTCAGACCTGTAAAATAATTATAACAATTAAAACATGTTTCAAGCATATTTATCATTAAATTCACTTACACATGATACACAGTAGGACAATCATGCATAACCCTGTAAAAACCTACCAACAGTCGTTATAAGCACATGGAAATTTTATGAAACCCTAAGGTACAGGAAATCTAATTATTCAGGAATTATCCGAATTATTTAATGCTCACAGTCCATTTATAGAAATTCTAATAAATAAAACCGTATACAGAAATTTGTCTTAGCCGCATGATGTAACCTACTGAATGTACTTGACCCAAGATAATTCTTACAGCATGTACCCACATCTAGAAGTCCGGAAAATATACTGCAAAGATCAAACATGCATTCTATAACAAGACCTGAAGAACATGGCGGCACAAGGGTTGCCGCCAGCAGGGGTGAACGGCACAATAGGTTGCCGCCAACTCTGGATCTTAACAGCAGTAAGTTGGCCATTAAGTTCCTGTCTGCAGAATTGCAGACTACACGCACAAACCATAGTGAATGGGGGTTTCTAGGACAAGAGGAAAATTCTGTAAAAATACCTGGGACCTAGAAGACATGTGTAGGGATGATGTACAAAGGTTACATGCCTCCAAAAAATTGCTACATGAGATTTAATTGTCGAAGATGCTCTCCTCGGCCAAGCCAAGAAGCGCCTCAAATCTCCTCCAAAACCGGTTTTGTGTTGATGCTGGTTACACATCGGAGTCGAGGAAGATCCACCAATGTTAGGAGCACCTCCCAGTTGATGTAGATCGCTAAAAGGACTCCCCAATCACCGGATCAAAGCCTCCCAAGATGGGGTTTCGCACAAAACAATTCTAGGGTTTTTACAATAGCCAAAAGACCTAATCCGTCCTAATCTAGTGTTTTTATACGCTAAGGGAGTCGGGATACGCGTTTAGGTAGGAATCCTACCGTTGGAAGACAGTTTCCAAAACAGGGACCGGAGGAAACACAGCCGTTTCCAGGTCTGAAACCGCACAATTTCTGGGAAATAGACGGCCACATAGTTGCCATTTACTGGGAGTTGGCATCCATTGATCTGGACGTCGACTCTCCTCTAAACGTCCATGCATGTTGACGTTTACATGCACTTCGGCCAAAACACAAAAATGACCAGAAATACACATTCACCATATACATATGCATGCAATGTAAGGTATAACTTAAACACCATCTATGCAATATGAAGAAAACAATATGTACATAAATAAACAAGCATATATACATGTACAACATTATTTAATTATAATATGTATAGAAATAAATATACATATTTATACATATACATATATACTCATAGCTACATACACATCATCTAAACATCACATGACCAAAAATCTAAATAAAAGAGTAAAATTCGAGGGCCTTACAATCCTTCCTTAAATTGAGAATTTTTCTCCTCAATTCATGATGGGAAGATTATGGAAACCTCCTTTATGTGGTAACCATGAATTTGGGCTTGGTTTAATGTCCAATGGAGGTCCATTAGGTGAGAATTTTCCCTATCAAGGTCCATTAGTGAATAATTCTGAATTTTAGGTTATTTTCTAAACATGAATTATTTTGTGGCCCAAAAGACTTCCTTTGGTCCAATTCTTTTATTGGGTTGTCAATACCCATTGTTTGAAGTCTATCCATGATTTTTATTTTATTTTTGGACTCACTTAAGTACCTATGATAGTAATTATCCGACTTATTCTGTAATTACGATAATAAGTCGCAAAATGTCTTAAACTTGGCCAATCAGATTTTACTTCGCACGAATTCCTTAGTGTGTCATTAGGGAGTATTGTTTAGAGTTGAACTATGATTTTTATGGAATTTTCCAATGTGTTTTCACATTCGTTATAATGGTACGTATGCATTTTCTAAATTAGAAATATTAAATTATTATTTTCAATTTATTCTAGTTTTTCAATTAATAAAATTTTTAGGGTGCTATAAATCTTGTCTGATTGAATGCATGCATATGTGTCATATGAAAACACATAAAAAATCAACTCAAATTGGTATCTAAAATCAAATGTTGTGTTTTGTGTGAAAAATCTGCAAGTGTTTTACAAGTGCTTTGTCATCATCAAAAAATGGGAGATTGTTGTATTTTGTAGATTTTGATGATCACAAAAACACTAAGTGTAACTCATGTTGAGAAAATCACAAAAACACTAAATATAATTCATGTTCCTGACCAAGCTTTTGAGTTATTTTTATTTAATTTGAGGGTCTAATTTGTGTGTAAAGTGTAACACCCCGCTTAGATCCGGTCCAATTATACAAACTCTCATCGAGTCTAAGTGACGTGCTACATAGGGAAACACACCGCAACAATTATCAAATGTACGTAGAGTCATTCACAAATGAATACCAATGTAGTGGAAATTAAGAACATTCACATCAACTTTAACATCCATATCCATAATCCATCGAAAAGTCTAGAAGTGCTAAATAGTTTTAATACATTGTTCATAAAGATAAAGACTCCTCACATACAAAGTTCACTCAACATTTAAATCTAATCCTCACGTTCCGAATCTGATTTCGCTACTACAACCTCGGGATCCGCAGGTTCACCTAAAATGTTAAGCAAGTATGAGTCTACAATGAAGACTCAGCAAGCAACCCAAAAATGGGCTATCAACCTAACATATACAATATTTCTAAACCATATTATAGCATATTGATTTCAGCAATCATACTACTTATAATGTGACATATGCTAAACATATCTCAATCAAAATGTACATACAATGATATTTGTCTAAGGCATGTTAATCTCTACTTTTGCAAGTTGTTTCAGATCCGATCATGATGATAAAATTCCAAATATCAACATGGTGTACATAGTATACATAGTTTCAAGAGTTCACATAAGTGAGTATGACTATTAAACATTTAGAAGGAAGGAAATATGACAAGTATGACATTCTAATCTTGCTAAGGAGGAAATTAAACACATCAAATGACATATACATATGTCAAATTGCCAAGACACACCCCAAACCACCCATTAGAAGTCACATAGACATATGAACATATACTCATCACCTAGGCAGACAGTGATAGAGTCTAGGTTACTGCGCAGAACCGGGGGAAGTTCTCTCCACCATTACCAGTGGTACTTGTCCACCTCCATGATTTCTTCCAGTGCCCTCGTGAATATATAACATATTGAACACTTCCATAAAGGCATTACTATGGTCCTGTTCCAGATCACTTCTAAGGTGGCAATGTCTTATTGGCCGACTACAGAATCATATACGAATTTACAATTTCAAATGCAACATAGCATGATGCCCAAAATCATATACACATATTCTGATCATAACAAAGACATATTTCAGATTAATCACATACTGTAATTTCTAGGAATTTCTCTCAATATCTATTTAATATGACACATTTTACATGATGATAACAGAGTTAAAATGGTTATAGATGTCATAAATTCACAAAAAAATGGATAAAACGTGCCCCTATTGTCATGGATCAAAACAGTAGTTTTTCATGATTTTCTGACATTCACACTAATTTTTGTATTAATCTAAGTACTAGTATAATAAAGAAATATTCACCATACTGAAACCAACTGTCAAACATGCTCAATATTTTTACTAAGAGAATTACATACCAATATAATACATAGGTTAAAATCTCAAAATTTTCAAACTTTAGAAGATATTTATAAAATTAAAATAGCCCTACTCATTTTAGTATTTCAGTCATGGAACATATAGAAAATAGTCAATATTTGGTTACAGATCCATCATAGTGTGAACATAAATATGACATGTATTTCTAAATAGAAACCCATTTTTTAATCACAAACATGCTTTGCATACAAAAATTCTTCTTAAATTTAAGCCTATTCACATATTTCAAAAATTTCCCTAATATCATGGTGATTATAGAAAATGACCCAAATTGTAACATGGTAAGGAGTTAACCTACTTAACCCTACAAATCTCATAGAAAATCTATCCAAAGTCTGAACATAAAGATATAAATCCAAAAGTAAAAACAAGGAAAAATGATAAAGAAAAGAACTTGACGGCAAAAGGGTTGACATTAAGTTCATTCTTGGGGGCAATCAAGGTTGCCGTTAACCTGACAGATGAGAAAAGTTTACCAAAAACCATACCAAGCCCAAATCCGACCACCATTTTATTTTCTAAAATCATGGAAAATTATAAAATGGTAGAAACTAGGGCTGGAAACCCGATCCCTAAGTTACTTGCCTCCAAAACACCAAGAGAACTACAGATTTAGCCCATTAAGCCCACCATGGCCTTGCAAGATGGTCCCTTTTTGTGGCTCGATCCTTAACTAGATGTTCTCCTACACCAAGAGCACGATGGAGACACCTTCAACCTTCAAAGGCACAGTCTCCTAACTCGTAGACACTTGAACTAGGTCTCCACGAGGATCAAATGTCGGATCTCCCTTCTTCTCCCCCTTGATACTTGGGGAAAACTCCAAAATGGGAATAAGATGGTTAGACATCCCCTTTTTAAAAGGAGTGTCCTGTTGGATCGAAGATGCAATGAAATGGCAAATATAAAAGGGGGGTTGAATAGATTTGTAGCAGAAACCTTATGCAATTAAAAATATGTCAAATTAAAATCTCTATTCAAATAGGTACCCACTGATTTGATTAACTTATAGGAATCTAAAGCACATTAGATCATCTATCTATAAGTGTGTGAGTGCTTAGAAGGTGATCAAAATCCTATGAAATCATTCTAGTGGAAAATCGATACATCAAACCACTGCACAAGATATTTTTAAGGTGGTTTGGCTCCCAGATGGAGACCTACGTCCACCCCTCACTCAAACCAAGTGAGGCTTCACTAAACCGCTGATTCACAACTTCAAACAACTGTTGACTTACATCTTGAACGTTGACTCACAGCTTGCCAACCACTGATTACACAGTTTATCTACTCATTCATAGCTTCAAGGTCAGACAGACCTTCTCAATCCACAGTATGGTATCAACACTCTTATCACTAGTAGGAGCACTCAATGAGCTCTTAATAAAGTTTAAAAGTTAAAAATAAATTCACATGAAGATTAGAGTTAAGAGAGACAAATCCTAAAACACCAGTCCTTCAACTTTTCCCAATTTCCTTTGGACTAATGAATTTGAACTCTAAATCTTCAGATCTTGAGGGTTGAAGTTGTGCTTCAGATCATCTTGCACAAACGCATCGTCTGGTTGTGCTTCTCAACCAATTTGATCTGAACTCCTTCAAATCAGCCTCAATCTGCAATACTCTATTTTAGATCTAATTTACAGAGAAATTCATATCTGAGTTTATGCTCTTGAGTTCTTCCACTGATGTTAAGCTTTGTGGTTCTGCTTTTGCACAAGCTTTCTCTTCCACCTTCCTTCAGATCTGCTTGTTCTTCTGAACTCGACTACTTCTCCTTTGCACGACTACTTCTTCTTCCTCTACTGCTCGTCTTATGCACGATTACTTCCTTTTCTCAGCTCTGGTGCTCTTCTCCTTGACCTGCTCCTCTTGCAGCACTCTAACACTCTCCTTTTGTGCTTGGCCTTGATCCCCATGTTCTCTGTGATGGATTTGATGGGATGGCTACTCCATATGAGATAAGAGATCCTTTATAGCCTCTGTGCAGTCCCTTGTGCGTGGGAGAGATGTGCACAGAAACCTAGAATGCACCCAAGGCTTCCACGTGTCCAAAAGTCTTTTTCCTCATTGCCACTTGGATGAAAGGGCATTTTGGTAACAATAGAATCTCCCAAACAGCTTTCAGAAATAAATCACAGCCTTTGGATATCATACTCTGCGCGTTTCTAAGTTTTCATGCAAAGTGAGTTGACTCAAGTTTACATGTGAGTCGTCACTACTGAGCAAATATCAGTTCCAACTTACTGGCAGAACACTAGTGTCGACCTGACAGATAGCTAGTGTTGACCTGACCAACAGCTAGTGTCAACCTCCTGTGAATTTCTTCAAATAATGTTCACTAGAAGAATACTAGTGTTGACCTGATTTTCAACTAGAGTCGACACTACTGTAATTTGTTCTCTAGGAGCTTGATGGGCAGACTTTATGAGTCGACCTGATTGTCAACTAGAGTCGACACTACTATAACTTGTTCTTCAGGAGCTTGCTGGGTAGACTTTGTGAGTCGACCTGATTATCAACTATAGTCGACACTACTGTAATTTGTTTTTTAGGAGCTTGCTGGGCAGACTTTGTAAGTCGACCTGATTGTCAACTAGAGTCGACACTACTGTAACTTGTTCTTCAGGAGCTTGCTAGACAGACTTTCTGAGTCAACCTGATTGTCAACTAGAGTCGACACTACTGTAACTTGTTCTTCAGGAGCTTGCTAGGCAGACTTTGTGAGTCAACCTGATTGTCAACTAGAGTCGTCCTGACTGGCAGGTAGTGTTGACCTGACTTTCAACTAGAGTCGACACTACCTTGACAAAACTTTGTAAACATGTATATATGAATAGTGGACTATCAAAATATTTCATTATCAGTAAAATATGAAATATTAAGTGTCAAAAACATGTGGTTTAGTCATTATTGTAATATGTACAATATCAAAATCAAAGTATGAGTGTTTGGACATCATCCACAACCAAATGTTGTAGTCATCATTAAAATTAAAGTATGAGTGTGTGGACATCATCAACATGAAGGTTTTTAGTCATCATCCTAATGAATACACAACTTAACATCCTTCCACATATATGCAATAAGGAATCAGATTGTGTATAATATGTCATCATCAAAACACACAACTCAACAATCTCCCCCTTTTTGATGATGACAAAACATGACAATATTTTTCACAGAATATAACATTTCTTCCCCTTTTTGACAACATCAGAAAGAGTGGAACATGAAGTGTAATCAAAAGTTCTGTAGGAACAAACTCACAAACTCTCCCCCTTAATCAGTGACAAGTATTTTGACCTTATTTTCATAGCACTCTCCCCCTGTGATGATACCAATTGAGTCTTTGATTTCAAATAAAGTAGAATGTGCAAGAGGGTGAGAATAATTTGATACCAATTGATTAAGTAGGAAACTGAAAGCACAAGGGTGTAATACCAATGGATATCAATTGTTGGAGACCAAATGAATAAGTAAGAAGGGTCAGAGCACAATGATACCAAAAGAAATGATTACACCAATTGTTCGTCCAAGGGTATGAGCAAGAATGTTGTTTCAGAAATGATACAAGTTTCTCCCCCTAAATACAAAATTTGAATCTCAAGTAGCAGAAAGATTCTAAAAAGCATAAATCTGCATTTGACATGAAAAGGATGAACATGAATGATTTTTGGTTAAGAAGAAGTAGAAAGATGGGTTCGTCAAAGGAATATCAAGGTACACTATGACATTAATATATGAGAGACAATGATAATTGTACCTTTCATAATGTGCACCAAAGGTTAAAAATGAAGATGATTTTTTGTTGAGTTTAAATGTCAGTTCTTTTTCATCAAAAATCACTTCAAAACTTTATTGACAAATGTGATATGGTGCTTTGTCCTAACTTGAGTTGTCAAGAATGTATATCATCAGAAAATCAAAGTTTTAATGTTAACATAATGTAGAATAATGTTAACACTCTTGAACAACATGATTTCTATTTCAAGTCAACTGCACTCTATACACTATTTTCTTTTCTTTTCATTTTAATCTTTTGAAACATTTAAGGAGATTTAGCAAAATGGTTTAATCCATACTTTTCTGTAAAAGAATACACACTTACTCAGTGCAAGAATGCCCGACTACTAAGCATGTTAACCGTTTGATTGCCTCTTTTTGACCAGAGATAACTTAATAACACCTTTTGACTCAAGCTTCAACAACGTCTCAGGTGAAGGAGCCTGGTTACTCAGTGTACTAATCATTGCTTTGCCATTTCCTTAAAATGTTCTTTTTCTTGAATTTTTTTTAAAATTAAAGATTTTTCAGTTGAGTGATAGGTAGTTTTTTACCTTAATAGATCATGGTCTTGAGTAGTTAAAATTTATTCTTAGCATTTGTTAAAGATAAAACTTTAGTATTTCTTTTGATATAAAACTCAAGACAACTCATGTGTCTAAATTAAAGTGTTTTGCAATAAAAGTTTAAATAACATTTGAGGATAAAGATAGACACATGACTCCGGATCTTATTTCTCATCTTCATGTTTAGTCCAAGAACACAAAATTTTTCTGGTAATTAATCTTTATTTTGCATATAAAATTATCAATGGAACCTTCATTGGATTCATGAAGCATGAAGAAGTTAACTGACAAGCCAAGAGATTTTTTTATGATAAGGATTCGAGAGAGTAAACAAAATTGATTTGCATCAATAAAACACCATAATAGATTCAGACATGTGAATTCTTCAAATGGCAAGACAAAGAGAGTTATCATGATGATTTGAATAAGCAAATGAATGGAAACTGATTTTCAAGCATGATTTTTAGTAGATATTATCAACATGATTCGAGAAAGAGTTAGCTCCCTCTGAAGATGAATTGTACCAAAAATTTAGATGATGATGTGTCGACACTGGATCCTCAGTGTGTCGACACATGAGCAAGAAATTCATAAGCACAGAATAGCAGTCAGCAACTAGGGTCCACACATGATCAAATGTGTGTCGACTTGATTATGATCAAAACATAATATTTTTGAAATTTTTAGTTTTAACAAGTTTTGACATTTATTTGCAGCTGTTCAAAGACCTTTTATCTTTTTGAATTCACGGGGATATGAAAAAGTTTGCAAGCAATTCAAACATGATTATGTATAGAATTAGCTTTATGCAAAACATGACTTTTGGTACTTGGCGGAGTATTTTACTCACGCATAATGATAGTTTTCATATAAGCATAAACTGTCATTCCACATGTCATCATTTGATATACCAAGAGGTCAAAGCAAATGATATGCACAAAGAATTATGGGCATATTCAAGCAAACATGATGACATAACATGATTCCAATTAGGGACAGCAACATCAAAACACATTTTACATTGTTCAGATAACACTCTAAGAATTTATTTCAACTCAAGTAGTTCAATGTTGAAATGATATGAATTTTTACGTAAACAATCTTCATTTGGATTTTACCTGTGGTCTCCAATCATTTCTTGTCTTGCATAGCCATTGTCTTGATTCCAGATGGAAATGTATGGCTACAAAACTCATCAGATTGCTAATCAAGCTGACTTTGGGACCCATACCTTTTTGGGTCCAACCATAAAATCAATGTTAGAATTTAACAATGATTTCTTAATCCAAAATTATTTTATATTTGGTATAGATGCATTTCATCCATTAATGGAACTATGAGCAGCATTAGTTCCAGATTTCTTCTTTATCTTGTTCAATGCATCTATGTTTTCATGAGATTTTCTATTTTTTGAATTTTTAATATGAGCAGAAACATAATGATTTTGTGCAGCATTTCTGTGCATATACACATAGAATTTCTGAACATTTTTAGTATGAACATGATATTTATTCCTATGTGTATGAGCATATGCATTAGAATGGAATTTCAGAGTATGCACAAAATTATTAGTTATATGCCTACAGTCCCTAGAGATGTGACCAAATTTATGACATGTAAAATATTGGACTACTTTGGCATGTTTATAGAAACTTTGATTTTTATTTCAGCAATACTTGGCGAGATGACCAGGTTTATTACAATTGAAGTAGGTTTGAGAATTCCTTACCTGGTACATACCTATGCTTAGGTGCATGTGCTGGAATATCTGAAATCCTATAGAGTATCTTTGATTGTTCTTGGGTTGATATCCTCTAGTGGTACTCTATGATAGCCCTTGACATGATGTGGGAGGTGAGGTTGCCTTGTAGCTTTTTGAGTTGATGAAGAAGGTTGAGAACCCTTATGGAAACCTGTTTGTTTTTCAATTTTTTGTTTCTGGTATTTAGAAAACACAGGTTTCTTTTTATTTGCAGTGTTTTTCTTCATTTTCTCTTTTTGTTTCTGAGCATTTTTATGAATAGGAACTTTCACTGGTTTTTCATTAGATGAAATGAAGTTCTTGTTAGCGACAGTTTTGACAAATGAGGTTTTTTGTTTTATTTTCATAATTCTTTTTATTTTCAGGGTTATATCCTAAACCTTCCTTTTAAAAGTTAACCTTCATTCCAAGAAGATTATTCAAATTGTTTGTACCCTGCACAAATTTAAACAAAGGAGATTCTTGACCTTCAACAGTCTTGTTTAATTCAGTGATTTTCTTTTTAGAATTTTTATTTTTATTCACAGCAACTTCATGTTCATTTGTCAATTTTTTCTTTTCAGCTTTGAGCTTATTATTCATCATGTTTAGACTGTTGCATTCAATATTCAATGTTCTATCAAAAATTAAGCTTTCAATTTTCTTTTTCAAATAATGATTTTCTTCAACCAATTGTTTAAGCTTTTCATTTACTTGATGATCATGAGCCATGTTTACAATTTATTTCTTTAATTGTTCAATTTTAGATTTCAGATTTTCATTTTCTTTTGAAATGGTTTGTGAACTTTCCAACATGGTTTCATTTGACTGAATTGCAAGTTTTAGAAGCTTATTTTCATATTTCATTTTCTTTATTCTTCTACACAAATGTTCACAAATATTTTTCAATTCATCATAAGATAATTCTTCATCATCACTGTCAGAATATGAATTCATAAAATTATTGGAATTTACTGAATCATTGGAGCTCTCCCTGGCCATCAAGCATATTTTGCTTTCATCCTCATCATCTTTTGAATTTTCTTCTTCCTCATCCTCTTCTTCTTCACTCCAAGTTCCTATCATAGCTCTGGGCTTATTTTTCTTCCACTTGAGTTGAATCTTGTTTGATATGCCCTAGTTTCCTACAACTGTAACAAACAACTCTATTAGAACTTTTGTTAGCAAATTGTTTTTGTTTGGAAGAGTTGTCTACCTGAGGTCTTCTTTTAACAAATCCTTTACCTTCTTTTCTTAAAAACTTTTTGAATTTTCTTGTGAGCAAGGCAGATTCACTTGAGTCATTTCCTGAGCTTGAAGATTCTTCTTCCTTAGTTGATTCTTTCACACTAGGACTTTCTTTAAGTGCTAGTGACTTCATTTTCTTAACATCATCATCTGTCCTTTTCAAACCCAATTCATATGTCATTAAGGAACCAATCAATTGGTCGACAGCTGTGGTAGACAGATTCATGGACTCTTCAACTACAGTAGCCTTTGTATGCCTAAGAGGAGTCAAGGATCTAAGAATTTTTCTGACAAGTTCATTTTCTGTATATGTTTTTCCTAGACTCTTCAAGCCATTTGTCAATAGAGTCAACCTACCGTACATATCTGAGATGGTTTCATCATTTTTCATTTTAAAGGCTTCATACTCAGAAATTAACATGTTGGCTTTGGTTTCCTTTACTTCAGAAGTACCTTCATTGATTACCATTAGACGATCCCATACTTCTTTGGCAGTGGCACATGAGGAAACTCTTGAAAACTCCATTGGGTGAAGGGAGCAATGCATGATGTTCATTGCACTCGAGTTAGCATTTGAGTTCTTGATTTGCTCTGTCATCCATCTTTCTTCATCCTCTGGGAGCTCATATGCTCCACTACTAAGTTACTAACCACCTTTCAGATTTGATGATTATGAGCTCTTAAGAAAACTTGCATATGAGTTTTCCAATAAGTATAGTTTGATCCATCAAAATAAGGAGGTCTATACATAGAGTCCCCTTCTGGCATATATCCCCTTAGATCCATTTCACTTTGTACTCTCCGGGCTGTTAGACCACAAAAGTGGAGAACCTAGGCTCTTATACCAAGTTTTGGATCGAAGATGCAGTGAAATGGCAAATATAGAAGGGTGGGTTGAATAGATTTGCAGCGGAAACCTTATGCAATTAAAAATATGTCAAATTAAAATATCTATTCAAATAGGTACCCACTGATTTAATTAACTTATAGGAATCTAAAGCACATTAGATCATCTATCTATAAGTGTGTGAGTGCTTAGAAGGTGATCAAAATCCTATGCACGCATTCCAGTGGAAAATCAATACATCAAACCACTGCACAAGATATTTTTAAGGTGGTTCGGCTCCCAGACGGAGACCTACGTCCACCCCTCACTCAAACCAAGTGAGGCTTCACTAAACCGCTGATTCACAGCTTCAAACAACTGCTGACTCACAGCTTGTCAACTACTAATTACACAGCTTATCTGCTCATTCACAGCTTTAAAGTCAGACAGACCTTCTCAATCCACACACACACAGTATGGGATCAACACTCCTATCACCAGTAGGAGCACTGAATGAGTTCTGAATAAAGTTTAAAGTGAAAAACAAATTCACATGAAGATCAGAGTTAAGAGAGACAAATACTCAAACACTAGTCCTTCAACTTTGCCCAATTTCCTCTGGACTAATGAATTTGAACTCTAAATCTTCAGATCTTGAGGGTTGAAGTTGTGCTTCATATCATCTTGCACAAATGCATCATCTGGTTGTGCTTCTCAACCAAATTGATATGAACTCCTTCAAATCAGCCTCAATCCACAATACTCTGTTTCATATCTGATTTACAGAGAAATTCAGATCTGAGTTGATGCTCTTGAGTTCTTCCACAGATGCTGAGCTTCGTGCTTCTGCTCTTGCATAAGCTTCCTCTTCCACCTTCCTTCAGATCAACTTGTTCTTCTCCACTCTGCTGCTTCTCCTTTACATGACTGCTTCTTCTTCCTTTGCTGCTCTTCTTTTGCACAATTGGTTCTTTTTCTCAGCTCTGGTGCTCTTCTCCTTGATCTGCTCCTCTTGCAGCACTCTAACATTGTCCTTCTATGCTTGGCCTTGATACCCACGTTCTGTGTGATGGATTCGATGGGATGGCTACTCCAGATGAGATAAGAGAGCCTTTATAGCCTCTGTGCAGTTCCTTGTGTGTGGGAGAGATGTGTACAGAAACCTAGAATGCACCCAAGGATGCCACATGTCCAAAAGTCCTTTTCCTCATTGCCACTTGGATGAAAGGGCATTTTGGTAATAATAGAATCTCCCAAACAGCTTTCAGAAATAAATCACAGCCTTTGGATATCATACTTTGCGCGTTTCTGAGTTTTCACGCAAAGTGAGTCACTCAAGTTTCCACGTGAGTCAACACTACTGAATAAGTATCAGTTCCAACTTACTGGTAGAACACTAGTATCGACCTGACAGACAGCTAGTGTCGACTTGACAACCAGCTAGTGTCGACCTCTTGTGAATTTCTTCAAATAAGGTTCACTGGAATAATACTAGTGTCGACCAAATTTTCAACTAGAGTCGACACTACTGTAATTTATTCTTCAAGAGCTTGTTGGGCAGACTTTGTGAGTCGACCTAATTGCCAACTAGAGTCGACACTAATGTAACTTGTTCTTTAGGTGCTTGCTTGGCAAACTTTGTGAGTCGACTTGATTGTCAACTAGAGTCCACACTACTGTAATTTGTTCTTCGGGAGCTTGTTGGGCAGACTTTGGGAGTCGACTTGATTGTCAACTAGAGTCGACACTACTGTAACTTGTTCTTCAAGAGATTGCTGGGCAGACTTTGTGAGTCAACCTGATTGACAACTAGAGTTGACCTGACTGGCAGGTAGTGTCAACCTGAGTTTCAACTAGAGTCGACACTACTTTGACAAAACTTTGTAAACCTATATATATGAATAGTAGACCATGAAAACATGTCATTATCAGTAAAATATGAAATATTAAGTATCAAAAATATGTTGTTTAGTCATTATTGTAACATGTATAATATGTACAATATCAAAATCAAAATATGAGTGTTTGGACATCATCCACCACCAAATGTTGTAGTCATCATCAAAATTAAAGTATGAGTGTGTGGACATCATCAACATGAAAATGTTTAGTCATCATCCAAATGAATACACAACTCAACATCCTTCCACATATATGCAATATGACATCAGATTGTGTATAATATGTCAACATCAAAACACACAACTCAACATGGCCTTCCCTTACTCGGTCCAAAGAGAATAGGAGTCGTATCTCCAGCCGTTACTGAAGATTTCTCCCTTTACAATATCCCAACCAGAGCTGAGTTGCAAAAATTCCGCAGTTTGCACTGTAGGAAATTGACGGCAAGGGTGATAGTTGTCTACCCACAGTTGACGTCAATCGATGTCGTCATCTACCTATGGTTGGCGGCAATGGATGTTGTCCTCTACCTACTATTGGCAGCAATTGATGTTGTCATCTACCTACTATTGGCAACAATCGATCTTGCTGTCAACAACACAGGTCAACACAATCATTGACCTGCTCTAGAACAGGCCAATAAATACCATAGAAATCTAAACTACTCATATACAATCATAGAAATGTTGGGTTCTCATGTGGGAGAATGTTGGGTTACAATAAGTGTTTAAATGTTTTTGATGATGAGCAATACTAATTGATGTTATGTGAATGGTTCAAAAAGATTGGCAATGACAAAGACATGAAAGAAACATGATGTTAATGCTTTTATTAATTAACTATGCATTGATGTTAATGCTTTTATTAATTAACTATGCATTCATTATATCTCACTTAGAATGTCTTTTAATGTAGGGGTGAATGTACACAAGACAAGCAACAAAATCCAAGTGCAAAAGAACAAGACAAGCTGCTGGAACAACTACCTGTCAACAGATCAATAGTGCATCTGTCAACAGATGAATAGTGCACCTGTCGACAGATGATTTTCGCCTGTCGACAGATACACACAGAAAATGGTTTCCCGGAAGGCCAGTCTTCTGGATTTTGGAACAATGTCAGTTCCTGTCGACAGTAGCAAGTCGGCTGTCGACAGACGGAGTTTTGGGAAGATCTTATGGCCGGGATATGATCTATATTTGGGTGTTTCCTTTTACCACAACTCTCCATACTTAAACACCCTTATATAAGGATCGTTTTGGAGGTATTTTTGCAGCAAGGCAGCCTCCACACCAAAACCCTAAGCAAAGACCAAGAAGAGAGGTTTTTCTCTGCTGCTCTGCTTCAACTCTCTGCTCAGAACAAGGAAGATCCATTTGACGAGCAGGATTGAAGCTAGTTCGTCCTCAAGTCAAGCTTCTCCATCATCACGTGGTCTTCAATGACATGAAGCATGAAGTATTCTGGACGAACTCACAGAAGAGTTTACATATTAGATTTGATCCTCAACTCAGAACTCTTCTCTGTTTCTACTTTCATATATCTATGTGTGTGTGTACTGATTGGAGATCAGTACGTGCTGTTTGTGGATGTGTGTGTGATTTGTTATATGTACAAGGGTTGTGTGCAGATCATAGTGTGTGTGGTGTGTTGGTCAGATCAAGGCTAGAGGGTCTGATCTTTTATGGACTTGATCTAGCGTGTGTGTGTGTGGTTGAGCCGGTGTGCTCGTGTGTGTGTTGTACTCAATTCTTGAGTAGTGTGTCCTCACTGTGTGAGGGGTGGACGTAGGAGTCATGTGGTGTGATCTCCAAACCGCCTAAAAAATCCCTTGTGCACTGTGGTTTGATTTGTGGTTTACATTGTATTGCGCTAGATGCATGCATAGGGATTTCGTTTACACACTACTTGTTAATTTGTTCACACACATTACATCAGATCAAAGGGATTTTAATTGAGTAGATCTTTTAATCCGAAGTAATTTTTAAATTGCTTAAGTTTCCGCTGCAAATCTATTCAACCCCCCCTTCTAGCTTTGCCATTACCGAATAACCGATCCTAACAAGAAATTTTTAAATGCACAGCAAAATAGATAACAATTATAATTAAAATCTATAAATAAAATTCAAAGCATCACATAAAGTGTGCAGTAATTTTGTGCAAAAGTCGCATTTGAAGTGGATAATATAAAGCCCAAGACTTACAAGATGGAAAAGCCAAGACTCTAATGTCAACTTCAAAACTGACAATCGGATGACCGACTTGTAGAAATCGATCGACCGATAATGACAAGTCAATTGATTGAAGGATAGCCCAATCGATGAACAATTGATTGTGGAAGAAGGGAAATCGATGGACAATCGGTTGATGACCAAGTAGAAGTTGGATGACCAATTTAGGTAAATTGGACTACCGACTTAGCCAGTAGGTCTTGCAGTGGGACAGTCGAAAAGTCGGACGACCGACTTGAAGAAATCGGTCGACCGATTCACCAGTCGAAGCAAGGTGATTTCGAATGTTCACGTTGTATTTTAACCAACCGAAGCATCGGTCGAAGCTAAGATAGAGTTTTTCTGATTGACGACTCCATGAAGAACAAGTTTTTAGAAAGATAGAGCTTCACATACAACTGAAAAATATCTCGCAAGCATCAAACAGAAGAGCTCATTTGCTTCACTCCACCATTCCTTTAGCTTTTAGCTCTTAGTTTTTCTTGCTTAGTCCTTTGAGAGCAATATGTTGTTCTGAGAGATTTTTCTCATTAAAAATTTGTCTCTCTCAGACATTGCCTCAGATCAAGCAAACTCTTATAAGCTTGGTCTAGGGGCCTTTCGCCTTTTTACACAATTCTCTATGTGTTCTTCTTCGGTTGTGAAGAGAAGACCTGTTGGAAACAGGTGGTTGTTATTCCCTTCGTTGAGGAAGGAAGACCTGTGTATTAGGTGGTGGTTTGTACCTCTTCGGGGTTAGAAGAGAAGGCCAGCTGTGGCTGCATGTGTAATGGTCCTTAAGGGGGACAATACCCTTGGTTAGTGAAATCCCAAGTTGTTGCTTGGAGACTGGACGTAGGACTCCTTGGGATAGGAGGTCCGAACCAGGATAAAATTCTCATGTGTTGTGTGTTTGATTGTTTGTCTTTACTCTCACTAACACTAATTATCAATCTTAGTGTTTTTCTGTTAAGTGATTTTATTGACAGGTTTCAATTTTAAAAAGGGCGTTTAGCAATCCATTCACCCCCCTCTGGGCTTGCTATCTGGGCAACAAGTGGTATCAAAGCCAAGTCTCTTCAAGAAAGAAGATCTCACGGTCTGAAGAGCAATGATAAATGGCAGCTCAAGGGTATGCAGAAGGTTAGTCTGTCAACAGACCCCCTCTATTTGATGGTGAAGATTACAACTACTGGAAGACTAGAATGGAATTCTTTCATCAAGGTCTCAATTTCCAACTCTGGTCTATCATAGAAGAAGGAGTCCTAGTAGTTCTCAACAACAGAGAAAACTGAACAGAAGAAGACAAAAAGAAGATATCTCTAAACAACAAAGCAAAGAGTATACTGTGTTGTGCGCTAAGCAAGAAAAAGTTCAATAGGATCTCAGCGTGCAAATCAGCAATGGAAATGTGGGAAAAACTCAGGATTACATATGAAGGAACGGACAAAGTAAGAGAAACAATAATAGACATCTTGGTAGCTCAGTATGAAAGATTCCAAATGCAATCAGGAGAATCCATCACACAAATGTATAGCAGATCCACAGATATCGCCAATGGTTTGGCTGGGCTTGGAAAGACCAATGTCATGGGAGATATGGTAAGAAAGATATTGAGATCCCTACCAGTCTCTTGGACTCCGAAGGTGACCGCCATAGGAGAAGCCAATGATCTAAGAAAAATGTAACTTGAGAAGCTCATTGGGTCACTAATGGCCCATGAGATAAACATGGAATGGCTTGGAGAATCCTCCAGCAAGAAGAAGCATAGCAACGCTCTCAAAATTGCAGAAGACACATCTGATGAGAAATCATATAGTGATAAAAGCAATGGAATCAGCGAAGATGAAAAAGCCTTTCTCTCTAGAAGATTGCAGCGTATTCTGGCAAAGAAAAAGTACCAATCTAGAAGAAGATTTTTCAAGAAAGAAAAAGACCTCAAAAGATCAGAAGGAAAAGAGGTCAAGAAGCCAGAACCAATATGTTATGAATGCAAGAAGCCTAGACACATCAAGGCTGAGTGTCCAAAACTAAAGAAAATAGAGTTTAAGAAGAAGGACAACTCGAAGAAATTCAAAAGATACAAGAAGAAAGCCATGGCAGCTGCATGGAACAATGAGAGACTCAGATAGTGAGTCAAGCACCAGCGATGAAGAAGAAGAAAAAGGCAATCTAGCTTTCATGGCAAACATTGAAGATAAGGTAACATCTGACTCATCTTTTACTTCCTTTAATGAATCTGATTCAGATAGTTTAGCAGATGCTTTCAACGAATTTTATAGCAAATATAAGGAAGTATGCAAGTTATTAAAAACCACCAAGAAAAATCATGCATGCTTAGAGATCACCAACTCAGACTTAAAATCTGAAACTGAGCAGCTAGAAAAACAAATCTCTGAATTAAAGAGAAGAAATGAACTATTATGTGAAGAATTAAAAGTTAAAAATGAACAGATAACTAACCTAGAAAATCAGGAAACCATAATTAAACTTAAAAGGGAAGTTGACACACTATCAAACGACAATGAATATCTAACTAATACAATTGAAAAATTCATAAATGGTAAATCATCGTTAATATTAAAAGGAGCAAAAAGATCAAGTAAGAAAAAGCATGTTTTAGGATATATTCCGCCTGACAATGAAGAAACAATCATTCATCCTAAAATATACCCAACTCCAAAATTTGTAGCCGAACAAAATACTAAATATAAATCTAACCTTAAATACAGGCCAACTGAAACAGTAAATAAAATGTCATGCTGCAGTCATTGCAATAAATTAGGACATACTAAAATAACATGTACAACAAAACACTTAAGTAGATTCCTAAAAGAAAAGGTAAGGAAACTAACCAGTAAGGACCCAAAAGAACTTGGGTACCTAAATCTTAGTGTTTTAATTGCAGGGAAGCCTTAGAGCATCAAAGTGGTACCTAGACAGCGGGTGCTCAAGGCACATGACTAGCAACAAGAAATTGTTCTCACATATTAAAGATGAAGAAGGCACAGTAACTTATTATGACAATGGAAAAGGATCAGTTATAGGTTGTGGACCAATTGGAAGTCAAGGCAAAACTCTTATAGAAGATGTATTATGCGTCAAAGGACTCAAGCACAATCTCATAAGCATCAGCCAACTATGTGACAAGGGTCACCAAATCAAATTTCAGAAGTCTAAGTGCCTTATTATGAAAGATGATGTTACTGTGTTCGAAGCCTGTAGAGAAACGAATTTGTATGTACTGTATCTAGAGGAATTGAAGGAACAAGATGTCTGTCTAGCAACAAACAAAGATCAGAATGCTGAACTATGGCACAGAAGATTGGGTCATTGTAGCTTAGATGGAATAAGGAAGCTAATTAAACATGATTTAGTGGAAGGTCTGCCTAAGATAAGCTCAAGAATAGAAGATATTTATGAACCATGTGCAAAAGGAAAACATGCTAAATCCTCCTTCAAGTCAAAGACAGTAGTAACTACGTCCAAACCGCTAGAATTGCTACATATGGATTTGTTTGGACCAATGAGAACCACTAGCCTAGGAGGAAAGAATTTTGGATTTGTAATAGTTGATGATTATTCAAGATTTACATGGGTATCGTTTTTAGAACATAAAGATGACACATTCAACAGTGTTTTGAATTTCAGTAAGTTAGTTCAGAAGGACAAGAAGTTCAGCATAATAAGCATTCGTTCAGATCATGGAGGAGAATTCCAAAATGATAAGTTTGTAGAATTTTGTGATGATCAAGGAATAGAACATAACTTCTCAGCACCAAGAACACCCCAGCAAAATAGAGTTGCTAAGAGGAAGAATAGAACATTGTTGGACATGGCCCGAACAATGCTATCAGAATATAACCATCCAAGATATTTCTGGGCTGAAGCTATCAACACAGCTTGTTACATTATAAATAGAGTGATGATCAGACCTGTAACGCCCCAAAAATTTTAATTGTTAGAGAAATGTGAATAATGTGGTTATTACACATTATTATTACCGTTAGATTTAAATAATTAGAATTTGTGATTAATTAGTGCTAATAAACGTTACCCCAGTGTCGTACATGAAGGTGCGCGCTCCAACAGGGCGACATCGAAAAACTATAACAAAATTGAAATTTGAGAACACCATAATTTCCAGAAAAATATGGTGGTATCAGAAATGTAAATATCCGGATTTGTTGACATACGGATTACGAGATTAAGTCGACGCAACTATTTTTCGGGCAATTTATCACCCAGTATAAAATAAATTCTAAAAATTAAACTAAAATCACCATAATTTGTAAAACCATCACATTAGTCTATGGTTGAAATTTTGAAACAAACAGACATTAATTAAATATGTTTACATAAGGATCTTTGGGCCAGCTGAATTTTGGGCCAATTACGGTGGCCATTTTTCTGGGAATTTCTGGGTGCCTACGTGTGAGGCTTAGGGGAAGCCAACACACTTGAGGGTGAAGGTAACACGTTAGTTACCATGTGTAACTTGCAGGGCATGCATAGGCTAGGTGGTTGTGGGTGGTTAAGTGGGGTTTTACTTCCAACACCTGGGAACCGGCGTGGCATTGTGCATGGAATGAGCTTGGAGTTATAAAACTCACTCCATAACCAGCTTGTAAACTTTCCCAACGCAAACCTCTGTTTCTTCCTCTTGTTCTTGCACTCTTTGTTCTGCTCTTGTTTCCCTGCTCCTTGCCGCTGGAACTGCTTGTGAGGAAGCTGTTGCTGCTGTGCACTCAAGGCTCTACCGTGGGGGTGTAGCTGCGAAGCCAGTAATGCAAATTTGGGAGGTTGTTGTAGCTACACAGCAAGCTTCAGCTGCTTCTTCTCTTACTTGTGGTTAATTCTCCATCTTCTTCAAGCCATGTAGAATTCTTTTCCTTTCTCTCTCAATCTTACCCACTCGACTTGCTATGAAGCCTCTTGTGTAGGTGTTCCAACCCCCAAGATGTTGCCAGGACTCTGTAAACAGTATTGGAAGTGTGTATGTTCATCCTGTAGAGCTTCTTGTTGAATACCTAATTGTTTCTATAAGAATGTTCTCCCGATATCACATTGTGCTAAGTCCTAAATTAACCATGTGTAGGATTCATTCCCTCCTTTCTCACTCCTGTCTTTTATACATGCTAAAGAGGCTTCTGCTAAGTGTTTAAGTTCACCGGTTCCTCCTCCGATTGTTGTAAATTTTATGTTCGGAAGAAGAATAGTCTTGTTCTATTCCTTCTTCTTCCACCCTTAGCATTATACCTGCTATAGAATCTTGTTTTGGAGCCATAAAGATCTTTAGAATAGTGTGCTCCTTCTTGTTTAAGTGTTTATTCTCTCAGACTTTGGATTTGACTCCTTAAATGCTCTTGAAATTAGGTAGGATCCATCTCCTATTTTCTTCTTCTTCCATCCTTAGTTCTGGAGTCTTATTTTGAAGTCACAAACATCTTTAGTGCAGTGAGTTTGTTCCCTATTTAAAGGTGTATATCTTCTAATTTCATATTTGAGTTCTTAAGTACTCCTGGAATTGAGTGTCCATATTATAGGATTTTCTCTATTCTCTTTCCTTCTTTATTAGAATCTCCAAGTATGAGTGTATACTATATCCACATCTTGATTTGTATTCTGAAAAGATCAATAGGTTTGCTCTTCTTTCCATTGTGTTCATACTTTAACTAATGCTCATGTTTTGGGCAAAATATACTTGTGAAGAAATTCTTGTTAGATGCAAGGAAAAAATCTCTTAGAAGGATTGTATATACTTTAATCTTTATTTCATAAGTATTTCATACCATCCATGTTGTAGAAATTTTCTTCTTTCTCTTCTTCCTTTGTTCTGACTGTTTGCTGGAAACAGCACTAGTGTCGACACCACCCCTGGACTGTGTCGACACCACTCCTGGACTGTTCTGACTGTTTGCTGGAAACCAGAACTAGTGTCGACAACACCCCTGGACTGTGTCGACACCACAGACTCCTTTGTTCCAACTGTTTGCTGGAAAACAAAACTAGTGTCGACACACCCCTGGACTGTGTCGACACCACAGACTCTCTTTCCTTTCACTGCCTTATGAAAACAGTGGCAATGTAGACACCACAACGAACTGTCTTGAGCCCATCTATTTCTTTTTGTTTCCACCACCTAAAAATTTGATTGAATTACTCAAATTTCTTTCATCCCTACCTTGGGTTATTCCTTAAAAGTTTCAAACTACAATTGTTCTTTGTGAAGCGATTAACCCTTGTGATCAGTGAAAGAAGTTCCCAAGTTCTTATTGTGTGAAATAAGTGAGTACATGAGTACTCTTGAGCCATTACCAGAATGAGTATGTTATGATGACGAGTTGTGAGTTTTAGACTCATTTGAGAATTATGCCTGGCAAATAAGGGCTTGTTCAGTCCTGGGGAGAGCACTCGAATTCGTCAATGGCCGCGCGGGGGCGTTGAGGACAAGTGGATGTTGGCATACATCATTACGTTCTTGATTAGTCGTCATATCATACATGTGTGTGTGAATATATATACCTGAATCAGATCTTAAGTGTCATCTTGAATTATTGATCATGCTTCTACATTACTCTTGTTATACATGTGTTATTTAGTGGACTCGTTCGTTCATTCTTTTTGATACTCAGTGTTAGCAATATCCAAGTTCTTATCTTGAGACTATACATCTGAGCCCTTTTTATTTAAAGGAATTGAATTCTATTGGGCTAGTTAGCTCACCAAATCCTCCCTTTTCAGGTAATCTACAGATCTAGAAGGCGAGACTTCGGGATTTGTGTGTAGAGTGACCAACCTTGATGGCATTTTACTCTTGAGACTGTAAATCAGGAACCATGTAACACCTATTGAATGGCAAATAATACTTGTTATTTAGTGAAACCTCTGAGCAAATTTATGCACAATTAGTTTAAGTTTTACTCTTGATTTCTCATTCGTTCACGTTCCGACATTTATAGACATATTAAATGATGGGACGTGACAGAATGGTATCATAGCATTGGTTGAGGATTCAAATAGCTATTGGTCTTCAACATCCAGTAGTGACCGGTGAGGATGGGTAGAAAGCCTAAGGTTAAGCTAGATAATTATAGTTGGATATAGATTGTATTGAGTATGAAATGAAAATTTAGAGGTAGGTTTTTTTCCCTATGATTCTTCTCCACTTTCATAACTTCATGCTTATAGTCTTTTCCTTTGTTCTTCACTATTTCTGGAAAGCAGAACTAGTGTTGACACACCCCTGGACTGTGTCAACACCACATATTTCCTTGTTCTGACTGTTTTCTAGAAAAACAGCACTAGTGTCGACACACCCATGGACTGTGTCGACACCATAGACTCTTTTTTTCTTCACTGTTTCTGGAAAACAGCACTAGTGTCGACACACCCTTGGACTGTGTCGACACCACTGACTCATTTTCTATTGAATGCCTTCTGAAAACAATGGAAGTGTGTTAACACCACAGTGAATATGTATCTGAACCAGAACTTAAGGACAATAAACGTGTAGAACTGAAACTCATACCTTATTTACATTCCATATCATTTAAGTAAATGAAAAGATGTTTCATTTACTTAAGATATTACATGTAAATAAGGAAGTACCCCCCATTTGAATCCAATAAAAATATCAGAAAAATCATATCTCTTACCAATAAAAAGTCACTCTCCCACCGAAGAAGAAAAACACGATTTTTGCGATTCCATCAAAATAGCGTCTTTCTAATTTCTCACAATTTGGCCTACCTGAAAGTCTCATAATTCAAACAAACCTAGTAGAATACTAAGAATCCAAGGTCCGGTGTAAAATGATAGACACAAATATGACTTCTCCAAGGGAGCCCTCTCCTACTGAAGGAAAAGTCAAACCTGCCCATCCCTTATTTTACATTAATATGACTTTTACATTGATATGTTATTATCTCCAACTCTAAATAAGAATTAGTAAATGAATGGTTCAGTCGATCATATAGATTTCATGACTATCCTCGTGATGTATTCTTCCATTGACTTTCCTATTTTCTTGTTTCTAAATTATTATACCACTAAGATGAATCATTTTATCATCATTTACATCCACCCCTCACTAAACCAAGTAAGATTCTTTAATAACTCAAATGTGTGGAACACTCACACAAATGATGATTCAAAAATTTGAGATTGTTTTGAATCTCACAAACCTTATACACACAGTGTAGAATTGAATCTATTTACTTCTATTGGGGTAGACAACCAAACAAATTAGTGAAGAAAGAAGTAGGGAAATATCCAACTAGGAAAATCTCTGAAGAAATGCAGGGATATGCAAATACTTTGCACTAGAATTTGGACTTAGTAAGATGATTCCTTGAACTTCCAATTACATCCTCTATAGGCTTGAACTCATCAAATTCTTTTTTCGATTGTAATAGAAGGATCAAATATCTCCTACTTGAGTTAAATCCTAAAGTTTTGCTTTAATTAATAAACAACATGGCGTGTCAACACACACAAACAATTAGACTTGGAATTAGTAGGAAAAGTATCAGTAGAGTCAACTCCATGTCTTCTAGAGTCGACCACACTCAGGAATAGCAGTTTTGACTAACTACCTGTCACGTAGAGTTGATCTTGTAATATCTTAGTGTCAACCTCACACATTGGTAAGGTCAATCTCAAGCCGTATCTTTCTCTAAGCATTAACTAGAAACTTGATTAGTGTCAACCTGATCTCCATATAGTGTTAACCTAAGGTGATACTTTGAACTTCCACTCTATAGAAAGCTTATCAAGCATCGACTTATCCTTTGAATATGGTTGACTCATAGGCATCACAAAACTTCAGTAACTCACTTAGTAATACTTGTATACTTGTAAATCTACCTATGAAATAACCAGAGTTAATACAATAAGAAAAAATGAGAGAGTCTTTGATCATATGGATTTTCATGATATAAGACTTGTGCTAGATATTTATTACATCTTACTTGATATATCAAAACTAAGGAGATAACATAAATCTTCTGTTATATAATGAAAAGAAATCATTTAATCATGAAGGTTAATGTATCAGATAACTAGATACATACTATAACAGTTGTACTAATAGTATGAATTAGAAAAGCTAAGTTTTAAATCGCATGATTCACTAACTAAACTTAAATTTGTTTGCTCAGCCAGCGTAATGGGAGAAGAAACACAATGGAAAAAGGTTCAACACGCAGTAGACAACCTTGCTCAATCCTTAGAGCGGGTAGTTCCCGTTGATGATCAAGGAAAAATGAAACTGCATCAGAACATTAGTAATCCAAACTCTCAAGAAACAGTGAGTATTATAATGTCTATACGGAAGAAGACAGTTCACCCCAGTAATAGAGAAATAACTGGCAAACAGAAGATGAAGAAGAGCAAAGAGAACAAAAAGATTAAGAAGGCCAACAAGCAAGCGAACGTTAAAGCACAACTTAAGAAAACTTGTGCATGTTGTCAAAAATCACGCCATGTCAAAGAGACTGTTGGCGGAGACTAGGAGCATGTTTAAAGTGCGGAAGTCTAGAGCATCGGATCTCAGAATGTCCTGTACTCTCTTAGAGCAAAGACAAGAGTTCAGGAAAACTTGAAGCCATAAGGAAAAGTGACTGAAGCTATTAGAAGTAAATTTATGTATAAGTCAATAGGACTTGAGTATAGTAAGAAGTGTTTGAATTTAGTTGTTATAGTATGACAAAACTTGGTAAGTTTTGCCAATTAATGTAATTTTGCAAGGCTGATTATGGAGTTCTGTAATAGAAAACTTATTTGATGAATAAAAATCTTATTGTCTATCTTCATAATATTCATACTCATCAACCTCGTCATACCTTATTACTCTTTTCAGAAATGTGTACTTATACAACTTTCTGAGAGTTAAAACTATTCCTTGGCGAGGGAAATCTTAAGAGTAATATACTACTTCCAGAAATAAGGACCATAGTAGCGAATACATCTGATTGACCGATCACAACATGGTTTCTTTGGATCTAAAAATGCTAACTAATATTCAGATTTCCATCAACTAGTGATGTCATGATAACAAGTTGTATAAAAAGTGTATACATTTCGTGATATGATAATCATAATGAGATTGATGAGACTAATATAGATTAGATAAATTTTAAAAGGCTGAAAACTTAAATCCTTGTGATCCATCCAAACTAGTCAAGGAGTTTGGAGGACCAAACTTATTTAGTAGGGAAGAGTTGTAACGCCCCAAAATTTAATTGTTAGAGAAATGTGAATAATGTGGTTATTACACATTATTATTACCGTTAGATTTAAATAATTAGAATTTGGGATTACTTAGTGCTAATAAACGTTACCCCAGTGTCGTACATGAAGGTGCGCGCTCCGACAGGGCGACATCGAAAAACTATAACAAATTGAAATTTGAGAACACCATAATTTGCAGAAAAATATGGTGGTATCAGAAATGTAAATATCCGGATTTGTTGACATACGGATTACGAGATTAAGCCGACGCAACTATTTTTCGGGCAATTTATCACCCAATATAAAATAAATTCTAAAAATTAAACTAAAATCACCATAATTTGTAAAACCATCACATTAGTCTATGGTTGAAATTTTGAAACAAACGGACATCAATTAAATATGTTTACATAAGGATCTTTGGGCTAGCTGAATTTTGGGCCAATTACGGTGGCCATTTTTCTGGGAATTTCTGGGTGCCTACGTGTGAGGCTTAGGGGAAGCCAACACACTTGAGGGTGAAGGTAACACGTTAGTTACCATGTGTAACTTGCAGGGCATGCATGGGCTAGGTGGCTGTGGGTGGTTAAGTGGGGTTTTACTTCCAACACCTGCGAACCGGCGTGGCATTGTGCATGGAATGAGCCTGGAGTTATAAAACTCACTCCATAACCAGCTTGCAAACTTTCCCAACGCAAACCTCTGTTTCTTCCTCTTGTTCTTGCACTCTTTGTTCTGCTCTTGTTTCCCTGCTCCTTGCCGCTGGAACTGCTTGTGAGGAAGCTGTTGCTGCTGTGCACTCAAGGCTCTACCGTGGGGGTGTAGCTGTGAAGCTAGTAATGCAAATTTGGGAGGTTGTTGTAGCTTCACAGCAAGCTTCAGCTGCTTCTTCTCTTACTTGTGTTTAATTCTCCATCTTCTTCAAGCCAGGTAGAATTCTTTTCCTTTCTCTCTCAATCTTACCCACTCGACTTGCTATGAAGCCTCCTGTGTAGGTGTTCCAACCCCCAAGTTGTTGCCTTGACTCTGTAAACAGTATTGGAAGTGTGTATGTTCATCCTGTAGAGCTTCTTGTTGAATACCTAACTGTTGCTATAAGAATGTTCTCCCGATATCACATTGTGCTAAGTCCTAAATTAACCATGTGTAGGATTCATTCCCTCCTTTCTCACCCCTGTCTTTTATACATGCTAAAGAGGCTTCTGCTAAGTGTGTAAGTTCATCGGTTCCTCCTCCGGTTGTTGTAAATTTATGTTGGGAAAAAGAAGAGTCTTGTTCTATTCCTTCTTCTTCCATCCTTAGCATTATACCTGCTAAAGAATCTTGTTTTGGAGCCATAAAGATCTTTAGAATAGTGTGCTCCTTCCTGTTTAAGTGTTTATTCTCTCAGACTTTGGATTTGACTCCTTAAATACTCTTGAAATTTGGTAGGATCCATCTCCTATTTTCTTCTTCTTCCATCCTTAGTTCTGGAGTCTTATTTTGAAGTCACAAACATCTTTAGTGCAGTGAGTTTGTTCCCTGTTTAAAGGTGTATATCTTCCAATTTCAGATTTGAGTTCTTAAGCACTCCTGGAATTGAGTGTCCATATTGTAGGATTTTCTCTATTCTCTTTCCTTCTTTATTAGAATCTCCAAGTGTGAGTGTATACTATATCCACATCTTGATTTCTGTTCTGAAAAGATCAATAGGTTTGCTCTTCTTTCCATTGTGTTCATACTTCAACTAATGCTCATGTTTTGGGCAAAATATACTTGTGAAGAAATTCTTGTTAGATGCAAGGAAAAAATCTCTTAGAAGGATTGTATATACTTTAATCTTTATTTCATAAGTATTTCATACCATCCATGTTGTAGAAATTTTCTTCTTTCTCTTCTTCCTTTGTTCTGACTGTTTGCTGGAAACAGCACTAGTGTCGACACCACCCCTGGACTGTGTCAACACCACTCCTGGACTGTTCTGACTGTTTTCTGGAAACCAGAACTAGTGTCGACACCACCCCTGGACTGTGTCGACACCACAGACTCCTTTGTTCTGCTTGTTTGCTGGAAAACAAAACTAGTGTCGACACACCCCTGGACTGTGTCGACACCACAGACTCTCTTTCCTTTCACTGCCTTATAAAAACAGTGGCAGTGTTGACACCACAATGAACTGTCTTGAGCCCATTTATTTCTTGTTGTTTCCACCACCTAAACACTTGATTGAATTACTCAAATTTCTTTCATCCCTACCTTGGGTTATTCCTTAAAAGTTCCCAACTACAATTGTTCTTTGTGAAGCGATTAACCCCTGTGATCAGTGAAAGAAGTTCCCAAGTTCTTATTGTGTGAAATAAGTGAGTACATGAGTACTCTTGAGCAATTACCAGAGTGAGTATGTTATGATGACGAGTTGTGAGTTTTAGACTCATTTGTGAATTATGCCTGGCAAATAAGGGCTGGTTCAGTCCTGGGGAGAGCACCCGAATTCATTAGTGGCCGCGCTGGGGCGTTGAGGACAAGTGGATGTTGGCATACATCATTACGTTCTTGATTAGTCATCATATCATACATGTGTGTGTGAATATATATACCTGAATCAGATCTTAAGTGTCATCTTGAATTATTGATCATGCTTCTACATTACTCTTGTTATACATGTGTTATTTAGTGGACTCGTTCGCTCATTCTTTTTGATACTCAGTGTTAGTAATATCCAAGTTCTTATCTTGAGACTATACATCTAAGCCCTTTTTATTTAAAGGAATTGAATTCTACTGGGCTAGTTAGCTCACCAAATCCTCCCTTTTCAAGTAATCTACAGATCTAGAAGGCGGGACTTCAGGATTTGTGTGTAGAGTGACCAACCTTGACGACATTTTTCTCTTGAGATTGTAAATCAGGAACCATGTAACACCTATTGAATGGCAAATAATACTTGTTATTTAGTGAAACCTCTGAGCAAATTTATGCACAATTAGTTTTAGTTTTACTCTTGATTTCTCGTTCGTTCACGTTCCGATATTTATAGACATATTAAATGACGGGATGTGACAAGACCAATTCTGAAGAAGACCGCATATGAATTATACAAGGGAAGGAAGCCCAAGATCAGTCACTTCAGAACATTTGGATGTCCATGCTTTATACACAACGATGGCAAGAGAGACATAGGTAAGTTAGATTCCAAATATGATGGGAATCTTCATGGGGTATAGCTCTAAACCCAAAGGCTATAGAGTTTTTAATAAACATAGTTTATTAATTAAACAAATTGTTCATGTTATTTTTGATGAGTCTAACCCTTCCTTGAGAAAGGAAGTAGATAGTGATGATGAAAATGCAGAAAATCTATCCATGAAACTGAAAGATACATCTATCAAGGATAAGGAAGATCCACCCTTGGAAGAACTTCAACAAAAAGAAATTATTCATGATGATCTTCCAAAGGAATGGAGATACAGGAAGGATCACCCGAAGGACAACATTATTGGAGATTCATCAGTTGGGGTAAGAACAAGAGGTAATGTTATTCCTTGCGATTACTTAGCATTTGTTTCACAAATTGAGCTAAAGACAGTCAATGAAGCACTGTCTGATGAATCTTGGATTTTAGCCATGCAAGATGATTTTAATCAGTTCAAGAGAAACCAAGTTTGGTCCCTTGTTCCAAGACCATCAGATCATCCTATGATTGGCACCAAATGGGTGTTCAGGAACAAATTGAATGAAGCTGGTGTTATCACTAGAAACAAGGCTAGACTGGTAGCTCAAGGCTATTCCCAAGGGAGGGCATAGATTTCGATGAAACTTATGCACCAGTGGCCAGACTAGAGGCTATTCGAATGTTACTTGCTTATGCATATGCATTGGATTTAAAACTTTTTCAAATGGATGTAAAATCAGCATTTTTAAATGGATACATAAAGGAGGAAGTCTATGTAGAACAACCTCCTGGTTTTAATGATGTAGATTTTCCAAATCATGTTTTTAAATTGCATAAAGCATTATATGGTTTAAACAAGCATCTAGAGAATGGTATGAAAAACTTAGTGCATTTTTGTTAAACCATGGTTTCATCAGAGGACAGGTAGATGGTACATTGTTTATTAAGTCAAAAGTCAAAAGCATATTACTTGTGTAAATTTATGTAGATGATATAATATTTGGATCTACTGATGAATCCTTATGCAAGTATTTTGAGAAGCTCATGTAGGGAGAATTTGAGATGAGCATGATGGGAGAGCTCAACTACTTCCTAGGATTACAAATCAAGCATGGTCAAGGTAAAGAAGGTACACATATTTGTCAAGCAAAGTACACCAAAGAGCTATTGAAAAAGTTTGGATTCGACAATGCTAAACCTCTGTCCACTCCAATGAGCACATCCACCAGGTTAGACAGTGATAAAGAAGGTAAGAAAGTAGATCAAAAATTGTATAGAGGAATGATAGGATCATTACTTTACTTGACAGCTAGTAGACCTGACATCTTATTTAGCGTATGCATGTGTGCAAGGTATCAGGCTGACCCTAAGGAATCCCATTTAATATCTGTTAAAAGAATTTTTAGATATTTAGCTAAAACTCATGATCTAGGCTTATAGTATCCAAAATCATGTGAAACTAACTTAGTTGGATATTCTAATGCTGATTATGTTGGATGCAAGGTAGATAGAAAAAGCACCAATGGTAGTTGTCAATTTCTTGCAAGACGCTTGATTTCATAGTCTTCAAAGAAGTAAAATTTAGTAGCACTATCAACAGCTGAAGTTGAGTACGTAGTTGCTGGGAGCTGTTGCACTCAACTCCTATGGATAAAACAACAGCTTGAAGACCATGGATTGCATATCAAGACCATCACATTGTTGTGCGAAAACACAAGTGCGATAAATCTCACCAAAAATCTAGTTCAGCACTCAAGAAGAAAGCATATAGAGGTTAAATGTCATTTCATTAGAGAACATGTAGCTAATGGCAATATAAATATTTCATTTATAAATACATTAAATCAGTTGGCAGATATCTTTACAAAGGCCTTACCTGAAGAGAGATTTACGTCTCTTAGAAGGGAATTAGGCATTGTAATCACGGGGATTGACGCCCCCCCCCTCGACACGAACAAGTGCTAAATCTAGTGGTGTGTGAACATGGAATGTGATCGCCACCTAGTAAGCTGCCTTATAAATAGAAAATGAAGACGGCCAACTTAGCTAGGAAGAGGAGAGAGAAAGGGGGGCGGACCTGGTGTTGCGGCAGCCTTAGCGGTCGCGACAGTGCTGATAACGCGACGCTGATTCCAGTCACGTATCTTGTCGCGTCGTCCTCCGCCTCCGCGTTCTCTTTGTGCGGGAGTTGTTGGAGTGTGGACCTTCTTCTCGCCTTCCAGCCAGCCGGAAGGCAAGAGCTCCTCGTGGATGACGCTTGGATGTCTGCCACAAAAGAAAACAAACAAAAGGAAGCCCTATTAGAACACGTTAAACATAGTATCTACTCTAAAATAGAAAGAAAGGATGGGAACATGGAGGGAACGAACCTGGGGGGATTCTAAACCCCTTTGAGTATAGAAAAAAATGTGGGTGTGTGCTGAATATGTTCTATTTAAGAATAACATGAAAACTGCAGGCAAAAGAAGGAGAAAGGGAAAGGGAGAGAGTGAGCCCCATTAGGGCGACTCCTTGGCGTGGCTGCAGCTCGAAGGATCGTCCAAAAGCTTCAGGAGAATGCTGAAGTCGCCCTTCTCACGTCCCGTGCTCCATAGATGATGAAATGGGTTGCTTTGGTGGAGGGGGATGTGAGTGAAATGGAGGAAAAGGGTGGCTGCAAGGCTAAGTATTTGTCAAAGGAAATTTTGGCAGCCCTTCGGGGTAACAATCTGGCTCCCTCTGTTCTGTAAGAGAAGGCTTTGCTTTTATAGAGCTTTGAGAGAGAGTATCTCCTTAGGATGAGAAATAATTAAAATGGGAGATAAATCGCACCCAAAATCGGATGGAGATTCCTTAGGAGCCTCAAGGAGAGTCCCTAGGGCCCAAATCCCGCCTAAGGGGTTGAGATATTCCCTAGGGATAAAGATAAAGCCATGAGAGGATAAATAGGAGGTGGTTGCAGAGGCCTGCATGCGCAGCTGCTGTCGCGACGTATCGTAGGACTGCGACATGGAGACGCGACAGGGCAGGGCGTCGCGACTGTATTGACCACGTGCATGGATAATGCATGGGCTATCGCAGCAGCCTTGTCCATCGCGACACAGAGACGCGGCGCCATGATGCGTCGCGACTATAAAATCAAAATTATGTGAATTATCAGCCAATCGCATGAATGGATAAGAGTTATTGATGCTTAAGGACTCTTTCAAAGTGACATGGGTAGGATTTCAAGGCAATTTAATGGTTTAAAGGGCTCAGAACAAGGCTAATGATGGGCTCAAGGTGAGTGACCAACTAGGGGCCCACTGAAGTGACAAGAAATGTGGTTCAACTCATTAGCCGGGGTGTCTACAGATTGCCCCTCCTTGGCTTCCACTTTGCAGGGGAGCGAAGCGGAAGTGTTGTGGAGGTGTCACAACGTGATGGCGGAGCGGAAGTGATGTGGACTGAACTGAAAAGTGGGAGCCAAGGTAAAGAGACACCCGATCTGACTAATGAGCAATTGGAATGTTCATGAAAGCCCCGAGTTAGCTGCTCGAGCAGAATGCAAAGAAAAGCATAAGTCTGGACGAGAAGGAGAAAGAAAAGGATGATCAACCCCTCGATTGAGAGATACCCTAGCCGATTGGCCTGCAGGTTTCGTTTTGGAGGGACATGTGCGTGCCAGGCAGGTAACTCATGACTCTGTCCGGGGAGCGGTTCGCAACCAAAATGGATCAAAGGATTAAGATGAAAATTTGATAGAGAATCCAGACAGGGAAATTCTTGTCAAACAGACGGGAACAACTCACTCGGAGGCAAACCTTCCGATTCAGAGTGGAATTGGATTTCTTGTTTGGAAAATGAAGGATGATTGGGCACTCAACAAGGGCTCATCAAAAGTCAGGAATGAGTCAGGAAAGCTCAAAATCCTACATGATGCATGCTGGCTAAAAATAAAAGAAATCATCAAAACGAATGCAAAGAAAAGAAGAAAATAGAAAATATATCAAGGATAATATTGCTAAGCTAGATAAGGATGGGTCAAGAAACTACCCACAACCGCAGTGCAGGCCTGAATCCATCATCCCCGGACTTAAACAACTCAACGGCTTATCCAACGATTAACAATGTGCACCTAGATTATCACTGTTTTTGGTAAAGGGGAACTCAAATCCCAGAGCACACTGAGAACCAGCCGGTCCTTGAATTGATATAATAGATAGAATACCATATAATAATGCAGGGAGTAGGGGAAGAAATACTTACCTGACTTACCTGTGGCAAACTCTTTTTGTGGTTTTCCCGGCTTTGAGATTTTTTTGTTCCTCTTTTTTTTTTTTTTTTCAAGAAACAAACACAATAAGCACAAACTGACAATATATATTCACAATTATAAACAAACAAACACACACACAAGGCACAGACATGAAAACAGACCCTCGGGTAGAGAGGTGACACTCTGGATGACCGCGACATAGTCGCGTCAGCCCGCCCAGTCGCGACCTGGTCGCGTCAGATCGCGGCGTCGCGACTCGGACCGAACCCAGAAAGACCAGGAAACCGAAGTTTATCCTCATCCTAAGACATCTAGACTAACACTAGGACTCCTAAACCTCTTCTAATGTTATTCTAACACCTAGTTTCGGGATTAGAGTAGGAGTGGACCTCTTAAGAGTCTATAAATAGGAGGATTTAGGGGCTAATCCCGCAGCTAACCTTCTGCTCCCTTTCTTCTTCAATTTCCTTCAAGTTTCTCCCTCTTTGCCACCATGAAGAGAAGCTGCTCTGTTTTCCAGGAGGATATCCCTCCATACTCCGGCCCAAAGGCAGCAAGGGAGACCTATGCCAAATTCTAGCGACTCTCTGCCATCCCCGGGCACGTGTGCATGCGCCCGGAACTCCAAGTAAGTGCCTTTCTCCTCAATTTCTGAACTTCTGAACTATGCTCTGTTCTTCCCCTATTTTTTTTTATTCTTCTCTATTCTTAGACTGCCTTCTCCTACCATCACTTCAGATCCTACCCAGCCAAAGGCGGTTCTCCCGGGTGCCATGGCTCGTGCCCATGCTCGAGCTACTGTCATCGCTCTCGAGCTTTGGATGGGCATGCATATCCAGTTCGGAGCAATGGAGAACCTGGCCACGGAGTGCAAGACAATGCTCAATCATCCATTGGCATTCATGGGCGGGCCTCTCCACATGGGCACCAAGGTGTGGTGTAAGACCGGGCAGCTGAAAGGACTGAAGGCATGGCGCGATTACTTCAAAAGGATGAGCGTAGCCGAGTTCGACATGCGCCCGCGATTTCTGCACAACCGGGCGATTCACCACCCTCAGCGCACCGGACTCGCCCTACGACTGCTAGGCAATGAAGCATTAGTGCTATACAACCCGGATCGATGCGGTCTTCAGTGCGGCGGAGCTCGCATGGTTGTCCCCATCCTATCACACTACCCGCCCATTCAAAAGCGGAAGATGGAAGACGAGTAGGACGAGCGCGACGTGCGTAGCGCCATCGTCCATTGGGAAGGATGCGCGATGAGCGTAGTCCAAGCCGAGGTAGAAGAGGACGCGGATGTGACGAAGGAATACATTGAAGCTTTGGAGAAGATTCAGCCGACACCGGGGATTGTTTGAAATTCAATTGATTTGATTGCAGGCAAGGAATCAGATGGTAGTTAGGAAAAGAATTAGAGCATTTTTATTTGATAGAAAGGATTAGTGAATGTAATGATTTGAATTGGAATGAACAAAATTGAATTTTTTGCAAGTTCAGATGGCTCGGTTGATGACGCGACACCTCTGGCAACTGCCTTCATGACGCGTCAGGATGGGCGGTCGTGACATAGTAGCGGTCACCCAAACCGACACGACTTGGTCGCGGACTGTCGTCCTAACGCGACTCAAACCGACCGATTTAAAACGCAAACTGCCCTTTCTTCCTTCTTTCCGGGTTTTCAAAACTCAAACTCCTCAAACCTTGAATCTCCCCAACTCCTTGCTTCCTTGCGAGTTTGCTTCCCTTGTTTGCCCACGATCTCACTCATTCCAACCCCGATTCAGATGGAGGGCGGGCGAGGGCTCCTCACGGAGGAAGCACCAGGCGGAGCGGCGGAGCTCCCGGCGCCAAATAGAGGCGCCTTTGGTTGAGGAAGAGGTGGACATCGCGGAGATGGAGGTGGAAGAGGAAGAAGAGGCCCCGACCGTGAATGTGGAGGAGGAACGGAAGAAACGCACCAAGGCGATGAAATCGGTAAGTAGATCGACCTTAAGCCCTTGTATGGATGGCAAATGGAGCCCCTAGAGGGCCAATGTAGGGAAAAAAGCCCAAGAAAAAGAGGATCAAACAAAGGGGGCTCCGGCCGGTCTGATCCTGATAACGCGTCAGCCCGATCTGCCGCGACATGGTGTCGCGACGGGGCGGGGCGTCGCGACCATGTCGCGGCGACCCAGGTAGACGCGACCTTATCGCGTCCTCGGAAGGTGATGTGATAAGGTCGCGGTGCCCCGCATTGTCGCGACAAGGTCGCGGTCGCCACGGCTGCCGCGACTCCGACCGAACACTAAAACTGACTGGTTTAACAAATGGAAAATGTTGCAGGGTGAGATGAGGGCCCGGGTATCTTGGCTGATTGTGCTAGCTGTATACTTGGCGTTTCCCTCCTTCCAGAGAGAGAGGGTAGAGGAGATGGGGTTTGGAGAGATAGTTGGGATGGAGAGAATGAGGGCGGATCCGGCCCTCACTCAGGCTCTGCGGAGCAGGTGGGATGCGGAGGCGACCGCCTTCGCATTCCCATGGGGACATATGATCCCCAGCCTCGAGGATGTGAGCCGGATCACAGGGCTCAGGACTTATGGGAGGCCAGTGAGTGGATATACCTACCCTTGCTACCATGACCTAGCCCAGCGACTGCTAGAGCTACCCGTAGAGCGCAGGTCTTCCCTAGTGCCTAGGGTACCCCTCCAGGAGATCCTTGGATTGTTCGATGTGGCGAAGGTAGAAGGAGAGAGTGACGATGAGCACTTAGATAGGTTGACTCGGGTTAGCCGGAGGGAGCTAGCGAGTGAGCCCGGGGTGCAGGCAGACTTGGATTTGCGCCATTTCCTCGTGCTTTTCCTTGGCAGACTTTTGTTTGCTACGAGGGGCGACGCAGTCCATTGCCGTTTTCTGCCCCTGCTGGAAGACCTAGGTGAGGTAGGGGGGTACGCTTGGGGAGCAGCCTTCCTAGCACATCAGTTCGACAGCCTGGGCGCCTCGGAGTGGCAGACCTCGATGAGCGGGTTCTTCCCCTTTCTTCAGGTACACACCTTCTCTTTGACCCTTGAATTGAACCTCATTATTCTTTAAAAAGCCATTTAATCCTCTTCTCATTTTGCAGGTTTGGACTTACCTTCACCTCCAGGCCCTGGGGAGAGGTGAGCTCGCACGGCCGGGTCTGGTACCCATTGCACACCGTTGGGATCCTATCCGGGATTCTCGCAGCCTAGGGGACCAGCTCGAGCATCTGCAGGAAGCTATTGACAGCTACTCCTACCTGGATGTAAGTACTCCTAACCTTTCCCTTTGATTGATCGCTTGATTTTATTGCTTGGTGACTGATCAGATTTGTTTTGCAGGTGGTTTGGCAGCCATACCTGGTGGAGGGTGATGAGGGACAGCCCTGGTTGGTGCAGGCTCGCCCCTACTTCGGTAGGTCGGTGTGGTTGCATGCACTTAACCTTGTGCTACCTCTTCACTTGTTCCTTTGCCAGTGCTCACTCGGCCTTCGGCAGAGTGCAGTGGAGTTCCCCGTCCGAGACCGCTTTCGCAGGCCGGGTCGGAGTTTCCGGGGACTTAACTACACTACCGATTGGTGTGAGCGGGCGAAGGAGCAGATCGAAAATTGGGAGCGCAAGAAAAAGGCAGTCAAGTCCACCGCGACTACCGACGATGCATACCTCCAGGCGTATGCCTTGAAGTATGGATGGAAAGTGTACAAGAGCGCCCGGCACCAGGTAAAACTCCTAAACCACAACTCAGTGAATTTAGATTTATGGAATTTAGCTGATGATTTGAAAATGCATTGCAGGTGGACGTAGCTGGTGAAGTTGCATCACTCTGAGCCTTACTTCACTCGGCGATGCAGGATCAGGAGGCAACACAGAGGCAGACCGAGGAGCTGGTAAGTGCTTACTCAGACTTCAGCACTCAACCATTTTTTAGCTGATTTAGAAATTTGACGGGTGCTCTTATGTGCAGCGGAAGGAGTTGGAGAGGGTGAGGCGCGCCACTACAGCTGGTGCCTCCTCCTCGAGGGCAGCAGAGACCTCCCGATCGGATCTGGAGGAACGCCTGGTGGCAGCAGTCAGACGGGCCGAGGAGGCAGAGAGGGACTTGGCAGCGCAGGCAAGTTCAATAGAGTTTTAGTTTGAAAAATCATTAACTTTTGGGTATTGACTAGACTATTTCTCCTGCAGGAGGGAGACTTGCGGCTCACTACTGAGCATGCGATGGACCTACAGACGCAGAGGGACCAGCTACAGGGGGAGATCACGGCTGCACGAGGAGAGAGAGACCAGTTGCGCATCCGGGCGGAGGCAGCTGAGGCCCGAGTGGCGGAGGCGACGAGGGAGCTGGCGACGCTGCAGGTGCAGGGGTCGTCAGTGGACCAGGAGGAGCTTGCTCGGCTTCGGGCTGACTTACGGACGCAGGAGGCCCTGGCGCGGAGTCTACAGCAGATCGTGACGGACATAGGCCGTTCACGCAGCAGGAGCAGGAGCATAGTGAGTGCCAGCAGGGCGACCGGCGCCTCTGTAGGGCAGTATTTGGCAGGTTCCTCCAGTCGACGGAGGAACGAGGAGGAGGAGAGGCGCCGTCAGGGTGAGGCGAGCGCCCAGAGTGCTAGAGGTGGCGAGATGCTGCCACCTCCAGATAGGCAGGAGGGAGCTGGGGAGAGTGGTGGTGGATAGTGAGGAGATATGTGAGCCACCTCCCCTTTATCTTTATACATGTTGTTCATATCTTAGTAGAACTTTTATTTTTATGTCAATTGCTTATGGAATGAATGGTTTGCTTATTGACACGAGTGTGAGATGAGATTTGAACACGGGAGAGAGAGATAGGCAGAGAACACTGAGTACAACGTTGTACGTCCCTTAGAATTACCTGTCCCTGCACACTTAGTAAAAACAGGTTAGATCTGCTCTTTGGCTCAGCCCCTTGCGCTTAAATAATCATGAACCCAACTTCGCAATTGTCAAGAGACTGAGCCTTATTAAATAGGCGGAAAGGAAAATAAACAATGCATGCTAAAGGAAAGCGGCATATACACACATTCTTTTTGGATTTTTGAGATTTTGTGATTTTTTTGAAATTTTTTTTTGAGATGTTTTATTTTTTTTAAATTTTTGAGATTTTTGATTTTTTTTTTGTTGAGATTTTTATTTTTTTGAGATTTTTGATTTTTTTATTTTGAGATTTCTATTTTTTTTGGATTTTTTAGATTTTCTGATAACAACACCTCTTGCTTTTGGATAATTAGCCATGGATCTCATCCCCATCTCTTGTTTGGCGAATAATATCTATGTTCAGCGTGCATTTATCCTTGGCTCACTAAGGCTTCTTGCTCCTTGAACATTGATGTTCCAACACAAACCATGTGTGAGGGTCCTTTGGTCTTTTAGGGAGAATATGAAGATTAGCAATGAGACAAGACTTAGTCTTAGGGTCGGGGTTACTGGCTTATAAGACTTGCAATTGGTATGTTACCTGTGAAATTTGTCTGTTGTCCAGGGACTTTAAGGTCATTGCTCTTTTGAATTGGGGGCATGCGTATGACCGGGCTCAAGGACGTCCCGCGGGGAACTGTACTGCCACTCTTTGACATGCCCCTATTTTCTAATCATTCTTTCACTTCTTATCATTTTCTTTCGTTTCTTCTCTTTTTTTTTTTTGAATTGACCACCCCTCCTTGAGACTTCATACATATGATTTACACCGCTTGCTTGTCCACAGGCTAGCTTTCCCCTTGCCCTTGGACCTCGTCCGAGTAAGAAGAGAATTGACCTTAGGTTCCCTACACTAGGGCTGAGCAGAAACACCATAGTCAAAGAGAATTATCCTTAGGTTGTCGTGTTGTGTGTGTGGCTGGAACAGAGATTATTTACTGCAGTGAGGAGGAGTGAGGCACATAGCCAACAACATTCTCTTTCGCAAATTGGTGTTGTTATCAACATTACGGGTAGAATCTTTTAAGGTACAGCCCATTCCATGGGTGAGAGAGCTCCTCACCTTCGGCATTAACTAGCATATACGCGTTTCCGGGGTACACTTCCTTAACGACGTACGGCCCTTCCCAGTTTGCTGACAATTTGGACCTTGGACCTCCAGTTTTATGAAAATTCGTTTCAAAACCATGTCTCCTTCTTGGAATTTGTGCTCGATTACATTCTTTTGAAAAGATCTTGAGAGTCTATTTTGGTATGCAAGCACATGATCGGCCGCGGCCAGACGTCGTTTGTCTAAGAGTTCCAGTTGTACCAGTAACGCCTCCCGATGTTCATCGGGATTGAGTTCTTTGTCCAGCTAAACTCTTAGCGAGGGAATGAGGATCTTGTGTGGACACACCGCCTCTATCCCATATATGAGAGAAAATGGAGTTTGCCCAGTGGGCGTGCGGACGGAGGTGCGGTAGGCCCACAGAGCCTCAACTAGCTTTTCCGGCCAATCAGCAAAAATTATTAGACTCACAAGTTTTCTTTAGAATTTTCAAAAGCATTTTATTTGTGGCTTCGGCCTGACCGTTGCCTTATGGATAGCACGGAGACGAATGATGCAAGGAAATGTTGAATTTCTTACATAGGTCCTGAAGTTCCTGAGATATGAACTGGGGTCCATTATCGGTGACGAGGCTGCTTGGCACTCCGAACCACGCGATGATATTCCTCATGATGAATTTGCACATGGTTGAACCTTTGATTTCTGCAAATGCTTCAGCCTCGGCCCACTTGGTGAAGTACTCGGTAGCAGTGAGAATGAAGGATTTTTGTTTTATCTGAGCATTATGATCACCGAGAGGCCCAATGATATCAAAGGGCCACATGGAGAAAGGCCAAGGAGAAGATAGTGGATGCAAAGAGGAGGATGGAGCATGGATCTTGTCGGCATAGATCTGGCATTTGACACACCTACGAACGTAGGTGGCACAGTCTTCTTCTAGGGTCGGCCAGTAGTAGCCCTGCCTAAGAATCTTCTTAGCCAACATCTGACCATTCACATGCCCTCCACACTGGCTGGAGTGGGACCCTTCCACTACCTTCCAAGCTTCTTCGTCCGACAAACAACGGAGGAGCATCCCATTTAGAGCGCGTCGGTATAGTACTCCACCAACGAGGGTATATTTTAATGCCGCTCTTCAAATGGCTCGCCTATCCTCCGCTTCTACTTCTTCTAGGAAGATACCGTCTCTACAGTACTGCTTAATCTCATGGTACCACGGCCTTTCTTCTTCCATCATTTCTTCCAGCTCTACAAGCAATAACTCCTTCGCTTCTTTTCTCTCGGTCTTCAAAACTAGAGAACTCCTAAGGTTAACGAACCAAGGGTCCTGAGTGGAGGGAGCCTCTAACCTTTGAATAGTGATTGTATCAGTGCTGCGGCTAAGAGGAAAGGAGAGAGAGGAGGCCAGGGATGCGAGGGCATCGGCCAGGATATTTTGAGAACGAGGAGTATGCATGTAGATGAGTTGACGGAATTGCTTGGCTAGGAGAGTGACCAGTTCTTGATAGGGCTTGAGTTTAGGGTCACGAGTGCGATAGGTAGAAAGGACTTGCCGAAGAACAAGCTGAGAGTTTCCTATAATCTTGAGATGACGCGCGCCTAAGAGATAGGCGAGCTTAAGACCGGCAAGAAGAGCCTCATACTCGGAGATGTTGTTGGTGGCATAGAATTGAAGCTGATAGGCTAGAGGAATGGTGATCCCTTCTGGGGTGAGCAAGACAGCTCCTATGCCCCGTCCCCTAGAATTGAGAGCCCCATCAAAGTGGGGCGACCAGAAGGGATTGCGAGAAATAAGTGACAGGTTTTCATCGGGGAATTCCTCTTGAACCGTGTCACTACGGGGAAGAGGAAGGTGAGCAAGGTGCTCAGCAATGGCATACCCTTTTATGGCTTTCTGAACTATGAAGGAAATATCAAATTGGGAGAGGAAGCTTTGCCAGCGTGCCAATCTGTCGGCGAGGACTGGCTTCTCAAGGAGATACCTAATAGGATCCATTCTAGAAATCAAACTCACCTTATGAGCTAGGAAGTAGTGCTTCAATTTCTGCACTACCCAAACTAGTGCTGCACATGTTTTCTCCATTGTGGTGAGTTTGAGCTCGGAGGGATTGAAGAGCCTAGATAGGTAATAGACTGCCCTTTCTTTACCGGATTCATCATGCTGAGCAAGGACAACTCCTAGGGAGTCCTCAATAGTTGATAGATACAGAATCAAGGGTTTCCCAGGGATGGGCGCCTGAAGCACGGGAGGATTCATAAGGTAACTCTTGAGCTCATCAAAGGCCTCTTGGCACTTAGCATTCCATTCAAAGCTGACTCCTCCTTTCAATAGTTCATAGAAGGGATGGCACCTTTGAGAGTGCTGAGATATGAATCTCCTTATGAACTGGAGCCGACCAATCAAACTTCGAAGCTCAGATATGTTCTTGGGAGGAGGCATTTCATTTATTGCCTTGGCCTTGTGTAGGTCTATTTGAATCCCCCGTTTGCTAACTATGAAGCCTAACAGCTTGCCTGAAGAAACCCCGAATACGCACTTCTTTGGATTCATCTTTAATTGATACTCTTGTGCGCGGCGAAATACCCTGGCAACACAGAGGAGTGTTCTCTTCTGGTCTGAGACTTCACCACGATATCATCCACGTAGACTTCAACATCAATATGAATCATGTCGTGGAAGATAGCTAACATTGCTCTTTGATAAGTGGCGTCGACGTTCTTTAATCCAAACGACATGGCCACATAGCAATATGTTCCCCATGGGGTGGTGATGGAGGTTTTCTCTTGATCCTCCGGGGCTAGACAAATTTGATTATAGCCTGAATACCCATCCATAAATGACTGAGTTTCGAACCCTGCAGTATTATCAATAGAACGTCCAAGTGAGGTAGGGGGAAATCATCTTTAGGACATGCCTTATTTAAGTCCTGGAAGTCTATGCAGATTCGCACCCTTCCATCCTTCTTCATGACCGGGACGATGTTCGCCACCCACAATGGATAGAGGACTACACGGATGAACTTAGCCTTGTGTAGTTTATCAATTTCCTCTTTCATTTTCAAAGCGATGTGGGGGAGGAACCTCCTTAACTTTTGTTTGACGGAAACTGCCCCTGGCTTCAAGATTAGCCTATGTTCCACCAAATCAAGGTCAATGTCGGGCATGTCAACGTAGGACCAGGCAAAGGAATCCTTAAACTCCCTCAAAATTTCTATGAGTGCTTCTTCTTCTTTGGGAGGGAGGCTCGAAGCTATGGTTAAAAGCCTAGGGTCCTCTTCATTTCCCACGTTTACCTTTTTAGTGGGCTCATCGACTGCTGAGGTAGGTTCATCGAATCTCCTCATACCACTAGCATACGCCTTAGCAGCATCCTCTATCTCACAATCATTCTTATCTAATGGGTCTCCTTCGGCTACGATTTCATAAATTCCAAAACCATCGTCTAGCCCTTCCTCTATATGTAGATCCTCTAAGTTCAAAACTACTGCTTCCTGGATGAACTCTTCGACAGCTAGAAGAGCGCCACATCTTTGAACTAAGTCAAGCAGATACCTTCGGGGTATGCCATTACCCTTCTTCTTCCTAGATGGGGACGAGGACTTGCCAGATTCTACCCCCGATTCTAAACTAAGCCCAATATTTACAGGAGATTCTGGAGGAGTGTCCAGAGGTTTATTGGAATGAGCAGGAAAAGGTGCGGCAGGGCCGCGAGGGTCCTCCGATGGGACTGGAGGAAGAGGTGGGCCACCCGAGCTCAGGGTGCCGGTCGCAGGAACGGGGCGCAGGGGGACAGAAGGCCCCTAGCCCAGAACGCCCAACGTGACCATGTCAGTCAGTCAGACGAAGGCACGGTTTGCACAGAAAGAGGAGAAGGGCGGGGATCTCCGTCTGAGAAGAGAGGAGGAGTGCGGAGTGACGGGGATCGCCGTCAAAGTAGGAGAGCAGGAGTGCGGGGTGACGGGGATCACCGTCGGAGTAGGAGAGCATGAGTGCGGGGTACGGGGATCGCCGTCGGAGCAGAGGAAAATACAGGGATGACGGAGATCGCCGTCAAGGGAGTAGGGGAAATCAACAGCTGGAGGCAGAAAGCAGGGAGAAAAGAGTAGAAAGACAGGGATCGCCGTCCGATGAACAGGGAAAGAGAGAACGGGGATCGTCGTTCGAAGAAGGGGGAGGAGGAAGACGGGGATCGCTGTCCGAAGAAAGAGGAGAGAAGATGAATGGGGGGGGGCACACATATTTTTGGATTTTCTATATTATCATTTTTTTTTTTGATGAAAGGAACTACATTACATTAAAAGGCTTCGGGAGAAGGACAGAACCGAGCCATTAAAGAAAATGGTGAAGAGGGGTGAAGTGCGAATTAACGCTTCAACAGCGTCGGGAGAGAATTGAATAATAAAGGGGGGAAACAAGGGAATAACATCAAAATTATAAACAAGTATGGATGAAATAAGATGAATGGGAGGCCGGGAAAACCTTGGCCAGAGCTCCTTTGCTGAAATGGTTGAGTTGGTTGGCTGACTTTCCACACCAAATCCAAGCAACTGTCGCTTGGTGGTGGTTGCTGATGCTGATAACACTGCTACTTGCGGCGTGTGTTCTTCGCTGAACAGACGATTGACTGCAGAAACAAGGTCTTCTAATTCTGACTCTTCTGTCCCAGCTTCTGGTTCTTCAAACAGCAGACTGACTGATGAGATGACATCTTCCTGATCTGGGTCCTCTGTACCTACCTCGGCTCTCTTCTTCTTATTGGGTCGCTGCTCTTCTAAGGACTGGTAAGCTGATTTTAGCGCCTTTGTAGTAGTGTTGTATCCGTGCTGCACGGGCCCTCTAACGAAGTGTTCATACAAGGACCAGGTAAGTGGGCCATGGTCTGATTGTGAAGGAAATGAGAAAGCAGCCCATTCTGAGTATCCCAGGCCATGTTTTGTGAATTTCTTAGTGCTGGCCACAGTCTTGGTTCTCCCTTGGAGATGGGCACCCAGGCCTTTTCCTGATTGATACCCCAATCTAAACATGATATCCCACCCCTTTATATTTGTGCTCACATCTCTCCTGACTGCCACTACAGGGGGAGACCCAATTGGGCAGTTAGAAGAGAATGTATAGGCCCAAGTATAGTTGACATCAAGCACAGAGATAATGGGCTTATTGGATGGCCATACTGATGGCAGCACCCTCTCAACTGCTTCTACTGTATGTGTCGTTGCCACGCTTTTCACCTTGACTATTCGCTCTTGGAAGGGGAACTTCAAACACTGATGCGCTGTAGATGGCACTACCCCTAATGATTAAATCCATGGGCACCCTAAGATGGCCTTGTAAGTATGATTAATGTTCAATACATAGAACTCCACTGACATGACTAGTGGCCCCAATTCTGCTTGTAATGTGATGACTCCTTGGCAGGCACGTCGTGAATTGTCATAAGCAGCGATGGTGGTGGGGGTGTGCTACAGTTGACGTTCCGATATATTGCATGCTCTAAGGGTGCTTAATGGACAAACATTGATAGAAGCTCCCGTGTCCACTAGAGCTGCATCGACGGCCACTTTGTTTATGGTGAGTGTCACACATAAGGGCATTTTTCTGGCTTCTGGGGCAGCCAACTCACCATCAGAAAAGGTAATAGTGGGTCCTTTGTTTACAATCGAGAGAACTGAAGGTAGATTATCTGGGTTCATGTCTTCACTGACCATGACCCTTTGCAGAAAGGCCCTTAGGGCATCTTGATGAGTCTGTGATCTTTTGATTAACTCTAGTATGGAAATCTTGGCGGGGGTTTGATCCAAATGCTTCAGGATATCATATTGAGTCCCTGGGACCGGATCGATTTCTTCCATATCTTGCTGCTGCTGGCTGCTGGTTTGTTGGGCTGGTTGACCTGGCATGGACACGGATGCGTTAGGGTACATCCGATGGAACATTCGCCTGCTCTGGAGGGCAAGATTATGGTGGAGTGGAGGGGTTGCAGTGTCAAGGATAGAAGGGTTGGCTAGTAAGGGTGCTGGCGTAGGGGAGAAAGGGATGTTGCTGGGTGGAGGGATGATGGGTGACATGACGGGAGAATAGGATGGTGAGGTGATGGTAGCAATGTGGGGCGTGAAGGAGGGAGGTACGGTGGATGTAGGCACGGGGGTAGTAGGTGTGACGTGGGAAATAACCAGAAGTTGGCCCACTTCATGTTCGTCATCGAAGGCCCACTGAGCTTCTGGTGGTGGATGGTGGATGACAGGGTTAACATGTGCGGGTGGAGGAGGTGGTGGAGCTACCTGGGGGTTTGGAGCAGGCTGATGTTGTGGCATGGGGTTGCGGATTATGTCTAGGTCATTCGCCGGCTGCTGCGGCTGCTGTTGTTGCTGCTGTTGCTAATATTATTGTTGGAAGGGTTGGTATTGCTGCTATTGTTGCTGTTGTTGTTGTTGTTGTTGCTGCTGCGGCTGCTGTCGCCTCTGCTGTTGTTGTTGTTGCCTCTGACCCTGTTGGTCCCTCAGAGTCTGTATTAATCTTTTCATCTCTGCCCAGTCAATTTGGTTTTGCTCATGAGGATCATATATCATGTCCCGGAACTGAAAACAATCTGACACATTATGGCCCGGATGGCGGTGATAGACACAGTACTTTGTTTGATCGGCCGCCATATTCCAGTTCGCCTTCTCAGGAGGGAGTCTCAGGGCATTCAGGGACATGAGGGCGGCGAAGATGTCGGCCAGGGACTCGGGCAAAGGAGGGTATTGGGCTCTTTTGGGTCCATTGGCCTTCCTAGGGGCGCAGCCATTTTGCAGTGGAGGGACCTGGGAGTACTGGCGCTAATCTTGTGGAGGATTTTGTCCTTGGGGAGGTGGCTGTCTATTGTTGTTGTTCCATGGCTGCTGGGCTTGCTGGGTGTAGGGAGACCTACCTACCGGGCCTTGGGGATTGCTAACTGTACCCACTTGTTCATTGGTTTGGATCCCCTGGGTGACTGGGCCTTACGGCTTCTTGGTGTAACGGGCCTTGGGGGTCTTAAACATAGAGTGTATAGGCGAGTCCTTAAGCTGGGTCTGAATGAAACGGGCTCGGTTATATAGCTGGTGCATGGTAGAAATATCATTCATGGCCAAAATAGCTCGATAGGTTGGAGTGGCATTGGAAATCAACAACTTCACCTTCTCCTCCTCAGGCAGGGGGTAGCGGACCTTGGCAGCCAAAGAACGCCACCGATCAACGTAGGTAGAAAACTCCTCTTCTGGCTTCATCTTTTCGGCTACTAGATCCACAAAAGAGTATTCGGGTCCCACCCGATCTGGGAATTGCTGCAGAAACCTCTCTTGAACAACTTGGAAATCCTCGGCTTCCTCCGGGGGCAATGACTAGAACCATTCCAAAGTCGGACCATCCAGGGATTTTCTAAACAAGTATGCCATGAGGTGGCGGTCATACTTGTGTGGTGCTGACTCGTAGACAAAGTCTTTCAGATGAACATAAGGGTCCCCTACCCCAGAGTATCTTCGGTAGACAGGGAGCTCCGACTGGGGTGGCACCCGGAGGTACTGGAAGGATGGGAGGGCAATATCGGCTACCTTCCGAGGATCGATTTCTCTCCGGAGGTCATGAAGCTCCTTCTTCATGCTCGTCCACTCCGCAAGGAAGTCGGAGGGAGGCTGGGCTTGATGCGCAGAAATAAGGGAGTGAGGTTGCTCGAATGAGTGAGACCTCTCACGGGGAAGGGGAGCTAGTTCGGCCGCATAGTATGCAGTTGGGGGAGATCGAGGCCGGACCTCTCGCGGAGGAAGGTAGCTCGGTTCCGAAAAATGGATGGCCCGAGAGCGGAGGGGTGTAGGATCTGCCCCTGATGAAGGGAGGTGAGGCGTTGAAGCGACATGGGCGGAGGAATCTGCTGGTCGGACTGAACACTGACCCCGGGGAGATAAAGGTTGTTTCCCCTTGGCGGCAGCTATAAACTCTTGGACTTGGTCCGGAGTGAGGTGTGGAAGAAGCTGGCTGAATTGTGAGTGGGGGTCATCACCCCCAGGAGGAGAGGCAGGACGGGATCGGATCCAAGTGACGGAGGGAGGCTGGATATGCCCCGGGAGCGTGGTCATAGAGGGTTGGGCCACCTCCTCGAGCAACCCGAGAGGAAGAGCATCGTCGGCAAGGACCCGAAATCGGTCCATGTCGAAGAGGGGATTATGATAAGATACAAAGAAAGAAGGGGATTGACTCGATCTCCCTAAAAAATGACGCATACACCCCCCCCCCTCCAAGACTAATAGGGGGGTGATACAGACAATACCTAGACTCAATCACAGCAAGAAAGATTGAGAGGAGGAGGGATGAACACTCAAGTTGCCATGTTTAAAGCGCAAATTTCTTAAGGTTTGAACTTGACCTTTAGATGAATTAATTAAGAGGATGTCACTCGGTCAAGTGGACCTTAATAGGTATGGACTCGAGTCCTCCGGTGAAGCTAAGGGATGGTATACTCACACGTAAAGGGGTGGCTTAAACTAAGGGGTGCAACTGGTACAACCAGCCCGGCGAACCGCAATGTGCGTACGGTCACGGGGTCTTACGGAGGTCCTCGGAAGGTGGGCCCGAGTCAGCCTACGAGTGCTCGTAGGTGAGAGGACTCACTCATCCAAGGGGGAACCTACACAAATGGGTTTCAATGGCGTATGCAATGGGCCTAAATGCCCGAAATGTATGCACAGGTGATAGATGAGGACCAAATAGGGCGACTAAATGGCCCTCGGGCAGAGTCGCGGCGGCCGTGCACACCGCGACCTTATCGCGACAAGGCGACCTGCCGCGATAGGAACAGAGACCCGAAAACACCAAATGGTCTTCAACTAACTCAAACAGACTACCTTATCAAATGAGAAAAGACACAAAACAGGAAATCAGTACCACATGGACCAAGAAGCACACAAAAACCGATTCATGAGTCAAAACAGTAACATACAAAGCATACCTGATGACGCGATGCCTCTCCACGACGCGACCTTGTCGCGTCCTCACGATACGCCGCGACTAGAACCGAAAATTTTAGAAGTAAAAATAAAAGGAAAATTTGGACCCTAGCAGGATTCTAACATTCAGAAATGCGACAACATATGATACAAGGAGATATCACAAGGATGTATGATCTGATAGAAACAAGACAAGGTAGATAGAAGGAAGAGGGGACTGACCTGATAACGCGTCCTCGACAAACGACGCGACCTGATCGCGTCGCCGCGATAGGTCGTGACAAGAACAGAACACGAAAAACACAGGGAACAAAGAACAAGAGACTAACAGGGCACTAAAATGAGAAACAAAGAAGAAAACATGGCAAGCAAGCAGTCAAAATCCACGAGGGTGGCAGTGAAGGTCCCACCGTGATCGCCAAACGGTGTAATCACAGGGATTGACGCCCCCCCCCCCCCCTCGACACGAACAAGTGCTAAATCTAGTGGTGTGTGAACATGGAATGTGATCGCCACCTAGTAAGCTGCCTTATAAATAGAAAATGAAGATGGCTAACTTAGCTAGGAAGAGGAGAGAGAAAGGGAGGTGGACCTTGTGTCGCGGCGGCCTTAGCGGTCGCGACAGTGCTGATAACGCGACGCTGATTCCAGTCGCGTTTCTTGTCGCGTCGTCCTCCGCCGCCGCGTTCTCTTTGTGCTGGAGTTGTTGGAGTGTGGACCTTCTTCTCGCCTTCCAGCTGGCCGGAAGACAAGAGCTCCTTGTGGATGACACTTGGATGCCAGCCACAAAAGAAAACAAACAAAAGGAAGCCCTATTAGAACACGTTAAACATAGTAGCTACTCTAAAATAGAAAGAAAGGATGGGAACATGGAGGGAACGAACCTGGGGGGTTTTTAAACCCCTTTGAGTATAGAAAAAAATGTGGGTGTGTGCTGAATATGTTCTATTTAAGAATAACATGAAAAATGCATGCAAAAGAAGGAGAAAGGGAAAGGGAGAGAGTGGGCCCCATTAGGGCGACTCCTTGGCGTGGCTGTAGCTCGAAAGATCATCCAAAAGCTTCAGGAGAGTGCTGAAGTCGCCCTTCTCACGTCCCGTGCTCCATAGATGATGAAATGGGTTGCTTTGGTGGAGGGGGATGTGAGGGAAATGGAGGAAAAGGGTGGCTTCAAGGATAAGTATTTGTCAAAGGAAATTTTGGCAGCCCTTCGGGGTAACAATCCGGCTCCCTCTGTTCTGGAAGAGAAGGCTTTGCTTTTATAGAGCTTTGAGAGAGAGTATCTCCTTAGGATGAGAAACAATTAAAATGGGAGATAAATCCCACCCAAAATCGGATGGAGAGTCCTTAGGAGCCTTAAGGAGAGTCCCTAGGGCCCAAATCCCGCCTAAGGGGTTGAGATATTCCCTAGGGATAAAGATAAAGCCATGAGAGGATAAATAGGAGGTGGTTGCGGAGGCCTGCATACGCAGCTGCTATCGCGACGTATCATAGGGCCGCGACATGGAGACGCGATAGGGCAGGGCATCGCGACTGTATTGACCACGTGCATGAATAATGCATGGGCTATCGCGGCAGCCTTGTCCGTCGTGACTCAGAGACGCGGCGCCACGATGCGTCGCGACTATAAAATCGAAATTATGTGAATTATCAGCCAATCGCATGAATGGATAAGAGTTATTGATGCTTAAGGACTCTTTCAAAGTGACATGGGTAGGATTTCAAGGCAATTTAATGGTTTAAAGGACTCAGAACAAGGCTAATGATGGGCTCAAGGTGAGTGACCAACTAGGGGCCCACTGAAGTGACAAGAAATGTGGTTCAACCCATTAGCCGGAACCGGGTGTCTACAGGCATCTGCAAATTGTAACAGATTTTTCTGCATATAACTGAAATAATAAAATTTCAGAATCAAATTTTCTCTCTCCTAAAATCAAGAAAATCCTTTATTGCTTCTGTCATAAAGTGCTATGACTTTTTGGGATGAATTCTTTATTATTTCCATTATCTTCTCCTCTTTTGTCATTATCCACATTTCATTCTCTATCATTTCAAAAAGCGCCATTATGTCCTGTCGTTATAGCGCGAAATCCATGCCATATCGATTTCATCTCTCTCTCTCTCTTCTTTTTCGACTTCCCTGGAGCGATAAACCCTATCGATTCCAGACCCCTCTCTATGTGATCTCAAAATATTTCTCTGTTCTCACCAAGATTTCTTGAGGGTTTCTGTTCCATTCCTTCCCACGATCCTCCAGAAACTTTCCTTGTTCATTTCCATGGCGGCTTCTTGGAGTTCCAGCACCGTTGGTGGATACAGCGTCGTCTTCCTCACAGCGGAGCAGCAGGAGAGGTTTGCAGTAGTAAAGATCAAGCTTTGTGGTAACAAGGCCATGCAGATTTAGAGAAGAATGGAATGCACAGTGTTGGGGCAGCGATTCAAAGGATGAAATGGATAAAAATGGTCACAGTTTCTGAAGCCAGCTATCCGGACCTCATCAAGGCATTCTTCACTTGCCTGAAGTCCGAAGAAGACGGGTCCCTCTCCTCATCAGTCAAAGGTACAACCATTCACATCACCTATGATCTTTTGGAAAGTTTGTTTGGAGTGTCTATAGTCGGTCGCAGTGGGGTAGACAGTGTAGATATCCATGCAAAGGGGTTACGTATCATCGGTACAAAGTACAAGCTAAAGGATGGGAAGATAGACATCAACCAGCTGAATGCATTCAATAGGGTTTTGCATTTCATTGTGTGCCAGATTCTAGTACCAAGGAGTGCAACTTTCTCAACTTGCCCTAAGGCCGACTCAGATATGATGTTTTGGGCAATCCAAAATCAGGATATTAACATGGCACAAGTAATAATTGAGAGGATGAGATTTGCTGCTGACATGATATGGGATAAGAAGAACAAGCTCAATGTATCACTGTCGTATGCTCATCTGCTGACCAGGATATTCAGGCATTATAATATTGATTTGAAGGGAGAAGTATCGAAGAAGATGGGTTAGCCTATCAAGTCTAGAAATTTAAAGAAGAGTGGATTTTCACTAGTAGGGAGTGTTTAGACCAAGACCTCCATGGCAGAAGGAGAGGCTATTATAGGTGAAGCTCCTACAGTCCCAGAAATTCCAGTGGTCCAAGAAGAGGAAGCAGAAGTTAGAAGTGAAGAACCAGCGGCAAGTACTAGAAGAATAGAAGAGATCGCTCCTGAGCACATTGAGCCCGTTGGGAAGCAATCTGAGGTTGAGACCCCTTCGACAGTTATTGCATATGTAATTGAAGAAGTATTGGAAACTGTTGCTAATATTTAGAGGGAGCATGAAGAAATTCATGAAGAAACCCATCAAAATTTTCCTGCTGAAATTGGTAGTATGGAAGTTGGCCTGGGAGCACTTGTTTCAGAAGATGTGGCACCAGGCCACACAATCAATGTTCAGATGGAGGATGCTCCAGCTCAGGGGGAGTATGTGGCTGAAAAGGAAGCATAAATTCAGAGAGAGCCCACAGTTAATGCCCCTATTGATCAGTTCCAAGAAGGTTTTGTGGAGAGCACCTCTGATGGTGCTGAAGATGTTGATAAGGAGCCAGCCATCAGCTCAGGAAGTAAAGGCAAGGGTGTGGTCTCCAAGATTCCCCTTCTAACCAGGAAGGCACACCGGAGATCAAAGAAGAAAAGGGTACTTGTGCACTTGAAACCTGTGATTGAAAGATTAGATGCACAAGGGCAAATCCTATACTCTGTGTAGTCCGATATCTCTTCTATCTTTATTAGCCAGAGCACTGGAGTCAAAGAGCTGGCAATGGTCAAAGAAGTGCTGCGGGGAATGAAAAATGAGCTGGGTAGCATGAAGGAATTAGTGTCAAATCTGTCAGATTTGGTGAGGGCGCAATTGTCTTCGCCTGCCCCTCATGCTTTCACTCCAATAGCTCCAGAAGTTCCAGGGCCATCAGGGACATGTAATGAAGAAGCAGTCCGGCCATCAGGGCCTTCTGAAGAAGTTGCCAGGCCATCAGGGCCATCTATTGTTGAGGAATCTGGGCCTCCAAGGCCAATTATGGAAAAGTCTGGGCCATCAGGGCCAGTGGAATCCGAAGCAGAGCAAGTAAGAGTTGAAGCTCCTATAGAAGAGGCCGAGCCCCCAGAGCCACCTGTCTCTTCTCCTCTTCAGACTCCAGCCCCTCCTTCTCCACCTTCATCATCCACTGCCCCTCCAGCTCCTGCCACCTTCAAACAACCCCTTCCAAAACACATCTCCTCACCTACACCATTTCCAGCTACCACCTCTTCCTCACCTCCTTCTTCCACCTTTATTCCTCCTCCTCCCAGTTTTGAGGCACCTCTAGCATCATCTTCTTTAGCTGGAACATCCTCATCTGGTCCATCCTCTAATGGACCATCTGTCCCCCCTCCTCCTACCTCTTATTCTTCTCTTCACCCACCCACTCCACCCTCATTTATAACTCTCATTCCGGAGGGTGCTCGAATTTTGTGGGTGGTCATTGAGGACATCAAAGATAAGTTTGAAGAAGCAATTATTCGCTCAGTCCTCTCCCTTTCCTTTCATGTTCACAGGACAGGCACTTCTATTCTTGCTCCTAAAAAGAGGAAAGTCTCAAAGGACCTTTCCCTCTCCTCTAAACCTCATTTTCCACCCCTTTGGTTCTCTCTTTCTGTTGAAAATAGAAGGAGATCTATCTATTCTGAATTCCTGCAGAAATGCATTTTTGCCACAGTTTGTGGCCTCTCTCACCTCAACCTCACAGACCACCTCCAAATTGATCTCCCTCTTTCTCCTCCATCTAAAGTTGATCAGTCCAAAATATTTTCAATGGCTGAATCTAAGACTGAAGATTAGTGGGCTCGGGGCCATCAATCCTTATACAAGAAATTCATACTTGCTAGATCTGACATATGCCCTCCCAGAGACCGCCCTCTCACACTGAGTGAGTGGTTTGTCATTCATCATAAAAATTGCTGGGGTCCTTTCATCCAGAAGGAGATCAAGCTGGTCAGATACTTTCAAATGTTTAATGATTATCGATATCTCAACAATCTGCTAGAGATTCAGCTTGGGCAATTCAGAGGAGCCATAGCTCTATTCAGATCAGAACATCCAGTCAACACCTCCATGCAAGTAGATTTTGCTACTCTGTAGATACCAGATATGGTGTTCCTACCTAAGCTTCATTCTTTGATCATGGATTATGAAGTAGGTCCCATCATTTTTGAGAGATTTGCTAGAGTCATGTGCAGAATCTCAGTTCAGAAGGGCCATCCTCTTGCTTTCCACGGATTCCTCTTCAGAGAATACCATAGGGGACATATCAAATCCGAAGTGCTTGCTCCCCTCTTGTCTGAATATGAGAGGCTTTCTCCATCAGATTGGGAGAAGCACTACCACCAATATGCTCAGTAGCTCGAAAATCTAAATAGCTCACTGTTTAACTCTGGGAAACCCATTCTTTCAGCTGAACAATTTATGGATCTAAACACCATCAATCTTGTTCAAGATCTACTTGCTATTTGGGTTGAAAGGTATAAAATTTTTGTTGGTCTGAAAAAGGAACTGAAGGAGCATCAGATCTTCTATCCAATTTCTATCGACCAGTTTTTACAGCATGCAACTTTTGGCACCTCCCGTCCATACAAGATTTCTCTTGGCAAGGATGAATATGCCAATTTCTTAGAAGCTCAAAGGCAACTTCAAATCCAGTGAATGGTTCCTTTTATGGGGCCTTCCTACACTATTGCCTGGGGTGTTTTTCAACTTCATTTTGAAGTGTAGGAACTCAAGGCTTAGCCCATCATTACTCGCCATGCCTCCCTCTTGTCACCTGCCTTCTACATTTCTGTACCCCCTCAGTGATCAATATAGTGATTGATTGGCTCCATTTATCTTTCTTCTCTTCTTTTCTTGAATTTTTATTTTTCTTTTTGCTTAATGACAAAAAGAGGGAGAAAATACCACACTCTGAAATACATAAATTTCTCTAGAAAATTTACTTAAGTTTATTTCAGCACATTACATGCTATGTTTTGTTATGTTTTGTCATCACCAAAAAGGGGGAGATTGATGATCATTCCATCCCCATATAATTTATTTATTGTATGCATTCTTTTGGTAATTAACAAAACCTTAACAAAGATTTTCTAACAATCCTTTATGAAGTTCCTCCGCAGGAAATTTAGTCAAGCAAAATCTGTAAGTAACTCTCATACACTGTTATTTAAAGTGTAAAGCATGTATTTATTCTAAGCACACATCGATTTCCTTGATAGAACATCGGTTTCTTAAGAAAAAATAATGATTTCGGTCTCACATCGATTTCATAAGTGAAATAACGATTTCAGTCTCACATCGATTTCATAAGTGAAATAACGATTTCGGTCTCACATCGATTTCATAAGTGAAATAACGATTTCAGTCTCACATCGATTTTATAAGTGAAATAATGATTTTGGTCTCACATCGATTTCATAAGTGAAATAACGATTTCAGTCTCACATCGATTTCATAAGTGAAATAACGATTTCGGTCTCACATCGATTTCATAAGTAAAACAACGATTTGGTCGCTGTAACGATTCGATAAGTTACACAACGATTTTATAGCTGTAAGGATTCGATAGGTTAAACAACGATTTGATAGCTGTAACGATTTGATAAGTGAAACAACGATTTGGTCACTGTAACGATTCGATAAGTGAAACAATGATTCGGTCGTTGTAACGATTCGATAAGTGAAACAACGATTTGGTCGCTGTAATAATTTGATCGCTATAATGATTCGTTACCACTTGTACAACGATTTGCTCAAACAACGATTTGCTCTTACTTGGACAACGATTTGCTCAAACAACGACTTGCTCTTACTTGAACAACGATTTGCGCAAACACTGATTTACTCTCACTTGAACAACGATTTGCTCTTACTTGATTTGCTCAAACAAAGATTGTAATACCCCAGAAATTTTATTAATTAAAAAATATATTATAGATAAATGAAAATTTTGTCCATTAATAAAAATCAAACTAGTTAAAAGATACACATCATTATTGCATGAGTAGAAACTCATATAAAAATTCTATGAAAATAATAGTTATACCATAAAAATTATTATCTAATGACCCATTAAGAAATTTGGGCATAGAAAAATAATTCGGACCATGATTTAGAATTTATGTGACTTATTATTGTAAATAGGGAATAAATTGGAGAATCCATTATTTCATGAGCCAAGTGGATTAACAATTGAAATAAAAATTATGGGTAGACTCCAAACAATATGTGGGGATAGTCCATAAAAGGAATTGGATCAATGGACAACTTATGACCCATGAACAAATTCAAGTATGAAAATAGTAAATAAATAACTTACGTATTATCGAAATGATAGAACTTACGCACCACTATCGTACGTGAGAAAACACATTAGAAAATTCCGTAAAAATTATAAATCAACCTCAAACATTATTCTTAAGAGTTTCATGAAGAGATTCGAGCAACGAAAAATCCGATTGGCCAAATGTACGTTACACGTGACCAAGTTAACCGAATTAGGGAACTAAGTCGGAAAATTATTAACACGGAAAAATAACCCAACCATAAATTAAGTAAATAGGTTGGAGAGACTTATAACATTATGTATTAGTGACCCATGAATGAAAATGGGACAATGGATCACTTTTAGCCTAATAATAAAATTGGAACATAAAAATACTCAGAAATTCGTACCTGTAAATATGCAATAATTGTGAAGGGCACATTAGGGTTTAAATTAGGGTAATTAGTCATGCAAGGTAAGTTAAAACTTTACCCAACTCTAAGAGGTGATTTCCTAAACCATTGCTACCTCCTTTGGGTGAGAGAATCTCATATTTTGGAAACTAGAATGCAGAAATTCGCAGCCCTCTTTCCTAGTCCCATTAGGACATGAAGTAGCACCCTAAAACTATAAGAACTCTTCACAAAACGTTTGGGGAAGGTTGGACATCAAGTTGGGGTCGTGTGCAGCAGGTTTGGGGCGCTGGAGGAGAGGAGAAGGCTGGGGAAAAACGTGGTCTTCTTCCACCTCGCCCTGTAGCGAACCAGGAACCTGCAGGGAGTTCATTGCGTTCAAAGGTAGGCATTCTTGGGTCAAGATTAAAGAAAAATAATATCATCTTGTAGAGCTTCGAGTCTATCTTCATTTGCTTCTGATTTTACTAATTTTCATGGAGTATCCTTTGTGTATTAGTCGTTCTCCCTAAGTCGCGCACAGTTAGGGATTTTCCCGTTCTTCTTATTATGCACACGATTTGAGACCGAATTAGACTAAATCATCAACATAAAAGTTCTTCCAATTGTAGTCACGATCATCATTCATGTTGAACGTTTTGTCTAAAAGTCTTTATGTAGAGAGTTATGAACCCCGTAAGTGAGTCATGCATAATACTGTGTTTTCGGGTTTGCAGATAGCCTTAAGTTCTTCCTGTTTTGAACAAGCTTAAAGGCCGAAGTAGGTCAAGCCTCCAACATAAAAGTTCTTTATCTAGTTGTCATGGTCATCTTTTATGTTAAGTGTTTCGTTTAAATATCATTATTTAGAGAGTTATAAACTTCGTAATAGAGTCATGCAGGATACTGCGTTTTCAGGTTGCATTTAACTTTAAGTTCTTCATGTTTTCACAAGTTTCAAGACCGAATTAGGTTAAAATCCCAACATCAAAGTTCTTCCACTAGTTGTCCTGGTCATTGTTTATGTTAAAAGTTTTGTCCAAATATTAGTAGATCTCATGTTACAAGCCTAACATGTAAGTCGCAACGAAGTCATGCATGTTTAGGGTTTTTTTTTTTTACGTTATTCCTATATTGTATGCAATTAGAGACGGATTCAGACCCAGCCCACAACACAAAAGTTATTTCAATAGATGTCCTTGACATTTTCTATGTTGAGAGTTTTGTCTAAAGGTCAGCATATAGAGAGATATAGGCATTTCATGAATATCGCCCCTAAGTCAAAACATGGTAAGTCTGAACCAAGAGCATGTCAGATCCCGGTCGGACACAGGCGCAGACCCTGTGAACGCGACGGTCCGATATGTCGCGTTCTGAGGTCGGGTCGCGACAGTGCCTCTGTCGCGTTCTGGTCGCGATAGTACCCCTGTCGCGTTCTGCCTGCCTGATCTGACGACCCCGTCGCGATCCTTACAAGACCACGTCGCGATCTCAGTTTTGGGCCTGAAAATCAATCTTTTGCAAGTCTTGTTGTACCACCATAATTCCCATATCATGTTGACGATCTTAACTACATAAAAACAAAGTTGTAAGTATTGGTTGTATTTTAATCTAATAAAAGTCAATCACTTGATCTTTCATATCCTTGATTTCATGACACATACACACACGTTGAACCATCCAAACATGGCTTAAATTGTATGAATATGACACATAACATATCTGGTAATTATTGCAATTGATTACCTTACTTTAACAAGTACTCGTTTACGATTCTTGCGATGTTTTGGAACACCGATCTCGACGCTCCACTGTTCTAGAATTCCTCTAGAACGTCGAGTACTTGTTTCTATAATTACACACTCTCTTGACTTGGACGAACTCTCCGTCGGATATTCCTTCTGCCGGACTAGTGACTCCTTGTGCAAGGCCTCCGTAAGTCTCCTCTGATCATGGATTCCCACATGGTCGACGAGCCGATTGTACCCTAACACCTATGATACACTCTAGGGATCAGTAAGATCCAAACGGCCTTAGATTGTTCTCTCGCTCTTATCTTGAATCATGCCGGACCTCTGGACCTGTGCATAACGAGGCCAGCGGAAGGGTTGTGTTCCACCAGTGCACCGTTGTGCAACCATACACGCTATCTTGTTACACGCTATCTCGTTACACGCTATCTCACCATACGCTCTACTTGCTCTACTTGATACTCGCTATCTTGAGTTACTGTGTGCTATCGCGTCTTGATCACATTCAAAGTGCAATTCACTCTTTACATGACCATCTACTATCATCTCTTCTTGCTATACATGTCTCTTGCTATTCTGGACAATATCGTTACTTGCTGTTATTGTTATCATTTTCTATCGTGACTTGACTTTAGTCATCGTGCTATACTTGATTCATCTGCTATTTGGACCATGTTACTTGTGCTGTTACTTTCTCGACTTTACATGACTCTCTCTATCATTAGTTACTCTGCCATTTAATGCATTAATTACTTAAAGCATGCTTGAGCTTGAGATATAAGTCCTACTGGGCGTTATCGCTCACCCTTCGTTATTTGTTATTGTGTCTCAGGTAAGTCGAACAATGACGTTATGCGTACCAATGGGGCAAGACCCGAGTGATGAGTGACCCGGAGTCAAATAACGAAGTTACCCTAGCACAATTAGAGTCTAGTAGTTGTTGCTTTAGATTTATTTTCAATGTAATGATGTCATTGAGCCTTATGTGTGGCTCTGAATTAGTGGTTGTAATAGTCTTAGTGATTTTATAATGAAATAAAGAGTTTATTCCAATTCCTGTTTACTAGATGCTCTGATGTTTGCGAAAGTATGCGCAATTGTCGTTACCATACTTGTTGTTCGCGTCTCCCTCCGATTTATTCCGCTGCTAAATTGGAGGGGCGTGACAAAGATTTTCTTGGACAATGATTTCATTATTATTGTCTTCTTAGATATTCCTGATAATGTCCATACTATTCAAATATATTTTCAAAACTCTGTGGAGTTCAAGTCTTCCCATGCATACTAAGATTTTGATTATTTCACACGAAATCCTCTTGTTCATTTGATATATCGCATAGGGTCTTGATTTGTGTGATGACAGGATATCCTTTCCAGTTTAAGCATATCATTACTGCACGACTACCAGGGTTGACTGACAACATAGATAAAAAGTTTGTCTAGGTATCTGTGTTTAATGCTTGTAGGCCTCTTTTAGTAAAGCACGTGAAGTATGGATCCGTCAAAGGATAAAAGATTCAGAAAATCATTCCTGAAAATTCAAAGACCAATCCAAGCATTTGTAGCTGCAAGCTCATCTCCGCATACCTATGACCAGTCTCTCTAACATACATAAAGCTATGAGATAACGGGCATTTGAACGGCTACTTCAACGGTGAAAATGTGTTGCAGAAGATATATAGAGGATTGACGACTCCATGAAGAACAAGTTTTTAGAAAGATAGAGCTTATAGCAACCTGAATTTTTGAGAAAAATAAAAATTTAAATAACAAATTAAAAACTCAGCTAAAGGGATATTCAATGGAAAGAGCATTAAATAAAACTCATTAAATGGAAAAGAGTAATGGGCTTTTCTTAATGGATCCTCTAGAACTTATTGGATCAAAATATGAATTTACAAGTAGTAAATAAAAAGAAAATACCCTAAATTCGAAGTCTTAATATCTCGTAAATAGAAAAGGACTCTTTAAGCATTAAAAGAGGCAATAAGAGTTGGAATTGGATTCCTAAGCCTACCCCTTATGATTTATCACGAATTTAGATCTCATCCTAACCTAAATAGAGGTTGGAAAGCAAGAAAGGAAGGTTGGAGTTAGGAAATCTCGTAATTAAAGAGCAATTAGAATAGAAGTAGGAATAGGAACCCATACATGCATAAATACATCTCTTAAACCCTCTTGGCTGACCCTAGCTCGTTGCCAAAGGTTGTTGGACATGGAGAAGAGGCCAAGGAGGAGAGGATCTTGTGGGGAGAAGGAGTTCTTGGAGCTTCTTCCTCATTCTTAAAGATTTTAACCCTAGAAGACAAATCGAGTCAAAGGTAGGCATTCTCACAAGCAAAACTAAATCAAATCCATCTATAGGTAGTTCCAATCACCAGGAACAAAAGCCCTCTTGTTTCATAATTTTTCATTAAGCCAATCTTTTGTTCTTGATTTTAGAAGTTCTACAAACATGATAACTCTGAGTCATCATGTTTGAATCATATATCCATGTACACTTGATCCCATGCTACGAAATTTCTACTGTAGACACTTCATGTTGTTAGGGATCTTTTGCCCCTGAAAGCCCTAATTTTTGTTGAGCATGTTGCTTGAATTAAATCAAACTTGCTCTCTGTATCATGTTCTATGTTACTCGTTATTGTTCATGCTCAAACCATGTTCAAACCATGCTCTCTTTCTAATTCCTATTTACTGGAAGTACTCTCACATGTCTAGTTTCATTTTCCACTAGTTTCATGATTTTTCATCGTGTATACAATTAGTTATGATTTTCTGAACGACCCTGTATCAAAATCTGATATTTCTAGATCGCAATCCAAGACAGAGCAGAACTCTGTCAGACTCAGGCCATGGACCTGAGAACGCGACGACCCGATAGGTCGCGTTCTCAAGCCCGTCGCGACGCTTTCCTTGTCGCGTTCTGAATGCGACAGTACCCTACGTCGCGTTCTAGCCTTCTGTCCTGGCAGCCCGGTCGCGACCCTTTTCAGGCCCTGTCGCGATCTGCCCTGACCCTGTCGCGACCCTTACTGGCCTACATCACGTTAACAGTCATACACGTAGTAAAAACACCTGTTTTAAAATGGAGCTATATTGAATGCTTTAAAATACATACTCACGACTACTTTTCTATCTATGATTTCTCTTACACATGCACACACATCAACCATCCATATATGGCTGAAATCTGGCATAAAATATCTCATAATGTATCTGGTAATTTATTGCAATAAAGTATATTAATTGCCCTATTTTAAAGGACTTGTATTCGTTTCTTACGTTGTTTATATACCGATATTGACGCTCCACTGTTCTAGAATTCCTCTAGAACGTCGAGCACCTGTTTTTATATACACACTTTACTTGGATTGTGGTGAACTCTCCGTCGGATATTCCTTTCGCCGGACTAGTGAACCCTTGCACAAGGCCTCCGTAAGTCTCCTCTGATCATGGATTCCCACATGGTCGACGAGCCGGTTGTACCCTAACACCCATTACACCTTTAGGGATCGACATGATCCAAACGGCTATTAGAAGTTCGCTCTTACCTTGAATCACGTCAGACCTCTGGACTTGTGCATAACATGGCCAGCGGGAAGATCGTGAATTCCACCTGACTGCCAATACGATGTGCGCGTGTTGTGCAACTGTACTATCGCCTATTTGCTCATTGTTTTACGTGATGTACCCTTAGCTCTCATCTATACTCTACTCGCTCCTCTATTCACGTTCTCTCTACTATCTTATCTATTCATCTAGTGCTCTTCACTATTCTTGGTACTCTATATTGGCCATTGACTGATTGTCTAAAGATACAATATAACCAATGCCTGGCAATATGTAACGACCCTCTTCATACCGGTATGATTATACCAATCCCCATCGGTATAAAGGGCGTCGTCACAGTGGGACATGTACCCAACACTAGTCGATAGGTTGATATATACCTGGATAGCAATAGAGTACAGCGGAATAAAATAAATAACTCAACTTTTAATCCATCACCAACACACATTCCACAATCTAAATAGCGAAATAGAAAGACAATATCCACATTAATACAAGATAAAATAACTACATTGTCCAAATATTGTCCATACAATAATTCTTTTCATACTGTGAGAAAAAGAAAAGTACAACTAGTAGCAGCTCCACAAAATAGTCTTCTAAATGGCGATCCTCACTATGCTTCCTTCTAGTACACGATACATGTCAACCTGTATGCCAAAGCAAGAGTGAGTCCAAAGACTCAGCAAGCAAACCAAAGACTTAAACTTAAGCATGTCGCACTCACACTAAGCCATTAACAATAAAGAGATGCACACTATCATCAAATCACAAGGGTACACATGGTCCTTACTCTTAACTAGCAACACATATTTTATTCACATGAGCATGCTTTAGTCTATCATATTTCTATTCTAAATCATGAGCATTACATTATACACATGTACACATTTCATACACCTAACATGTAGCATGATTCGTCCACACATTATTTCATGTCATAGATATCTCTACCACTAAAGCATAAAAATTGAGCATAAGGGAAAAGAACAAGCTGGCATGATGACTACTTTCTTTTCCCATGCACCTTTCGTATTTAATTGTACAATTTACTTGCTGTTTTAACATAATAAAATCTCATGCACATAGCTTCACCTTTTATAGCATGAGTTGGAGGTTAAACATGGTAAAACCGTTTAGCAACAATAAGCACTTAAGTGTGAAACTTTATACTAGTTGAGCATTTCAACTAGCATGGAATCCAAATATTATTCATGTATTTACCATGTTCATAATCACACTTTACTTGATGTTCTTACATACATCACATTCAATTAAATGGATCTATAATTATTCACATATTATCTTATCCCTTTACAAGTCTACATGTTCATATTTTGGGTTGCATAAATAACATGGTTGTCTAAGTTTACTCACATACACCATTATGTGACTAATTGTAAGCTACATGATATGATACTAAGCATGGCATTTCAATTGAGATATTAACATATGGAAAACATAACCATAGCATGCTAATAAACTAGTTTTTCACATGCAAGTACACTCTCTTTTGCATTAACTCTCCCTTACATCTCATTTCACATAATTATCATATCATTTACTCTTGTTTTCGCTTATCACGTATCATGTCATTTGCACTCACCATGTGCCACATTCACATATCATTTCACACTTTATTCATATTTCATTGCTTAAACAAATTGCCATGACACATAGTCCTAACTACCAATAGAGGACACTAACAAATATCTCATTCTCATAACTCATCGCATAACACGACTCATCACATCTCATAACACATAACACATAACACAACTCATAATCACATACCCCCCACCTAGGCAATACAATGGTGAACCTTGGTAACTGCGCAGACCGGGAGAAGCCCTCTCCACCCTATCCAGTGGTACTTGTCCACCTCCAGGATTTCCCTAATGCCTTTAGGATGAACTTTTCACACATAGAGTTTTCCATAGGGACTTTTCTATGTACAACTCTCGAGGCCTCTAGGGTAGCAGTGTCATTTTTTTGGCCCAATTATTACACATTATACATTCCGATTTTTAACACACATATTACACATGATATACGCATGTCTTCACATTCTCTCACTTATTCACATGGCTCTGTTTTCCTATTCATGATACTACTGTTGACAGAGATCAAACATTCAGTACCTTACACTAATTAGGTTGAAACATACATAATTAATCATGTTCATATTAGCATGCGTTGAACACTCGTTTTCGCAGGGAAACTTCGTAGGACACTCTACAGTTATCCAAATAACATGAGAATTTAACCACAGACTAATTTCAGGTTTATGATCACACATGCAAATTTTCATATTTTTTTCGGAGTCATATTACATTTACAGAAATTAAAGTATTCAATCTCATGCCATTTATAATTCAATTTATCATGGGGCATAACGTAATTATCGGATTGGACAGTTCTCAGACCTGAATCTAACATGAACATTACCACAGAAATTTTTATCCGAATTTATTTCACACTACATAATTTACTGTAAATTGTTGACTAATCTACACATGCCCTCTATTTTCAATGCAAAAATTCCAATAATTAGCATGGTCATGGGAAAAATTCTTGAATTTTCAGAACAGGGACTGACATACATATACATCACCTGAAAATTTTATGGAAGTCGAATTACACATGGATTATGCAAACAGTAAGTTACCATACCCATGATCTTCATTTCACATGTATTTCACATAATTCTAACGACTTAGATAAATCACAGAAAAATATCAAGATCTCACAAACACATTCCATTAACCATATTACATAACATATAGTGTTTACAATATATCCTCATGCGAAAATACATCAGAAATTTATCATATAGGAGGAGAGAACAGCTCACTGTTCTGTCCTGAAGAGCTTAACGACATAGTCTAGCCGTTATAGGAGATTGACGGCAATATCCTTAGCCGCTAATAGAAGAGCTCGACAGCAAGGGATCTGGCCGCCAAGTTCTGGTCTGTGCAGAAAGACAGACCGAGCTCCAAATACAAGAAGAATGGGGGAGTCCAGGACACGAATTAAAATACACAAAAATACCTAGGACTTAGGGAACATGCGCAAGCTTAGGATCTAGGGTTACTTGCCTCTTATAAAATCTCCAAAGGGGTGAAAATGGGCGATGAAGCTCTCCTTGGGCAGTCCCAAGAAGTCTCCAAAACACCTTCACTCCGTCGTCTGAGGTGTTGTAGCTTCCAGTCCGAGGTCGGGGAAGCCTCCTCCTATGTCCAAGCTAGCTTCTAGTCGTTGTAGATCGCCGGATGAAGCTCCAAATCGCCGGATCTGAGCTCTCAAAGCTCAGGTTTTCTCACAGGGCTTAGGGTTTCTCTCCTTCTCCTTGCAAAGAGGCAAGAGAGGGTCTTCGGTTTCAAAAGGGGTTTGTTTATAGGAGAGAGAGACCTCTCAACTCACGCAGGGGTTGATGTGAAGGCTTGAGAGCCGTTGGGGACGTCTCCCCAATGGGTGAGGTAGCTTGCCCCCAGAATTTCGGGGTCTGCTGCACTGAGTTTCAGAGAGCTAGACGTCCACATCTATGGACGTTCACATAAGCATTGGCGTCCATCGAGGTAGATGCTGACTCATCATGGACGTCCATCCATGTTGACGCCAATTTGGCCCTTCTGCCAAAACTTGAAACATGCAGAAATCATGCTTAACCTATACGTATATACAGGAAACCTATGTAGTATAAGGTGTACGCTTCTACATCATGCATTCAAATAATACTTATTATCTAATTACACATATGCATACCTAAGTATAACTAGCTAATATGTTCATAGCAATTCACCTATGCATAAACATGGTCACACATAACATGACTCATCACAAAATAAATAAAAAGGCAACAAATTCGAGGGCCTTACACCCTCTCCCCCGAAACTTCGTTCTCGAAGTTTAAACAAAACTACTCAAACAAACGGGGATACTTCTTCTTCATCGCATCCTCAAGCTCTCAATCATCTTCTCAATCCAGTACACATGCCATCAACATATCCTCGAGCGTCTGGATAGTCCTCTCAGACTGTCCATCTATCTGGGGATGAAACGCCGAACTGAGCTTCAGCTCCGAACTTAAGGCATCCTGAAGACCCTTCCACAACCTCGAAGTAAATCTCAGATCTCGATCCGAAATTATCGACTTCGGCACACCATGCAATCTAATGATGCTACTAACACTATATATATTTACATGTCATATATGTAATATGATATACACACTACTACATCATGAAATCAAGCAACATTTATAATTAATATACACATGCCTACGTAGTATACCAAGATAATATGTACGTAGATATCTACCTATGCGTACATGATGTTTTACATAAGCGTGACTCAACACGCGGAAAAATAAAATGACAAGAAGTGCGAGGGCTTCACAATCATTAGGAGGCAATATGAATTAAGTTAGCTAGGAATAATCTATTCAACAAAATAGTTCTTGCATGCATACACTTGATTTGACATACATATAGTATACACACACGGATGTAACATACTTAGGTACATTATGCATGAAATAGATAGATACAACATGCGCACCGGTAATTAGATTAACTTGCACAACATTACTTAAGTACTATATGCATGGGATTCCTTAATATGCACAATATGCACAATTTAGCTAATTGTCTATTCTCACCTAAATATCATAAAATACATGCATGTTATTCGCATGAGGAATATAGAATTACAATATACACTACTAAATACACCTACCATACTTGCAACAATCAAATGCACATGCACAATTATACGTGAATAAAAATTCAGGGCATCACACAATATATAAAGGGCCTGGTCTGGTCCTGGGATGTGCGCCCGAAAGTGCTAGTGCCCATGGTAGTTAAATGATCAGAGTGTTTGGCATTACACTCAAGTGCTATCTATCTCGACTATGTATATGACAATCAAAACACAAAACGTGCTATACTCTCTCGATGTCTAGAATGACAAACAAGTGCTATACTCGCCGTGCTATTATTATACTTGTGCTAGTTGTGCTATGGCCATCCTGCTATTCGTGCTATACTCGATACTTGTGCTATTTTTGGAAACTATACTCGATCTCGTGCTATTGTGCTATCCTGTTACCTGTTGTGCTATCTCTTGCTATATTTTGACTCTCTTGTACCTGTTATCTTTATATACTCTGCCATTAAATACGTTAATTATTTAAAGCCTGCTTGAGCCTAAGATTTAAGTCCTACTGGGCATTATCGCTCACCCTACGTTATTTGATGTTGTGTTCTCAGGTGAGACCAAGGATGACACATACACTCAGGAGGAAGGGAATGACCAAGAGTGAAGCCAGGAGTACCCTCGAGTCATTATGTTATCTTAGAGTTGTAGTTAGTTATTTCCTTTTATTGCAATGTAATTGGGCCCTATGGAATGGCTCTGATATTAGTGGTTGTAACTAGACATCGTAAAGTTATTAATGAAATGAATTCGTTTTAGTATTATTCACTGTGCAATGGTTTGATGTCTAGCACTCGCTCTATACCCTTTTCTTGCAACTGCCTTCGCGCTCCGATATTCCGCGTCGGGGCGTGACAGAGCTTCACATACAAGTGAAAAATATCTTGCAAGCATCAGACAGAAGAGCTCATTCGCTTCACTCCACCATTCCTTTAGCTCTTAGCTCTCAGTTTTTCTTGCTTAGTCCTTTAAGAGCAATCTGTTGTTCTGAGAGATTTTTTCTCATTGAAATTTTGTCTCTCTCAAACATTTCCTCAGATCAAGCAAACTCTTATAAGCTTGGTCTAGGGGCCTTTTGCCTTTTTACACAATTCTCTGTGTGTTCCTCTTCGGTTGTGAAGAGAAGACCTGTTGGAAATAGGTGGTTGTTATTCCTTTCGTTGAGGAAGGAAGACCTATGTATCAGGTGGTGGTTTGTACCTCTTCGGGGTTAGAAGAGAAGGCCAGCTGTGGCTGGATGTGTAAGGGTCCTTAAGGGGGACAGTACCCTTAGTTAGTGAAATCCAAAGTTGTTGCTTAGGGACTGGACGTAGGACTCCTTGGGATAGGAGGTTCGAACCAGCATAAAATTATCATGTGTTGTGTGTTTGATTCTTTGTCTTTACTCTCACTAACACTAACTATCAATCTTAGTGTTTTTCTATTAAGTGATTTTATTGATAGGTTTTAATTTTAAAAAGGGCATTTAGAAATCCATTCACCCCCCTATGGGCTTGGTATCTGGGCAACACTCCATTCTGTTAGGGTGTTCTTAGTGTAGAGAAAGTATGATCAATGCTATTTTCTTCACAAAATCTGAAAAATTCCTCATTCTTGAATTTCCCACCATGATATGATCTGATGTCGATTATCTCATGTTTTTGGATCTTCTGTACTATTTTAATGAATTTCAAAAAGGCTGAGAAAGTTTCTGATTTTGATTCCAAAAAAGATATTCAAGTGTATCTTGAGTAATCATCCACAATTACATAGCCATGCACTCTTCCTCCAAGACTTACTCTTCTTATAGGTCCAAATAAATCCATGTGAATGAGTTCCAATAGTTTTGAAGTAGTTACCACTGTTTTGAATCGAAAAGATGTCTTGGTCTACTTCTCTTTTGCACAAGAATTACTCGTCTTAATGGTCTGAGATAGATGTTTATATTTTTTGTAGGACTTTTAGGACTAAGAATCAATAAAGATAAGAACAAATTCTCTCGCTTTATGCACATGCTTGGAGGAAGGTTGTATGGTGTCACAAACACTGGCCATCTAGAGTAGGAAGCCATTGAACCTCCAAATGGATTGAATCATTCAGTGCATAAACAAGCCTCACATTATGCGACTCTCTTGAGAAGATAGGATGAGCATGGTTGAAATGAGTCCACGCTTCGCCATCCGTCGGATGACTCATAATATCCTCATCACAACGTACTATTTCTGCATGCCATCTCATATGTCGAGCTGCATTTGAGAACATATGCATCCACTGTAGTTTGAATGTGAGAGGAAAATATCGCAATGACGCATAAGGTATATTCTTTTCCTTAGAATTGGTCCATGTTTTAGGTTTAAACCTATCATGATGGCAAATAGAACATGATACCTTATGTGCATCCTCTTTATAAAATAACATACAGTGTTTAAGACATGCATCTATTTTCACATATCCAAGTCTCTAACTCATTGACCATCTTTTTAGCATGATAAAAACTTAAGGGAAACTTCTCATCTCGAGGCAACATACTCTTGATGATGAGCAGGAGATGATTAAAACAACTCTCACTGATGTGAAATTTAGAATTCAAGTTCAGCAACTGTGAAACCGCAGACAACCGAGTGTGTTTTCCACAACGATCCCACAATGGCTCATCAGCATCCTTAAGTAACTGATAAAATATTTTTTCCCCTTTGTTCGGTAATTCTTCAGCATATATAGGATCCTTATATACACTGAATGTGGGACCAAAGGCATCTATAACCATATTCACATATGAACTTGTGCTTTCCACATTAGTTGGCTTGTGGAACCATAGACCTTCACCATGACATGTCCAATTCATATAACCTTCAACAAACCCTTTTCTGCATAAGTGACGTTGAACCTCCTAGGGTGAAATCCACTTCAATTTTTTACAAATCTTAAAAGGACATTGGATGTAATTGTTACTATCTACTGCTACATTTGGATTCTCCAATGCAAACTGAATGAAAGTCTAAACTCCGGCCCTAAACTCCACAGACACCACATTATCAACTAATCTACAATACATCCATGAACGGTCTGTTGGCATTTTTCTTGCACTCAACAAATATTAACACAAATAACTTTAAAACTCAAACTCAGAAAAATAAGTATCTGACCATTCTCACACATCCTTCAACACAACCGAACTAGATAGGAAGGATAAAATATTTAGATTATCATTTTTTACCCATCCATGAATATTTGATCGCACTCGGATGGCCATTTACTATGGGTTTGTACAATTCGCTAAAAATTTTGGTAGCATCTCCCCACACCTCTCTGGTATATCAAAAATATCTATTGATTAAGAAATTTTCTTAAACACTTATTTCTAAGTGGTTAAGAAAATTTTCAAAATCAATAAAGGTATACCAGAGAGGAGTGAGAAGATGCAACCAAAAATTTCAACAAGCTGTACAAACACATATAGTAAATGACCACCTCAATGCGATCAAATATTCATAGACTGTCCAAAACAAAACAATTCAAGACTTTGAGTTAGATGTACACGTTCTCATCATTGAAAATGAGACTCATGCACATCAATCCCAAAGTCTTCAACGGGAATGTTCATTGACACGGGCATAACATGCTCTCGTGTGATGTATGTAGTGTTAAATTTCTATGCATGCATAGATTAAATTTAAACGCCACATAAATATGAAAGGAAAAATGAAAATAAAGTCTTACATGTGAATAAGTGCAATACTAAACCAAATTCACACATACATGTAAATGAATTACATTATGTAAATAAAGGCATACCAGAGAGGAGTGAGATAATCCAACCGAAATTTTCAACAAGCTATATAAACACATATAGTAAATGACCACCTCAATGCGATCAAACATTCACAGTCTGCCCAAAACAGGACAATTCTAGACTTTGAGTTAGATATACACATTCTCATCATTGAAAATGAGACTCATGCACATCAATTGAAAAGTCTTAAATGGGAATGTTCATTGACACAGGCTTAACACGCTTTCATGAGGTGTGTGTAGTGTTAAATTTCTATGCATGCATAGATCAAATTTAAATGCCATATAAATATGAAAGGAAAATGAAAACAAAGTCTTACATGTGAATAAGTGCAACAATAAACCAAATTTACACATACATATAAATAAATTACATTAAAGTAAGAAGTGCAATACTAATCATTAAACTGAAGGTAAACAATTAAAAGCAATCCATATAATAGTGTTTTATTGAATTAAGTTCAAATCAAGGACCTAATGTCTAGAAGGAAGAGTTTGTACTCAACTTGTTTTTCCTGAATTCGTATGTATACCTCATTGGTGTTTCCATTTGGCTTCTTTACAACCCATGTTTTAATATGTAAGCATATGGGATTTCTTGAACAGGTCCCACCATATGTGGTTGTATCTGTCATCTGAATATTTGATATCATGATACATTATAACTTAGTACTTCCCTTGCTGGAGAGCAAGGTGATGAAAGAGACAACTCCATCCTCCTGCCCAACCCCAACCCAAATTAGAAATGGAAGAGATAAACCCATCATCAAGAAAATCTCAATGATCATCCAGCTCAGTCTCGAAGTGGGTATATAATTGCTCCCACACACCATCTTTTAAAACTATGCTGATTTCTGTCAATAAATATAGCAGTTGAGTGTTCCTACCACAATAATGGTGAAGTCACAGTTGACATTACCCCATCTAATTATTAAACAAGTCCATGCACGATCGTCACTAGATAAGCTATTAAAATTTTATTCGACCAGTTGAAACTTCGAGCGATTTAGTTCAATATGATACTGATCTGGTATGATTCAGATCTAAAGTGCACTGAATTATAGTAGTTCGAATCATGTATTTAGACTCCTAAGTCGCCTTCTTCCTCACTTCAGCACAAACCCGATGGCCCTTCCCTCTTGTGCAGGCCTCCACCACTTATTTTTCACCTATTTTAACCTTTTTGTTCGTTTCTTTTCATTTTTTTTTTTTTTACAGAGAAAGCAATCTTCATTCATTTGGGGGTGATTATAGGCCTTATTTCCTCCAATTTTGAGCTGTCCAAAGTAACCTTTGATCCAATATTTTATATTTTAGTGGAGTTATGATCAATTGCTTCCCCTTTTCTTATATTTCTACTCACCACCAAACCATACAGGCAGATGGCTACAACACCACCTTTCATGTTCGCAGAAAGCTTATTAAAAGGACGTCCATAATTCATGTTAGTCTCATCTATACCATTTTGAAGCAAATTAAGACCATGCCCACAAACTAATTAATTCCATTTTCATAATGCCATTGATTGTTGTACTATCCTCAACCTCAATACTTCTTTATTAAAAAGAAGGGGGTAAAAAAGAAGGCAAATCGCAGTGCTACCATCATGGCAATGAAATATATATATTACCACATCACTTTGGTGTACATATACATGCTCGAATTATGCCCCAGACAGTAATGTTGCTAGTTGTACTTGAGATATGATTATAGGGCCATAAGACAAATGTTGGTCTACTAAAAATTTCTTAATTATTATTCCTCAATTTCCACCCTCATTGTTGGCAAAGCCAACCATTGGGAGACACTTGCGAAAGCGGGGCTGTCTTACATGATTGTGGCATTGATCAAGCACACACAGACACATAGAGTGCGCGCGCGCGAGAGAGAGAGAGAGAGAGAGAGAGAGAGAGAGAGAGAGAGAGAGAGAGATGAGACACACACATATACAAAGATCATACATACACACATAGAGAGAGAAAGATCAGACACACACGCACAGAGAGAGAGAGAGATCAGACACACACACGTATAAAGAGACATATAGAGAGAGAGAGATGAGACACACACACACACATGCAAAGATCAGATAGAGAGAGAGAGAGAGAGAGATTAGGCACAATGAGAGAAAGAGAGAAAACTGACCATCGTAGGCGATGGTAGAGACTGGCTAGACGATCGCGACGGGGACTAACGGCATGATGGCGGCGACGAGGAGCGATGGTGGAGACGGGGAGCCACGATGGCGATGGGGAGCGACGGTGCGACGACGGTGATGGCTATGTGGGTCGGCGAACAAGAGAGCTACATATAAGAGAAGAGGAGGAACAATAGGGGGTATTGTAGGGATAGCGACCAAAATATTCGGTCGCTATTCAGTCACCATGGCAGCCAAATTTAGTGACCAAAATTAGTTCGATCAGAATTCGACCTCAAAGACTGAGATCGAATTGTGACTGAACTAATTTTGGTCGCAAATTCTTGGGTTTTGCCGGTTATGAACATGAAATTTTGCGACTGAAGGATTTCGGTCGCAATTCGGTCTCAGTCTTTGTGACTGAATTGTGGCTGAACTCATTTCGATCGCTAATTCCTTTTTTTGGAACGTTTGACGGTGACATTTTGGACCAAAATTATTCAATTGCAAAATTTCATGTTTATAACCAGCCAAACACAATGAATTAGTGACCGAAATGAGTTCAGTCTTCATCTTTGAGACCGAACATTTCAGTCACAATTTGATCTCAAATTTCTAACCGAACTGTGCCCAAATAAATTTTGGTCACTAATTATATATATTAGTGACCAAATACTTTCATCCACTATTCTATATCAGACCTGAAACTGAATGGTGAGAGAGAAGGAGAGACATGGTTGCACAAACATGAAGGGTATAAGACAATCTTAATGTAGAAGCATCCTTAGATTGATGGAAAATGTTGAAGTTACATGAAGGGGAACATGAAATATAAGAGATAGATGATGAGGATAAGGGACTACCTCAAAGCCTCTCTCTCTCTTTTCTCTTCCCCTTACATAAGCCCTCAAGAAATCCCCCCTCCAAAAGAGAGAAATGGCTCCAAGCTCCTATACCTTAAGGCTCCAAAATGGCAGCATCTCCCCCTCCCTTGAAGCCTCCTTGGACTTCCTTACAGTGGACCCCTTCAGTCCTATTTATAGGGAAATGCTTAAAGTGAACCGGTGCATCAACATGATCTGGCGCCGGTGATCTAGCGTCGGTGATCTGACACTAGTGAATGATACAGCACCAATGATTCGGAACTAGTGAACTAATGTTAGGTGATCTGATGCTAGTCATACGGCACCAGGTGCGACACCAAGGGCTATTTGACGCTAGGGTCTTCAGGCACCAGGCTGATCTGGTGCCCAGGTTATCTAGTGTCAAGTTGATCATGCGCTTAGTGTCATCCGACGCCAGGCCGATTAGGCACCAAGTTGATTCAATGTTGGCATGATCCAACACCTTGGGTGTTTTGGTGCCTGGGCATTCAGCTACTCTATTGCCAAGGTTTTGCCTTTATGACTATGAGCCTTCAACTTTGTTGGATCGAAATGGTACTAATGATGTCCTAGAGGGGGGTGAATAGGACTTCTTGTGCTTTTAAAAAAACTTATCTGTAATTAAACATCACTAAATAAATCTATTAGAATTTAGTGTAGTGTGTGATTCAAGTGTAAATTGGCGGAAACAATTACACAAGTACACAAGGAGATTTATTCTGGTTCGGCCCTTCCTGCATGGAAGTCCTACATCCAGTCCTCAAGCCAACCACTTGAGATTTCACTAACTGCCAATAAACATGGCCTTCTCTCACCCTTGAGAGGAATTACAAGCCTACTTGCTCCCAAGCAAGTCTTCCCTTACCAGAGGTACACACACTACCTTCAACAAGGTCTTTCCTTCATAAAAGGGGAAATGCAGGTACAATCCTCCTGCAGGAATTACACAAAAAGAGTTGTAAAAACGCTTGTGTGTTTGTCTCAAGAATGAGCAAACACACCTAATTCAGAAAGGATAAAAAGATAGAGTTTCAACTAAAATCCTTTCCGAACAAGCAGGGTGGACTGAAAGATTTCTAATTACAATTGCCACCCAAAAACAAGACTTCTGTGAGAATGGGAGAGCTTGGAGAGTTGTCTAAATGTGGAGCTCTCAATCTTGCAGCTTGGAAGAAGGCTTGTGGGGATCTCTTGCTAGCAGAAGGAAGAGGAGAATTGAAGAGAATGCTAGCACAGCTCTAAGTGTTCAGTTCTCTGGTTGTGTCTCACTCCTTTCAAACTTCGGCTTCTTTTATAATCTTCATGAAGAATGTAGCCGTTTGAAAATAGCCATTAGAGATCTGGCCGTTTGAGGAGAGACCTTGGATCCTTTTGATGCTTGCTGAGTTTGTTATCCATAGGTCCTTCTTTCTTTGCTTCTTTCCAATTCTTCTTGGACAAGCTTGCAACTTCACAGCTAAGAGGTCAACTTCTAATTAAATAGACTGTGAAAGCTCCATGCTGAAAACGTGCTTCAATAAATGTCCTGCAACAAAGACAAGACAAAAAGACAAGGTACCTCCATACTTCCTGAGGTAGGTAAGTCATAGAAAAATAAAAAGTATGGAAACCTCGGACATATGGCTTTTCAGACCAATAAAGGATGGACAGATAGTTTGCAAACAGAAGGTATGGACAAGTTCTGATAGTGGTAGGTGAGCCTCTGTCAGATGCCATGCATCTGAAAAGAATAAATGCAACATATCTTCTGAAATAAAGAAAATTTGGACTACTGTTATGAATCAAGAGATCAATTTGAACAGATGTATTCAAATATATTTATTTGACAATTTTAGAAGAATATTTTAAGTATAATATGTCTTATCATGTCAGAATATATCAAATAATTACAATTTGATAGACAGAGAAAATATTCAGTCAATGTAGGTTTTAATGGAAATCATATTAAGGAAGCTAAAATGATATGCAATCAAAATTTCATAAGATGAAAAAATAATACCTTTAAAAAAAGTACAAGTTCAGGACTTGTCAGTGAAATCGAATTCAGAAGAGAGTGTAATTCGACTCTAGGAGTCTGAGACAGAATTATAGGAATGAATAAATTCGACTTCATTAAAAGTTGCATTAAGATAATATCATTCGACTTTGCAAGTCGGATAGAAATGCATCCGAAAGTCATAATTTTATTTTCATGGAGTTAAACAGAAACAAGATAGAGAATTCGACTTTAGAGGTCAGATATAGAAGAATTCGAATTATGAGAATTGAAGTCCAAAAAGAAGTATCCGACTGTAGGAAGTTAGATTCAGAGGAGTTAGATTCTGAAGTATTTGACTGTATGAAGTCGGAGTTGACAGTCGGATATAGTGTAGTAGTCTGGACTTAGAAAATTTTTAGAGATGATTTTGTGCAGAACTTTTCGATTCTAAAGGAGTCGGAGTCCACACTCGGCTTGTAACGACCCTCTTTATACCGGTACGATTATACCAATCCTCATCGGTATAAAGGGTGTCATTATAGTGGGATAATAATCCAACACTAAACCAAAGGTTGATATGTACATGAATAACAAATGATTACAGTGGGAATGAAAGAAATAACTCATTCGCATTCCATCATCATCACACCATTCCACAGTCTATATAGCAAATGAAAGAAATGACAATGTCCACATTATTACAATTCCAAAAGACAAGCATTGTCTATTACATTGTCCATATGAATAACGCTGCTACATTCTATGAAAGGAAAAGTACAACTACTAAGCACTCCACGATATAGCTACTTCTCGCGCTCGATGACGCTCCTCACTGTGCCCTCCTCAAGCACGGGGACACCTGTCTCACCTGTACGCCGAAGCAAGTATGAGTCTAAAAGACCCAGCAAGCAATCTAAGGACACACAACCTTACACATATCACACACATACTAACTATTAAGCAATACGGAAACACACACTATCTTTTACACTATAATAAATTACATGGCACATGCTTTATAAAGTTTTCAACATACATAAACTACCTAAACATGTTTTAGACTAACACATGCTCATTCTAAATCATGGATAATAAACATACACCTATACATGTTTTCTACACATAACATATCCTATGATTCATGATTCACGTATTAATCATATCATTGCTCAATTTTACTAACTTAGAACATGAAGTTATGTACAAGATAATGAACACTCCTAGCATGATATCTAATCAATTTCACTTGCACTCTTCACATTTAATTACACATTTAACTTGCTGTTTTAATGTAAATAATTCACAATTATACATGATATCACATTTTATTAAACATGAATTGAAGGTTTAAAACATATTCAAGTCGGTTGGCAATCATATACAATTTAAGCATGGAACTATGTACTAAGTAAATAGCATGTCTATCATGGAACTTAGACATTCTTTCATGTATTTATCACAATCATAATCACACTTTACTTGCTGTTTTGACATGAATTAAATACAATTACACGGTTTTACATTTGTTCACATGCTATCTTATTCATTTAACAATTTCATATACTCATCTTTTACTTTGCACAATTTACATGTTCACGTACACATCTTCACATACACTCCTACATGGATATTATTGAACTAATAACATGATACTAAACATAATATTACATCTAACATATTAACACATGATTGGTATGAATATATGCATTTTCATTTTTGTTTTCACATGCAATTATACTCTCATTAACATTTACTCTCCCTTACACATCATTTCACATAGTTTTCTCTTGTACTTTCACTTATCACATATCACATCACTTGCACTTACCACGTGCCACATTCACATGTCACTTTACACTTTCTTCATATTTTATCACTTAAGTTTCTGTGACACATAGTCCTAACTACCATCTAGAGGACGCATGCACCCATATCACATATTACATAGCACATAGCACATAGCACTTCACTTCACTTGACACATACTCGCCACCTGGGCAATCTAGTGGCAAATCTTGGTAATTGCACAGACCAGGAGAAGCCCTCTCCACCATATCCAGTGGTACTTGTCCACCTCTAGGGTTTCATCATAATGCCCTTAGGATATATTTCACATACGTTGAGCCTTCCATAGGGACTTTTCTATAGTACAACTCTCAGACCTCTATGGTAGCAGTGTCAATCTCGGCCACATTTTTACATTAACCACATTATCATATTTCGTCTCGTTTTACTCACACTTAATTCACACTTTAATCCCTTTTTGCACATGCACTTTGAATAATAATCCCATTTCAGGTTACAGAGTTTAATCTTACTGTTCAACAATGATAAACAACTCAAAACAGTATACTAACATGCTATTAATACTAAATCTTACATGATTACAACTAACATGCTCATTATGATTAAATTTCACATGTTATAATACAAACAGTACCTACGATTGTCACATTAGTACCAACTTTTTATCACATGCTACATACAGTTAGTATATCGCATATTAAATTTTCCAGATTTTTATGAATAGTAATTCAAATTTTAGTAATTAAGACAGAATTCAGGCATATTACTCAAGAATTTCACTTAATTAGATTTCTCAGTGAAACAGTAGTGTCTAACAGTTTCAAAGCATGAAAACAGTCATCATACTAATAGGGAAAATTTGTAAAATCCTAACATGCAACAAATCTAATTATTCTAGGTTAAACATAGATAAACCATGCTTCTCTCATTAATACAGAAATTTCAATAATTATCACTATGTACAGAAATTCGAAATATCCTCATGATTTGACCTAATGACTGACTCTGTACATACAATTTTTACAGCATGCATATACATCCAGAAGTCCAAATAACACATTTTAGAGATCACACAGTGCACTTTTAGAACCCTGACGAACTTGGCGACACAGTGTGCGCCGCCAACTGTGTAAACAGCACAGTCTGGCGCCGCAACACAGGAAATTGGCGGCACAGTATGTGGCCGCCAACTTCCTGTCTGCAGACCATGCAGATAGCACACAAATGCAAGGGAAATTTGGAGGTTCCAGGACACGAGGAAAATTTTAGAAAAATGCTAGGACCTAAGGGGACATGAGTAGGGTTGACATCTATAGGTTACTTGCCTCAAAATAAATCCACATGGATCAAATTTTTCCGAAGAAGCCCTCCTCGGCCCAGCCAAGAAGATGCTCAAAACCTCTTCAGATCCGGTTCTTCTGTTGATGTAGATTGATCTTCAGAGTTGGGGATGCTTCTTCTATGTATGGACTATCCTCCAGTCGGTGTAGGCTGCCATGAAACTCCTCCAATCGCCGGATCCAGCTCTCCAAAGATCAACTTTTCTCCACCAAGGGTTCTAGGGTGTCAAAAAGGCCAAAAGACTTAATCCGGCCGGAATGGGGTGATTTTATAGAGCTGGGTAGATTGTGTACGCATTAGGGTAGGTCTCCTACGGTTATAGATGGGTTTCCTAAACTGGAACTGGCTGAAACGCAGGCGTTACCAAATCTGAAACCTTCACACTGCAGGGAACTTGGCGTCCACCTATGGTGCCGCCAACAAGGGGGTTGGCGTCCATCGATATGGACGCCAACTCCTCCTGGCCAGGCAGTCAGCGGCATGCATGTTGCCGCCAACTGGGATTTCGGCCAAAACATAGACATACATCCAAAATAGATACACAATCACATCACAACAATTTAATGGGTACTGAAATAAGTAGATATCATATGCACATAGTTAAACATATACATATATACGTGTACACAACATAATTACATACAACATGCATGGATTTAAATAAATATAACATGTACATTGATAGTTAGATAATGCATGCACATTTAAATATATACATGTACAAAAAATAACTCATATGCACTTACAAGGTATAAAGTAATACTTACCTATCATATGCTCAACCTTACTTAAATACAACATGCACAGTATTTAAATAAGTACATCATGTAAAAAATTAGCTAATTACCTATATTCGCAGAAAACAATATATATACTTACGTATGTACATGAGTGATTTAATAATTAGAATATGTAGAAATTTAATATACATAACAAGTAAATACCACATGCACAATATAAAATGATAAAAAAGAAATTTGGGGTCTCACACTCTCCCCCCCTTGAAAAAGATCTTCGTCCTCGAAGATCGGATTGAGTACCTCTGATGACGTCGTCGATGTCATTTCCGGCTAATATATTCTCCTTGGTTGGTGCTGCTAGCTTTGTTGTTGCAGTTGCTAGTACACCTCACGGAATGAGCTTCCTCAGTCTTGGACACTCACTAATCCGATGGTCCTTACTGCCACATTTAAGACATCTTCCATCCTTTAACCAACACACATTTCGCCATGACGCTTACCGCAGTGTACACACTCGAGCTTCTCGTTGCCTAGTATCACAGCTGATTGCTGACATTCCATGAGTTTCTTCATCTTCCTATTTTTCCGCTGGAATGGTTCTGGTAACCTCTTCTTCTGAGCTTCCTTCTCTTCCTAGTATGATTTCACCCTACTCTCTTATCTGCTTGCTATGCTGAGAGCCTCTTCCATAGTGCGGGGGTCAGACTCTGAAAGTCTAGCTATCAATGATGGTTTGAGCCCTTTCACGAACATCTTTACTTTGCGACTCTGCTCATACCTCCTAGCCTTAGCACTACGTCTAGCCATAGCCTGCAAAACAATTAATCTAGTTAGAATACTTAATCCTGACAATATTTCTTAACTATCTTTCATTCATTATTAGTAATTTCTACATATATGGACAAATTTCTATAAAGACTTTGCAATATTGTGAAGATGATGGTTTGTTCATCTACAACCTCAACCTTGGGGCTCTGATACCATCTCTGTAACGACCCTCTTTATACCTCTACGATTATACCAATCCTCATCGGTACAAAGGGCATCATTACAGTGGAATAATAACCCAACACTAAACGATAGGTTGATATATACATGAATAACAAATGATTACAACGGGAATAAAAGAAATAACTCATTCTCATTCCATCATCATCACACCATTCCACAGTCTATATAGCAAATGAAAGAAATGACAATGTCCACGTTATTACAAATACAAAAGAAATGCATTCTCTATTAAATTGTCCATATGAATAACACTGCTACATTCTATGAAAGAAAAAGTACAACTACTAAGCACTCCACGATATAGCTACTTCTCACGCTCGATGACGCTCCTCGCTATGCCCTCCTCAAGCACGGGGACACATGTCTCACCTGTATCCCGAAGCAAGTATGAGTCTAAAAGACCCAGCAAGCAATCTAAGGACACACAACCTTACACATATCACACACATACTAACTATTAAGCAATACGGAAACACATACTATCTTTTACACTATAATAAATTACATGGCACATGCTTTATAAAGTTTTCAACATACATAAACTACCTAAACATGTTTTAGACTAAAACATGCTCATTCTAAATCATGGATAAAAAACATACACCTATACATGTTTTCTTCACATAACATACCCTATGATTCATGATTCATGTATTAATCATATCATTGCTCAATTTTACTAACTTAGAACATGAAGTTATGTACAAGATAATGAACACTCCTAGCATGATATCTAATCAATTTCACTTGCACTCTTCACATTTAATTACACATTTAACTTACTATTTTAATGTAAATAATTCACAATTATACATGATATCACATTTTATTAAACATGAATTGAAGGTTTAAAACATATTCAAGTCGGTTGGCAACCATATACAATTTAAGCATGGAACTATGTACTAAGTGAATAACATGTCTATCATGGAACTTAGATATTCTTTCATTTGTTTATCACAATCATAATCACACTTTACTTGCTGTTTTGACATGAATTAAACACAATTACATGGTTTTACATTTTTTTACATGCTATCTTATTCATTTAACAATTTCACATGCTCATCTTTTACTTTGCACAATTTACATGTTCACGTACACATCTTCACATCACTCCTACATGGGTATTATTGAACTAATAACATGATACTAAACATAATATTGCATCTAACATATTAACACATGATTGGTATGAATACATGCATTTTCATTTTGGTTTTCACATGCAATTATACTCTCATTAACATATACTCTCCCTTACACATCATTTCACACATTTTTCACATAGTTTTCTCTTGTACTTTCACTTATCACATATCACATCACTTGCACTAACCACGTGCTACATTCACATGTCACTTTACACTTTATTCATATTTTATCACTTAAGTTGCCGTGACACATAGTCCTAACTACCATCTAGAGGACGTACGCACCCATATCACATATCACATAGCACATAGCACGTAACACTTCACTTCACTTGACACATACCCGCCACTTGGGCAATCTAGTGGCGAATCTTGGTAACTGCACAGACCGGGAGAAGCCCTCTCCACCGTATCCAGTGGTACTTGTCCACCTATAGGGTTTCATCCTAATGCCCTTAGGATGTATTTCACATACGTTGAGCCTTCCATAGAGACTTTTCTATAGTACAGCTCTCAGACCTCTATGGTAGCAGTGTCAATCTCGGTCACATTTTTACATTAAGCACATTATCATATTTCGTCTTGTTTTACTCACACTTAATTCACACTTTAATCCCTTTTTGCACATGCACTTTGAATAATAATCCCATTTCAGGTTACAGAGTTTAATCTTACTGTTCAACAATGATAAACAACTCAAAACAGTATACTAACATGCTATTAATACTAAATTTTACATGATTACAACTAACATGCTCATTATGACTAAATTTCACATGTTATAATACAAACAGTACCTACGCTTGTCACATCAGTATCAAATTTTTATCACATGCTACATACAGTTAGTATATCACATATTAAATTTTCCAGATTTTTATGAATAGTAATTCAAATTTTAGTAATTAAGATAGAATTCAGGCATATTACTCATGAATTTCACTTAATTAGATTTCTCAGTGAAACAGTAGTGTCTAATAGTTTCAAAGCATGAAAACAGTCATCATACTAATAGGGAAAATTTATAAAATTCTAACATGCAACAAATCTAATTATTCCGGGTTAAACATAGATAAACCATGCTTCTCTCATTAATACAGAAATTTCAATAATTATCACTATGTATAGAAATTCGAAATATCCCCATGATATGACCTAATGACTGACCCTGACCACATACAATTTTTACAGCATGCATATACATCCAGAAGTCCAAATAACACATTTTAGAGATCAAGCAGTACACTTTTACAACCCTGAAGAACTTGGCGACACAGTGTGTGCCGCCAACTGTGTAAATGACATAGTCTGGTGCCGCCAACATAGGAACTTGGTGGCACAGTATGTGGCCGCCAACTTCCTGTCTGCAGGCCATGCAGGCAGCACACAAATGCAAGGGAAATTTGGAGGTTCCAGGACATGAGGAAAATTCTGGAAAAATGCTAGGACCTAAGGGGACATGAGTAGGGTTGACATCCATAGGTTACTTGCTTCAAAATAAATCCACAGAGATCAAATCGTGCCAAAGAAGCCCTCCTCGGCCCAGCCAAGAAGGTGCTCAAAACCTCTTCAGATCCGGTTCTTCTGTTGATGTAGATTGATCCTCGGAGTTGGGGATGCTTCTTCTATGTATAGACTATCCTCTAGTCAGTGCAGGTTGCCAGGAAACTCCTCCAGTCATCGGATCCAGCTCTCCAAAGACCAGCTTTTCTCCGCCAAGGGTTCTATGGTCTCACAAAGGCCAAAAGACTTAATCCGGCTAGAGTGGGGTGATTTTATAGAGCTGGGTATGTTGGGTACGCATTAGGGTAGGTCTCCTATGGTTATAGATGGGTTTCCTAAACTGGAACCGGACGAAACACATGCGTTACCAAATTTGAAACCGTCACACTGCAGGGAACTTGGCGACTTGGCGTCCACCTATGGTGCCGCCAACAGGGGGGTTGGCGGCCATCGATTTCGACGCCAACTCCTCCTAGCCAGGCAGTCAGCGGCAGGCATGTTGCCGCCATCTGGGATTTCGGTCAGAACAGAGACATACATCCAAAACAGATACACAATCACATCACAATAGTTTAATGGGTACTGAAATAAGTAGATATCATATGCCCAAGTTAAACATATACATATATACGTGTACACAACATAATTACATACAACATGCATGGATTTAAATAAATATAACATGTACATCGATAGTTAGATAATGCATGCACATTTAAATATATACATGTACAAAAAATAACTCAAATGCACTTACAAAGTATATAGCAATACTTACTTATCATATGCTCAACCTTACTTAAATACAACATGCACAGCATTTAAATAAGTACATCATGTACAAAATTAGCTAATTAGCTATATTCGCAGAAAATAATATATATACTTACATGTGCACATGAGTGATTTAATAATTAGAATATACAGAAATTTAATATACACACTATATACATAACAAGTAAATACCACATGCACAATATAAAATGATAAAAAAAAAATCAGGGTTTCACACGGATTGTGATGTCTGTGGACTTAGAACATTTTCGAGATAGAGTTTTTCCAAACTATTTTCTGTGATATGTATATTTAATTTGTAGAAAGTCTTTTAAAGGTTTTGTCATAGCAAAAACACAAGGTTATCTTAAATTATTTTCTTAGGGGTAGTTGCTCAACAATTCTCCCCCTTATTGTTAATGACAAAAATCTTTAAATAGATAGTATAACTTTGAGCATATGACCTCCTGAAGAATTTGTGTTCTTACTTCTTTCTTCCCCTTTCTGGCATTAACATAAATGGTAAGATAGCAAAAAAAGATTGCATTCAGAAATTGAGAAACCAACATGGATTGTATTCAGAAATTTAAAGATGCAGGTACAAAAATAATATCTAAGACCTAGATAAAGAGCTTTGTAAATACAAAGAACGTGGGATCTGATCTAGATAAGGCTGGATAAGGTCCCACAACTTCTTCTCATTGTCAGAGAAGAAGTTCTCAAACAGACTGGCATCAATTTTATAGTTGGGACCTATAAAAGGAAGTTTCCTATGAGATTTGATATGACGTTTATGGTACCAATCAAGCTTGGTATAATAGTGACTCCGACGTAGAAGATTCTTGAGAGGAACAAATTTCCTAGAGGCAACTAGATGGAGAAAGTCATGCACTGTAATATTTCAGTGCAAGCCTTGGGAGATAGTTGCTTCCTTAGCTTGATAGTAAACCAAGTACTTCTGCTCCCACCTATGAGCAAGAGACTTCCAAAGGTCATTATATGCTTTGCAGAGATACTCATTGACAGAAATCTTCAGCTTCTCACAATCTGCATGATCCTCAGGATAAGCTACTGCCCATTGATCTTCTGTGAACCGCTCAGATTCAGCAAAACAAAGCTGGAAATCCATCATATGCTGGGAATTCTTTGGAGCTTGCATAAGCACAAACCTATGGAAAGACAGTTTTAATTTGTACTTGATTCTGAATCTGGAGGCTATCCGGATGTACCTATTGAAGATTAGCTGAGCAAAGTCTTTTCTTGCAGAAATGGCACCAACCAAAGATGGATACAAACCAGATGGTAATCCAACTGTCATGGAGGGGGTAATTTCTCTCTGACCTCTAATAAGATGTTCCCATTGGCCTTTAGTGACATTAGACAGCCCCAATTTAACTCTGGCAAAATTGAATTCTTTCATCCTTGAGTACTTAGCTTGAGAGTCTCTAATGAAGGTTCTAAACATGTCATAGAACCTAAGATTCAGGTGGAGACTAACATCCATAAATTGGTTCCTGGGCTGGGTTTGTAGGTACCTGGTGGCTTCACCAGGATAGAGTTCAAGAAACTCTTTGGTGTTAAGAGAATGGCATTTCTGAGATATGAGCTGGAGATCAAATAATAGGATTTGGGTAGAATGAATGAGAGTAGGAAGCTAGTCTTCAAACATGAAACCTAGCATTTCATGAACTTCAAGGAATGCCCTGATGGACAAAAATTCCCTGAACAGGTTCATATGGTATTCTGAGTGGTAGATGAAAGCATACCAAAACGGAGGAAGGAGTTTGGCAGGGTTGTCTTTTAGCATGCGCCCACCTTTAGGTGAAAGTTGAATACTAGGAAGTATTTCTGAAAGTGAAAGGATGGATCTTCCTACTAAAGATGTGGAGGTAGTAGGAAGAGAGGGAAAAAAATTAGGAGGTTGTGTGTGGAGAGGTGGAATGGTTGCCTTGGATTGCTTGAATTGTTATTTCAAAAGATAAATTTTGAAATTTACATTGTCAGAGGCAATTGGCTCATCCTTTGGAATAAATGTAGAGGGAGGAGGATCATATGATGTAGGAGGTGGAGGTTGTTCAATAATGGAAGGAGTGGGAGCAGTGGGTGCAGTAGGAAGAGATGAGGATGTAGGGGGTAGTTCTGGTTCAGGAGGAGCAGGATCAGTGGTAGTGGTGTGAGCAGAAGGAGATGGTTCAGGAGGAGAAGGAGGAGAAGAAGAGGACACAGGTTTACCATTTTTATGAAGTCTTCTCTTCACCTTCCTCTTAAAGGTCTTAACCTTGGACCTTGCATCAACAATTGGATCCTGAGACTCTAGGGGCCTCTTAAGCCTAGACTTTTGCTGATGCTGCTGAATATCATGCTCAACCACAACTGAAATCTGCTGCTGCTGAATTTCTTCTTCTACTGCTAAGGACTACTCTGGCACTGATTGCTCCTTCTCTTGTTGCTATTCTTGCTGCTACTCTTGCTGGACAGGCTGCCCTTGTTGTTGCTCCTTCTCTTGTTCTTGCTGTTGCTGCTCTTGCTGCTCCTCATGATCAAACAATTATTGTGCTGGAGGCTGCTTTTCTTGATGGGTGGATGAAGGTGCAGATGGCTGATTAGTGCCCTGATGGCACACTAACTGAAGTAAGAGGTCCTTCATTTGCTTGACTTCATCAGCCAAACCATCAAACTTTGCATCAACAAATTCAACTTGCAACAAGCTCTCTTGTTGCTTTGTCAGTAAATCCAATATAGTGTTCAAACTGTTGCTACTCTCCCCCTGAGACCTTGGCCGGGTCTCAAACTGAGGAGGGGAGGAATGATGCTGCCTTTCTTCAAAATCTTGCTCTATAGGAGTAGAACTGGGAATGTCATCTTGTTCTTGTGCTACTCCTTTTCCTCTTAAATCTCTTAGTACTTGACTGATGGTTTCTTTTGGTGCATCTTGTTCTAGAGGGGAGATAGGAACTTGTCTTTGCTGAAATTGCTCTTCAAACTGATGAGTTCCTTGTTGCTCTTCTTCTTGAACATTGGCTTCCATTCTCTCTTCTTCTTCTCTGGCTTCTTCTTCTTGTTGACTTGCTGGAACAGATGATAGATCCAATGCTTCATTAGGAAATACTTCATGGGTGCACTGAGCTACAGATTCCTTAACCCACAAGTTCTGGGCCTTGTCTTCCAAGACATAATGGCTTCTCCTCAAGGTAGATAAGCCAATCTTCTCTTTCATGCCTGTTGGAATATCCCCACTTAGATCTAATGAGAATCTCTTGAAAATCAGAGATAGCAGAGGTCCATATAAAAGAGGCTTCTGCAGATTATTTGATGCTATCATTTTCTCCAAAATGACCGCTGGCAGATTAACTATATGCTTCTGAATGGCCCAAAATAGTAAGCTACCATCCCTGGCAATAATGGAGGAATGGGTGGCAGCCCTGGGAGTGATGATGTTGGTGATCACTGAGTGGATAAGCCTTTTCTCTGCAGACAACTCATTAACCAAAAGACCTTTCTTGCTAACAGTCCCTAGACTTCCAATAATTCCCATTTTTTGCTTATTCAAAGGGACAATCTCACTGAGCTTGTGCTCAGAGTTGGGACAGCCCAAAAGATTTACCAAAAGCTCTTCAAAAATAGTAACCTTGGTCCTTTTCACATATCCAGTGACTGAACTTTCAGAGGAAACCTGAAGGGTGACAAAGAATGCCTTAAGGGCACCTTTGAAAAAGGGTTCAGAGATGCTGCACAGACTAGCCCAGCCCCTCTCCTCTAGGGTTTCTGCTACCCACCCTAGGCTACCATGTAACTGGGAAAAGTCTACAACCTTCCCTGAACAGATGGAAAACTTTGCAAGGGAAAGGCGCTGGAACTGCTCAGGGGTGAGCATGGTTCCCTTAAAAGCCTTGGAGGATGTCATCTAGATAGAAAAGACATAGAGACGATTCAGGGTACTGTCGAAGGAGTGAAAGGAATATAGTTTAGAGAACAAAGAGCCTACCTTTCTTTAGAGGAAATAAGAAAATTCACAGAAGCTCTGAAGAGGGTTCCAGAGATGAACAGTGCGCGCGGGAAGAGGAGGAAGACGATTGGAGAGTTGGAGAGAGTTTGAAAGGGTGCTTTTCGGATAGAAAGGGATTGTCCTTATATAGAGGGAGAAAAGTAACTGACCAGAGATTTTAGGATGAATGGACGCGATTGAATGTCTGAACCGTTACGTAATAAATGTGTCTTAATTTTATTTATTATTTTAAATTAATAAGCACCTTTTTAGACTTCGACTCTAGGAAGTCGGATTGTGTCTCCGACTACAAGAGTCGAAAGCATTATTTTTAACATGAGTCTGATAGACTCCGACTTTATGAGTCGCAGTATAGGGACTTAGAAAATTCTGCAGAAAATTCATATCATACAATTCAAGCATGAATTTGTCACATTATTTTAATCAGGGTTACACATGCCTATTTCTCTTCTAATAGAAGTAAATCTATCTTCAGGAAGAGGTTTAGTAAAAATATCAGCAAGTTGATTTTCTGTAGAGACAAAATCAAGTAAAATGTCACCATTACTTACATGGTCTCTGATGAAGTGATGTCTAACCTCAATGTGTTTTGTTCTTGAGTGCTGGATAGGATTTTTGGTCAAATTAATGGCGCTTGTGTTATCACACAGCATTGGAATTTCTTGAAGTATGTGACCATAGTCTTCCAATTGGTGGTTGATCCATAGCAGTTGAGTACAACAACTTTCAGCTGCAATGTATTCAGCTTCTGTTGTGGACAATGCCACTGAATTTTTGCTTTCTAGAAGACCAAGATATCAAGTAACCTGCAAGTAATTGACAAGTACCACTAGAGCTTTTTCTATCTATTTTGCATCCAGCATAGTCAGCATCACTATATCCAATTAATTTGAAATCTGAACATCTAGGATACCATGATCCTAACTTACTTGTATTTATAAGGTATCTAAAAATTCTTTTAACAGCATGAACATGTGATTCTTTAGGATCAGCTTGAAATCTTGCACACAAACATACACTAAACATTATATCTAGTCTACTAGTAGTAAGATAGAGTCGTGATCCTATCATGCCTCTATAGACCTTTTGATCTACTTTCTTACCAAGTGAATCACTATCTAAATTAATTCCTGAGCTCATAGGTGTTCTTAAGGGCTTACACTTGTCGAAACCATATTTAGAGAGTAAATCTAAAATGTATTTGGTTTGACAAATGTGAGTACCTTCCTTGGTCTGCTTAATTTGCAACCCAAGAAAATAATTAAGTTCACCCATCATACTCATTTCAAACTCACTTTGCATAAGGTTGTCAAAGAATTTACAAAGTGATTCATTAGTAGAATCAAAAATAATGTCATCAATATATATTTACATAATTAAGATTCCTTCTGAATTTTTCTTAATAAATAGTGTGCTATCAACTTTACCTCTTATAAAATCATGTGATATAAGATAAGCACTTAGTCTTTCATACCAAGCTCGTGGAGCTTGTTTCAGACTATATAGTGCTTTCTTTAAACGAAAAATATGATTTGGATATTTAGTATCTTCAAAACCTGGTGGTTGCTCAACATATACTTCTTCCTTTATAAAACCATTCAGAAAAGTACTTTTAACATCCATTTGAAATAAATTGATGTTTATAGAGCATGCATATGCCAACAGAATTTTGATTGCCTCTAATCTAGCTACTGGGGCATAAGTTTCATCAAAATCAATGTCTTCTTCTTGGGAATACCCTTGTGCTACAAGTCTGGCCTTGTTTTAGGTGATTACTCATGATTCATCCATTTTGTTTCTGAAGACCCATCTGGTCCCAATAACTGGATGGTCAAAAGGTCTAGGGACAAGAGACCAAACCTGGCTGCATTGAAACTGATTAAGTTCCTCTTGAATAGCAAGGATCCAAGATTCATCAGCCAGTGCATCATTGATTGTCCTAGGCTCAATTTGAGAAACTAAAGCAAAAAAATCACAAGGAATATGCATACCTCTTATTCTTATCCTATCTTGAGGATCACCTATAATATTTTCTCATGGATGATCTCTATGATACCTCAATTCTCTAGGCAGTCCTTCTTGCTGTTGAAGTTCTTCTAGTGGAGGATCTTCCTTTCCATCTTCTATTTCTTCATCTTCAAGAGATGTTTTCTCCAGATCCCTGCACAGATTTTCAACACAATCTTCTTCTTCTATTCTTTTGATAGAAGGATTAGTTTCATCAAATAATATATGCACAATTTGTTCTATGGTTAAAGTTCTCCTATTAAAAACTTTATATCCCCTAGGTTTTGAAATATATCCTAACAAAAATCTTTCATCACTTTTAGCATCTAGCTTTCCTAAATTATCTTTACCATTATTCAAGATGAAACACTTACAGCCAAAAGGTCGAAGATGACTGATGTTGGGCTTCTTTTCTTTGTAAAGCTCATATGGGGACTTCTTTAGAATTGGTCTGATCATGCACTTGTTGATGATGTAGCAAGCTGTGTTGACTGCTTCTGCCCAGAAATATCTTGGTAAATTGTATTCTATGAGCATAGTTCTGGCCATGTCTAGAAGTGTTCTATTCTTTCTTTCTGCTACTCCATTCTGTTGGGGTGTTCTTGGTGCTGAAACGTTATGTTCAATTCCATTCTCTTCATAGAACTTTATGAACTATTCATTCTTGAATTCTCCACCATGATCAGTTCTGATGCTGATAATCTGAAATTTCTGATTCTTCTGTACCATTTTGCTGAACTTCAGAAAGGCTGAAAAGGTTTCTGATTTGGCTTCTAAGAAAGACACCCAAGTATATCTTGAGTAATCATCTACTATTACATAGCCATATACCTTTCCTCCAAGACTGACTGTTCTTATAGGTCTAAATAAATCCATATGAATTAGCTCCAAAGGCTTGGAAGTTGTGACAATTGTTTTGGACTGAAATAAAGTCTTGGTTTGCTTCCCTTTTGCACAAGCTGAACATATTCCAGATTTCTTCATCTTCATCTTTGGAAGACCTTCAACTAGGTCATGCTTAATCAATATCTTGATCACTGAAGTGCTTGCATGCCCCAATCTTCTATGCCACAAATTAGGTTCTTCACTCTTGGTAGTTGCAAGACATAGATTCACTTCTTTTAATTCTGCTAGCTGTAATGTGTACAGATTCTTTACTCTTTAAGCTTCGAACACAGTTTTTCCATCCTTTTGAATAATACATCTATCATTCTGAAATTTTACTAAATGACCCTTATCACATAACTGACTAATACTTATGAGGTTATGCTTCAATCCTTCTACATACATGACATCTTCAATCAAATTCTTTTCTTTAGTTTCGATTGTCCCACATCCTAAGACTTTTCCTTTACCATTATCTCCATAAGTGACTTGACCACTTTCATCTCTAAAGATTTTAAACAACTTCCTATCACCAGTCATATGCCTTGAGCTCCCATTATCCAAATACCATTTGGATGCTCTCATCCGACCCTGCAAAAAAAATTAAGTTGTAACTTTTCGTACCCAAATTTTCTTGGGTCCTTGATGGTTAGTCTTAGGAATCCAGCGCAAATGTCTGGTAGTGCATGTGCTGACAGTGTGTCTTAATTGATTGCAGTGACTACAGCATAAATCAAAAGCATTCTTAATGTGTGTAGTGTTGTTAAACTTTTATTTTTGTTTATAAACATGTTGATTAACTTTTTTGGGGTTTTGAACTCCTTTTTCTGCTACAAATTTAGGTGTTGGATATTTTTCAAGATACACAACATTTTTTTCATTATGAGGAGGTGTATATCCTACTCCATATTTTTTCTTACCTATACTAGAGCCTTTTAATCTAACAAACAGAGATGTTTTACAGTTAGAAATTTTCTCTATAGTAGCTCTTAGGTAGCTTTTTTCCTCTTGTAATTTTTCTTCATCCTTAAGTTCTTTTAAGTTTGATTCTATTTCCATGATTTTACTATTTTTATTTTTTAAATCTTCACATAATAATTCATTTGCTCTTTTGGTTTCACTTAGACTTTGTCCTAACCTCTCTGCTTCATTTTTCATAAAGGTATTAGCTTTTTTTTGGTTTAGCAAATTTAGTTTAACTATCTTCATTTGTTTGACTACTATTTTATATTTTTCATATAATTCATTGAAGACATCTTCAAGACTATCAAAATCAGATTCAGACAAGAAGTAAAAGAGGTTTCAGAATTTACCTGATCCAGTCCTGCCGTGAGGGCTTGATTTGCCTTTTCTTCTTCTTCAGATTCTGAGCTTAAGGAGTCTGAACTGGTGGCATCTTCATTATCTCATGCTGCTGCCATTGCCTTTTTCTTGTATTTTCTGAACTTCTTTTCCTTTCCTTTCTTCTTGTCGGATCTTTCTGCTTGATCCTTCTTCTTCAGCTTAGGACATTCAGATTTGTAATGTCCAGGTTGGTTGCATTCATAGAAGGTTGGCTCCTTCTTTTTATCTTTCTTGAAAAATCTCTTGGAGCCAAACTTCTTCTTCTTGGCAAGGATTCTTTGGAATTTTCTTGACAACATTGCCTCATCATCACTGTCATCTGATTTTTCTTTGGAGTCTTCAGATGAAGAGGAATCTGCAACCTTCAAAGCATTTGACATTTTTTTTTTGAAGAATTTTTAGAAAATCTCTCCATATTAATTTCATGGGCCATAAGGGATCCCATTAGTTTATCAATAGGTAGTTGAGTTAAATCATGTGCTTCCTCAATGACAGTTACCTTAGGAGTCCAAACATTAGTTAAAGATCTTAGGATTTTCCTTACTGTTTCTTCATTAGTAAGAACTTTTCCTAGAGAACTTAGTCCTACTATTATGTTTGAAAAACGATTATACATTTGAGTAATGTTTTCATTAGGAAGTATTTTAAATTGTTCATATTAAGATACAAGAATGTCTATTCTAGTTTGTTTAACTCCATCGGTTCCTTCATATGTAACTTGTAATTTATCCCACATTTCTTTTGCAATTCTACAAGAAGACAATATATTGAATTCTCTTTTAGAGAGGGCACAGCAAAGATAATTTTTAGCCTTATAATTCAGGGACATATTTCTTTTATCAGCTATTGAAAGACCAGAAGAGGACTCACCAATAATTTGGAAATCACCTTGTTCTATTACCTGCCACAGATCAAAATCTGTGCCTCTGATGAAGCACTCCATCCGCATCTTCCAATACTGATAATCCTCACCATCAAAGAATGGTGGCCTTGTTACAGACTGGCCTTCAAAGTTGTGAGCTTCAGTTGCCATTTATTCTCAAATCTTTATATTCTTCTAAGAAGACTTCGCTCTGATACCACTTGTTGGATCGAAATGGCACTAATGATGTCCTAGAGGGGGGTGAATAGGACTTCTTGTGTTTTTAAAAAAATTTATCTGAAATTAAACAGCACTGAATAAATCTGTTAGAATTTAGTGTAGTGTGTGATTCAAGTGTAAATTTGCGGAAATAATCACACAAGTGCACAAGGAGATTTATCCTGGTTCGGCCCTTCCCGCATGGAAGTCCTACATCTAGTCCTCAAGCCAACCACTTGAGATTTCACTTACTGCCAATAAACTTGGCCTTCTCTCACCCTTGAGAGGAATTATAAGCCCACTTGCTCCCAAGTAAGTCTTCCCTTACCAGGGGTACAAACACTACCTTCAACAAGGTCTTCCCTTCACAAAAGGGGAAATGCAGGAACAATCCTCCTGCAAGAAATACACAGAAAGAGATGTAAAAATGCTTGTGTTTGTCTCAAGAATGAGCAAACACACCTAATTCAGAAAGGATAAAAAGATAAGAGTTGCAACTAAAATCCTTTCTGAACAAGCAGGGTGGACTAAAAGATTTCTAATTACAAATGCCACCCAAAAATAAGACTTCTATGAGAATGGGAGAGCTTGGAGAGTTTTTTGAATGTGGAGCTCTCAATCTTGCAGCTTGGAAGAAGGCTTGTGGAGATCTCTTGCTAGCAGAAGGAAGAGGAGAATTGAAGAGAATGCTAGCACAACTCTAAGTATTCAGTTCTCTGGTTGTGTCTCACTCCTTTCAAACTTCGGCTTCTTTTATAATCTTTATGAAGAATGTAGCTGTTTGAAAATGGCCATTAGAGATCTGGCTGTTTGAGGAGAGACCTTGGATCCTTTCGATGCTTGCTGAGTTTGTTATCCATAGGTCCTTCTTTCTTTGCTTCTTTCCAAAGCTTCTAGGACAAGGCTTGCAGCTTCACAGCTAAGAGGTCAACTTCTAATTAAATAGACTGTGAAAGCTCCATGCTGAAAACGTGCTTCAATAAATGTCCTGCAGCAAAGATAAGACAAAAAGGCAAGGTACCTCCATACTTTCTGAGGTAGGTAAGTCATAGAAAAATAAAAGGTATGGAAACCTCGGATAGATGGCTTCTCAGACCAATAAAGGATGGACAGACAGTTTGCAAACGGAAGGTATGGACAAGTTCTGACAGTGGTAGGTGAGCCTCTGTCAGATGCCATACGTTTGAAAATAATAAATGCAGCATATCTTCTGAAATAAAGAAAATCCAGACTACTGCATGAAGCAAGAGATCAATTTGAACAGATGTATTCAAATATATTTATTTGACAATTTTAGAAGAATATTTTAAGTATAATATGTCGTATCATGTCAGAATATATTAAATAATGATAATTTGATAAACAGAGAAAATATTCAGTCAATGTAGGTTTTAATAGAAATCATATTAAGGAAGATAAAATGATATGCAATCAAAATTTCATAAGATGAAAAAATAGTATCTTAAAAAAAAGTACAAGTTCAGGACTTGTCAGTGATGTCAAATTCAGAAGAGAGTGTAATTCGACTCTAGGAGTCGAAGACACAATTATAGGAATGGATAAATTCGACTTCATCAGAAGTTGCATTAAATAATATCATACGACTTTGCAAGTCGGATAGAAATGCATCTGAAAGTCGTAATTCGACTTTCATGGAGTTAAACAGAAACAAGACAGAGAATTCGACTTTAGAAGTCGGATATAGAAGAATTCGAATTATGAGAATTGAAGTCCAAAAAGAAGTATTCGACTGTAGGAAGTCGGATTCAGAGGAGTTAGATTCTGAAGTATTTGACTGTATGAAGTCGGAGTTGACGGTCGGATAAAGTGTAGATTCTGAAGTATTTGACTGTGCAGAACTTTTCGATTCTAAAGAAGTCGAAGTCCACAATCGGATTGTGATGTCTATGGACTTAGAAAAAATTTGAGATAGAGGTTGTCCAAACTATTTTCTGTGATATGTATATTTAATTTGTAGAAAGTCTTTTAAAGATTTTTGTCATAGCAAAAACACAAGGTTATCTTAAATTATTTTCTTAGGGGTAGTTGCTCAACAAACTTGTTGCATGGTCGTGGGTCATTTGACTTGTCGTTAACGTGTAGATTTTGCCTTTTACAGTAACATATATTTGAAACGCCATGTTTGTCTGGCTTTTATTATGATCCACATTTTTTTAGTGTTAACAAGCCCCTACTCTGAAGACGATGTAAAAGACCTATGACAAGAAGACACTGTAACGCCCCGAAAATTAAAAATGTTAGAAAAATAAGTATAATATGGTTATTATACATTAGTATTGTCATTAAATTGAAAATAATTAGAATTTGGGTTTAATTAGTGGTAACATACGTTACCCCAGTGTCGTACACAGAGGTGTGCGCTTCCACAGGGCGACACCGGAAAATGACAACGAAATAAAAATCCGAGAACACTATAATTTTCATAAAAATGTGGAGATCTCATAAATATAAATATCCAAATTTTTTGACGTGCGGATTTTGTGATTAAGTCGACGCGACCATTTTTCGGGTGATTTTTCACCTACTATAAAATAAAATCTAAAAATTAAATAAAAATCACCATAATTTTTAAAACGATTACATTAGCCTGTGGTTAAAATCTTAACATAAACGGACATCGTTTGAATATATAAACATGAGGACAATTGGACCAGTCGAATTATTAAGCAATTATGGTTGGGCTTTTATTGGAATTTTTATAGTGCTTACGTGTTGGGTGTTGAGGAAGCCAACACTCTTGATGGTGAAGGTAACACGTTAGTTACCATGTGTAACATGCAGGGCACGCATGAATTAGGTGTCTGTGGGAGGTAAAATGGGTTTTTACTCCCAACACCTGTGAATGTACGTGGCATTGTGCATGGAAACGGATTGGGGCTATAAAACCCACTCCGTAACCAACTTGCAAAATATTCCCAGCGCAAGCACCTGTTACTCCCTTTTGTTCTTACACCCACTCTTGTTCACATTGTTGCTATTATTGTTGAGCTGTGAGGAAGCTATTGTTGCACTAGATAGTCTTCCGATTGTGGGCCTTGTTCTTACTTCGTGAGAGTAGTAGCTGCTGGAGCTGTAGAGACGGCGAGAAGAGCTACTGTTTCTCCTGGAGGAGTCACAACTTGTAGCTGCTAGAGGATTTATGGAACCTTGGTTTCTCTTCTTTCCAGTTGGTTGTGACTCCATCGAGGGAATACATCATCTTCTTCAATAGAGTAGGATTCTCTTCCTATCTCTTCTCTTTTCTAAATCCTTAACCCCCACCTTTGTTAAAGAGGTCATGATCACCTGCTTACTTGCTATAGACTGTGAATTCTCTTTTGAAAACCATGAACCCATCCCTTAGTCTTGTTTTAGTTGTGTGGTAGTAGGATTTTCCTTCTACTCTTGTTCTCTTCTTCCTACATTTCACATAGTTCATGTAGTTTGAAGGGATCCTTTACCAAGAATTTGTTGATTTCTAGTTTGGAAATTAATCCATGGTAAGAATTAAGCTTTTCATCATTATGATTTAGTGTTTGGTCATGGGAGACAATTCTTTCTTCCTTTCATCCATCACTTGTGCAACTCAACGAAAACATGTTTGACATTTATGTGAATCACAATCACATCTCCATCTCCTTCTTTTGCTTTCTTGTCATGTTAGCTTCATGTTTGAGGCTAAGATCATACTTGAATAAAGTCTTAATCATGATTAGGAATGATAGAAAAGCTTGGTAGCACAATTTCTAGTTGGATTTAATCAATTTTTGAAAGTCTACATAGCACCTATCAACAGCCCTACTTATAGCTGTCGACAGGGCCCTCTGTCCAGAACCCGAAATGTAATCTGATAGGGGCTGTCGACAGACACCCCTCTGGCTGTCGACAGCCACTGCCAGGCTGAGATTTCAGCTTCTGGGAAAGCCCTACTGTCACGCCCCTCCAATTTAGCAGCGGAATAAATCAGAGGGAGACGCGAACAACGAGTATGGTAACGACAATTGCGCATACTTTCGCAAACATCAGAGCATCTAATGAACAATAATTGAAATAACTCTTGATTTCATTATAAAATCACTAAGACTATTACAACCACTAATTAGGAGCCAATACATAGGGCTCAATGACATCATTACATTGAAAATAAATCCAAAGCAATAACTACTAGACTCCATGGTACTAAGGTAACTTCATGAGTTGACTTCGGGTCGCTCATCACTCTAGTCTTGTCCCATTGGTGTGTGTGACGTCAGAGTCCGACTTACCTGAGGCACACAAGACAAATAACGAAGGGTGAGCGATAACGCCCAGTAGGACTTAAATCTCAGGCTCAAGCAGGCTTTAAATAATTAGTGCATTAAATGGCAGAGTAACTAAAGATAGAGAGAGTTATGTAAAGTCGAGAAAGTAAGAGCACAAGTAACATGGTTCAAATAGCAGATGAATCAAGTTTAGTACAATGAATAAGATCAAGTCACGATAGAAAGCAACAATGACACGATAGCAAATAACGTCAACGTCAAGCAATAGCACGACACACGTATAGCAAGGAGAGAAAAAGTAGTTGGCCATATAGAGAGTAAATTGCACTTTGATTGATTTTCTTATCAATCGAAATAGTCTGGCACTTTTTATTAACTTTCGTCAATCGAGATAGTAATTGCACTTTGGTTATCCGAAGATAGCCGAGAGAGAGTATAGCACTTGTTTGTCAAAAGACAACGAGAGAATATAGCACTTTGTGTTTAGTCAAAAGACATCGAGAGAATATAGCACTTTGTGTTGATTGTCTTAGATTAATCTTGATAGTATGACATTTAAATGTAGTGCCGGCATCCTGATCATTTAACTCTCGCGGGCAAATGGCACTTTCGGGCGCTCCCCCCAAGACTTGATCGGGCCCTATTGCGCTGGCATTGGTTATATTGTTTATCTTTAGACAATCAATTAATGGTCAATTTGAGAGTACCAAGAAATAGATAAGAGCACTAGATGAATAGATGAGATTGTAGAGTGAACGTGAATAGGTGAGCGAGTAGAGTATAGATGAGAGCTAGTGGACATTGCACGCAATACGTCGAGTAACCAGGCGGTAGTAACAGTTGCACAACACGCGCACTTGGTGTTGGCAGTCAGGTGGAACTCACGACCCTACCACTGGCCATGTTAAGCACAGGTCCAGAGGTCCGGCGTGATTCAAGACGAGAGTGAACTTCTAATAGTCGTTTGGATCATATCGACCCCTAAAGGTGTAATGGGTGTTAGGGTACAACCGGCTCGTCGACCATGTGGGAATCCATGATCAGAGGAGACTTACGGAGGCCTTGTGCAAGGGTTCACTAGTCTGGCGAAAGGAATATCCGGCAGAGAGTTCACCACAAGCCAAGTAAAGTGTGTATATAAAACATGTGTCCGACGTTCTAGAGGAATTCTAGAATAGTGGAGCGTCGATATCGGTATATAAACAACGCAAGAAACGAATACAAGTCCTTTAAAATAGGGCAATTAATATGCTTTATTGCAATAAATTACCAGATACATTATGAGATATTTTCTGCAAGATTTCAGCCATATATGGATGGTTCATGTGTGTGCATGTGTAATAGAAATCATAGATTGAAATAAGTCGTGAATATGTATTTTAAATATTCAATATAGCTCCATTTTAAGCAGGGTGTTTACTGGGGGTATAACGGTAAATAGCTCCATTATTTAGAAAGCGATAGAAATAATTTTTATGGATTTTCATCAAAAAACTGGAAACGCGACATGGGCCAATGAGGATTGCGACAGGGGTAGGCAGATCACGACATGGGTACTATCGCGACGACCTTGTGAACGCGACAGAGGCGGGAAAGGGTCGCGACAGGACTTGCGAATCAGGTACTGGCAACGCGACGGCTTACCTGTCGTTTTCTGAATGCGACGGATAGGCTGTCGCAATCGGACCTCAGAAGGAGACATATCGGGCCGTCGCTTTCTGGTGGTCTGCGCCTGACTCTGATAGGAGTCAGACCAGACATTGGATTGCGGACCAGAAATATCAAATTTTGATATAGGGTCGTTCAGAAAATCATAACTAATTGTATACATGATGAAAAATCATGAAACCAGTGGCAAATGAAACTAGACATGCGAGAGTACTTCCAATAAATAGGAATTTGAGAGAGAGTAGGGTTTGAACATGGTTTGAGCATGAACAACAACGAGTAGCATAGAACATGACATAGAGAGCAAGATTGATTTAATTCGAGCAACATGCTCAACAAAAATTAGGGCTTTCAGGGGCAAAAGATGCCTATCATGCATCAGTATCTTCAATAAAAATTTGGAGGCATGAGATAGAGTATTCAAGGAGATATGAATTAAGCATGAAGGTTTGGGGTCATAAGAGTTGCAGAACTTCAAAATTCAAGAAAAAAAATATTGGCTCGATGGAAAATTATAAAACTTGAGGGTTTTGTTCCTGATGTATGGGACAATCTACAGACGAAATATTAGGATTTTAGCTTGTGAGAATGCCTACCTTGACTCGATTTTCTCTTCTAGGGCTAGAGCTTGAAGAACGGGGTTGAGAGCTTGAAAGGTTCTTCTCCCCACGAAATTTCCTCCTCCTTGGCCTCTCCTCCTAGTCCAGGAATCCCTTGGCACGAGCTTGGGTCGGCCAAGAGGGTTTAAGAGGTGTATTTATGCTAGTTATGTTTCTAATTCCTAATAGTACTCTAACTCCTATTTAATTCTGAATTTCCTCCTTTCCTAACCTCCTCCCAAGCTTTCCACTTCCTATTTGGGTTAGGATGGAAGCTAAATTCATGGCCAACCTATTAGGGTAGGTTTAGGAATCCAATTCTAACTCAACCTTCTTATTTAATGCATTAAATACCCCTTTTCTATTTAGGTAATAATTTAGTTACGAATTTAAGGTATTTTCCCATTATTCTTATTTTTAAAATCCTTATTTTGGCCCACTAATTTATAATGGGTCTATTTAACCAAGCCCATTATTTATTGGAATTTATCTTATAGGTTTTCCATTTTTTTTAAGTAGGGAATAATAGAGTTATGATTTTTATTGCATTTTCTTATTTCAATTTATTCATGGGCTATGAGAGGTCCATTGGTCCAAACCCAATAATGGTTATTTATTTCATGATGTTGGAAGTCTCTCCAACATGATTGTTTAATTTATGAGCGCGTTATTTTTCCGTGTTAACGGTTTTCCGACTTAGTTTCCTAATTTGGATAATTAGTCACATTGTGACGTACACTTAGCCAATCGGATTTTCCGTTGCACGAATTTCTTCGTGGAACACTTAGGGATATTAATTGGGGTTGATTTATAATTTTTACGACATTTTTTGGTGTATTCTTGCACATACAATAATGGCACGTATGTTTCTATTATTTCAATTTAAAGGAATTGTTATTTTTTATTTTTCCTTTTAAGTATTAAATTTTCCGGGTTGCTACACCTACCTGTCAACAGCAACACCCTGGCTGTCGATAGGCACAGTCAGTCCAGAAATTTCTGCACCTATCTTGACTCATTTCTTGATCGGAACTACGCCCAATTGTTCTAACTAAATGCTCACTCATTCATGGATGTTTCTACCACTTAAACACCTACTAAACTAGTCAATCTTCTTTTCTTTTTACCATGAATCATCACTTCAAAGTTCTGAACATAATTGACCTTGTGAGAGCATCAATTTCTGAAATCAATGAAGGAACATAGTTCCTTAATTCTTGTGTGCAAACCATGAGTGAATCTTTGTGTGTCCTTGATCATTTACAAGGATGAATGTGTTATGATGACAAGTTGAGTCTTTGGGACTCGTTCGAGAAATATGCCTGGTAAATAAAGGGCTGGTTCAGTCCTGGGGGGAGCGCCCGAATTCATCAGTGGCCGCGCGGGGGTGATAAGAATTTATGGATGTTGGCATACATCAATTCTATTTGATTAGTCATCACATCATGCTTGTGTGTGTGAAAATGTGTATGATTCTGAATTCAAGTATCATCCTGACTTATTGATCTTGTTTCTAAACTATTCTTGTTCAATACCTATTATCACATTGATTCATTTGATCATTGTTTGAACACCCAGTACTAGCAATCTATACTTGTTCTTACCTTGAGAATTTACATCTAAATCCTTTTCATTTAATGGAATTGAGTTCTACAGAGCTAGTTATCTCATTCAATTTACCATTTTCAAGTGGGCCCAACAAAGATGAAGCTTAAGGGGATTTTGTGTACTGAGTGGTCCACACCATGACAAGCATTGCTGCCATCTTTTGTTTTCTTTATAGATAAGTGGAAATGTAATAAGGCTACAGTTTACTTTTGCATGTTCCTCATTTAGACTATAATGAGGGATGTCATGTAATAAGCTTCCGCCAAACTAGTTGTTTATGTATAAACGTTTATGTTAGTTCTTGTAATAATATCGGTCATATTCAGTAAATGTAATTTTGCTAGAACGTGATAGATAAATTGGTATCAGAGCATTAGTTCGATAAACCTAGGGATAACCAGTGAGTTGGGGTAGAAACATAGGATTAGTTAGCATGGTATTTGTAATTATGTAAATGCTTAACTTGATATTTGTTTCAGTATGGACATGAATGCCCAAGAAATGATGGTAGCAGCATTAGAAATGCTACGTCAAGACATTGAGCTGTATGCCCAAGCCCAGCAGGAAGCTCATATGCAAATTAAGGAAGAAGTGCTTAATTTGACCACGGGTGCTTTCTTTGTCGGAAATCCTGATGCTTCATTGGAAGTAATGACTAAAGTCATGTGTAGGCTAGACAATCTCTGGCTGGGGCAAGATATGCTACTTCACCAGTTTGAAGGGTATTGGGAAGCTTTAACCGATGCGGCAAGGGAATTATACCATGGAGCCGGAGAAGCACAGCAGCCAACACCTACAACGTCTGTTATAGACCTGACCTAGAACTAGAAAGGACTTAGGCAACTTGTCCTTCTTTTTGTAAACCTCTCCTTTTGTTTAAATACTGAATGTATATATAACTCCCATGTGAAGGGAAAGTGAGACGTTAGTGAAAGTATGTTTTGTACTGTGAAAAGTTGGAAGGAGGAATGGCAGTGACTTAGCTGTTGGTTTATGATGTATGTTTTGATGTAAATATTTGGTTAATGAATAGAAATGGCGTGTTAGATGGATTTGAAATGTGTATGTAATGAATGCAAGTTTGGATGGACTGTGGAATTAATGTATGTCCTATTGTATGTTTCAGATATATTTCCAACTTAATTATGGAAGGAAGTGACGCCAATTGGAGAAAAATGGAAAGTTTGATGCATGACTTGACCCGAGTGATGAGGACTGTAGCTAAGAATAACAGCCATAATGGGACAAGTCTATTCAGGGATTTCTGAAGTTTAGATCCTCCAAGATTTGTAGGATGTACAGACCCAGACGAGGCGGAAAATTGGTTAAGAGATATTGAAAGGATATTTGGAGTAATTAAATGCACCGAGGAAGAGAAGATCCGGTTGGTAACTTTTCAGTTGGAACGGGACGCTAGAGCGTGGTGGGAAACAGTAATATCCACTTTGGAGGATCCGACCCAAATTAGTTGGGATGAATTTGTGGAGTTGTTTAATGACCAGTACTTTTCCGAGGTTGTTCAGGAAAAGAAAGCAAATGAGTTTGCTAATCTGAAACAACTAAGAATGTCAGTGTCCGAATATGAGGCTTAGTTCGCTCGATTGTTTAAGTATGATCCACATCTCATAGCCACGGATAAGTTAAAAGCCAAGAGGTTCATGAATGGACTACGTCCTATCTATATTATGCAGTTAACTTCACATCTGATCACTACGTATTCGGATATGGTCAAAAGAGCTTTGGCTTTGGACGCTGCAAATGATATGGTGAAAAAAATTAAAGGAAGGTCAGGAGAAGGATCTTCGGATCGGAAGAGAAAGTTTGAGTCGGGAAATACCCCGAAAGTTCAGCAATCTGGAAAGAAGACAGAGAAGGCTCCAAGTGGAAGCAAGGACGTGTGCAAGCATTGTCACGTTAGTGGACACAAGGCGGAAAATTATTGGCGTAGATTGGGAGCATGTCTCAGGTGTGGAAGTACTCAGCATCGAATTTCAGATTGTCCGATAATCAAGAATGCGCCAGCCAAACCGAATCCCCAAGCAAGGCAACCAAAGCATGGGAGAATACAAGCTATTCAAGAGGTAGAACCTGAATCTCCTGATTCAAGGGTACTTGACTTCTGTAACTCTACTAAATCAAGATATCACGGGATTGGGAGATATTTCGGTGGTAAAGGAATTTCTTGATGTTTTCCCTGAAGAGTTACCTGGCATACCACCTAATAGAGATGTGAATTTCTCGATTGAATTGGTACCAAGAGCTACAAAAATCTCAAGAACACCATACAGAATGTCAACAGAAGAGTTGAAAGAACTGAAAAGGCAATTGTTGGAATTGATAGAAAAAGGATTTATTAGACCTAGTACCTCACCTTGGGGTGCTCCAGTGTTATTCGTAAAGAAAAAAGATGGGTCTATGCGATTATATATAGATTACCGACAGTTAAACCAATTGACTATAAAGAACAAATACCCACTTCCAAGAATTGACGATCTATTTGATCAACTGTCTGGAGCTCAGTGTTTCTCCAAAATTGATTTAAGGTCTGGTTATCACCAACTCAGAATTCAAGAGCAGGACATTCACAAAACAGCTTTCCGAACAAGATATGGACACTACGAATTTATAGTGATGACATTTGGATTAACTAATGCACCTGCTGCATTTATGCGTCTAATGAATGACGTATTCAGACTTTATTTGGATCAATTTGTGGTTGTGTTTATTGATGACATACTGATTTATTCTAAAAGTATAGAAGAATACGAGATGCATTTACGGATTACTCTGTAATTATTACGAGATCACAAACTATATGCAAAGTTTAGTAAATGTGAATTTTGGATGAAGCAAGTGATGTTTTTAAGACACATTATTTCAAAAGAAGGATTTTCTGTAGACTCTTCGAAGATTGAGACCATACAAAAATGGGAGCAACCAAAGAACCTCACCGAGGTTAGAAGTTTTCTGGGTATGGCTAGTTATTACCGGCAATTTGTCCAGAATTTCTCTAGAATTGCCTCGCATGTCACACAACTGACCAGAAAAGGAACTGCATTTGTATGGAGTGAGAATTGCGAGTAAGCATTTTAATTATTAAAGGAATGTCTATCATCGGCACCAATTCTAGCCTTGCCGGTAGAGGGTAAATTATTTGAGGTTTATACCGACGCTTCAAGTATTGGACTAGGATGTGTATTGATGCAAGATAGAAGAGTCATTGCTTATGCATCGAGGCAATTGAAGACTCATGAGAAAAATTACCCAGTACATGATTTGGAATTAGCTGCAGTAGTTTTTGCACTCAAGCTATGGAGGCACTATCTATACGACAATCAATTTATAGTGTACTCTGATCATAAAAGTCTTAAGTATTTATTTTCACAGAAAGAATTGAATATGAGACAAAGAAGGTGGATGGAATATATTAAAGATTATGATTTCAAAATTGAATACCATCCAGGGAAAGGAAATACTGTGGCAGATGCACCTAGCAGAAATCCTATAGCTAAGGTATTTCAATTACAAGTAAAGGAATGGAAATTGTTAGAAGAGTTCTCCACATTAAGCTTGAAGGTTGAGTCACAAGAAGGAAAAGTAGTAATTGATAACTTGATAGTTCACTCAGATTTGATAAAACAAATTGGAGAACAATAGGATAATGATCCTATATTGGCAGAGATTCGAGAAACGTTAACTTTTAAACCTGATTTTAATGAGGATATTCATGGGAATCTTCGATTCCGAGACAAGTTGTGTGTGCCGGATAATCCCGAGATCAAAAAGCAAAGTTTAGAAGAAGCTCACCGGTCACGTTACACCATTCATCCTGGAGCTGTCAAAATGTATCAAGATTTAAAGAAGCATTTCTGGTGGTGCAATATGAAGAAAGACATTGTGGACTTCATAGCAAGATGTTTGACATGTCAGAAAGTTAAAGCTGAGCATCAAAAATCGGCCGAAAAGTTAAAACCACTCGAAGTGCCAGAGTGGAAATGGGACAGTATCGGTATGGATTTTATTATGGGATTACCTAGGACACGAGGTGGATTTGATGCCATATGGGTAATCATTGACCGACTTACTAAGTCAGCTCATTTCTTAGCAATCAAGACAAGATGGTCTGTGGGTGTCTTAGCAGCACTATATATGAAAGAAATTGTCTGATTACATGGAATTCCGAAGGATATAGTGTCAGATAGGGATGCAAGATTTACCTCACATTTATGGAAAGAACTACAAGACGCATTGGGGACTAAATTAAAGTTTAGCACAGCATTTCATCCTCAGACTGATGGACAAACTGAGCGGGTAAACCAAGTTATCGAAGATATGTGCCGTGCTTGTATATTGGAGTTTGGAAATGACTGGAACACTCATTTTGAAATTATGGAATTTGCCTATAATAATAGTTACCAGTCTACTATTCAAATGGCACCATTTGAAGCCTTATACGGTCGCTAGTGTAGATCACCACTGTGTTGGGTGGAACTAAAAGAATCCCATATTCTTGGACCTGAAATGATCCAAGAAACCATAGAAATTATCAAATTAGTGCAAGACAGGATGAAAGCTGCCCAAGATCGACAGAAAAGCTATGATGATCGTCGAAGAAGGGAATTGGAGTTTTAGTAAGGAGAACATGTAAAGTATCTCCTCGACGTGGAATTAGAAGATTTGGAATCAAGGGAAAGTTGAGTCCAAGGTACATTGGACCATTTGAGATATTGAAAAGAATTGGAGAAGTGACGTATCAACTGGCACTTCCACCGTAATTATCTAATGTACATGATATTTTTCACGTATCAATGTTGAGAAAATATGTTTATGACCCGGAACACATCATTAGATATCAAGATCTGGAGATACAAGAAAATTTAGCATACGAGGAAAGACCTGTACAGATTCTTGATCGAAAAATCAAGCAACTACGAAACAAAGAAATTCCTTTGTTGAAGATTCAATGGAGTAAGTGTGGACAAGAAGAGGCAGCATGGGAACTAGAAGATGCCATCAAGATCAAGTATCTGGACTTGTTTACAGGTTAGCAACCATCTCCTTGTACTATTAAATTTGGAGGACCAAATTTCTTTTAGTTGGGGAGAGTTGTAACGCCCCAAAAATTAAAAATGTTAGAAAAATATGAATAATATAGTTATTATACATTAGTATTGTCATTAAATTGAAATAATTAGAATTTGGGTTTAATTAGTGGTAACATACGTTACCCCAGTGTCGTACACAGAGGTGCGCACTTCCACAGGGTGACACCGGAAAACGACAACGAAATAAAAATCTAAGAACAACATAATTTCCAGAAAAATGTGGAGATCTCAGAAATATAAATATCCAAATTTTTCGACGTGCGGATTTTGTGTTTAAGTCGACGCGACCATTTTTCGGGTAATTTTTCACCTAGTGTAAAATAAAATATAAAAATTAAATAAAAATCACCATAATTTGTAAAACGATTACATTAGCCTATGGTTAAAATCTTAACATAAACGGACATCGTTTGAATATATAAAAATGTGGACAATTGGACCAACCGAATTATTGAGCAATTACGGTTGGGCTTTTATTGGAATTTTTGTAGTGCTTACGTGTTTGGTGTTGAGGAAGCCAGCACTCTTGATGGTGAAGGTAACACGTTAGTTACCATGTGTAACTTGTAGGGCACGCATGAATTAGGTGTCTGTGGGAGGAGGTTTTTACTCCCAACACCTGTGAATGTACGTGGCATTGTGCATGGAAACGGATTGGGGCTATAAAACCCACTCCGTAACCAACTTACAAAATCTTCCCAAAGCAAGCACCTGTTACTCCCTTCCTTTTGTTCTTACACCCACTCTTGTTCACGTTGTGGCTATTATTGTTGAGCTGTGAGGAAGCTATTGTTGCACTAGATAGTCTTCCGATTGTGAGCCTTGTTCTTGCTTCGTGAGAGTAGTAGCTACTGGAGCTGTAGAGACGGAAAGAAGAGCTACTGTTTCTCCTAGAGGAGCGACAACTTGTAGCTGCTGGAGGATTGCTGGAACCTTGGTTTCCCTTCTTTCCAGTTGGTTGTGACTCCATCGACGGAATACATCATCTTCTTCAATAGACTAGGATTCTTTTCCTATCTCTTCTCTTTTCTAAATCCTTGACCCCCACTTTTGTAAAAGAGGTCATGATCACCTGCTTACTTGCTATAGACTGTGAATTCTCTTTTGAAAACCATGAACCCATCCCTTAGTTTTGTTTTAGTTGTGTGGTTGTAGGATTTTCCTTATACTCTTGTTCTCTTCTTCCTACATTTCAACATAGTTCAAGTAGTTTAAAGGGATCCTTTACCAAGAATTTGTTGATTTCCAGTTTTGGAAATTAATCCCATGGTAAGAATTAAGCTTTTCATCATTATGATTTAGTGTTTGGTCATGGAAGACAATACAATTCTTTCTTCCATCATAACTTGTGCAACTCCGAAAACATGTTGACCATATATGTGAATCACATTCCATCTCCTTTCTTTTGCTTTCTTGTCATGTTAGCTTCATGTTTGAGGCTAAGATCATACTTGAATAAAGTCTTAATCATGATTAGGAATGATAGAAAAGCTTGGTAGCATAATTTCTAGTTGGATTTAATCAACTTTTGAAAGTCTACATAGCACCTATCAACAACCCTCCTTATAGCTGTCGATCGGGCCCTCTGTCCAGAACCCAGAAAATGTAATCTGACAGGGGCTGTCGATTGACACCCCTCTGGCTGTCGACAGCCACTGCCAGGCTGAGATTTCAGCTTCTAGGAAAGCCCTACCTGTCGACAGCAACACCCTGGCTGTCGATAGGCACAGTCAGTCCAGAAATTTCTGCACCTATCTTGACTCATTTCTTGATCGGAACTATGCCCAATTTTTCTAACTAAATGCTCACTCATTCATGGATATTTCTACCACTTAAACACCTACTAAACCAGTCAAGCTTCTTTTCTTTTTACCATGAATCATCACTTCAAAGTTCCGAACATAATTGACCTTGTGAGATCGGCAATTTTTGAAATCAATGAAGGAACAAAGTTCCTTAATTCTTGTGTGCAAACCATGAGTGAATCTTTGTGTGTCCTTGATCCTTTACAAGGATGAATGTGTTATGATGACAAGTTGTGAGTCTTTGGGACTCGTTCGAGAAATATGCCTGGTAAATAAAGGGTTGGTTCAGTCTTGGGGGGAGAGCCCGAATTCATCAGTGGCCACGTGGGGGTGATAAGAGTTTATGGATGTTGGCATACATCAATTCTGTTTGATTAGTCATCACATCATGCTTGTGTGTGTGAAAATGTGTATGATTTTGAATTCAAGTATCATCCTGAGTTATTGATCTTGTTTCTAAACTATTCTTGTTCAATACCTATTATCACATTGATTCATTTGATCATTGTTTGAACACCCAGTACTAGCAATTTATACTTGTTCTTACCTTGAGAATTTACATCTAAATCATTTTCATTTAATGGAATTGAGTTCTACTGGGCTAGTTAGCTCATTCAATTTACCATTTTCAGGTGGGCCCAACAAAGATGAAGCTTAAGGGGATTTTGTGTGCTGAGTGGTCCACACCATGACAAGCATTGCTGTCATCTTTTGTTTTCTTTGTAGATAAGTGGAAATGTAATAAGGCTACAGTTTACTTTTGCATGTTCCTCATTTTGACTATAATGAGGGATGTCATGTAATAAGCTTCTGCTAAACTAGTTGTTTATGTATAAACGTTTATGTTAGTTCTTGTAATAATATCAGTCATATTCAGTAAATGTAATTTTGTTAGAACGTGACTGAGACCCCAAATGGCTCTCAGCCAGAACTAAGGCTAGATGAGGGCACGCTCTCTCCAGACCCTCACAATTAACAACTTGAGGCCATAGAGAAAAAAAGGGGGGAAGGCTGAACAACTCACATAACTTGACGATAGCTAAATCTTGAAGCTGACCCTTACCCAGAATGCTTGAGATGATTAGCTAAGGCAGTACAGTAGGAAGGAACTCTTTGCTCACCCCCCCCCTCGCCTCTCTTTTTATGGCTTGAGGTGAGTGGAGCCCTAGCCCCAAGCATCGGATGATTGTTCTCCAGTGAACAATGTCGATCCTGGATATCCCTTATGTCTACTAGCATGTGGCAGCATCATGACCCTTGAGATGACGGCTCAACATACAAAACCTGACCGATCTCGACAACACAAGTCCACCAAAAGTGGCTCAATGGTCCCCTAGTAGAGGGGGATTCTTGAAATTTCATCAAAGGTGGAGACCTTACTCTCGACCTGGATCTTGATCTAGTCCTGGAGGGGGTGGGCTTGTGATGGGTCCCATTAGCTAGCCTAGATTTGCCAACCCAATAAGGATGCTGGTCTGGCTCAGACCGGCACCAGTCAAATGGTAGGCATCAACCCATTCCATCTTTGTATCATCCTAGAGGTAATGTTGGCCCAAAGAAAGGATGGCCCAAGCCGAAAATGCCTATGACTTCGATTCATTTAAGCATCTACGATTCCATCGTCATCTGATGTAAAGTTCCCAACACTGGACTTTAAAGCCTATTACAAGTTGGTCCCCTTTTGCTAGGAGTCGGAGTCGGATTGAGATCTTTTGAAGAGCAACCAATCCAAGAAGTCTTAGCCAAACTCCAACTATTCTCCTATAAAAATAGTTCTTTGGCCACACATAATAGGAGTTCAGGTTCTAGATGTTAATTAGAGATCTCGGCCCAACTTCCACACCAATTCTCTTAATATCCAACTTAGATATAAAAATACTTTTTCTTCCCTCTCTCTCTCTCTCCCCCCATGCATTCTAATTCATATTGATCCTCTTATCAAAATCAATACTTGACTTGAGCGTTGGAAGGTCAATGCCAAATACCATTTCTAGACTTGATCATTTATTACATATCAAATCAGCACTAACACCGACATTATTTGCTTCAGATTCCCCTCTTTAGACCCGAGCTTCCTATCTCGGACCTCAGAAGTAAGCTCGTATTTTATAATGACCCTTACGAATTTGAGAGTGGCTCCGTGTAAACTCTTTTTGCTTTGGTCAAAGAATTTTATTTCGGTGGTCCTTAGTAATGACATATAGTCGTGTACGAGCACTTATTACAATTTACCATTGATCACAACAATCCGTGTGTTGTCCATCATACATGATAGCAATTAAGAAGGGGACCGCAACCAGATGCAAAATTTTCCGGACTACATGCCATCATCTCTCTTCACAAAACGACCCTGCACATAAATAAGTTGATAATATGCAAATTAAACACCATGCTAAATGAAGATAAAAAAAACAGCAATAAACGGATCTCTTGATGTAATTAGCCATCTACAGCTAAAGATCACGTATATCTGATGGACGCACGTACAAATCAGAAATCTACGTGGCATCCAATTACCTGAGTACGTACGTGGTTGAGTTTTAGCGTGTATAATAATCATTAATTTATTGAGAAAGACTTATTTACAAAAATTGAATAAACTTAATTACTTTCCATAGCTGCTTATTGAATGAGTACAGTGCACCATTATTACATTACTTTAGGAAAGACTGATTTACCAAGCGTTTAATGATGAATTCTACGGTATTCACCTTTTTTTTTTTCAGTTTTTAAAGGAGGGTACATTCGGGAACCGAAAAAATGAAAACACTCTACATTTGGACAAACTGCATTAATCTGGACAAAATCGTAGCGCCAAAGGGGAAAACCATTTCGAACCGGAGTATGATGGACAATAATATCAATCGGTGAGATAAATTAGTTATATGTATATATATCCTCTATATGTAGATTTTATAGGCGATACTCCAACCTTTCATAAAATTACAAGCGAATTAAACTAATGAAGAAATTGATGGAACGGTGACTTTTCTATGTTATCAAGACGTACGTAACATATATAGTTGTCTATAATTTTTAAAATAATAATAACTCATTCTATTGTTTAGTATAGCATAATTCAAAAAGTAAAGATCTAGCCCTTTGCGTTCATCTTGCGATTTTGTCTCTAGCTGAGAGTGCAAATTTTGTTCTGAAAAAGGAAAAGGAATAAAAAAATTCAAAAAACATTCTTGAATACAAGTATAAAAATTCAGAGAGTAACTTTTATCCTAAAATGATGCCATGACGTCTACGGATATGACATACACAGAATTAATCTCTTCCTCAATTAATTCCAGAAAATTATCATCGTTAGCTGATGATTTCGTGTAATGAAAGAATCGGCGAACGGTCTCCCCCATATTTAAGTTAAAAAACTATTTTTCATGTAAAATTAAAACGCCCGTAGCTAGTACATACCTTCAACCGGGGCCGTTTCTCGGCGTTGAGCTTGCGGACCTCGTAGCGGATCCGCTTGGAGAAGAGCCGGCGCCGCCGCTTCTCCTTGTACCGCATCACTCTCGCCTCCCTGTCCTCCCTTACCACCGCCGCAGCCGCCCTGTCGTCCCCCTCCTCCTCCTTTCCGCCCTCCTTCTCGCCCAGACTGCCGCACTTACGTTCGTCCGCCGCAGGCTCACCCTCGCCACCACCGTCGGGCACGGTCCAGAAGCCAGTGGATCCTCCACCGCCGTGGCATCGTGCCACGTCCACGAACACCTGCAGCAGACGCCACCCTTTTCTCGTTACATGTCTGTCAGACAAGAGGATCCACGTTGAGGCCCTATGATCATAATAATTTCAGTGGTTCCGAGTTCAGACACCGGGGACGATCTACCAACAACAAGGCCGACACCCTTCCGCCACAGCCCAGAGGGTGTCGCGTGCATTCCGGATGATCCGTCGGTTGAGGCATCCGATTAGCGAGCAGATCCAATGGGAAACAGAAGGAAAGAAAGTAGATTTTTGTTTACCGTGGCGGTGTACGGAAGAGGAAGAGCAGTGTGGCAGCCTAGGTCTGGAACAACTTGGAGGCTGTCGCCCTCGATGAAGAGCGGGCGGTTGCCCGACCAATCGTTGAGGATCGCGTCGTAGTCCAGCTTCAGGGAGAGCCGCCGCGTGGCATCCGACAGCACCCCTTGGGCACTGCCGCTGGCAGCCTCGCCCTCCTCATCCTCCTGCGCCCACCACCGCTCCCTTCCCCGCAGTGCCGCCCTCACCAGGCCGACTCCCGCCGCCGCTGCCGCCCCCACGCTCCCGTACGACGAAGAGCATGCGGAGTAGTTGGCGGACGAGGACGACGGTGAGAGCTGGTCCTCCGACGCGAAGGCGGAGGAGGAGGAGGAGTGGGGACCGAGGAGTGAGTGGAGGGAGACGGCGTCGTCGCTGGGGAAGAAGCGGGAGAGATGCTCGTCGTGGGGGTCTTCCTCGAGGGTGGTCGTTCCCGGATGGAGCGGGAAGAGATCTAGCTGAACGTGGTCGCTTGTGATCGAGGGAGAGGGCACACTGGACTCCATAGGAGTGGCGGATGCTGCAGCTGCTAGGCGGCGGCGGAGGCTGAGGTATCTTGTCTTCTTTCTCCGGGACGTAGGTCTCGGTGACATCAAGATTATTTCGAGACTCAACAGAGATGCTCAGTCGGGCGGAGTGTGTGCGTGTGTGTGAAAGAGAGAGGGGGGGGATTGCGAAGTCAGAAGTGCAGAGACTTGTGAAGAGGTAGATGTAGATAGAAGACTGACTTGGGAGGAGGAGCAGATAGAGAGAAAGAGAGAGTTGGGAAGACAGAAGTGCAGAGACTTGTGAAGAGGTAGATGTACATAGAAGGCTGACTTGGGGAGGGGGGGGGGAGAGAGAGAGATGTCTTGGGGGAGGGGGGGGGAGGAGGAGAGAGAGATGTTTACGTGCTGTTATTGCAGAGTTCTGTCTTGTAATTTTTTTGCAGACGCCGGAGGGATGCTGGCAAGGGAAGAGCAGCGAAAGAGCGAGGCGACGGATCTTTTCGGGAGTGACGTGGATGCGCTGCCACATGGCAGAACATGATTTGTTAGGGTGCCCCTTATCCGGATTTCGCCTCCGAGTGTGTCCCAAGTAAATAAAGACGGCAGGTGGAACTCACGGGAAACTAGCGGGGGATGCCGTTGGGGCCAAATTCGACTAGTAGCCGCTGGATCTCGATCAGACGGCAGATACGGGGTGGTCCTCCTGTATACTATTAGCATTAAGTGCCGTCGCCGTCGGCCTGCGTGATGGGCGGTTTAGGTGGGAGATATGTTGGAGACAGGCGGAGATGGCAAAAGGATGGATGGATGGGCCCCATTGGAGCACTTTTCAGTTGCACTTTTCGGAGATCCCAAATAAGCGGTCGCCACGTACGAAGATATTTGGGATTTCTGATAAGGTCGGAGGAAATCCTCGCCCATTTCTTTCACTTCCCTTTCATTAGTTACTTCCTGGAACTAAACGCCCCACTTCTCTATTCTTTGGTCCACCAATTACATCTCAAATAACTCACTAAAGTAGGATTAGTAACATGGTAGAGTCCAATCTATCTACAATTTCAGTATTCGCCTTTTCTGTCGCACATGCGTCATCCCTTAAGTGGGAACCTATGCTTTCCTACTATATATAGCAGTAGATGGTAATGAAGCCTAGGTTTCGTTTTGGACCTTCCGTTTTTTGACCGTTGCGCTCTGCTAGGTTTCGTTGCCGCCAGAGGCGGCTGCCGCCGGCCTTGGGCTGGCGGGAGGGGTCTCCCCGCGCCCCATGGAGGGAGGCGCTGTCCATGCTGGTGATGATGGCGTCGTGACGGGCTCCCTCAGGCTCTCTTACGGCCAGATAATATCAGCTAGCAAACCTTCGCCGCCTGTGAAAATAGGTGTGAAGCCTCTTGCATTTACTGATCAAAGAGAACCGGCAGTCTTCTTTTCCAAAGAGGAAATAGCAAGATCTATGGATCCTTTCAAGCACGCTATTATTGCTAAGTGTTCCTATGGCCGCTCCTCTATCCCTGAGATCAAATCATGCTTATCTCAGCGTCTCATGCTATCTAAAGATTTTATTATTAGCCCTCTAAATCCTAGGCATCTCCTTTTTCGTTTTAATGGTGAGCAAGATTTCCTTAAGGTTCTCCTGCGTAGAAGCCTTTATATCAAAGGTTATCTATACAAGTTTTTCCGTTGGGAGCCTTCGTTTGATTATTCTTATGATCCCACTTTCATCCCAGTCTGGATTGGTTTTCCGTTACTGCCGGTAAATTTTTATCATGAGGACTTCTTGAAGTCGATTGCAGGTAACTTTGGCATGGTTCTACAGATTCATGATGTCTCTAAGGCTATGACGCAAACTCAGGAAGCCTTGGTTTGTGTGAAACTTGATATAAAAAAGCCTAGACCGGAATGTATATGGATCGGCTGTGATAAAGAAGGTTTCTGGCAAAAGATGAATTTTCATAGGATACCCTCGGTCTGCTCTTTCTGTCACAAACTAGGTCATGGTGTGGATGATTGTAACAGGAGGAAACCCCTTGAGGAAAAAGCTGTGGACTCGGGTACTGCTGTTGGCACTTCGGAAGGGGAGTGGAAGCGGCCAGTTAAGTTGGGGCAGAAGAAGACTTGGCAAAAGAAAAATGTTAAAACCCCAACTCATCAGGATAAGAATCAGTTTCAATCCCTTCTAGATGATAAAGAACAGGAGGTTTTGCAAGAAGATATGCAGATTATGGGGACTGCGCAGAAGAAGCTCAATACAGGAGGTCATTTGACAGACTGCTTGTTTCAGTCGCACAACAGGGATGTGCAGGAGGTGCAAAACCATGTAGAGATTTTACCGCTGGGTGATAAGTGGAATGAGGCTATGTTGTCTGGGTCGAGCGACATGCATGGGACTCATCCCGAGCAGCCTTCTGAACAAGTGCATGGTATTGTCATGGAACGGGGACATGCCATGGAGGACCCATGCATGGTTCCTTCATCCTACCATGCGATAATTACCACGCACTTCCCTTCCTACTCCTGTGGGCACTCTGATCTGGCGCATGTTGCTGAGGGGGAGGTGCTCTTACTAGTCTCTAAAGAGAATATTCTAATGCCAGACTTGGAGCTGAATAGAGAGGCCCTAAAATAATCCTAACTGTGGCGTTAGGACGAGATCTAAAGCGAAAGTTGTGGGCACTAGAGAAGGATATCAGTACTCATGAATTGTTCTATGCTGATTTGGAATATTAGGGGGGTTTCAAATGCTGCCTCCTGAAATAGTTTAAAGAAAAAAGTTAAGAAACATAATCCTCTGATTGTGGGTATTTGTAAGGCCTTCGAAATTTTTGTCCTTTTATTTTGTCGTGTGTGGATTCATACTTGTGTATAGTATCATGTAAAAACATGTAGATATTTATGTACATATTATCTTGGTGTACCTATGTATGTATGTGTATGTTTAGTTCGTAAATGTTGTTCATTGGCATTGTGTAGATAGTAGTTACATTATACTTCATAAATTACATGTATATACATAGAGTAAATATGGTTTTCTGCATAAATTCATGACATGGCCGAAGGGCGATTGACGGCAACATGAATGGACGTTCATGTGTAGTCGACGTCCATATCGATGGACGCCAAAAATTTGTAGACGGCCATGTATGTGGACTTCTATTTCTCTAAAATTCTGTGCGCAACAGATCCAGAAATCCTGCGATTTGCCTTGCTCTCTGATTGGGGAGCTGTCTCCAACGGCTCTCCCATCCCATCTACGCAAACCCCCAAGGCCCAGCTTATAAAAATAGTCTCTTGAGACTTGAGGAGATCTCTTTGTCTCTTTGGCAAAGAAACCCTAGAGCTATGAGAAAACCCAAAGTTTGTGGCCTTTGATCCGACGACTGGAGGCGTCTTTTGGCGATCTACCCCGACTGGAGGACTCTTTGGACATCAGGGAACACTTCCTCGACTCCGGTTTGCAGCGAGACTCACCACAGAGCCCGGAGCTGGGAGGTTTTGGAGGCTTCTTGGCAGTGGCCGAGGAGAGCTTCTCCGACCTTTTATTCCCCTTGTTGATTTTTCCTGAGGCAAGTAACCCATCCCCAATATTGTTCATACATATGTCTAGTAGGTCTTAGGTATTTTTCTGGAATTTTATTCGAGTCCTAGAACCCCAAATTTCACCAAGTTCTTGCGTTCAGTCTGTGTTTTGCACAGACAGAAACTTAACGGCGGGATCCCTTGCCATTAAGATCTAAGTTGGCGGCAACCGATACTACCGTTAACCTGTGTGAACGGTCAGATCCTTGCCGTTTAGTTCTTCAGGAAAGAACAGTGAATTGTTCTTCCTTATATGATTATTTTTCAGATTTTCACGCATGAGGATATACTGTAATTTTTATAAGCTATGTAGTATAGATAGTAGATCATGTTGTGAAATTTTTGTGAATTTTCGTTAATGGTATTAATTATTGAAATTGCCTGAAATGCATGTTAAACAGGTTTGCACATGGTAAATCATTGTTTACATAATTCGTGTGGAATTTAAGTGCCATAAAATTTCTAGATGATGTGGATAAGTGTCAGTTCATGTCATGAAAATTTGGGAATTTTCCAATGTCTATGTAATTAGTTATAATTTCTGGATTGAGAAATAGGGAGCATGAATGGGTTGCTTTAAATTTCCAGTAAATCATGTGATGTATGCTAAATTCCGGGAAATTTTCTATAATGATATGACTGTTAGACACAGAGCAGTAAACTGCCAATTATGACCATAATGTTGTGAGTCAATGATGAACCGATTTATGGGTAAGCATGAAAATAATTATTCTTTCTGTCAATTCTGTATAGCTCAGAAAAATGTGAAAATTTGTATGTATGATCTCCAACCTGCGACCAGCCCGTGGTTAAAATTTCATGTTGATTGGGCAATAGTAAGTGATATTTATGCAAATTTCATGAAGAAATGATTAATTAAAGCATGCTTATTGTGATCATAGATTCGTTAAATAATTTTAACGTGATTAGTGTAAATCCCTGAAGGTTTAAGTATTATGAACAGTAGTACCATGATAGGGGAAACTGAACCATGTGTATGAATGTGAAAATGGAAATGATGTGTTAATTAGTGAGAAATTGTGTGTGTGTTAAATTGGAAAATGTGTAAATTGTGCCGTGTGTGACACTGCTTCCATAGAGGGCTGTAGAACCGTACCGTGGTAAAGTACCCATGGGAAGGTTCAATGTGTTTGATATCCTATGGGCATTAAGATGAAATCCTGGAGGTGGATAAGTACCACTGGTTAGGGTGGAGAATACTTCTCTCGGTCTGCGCAGTTCCAAGATTCGTTACTGTGTTGAATAGGTGGTGTCTATGTGTTCTGTGAATGTGTTATATGTGTCCTTCTAGTGGTGGTTTGGACTATGTGTCACGGCACTTAAGTGAGAATAATGTGATTGTGTATAAGTGAAAATGTGTAGTGTGTAAGTGAATATGTGAATTTGTGAACCCAATGTGATAGCATGTAGAATTGTGAAATATGATATGATGAAGTTAGATTCATGTCAAAACAGCAAGCTTAGTATGTTTACAAATGTGATATGCATGTGGAAAAGTACGTAGAATCCATGTTAGGAACACTCTTCCTTTATGTGTAAAAATTCCATGTCTCAATTGCTATCATGTTGCAACGTAGATATAAATTTAGCTATCATGTGAGTAAATGTATAGAAAGCATGCGGTAGGTATATTATTGTGGAATGACATAAACCATGTATCATGTGTTATGAAATTGGTAGAAGTATCATGATAGGCTTTCTTAAAGATTGTTCAAACCATGTTGTATGTATTGATTGACGTAATTGAGAGTAAAATGTGCGCATGATGTGTGTATGTATAATGTGTATGGATTACTTGTTGAGTCTTTTAGACTCACTCTTGCTTTGGCGTACAGGTTTAGCAGGTGACCCTACTTCCTTGGAGGAGATCGTTGAGAGCGATTCTGAGCGAGGAGAGTAGATTGTTGTGGAGTCACCGATATTGTACTTTCTTTTCCATAGTATGAAATTTAAGACTTGTGTAATTGTGGATGAACAATGTAATTTGGATCTAGAATTTCTGTAGTACCCTAGAATTTCCTTGAAATTATTTTGTACAATGTGTGTTTATTTCTGCATAATTTGAATGTTGTTGTGTGTAAGAACTAGGCGTCAAGATCGTTTGACGTTAAGGCTTGTAAGCGGCAATATCGTATGCCGTTTATATGGTGTTAATGACAATAGGTATTGACGTTTAATATTTTTTCTGAATTATTTAATTATGGGCAAGACTATAAACGACATCATCAATGGACGTTTATATTGGGGGAAGACGGCAACCTATGTTGACGCCAACCTGACTTGCCTGTTTTTGAGCTTTCCGTTCTGGATTTAAGAGATCGGCCGTTTCGGAAAGGTTTTAATGGGCTGATCCGATGCGTTTAGATCTGAGGGTCAGGATTAGGTTTGGTCTTTGCTTGAGAGGTCTTTATAAGACCAGATCTCGCAGGAAGAAAAGGGGGTTTTTGCTTTGGTTCTGGAGGAGAGAAAGAGGGCCGAGGAAGGGATTTGCTGAGCGATCTGGTACTTGTTCGTGCAGTTCGAGGGCTTCTACACCGAGGAGATACATAGGACTTCGTGCCCAAAAGCTCATCCGGGCGGAGGAACTTCATCGGAGGAGGTTTCGGAGTGCTTGAAGACGAAGGAAAGAACTGTCTCCCTGGCGAGACGGGCTTCTTCGAGCTCGGATTCGACGCTCCATTAGGAGGAATTGAGGCAAGTTGCATGGGGGATTAGTTTAGGATATGATATACTACGTATTTAACATTTTTTTTGTATTTTTAAAGCATGAAAACAACCTACGGGAAGGGTTAGAAACGCCGTTATTTCATGCAGGTTTTCTGTGTTTTCTGTGTCTTAGAACTAGATGTCCAGGGTATTGCCGCCTATAAAATGTAAACGGCAATATCGACTGCCATTTAGTTCATTCGAAATATATATGCATTTTCTGTCCTTACTATATGTAAACGGCGCTATGTGCCGCCGTCGGTTTGTGTTAACGGCGCTATGTGCCACCGTCTATAATTACTTAACGACAACGTATGTGGATGTCGACCATAGTAAACGTCATACTAATTGACGTCAAGTTTAACAGAATCATATATTTCCAGAAATCTGAGTGAATTGGTTTTAAATGTATAATTTATGAATGTATGCGTTTCAGCCATGTAATATTAGAGTATGTTATTGTTATGGACTGTCTATTGCTATAATGTGCAGGTTATATATATTTATATATATATATGAATTGATGAACATGCATAATTACATGACAATGATCAAGGTTTAATTTGTATAAGATAAGTACAATGATGTAAAAGAAAGCATGTTGATTGATGTTTAGATTACTGCAATAGATATGATATGTCAGTAATCTGTGTTCCATGTGAAAATTGTGAGCTTTTCTCAATATTAAACCATGTTAGTTAGTTGATTTAATAAAGTTAATTTCATTAAAAATAGTTGCAGAAATCAGAAAATTATGAAATTTGGCATGTGTGTTGTAATTACTGATTTCGAATTTATGTTAAAATTTCAGAATTTTCAGACATGTGTACGTTCTGTTATGAATTTCTGAACAATATATTACACATAGAATTGAATAAAAATGCATGAAAATGTAAGAATGAATATTAGTATCATGATAGAAATCTGTTGTACAGTAAATAGGATTTCAGAACTGAAAGTGTTGTACTTTGAAATATTGCATTGACACATGTTAAATAGTATGAAATGAAATGTCATTATCTATTATACATGTTAGTGTATGCATTATAACAATGATGTCAATAAGACATTGCTATCTTAGAGATTCCTACAAGGAACTACACCGTAGATGCCCCTATGGTAATGGTTCACCTACATGTAAAGAAATGAATCCGTGGGCAACGGATTGAAATCCTGGAGGTAGACTTGTTCTACTGGCTAAGGTGGGAAGGACTTTCCCCGGTTTTGCGCAAATACTATGACTTCATCACTGCATTGCCTAGGTGATAGGTGAATGTTAAATGACTACTGATCTCTAATTTAGTATGGGCTATGTCTTGGCAACTATATGAAAATGACTACATGCTACAAGTTACATATCTACATGTTACATGTTACATGCTACAAGTTACATGTCTACCTGTTCTACATGCTACATACTACATGTTATATGCTTACATTCCTACATGTGAACTTGTTCAAAGGATTTCTTGTTACATGTCAATGTTTTAATATTACTACATGAAAATTGTTGTGTAAAAGAATAGTGCATGCATAAATGAAAAATTGATACATGAGAATTGTTGTAGGTCACATAACATCGAATAGATTCCATGAATAAGTAATTCTATGCTATATGTGAAACATGTTTTATTTCCTTAATAGTTAGAATCACTATGAAATGAATGATTGCCAATGGACTTAGAACTATCGTAAGAAAAGTATATGATATCAATGAATGGAATGCTAATGTACTACCATGTTTTAAAACTAATATACTGTTAATATCTTGAACTATCTTTCATGTGATTTGCTGGGTCTTGTGGACTCATACTTGCCTAACATTTCAGGAGAGCCAGAGGATACGGTGGAGTTAGTGCAAACAGACTCAGAGCGTGAGGACGTGGAGACTTAGCTTGTCTTAGAGAGTTTTAGAGTGGCACTTGTATGTGAGGATCTTATGTAATTTCTTTTATGAAGCTGATCTTTGAAATGTAATAAACTTTGGACTATTGCTACCCTTTTTATGCATTAGATTTGCTTTTGAATAAATGCTGATTGCAAGTGTTTAATTCCATATTCGGTCATTTATCATTGGAATTGAATAGTTATTTGTGTATATTTCAACCTGTATTGTAATTGTTGGATTCGTTCCACTGTAATACCTCTATTAGATCCAATGTGAGTTGGTGTAACTGTACTGGGTCTAAGAGGGGCGTTACAATTTCATTATATGGACTTTAGTTTCTTTTAAAATTGCTATATGGGCTATGTATGTCGAATGTGGATGATGAAATAAAATTGACAGTTAGTTCTTTTACTTCTGCTGTTCTATGACTGTATTTGTATACATCTCAATCTTGTGGTAGTGATGGGTAAATGTTCCACTGTAACGATGTTCACTATATCGACGTGGATTGGTATAATCGTACCGGTATAAGGAGGGTCGTCACAGTATTTCTGAACCAAAAACATCTTTTCGCAAAGCTCCAGCTCTAGGCAACTCTTTGCATATGAATGGTTGCGCTGGTAATATGGAAGATGAGTCGAAGATCTGGGTTTTTTGAAAGACGTAGGATGACGTACAGGTTGTTGCATCTACTAATCAATTTATTTCCCTTGTGTGCAATGCTGGTACCTCACATATGTTCTACATCACAGTTGTGTATGCTGATTGCAACCCAGTGGTGAGAAGAAATTTGTTTGGTGATTTACTTATGTTTACTCAAAGCATCTCTAATATTCCCTGGCTAGTTACCAGGGATTTCAATTGTATTTCTCAGCATTTGGAAAAACTTGGTGGTATTCCTGCGAGTGCATTCTCTATGACTGATTTTAATGATTTTATTATGGCTGCTAGTCTGTTTGATGCTAGTTACATTGGGTCAGCTTTGACATGGTTAATAATCGCACATGGAGTGTTTTGGTGAGGGCTAGGTTGGACAGAGCCATGTTTAACACTGATTGGCAGGATGCTATGCCTGGAACTATTGTGTGACATCTTCCGCGGGGGGTTTCAGATCACACTCTGTTGCTAGTGTGCCAGAGCTGGTTCATTTTTCAGGACGTCTGGGCATCTCATGATGCTTTTATGTCAATGGTCTCCAGTGCTTGGCAGGGGGTGGAACATAAATTATATGCCTTTGACACGCTACTATGCAGACTGAGGGCGGTAAAATTGGCCTTGCGTGCATGGAATAAGGAGGTGTTTGGGAATCTTCAGGAGTCCATTTATGTTGCTGAATCTGTTGTCTCTAATACTGAAAAGGAGTTTGATTTACTTCCTTCTGATGCTAACAGAATTGCCATGTCTGCGGCTTATGCTCGTCTCCGCCAAGCGCTGCTTAATGATGAGAAAATGTGGTGTCAAAAAGCTAGGATGGAATGGTTGCAAAATGAGGATAGGAATACGACATTCAACTAGGCTGTAGTCAAGAACAACCGTAGGAAAAATTATATTCATAGAATAAAAATTGATGGCTCTAATGATTGGTGTGAGGACCAAGATCATTTGAAAGAAGCGGCTGCCTCCCTTTTTGAAGCTTTGCTCACTAGTGAACATACTGTGGTGAATGAGGACCTTTTAAAGGTTATCCCTTCCCTTATTTTTGAAGATCATAACTCCTCCCTTTGTTTTATCCCTGGTAGTGATGAGGTGAAAGCAGCTGTTATGGCAATGAACGAGAAGGAAGCTCCTGGACCTGATGGTTTCCTGGGGTCTTTCTACTCCATCTGTTGGGATATAGTTGGCGAAGACGTTGTGCATGCCGTGCAGGATTTTTCAAAGGTTACTCCTTGCCTCGTGGGGCTACTTCTTCCATCATTGCTTTGATACCCAAAGTTAAAGACCCCCAGACTTTTGGTGATTTTCGCCCCATCAGTCTGTGCAACTTTTGTTATAAGATCATTTCTAGGATCTTTAGTGATCGTTTGACTCCCATACTGCCTATCATTATTTCAGAAGAGCAAGGTGCCTTTGTCAAAGGCCGGTCTATTATTGAGAATGTTTCAATATCCAGGCATATGATGAAAGATATTGGCAGGAAGGTCCGTGGGAATAATGTTATATTCAAGCTGGATATGATGAAGGCTTATGATAGGGTGGAGTGGAATTTCCTTTTTGCGGTTCTTCAGAGCTTTGGTTTCTCATCTCGCTTTGTGTCTTATGTGGGTATGATGGTTAGTAATTGTTGGTTCTCAATTCTTTTTAATGGCCAGTAGGTGGGTTATTTTAAATCATCAAGACGTATCAGACAAGGAGATCCTTTGGTGCCAGCTTTATTTATTATCATGGAGGAGGCTCTAAGTCGGGGTCTGCGCATGCTCTTGTCCACTGGGGCACTTTCTCCCTTCAGGGGTCCCCACGGCTGCCTCCCTATCTCCCATCTCCTATATGCCGATGACACTCGTCTTCCTTAATGGCCAAACCAGCAATATCAAAAAAGTTCTAGTTTTCTTGAAGGCGTATGAAGACCCTTCTGGGCAGAAGTTGAATGCTCTAAAAGTAGTTTTTTATTATCTAGTTCAATGGCTTAGTTATGAAGGATCGAAATAAATGTGTGGAAAAGATCTAGAAGGGGGGGGGGATGAATAGATCTTAGTCACTTTTGCGGAAGCTTAAATAATTTTTAAAACTATTTAGAATCAGAGGCAATGTTATCAGTGAAAAGCTACTGATCTGATTAGATTGGAGTGGGTTGAAAAACTTAGATGTGAATCAAGTTGATTAAGTGAATTAAAAACGAATCCTATGCAAGCATCTAGCGGATGAATCAGTCAAACCACAGAAAACAAATGCACAAGGATTTTTAGGTGGTTCGGAAATCACCCATGTGATTCCTACATCCACCCCTCACAACCCGTGAGGATTCACTAACACAACTGGGTAACACACCCACTGGAGCCTGACAACTCCAACACTGAAGAGCTTACAACTCACACCACTTCTAGAGCAAGACTACTCTAGAACAACTGAGCAAGACTGCTCAACCCACACTTGAGTTTGACAACTCAACACTGAGCACACCGGCTCACAACAACCTGAGCACAAGGCTCACACATAGACTTGCTAGACACCAACTTAAGACAAGATCTCCTAGCAACAGATCTAGTCGAAATTTGAGAACACTAATGAGAATTATGCAGAAGCACTTGCATAATCTCAAGAGATATCTCAGAAGAACAGAAGTAAAGTAAAATGTATTGAAAGGCTTCGTTCTTCAAGTGTACTCCCTTGTAGAAGCTTGGATTGGGAAGAAGCTTGTAAACATGAAGTCCAAGACGATGCTCTGCAATCTGGGAGGTTGGACCTTCCTTGAATTCTTCTCCAACGATGGCTTCTACTTGATCTGCTTCCTTGAGATGCTTCAGAGGCTTCTTTAAAGATCAAACCACAATTCTCACGCCTTGAATTGGTGAGAAGAGGTCTTCAGGAAACTCCAGGAAGGCAGAGGAGGGAGACACGAACTCTTATGGCCGCCAGGAATTTTTCAGGAGGCTCTAAGAGGTTGGTTGGGTCTCTCTCTTTGAAGGCAGGCCAAAAAGGACCTTTTATACCCTTAGGATTCCAAAGATACCCTTTTGGGGTACAAGGGCACGCTTTCCAAGAGAGATTCTGATCGCCCTAGAAGGACACGTGGCAGCCATCAGCTCTTAGGATGAAAAGTTTCCGTAGTGTGTCGACCTGCCCTGGTGGTTGTGTCGACACACTATCCCAAAGATAGAAAAACCTGTTCTGGGAGAGAGGTCCCGTGTCGACCTGCTCTTGAGTGTGTCGACCTGCTGCCCCAATTCCTCAAACTGGCTGTTCTGGGAACTGGGTCTAGTGTCGACCTGCCCTGGGAGTGTGTCGACCTGGGTACCCTTGATCTCTGGAAAACTGCCACTCGTGTCGACACACTCTTGACATGTGTCGACACACTCTTGACATTTTTACACAATTTTTCTTTGAATCTGTGTTGATGTGTCGACACCATTGATGGGTGTGTCGACACATCTTTTGCATAAAAATGTTTGTACCTGAAAAATAAACACATATATCATTAGTTAAATGATTTATCATGACTATAAATGATAAATGTGATTTGCAAAATACTTTTTGAACATGAATTTCAGGTATGATGTTTTTGACATGCTTCAATTAAATTGCTTTAAGAACACTCCTTGTCATCATCAAAATAGGAGGGAAATGATATGAATTTGCATTCAACCCAACAATCTCCCCCTTTTTGATGATGGCAACATTAAATCCATATTTGAATGTGGTTTTGATGAAGTGTGATTTTTTAAGCAATTTTTATTGTTTAAGTTTTTGTTTTTCTTTTTGTTCATACTTGTCAATGTCCTTTTGATATTGTTCAGTAACAATTGATGATATTTTTGTGAGATACAATGTTACTTGAAATTAGAAGTTTTGTGCACACAAGTCAACAATTGAACAAGTATTCACACACAAAGACAAAAGTTTGTATTGAAGCCAATTGAAGCCAAACAACCATTTCATTGAAGCCAAACAACCATTTCATTTCATTCATTTCATTCAAAAGATCATTACATCAAAATATTACATTCAATTCATTCATTCTTCTCCCCCTTTGACATTATCAAAAAAATGTTCATTGGGTAGAAGATGGAGGAGGAGGAGGAATTGGAGCTAGAAGCATCTCAATATCTGACAATCTTTTGTCCATTGACTTCATGCTTGACTTTATCTGTTCATGGATAGTTGTCAGCCGAGTGTGAAGATAATGCTCCATTTTATCAGTATGCTCTATCAAGGTGCTCTGAGTTCTTTTCAGTTCATCTGAAACATGTTGAGAACTTGATGAGCCAGCTGACCAACCAGGTCTTTGCATTATCTTGAATTCCATGGTCAATGCTTTAAGCTGCTTGTCTATGTGCTCATTGAAATTCCTCATACTTTCCAAATCATCCACAAAATGAGCAAATGACAGTCTGGTGCTGGAAATCTCATGCAATGTTTGGTTGGTGTTGAAGACATCTTTTTGGGAATTTGCCAATATTCCCTTCATAACTATCTCCAACTTGTCTTGATGCTCTTTTAACTGTAGAGAGGCATCTCCCAATGTGCCAATCAACCTATTGAACCTTTGAGCTGCATAATCTGAAGCTGCCTTCTGTTCAATAAATTTGGCAGATACTTTGTTTTCCAGTCTTTGAATCCGTAGCTCAAAAGATGTGGACATGGATTGAAGTGAGGAGTTGAAGGATTCAAATTTGTCATTGAGGAATGATATCAATTCTGGTGGAATAGGAGGCCCACCAGAAGATGTGGATGGTTGGAATGAGGGTTGTGGAGAAAAATGAGGAAGCTGAGGTGAGACAGGAGCATGAAAAGGACTATCACCTTCATTTGTAACTTGAGGCTGATCCTCATGCATAGGAGGCTGATCCTCTTGACTTAGGGGCTGGTCCCCTTCAGCTGGAGGCTGTTCCTCTTGTACTTGGGGCTGATCCCCTTGAGCCTAAGGCTGATCCTCCTGAGGTTAGGGCTGTTCCCCTTGAACTTGAGGCTGTTCCTCTTGAACTGGAGGAGCCTCAACCACAGCTGGTCCTCTTCTAATTTGATTTCCCTCCAATCTGAATCCCATAAACTTCTGGATATTCTTGAAAGTGTAGATGTTTGACTTGGGAATGGATTGGAATTTTTCATTTTCCAATGGCACACCAAAGTGCTTGAACACTGAGGTCAGATGTGCTCCATAAGGTAGAGATCTCTTGAGGTCTGCTCTTGTAGTTTCAGAAATGATTTGATAAAGAATCACATGAAGGTTGACCTTGATATCTTTGACCATGCAATAGAGTATGAATCTCTGGATATCTGTCAATCTATCCCTCCCACCACCTTGAGGGGTAACTATGGTTGTCAAGATGTGGTGAATTACCCTTAATACAGGTGGAAATGAGTTGGCATTAAACCTTGTCACATAGGTTTGTTTGGGATCTGATGGATCTGCAGGATGGCCTGTCAAGATTGAGTAGGCTTCATGTAAGTCAAATTCAAATTCATGGTAGTCAGCCCCTTCATCTGGCACTTTGAAAATGGAGGCTGCTACATCAGTTGGCATGTCTATCTCTATCCCCTTGACTTTGGATTTAAAACCTTCTTCTGTGCAGGTGAGGTTTTTGTAGAACTCTCTAACTAACCTTGGATAGCAGACTTGAAATTCAGAAATAAAAGGTATCCAAGATTGAAAGGAGAAATAGGTTTGAATTTCTGGGAGAGAGTCTGCTAATTGGGTGTCAGAAAGGTCAAGAATTCTAGGCTTCAAAATCAGTTTGGCAGCACTGACGGATTCTGAGGGTATATCCTCTTGAGACTCAGTAGAGGAAGATGAAGATGATTCCTCAGCATGGTCAGAGGAATCGCCCGAAATATCTGATCTAGGGTTTGAAACTTGTCTACCTCTGCCAGTATTGGAGGTCCTACCTCTCTTTGAAGCTCTGAGAGGTGCAGAAGAGGATCCTGGAAGCTCTGCAGGATCATTTCTTCGCTTGGTTCTTCTTTCAATCTGTTCAACCGGAACCTGTGCCGGAACCTGCCTTGAAGAAGCCTGAGACCTTGCGCCACGGCGGGGACCCAACTTGCGGACCATGGTGCAAGGAAGGAGTGGAATTTCAGAGAGGAGATGGAAGATTGGAGAGGTGATTGAAGGGGGATGAGAGTTAGAGAGAAATGGGGAAAATTTCTTGCCGGAAAGGTGAGAGTTTGGCCGTCGGGTCGACCTGATGCCCAAAAAGGGATGCAGTGGTACACTGCCCCGCAGGAACAACAAGGGGTTAAGGTGAACCCGAAAGGTTTGAAAGGGTTCTGGCAAGAAGGCAGTGTCGACACATGAGGAAGGGTGTGTCGACCTGACTGGGGTTGTGTGTCGACACGAAGAGGATTGTGTCGACACAGCCTTTGAGAGAAATTTGAATTTTTGAGAGGAAATTTTTGAGAAATTTGGGGACATCTTTATAATGATAAATAATGAGAGGAATTATCATTTCAAGGATTTTTAAGAGGCCTAAAAATTCATTTGTTGTATTTTGCAAAAATTCATTACAGTTCAAGTATTTCACACAATTTCCAACAGGATATTAGCATTCCAAGACTTGAATCAACAAAATGATAAATTGAGAGATATAATGTATCTAACAATCAACCAAAATCTACCATGTTTCTCAATTTTCAAGAATTAAAGATATCATCTAGACTAAACACAGTTGTGTTGAAAGTAAAACACAAACTTAAAGAACAACTTGATGAAGGAGGAAGATGATTCTTTCTAAACAAATCTCCAATAATTTTCATATTTTTGTTCTTTTAACAAACTATCAAATGATGTAAATCTCTTTCACTCAAGTACTAGTGCTTTTTACACACCATAGTCCCTGGATACTCAAGATTTAGTCATTGTCAAGTCTCAAAGGGGTAAATGATGACCTTTTGACATGAAAATATACGTTTTTTAGACGCCAATATTTCCAGTTACTCAGTCATCATCAAAAAGCATAGCACATAATTGCTTGAATTTTGAGGTTATTTTCAATTTGGATCCCCTTTGAACAGAGTTAGCAATAATGCCTCATGACATACATAGCACTTCATTCATTGTGAAGGTGTGCAGTTTCTCAGCACAAATGCCATTGCTCTGTTGGATTTTATAAGATTTTGGAGAGTTTGTGAGATAGAATTCAAATACATCCAGTCATCAGTTGCAAACAAGGAAATGTTTTAAGTTCAATACACAAGTTGTTATTTAGTTTAGGAAGAGATCTGAATTTCTGTGGATTGAGAGACATAGTGGAAAGTTGATTAGTAAAAATATAATAGATCACTCAAGGTTCATTTTGAGACTCTAGACTTTAGAATGAGGACATCATGCAAGGAATTGATGAAATGCAAGAAGGGTTTTGAAATTTGCAAAAAGGTGACTTGTGAATTTTCTAGCTCCCCCTGAGATGATGATTTCAACCATTTGTCATCATAATAAAGATATGCAGTTTTGAAATCAGAAGGAAATTTTCTTCTTGGTCAACAAAGACTCCCCCTCAACAACTGTATATCCATTTCTTGGTACTTGGCGGAGACACATACTCTCGCATAGTGAAAGTGTCCAGACAAGCATAACTTGTCCTTCTCCAAGTCACCATTTGATATACCAAGAGATTTCAATACAATAAGAGTTGAGAATTCATTAGCAAAAAGAAGTGGAAGTTAAAACTGTGCAAGTTTTGAAATCAGAAAAGAATTTCTCTTGGAACAATAAAAGCTCCCCCTCAATTATTGCATATTAACTTCTTAGTACTTGGCGGAGATATGTTCTCACGCATAGTGAAAGTGTCCAGACAAGCATAACTTGTCCTTCTCCAAATCACTATTTGATATACCAAGAAGTTTCAACACAATCAGAAGTGGAGAATTTATTGTAAAAAGGGAAATAGAATTGAAAATGAGAGAGATATGAACAATGTGTCTTGAGGAAGCAAGGAAATATGAAATGCAAAGAACTCCTCCTTAGATAATGCATAGCACTCAACCCAAACCTTAAGAGAGATCAAGAAGGTGGACATTTACAAAGACCAAGTTCTCTCCTTAAAGATGAGAATCTATTTTCAGGAAGGGGTTTTGTGAATATGTCTGCAATTTGTTTTTCAGTTTCAATAAAATGGAGTTCAAAAGATTTCTTTGCAACCTCATCTCTCAAGAAATGATGCCTAATTTCAATGTGTTTTGTTCTAGAGTGCTGAATGGGGTTTTTAGAAAGGTTGATTGCACTTGTGTTATCACATAGGATGGGTACACACCCTAAATCTTGGTTGTAATCAAGAAGTTGATGTTTCACCCAGAGAATCTGAGTTCCACATCTACCTGCAGCAACATACTCAGCCTCTGCTGTTGACAGAGCAACTGAATGTTGCTTCTTAGAAGCCCAAGAAATAAGGCACCCACCTAGAAATACACACAAGCCACTTGTGCTTTTTCTATCTAACTTACACCCAGCATAATCAGCATCACAATAGGCAAACAATTCTAACTTGCAACCAGCAGGATACCAAATTCCTAAGTCACATGTTCCAACAAGATATTTAAAAATTCTTTTCACAGCAAGCATATGACTTTCTTTAGGATTTGATTGGAATCTAGCACATAAGCACACACAAAACTGAATGTCAGGTCTAGAAGTAGTAAGGTAGAGCAGAGAGCCAATCATACCTCTGTAGGTTTTTGGATCTACTGACTTACCAGATGGGTCTTCTTCTAGCTTAGCATTTATTGCAATGGGTGTGCTTGAATGTTTAAGGTTCTGATAGTCAAACCTTTTCAGTAGCTCCTTGACATATTTGGTTTGACTGATGAAGATTCCTTCATTCGTTTGGTTAACCTGCAATCCCAAAAAGAATGTTAAATCTCCCATTAAGCTCATTTCAAATTCATTCTGCATTTGATTTGAAAATTCAGTGCAAAGGCCTTTATTGGTGGAGCCAAAAATTATGTCATCAACATAAATTTGGACCACAATTATTTGATTTTTTACTGTTTTTGTGAACAATGTTTGATCAACATTACCTCTAGAATATCCTTTTTCAAGTAAAAAGGAACTCAAACGATCATACCAAGCTCTTGGAGCTTGTTTAAGACCATAGAGTGCCTTATTAAGCTTGAAAACATGGTTAGGATATTTTTCATTATCAAATCCAGGAGGTTGTTCAACAAACACATTTTCCTTTATATATCCATTTAGAAATGCACTTTTAACATCCATTTGAAAGACTTTGAATTTCATGGAGGATGCAAAAGCAAGGAAAATTCTCACAGCTTCTAGTCTAGCTACAGGGGCATAAGATTCTTCAAAGTCAATTCCAAATTCTTGGTTATACCCCTTTGCAACTAGCCTAGCTTTGTTTCTTATTACTTGACCAGCTTCATTCAATTTATTTCTGAAAACCCATCTAGTGCCAATCACTGTTTGGTCACTAGGTCTAGGCACTAATTCCCACACTTGATTTCTTTCAAATTGATGAAGTTCATCATGCATAGCATTAATCCAATCAGAACTGGATAAGGCTTCATCAATTGACTTGGGTTCAATTTGGGAAATTAGAGCTAGTGAGTCTTCTTCAATGTTTTGCAAAAAGGATGATCTGGTCCTAACTCTATCATTTAGATTGCCAACTACACTGTCTAATGGGTGATCTCTTAGAAATCGAGGTTCAGAAATTACCTGTTGAGAAGTACCCACTTCTGAATCAGTATTACCTGAACCATTTGGAGATTGTGAGTTGTTGTTCAGGTTTTCTTCAATGTTATTACTCTCCTCAACGGTTGGTGAAGAATCCACAATGAGGTCATCCTCTTCATTGTCTTGTTTTTCCCTGCAAGATTTAGAATCATTAGTGGAAAAGGAATTTTCATCAAAAATAACATGTGGAGATTCTTCAACAGATTTGGTTTTCATTATGTACACTTTGAAGGCCCTTGACACTTCAGAATAGCCAAGGAAGATAGCTTCCTGACTCTTAGCATCAAACTTGTCAAGGTTTTCTTTGTTATTATTGTGTACATAGCATTTGCACCCAAAGACTTTAAAATAGGAAACAGTTGGCTTTTTGTTTTTCAATAATTCATAGGGGGTTTTCTTGATTTTTGGTCTGACCAATGCTCTATTGAGTATGTGGTTTGCTGTGTTCACAGCTTCAGCCCAGAAGGATTTGGGCAAGTTACTCTCAAGAAGCATGGTTCTAGCCATTTCCACAAGAGTTCTGTTCTTTCTTTCCACAACTCCATTTTGTTCTGGAGTTCTTGGTGAAGAAAACTTGTGGAATATCTGAAATTCAGCACAAAAATCAGAAAAGGATGTGTTTTCAAATTCACCCCCATGATCAGTTAAGATGTTTTTGATTTTATATGGATAAGTGGTTAAGACAGTGGTACAAAAGTTCCTGAATTCAAGGCATGCATCACTTTTGTGAGATAGAAAAATAACCCAGGTAAATCTAGTAAAGTCATCAATGATTACAAATCCATATCTTTTGCCACTCAAGCTTAGAACTCTTGTTGGCCCAAAGAGGTCCATGTGAAGAAGTTCTAGTGGCTTAGATGTGAGTACATCATTGAAGACTTTAAAGGATTTTCTAGTTTGTTTTCCTTTAGCACAGATCCCACAAATTTGACCTTCAACACTAGAAAAGGATTCAGGAAGACCTTTAACCAAATTCAATCTTAACAACTTATTCATTGTTCTGAAGCTTGCATGGCCAAGTCTTTTGTGCCAAGTCCATGCAATTTCATCTTTATTTGCAACAAAACAAAGATTTTCAGAAAAGTTTTTATTAAGGTTGATCATGTAGACATTGTTTTCTCTTTTTCCAAAGAATTTGATTTTATCAGTTGATGAATCTATTATCTTGCAAAAATCAGATTCAAACACAACTTTGTGACCTTTGTCACATAGTTGGCTGATACTGAGCAAATTATAATCAAGTCCATCAACTAACAAGACATTATCTACAGAGTTTGAAGAAGTTTGACCAACCTTACCAGATCCAATGATCTTTCCTTTATTTTTACCTCCAAAGGTGACTGACCCTCCCTCCTTTTCAAGCAGGAATGAGAATTTGGCTCTATCTCCAGTCATATGTCGTGAACACCCACTGTCAAGAAACCATACATTTGTGTTGGGTGCACGACTTCCCTGCAACAAGATCAGTGGAGAGAAGATTTTGGTACCCAAACAGAGTTGGGACCATCAGAATGATTTAACAAAGACAGCAAATCCTTTCTCACCCAAATTTGATTTGTTTTAGATTTTTGTTTTGTTACTTTGGTGTTTTCAGCATTTTTCTGTTTGTTCTTTCTTTTAGGAATGAAAGCACCAAGATCTTTGTTTTTGGTAGGAGGGGAGTTTTTCATTTGAAAATTTGAGTTCATAGAAGGAGGTGGAATCCATGGATTGTGTTGGTACATCCAGAAATTTGGATAAGGGTATTGAGGATAATACCAACAGGGATTTTCATACCATTGGTTCCAAGGATTAATCCAATTTTCTTGAGGAGCTGTCTTGGAGGTCCAAGGTTTTTCATGGATCATTTCTTTTCCCTTTTTCTTATTTCTCAGATTTTTATTTGAATTTTTAGTTGAGTTGATTATGGTTTTTGGTGTTGAACAGGTCGACCTGTCAGGGGACTGTGTCGACCTGACAGTCTTCTTTTGTTTTTGAATTTTTGATTTGTTTTGAGTTTTGTTTGGGTTTTTGTTTGGGGTTTTGTTTGCTGTTTGTTGGATTTCAGTGTTTTCCAGATTGGGACCTTTAACAAAGTTGATTAATGGTGCTTTTCCCTTTTTCTCACCAGATTTATCTTTTGTTGATTTCTTTTTGTTGAATCCCAATCCATGAGATGTGGTTGTCTTGTTGGATCCTAGCAATGCCTCTAGGTTATCTTGGCCTTTTGTGAAGGTTTGGATAACCTCCTCCTTTTCCTTTAGCTGGTTTTTAAGAATTTCAATTTCTTCAATTTTCTGTTGTTTTTCTTGTTTTTCAATTTCCAGCTTTTCATTTAAATTTCTGAAGTCTTGGGAGGCCTTCTGAGAGGCAAGCTTTAAATCATCAATTTGGTTCAGTAAATTTTCTTTTTCTTCAAGCAATTCTGTTACTTCAGATTCCAGTTCACAGGTTCTATTGTTTGAAGATTGGTTATGGTAAAGATTTTCAATTTTCTTTTTGATGTGTTTGTTTTCTTTTCTCATTTCAGAGTATCTTTCTACCAATTCAGCATACACATCCTGCCAATCTTCAACACTATAATCTTCAAAGGAAGTATTTACCTTTCCATCTGTGCTGTTGGCCATGAAGCAAACTTCCTCACTCTCTGAGCTTGAGGACTTCTTCTCTTCTTCTTCCTCACTTGTGTCTTCATCAGACCAAGTGGCTACCATGGCCTTGGGCTTCTTGTATTTCTGGAATCTTTTGTGCTTTTCCTTTTTGTTCTCAGGACACTCTCCCTTCATGTGTCCTGGCTTGTTGCACCTGTAACAGATAACATTCTCATCAGGTTTATGATTCTTATTGAAATTGGAAGAGGAAATATTCTTCTTACCTGGGGGAAATTTCTTTTTCCCAGTCATTTTCCCTTTCCTATATTTCAAGAATTTCCTGAATTGTCTGGTCATGAGGGCAATCTCATCCTCATTTGACTCAGATTCTTCAGAACTTGTTTTATCCTGATTTTTATCTTTGTTGCTTGAAGAGGCTTTGAGTGCCATAGGCTTGGTCTTAATGATAAGATCTTCATTTCTTCTTAAGTTTATTTCATATGTCATTAAAGATCCAATCAATTCATCCAAAGACATTTTGGATAAATCTTTTGAATCTTCAATAACAGTGGCCTTGGTATGCCAAATTGAAGAAAGTGAACGCAAAATTTTTCTTACCAAATCTGCATCAGTATACTCCTTACCCAAAGCCTTGAGTCCATTGACAATCACCATAAATCTGGCAAACATTTCAGAAATAGATTCATTAGATTTCATCATGAAAAGTTCATATTCTGAAACTAAGATATTTGCCTTGGTCTCCTTGACCTGAGATGTTCCCTCATAGAGTAGTTCGAGTTTATCCCACATCTCTTTGGCAGATTTACACATAGAGATTCTCGAATACTCCTTGGGATGGACAGCACATTGAATCATGTTCATGGCACTGTAATTCAATGTAGCTCTCCTAATTTGTTCCCTCGTCCAGGTTTCTTCCTCACCCTGGTTTTCATAGGGACCAGCCTCAACTACTTTCCAGATCTCATAGTTCTGGGCCCTTAAGAATACTTGCATTCTGTTCTTCCAATAAGAATAGTCCAAACCATTAAAGAATGGTGGCCTATTTATGGAATGGCCCTCAGCTATGAAACCCTTTGAGTCCATGACACTTAAGTAAATGCAAAGAGAAGTAGTTGAGCAAGCAAGCAAACAAACAACCAGACAAACAAACAAACAAACACTCAATACTCAGAAACAAAAGCTGCTCAGTTCAAATCAGATCGATGTAAACCCGCTCTGATACCAATTGAAGGATCGAAATAAATGTGTGGAAAAGATCTAGAAGGGGGGGGATGAATAGATCTTAGCCACTTTTGCGGAAGCTTAAATAATTTTTAAAACTATTTAGAATCAGAGGCAATGTTATCAGTGAAAAGCTACTGATCTGATTAGATTGGAGTGGGTTGAAAAACTTAGATGTGAATCAAGTTGATTAAGTGAATTAAAAACGAATCCTATGCAAGCATCTAGCGGATGAATCAGTCAAACCACAGAAAACAAATGCACAAGGATTTTTAGGTGGTTCGGAAATCACCCATGTGATTCCTACATCCACCCCTCACAACCCGTGAGGATTCACTAACACAACTGGGTAACACACCCACTGGAGCCTGACAACTCCAACACTGAAGAGCTTACAACTCACACCACTTCTAGAGCAAGACTACTCTAGAACAACTGAGCAAGACTGCTCAACCCACACTTGAGTTTGACAACTCAACACTGAGCACACCGGCTCACAACAACCTGAGCACAAGGCTCACACATAGACTTGCTAGACACCAACTTAAGACAAGATCTCCTAGCAACAGATCTAGTCGAAATTTGAGAACACTAATGAGAATTATGCAGAAGCACTTGCATAATCTCAAGAGATATCTCAGAAGAACAGAAGTAAAGTAAAATGTATTGAAAGGCTTCGTTCTTCAAGTGTACTCCCTTGTAGAAGCTTGGATTGGGAAGAAGCTTGTAAACATGAAGTCCAAGACGATGCTCTGCAATCTGGGAGGTTGGACCTTCCTTGAATTCTTCTCCAACGATGGCTTCTACTTGATCTGCTTCCTTGAGATGCTTCAGAGGCTTCTTTAAAGATCAAACCACAATTCTCACACCTTGAATTGGTGAGAAGAGGTCTTCAGGAAACTCCAGGAAGGCAGAGGAGGGAGACACGAACTCTTATGGCCGCCAGGAATTTTTCAGGAGGCTCTAAGAGGTTGGTTGGGTCTCTCTTTGAAGGCAGGCCAAAAAGGACCTTTTATACCCTTAGGATTCCAAAGATACCCTTTTGGGGTACAAGGGCACGCTTTCCAAGAGAGATTCTGATCGCCCTAGAAGGACACGTGGCAGCCATCAGCTCTTAGGATGAAAAGTTTCCGTAGTGTGTCGACCTGCCCTGGTGGTTGTGTCGACACACTATCCCAAAGATAGAAAAACCTGTTCTGGGAGAGAGGTCCCGTGTCGACCTGCTCTTGAGTGTGTCGACCTGCTGCCCCAATTCCTCAAACTGGCTGTTCTGGGAACTGGGTCTAGTGTCGACCTGCCCTGGGAGTGTGTCGACCTGGGTACCCTTGATCTCTGGAAAACTGCCACTCGTGTCGACACACTCTTGACATGTGTCGACACACTCTTGACATTTTTACACAATTTTTTCTTTGAATCTGTGTTGATGTGTCGACACCATTGATGGGTGTGTCGACACATCTTTTGCATAAAAATGTTTGTACCTGAAAAATAAACACATATATCATTAGTTAAATGATTTATCATGACTATAAATGATAAATGTGATTTGCAAAATACTTTTTGAACATGAATTTCAGGTATGATGTTTTTGACATGCTTCAATTAAATTGCTTTAAGAACACTCCTTGTCATCATCAAAATAGGAGGGAAATGATATGAATTTGCATTCAACCCAACAAGTTACCCATTACAAGCATATTCTTGACAAGGTTAACAATACTCTTGCATCTTGGAAGTCTAAATTGCTATCTCAAGCAGGGCGGGTTATTCTCATCAATTCAGTTCTGTGCTCTATTCCTATTTATGTTGCTTCAGCTTCTTGTTTGCCTAAGTCTATCCTTTATTTATTGATGAAATAGATGGGCATAGGCGTCGCGCTTTCGGTGCTGAGGCATGAAGGTGGCTTGGGAGTCAGAAGTATGTGGCATGTTCAGATCTCCCTCATGGCCAAACTCATCTAGAATGCCATGCATGGCCAATCCTTATGGTCTAGATACGCTAGAAGTAGATTTATGAAGCCTCCTTTTTCTGACATTAACAAGATGTTTCCCGCTGGAATTTCCAAGGAGGTTTTTAATGCTGCCCACAATCTTATTTTGAAAAATAGTAGATGGGTCTTGGGTGATGGCAAATACTTTGATATCCTAAGACATAAGTGGGTTGGAAACACACCACTTATTTCTTTTCTTCCTTCTCTATGGCAATATCCTTTTACTGTTGTACATGAGGTGGCGATCAATTTGGAACACCCTCTCAGAAGTCATGCTCTTATTAGGCGGGTAATGGAGAATGTTGACATGTCGGATATCCTTGACACTTGTGTTTGGATGTGCAATGCTGATGGCACTTTTTCTACCAGTTCTGCCTTCCAGGTTATTAGGCCGCACGGGATTAATCGTCCTACCTTGCTTAAAATATGGCATCATGCTTTCAATCCGAGGGCTTACTTGTTCGGCTGGAGGATCTTGCAGTGTGTTGTGCCTACTGATGACAGACTTTCTAACTGTGGTGTTCATCTAGCCTCTTTATGTTCCTGTTGCACTTGTCCATCAGTTGAAGATATGGATCACCTCATTCTTAAAGGGGACTTGGCTGATGTGCTCTGGCGATGGGCTCGTCCCCTATTAGATGCTTAGATTATTGGTCCTCACATTACATCTACATTATGGAAAATCATGTCTGCGGTTAACTGTCATAGCGCCCCGGGTTTCATTGCTATGTATGTTGTTCTTCTTATGCCGTGGGAGATTTGGAAATTTAGATGTGCAAAGCGATTTGATTCTATATCCAAATCTATGGGGAGGATTATTGCTGATATTAGATACGCTACTAATGTGGTTATTCAAGGTGTGCTCTTTAAAAAGGAATGTTCCTTACATAGCCTTGGTATTCTCTAGGAGTTTGGTTTCAAGCCTATAGTCAAATTGAAAGTGCCCAAGATTGTGAGGTGGATACCACCTCAGCATGGATTTTGCTTGAACGTTGATGGTGCTTGGAAAGGAAATCCGGGCCCTTGCGGAGGTGGTGGTTGTCTTCGAAATTCGAGTGGTGATGCTCATCTTAGCTTTGCGTTTTACTATGGGCAAGGCAATAGTTTGATTGCTGAGGTTCGTGCTCTGTGTGATGGCTTGATGTTGGCTGAGCTTTATGGTCTAATTATTACCTCTATCTACTCTGATTCTCTTGTGTTAGTTCAGTCTTTCTATACTGATAAATGCCCCTCGTGGAAGTGTTCATGGTGGTGGAGATTGGCTCGGTCATTGCTGCACAAGATCAACATTCGCGTGGTTCATACTTATCGGGAGGCAAATAGGGTGGTTGATGCCCTGGCCTCTTATGCTTGTGAAAGAGGGGAGAATTCTGTGTTTAGGTTATCAACCGTCCCCCCCCCCCACCATTTTTAAAAGACCAATTGTGCTTGATAAAACTGGTCTTCCTTCAATTAGGTTAGTCTAATTTTAGTGTTTTTCAGGGGTATGCCCCGCAGTTACATGTAATTGTTCCTTTGCATGATATATAAAATTTTGGACATCGGACAAGGCTAGGGGAGTGAGAATGTTTTCTCCAGTTGGGAGAGAGCACACTTAGCTGGCCCCCTGTCTTGGTGCCCCTTAACCTGAAAAAAAAAAAAAAAAACTATATAGCAGTAGGGAAAGTGTTCTCCGATGTAACGACCCGAGAACCCGACCCTCGGCCCACGCCGAGGACCCTATTTTCGCAGTCGCCGCCCATGGATCTGGGGATCTGGAAGGGCTATGATATATATCTAACAGGATATGTAACGGAAGTAAACATCAACTGCTAAACTAGAAGCGTACAAGCGGAAACAGAAAAGAGAGCGAGATCGCTGCGTACTGATGATCAGTTTATCCCCATGGAGATTGATGATCAGTTTATCCCTATGTAATTTAAATAAATTACATATCTATTTTGGTGATTAAAAAAACTATATAAAGTTTAATCTAACATATTTTCTATGAGATTTGAGCACAGGAAATGAAACAAGGAATAACAAGCTAAATGGGTAAGCATTATTTACTCTGTAGCAATGTAAGTTCAAAGTATGAAATTTTCTAAGTGCACATCGACTCTCTAGTTGTTATAACGATTTCCTTAGAATCATAACGACTTCTTCATTCACATCGATTTTGGTTCTATAATGATTTCATAAGTCGTTGCCACTCTATTAGAGTCCATCTCACAATGATTCGTTAAGCGATCGCAAATGATTTGCCCTCACAATGATTCGGTAAGTGATTGCAACGATTTCCCCTCACAATGATTCGTTAAGTGATCGCAAACGATTTTCCCTCACAACGATTCGGTAAGTGATTGCAACGATTTGCCCTTACAACGATTCGGTAAGTAATCATAATGATTTGCTTTCATAATGATTTGTTAAGTATTCATAACGACTTGCTTTCATAACAATTTCTTAAGTGATCATAATGATTTGCTTTCATAACGATTCATTAAGTATTCATAACGACTTGCTTCCATAACAATTCGATAAGTGATCACATGGATTTCTTAACAACGATTTGCTCTCACATCGATTTGATATGTGAGAACAACGATTTCAGTGTCACAACGACTCATTAAGTTTCAAAACGATTTGATCCTTGTAACGATTCGATAAGTTACATAACGACTCTATTACTGTAACGATTCATCAAGTTACATAATGACTTGGTGGCTGTAACGATTCGATACAGCAAACAACGATTCATTCACATTATCTTTAACAATTTGATTATGACGTCTTGTGCATAACGATTTGCTTATGAAGTCACAACGATTTGTCTCTACAATGATTTAGTTATTAATGCATAACGATTTGAATGTGCATCGGTTTGCTTATGAGTACACAACGATTTACATGAATATCAACTCATTTGCATAACGATTTCATAAGTCATGCATATAACGATTCCATGTGAAAATAATGATTTGATTTTCGAGCTCATTTTTGAATACGTTGAAAGGTCAAAGTCTTCATGTGTATCTTTCTGACAACCATGCATTTATTATGACTGAAGGTATCAGTGCAGTACATGCAATCGATATCTTCTATTCTCATGCTTATTCTGTAAACATCTTTTTAGAAGAACAGAATGGAACTTCTATTTGTGTATAAAATCAATCTAATGTTGACGACAACAAGAGACAGCTTAGCTGTCCATTGTTTAAGCTTGTAATGCGTGCAGGTCTCTGACAGCACTCGTCATACAACATTGGACAAAATAGAAGCCAAAGGATATTACAAAAGATCATCTCTCTGTGCGTGCATGAAGACCGTTGAACTAGAAGCTCTACAGGACCATGCAGTCTAACGTAAAAAAAAGCTTAGAGACAACGGGCACTTCAACGTTCAAATTTCAAATAGAACATATATAAAGAAGACTGAATGTAACGTCTCTGGTTTTTATCGGATCCTTATCGAGTCTTCTTCCGGGTCTGTGTTTGTTGGCGTCCAGAGGTGCTGACGTCGACAGTGGGTTGACGTCCAGGTGGCTGGCGTCGACTGTGTGTTGGCGGCAAGCATGTTGCCATTAGCCGTGTTTTGGCGTCCATCGATGTTGTCGTCGACTTATGTCTCCGGGTTTTTCTGGAGATAGAACTTGGCGGCAATCGATCTGGACGTCAGGCTGTTGGCGGTTCAGTTGGCGACAAACCAGGTTGACGTCAACTGATCCGGCCTGTGTTTTTAGGGGCAACCCGAGGGCCATTCTTCCTCTCTCTTCTCCCTCTCTTTCCCTCCACTTTCACCCTTGTTCTTCTCCACTACTTCTGGCGACCGAAGAGAGCATGTGGGGAGATTGTGGTGCGCGTGGCGATGATGGGACGGGCGGGAATTGACGGATCGGGTGGCGGTTCTTGCGGGAAACTCCTGGGGGTTCGGCGCGAATCAAGGTTTATGTGGAGTTTTTAAGCGTTTCTGAGGTAGGGACATAAACCCTTAGTTCCCTTGTGTGCTATTCCATGCTTGTGTGCGTGCGATTTGCGTGGAATCGAGCTTTGGGGAGGGTTTTTCTTCATGCCGAGTTTTAGGGTGTTTTTCCCGATCCATGTGTTGGATCGTGTTTTACCGGCATTGTGGTAGTGTAGTGTGATGTAGGGGAGTGTTTCCCTACATCAGATTATGGTTTGTGGGGCGGATTTGCCCTGTGTGGGAATCAGCTGGAGGCTGGTTCAGCTGCTGGTGGCTGAAGAAGTCAACGTCAAGGGATGTTGACGTTGATCTCTTCAGGGAAGAGGTAAACGGTGTGATCCCTTTCCGTTGAGCTCTTCAGGGGAGAACTAGACGGCGAGATCTGTGCCGTCAGGTTCTTCAGGTAGGATATAAACAGCATGATCCTTTGCCGCCAAGTTTGGGTAAACGGCCAACCTGTGACCATCTACTTTTTCTAGATGTCTGGAGTGTTGCCGTCTACCTTTTTGTTAGCGGTAGTCGATGCTGCTGTTTATTGTTTGCTTGGTGACATGTGATGCTGTCGTTTACTTCCTGGTTGGCGGCGGTCAATGCTGCTGTCTACCTGCAGATGTGTTCCCAGTATGCTGTGTGTTTTCCCTTTCCGTGGTTTGAGGTGTTGACATGCGGTGTCCGCCTTTTAGCACAGTCTGCCAGGTGTAGAGAGTGTCTCAGCCTGTGCTCGTGTTGTGTTTGGCTGTGTTGTGATGTTGAGACGTGGTGTCCGTCCGTTGCTCGGTACTTCAGACGTTGAGAGTGTTTCCGTATGTACTTGTGTTGGGGGTTGCCGTGCTCCTATTTATGTTCTGTTTCCTGGATGTAGAGCTACGCTCCATCTGGATGACTGGCGTATGGGGGATCCTCAGCTAGTGAGCCGGGACGTTGAGTGCGACTCCGTTCTATGCGTACTCCTTGTGGTGGTTTTGAGCCGGTTACCGTGGAGCCCCTTCTCCACCGTCTGAGCCTGGCGTAGGGGAAAACCGGTCATGGACCAGACGCGAGGGAGAGCGTCTGAGTGTGCACACGTGGTTAGGGTTGAGAGACTCTGTGGTGACGGGATGCGAACCGCAGACCCTGGCTGAGTCCTACTTTGTGAGTGTTGTGTGAGCTCTTGCTTGTGAGCTTGTGTGTGTGCAGTGCTTGTGTGCTTTCGAGCCTGCGAGGTTCCAGTTTTCTCAGTGCGCTCCTGAGGGAGTTGCGTACTACGCCACCGGTTCCTGTGTGTTGACAGAGTGTGCGAGTTTGTTTACAGTCGCTTTTTGTTTAGCACTGTTTAGTAGCTCTATTACCGGTGGGGGTTAGTTGCCTTACTGGGTCTCTTTTCTGTGAGACTCACTCCCTTCCCTTCAGGTGGGTCCGTGGGCAGCTTGCGTGTGTCGTGGAGCTTCGTTACTTCGTGCTAGCTCTGCTTGGCTGCTGTGAGTAGTACCCTGCTCTTGTACTCACTGTACTCTTACTTCTCTGTTGTCTCTGAGTTATATGTGTTAATTGTGTTAGTAGTGGCGTGTATATTTGCTTATATGGTCTCCTCAGACGCTTTTCTTCTACCCTTCTGAGATTCGTCTCGTAGGTTAGCGGGTCAGGATTCGAGTTACTGGTCGGGTACCGGTAATGTGGATCTTGGGTCGTTACAGTTGGTATCAGAGCCTGGTCTGTCGAGACATATAAGGAAATGTTCCGAATAACTCAGAGTGTGAAGAGTACAGTAGCAGCAAGCGAACTGGAGTCGTTTTGCGTTTTGTGTGTGTGCTTGTCCTGTGTGGATTCATTTCCCTTGTTCCTAGGCGATGTCGTGTTTGGGTGGTGGCTGTGTAGGCACCTTAGCAGGAGGCTAGAGATGCCCCGCCACCACAGCAGACTCGCCCTGAACCTCAGGACGTATGTTGTAGTTTTCTTGTCCCCTTGGGCAGTGTAGAGTTTCGATTGGACCATGTTTTTCTTGTGTCGATAGCTCAGTGAGTTGCTCTGCGCTGTGGCATTCTGGCACCTTGAAGAGGTTCCGAGAGGGTGTAGAGTTGTTGAGCTGTTGTTGCCGGTTGGACTGTGTGTGTTACAGTCTGCCGCGGTGTTCTCGGTCAATGTGTGTGCCCTTGGTGGTGTATCTGGCTGTTGCGTGGCCAGGTTGCTTTGCGGTTGTTTCCGAGTGTTTCGGTTGCGCCGGTGGGACTTTATGTGTCCCCGTGGCTCGGATGGATTGTGTTGTTTCCTGTGCCCGACGTTTTTCTCCCAGATGGTGGTCTGGTGAGTGTTGTGATTGTGTTCTTGGTTGTGCTTCTTATGGAAGCGACAATCTTGCGTCGTGATTTTCCGTCTTGCGTTTGGAAGAGACTCGTTGCGTTACGTATCTTCTTCCTCCGCTTTCGGTGGTTGCTCGGGATTGTGATGCTCCACGTGGTGTTGTGTTGCTAGGGTGCGCGTTGTGGCAACCCTATGGTGGAGTTATCTTCCCTTGAGTTGTTTTGAGGTTGAGCTGGTTGCTCTCCTCGTGTCATTGTTTTTTTGTGCCACCCTTGGGTCGGCTGACCTGTTCGTGCTATGTGTCGTTGTGATAGTTCTAGGCGGCCAGTGGCGGCAGCTTAGTGGATGTTGTTGTTGTGACAACGCCCTTACGCGATGCTTTTAAGTACGGCTCGATGCCCGAGCTGACACGGCGATTGTGTCCTTGCTGTGTTTAGTCTCTGTGGGTATTGTTGGTTTGGCTTGGTGTGGACTCGAGTTTCTGGTGGTCTCTGCTACGGTGTTTTCTTGGTCCCGTAGTTTTGTGCATGGGTGCCAGTTTGTGGTGGCACCGGCATGTGTGGGTTCCCGACCTCGTGGTGTGTCTGGGGTCTGGAACGATTTGTGTTGTCGGCTCTCGACCTTGTGGAGGTCTGAGGTGGCCGTGTTTGTGGTGGGACGTTGTTCTCGCCTGGTTGCTTGCACTCTCGGCGGGTGTGCCGAGGGTTGCTGCCGTGTTGTGGCCGACTCCGTTGGTTTTGTGGGAGTCGTGCGTGTGTGTGTCACGACCTTGGTGGGAGGTTGTGGCGTCGCGGTGTTTGGTTTCGCCGTGTGTTTCTTGCTGGGTGTGCCGAGCAGGGATTATTTGGTGTGCGCTTCGGCTTGTGCCTTGAAGGTCTTTTGCATGCCATTCCTTCCGGTGTTGACCTCTTTATCGTTTGGGATGAAGATGGTTTATCCTACTCTTGTGCGCCATGGAGTTGTTGTGGTTTTTGCTCCCCGTGCGGCACAGTTGGTATTTCGTGTTTTTGTGTGCCTTTCTAGAGCCGACGTGGTGGTCGTTGTGCTCTAGATGTCGTCGGTTTTCCGTACGCTTTTCTTGTGGGTCTCTGGTAAAGAGTCCCCTTCTGTGGGCACTATGTTGTGTTGGCCCTGGGTGCAGTTGCAATTGTGTGTGTTGCACTTTGAGCGTCTTTGGATGCTCTGTGTTTCGTGTCTTAAGGGTTGGGGCCGGTGTGGCCTGTTGTGCCCTTTTGGCTTGTGGTTCTTTTGTGCGTGGCGTGGTGAGTCTTGCAGCCGGTGGCGGAGTCTCCTGTCGTTCGTTTGGTGACAGTGAGGTCAATTGGCTTGCTAGTACCCGGCCACGTGTTGTTGACGTTGTGAGGTGCCAAGTGCTAGCTTGACTCCAAACGTCTTCTGTGTTTTGTCACGGCTTGTTGTGCCGTGGAGTGAGTGGTTTTGGAGTTGTATGGCTCCACGTGCGTTGGTGTCCTTGTTGGACCACGAGGATGGTCTGGTGAGACCTAGTGGTGATAGTGGATACCGTTTTGCGTATTGAGATTTTCTCCGCATTTGTCTGTTGTCCTTGTCGGACCGCGAGGAAGGTCTGTGTGAGACCTAGTGGCGACAATGGACATTGTTCTGTGTGTTGCGGACTGTCCACGAGTGCGATGTGACTTGGGTTCTCATCGCCGCGTGACTTTTCAATTTTTTTGCTGATGACCAGTGCTAGCTGTGGCTAGTAGCGTGAGGCTGTCCCCCTGAGTATGGTGGTTGATCCTCAGGTGTTTTTTCGAGTTGTTGTCAGGCAATTGTGCACTTTGTCGGGCTTTGTTGCCTACGGTGTGAGTTGCTGACAGGTGTTTTCTCGCGTTGTTATCGGCATTTGCGCCCTCTGTCGGGTTGTGTTTTGCGACAGAGTAGGTTGCTAATCTGTGGGTCCCAACAACGAGGTCGGTTGGTGACAGCAGTGTGTGACTTTTGGCTAGCGTGTTTTTGCCTTCTGCGTGGTTGGTGCAATGTGAGCAGAGCTTCGTAGAGTTGAAGTGACTGCTTACGTCAGCGCCAATCCTGGTGTTGCGATCAGGTTCGAAAAGTTTCGAGATTCTGTGCCGATGCTTTCGATATTTGTCTTGGGAGCTGTTCTGATGCAGCGCGGCAGAGTGGTGCCTTGTGCGTCGCGTCAATTGAAGCCCCACAGGGAGAGTTACCCGACCTACGGCTTGGAGTGTACAGCTGCGTGTGTTGGCAGTCATTAGTAGCTCCTGCTTGCGTGTGTCAGGTGATTGGGCCCTGTGTGGACGACCGTGTCGTTTCCCTCTTGTTGGTTTTGAGGTGGATGAGCGAGTCGTCACTGGACCAGGGAAGTCTAGTAGGTTTTTGAGTATTTTGGCTCCTAAGTTCGAGGCTTTGGTTTCCGCCAGTGTTGGCTGTCGACCGTGGTGCGTTCCATGCGTTGTCGTTTTGGGAGGTACCTTTCTTGTTGGTGCGTCGCGTGTTCTCCCGGGTGTGGTGTGTCAGTGATGACACTGGGTTGATTGTACCAGAGTTCTACTGTTTCTTGTGGATTGCTAAGTTCCGAGGTTGTGGAACAAGGCAGTCCGGCTGGTTAGTGTTGTCCAGCAGCGGTACTCGGGTGGTGTGTTGACCTGGTAATGGGAGGAAGTAATGCGCTTGTAGTTTTTGTACCTCTACGTTGCTTTTGGCTTCCCCTTGCGTTGCGTGAATTTCGAGGGCGAAATTCCTTAAGGGGGGAGGGCTGTAACGTCTCGGGTTTTTACCGAATCCTTATCAGGTCTTCTTCCGGGTCTGTGTCTGTTGGCGTCCAGAGGTGCTGACGTCGACAGTGGGTTGACGTCCAGGTGGCTGGCGTCGACTGTGTGTTGGCGGCAAGCGTGTTGCCATTAGCCGTGTTTTGGCGTCCATCGATGTTGTCGTCGACTTATGTCTCCGGGTTTTTTCTGGAGATAGAACTTGGCGGCAATCGATCTGGACGTCAGGCTGTTGGCGGTTCAGTTGGCGGCAAACCAGGTTGACGTCAACTGATCCGGCCTGTGTTTTTAGGGGCAACCCGAGGGCCATTCTTCCTCTCTCTTCTCCCTCTCTTTCCCTCCACTTTCACCCTTGTTCTTCTCCACTACTTCTGGCGACCGAAGAGAGCACGTGGGGAGATCGTGGTGCGCGTGGCGATGACGGGACAGGCGGGAATTGACGGATCGGGTGGCGGTTCTTGCGGGAAACTCTTGGGGGTTCGGCGCGAATTGAGGTTTATGTGGAGTTTTTAAGCGTTTCTGAGGTAGGGACGTAAACCCTTAGTTCCCTTGTGTGCTATTCCATGCTTGTGTGCATGCGATTTGCGTAGAATCGAGCTTTGGGGAGGGTTTTTCTTCATGCCGAGTTTTAGGGTGTTTTGCCCGATCCATGTGTTCGATCGTGTTTTACCGGCATTGTGGTAGTGTAGTGTGATGTAGGGGAGTGTTTCCCTACATCAGATTGTGGTTTGTGGGGCGGATTTGCCCTGTGTGGGAATCAGCTGGAGGCTGAAGAAGTCAACGTCAAGGGATGTTGACGTTGATCTCTTCAGGGAAGAGGTAAACAGCATGATCCCTTTCCGTTGAGCTCTTCAGGGGAGAACTAGACGGCGAGATCTGTGCCGTCAGGTTCTTCAGGTAGGATATAAACGGCATGATCCTTTGCCTCCGAGTTTGGGTAAACGGCCAACCTGTGACCGTCTACTTTTTCTAGACGTCTGGAGTGTTGCCGTCTACCTTTTTGTTAGCGGCAGTCGATGCTGCCGTTTATTGTTTGCTTGGAGACATGTGATGCTGTCGTTTACTTCCTGGTTGGCGGCGGTCAATGCTGCTGTCTACTTGCAGATGTGTTCCCAGTATGCTGTGTGTTTTCCCTTTCCGTGGTTTGAGATGTTGACATGCGGTGTCCGCCTGTTAGCACAGTCTGCCAGGTGTAGAGAGTGTCTCAGCCTGTGCTCGCGTTATGTTTGGCTGTGTTGTGACGTTGAGACGTGGTGTCCGTCCGTTGCGCGGTACTTCAGACGTTGAGAGTGTTTCCGTCTGTACTTGTGTTGGGGGTTGCCGTGCTCCTGTTTTTGTTCTGTTTCCTGGATGTAGAGCTACGCTCCGTCTGGATGACTGGCGTGTGGGGGATCCTCAGCCAGTGAGCCGAGACTTTGAGTGCGACTCCGTTCTGTGCATACTCCTTGTGGTGGTTTTGAGCTAGTTACCGTGGAGCCCCTTCTCCACCGTCTGAGCCTGGCGTAGGGGAAAACCGATCATGGACCAGACGCGAGGGAGAGCGTCTGAGTGTGCACACGTGGTTAGGGTTGAGAGACTCTGTGGTGACGGGACGCAGAACCGTAGACCCTGGCTGAGTCCTACTTTGTGATTGTTGTGTGAGCTCTTGCTTGTGAGCTTGTGTGTGTGCAGTGCTTGTGTGCTGTCGAGCCTGCGAGGTTCCAGTTTTCTCAGTGCGCTCCTGAGGGAGTTGCGTACTACGCCACCGGTTCCTGTGTGTTGACAGAGTGTGCGAGTTTGTTTACAGTCGCTTTTTGTTTAGCACTATTTAGTAGCTCTGTTACCGGTGTGGGTTAGTTGCCCTACTGGGTCTCTTTTCTGTGAGACTCACTCCCTTCCCTTCAGGTGGGTCCGTGGGTAGCTTGCGTGTGTCATGGAGCTTTGTTACTTCGTGCTAGCTCTGCTTGGCTGCTGTGAGTAGAACCCTGCTCTTGTACTCACTGTACTCTTACTTCTCTGTTGTCTCTGAGTTATATGTGTTAATTGTGTTAGTAGTGGCGCGTATATTTGCTTATATGGTCTCCTCAGACGCTTTTCTTCTACCCTTCCGAGATTCGTCTCGTGGGTTAGCGGGTCAGGATTCGGGTTACTGGTCGGGTACCAGTAATGTGGATCTTGGGTCGTTACACTGAAGCTCCAGAAGAACTTAATTTGGAGATTGAGAATACCAACTACAATCTTTAAAAAGCCTTCTGCGAGCTTTCTGAAGAGCCAAGCCTCATTCCCATTAGTTCTTGCTCTTGCTCTCTGAACATAGTGTAGATCTGTGAGAGAGCCCTTGTGTACTGAGAAGAGTTCATCATCTGTAGATCTTTTCTTCTCAGTTCCAGCTTCAGATCAAGCACTGTTCTATAAGCTTGATCTAGGGGCGTCATTCCTTGAACACTTTCTTGTGTTTGTTCCCTTCGAGTAGAAGGAAGACCTGGGGGTTCCAGGGTGTGTGTTCCCTTCGAGTAGAAGAAAGACCTGGTGGTATCCAGGGTGTTGTAATTCCTCTTCGGGTTGTGAAGAGAAGACCAGTTGCGGCTGGGTATGTAAGGGTCCATAAGGGGGACTGTACCCTCGGGTAGTGAAAGCCTGAGTTGTTGCTCAGGGACTGGACGTAGGACTCATGTACTGGATAGGAGGTCCGAACCAGGATAAATTCCCTGTGTTTTCTGTGTGCTTGCTTTGCATTTAATTTCTTTTCGTACTAACTCTAACATCCATCGACGTGTGTTTTGTGTGACTGTTTTGTGAACAGGTTTAAGTTACTCAATATTTTTAAGAATCCTATTCACCCCCCCCCCCTCTGGGCTTGCTAGCTGGGCAACAAGTGGTATCAGAGCTAGTCTCTTCGATGAAGAAGAAGATCCAACGATCTGAAGAGTATAGATCAAATGTCAGCCTAAGGTCACTCCGAAGGTCAGTCTGTCAACCGGCCACCTCTATTCGATGGAGAAGATTACACCTATTAGAAAACAAGAATGGAGTATTTCCTACAAGGTCTCGACTATCAAATCTGGTCAATAGTTGAAGAAGGAGACTTGTTGGCTACAAATGAAAGAGATAAGTGGACTGAAGACGACAAGAAAAAGATCTCTCTAAACTGCAAAGCCAAAAGCATACTATGTTGTGCTCTCAGTAAGAAGGAGTTCAACAGAGTTTCAGCCTGTAAATCTGCGATGGAAATGTGGGAGAAGTTAAGGATCACATATGAAGGCACATACAAAGTAAAAGAAACCAGAATAGATATCTTGGTGACTCAGTACGAGAGGTTCCAGATGCAGTCAGGGGAAACGATTACACAAATGTTCACTAGATTCACCAACATTACAAATGGTCTGGCAGGTCTTGGCAAGAACTATGAAATGGGAGATATGGTAAGAAAAATTCTGAGATCTCTACCATCATCTTGGACTCCCAAAGTAACAGCGATAGAAGAAGCTAATGACTTGAAGAGAATGTCATTAGAGAAACTCATTGGGTCCCTTATGGCCCATGAAATCAACATGGAGAGACTGGGAGAGTCTTCGAGCAGGAAGAAACACTCAAATGCTCTCAAAGCTGAAGAGAACTCATCAGAAGAATTTTCAGATAATAATGAAAGCAATGAAGACAGTGAAGATGAAGAAGCAATGCTGTCTAAGAGGCTACAACGAATCTTAGCCAAAAAGAAGAAGTATCAGTCCGGTAGAAGATATTTCAAGAAAAATAAGGACTTTAAGAAGCCAGAAGTAAAGGATCCAAAGAAAGCTGAGCCCATAAGCTATGAATGTAAGAAGTCCAGACATATCAAAGAAGAATGTCTGAAGCTCAAGAAATCTGAATTTAAAAGGAAAGAGAGTTCTAGGAAATTCAGAAGATATAAAAAGAAAGTGATGGCATCATCTTGGAGCAATAGCAGCGACTCTGACTGCGAGTCTACCTCAAGTGAAGAAGAGTAAGAAAAGGCCAACCTGGCCTTTATGGCAAACATCGACGAAAAGGGAAGCCTTCGAGCATCGAAATGGTACCTGGACAGTGGGTGCTCAAGGCGTATGTCAAGTAACAGAAAGCTATTTTCTCACCTTGAAGCTGAAGAAGGCACAGTTATGTATGGAGATAATGGAAAAGGAACAGTAATAAGATGTAGATCTGTTGGAAATAAAGAGAAAATATTTATTGAAGATGTACTGTGTGTTAAAGGTTTGAAGCATAATCTTATCAGCATAAGCCAGCTATGTGACAGAGGACATCAAATCAAGTTCCAAGAGTCTAAGTGCAGTATCATGAAGGATGGAGCAGTGATTTTTGAAGCTAACAGAGAAAAGAACCTGTACGTACTCCACCTTGAAGAACTGAAAGATCAAAATATTTGTCTAGTAGCAAGCAAAGTGCAGTCAACTGAGCTGTGGCACAGAAGACTAGGCCACTGCAGTTTGGATGGCATAAGAAAGCTGATCAAGAGAGGCCTAGTGGAAGGTCTACCAAAGGTCAACACAAAAATGGATGGTGTCTGCGGACCCTGTGCAAAAGGGTAGCACACAAAGTCCTCCTTCAAGTCAAAGTCTGTGGTAACCACCTCTAACCCTTAGAACTCCTTCATATGGACTTATTTGGGCCAATGAGGACCACAAGCCTTGGGGGAAAGAATTTTGTATTAGTTATAGTAGATGACTATTCAAGATTCACATGGGTATCCTTTCTGGAACACTAAGATGATACATTCGAAAGCTTTGTGAGTTTCAGTAAAAAAGTTCATAAAGATAAGAAGTACTGCATTGTTGGAATCCGGTCAGATCATGGAGGAGAATTCCATAATGAAAAATTTGCCAAATTTTGTGATGACCAAGGGATTAAGCACAATTTCTCAGCACCAAGGACACCTCAGAAAAATGGAGTTGCTGAGAGAAATAACAGAGCCATTCTGGATATGGCAAGGACGATGCTATCAGAATATGATCTGCCAAGATATTTTTGGGCTGAAGCAGTTAACACAGCTTGTTACATAATCAACCGGGTGATGATCAGGCCGATTCTAAAGAAAACAACAAATGAATTGTACAAAGGAAAGAAGCCGAAGATCAGTCACTTCAGGACATTCGGATGTCCATGTTTTATCCACAACAACGGCAAAAGAGACATTGGTAAGCTAGATGCAAAATCAGATGAAGGCATCTTCATGGGGTATGCATCTAAACCTAAAGGCTATAGATTATTTAATAAGCGTACTTTATTAATTGAGCAATAAGTACACATTATCTTTGATGAAACTAAACCTTCCTTGAGAAATGAAGAAGATAGTGATAATGATGATGTAGATGAATTGTCCAAAAAGCTAAAGAACACATCAATTGAGGACAAGGAAGATCCACCTCTAGAAGATCTGCAATAAAGGGATATCTCACATGAAGATCTTCCGAAGGAATGGAGATACAAGAAAGATCACCCACCTGAAAACATTATTGGTGATCCATCTGTAGGGGTAAGAACAAGATGTAACATAATTCCATGTGATTATTTAGCTTTTGTTTCTCAAATAGAGCCTAGGACAGTCAATGAAGCTATCACTAATGAATCTTGGATTTTAGCCATGCAAGATGAACTAAATCAATTCAAGAGAAACCAGGTATGGTCACTTATTCCTAGACCATCAGATCATCCAGTGATTGACACCAAATGGGTGTTCAAAAATAAATTGGATGAAGCTGGTGTGATCATAAGAAACAAGGCCAGATTGGTAGCTCAAGGCTATTCCCAAGAGGAAGGCATAGAATTCGATGAAACCTATGCACCAGTAGCTAGACTTGAGGCTATTAGAATATTACTTGTATATGCATTTGCATTAGATATAAAATTATTTCAAATGGATCTAAAGTCTGTCTTTCTAAACAGTTTCATAAAAGAGGAGGTTTATGTGGAACAACCTCCAGGTTTTGATGACATTGATTTTCCAAATCATGTATTTAAATTGCACAAAGCACTATATGGATTAAAGCAAGCACCAAGAGCATGGTATGAACGACTAAGTGCGTTTCTATTAGATCATGGTTTCACTAGAGGTCAAGTATACAATACATTATGTTGGATCTCTTATTTTGATGATATCCAAATATGATTCATTAATGCATTAAAGTCATGCTTATCATGCTTACATTTATATCATACAATGTTTTCTCATGTACAACTCAAAGGAACAAAAGTCATAAGTGCTCCATTGTGTCGACACAGTTCACCTGTGGTGTCGACACCAGTAGCCTGTCAGAAAATCTGGTGCTCTGCCATGAACCTGTATGTCGACACAGTTCAATTGTGTGTCGACACTAGTTCCCAGTCCAGGAGATCGTTTTGTGATGACTGGGATAGGGTGTCGACACATAGGTAAGGTGTGTAAGGTGTGTCGACACAGTCAGTCTATTTTTTCTCTCTCTTTTTGATCTAATTAATAGGGACACATGGAAGCTTTTGGGAAAGGATTTTTGGGCAAGAACTTTTATGCCCACAGATCCCAAGATATTTTGTGGACCCATGGGGCTATAAATACCCCTTATCCACTTGGCTTTAAAGAGTGATCGAGCCACACTTCTGTTCTTAACAAGACTCTAGAGAATTCCAGCCAATTTCTTAGGAAGGCTCCAACCAGGCGAATCGCTCCCAGATCTGAAGGAACAAGAGCTTTGTACACCTTAGTTGATCCAATTGAAGGAGAATTTTGATCCATCTGAGTCTTCTTTCTAGAGCTGAAGCAGAAGAACCGATCCCCATTCTTGAAGCAGAAACAGGGATCTTCGAACCAGTCCTCTTCAATTTGGAATTCAATTGCTCCGACTGGTTCCTCATTTCAATTATGTGAAAGTGGTGCAATCCTTGTGCCCAATTTCACGTGTGTGTGATTGAATATGAGATTTATGTATCTCAGAGTGTGTGTGTTCCTTTTTGACTTTTCTGAACTGGCAAGATAAGCCACAATTATGTGTGTGTGTGGATGGTGGATGTAGGATACACTAATGTGTCATCCGAACCACCCTAAGTCTTTGTGTCATTGTGGTTTGCTTGTCTCTTGCGCTAGATGCTTGATAGGTTCGTCAAAATTTCATCATCTAACTTGTCTAATTTGTTTAGAATTGTCATTAACACTCAGATTTCACACTCAATTGAGTTTCTCTAAGTTTTTGTTCAAGTGGTTTTAAAATTTTGGAGAAATCTATTCAACCCCCCCCCTTCTAGATTTCTAGTAGCAGTTTTTTTCGCAACATTTCATTTGGAATCAGAGCGGGTTCTCATTACACTTTAAGTGTTTGATCTAACGATCAAGATTTTATTACTATGGAGAATGTTAGGGGATTTATTGCTGAAGGTCATTCAATCTCTAGGCCTCCTTTTTTCGATGGATCTGACTATGCTTATTGGAAAAACAGGATACAAGTGTTCCTTAGAGCACAGAAATATGAGCTCTGGAAGATTGTTGACAAGAGACTAGATGAGCTTCCTGAGGATGAAAGTCTATGGACCAAGGACCAGATCAACAAGTCCACACTCAGCTGGAGTGCCATGAACATGATGCAATGTGCCATCCATCCCAAGGAGTATTCCAGAGTGTCCTCATGTAAGTCTGCCAAGGAGATGTGGGATAAACTCCAACTCATTTATGAGGGAACTTCTGAGGTAAGAGAGACCAAGGCAAGTATTCTAGTATCAGAATATAAAATGTTCAGAATGAAGAGTGATGAAACTATTTCTAAGATGTTTGCCAGATTCATGCTTTTAGTAAATGGTCTTAGAAGTCTAGGAAAGGACTATTTAAATAGTGACCTTGTTAGGAAAGTTCTTAGATCACTTCCATCAGCTTGGCACATAAAGGCTACTGTAATTGAGGATTCCAAAGATCTGTCAACCATGCAATTGGATGAGTTAATAGGTTCTCTCATGACATATGAAATTAATTTGAAAAGAAATGCATCTCTGAACACATCTAAGAAACCTATTGCTTTAAAAGCTTCATCTAGATCAAAAATTGTTACTGATCAATCTGATGAAAATGATGATTCTTCTGATGAAGAGAATGATGAAGAACTAGCCTTATTGACAAGGCAGTTCAAAAAGTTCTTGAGAAAGAAAGGAAAAGGTAAGTTCAAACCCTTCATCAGAAAGGATATTTCAAGAAAAAATGATTTCAATAAAAAATTGGAAACCACTAAAAAGACTAACATTATTTGTTATGAATGCAGGAAACTAGGACACATGAGAGGAGAGTGTCCTGATCTAAAGAAGAAGCTGAAAAATTAGATATTCAAGATGACAAGAGCAATGTTAGCTACATGGAGTGATGAGGATGAAGAAGACCAAGAAGAAAGTAGCTCAGATGAGGAAGAGGTGACATGTCTTATGACTAGGCATGAAGAAAATACTGAGGTAAGTCTCTCCTTTGAAGATTTTACAACTGATGATTGGGAGGAAACCTATGCTGTGTTATTTGAAAAATTGTGTGAACTAAAATTTGAAAATAAGACATTGAAAAGAAAAATGAACAGCATGGTGCAAAGTCCTCAAGAATCTGAGCAATTAAAATTGTTGAGTGATGAAATCAATAATCAAAGAAAGGAGAAAGAATGTGTGGATGAACAAATTGATGAAATCAAGGAGACATGTCAATCAACTGAAAAAGAAAAATAGATCTTGACGAATGAAAATGAAAAACTCATAAATGAAAAAGAAGTGATACAAGAGGAACTAAAAACTATTAAAAAAGAACTGGATGACAAGAAAGAGACCTTGTCAAAGCTTGTCAAAGGCAAACAAAACCTAGATGCTATCTTAGGAATTCAAAAGAACACCATCAAACATGGTTTAGGTTTTCAGCCTGAAAACAAAGAAAAAATTGGACAAACCTTGATAACTTCATTTGTTCAAGGTAGTACCTCTTATAGCAACTTTGAAGAGAACATCAAAGAAAAACCACAAACAAATCTAAAATCCAAAAACAAAACCCAAGTGAGACATGAAAAAGTTCAAAGCAAAAATCAACAAAAATGGAAATCAAATGATAGACTAGATTTGTATCCAAAGAACAACAAAAATTTCTCAGTTGGATATAATTTTCATACCAAAAGGAATAATGTTTTTACACCACAAAGAGTCATGATGTGCACAATATGCAAGAAATCTGGTCATACTGATGAAAAATACAGATCATGAACAAATTCCAAGAAAATAAAACAAATCTGGATTCCAAAACATCTTGTTGTTGAGCTGAAACAACTAATGGGACCCAACGCAATTTGGGTACCAAAATTGTCTTTCTAAATCTGTTTTGCAGGAATGTCTTACAGCTCACAAGAAGGATAAGTGGTACCTTGATAGTGGCTGTTCAAGACATATGACTGGAGATAAAGGAAAATTTTCTACATTGATTGAAAACAATGATGGACAAGTGATTTTTGGAGGTAAGAACAAAGGTCAAATCACTGGAACAAGAAAAATTGGTAAAACTCCTTCAAGCTCCATTGAGAATGTTTTACTTGTTGAAGGTCTTGATCATAATCTCTTGAGCATAAGTCAACTATGTGACAAAGGCCTTAAGGTAATTTTTGATTCTGAATCATGTGAAATTGTTGAAAAAGATTCTGGAAAAATAAAATTTCTTGGCCAAAGAATAAATAATGTTTACTTGGTTGATTTGAATGATCATCAACAAGAAAATTTGTATCTTGTTGCCAATCAGCATGATCTATTTCAACTGTGGCATAGAAGGTTAGGTCATGCTAGTGAAAATGTTCTGAATAAGTTGTTAAGAAATTCTCTTGTGAATGGTTTGCCAAAAATGAAGAAAAAGATAAATGCAATTATATGTGCTTCATGTGCCCAAGGCAAACAAACCAGGAAATCTTTCAAATCTGTTGCACCCTTAATCACCTCCAAACCCTTTGAATTGTTGCATATGGATTTATTTGGTCCAACTAGGACACTCAGTCTTAGTGGACATAGATTTGGATTTGTGATTGTGGATGATTTTTCTAGATTCACATGAGTGTATTTTCTATCTCATAAGAGTGACACTTTATAAAACTTCAAAGAATTTGTTGATAAAAGTGAAAATGCAAAAACAAATAAAATCCATTCTATCCTTACTGATCATGGTGGAGAATTTGACAATAATTTATTTTTTGTTTTTTGCAGGAATAAAGAAATTGAGCATAAGTTTGCTTCTCTAAGGACTCCTGAACAAAATGGAATTGTAGAAAGGAAGAATAGGACTCTAGTTGAAATGGCAAGAACCTTGTTGATTGAAAGTGAGCTTCCAAGAAAATTCTGGGTAGAAGCTGTCAACACCTCATGCTATGTCCTCAACAGGGTAATGGTAAGACTAGTCCTTAAGAAAACTTCCTATGAACTTCTGAAAGGTAAGAAACCTCACATTGCATATTTTAGAGTCTTTGGATGTAAAGTTTTCATTCACAATAATGACAAACATGATCTTGATAAATTTGAAAAGAAAAGTGATGTAGGCATCTTTCTTGGATACTCTGAAAATTCAAGGTCATATAGAGTGTTTAACAATGAATCAAACAGTGTAGAGGAAACTCCTCATGTCATATTTGATGAGAATATTGAAAAATCTACTGACCTTGATTTGTGCAGTAATCAAGAAGAAGATGCTGACATTCTTATGAGAGAAAAAGATCAAACTGTGAAAAATGAAGAAGCTGTTGAACCTGAAACTGAGTCGACACCATAGGGCACTGAGTCGACACTAGAGCAGGTAAGCACAGCAACAAGAGGTAATTTCAAATACTCTAAAGACCATCCACTTGAGAATGTTGTTGGAATTGTTCATGACAGAGTCCATACAAGATCTCATTTTAGAAATGTCATTGAACAAGATCATATGGCTTTTATTTCTCAAATAGAACCCAAAAACATTAAAGAAGCACTAAAAGATGATTCTTGGATAGAAGCCATGCATGATGAATTGAATCAATTCAAAGGAAATCATGTTTGGAGTCTAGTTCCTAAAAATCCTGAAAACTCAATAATTGGAACTAGATGGGTGTTTAGGAATAAATTGAATGAAGAAGGAAAAGTTGTCAGAAATAAAGCAAGACTGGTTGCTAAAGGATATAATCAAGAATTTGGAGTTGACTTTGAGGAATCCTTTGCACCAGTAGCTAGATTAGAAGCAGTGAGAATTCTCTTGGCATATGCATGTTCCAAAAACTTCAAATTGTTTCAAATGGATGTGAAAACTGCCTTTTTGAATGGTTATATTAAAGAAGAAGTTTTTGTTGCTCAACCCCCTGGATTTGAAGATCTTGATAAACCTAACCATGTTTACAAATTGCATAAAGCTCTTTATGGTTTAAAACAGGCTCCGAGAGCATGGTATGATAGATTGAACAATTTTCTGGTTAGTAAGAATTACTCCAGAGGTAAGATGGATCAAACTCTCTTCACAAGATCAATCCACAATCATATCATTTTAGTTCAAGTGTATGTGGATGATATCATTTTTGGATCCACTAACCCTTCACTGTGTGAAGAATTTTCTAATCTAATGCACAGTGAATTTGAAATGAGCCTAATTGGAGAATTACAATTCTTTCTTGATTTGCAGGTCAAACAACATGAGGATGGATTCTTTATTAATCAAGCCAAATATGTCAAAGAGCTGCTCAAGAAATTTCACTTTGAACAAGCCAAACCAGCAACTACTCCCATGAGTACTAGCATGAAATTGGAAAAAGATGAAAAAGGTAAACTGGTTGATGCAAAGGAATACAGAGGTATGATTGGATCTCTTTTGTATCTTACTGCAAGTAGACTAGATATTCAATTTAGTGTATGTCTTTGTGCTAGATTTCAGTCTAGTCCAAAAGAGAGTCACTTGCTTGCAGTTAAGAGGATTTTTAGATATCTCTGTGGAACTTGTGATTTCGGTTTATGGTATCCACTTGGATGTCCTGCTAATCTAATTTCATATTCTGATGCTGATTATGCTGGGTGTAAACTTGACAGGAAGAGTACTAGTGGATATTGTCAATTCTTAGGAAATTGCATGATAACATGGGCATCGAAAAAGCAACACTCAGTTGCACTATCTACTGCAGAAGCAGAATATGTTGCTGCAGGAAGTTGTGCAACTCAAGTGTTGTGGATTAAAAGTCAATTGCTTGACTACAACATTGATATTAGATGTTCATCTATCATGTGTGACAATACTAGTGCAATCAACCTTTCCAAAAACCCAATTCAACACTCTAGAACAAAACACATTGAAATCAGGCATCATTTTCTAAGAGATGAAGTTACAAATAAAAGCATTGAATTAGAGTTCATCCCTACTGAAAAAAAATTGCAGATATTTTCACAAAACCTTTGGCTGAAGATAGATTCACTTCCTTAAGAAGAGAACTTGGAATATGCAACATGGAATAATAATAAAAAAAAACTGAGAACTTTGTGATTCGTTATGCTAAGATTATGAGGTATATCAAATGGTGATTAGTAGAAGAACAAGTTATGCTTGTTTGAAAGCTATCATTATGTGTTGAGGAAAATCCTCCACCAAGTACCCATGATCTAAAATGTGTAAGAATCATTCAGTTCTTTCTTAAAAAAAAAACAAAAACAAAAACTTTTGTGTTGTGATTCTCATTCATGTGCTTGAAACATAATTAATCATGTATGTTTACTTGATGAATTTAACTGCCAAAAACTGAATGTTGAAGGTTGACTGTTCCTGGATGATTACTTTTTGACATTGAATGTCAATTAGATGTCATTGAGTTGAATGTTGAATGGCTCATTAATGCACATATTGAGGGGGAGCTTATTGCTTGAGAAACAAAGGTAAGGTCTAAGAATTGAATTCAGAATTAGAACTATTTATGAAGTCCTTTTGAGAACAAGTTGCTGGAGTTTATCAAGATAATGCTGAAGTCTGATTGAGTTGCTGAAAACTTCTGTGTGGTGAACATATCTCACACTGAATTCTATCAAATTCATGCTCATTCTTGTAATCATTATCTCTTTAATTTCAATTTCATCAAATTCACTTGATCATCTTACTCATTCTTTCACTGAAGAAGGATTTCTTTACTTGTGATGACAAATAGATGAGATCAATAACTCAGGGGGAGCTAAAGACTTCATTATCATTTTTCTCTCATTAAACCAAAGTTAATACAGTGTGTTGATGAATATCTAATACATGAAATGTTCATTCATTCTTCTGAAGAACATAAAGGATGATTTCTTAAATGCTATAACATGTTCTTTCTGTCAACACTCTCTTTTACTTTGAATTCCTCAAGTAATTTGATTCCTTTCATGGATTTTTGGTCAATTATGTATTGATTTTAAACACTTCCTTTAAGACTGATGAAAGGTAAAGCTGTGTCAAACATCTCAATGTTCATTTTAAAGAAAATGTTTTACAGAGCAATGGCATAACACTGAGAAATCGCACACCTTTACAAACAGTGAAGTGCCATGTATGTCATGAGGTGCTGTGTTATCTCTATTCTAAGGGGTGAAATAAAGACAAAAATAACTAATGTTAACTAAGTAACTAGAAATATTGGCGTCTGATAAGCGTATATTTCCATGTAAAAAGGTTTTCATTCACCCTTTGAGGCAGGATAATTAGTAAATGTTTAGTAAACAAGGATTCTGGTGTGTAAAAAACATGTTTACTTGAGTGAAAAAGATTTACTATATGTGACTGCTCATTACTTAAAAGTGAAAGAAAATACAGTCAAAGAAAATGAACAGCTTAAACCTGAATCATATCTTCTAAAAGTGTTCAATCTCCGTATGAATTGTCTTAATCCTAAAGCAATCACATTACTTTTGGTTAAGAAAAGTGTAAAAGGTTGAAATTGACTGTATAAAATCGTTTATATCACTTAAGCAATCACTCCATTCCTTCATAATTTCTTGGTGATCAATTTCGTGTCAGATATCTTTCAACCCACTAAATAATAATCGGATGATGTTCAGAAAAAAAATGGAAATGATTTCTTTAACATATTAAAAATCTCTGAATAATTGATTTTAGATATGATTCATCATATTAAATATATCCCTTCTCCTTCATCTCTCTCAAAACTACAAATTCTTATATCTGTGAGGTCGACACATTCTCCATGTGTGTCGACACAATGACCCTGTCAGGTCGACACACTCACCCTGTGTGTCGACACACCAGGGCTTGATAGGCGGATCATGTTTAAGGTATTTGGACCGAGGGTTTATCTTAACTCCTGTCTTGAGAGAGCAAACCTCCTTTTTATATACCCTAACCCTCAGGTCGACCCTACCACTTGTTCTTTTCCCCATTTGAACTCCTCCCTCCATCAAACTCTCAAATGACCGATCCCCTATCTGGCCATTTCTTCTCTTCCAAATCTCCATTCTCCCTCTCTTCTCATTCTTCCCTCTTCCATGGCTCCCAAGCAGACTCCAAGGAGAGGAGCCAAGACCAGGTCAGCGACAAAGGGTATCACCATTGAAGAGCCTCAACCAGAAAGAAGAAGCAAGTTCAGTCATGATCAGCCCAAGAGAAAAGGTGAGGACACTCCTTCAGGCACCCCATTTAAAAGGGGAAGAGCATCTGCTCTCAGTAAAGGCAAGTCTCCCATGTCCTCACGTTACCCTAGAAGGAAACTCATACCGGATTCTTCTGAATCTTCTGGAGAATCATCTTCTGAATCATCTGAGGACCAAGCAGTCACCCCATCCCAAACTGCATCTGAAGGTCACTCTATACTTAAACCGAGGGCTGTGAATATTCATGATGAAGCCTTGACGACTGCTTTTCCTGAACTCATTCCCTTCTTTAAATTTCAAGGCTGGTTGAAATTCATTTCAGAATTCAGGACATTCTATCCACGGTTGGTTCAGGAATTTTACTTGAATTTGACAAATGTTCAAGAGGGTTTTAAGTCTGAGGGCAAAAATGTTCCCATTCTTTTCACACCTGAATTAGCATCAGAACTCTTTGGTATTCCTGATGATGGTGAAGCCTGGAGTGAATATGAATTTGATCTTCATGAGGCCTACTCTCTACTTACTGGTCTTTCACATGATGAAAATGATTCTAGGCAAACACATGTAACAAGATACAACACAAACACTTTTCCTCCAATTCTGAGGCTGGTTCATCTCATTCTAACCACCATCATCACACCACAGGGTGGTGGCAGAAATCGATTAACAGACATTCAGAGATTTATGTTGTATAGTATGAAGAAAAATGTGAAGATCAATTTGAACTTGATTATGACTCAGATATTTTTTGAAACAAACAGAAAAGATTTACATAGATCCTTGCCATATGCTGCTCACCTCACAGCAATTTTTAAACACTTTGGAGTCTCTTTTGAAAATGAGAAGGTTCAGAAAATTCCTCAAAGCAACATTTACTGCTTACATCATGTACAGAAATTCATGAGATTTCGAATTAAGGGAGATCAGGTTGTAGAGCCAGAGCCTCCTGTTGACCATATTCAAGAACAAGTTCCTCCAGAAGATGCAGAACCCCAAGGTGATCCAGTGGACTAGCCACAAATTGAAGATGAGAATCCTGAAATTCCTTTTGAACCACAAACTGTGCTTCCTCCTCATGCCTCTCCACCTCCATCAGACATACCTGTCCCTCCAACCATATTCACCCAACATCACAGCTCAGCCTCCACTTCATCTAGTGGACCTCCCATTCCACCTGAGCTATATACATTTATGCAAACTCAGTTTGAAACTCTCAATTCATTGGTACTTTGGGTGATGTATGTGAAGCAGCTGAGCATGCCCTAGAAGATTCAATAGGTTGATTGGTACTTAAGGATCTCCAGGACAAGATTCAAGCAGTTCTTGAAGGCATTTTGCTTAACACTCAAAGGGACTATTCAACAGTCAAGAAGCTGTATCTCAAGTCTCTAAAACAAGATTGTCCTCTGCACATTTGGTTGATGATATGGAAGGCATGAAAAACTTGATGACTTACATTGATCAAGAGATGACAGCTCTAAAGTCTGACTTTGCAAATTTCATGCAACATGGCACTGTTCCCAGCTCATCTTCCTCATCTCATCATGCAACTAGTGTCTTTCAAGAGAATATGTATGAAAATCATCAAAGGATGGAACATCTTTTGCACACCAGACTTTCAACAATGCTGAATCAATTAAGATCAAATCTATCTGTTGTAGAAGCAAGATTGAAGTCCATGGAAACCATCTTATTGCCTATTCCTCCTCCTCCTCCACCCCCTTCTGGTTGATATCTTTTGTTTTGATGATGTCAAGGGGGATAAGGATTCATGATTTACTTTTTGGCATCTGGGAAATCAAGAAACTTTTTGAAATTTTTTTGAGAAATGTTATGTTAAATTTCCAAACTTTTTGGGGGTAATATAATTCTGTGTGATGTGAATGCTAGCACATTTTTTTTGTTGTTGGATGCTTGTGTGACTGATTTCTTCTTTGGCAATACAAATGATTGACATGTTTGTTTGCAAAGAGATGAAATGTTTAGATGCTACTGATGAAAATTGTGGATGTCATTGTTACATTTGTGATATGCTTTGAAAGTGTGAATGGATATTTTCAAGTCTATTTGTGAGAAAATTAAACTGAATTAATGAATCATAGTTGCCATCATAAAAAAGGGGGCGATTGTTGGATCTCATATTTTGATGATATCCAAATATGATTCATTAATGCATTAAAGTCATGCTTATCATGCTTACATTTATATCTCACAATGTTTTCTCATGTACAGCTCAAAGGAACAAAAGTCATAAGTGCTCCATTGTGTCGACACAGTTCACCTGTGGTGTCGACACCAGTAGCCTGTCAGAAAATCTGGTGCTCTGCCATGAACCTATGTGTCGACACAGTTCAATTGTGTGTCGACACTAGTTCCCAGTCCAAGAGATCGTTTTGTGATGACTGGGACAGGGTGTCGACACATAGGTAAGGTGTGTCGACATAGTCAGTCTATTTTTTCTCTCTCTTTTTGATCTAATTAACAGGGACACGTGGAAGCTTTTGGGTAAGGCTTTTTGGGCGGGAACTTTTATGCCCACAGATCCCAAGATATTTTGTGGACCCATGGGGCTATAAATACCCCTTATCCATTTGGCTTTAAAGAGTGATCAAGCCACACTTATGTTCTTAAAAAGACTTTAGAGAATTCCAGCCAATTTCTGAGGAAGGCTCCAACCTGGCGAATCGCTCCCAGATCTGAAGGAACAAGAGCTTTGTACACCTTAGATGATCCAATTGAAGGAGAATTAATTTAGTAGGAAACTCTGATGCTGACTATGCTGGATGCAAAATAGATAGAAAAAGTACCAGTGGTTGTTGTCAATTCCTTACAGGGTTCTGATATCATAGTCCTCCAAGAAGCAAATTCAGTAGCACTGTCAACAACTGAAGCTGAGTATGTGGCTGCTGGAAGCTGCTATATACACAACTCTTATGGATCAAACAACACTTGAGGATTATGGGCTACATATCAAGACAATTCCGTTCTTTATGCGACAACACCAGTGCTATAAATCTCACTAAAAATCCAGTACAGCACTCAAGGACAAAACACAAATATCATTTTATTCATCATGTTACTAATGGAAATATAGATATTTCTTTTATTGATAGTAATATCATTTCACAAGGGCCTTACCTAAAGAGAGATTCACTTCTCTTATAAGGGAATTAGGCATGTGTAAATTGTGAAAGAATTACTAACTGGAAACTCTTCCTCCTCAAATTTAAGATACCTTTCTTCTATACACTCTTGATATCGAAGTAAGTCATTATCCTCTGTAAGCCGATATCTTCACAAGGGCCTTACCTAAAGAGAGATTCACTCTCTTATAAGGGAATTAGGCATGTGTAAATTGTGAAAGAATTATCTGTTTAGAACTGAAATATTATTTTTCAGAATATCAATTAACTCTTCCTCCTCAAATTTAAGAAAAAATTCAATTTCTACCTTTCTTTCTATACACTCTGACAGTCACTATTTTATAAAAATTATTCCTATCGAACTGGCTTTTTTTTCGTTTTCTGTTGTTTGTCGCCATCCAATTTCGAAAAGTCATTACTCTGATTTATCCCGAAATCTGTACGAGAACGATTCACCTCCTACCTTTACCTTTCTCGCCACCGCCTGAGTGGTGATACCCCATCGACTCCGGCATCGATTCCTGAGATTTGAAGCTTTCACCTCTTTCCCGCGTGAAATTTCTTGAGGGCTTCTACTCCTTTCTACTTTCAATCCTCTAGAAACTCTTCCCATTCCAAAACCATGGCCCTTCTCGGGTTTCCGGCAGTGTTGGGGGCTACGGAGCTGCATTTCTTACCACTGAGTAGCAGGTGAGATTTGCTTCAGTGAAGACCAAGCTTTGGGGGCACAAAGCAGTGGATGTGGATGATTTGCAGAAGAATGGTATGGGCAGCATCGTCGCAGCTATGGATAGATTGAAGTGGATGAAGATTGCCACTCTATTGGAAGTAAGTTATCCGGACCTGGTAAAAGCTTTTTATGTATGTCTGAAGACCGAGGCAGATGGGACCTTGACTTCCATGGTCATTCCCATTAGTTCATCGCCCTGGAGGACTCTTCCTGGTCAAATCAATCTCTTTCACTAAAAGCTCTCTGAGTATAAGTCCGATGTTTCATCCTGAAGGCTGTGCATGGCTATTGGACACGTTACATGCCGAAATGCAGAAAAATACCAAAAGACGACAGGCCATGTGTCGCTTTCTTGAAAACGACATACCCCATGTCGCCTTGAAAATTCCACATTTTAAATCCCTCAGAAAATCGAAAATAACTCAAGTCAGCCTTCCATATGAGGATGGCGACATGTCGAGGTGGCGCCTTCAGGAAGGCGACACGATTGTTGTCGCATTCTGGGCCTCAAACAGGAACTCAATCCGAGGCTAATTTGGACCCATGCTATTGATGGTAATTGCTTCTTTTGGACGTTCAAATCAAGTCCAAATCCTCTCAAATTCGGAGCAGACCTTCCTAACATGTTCCTTTCCGAGTTCCAATGGCCCTTGCATAGCCATACTTGCCCAGAGTCGGACTCTTGCCCATTATTCCTCTCAGACCCGAGTTGGGAATAATCACCATATAGTACCTCGTCTCTGCATCTTTTAGGGCAAGGGGATTCATTAGTTCGCAGAGCAAGAGAGCTTCTTCTTCCACGAAGAGAGTTTCTTCTCAGACGACTCAGAAGAGCCTCCAGGGCGTTTTCCCAGCGGCTATCCAATTCTCTCTCCCTTTTCTTCTTTATTCATCAATTTCATGCATGCATAGTTCATTTTTTTTTCTTCTAGTTTAGCATTAGAACACGACACACACACCCATCCTTAGTACCCAGGGGTTAAAAACCCCAATCCTGTGAGTTCCCCCCATAATAGTTCATGTACATGCACTTTTCATTGAATAGATCTATTGCACACGAATTCTAATGGGTTTTCCTTGTGTTTAAATCATCTTGGCAGGTGTTTGAAGGTTAGAACGAAGTGAGGCTCCTGTCCCTTGGCTGACTGAGGAGCAGGAAGACGAGAATCCACATCTCTGTCCCTCTGAAGAGAAGGCGACAAGACCCCTGTCGCGTTCAAGAAGGCGCCTTAGCCTCTGTCGCTTTCAGGAAAAAGGAAAGCGACACCGCATCTGTCGCTTTGTCAGGTACTCCTTCTACTTCACCTTTCTTTTCCAAGGTAGTCAGCCCTCCACGTCTACATCTACGAGGCGATTACTTTGGTGGCGATCACGGTATTTTCCTAATCTCTACACCTTCACAATCCAATTCAAAAGGGGATACAAATCCCGTGATTACACCTTTTGGCGATCGCAGTGGGACCACTTGTGCCCATCACGCTCGTTCTTCCTTTCCCTGCCATCCTTGTCATCTAACGGGTGTTATGTTGTCAGTTTTTTCTTTGTTTAGTTCTTTTCTTTTTAAGATTGTTAGTGCTCTGCTGGTCTGGGTGAGAAGGCGACATCCGGCACGGCGCCATAGAGGTAGCGACGTGTGGTACGTCGCGATCAGGTTAGTATACAGTTTACCTTGCCCATTTTTTTTTCTGCAATCTGTGTTCTGTGAAGAAGGTGATGCGGATAGTGTCGCAATCAGGAAGGCGACTGGACCATCGTCGCTATCAGGTACGCAGTCTGTCCGTACACCTATTTCCTTTGGTTGAGTATTGTTCGAGCCTGTGAAGAAAGCGACGGGGCTGTTGTCGCAACACAGAAGGCGACGGGGTGCTAGTCGCATTCAGGTCAGTACCCTGGTCCATTGACTTTTCTTGCAAATTGGGTTTGTTTTCACATACTCCATCCAGATTTCATCACATCATGCCTTTTCCATGTTCTTGAGAGATTGCCAGTCTTGTATTTTATAGGATTGATTGATTTTTCGTGCATAATTAGGATTTAATCACTTTCTGTCCACTGCGAGAAGGAAAGCGACAGGCCTTGTGTCGCGATCTGGTCGCGACATCATTCTTGTCGCCTTCTTCTCTGAGGGTGATTAGTCCTAATTCTCGTTGTGTTAGCACTAGGATTAGAATTTTGCATGCACTCCGTGCACATAGGAGTTGCATACATATTTCCATGTTCTAGCATAGGTTTCCTCCTCGGCGACGTTCGCTCTCTCGGCCACATACTCCTTGTGTCCGACTAGAGCACTCGCTCGAGGGCCTCCGTAAGTCCCCGCTGATCGTGGATTCCCACACGGTCGTCGGGCTGGTTGTACCCGTCGCCAACTAGGATCGAGTCTAGATTCATTTGGTAAGGTAGAGAGAACCCTAGTCCTACCCGAAGTTGGAAGCCTTCTCCCATTTAGGAAACCCTTCCTCATTTGGAGAGAACTTGTTAAAAGTCAAAGTCACTAAAAGGCAAACCTGAACCAAATAAAAGAAACCATCATCATTGCCAACTGCTTGCTTTGGGTGAGACGTTTCTCTTTCCTTTTGTCTGCATAGGATTGTTTGTTTAGGAAATAAAGAGTCTGTCTAGGTTAGGGCATCCCTCTCGAAGTCTGGAAAGGTTCTTCCCATCTCTCCACCCACTTTCCAAGCATGGAGTCTTTCTTGAACCAATCTACAATAGTGAGAATCCCGACACTGCCCTCCAGAATTCCCGGGATTACGAAGAGTCCCTCCCCCATGATCTCTTTGACGAGGTGACCCGACTTGGGTCGCTACCGTCCATACCTCTGAGGGTCTCCATCGCGATGAGGGCAGCCCGTCTCAGAACACCCACCCTCCTCAGTCGGACGATCAAGCCGCTCAGCTCCTGCGTCTAATTCCACAGCTTGATCAGTCTCAAATTCAAACTCTCATGACGGCTCTCAAAGGAAAGGCCGCCTCCTCACCCTCACCCAGAGCGGGCGCATCACGCCCTGCAGCAGCTACCTCCGGCCCCCACGTCTCCATGGGACAAGCCGACAACACCCCCATCGGGCCGGGACTATCCGATTCACGCCCTTCGAGTCTGAGCACTACATTCCCGTGAGTCGAGCCCCGGTCTCCACCTTATCAGCTGTGCTACTCTCCCCCACCGTCCCGAGCCTCGCGCCAGGCCCACCTCTCATGCCTCATCTATGTATGCGCAGCCATCTGCCGCACCGGACATGATGTCCGAGTGGGCGTCCATCAAGAAGGAGCTCTAAGAGCTCCGCAAGCAAGTCGACCCTAGGCAGCACCACGATGTGCACATGCCTAATTTCAATGGTCTAGGGTCCCCTCTCCATCCGAGCTGCCAAAGTACCAAAATACAATGGCTCAGGCAATCATATATCCACATCAAGGACTTCATCTATGAGTCCGCGCCTTACCAGCATGACCGCCGTCTTATGGCATATCTCTTCCGCCGGTCGCTGGACGGGCACATCTGGATTGGTTCTATTCCCTGTTACCTGAGGACGCTGAAGACTTCGCTGTGGTGAAGGCTAAGTTCCTCGAGCAATTCCAAGATAGAGTCGGCCCTGAATATTCACTCACAGATCTCATGGCCGAAAAGATGAAGCTTGATGAGGATTTCGCCACATACGCCGATAGGTGGAGGCAAATGGCCACCAGAGTCCGGGGTACCTTCCAGAAGGGGAGAAGGTGAAGATCATCATTGCTAATGCCACACCTGCTTTTAGAAACATTCTGGCGATGAATGACATCACCACCATGCATCAACTCTACAGCCGGGCCCGGTTCATCCAGACCCAGCTCAAAGACTCCCCGATCCACTCCATGTTCGAACCCCAGAAGCTAGGTTCCAAAGAAAGCCTCAGGGTCCAGTTACCGAGGGCGTCCAGGTGAACGAGCAAGTGAGCGCGTTCAAACCCTGCCGGTCAGAGACAAAACCGCCAACCATACAATGCCCAGGGTCAGAACCCTACCATCCGCCCAGGGGCAGCAACAACGCCAATACAATCAAGTGCCGCCTCCTGATGGCTCTCAACAAAGGCGTCCCATGGGCCCTAGGAGAGCTCACTATCCACCATTGTCGGAGACACTCTCCGACATATTCTTGGCCTTGCTCTCCACAGATGCCATTAGGCTCCCTCCTGAGAGACCTCTGAACCCAAGTGTAGATCAAACTCGATACTGTGTCTTCCACAGGCAGCCTGGCCATACCATCGATCAGTGCTTCACATTTAAGGACTTGGTGTATGACTTGCATGAGCAGAAAAGGTTAGACTGGACAGCCCTCCGGCAGGTGATCGGAGACATCAAAGAAAGGTAGAGACAACAACAACAGCAAAGGCAGCAGCGCCAACACCCCCTCCACAACAACAACAGCAGCACAATCAGCAGCCACTGCAGGACCTCGGGATCGTCCACAACCCCTTACCTAACCATCCACCAGCTCCGAACCCACTACCACCAGCAACCTGCCCAGGTAAACCCCATCGTCCACCACCCTCCTCCGCAAGAAAATTGGACGTACGATGATGAGGGACGTTCAGCAGATGATGGCCATTAACCAGTATCCTATCCAATCCCAAACAATACAATCAGCCTACACGGCTCCCCAATCAGTCCCTTCTATAGTTTCCATGGCCAACGCCGTCATACTGCCCGCCAGTTCAGCATATGCGCCAGTCGCTAGTTCACCCATCATCTTACCTTCACTCCGCCTGTCTCCATCCCTTTACCCCCATCATACCTACTCCCTCACCCATCATCCTACCACCATCTGGGCCGGACCAACCCTTCGCCGCAACATTATCCTCTGCTAGACAGCCACCCACCAATCCAACCACCCTACGGAGCGGGTGAGTCTTTCGCCGCCCGTACCCACCTATCTCCACCACCACCACGTCCACAAACCCCCAGCAGGTTCTGCAGCTGCCACAGCAACAGCAAGCTCAGCAGCAAGCACAAGATGAGGGGTTGATTGAGCCACTGCCCAGGACCCACTATGACATCCTCAAGCACCTGGACCACGTGCCAGCCAAGATCTCCATTCTGGAGTTGATTAAGAGGTCTAAAGAGCACCAGGAAGCCTTGAGGAATTTCTGCAGAAGGTGGTAGTAAATGAAGACATGATGGCAGACAAGCTACCTAGTGCCCTGGCCATGGTGACTCGCGGGCCGGCAATCACATTTGTAGAAAGCGAATTAGCACCCCCAGAAGCCAGGAGGCTCCCCCTCTGTGTCACTCTAGTCATCAACCATATAGCAGTGGGAGCGGCACTGGTCGACACGGGGGCATCCATAAATGTATGCCCGCTGAGTACGCTAAGAGGCCGACGCCCACCACCATTGCCGCTTACGTTAACAATTAGAAGATCCTGCCACGGCATGGTGACTGTGCAAGCCGAACTGGGACCCTCGCCGTCACAGTGGACTTCTACGTCCTAGATATCGATCCCATGTTCAAGGCTATTTTAGGGCGCCATGGTTAGAGTCACTAGGAGCTGTGCCATCTACCGCACACCAGGTCTGAAATTCCCCTTCCAAGGGCGAATTAAAGGTCAAAAGCATAGCCACCACTCACTCTGTAGATGCCCTCCACGATACCCTCCCAGCTGTGTGGCCAGCCAATAAACCCATCGTCTCGGTGCTAGACATCAACTACCCCTGGAGCTACACGTTCCAGTCCCAGCGAGAGGTCAACCTAGCCCAAGTCAATGCGGTAAAAGAAAAGAGCCACTAAGCACAAAGGGGTGGCAAATTATGATGAAGTTGGGGTATGAAGAAGGCAAGGGCCTAGGGGCAGAGCTACAAGGTATAGTCAAACCATCCCGACATCGTCATGAAAAGCCGATGGGGCTTAGGATATAGAGGAAATCCAAACCATGGTCATCCAGCACATCCACTCTTAAGGCCGACCGAGAGCCACTCACCTGGACACTCTGGTGTCACTTCATCAGGGGGCCTACCCAACCTGGATACAACACCGTGGTAGTCGAGGCAGAACTCTCACAGACGAGGTGCATGGCCGGAACTTCTCTCGGCACATGGCCCATTGCTGACCTATAGAGCCCTAGAAGCCCTCCGTCCGACCAGGAGGAGAAAGATCGAAGACCCAGAGGCTGAGTGGTATAGATGGTTCGACATAGAAGACATCACCATCGCCTTCAGCCGACTGTTCTGGGAAGAGGAGAGAACCTGGCCGCCAGCTGCGGAAGAATTGCTAGATCCACCTGCTGCTATCACATCCAAAAGGCAGCTCATGAGCGATGCCTCAGACGTAGGGGAGCCGGACATCCCCGAGGGAGGGAAAACTGTTGATGAACTCTGGAGAGGCACCTGCCTAGCCATCCACCCGTCCCTCCTGGAGTCCCTCCTTCCCAGTCTGGTCCCATCCTCCCTCCTTGCTGATCCAGTTGATCCCCAGCTCCTCACGGCGGCGCACAGCCTCCTCACACCCCAGCTCCACCAGCTGTCTCTCCGCCCTTCAAGCTGATCCAGGTGACCACGAGGTCACCCTCTCCTGTTGCATGCTCTCCTCCGATCTCAAAAAAAAAACGTCCGCTTTCAAATGCACGTTGAGGTCGAGGAGCCGGCATACGTCCTGCACTCTGCTGATGGCACCCATCGACTGAGGGTCCCCCTCCTGCTCCTTCATTAGGAGCCATTCTCTTCGAGGACACCATGTCCTCCCCCAGTCCTGTAGAGTCGTCTAGTTTAGGAGAGTCTAGGGTAGGTGAGTCTAGAGTAGATAGGCCTAGGATAGAGAGTCAGGTCAGCCCGCCATCCGCCAAGTTCCAAGCCGTCCTAGGAAGCAGCGGGGAAAAGCTATTCCCCGGAAATATCTTCAAAGCTAGCTCGGTGTCAAGCGCTACTGTGATAGAGGAGTTCACGAGAGAAGCGCTGGTATTTGAAGAGGTGTTTGAGCAGGACGGGGTGTTCATAGACGACGGGTTTGGTGTCTATGAATAATGAATGATGAGGACCCGATCGATGAAGAGGATAGCGAAGTAGATGACGCTGCCGAAAAATATGCCAGTGGAGTAAGGAGGTTCGACGAGCCTACAACGGCAGTGGATGAATCTACTAAGGAAGTCAACCTCGGAACAGAAGAAGATCCCAGGATTGTGATTATCTCAACAAATCTCTCTCCTGATGAAGAAGAGGAACTGGTGCAAATCCTAAGGGAGTACAAGGACTCATTTGCCTGGTCTTATGAGGACATGCCTGGCCTAGACCCCTCACTAGTAGAGCACCGATTGGTACTGAAAGAAGGGGCAAAGGCAATCAAGCAGAAACTTCGAAGGTTCCACCCACTCATGGCCCTAAAGATGAAGGACGAAGTAGATAAACTCCATAAGGCTAGATTCATCAGGATAGTGCTTTATCCGAACTGGGTGGCCAATATAGTCCCTGTCATGAAGAAAGACGGCAAAGTCAGAATCTGCATTGACTTCAGGGATTTGAATAAGGCATGTCCGAAGGACGACTTCCCGCTTCCTCATCTCGATGTGCTAATCGACAACACTGCTGGGTATGAGACCCTCTCATTCATGGATGGGTATTCAGGATATAACCAAATCTGTCTATCTCCTGAGATCAAGAGAAAACATCCTTCACCAGCCCTGGGGAACATACTGCTATATAGTCATGCCGTTTGGGTTAAAGAATGCCGGCGCTACTTATCAGAGGGCGATGATGGCCATATTCCACGATATGATCCATGTATATGTGAAGTCTACGTGGATGACATCTTGGTGAAGTCGAGAACCAGGAGAGAACACACCCGAGATCCTAGCCAAGGTGCTGCAGAGATCTAGAGAGTATCAGCTAAAAATGAATCCAAAGAAGTGCGTGTTCGGGGCTCATCAGGAAGCTGTTGGGTTTCATAGTCAGTAAGCGGGGCATTGAGATCGATCCTAACAAGGCTAAGGCAATAGCAGAGATGCCGCCTCCAAAGAACATCGCACAACTAAGAGGGCTAATCGGGCGTTTGCAATTCATCAGAAGATTTATCTCCCAACACTCGCAAAGATGCCGCCCATTCTATGATCTCTTGAAAGGAGGGACAAAATTCGAATGGAATGACAAATGCCAAGCAGCCTTTGATGAGCTGAAGAGCTATCTCATGAATCCCCCAGTCTTACAGCCTCTTGTGCCCGGAAAGCCGCTAATCCTATATCTCTCAGTCATTGAGGACTCCCTAGGAGCTGTCCTGGCACAACATGACGAGTCTGGGAAAGAAAGGGCAGCATACTACCTCTCTAGGCTCTTCAACCCCGCTGAATCCAAGCTCACCACCGCGGACAAAACTTGTGCCGCACTCGTGTGGGTAGTCCAAAAGCTCAAGCACTACTTCTTAGCCCACGAGGTCAAGCTGATCTCAAAGATGGATCCACTCCGTTATCTTCTTGAAAAGCCCGTCCTTTCTGATCGGCTGGCACGCTGGCAGAGTTTCCTCTTCCAGTTTGACATATCCTTTGTGGTCCAAAAGGCCGTCAAGGGGTATGCCATCGCCGAGCATCTAGCCCATCTCCCGCTCCCTCACAGCGACTCCCTCCGAGAGGGATTCCCCGATGAGGAACTCTCAGTCATAATCAAAGACCCCTTCTGGTCCCTTCATTTCGATGGTGCGCTCAACTCTCAGGGACGGGGCATTGGAGCCGTGCTGCTTACCCCGGAAGGTATCACCATCCCCTTTGCATATCAACTCACCTTCCCCGCTACCAACAATATGTCAGAGTATGAGGCTCTCCTTGATGGTCTCAAGCATGCTTATCTGCTGGGGGCATCACACCTCAGAATTATAGGAGACTCTCAGCTCGTCCTGCGGCAGGTGCTCTCAACTTACCGCACTCGTGACCCGAAGCTCAAGCCATATCAAGACCTGGTCACGTTGTTGGCAAGGCAGTTTCGTAAGCTTATCTATATCCACACTCCTCGTTCCCAAAACATCCTGGATGACGCTCTGGCGTCGCTAGCCTCATCCCTATCCTTCCCTCTGAGTCGCCGGACTGAGACAATCATCGTCCAGCGTCTCGATGTCCCATCTACCCAAGACCTTTGGTTTAGAGACCTTAGGGCAACCTTAGAAGAAAGGGCTAGGAAGAAAGGAGCACAGCAAGTTATGTTAACTGAGCTCGAGGAGATCTTGAATGAAGAAGAACTGCCATGGTATTTTGAGATAGAACAGTACTGCAGGGATGGAACATATCCTGAAGGGGCAAGCGCAGAGGACCGCAGGGCCATCAGAAGAGCCGCCTTAAGGTACACAGTTGTCGGAGAAGTTCTGTACAGGCGAGCCCTTAATGGAGTTCTTTTAAGGTGCATTACCGATGATGAAGCTTGGAAGGTGGTGGAAGGGGCCCATGCTAGCGAATGCGGAGGGCACGTCAACAGTCAGATGCTAGCAAAGAAGATCATTAGGCAGGGCTATTACTGGCCAACCCTAGAAGAAGACTGTACCATCTACGTCCGTAGGTGTGTCAAGTGTCAACTCCATGCCGATAAGATCCATGCCCCTTCCTCCTCACTACACCCACTCTCTACACCATGGCCATTCTCCATGTGGGCTTTCGACATTGTCGGTCCTCTTGGTGATTCTAATGCTCAAACCAAACAAAAGTCATTTATCCTAACTGCGACTGAGTATTACACCAAGTGGGCAGAAGCTGAAGCTTTCACAGAAATCAAAGCATCCACGGTGTGCCGCTTCATCATGAGAAACATCATCTCGCGGTTTGGAGTGCCAAGCAGCATCGTCACGGACAATGGGCCGCAATTCATCGCACAAGAGCTCCAGGACCTCTGTAAGAAATACAACATCACGCTGCATCATTCATCACCGTATTACCCACAAGGCAATGGCCAAGCTAAAGCAACTAACAAAACCCTTCTTAAAATCCTAAAGAAAACCTGTGAGTCGCATAGATTTGCCGACTGGCTAGAGAAGCTAATAGAGGCTCTATGGGCCTACCGCACCTCCGTCCGCACTCCCATGGGACAAACCCCGTACGCTCTCACCTACGGGATGGAGGCGGTAGTTCCATATGAGATCCTAATTCCTTCACTAAGAGTCCAACTAGACAAGGAACTTAATCTTGATGAACGTCGAGAGGCGTTACTAGTCCAATTGGAACTCTTAGATGAAAGGCGGCTTATGGCAGCCGACCATGTGCTTTCCTACCAAAGGCGAATCTCAAGGTCTTTTCAAAAGAAGGTAATTGAACGAAAATTCCAAGAGGGTGATATGGTCTTGAAACGCATCTTTATCAAACCTGGAGGTCCTAGGTCCAAACTGCAACCCAACTGGGAGGGTTCGTACGTTGTGAGGGAGGTCTACCCTGGAAATGCATATCGCTTAATCAATGCTGAGGGCGTCGAGTTATCACATCCGTGGAACGGGTTGTACCTCAAACGTTTCTATCCTTAGGCCTATAGGTGTGAGCCCGCAACACCTAGATCGGGGAGTAGCCCCATGTTGAGAGTCTAAGATACCTCTCTAATCGCCAAGGGGCTGCTCTAAGTTAGGATTAACACACACGCACACGGCAAGCCCGGATAACTACACTTGGTAGATGCTGCAATCATGTGGGCCCTACTCTAGCGATGCATCGGTCATTCTCTCCTAATCAGTCGAAGTGTAGGGGCAAAAGGGTCGTAAGGGTGAGGTCGTCAACCTGTAGTATACCCCGACGAGAGGAAGTCTCAAACAGGGACAGTCAAAATGACAAAAGGGCAAAGAAGCAAAGAGATGAAAAGAAAAGAAAATCCATAATACAATAGGGGCATGGCAAAGAGTGGCAAAGTCCCCGCGGGACACTAATGAGTCTGGCCGTACGCATGCCCCAAAGCAAGGCAAGTCCATAACAAAAGACCATAAAGTCCCTCCACAACAGATCCAATCTCCGAATGGTATGCTGTAGGAAGTAGCCGAACCCAACGTCCTCATACCCACACAAGACTTTCCTTAAATAATCTTCTGTTTCTTCCTATAAGGCTGAGTCACCTCTAGGGTGGGGCTTAATTAGTCGCAGCATCAACCAAGGGTAGGTTTTCCAAGGCGTTGCCACCCCTTACGCACGTCCTAACTTAGAAAGCCCTGTGGCGAGAACCGGAGGTGATCAAGATTCCTAACCAGCAGCTCGAATCGGTTTAAGTGTTGTGGCCCGAAGATGCGAGTGCCTTCTGTCTCGCGTGTCTTATTTTAGGAAGGGCCAACGCCGGCTTTAGGCGCTAACAAAAAAAAAAAAAAACCAAAAAAATCAGATATTTCCAAAACTCAAAAAAATCAGATATTTCAAAATTTCCAAAACTCCAAAAAAAATCAAATATTCTCCAAAACTCCAAAAAATCAAAAATTTCCAAAACTCTAAAAATCAAATATTCCAAAAATCTCAAAACATTAAATGATTCTAAGCCGTTTGCATACATACATTTCATTTGTTTATTCGCATCTTTTGCCTATTTAATAAGGCTTAGCCCCTTGACAAATTATCAAGGTCGCTCACTCGTCGTTTTTTTTAAGGCAAGGGGCTAAGCCTAAGAACAGATCTGACTTGTTTCGTGGTTGTCTAAGTGTGTAGGACGGAAAAGAAAGCGGCACTCATATCTCACTCGTCACTCTCACTCAGTCGCAAACCATGAAAAAAAACACACAAAAGAGTTCCATTCCATTCCATTCTATTCATATCATGTACAAAAGAAAGGAGCAAGAAGTACAAACCCTCAACCACTCTCCCCCGTACCCTCAGGCGGGCGGGGAGATGGAGGGGCCATCACTCTCGGCCCAGTCTCGCTCCCCTCGGGCGCCCTCTCGCGCCGTCGTCGCTCCTCCTCCTCGTTCCTCCACCGTCCGGAGGAACCCGTCAGATAGTGCCCAGCGGACCCGCTCGGGATACCGCTCCGGCTGGTCGCTGATCGGCTGCGCCCGACCAATGCCAGGGCCCTCTCTAGCCCCCTCATCTCGGATCGCAGCATGTCTCCACGATGCCTCTCCTCCCCCAGCTAGGTGCGGAGGTCTCCAGCCTCAGCGCGCAGTCGTGCCGCCTCCTCCGCCTCCTGGCGCCACCACGCCACCTCCGCTGCCTCGGGGCATAGGCGCAGCTCCGCCATCTCCGTCTCCAGCGTCGTCATCCGCGCCAGGGCGGTCCTCAACTCCTGCTCCTGTAATATCAGAGAATCTTGTCAGATCTCAAAAAAAAAGGAAATAAAAGTCTAGGGGCATCTAAGTAAGAACCCTACCCCCTCCTGCAACTGGCCGAGGGCGTCCTCCGCTCGGGTCACCGCCGCGGCTAGCTACCCCTCCAGCACGGAACGACCAGGGTCCTCTCGAGAAGAGGAGGCGCCGCCCACCATCTGGCGGGCCCCATCTAGCTCTGCCCGCTGCAAAAGAAAACAACAAGGGTCAGTCAACCAACACTAGAAGCAGAAGGGTAAAAGCACAAAGTAGAAACTCACCAGCTGGTCCACCACTGCCTGGAGGTTGTCGCACTGCTGGATGGTGGAGTGGAGGATGCCCTCAAGCGAGGTGATTCGCCCCTCAGGGTCAAGCTGCAAACACAAGCCAAGTCAGTCGCACAATCAAATCAGGAATCCAGAAGAAGACTGAAAGCAGTAAAGACTCACCGGTCGTCGGGACCCCTTGTACACCTGGGCCCCGTACTTCCGGGCGTATGCCCGAAAGTAGTCCTCATCGCTGGTGGCCTCGGAGACCACCTCCGTCCCTCGTCGCTCCCAGTCGTCCAGCTGCTCCCGGACCCGGACCGTCTAGTCCGTGACCTGCTGGATCCCGCGGAAGCTCCGGCCTGGCCTCTCCCAAGCTCACTGTCAGGACGGGAACTCCACCACCGCCTGGTGGAGTCCTAGAGTACGCGCCACCAGCCGGTGGTGGAGCGGAACCACCGTGTTGAAGCAATGCAGCCAAATGTCCCTACCGAAGTAGGGACGGCCTCGCTCCACCCACGGCTGGGCGGCGTCACTCTCCCCGACATAGGGGGTCCACTGTACCTGCACACCCAAAAGCCAAAACTCCGTCAGTCAACCATCAAATAGGCAAAGTAAAGGGGAAAGGGCAAGGCTAGAAGCACTTACATGTCCAAAAGGAATAGTGTCTAACGCATCGTGAATCATGGTCACCTGGCGCCGCAGGGACCGCTCATCTCGACAAAACCGCCAGCGCTGTAAGAGTGGTACAGCACTGCGTCGCCTCGCCACCCCGCGGCCTAGGGAGGGGAGGTGGTAGTACGCCCACACCTGCAAAAGTAATACAAGTCAGTACCACAATTAATTAAGACAAGCAGGAAAAATAACAAAGGCTAAGGGTGAGAAGCGCACCTGTAGAAGCGGGAGGAACCCCGCGACGCCGGTCTCCCTGCTGGAGGTCCCTAGGCTGTCAAAGAGGTGGGCCAGAAGGGCCGCACCCCACGCGTAGTTGCCCACGCTGGACAGATCCTCCAGAAGGGGCAGACAGCGGCAGCCAACTGGGTCCCCTCTGGTCCCCAGGATCAGCTTCCCGATCACGAGGATCAGGAATCGCCGTAAATCTCTGTCAGCCGCCTCTCCCTCCTCCTCCGCCAGCACGGCTCTGGCGTCCTCTGTCAGTCGCGCCAGGTACTCTGCCTGCCCCTCCTCGGTCCGGTGGCGCGCGCTCGCTATCCCCAAACTGGCCTGCAGTGCCGTCCGCCCGACCAGTGAGGATCTCTCTCCCCTCACCTCTAGCTCGAGGAGCCTCTCCACCGGCTCCTGATAGCTCGTGTAGGTGGTCCCGGTCACCGCCTGGCCGTCCATACGTAGGCCGGTGATCCATACCACGTCCTCTAGCGTAGGGACCATGTGTCCCCACGGGAAGAGGAACGCCTGGCACTCCGGGTCCCACCTCTCCTTCAGGGCCTGGATGAGCGCCACGTCCGGCGTCAGCTCCTCCAGCCGCAGGAACGGGCCGAACCCCATGCCTTCCAATCAGCGAACCTGGAACTCCGGTAGGGCGTCGTAGACGGCCCGGATCACGGACCACGCCAGCCGGGACCGAAGCTCGCTCTGCAAAACAATCACAGAAAAACACAAGGATCAGTAAGAAATCAATAGAACAACATTCTGTTAAGGTAGCGACCGGTATGTCGTCGCCTTCAGAAGGTGACACTAGAGGAGTCGCCTTCTTCCCTATGAAGGCGACAATCAGGCTGTCGCCTTCTGAACGCGACGCGTAGGGCGTCGCGACCTGTCTGGTAATGCGACACCCCCCCTGTCGCTTTCACAGACTGACTGGAAATGGCAAGAATCCATTTTCCGGCCGTTTCACCTTGGGCCAAAAGGCCCTACATCCCCTCTCCTCCATACATTCAAGGGTTTAGGGCTCGGTTGCCTACCTTTTTGGGCCCGACGGGCTCGTCCTCGTCGCCCGGCATCACCGCGGGCTCCTCCTCCATCGGCGCGACCGGGGAAGCCTCCGGGGCTGCCGCCGAGGTCCCCTCACCTGGTTGCCGGCGCCGGATGGATTTCTTCCGTCGCCGCCCCCCGCCATCGCCGCCTTGGCCTTCTCCGCCACCCTCCATCAACGGTCACCGAGAGGGAGATAGGGGAGAGGGAGAGAGAGGGAGATAGGAGAGAGAGAGAGAGGAAGGAGATGAGAGAGAGTAGAGAGAGCTCGCCGGAGAGAGGCCGGAAGGAAGAAGATCGCCGGAGTCGCCGGAGAGAGGGAAGAGGGAAAGGAGGAAAGTTTGAAAAGAGGGAAAGAGGAAAAGAGGGCGCTCGGCCCGAATTCAAACCGCCCCGAAATCTGTGAACACGACAAGGTCTATGTCGCCTTCTACCCAGGTGGCGACGGTGCTCATGTCGCCTTCACTTTTCAGGTCGCGACCGTTGACCTGTCGCCTTCTTGGTAGCGACAGTGGTAACGTCGCCTTCTCAAGCCAGTGCACAAAAACCCCTAAAATTCAATGCTCATTGCAATAATCCGATGCTTACATCAATAACATGTCTCCTTACATCAAACATCAATCTCCTATTACATCAAGCCCACCAAGCTCCCCAAGTCCCATCAAAATATCAAAAAGTACAATCACATCTCTCTCTCCGGCTCACGGTCCCCTCAGTGGCCGGATCTTCTCATGTTCCATGAGGTACGCCTGGTACGTCTCCTGGTCCTCGTCAAGTCTCGGCGGGAGTGCATGGGTAGGGCACGCCCTCCACAAGGCCAGCGCGCTCCACACGGCCTGCTCATCCTCCGGGTTCCCCAAGCGTCGCTTCTTCACGGGAGGCAAGTGTGATGGCGGAAGCACTCTCGTCCTCGGCTTCCCGACCTGTAGGTAGCACCGCTGCGGGTTGTAGAGCACGGTCGCCATGTTCCCTATTAATTGCAAGTTCAAGCCGCGTCCTAGTGGTAGCCGGATCTCCGCTCCACGAAGTGCCGCTACACCCAAAGCAAAGTGTTCCACTGGTAGGGTGCTGAAGTAAAGGCGCCATGCACTCCTAGTCTTCTTGTCCGCCGTCCTGCATAAACCTTATCGGAGAATTTGGCCGCGCCGCCAATAAAGTTCAAAGGATGGTCGGTGGTGGAGTTGTCTACCGGATTTAATCCTCACACCCAACCAACACTCTAGAAGGATCATAGAGCCGTAAAGGAAACCTCCCGTAGAAGCCGAAGTGAGACCCGAGTAAAGATACGCCAAGACGGCGTGAGAGAGTGAAAGTCCTCGCCATTGATGACCAAACTGTCCCCATAATAAATATTTCCATTTATTTATATATTAATTTTGATGATTAACAAAATAACACTAATGGATTTCTTGAGCCTTGAGAACAGGAAATAAAGAAAAATGAAAGTTCAAGACAATCTGGTAAGTCTCATCACTTCTATCCAAGTCTTTGTATCGACTTCTTTGATAAGCAGAACGATTTCCTCTTTGACCGGAAAACTCAAAACAAATCGATATCGTAACGATTTCTTTAAGAACTCGCAACGACTCTCTAGCCGTAACGATTTCTTTAGACCTCGTAACGATTTCTTTAGAAACTCGCAACGACTCTCTAGCCGTAACGATTTCTTTAGACCTCGTAACGATTTCTTTAGAAACTCGCAACGACTCTCTAGCCGTAACGATTTCTTTAGACCTCGTAACGATTTCTTTAGAAACTCGCAACGACTCTCTAGCCGTAACGATTTCTTTAGACCTCGTAACGATTTCTTTAGAACTCGCAACGACTCTCTAGCCGTAACGATTTCTTTAGACCTCGTAACGTTTTCTTTAGAATTCGCAACGACTCTATAGTCATAACGATTTCTTTAGACTTCATAACGATTTCTTTAGAGTTCATAACGATTTCTTCACTGATCATAACGCCTTGCTTTGTATAATGATTTCGTGTAACGATTTCCTTACAACTTGATAATCATAACGATTTCGTGTAACGATTTCCTTACAGCTTGATAATCATAACGATTTCGTGTAACGATTTCCTTACAGCTTGATAATCATAACGATTTCGTGTAACGATTTCCTTACAACTCAATAGTCATAACGATTTCTTGTAACGATTTCTTCAGAACTCGCAACGACTTGCTTGTTGTAACGACTTCATAAGTTATCACAACGATTTCCTTACAGTTCATAACGACTTGCTATAATTCATAACGATTTCATAAGTCAGCAAGATTCTTTTTATCGAATTTCTTGATGCATCAGTATAATGCCTTTTAACAGCGTTGAAAAGTCAAAGTCATATCTTGTCCGTTGACTGCTATGCATTTAATGCTCTCTGATCGTATCTCCCATGCATGCAGACAATATCTTCCATTTCTATGCTACTCTGTCTACGTACTTTTTTAGACAGAAAGGAGCTTTGCTATATACTGCAATATCTGTTCCATCTCAACTAACAATAGACAGCAGTCTTAGCTGTCTTCTATTTATTGATGATATGCTTACAGATATCTGACAAGACTCATCTGGACAACGTTGGACACAAGATACAAAGTTCTATGACATCTCTTTGGCGTGTACACAAGGATAAAAGACTGACGATCAGAAGCTTCCTTTGTGACCAGTCTAACGTACACAAGGATAAGAGACAACGGACACTTCAACGTTCGAATTTGAATCAGCAGTTTAAATAGAAGACTCAAGACGGAAAACAAGAGATAGTGAAAAACAACGTTTGATTTCTGAAGTAGAAAGAAATCCATCTCTTAGAGTCCTCAGAAGATTGAAACAAGAGCGAAGCTTCCACTCCAACCTTCTTCTCAGCTCTTAGCTCTCTGTGATCAAAAATAGTTTTTATTTGTGAGAGCTTGTGTAGTCCTTGGAGAGAAAAACCTTGTAAAATCTCTTTCTCTCTCGGGGGCTTAAGAGCTTCAGTGTGTAGCTGGTCAAGCTAGAGTCTGAAGCCTGTTTCCACACTCTTTTCTTATTAGATTGTGTTCCCTTCTGGACGAAGGAAGACCTGGTGGTATCCAGGGTGGTTGTTGTTCCCTTCTGGACGAAGGAAGACCTGGTGGTATCCAGGGTGGTTGTTGTTCCCTTCAGGCTGAAGGAAGACCAGTTGAGGCTGGGTGTAAGGATCCTTAAGGGGGATTGTACCCTTGGTAGTAAAATCCTGAGGTATTGCTCAGGGACTGGACGTAGGTCTCCTGTGGAGAGGAGTTCCGAACCAGGATAAAAATCCTTGTGTCTTGTGGATGTGTTTTGTGTGATTGTTGTCTTGTTTGCTCTAACTCTAACCTTGTTATTAAGTTGTGTAATCCTTTCAGTAAACAGGTTTTAATCAGAGATCGAAGTTTTAATAACCCATTCACCCCCCCCTCTGGGCTAGCTAGCTGGGCAACAGCCATACCCCACTAATCGCACTAAGGCTAGCATAGTCTATGAGGTGATCCCCGGACGGGAAGAGCACCACCCCACATAAGCATATGGCCACGGCCTTTGCGATTTCCCGGTGGTCCACGCTCTTATCCTTGCACTTGGATATGACCCACTTAGACAATGGTACTAGATGTATGAATTGTGGGCTAATTATAGTGTAGACATCCCTCGGATCGGTCATGAACTCCCCAAGGATAAACTTCGGGTTAATGGGCTCAACCGTGTAGCTTATGTTTTGCTCGTCCCCGGGTTTAGTCGTGGGAAGAGCGAGGAAGGCCTCGACCTCCTCTAAAAGGACGATCGCCTCAAATTTGGGGAAAATAAAAGTATGGGTTTGTGGGTGCCATAATTCTATCAAGGCCGTGATACTATGCCAATCAAAGGAAATCTTGTGGTAGTTGTGAGCCGCTATCAAAACCCACCCAAACCCCACTCTCTCAAGAACCTAATGACATACATGGGTAAGGCTTTGATCATCGGGGCAATCCAAGTGAGCTTCGAGTAACGGCGAGAGCCGGGGAAGAGCTAGGGAAGGAAAGGAAAAGTGAGAAGAGGAAGAACAAGAACGCGAAATTAATGATGAAATTCGGAACATAAAATCATGAAAATTGAAAACACCAACCAACTTACCTCCCTCACTTCCTCGCTCCGGCTCAAGTGGTTGGGAACGTCCGTGATCCTCATGAGAGCTTCGAAGGTCGCCCGAGCACGCTTCGGACCTTCGTAATCCGCCTCCCCACCCATGGAATCAAGAGGAGCTCTCTTCATGGCCATGAGAGCTTGCAAAACTTGAAGAGAAGAAGAGAGAGGTGAGAGCTCCGAATTTGGCCTCTCATCCCCCTTATTTATAGAGCTATAATACTCCTATTCCTGCTAGGAAAGGGTAGGGGAGACCCATTAGGAGTAGGACCTTGAGTGGAGAGCAATAGGAGTCCAAGTGTAAGTCAAAACCAAATCATATGCTGAAGGCTTTTGAGCTCGGGCTGAGAAAACTGAGAAAGCGACATATCGACCCGTCGCCTTCAAGGTGGCGACAGGCCTTGTGTCGCCTTCTTCATTCAAGGGTCGCGACAATCCCTCTGTCGCCTTCTGACCAGTCTGTGTTGTCTTAATTCTTCTGTGGCTATTCAGAATATTTGCACATATGCTTTGATGTCATTGTTTGGTGCATTGTATCATGTCTATCTTATTGCTTTGATTATTGAAAATCCATAAAAATTAGAAAATCAGGAAAATTCATAAAAATCCAGAAAATCAAAAGACGCCCGTCAGATAAGTCAGGTAAGTATCTCTAACACTAATCCCTTCGCATTACTATATGATATCTACACTATTATATCAGCTCAAGGACCGGCTGGTTCCCAGTGTGTTCCAGGATCTGAATTCCCCTTCATCAAAAATGAGGATGATCTAAGTACGCACTGCTAATCACTGGATAGGCCGTTGGGTGATATGACTCGGAGACGACGGATTCTATCGCACGACGGGGATGCGAAGTGTCTTGACCCTTGCTTATATTGTCTAGCAAGATTATCCTTGAATATTTGTTATTTTCTCTCTTTCTTTGCATTCGCTTTTATGATTTCTTTTTTCTTTAGCCCAGCATGCATCATGTAGGAATTTTGAGCTTCATGAATCATGATTCGTCAAAGTCAGCTTCTCAATGATGTCCCAACCCAAATCCTCATTTATAGACAAGAATTCCACTCCGAATTTGAAAGTTTTCCTCGAGCTTGTGCTCGGTCCAGTTTACCAGTGATGGTTCCTATGAAGGATTCCTCTCATCTCCATTTATTATAACAGTCATCCCTTTATCCCCGATCCGCTCATTAGTCGTGACCCGCTCGAAGGCCAGAGTCGAATCGACCCGCCGGGCAGCACCTATCCCCTAATGAACGAAACTTGCACGCTAAAGATAGCCAGGGTACCTCTTGAATCAGGAGGTTGATCATTCTTTTCTTTGATTTTTATTCATCCCAAATAGGAACCATCCTCGCACTCTGTTCCCAGCCATGTTCGAAGTTAGCTAGATAATTCTCGTTGCTTATTCGTCCAGAATGGGTGTCTCTTTACCTTGATGCCGGCTTTTCAGCTCATTCCGCTTCATTCCGTTACATCGCCGTTTCACGCCACTTTCGCTCCATCACCGCTCCACTCCCTTGCAAAGCAGGCATCAAGGAGGGGCAATCTGTAGACACCCATTTTTGGCCCATAAGTCGAGCAAAATCCCTTGTCGTATCATTGACGCCCCACGTTGGCTCATCATCGTCAAGCTGGCTTTCTCCGATCATGACATCATTCCCATTAGTTCATCGCCCTGGAGGACTCTTCTTGGTCAAATCAATCTCTTTCACTAAAAGCTCTCTGAGTATAAGTCCGATGTTTCATCCTGAAGGCTGTGCATGGCTATTGGACACATTACATGCCGAAATGCAGAAAAATACCAGAAGACGACAGGCCATGTGTCGCTTAATTGAAAACGACATACCCCATGTCGCCTTGATAATTCCACATTTTAAATCCGTCAGAAAATCGAAAATAACTCAAGTCAGCCTTCTATATGAGGAAGGCAACATGTCGAGGTGGCGCCTTCAGGAAGGCGACACGATTGCTGTCGCATTCTGGGCCTCAAACAGGAAACTCAATCCGAGGCTAATTTGGACCCATGCTATTGATGGTAATTGCTTCTTTTGGACGTTCAAATCAAGTCCAAATCCTCTCAAATTCGGAGCAGACCTTCCTAACATGTTCCTTTCCGAGTTCCAATGGCCCTTGCACAGCCATACTTGCCCAGAGTCGGACTCTTGCCCATTATTCCTCTCAGACCCGAGTTGGGAATAATCACCCATAAGTACCTCGTCTCTGCATCTTTTCGGGCAAGGCTGGATTCATTAGTTCGCAGAGCAAGAGAGCTTCTTCTTCCACGAAGAGAGTTTCTTCTCTAGACGACTCAGAAGAGCCCTCCAGGGCGTTTTCCCAGCAGCTATCCAATTCTCTCTCCCTTTTCTTCTTTATTTCATCAATTTCATGCATGCATAGTTCATTTTTTTTCTTCTAGTTTAGCATTAGAACACGACACACACACCCATCCTTAGTACCCCCAGGGGTTAAAAACCCCAATCCTGTGAGTTCCCCCCATAATAGTTCATGTACATGCACTTTTCATTGAATAGATCTATTGCACACGAATTCTAATGGGTTTTCCTTGTGTTTAAATCATATTGGCAGGTGTTTGAAGGTTAGAACGAAGTGAGGCTCCTGTCCCTTGGCCGGCTGAGGAGTAGGAAGACGAGAATCCACATCTCTGTCCCTCTGAAGAGAAGGTGACAAGACCCTTGTCGCGTTCAAGAAGGCGCCTTAGCCTCTGTCGCTTTCAGGAAAAAGGAAAGCGACACCGCATCTGTCGCTTTGTCAGGTACTCCTTCTACTTCACCTTTTTTTCCAAGGTAGTCAGCCCTCCACGTCTACATCTACGAGGCGATTACTCTGGTGGCGATCACGGTATTTTCCTAATCTCTACACCTTCACAATCCATTTCAAAAGGGGATACAAATCCCGTGATTACACCATCCTCTTAAACATCTCCATGATGGACGGATCACCATGGCCATGCTCCTGAGGAACTGGAGCTGGAGCCTGAGCCTGAGACAATAAGCAACACATAAACAAGGAAATCGATGTGTACTTAGAATGAATGCTTTGAACTGTAAATAACAGTGTGTGAGGATAACTTATAGATTTTGCTTGACTAATTTCCTGTGGATGGACTTCAGAAAAGATTGGTTTTGTTAATCACCAAAAATTGAATATAATAAATAAAATTATATGGGGATGGGTTGATCATCAATCTCCCCCTTTTTGGTGATGACAAAACATAACATGAACTTATAAAGTGCTGTAATAACTTTAAATAAATTTTCTGGATAAATTTAAATAAATTTAAGGAATGTATTTCAGAATATTTTATTTTCTCCCCTTTTTGTCATTAAGCAAAAAGAAATGTAAGGATTCAAAGAAAGAATAGAAGAAAGATAAATGGGAGCCAAAAGAGCCACTATATTTGATTACTGAGGGGGTACAGAGATGTAGAAAACAGGTGACAAGAGAGAGGCATGGCGAGTGATGATCGGCCAAGCCTTGCGTTCTTGTTCTTCAAAAAAGTTTTGGAATGCACCCCAAGCTATAGTGTATGAAGGCCCCATAACAGGAGCCATTCTCTGGATGTGGAGCTGCCTTGAGCTTCTAGGAAATTGACATACTCATCCTTTCCAAGAGACATCTTGTAAGAACTGGTGGTTCCAAAGCTGGCATGCTGTAAAATCTAATCAATGGAGATGGGGTAGAAAATCTGCTGCTGCTACAGATCCTTCTTCAAGGGTACATAAACCTTGTACCTTTCAACCCAAATGGCAAAAGGATCTTGAGCCAAATGGATGGAGTTGAAATCCAGAAATTCATCAGCAGACAGAAGGGGTTTGCCTGAATTGAACAAAGAGGAGTTCAAGGCATCCAATTGCTGAGCAGCCTGATGATAATGCTTCTCCTAATCAGATGCAGAGAGCCTTTCACATTCAGATAGAAGAGGAGCTAGAACTTCAGACTTGATGTTGCCTCTGTGATATTCACAGAATATGAATTTGTGGAAGGCAAGAGGAGCATCCTGATAGACTGTGATTTTAGCCATGACTCTAGCAAATCTCTCAAAGATGAGGGTCCCCACAAAAGAGTCCATGAACAAGGAATGAAGCTTGGGGAGGAAGACCACTTCTGGTAGCTTGAGGGTAGTAAAATCTACCTGAAGGGAGGTATTAACAAGGTTTTCAGTTCTCAACAGTGCGATGGCTCCCGTGAACTGACCAATCTGAACTTCTGGCAATTTGTTGACAAATCTGTAGTCTTGGAACATCTGGAAGTGCCAGACCAGTTTTATTTCCCTTTGGATGAAAGGGCCCCAAGACTTTCTGTGGTGGATGACCAACCACTCTGACAGTGTGAGAGGATGGTCTGAAGGTGGGAACTGTTCAGATCTTGCAAGTAGAAACTATCTGTAGAGAGACTGATGGCCCCTAGCCCACTAGTCTTCAGTCTTAGACTCAGCAAGAGAAAAGATTTTGGACTGATCTGATTTTGATATGTGGGAGAGATGAAGAACAATATGGAGGTCATCAGTGAGGTTAAGGTGAGGGAGGCCAAAAATGGTAGCAAACGTACATTTTTGCAAGAATTCACAGTATAGAGATCTCCTTCTATTTTCAACAGAAAGAGAGAACTACAGAGGTGGAAAATGAGGTTTAGAAGAGAGAGCAAGATCTTTGGAGACTTTTCTCTTTTTAGAAACATGACTAGAAGAACCTGTCCTATGGATATGGGTGCCAACGGCCAGAACTGAGTGAAGAATTGCCTCTTCACACACATCTTTAATGTCCTAAATGACCTCACCCTAAATACGAGCACCCTCTGGGATGATAGTTATGAATGATGGAGGAGTGGGTGGATGAAGAGAATAGAAAGAAGTAAGAGGAGGTGGTGTAGATGGTCCAGCGGTTGAGGGACCAGAGGAGGAGGGTCCAGCTGAAGAAGATGATGTTGGAGGTTCCTCAAAGATGGGAGGAGGAGGAATAGTAGAGGAAGAAATAGGTGAAGAAGAGGTAGTAGGAGATGGTGTAGGTGAAGAAATGTGTTTCGGAATGGGTTGTTTGAAGGTTTCAGGTGCTCGAGGAGCAGTGGAAGAGGAAGGAGGAGAAGGAGGGGCTGGAGTCATAAGAGGAGAAGGAACAGGAGCTTCTTGGGGCACAGCAGCTTCTACTACAGGCTCTTGAATCCTGACTTGCTCTGCTTCTGACTGCATTGGCCCTGATGGCCCACTGCCAACATCTTCAACCACTGGCCCTGATGGCCTTGAATCTTCAACTGATGCCTTGGTGGCCATCACTCTTCAACAAATGGCCCTGACGGCCCAACTTCCTCTGCAGATGGCCCTGGTGGCCCTAATTCCTCAACACCAACTGACCCTGATGGCCCAAGTGCAGCTTCTTCTGCTACTGGATGAGTGGGAGCAGGAGGGGCAGGAGTTGACAATTGCGCCCTCACAAGATCTGAAAGTTCTGTTATTGATTGCTTCAGGCTACAAAACTCACTTCTCATTCCCCGGAGCACAGCTTTCACTAATGCAATCTCCTTGGCTCCTGTGCTCTAACTGATGAATATAGATGATATGTCAGATTGGACATAACATAAGATCTCTCCATGTGCATTTAATCTATCTAGCACAGGCTTCATGTTCACTTTAAGTTTCTTCTTCTTGTGGGATCTGCGGTGTGCCTTTCTGGTAAGCAATGGAATCTTTGTGGCCACACCCTTGCCTTTACTCCCTGAGCCGAAAGCTGGCTCCAAATCCTCATCAAAAGTGCTCTTAACAATGCCTTCTTGGAATGGATCAACAGAGGCACTAGCAGGTTGCTCCCCCTAAGCTGGAGCATCCTCCATCTGAACATTTTCAATGAGGCCTCGTGTCATGCCCCGCCAATTTAGCAGCGGAATAAATCGGGGAGGCATGAATAACGTGTATGGTAACGTAAATTGCGCATACATTCGCATATATCAGAGCATCTAATGAACATTAATTGCAATAAACTCGTCATTTTATTGATAATTTATCTAAACTATTACAACCACTAATTCAGAGCCAAAACAAAGGGCTCAATAGCATCATTACATTTGGAAATGATAACTAAGCAACTAACTAAACTAACTCTAGACAATCCATTGCTATGACTCCAGGACGCTCATCACTCCAGACCATTCCCGTTGATGTGTGTAAGGTCATCGTTTGACTTACCTGAAAACACAATAACAAATAACGAAGGGTGAGCGATAACGCTCAGTAGGACTTAATATCTCGTATAAACAAGCATGCTTTAAGTGATTAATGTCTTGTAATGCAGGTTAACTAGAGAGATCGATCAAGTATAGTCAAGAGAGTAATAGTACAAGATAACAAGAGATTGGTGGCATACTATATCAAGAGATTGATAGCATGCAATAACATGTGAACGATAATACATTCCACAAGAATATTGCAAAACTAGAATAATGATAGAGAAAATGACCATATGATGAGATAGCGTGTAACGAGATAGTGTGTAAAGAGATAACGTGTAACGAGATAACGTGTATGGTTGCACAACAGTGCACTAGAAGAGTACGGCAATAGTCACTGTAGGACAGTAGCCGTTTAACGATAGTACATTACGTCTGAACTCCTCAGACTAATATTATAACAGTCAGTGCTAGCACAATAATAGCACCGAAGTGATATGGTACGTCTGAACTCCTCAGACTAATAGTATAATAGTTCGATGTCTAGCCAATGTACAGATAGTCAGAGTCGGTGCAATGCAGAACACCGTCAATAGCCCCTGCAGGTATTTTCGGGTGGCTCTCTGCCCCCAAGACTAGATTGGAGCCCCTTAGACACTCTCCGTGCCCTGCACAGTATGCATTGGATACAGTAGAGTCACAAGACCCATTTTACAGCGCTAGACAGTCAAGTATAGTACAAGAAATAGGAGCCACAACAGCTCGAGAGTCTCAAAAGAGTACTAGATGAGATAGTAGAGTGAACGTGAACAGATGAGAGTAACAAGATAGTAGATGAGATAGGGGTATAATCATAAAACAACGATAAACCACGATAGTAACGGTTGCACAGCACCAGGTTGGGTACCAACAGTCTGGTAGAAGTCACATCTGTCCATTAGCTGCGTTATGAACACAGGCTAGATGGTCCGATGTGGTCACAAGGTAAGAGAGAGACACTAAGGCTGTTTGGATCGTACTGATCCCTAAGGTGTAACGGGTTTTTGGGGTACAACCAGCTCATCGGCTAAGGACGTGTGCCGAAGCCAAGAAGACTTACGGAGGCCTTGACAAGGAGTCTCTGGCCCAGTCGAGAGTATTCCTGATGGAGAGGTGATCCAAGTCAGAAGAAAGTGTGTAACGAAACGTTGTCCGTCTTGCCTCGAGTGCTCGAAGGCAGAGGGACGCGATAACGGTGTACAAATCACGCGGATAAAATGATGACAAGTGTCATTTAAATAATAGAGTAATTAGGTAATTAATTTCACTTAATTACCAGATACATTATTGAGTAATTTTAATAGGGTCAAATGGCAATAAACAATGTTATGTGTGTGCAAGTGTAAAGAAATTATGAGCATATGATAAATCGTGAAAATGTCTTTTAAATAATTAAATTTATATTATTATTGCCAGTTATTAATTTAACAAGTCGAATTAACTATAACATGATTTAATCATGGCTAAATAAGGATCATATAGCCCAAACAGCAAGGGCATGTGCATAAATTAAAGTTCTGGCAGAAATTTTAAAGAGGCAACGGGGTTGCTAGCCGCGACAAAGACGCGACGGGGTGAATGGTTGCGACAGCGTGAAAAACGCGACGGCTTAGGTCGCCACATTCTTAACGCGACAGGCATACAGGTCGCGACTCTGCTGATATCGCGGCGGGTCGCGCCGTCGTATTATCAGAAGGGTCCGGCCCTTTTTTCCCTTTTTTTCCAGGGCGGTTCCTGTTTGATACAGGGTACTTGTAAATTCCATATAAAATCGGGAGGTAATCAAAAAGTCATGAAACTAGTTTTAAATGAAAGTAGACACATAGATCTATCAACATGCATGATTAATTTGAAAATAGACAAGGTTTAGGTATGCTTGTATTTAGTTACATTTCAATGACCTAAATATACGCAGTCAATGTTCAATGAATTAATTAGAGATGGATACATGATGAAAATTAGGGAAACTAGGAGAGTTTGAAAGCCAACATGATGTAGTATTTATGAGAATTTTCTCATGGCATGGGATCATATATGCACGAGGTTTGAAAGCAAACATGAAGGTTTGGGTACATGGATAAGATAAAGATTCAAAGAATTAATTCTCCCTCATGGGAGATCGAAATAGAGCGAAATTAAAGGGCTTTTGTAAGGGATCATGAAATCTACTTAGGGTAATTTTTACACAAATTTGGCTTGAGAAATTGCCTACCTTTTTATGCGTTTGAGAAAATCCTAGGGTTGAAGACGAGGTAGAAGATGAAATCTCTTTGTTCCAAGCTCCTTTTTTCTTGCTCCTCTCGTCCTCAGCTCCTCTCTTCATCCTCCAAAGTCCCAACAATGAAATGAGACTTGGTTGGGACGAATTAGAGGTGTATAGAGTTGATTAAGAGTCCATCCTTTCTAAAACTCCTCTTTCTCTTCAAACTCTTAATTTCTCTATTTATCTCCTTATTTCCTAGCATTATCCCACCTAATAGGATAGGTGAGAGGTCTAAATTCATGGGTAATGGGTTAGGATGGGATGAGGACTCTTATTGAGGATAATTACATCCTATTTAGTCTTTATCTTACCCTTTTCTATTTATTACCATTTTTAGGTACGAATTTAGCTTAATTACTTCCCATCCCAAGATGAGCACTTCATATTTAGGCCCAACAATTCATGTCAGGATCCATTAACAAAACCCATTACTAATTTAACTTAATGGGTATTGCTTTAATTGCAATTATTCACCCTTTATTCTTATTTAACTCTATTTATCACACTTATTTAATTAATTTCGTATATTTTATTCACTTCGACATCATTTATGCCAATATTTCTAATCTTCATCATTTGGGCTCTTACTCTTGGCCCAATAACTCATGTGAGCCTAGTTGTACAACCCATGTTCTTACTTTACTTATTAGATTTGTAATTATCCTTTTATTAGAGAATTTATTCTTGGGCTAAGATTGTCTATTGGTCTAAATATCATAATGGGCTATCATCCCATATTATTTAAAGTCTACCCACATGTTTATTTTTATTTATAATCCACTTTGGCTCGTAAAATAATGGGTTCTCCGACTTATTCCTTAATTACACTAATAAGTCGCAAAAATTCTTAAACTAAGTCCAAATGATTTTTTTCTATGCCTAAATTTCATGATGGGTCATTAGAGAACATTATTTAAAGTACAACTACTAATTTTATAAAATATTTATATGGGTTTATGCGTATGCAATAATGATGCATACCTTTTTAACTAATTGAATTTATAAATAGATAAAATTTCAATTTATCTATAATTTTTAATTAATGGATTTTTCGGGATACTACATCCTCCCCCACTTAAATATAATTTGATCCCCAAATTCATATGTTAAGATACGACTACCAATTCTATTCTGAATATCTCATTCCATCATCTCCCCCACTTAGGGCTTTGCTATCGAGAAAATAATTTGAAATTAAACTAAGGGTTTAGTGATGGTACCTTGCATGTCTACCTTTATTGGCATGATTTGTATCCACAAGAACTTATAATCATCTTTGGTGTGGAGTTTGGTTCTTCTTTATTGGACAATTGATGACTCAATGTTGTTTGACTTCCACAACACAAGCATCTGCCCAGTTTCTTCCAACAGTTATCAATCTGATGCCCTGGCTTTTTACAAAATTTACAGAATTCCTTCCGCTTCACTTCCCCTTTCATTCTCTTGCTATCTACTGTATTTCTTCCTTTATTATCATTAGAATGGGTATCACGTTCCCTTTTCAACGCTTTCTTCTTATGGGTCTTTTCAAGAAGTCCCATGGTGTCCTCTACTATTTGAGCTCTCAATACCATGTCTGAATAAATTGAAATGTCTAGCGGAGCCAACTTTTCCCAGAACACAAGTCTCAATCCTTCTAAGAATCTCTTTGCCTTCATCTTTTCCGTACTCACTAAATGTGGTGCATATTGTGCTAGTCTTTCAAATTGTGCTTCATATTCTGCTACACACATCATTCGTTGTTTTAAATTGACGAATTCATTTGCCTTCTTCTCACAAATCCTTTCGGAAAAATATTTGGTGTTGAAGAGGTCTAAAAAGTTATCCCACTCTATGTTGATATCGGGTAATTGTCGACTGGTAGCTTCCCACCAAGTTCTAGCATCGCGGTCCAATTGGAAGGTTGCCATAAGGACTTTATCCTGCTCTGAACATTGCATAACTCTAAAGATCCGTTCCATCACCTTCACCCAATTTTCAGCTTCATCGGGATCCGGAGTTCTATTAAATCTAGGGGGATTCATTCGTTGAAAGTTCCCGTATAAGTCTCCTGCCCCATGTCTTGCTCCTGCTTGAATCACGTTGTTAAGGGCTTGCGTTAACCCTTGTACGGTCCTTTGCAAGTCCCGCATTTGTGCACGCTCTCCAGCCATCTCCACTAATCTCCTGCGAGCAATAACACTTAATTTATTTCTTTTTTTGACTTTGGGTGCTAAGGTATTACTGAGTTGATACATATATATCTATAAATGTATTTAGATCTTAACCATGGTTCTACCCAATTCTCACATAGGTATGGTGGTTGACTTAGACACGTGTCAGGGCAGTTCACCTAGAACATCCGAAACTTAAAATATCTTATTAAGGACATCCTAGGCTCTGATACCAACTGTCATGTCCCGCCAATTTAGCAGCGGAATAAATCGGGGAGGCATGAATAACGTGTATTGTAACGTAAATTGCGCATACATTCGCATATATCAGAGCATCTAATGAACATTAATTGCAATAAGCTCGTCATTTTATTGATAATTCATCTAAACTATTACAACCACTAATTTAGAGCCAAAACACAGGGCTCAGTAGCATCATTACATTTGGAATTGATAACTAAGCAACTAACTAAACTAAGTCTAGGGTACTAGGGACAATCCATCGCTATGACTCCAGGACGCTCATCACTCCAGACCATTCCCGTTGATGTGTGTAAGGTCATCGTTTGACTTACCTGAAAACACAATAACACATAACGAAGGGTAAGCGATAACGCTTAGTAGGACTTAATATCTCGTATAAACAAGCATGCTTTAAGTGATTAATGTCTTGTAACGCAGGTTAACTAGAGAGATCGATCAAGTATAGTCAAGAGAGTAATAGTACAAGATAACAAGAGATTGGTGGCATACTATATCAAGAGATTCATCGCATGCGATAACATGTGAACGATAATACATTCCACAAGAATATTGCAAAACTATAATGATAGAGAAAATGACCATATGATGAGATAGCGTGTAACGAGATAGCGTGTAAAGAGATAACGTGTAACGAGATAACGTGTATGGTTGCACAACAGTGCACTAGAAGAGTACGGCAATAGGCACTTTAGGACAGTAGCCATTTAATGATAGTACATTACGTCTGAACTCCTCAGACTAATATTATAACAGTCAGTGCTAGCACAGTAATAGCACCAAAATGATACAGTACGTTTGAACTCCTCAGACTAATAGTATAATAGTTCGATGTCTAGCCAATGTACAGATAGTCAGAGCCGGTGCAATGCAGAACACCGTCAATAGCCCCTGCAAGTATTTTCGGGTGGCTCTCTGCTCCCAGGACTAGATTGGAGCCCCTCGGACACTCTCTGTGTCCTGCACAGTATGCATTGGATACAGTAGAGTCACAAGACCCATTTTATAGCGCTAGACAATCAAGTATAGTACAAGCAATAGGAGCCACAACAGCTCGAGAGTCTCAAGAGAGTACTAGATGAGATAGTAGAGTGAATGTGAACAGATGAGAGTAACAAGATAGTAGATGAGATGGGGGTATAATTGTAAAACAACGATAAACCACGATAGTAACGGTTGCACAGCACCAGGTCGGGTACCGGCAGTCTGGTAGAAGTCACATCCGCCCATTAGCCGCGTTATGAACACAGGCTAGATGGTCCGATGTGGTCACAATATAAGAGAGAGACACTAAGGCCGTTTGGATCGTATTGATCCCTAAGGTGTAACGGGTTTTTGGGATTCAACCAGCTCATCGGCTAAGGACGTGCGCCAAAGCCAAGAAGACTTACGGAGGCCTTGACAAGGAGTCCCTGGCCTAGTCGAGAGTATTCTCGATGGAGAGGTAGTCCAAGTCAAGAGAAAGTGTGTAACAAAATGTTGTCCGTCTTGCCTCGAGTGCTCGAAGGCAGAGGGACGCGATAACGGTGTACAAATCATGCGGATAAAACGATGACAAGTGTCATTTAAATAATAGTGAAATTAGGTTATTAATTTTACTTAATTACCAGATACATTATTGAGTAATTTTAATAGGGTCAAATGGCAATAAACAATGTTATGTGTGTGCAAGTGTAAAGAAATCATGAGGATATGATAAATCGTGAAAATGTCTTTTAAATAATTAAATTTATATCATTATTGCCATTTATTAATTTAATAAGTGAAATTAACTATAACATGGTTTAATCATGGCTAAATAAGGGTCATATAGCCCAAACAGCAAGGGCGTGTGCATAAATTAAAGTTCTGGCAGAAATTTTAAAGAGACGACGGGGTTGCCCGTTGCGACAAAGACGCGACAGGGTGAATGGTCGCAACAGTGTGAAAAATGCGACGGCTTAGGTCACCGCGTTCTTAAAGCGACGGACCTGCAGGTCGCGACTCTGCTGATATCGCGGCGGGTCATGTCGTCGTGTTATCAGAAGCGTCCGGCCCTTTTTTCCCTTTTTTTCTAGGGCAGTTCTTGTTTGATACAGAGTACCTGTAAATTCCATATAAAATCGGACAGTAATAAAAAAATCATTAAACTAGTTTTAAATGAAAGTAGACACATAGATCTATCAACATGCATGATTAATTTAAAAATAGACAAGGTTTAGGTATGCTTGTATCAGGTTACATTTCAGTGACCTAAATATGTGCAGTCAAGGTTCAATGAATTAATTAGAGATGGATACATGATGAAAATTAGGGAAACTAGGGGCATTTGAAAGATAACATGATGTACTATTTATGAGAATTTTCTCAGGGCATGGGATCATATATGCACGAGGTTTGAAAGCAAACATGAAGGTTTGGGTACATGGATAAGATAGGGATTCAAAAAATTAATTCTCCCTCATGGGAGATATTGAAATAGAGCAAAACCAAAGGACTTTTGTAAGGGATCATGAAGTCTACCTAGGGTAATTTTTACACAAATTTGGCTAGAGAGATTGCCTACATTTTTACGCGTTTGAGAAAATCCTAGGGTTGAAGACGAGGTAGAAGATGAAATCTCCTTGCTCCAAGCTCCTTCCTTCTTTCTCCTCGCATCCTCAGCTCCTCTCTTCGTCCTCCAAAGTCCCAGCAATGAAATGAAACTTGGTTGGGATGAATTAGAGGTGTATAAAGTTGATTAAGAGTCCATCCTTTCTAAAACTCCTCTTTCTCTTCAAACTCTTAATTTCTCTATTTATCTCCTTATTTCCTAGCATTATCCCACCTAATAGGATAGGTGTGAGGTCTAAATTCGTGGGTAATGGGTTAGGATGGGATGAGGACTCTTATTTAGGATAATTACATCCTATTTAGTCTTTATCTTACCCTTTTATATTTATTACCATTTTTAGGTACGAATTTAGCTTAATTACTTCCCATCCCAAGATGGACACTTCATATTTGGGCCCAACAATTCATGTTAGGATCCATTAACAAAACTCATTACTAATTTAACTTAATGGGTATTGCTTTAATTCCAATTATTCACCCTTTATTCTTATTTAACTCTATTTATCACACTTATTTAATTAATTTCGTATATTTTATTCACTTCGACATCATTTATGCCAATATTTCTAATCTTCATCATTTGGGCTCTTACTCTTGGCCCAATAACTCATGTGAGCCTTGTTGTACAACGCATGTTCTAACTTTACTTATTGAATTTTTTATTATCCTTTTATTAGAGAATTTATTCATGGGCCAAGATTGTCCATTGGTCCAAATATCATAATGGGCTATCATCCCATATTATTTAAAGTCTACCCACATGTTTATTTTTATTTATAATCCACCTTGGTTCATAAAATAATAGGTTCTCCGACTTATTCCTTAATTACGCTAATAAGTCACAAAAATTCTTAAACTAAGTCCAAATGACTTTTTTCTATGCCCAAATTTCATGATGGGTCATTAGAGAACATTATTTAAAGTACAACTATTAATTTTATGAAATATTTATATGGGTTTATACGCATGCAATAATGATGCATACCTTTTTAAGTAATTAAATTTATAAATAGATAAAATTTCAATTTATCTATAATTTTTAATTAATAGATTTTCCGGGGTACTACACCTGGTGCCACAACTTCTGAAATAGCTACTGTTACATTGGCTTCAACAACAATATTTGCAGTAGGAGCAATAGGAATATCTTCCATCAGACTTTCTTTTGTGTGGCTGGGTGCCACACCTTCTGAACCAGCTACTTCCTGGCTAACAACTACACTAGCAACTTCAGTAGGAATATTGGAGATGCTTTCTAGGATGGTATCTTCCTGCTCCCCCACAATGTGAGCAACAGTCTCCAAGACTTCTTCAATTATAGATGCAATGACTGTTGAGGGGGTCTCAACTCCAGATGGTTGCCGAACCAGCTCAATATGCTCAAGAGCAATTTCTTCTACTCTTCTTGCACTTGCCACTGGTTCTTCTATTCTGACTGCTTCTTCCTCTTCTTGGACCATTGCAATTTCTAGGACCTCTCCAATAATTGCATCTCCTTCTGCCATAGAGGTCTTGGTCCAAACACTTCCTACTAGAGAAAAACCACTTTTCTTTAAGTTCTTGGACCGAATAGGTTGGCCCATCTTATCCATCACCTCTCCCTTCATATCAATATTAAAATGCTTGAATATCCTGGTCAGTAAGTGTGCATATGGAAGTGATACATTCAGCTTGTTCTTTCTGTCCCATATCATATCTGCAGCAAATCTCATTCTCTCAATGATTACTTAAGCCATATTAATATCCTGATTCTTGATTACCCAAAACATCTTGTCAGAGTCGGCTTTAGGGCATGTTGAGAAGGTGGCACTTCTTGGTACTAGAATCTGGCACACAATAAAGTGGAGGATCCTGTTGAAAGCGTTCAACTGGTTGATATCTATTTTACCATCTTTTAGCTTATACTCTGTTCCGATGATGCCTAAACCCTTAGCATGAATATCCACACTGTCTAACCCACTGCGACCGACCGTTAATACACCAAATAGACTCTCCAGAAGATCATAGGTGATATGGATAGGTGTACCTTTGACTGTGGAGGTGAGGGACCCATCTACTTCTATATAGCAAAAGTACAACGGAAATAAAAGAAATAACTCATCTTATTCCATCATCATCACACCATTCCACAGTCTATATAGCAAAAGTAAATGACAAAAGTCCACATTATTATGATTCCAAAAGAAATACATTGTCCATAACATTGTCCATATGATTAACATTATTACATACTAAGAATTTAAGCAAACTATTTAGTAAACTCCACGAGCAGCTATTCCTCTCACTCGATGTCACTCCTCGCAATGTCCTCCTCAAGTACGGGGACACCTGTCTCACCTGTACGCCGAAGCAAGGATGAGTCTTCTAAAAAGACCCAGCAAGCAATCTATAGATATCATTCTTACATATATCACACATGCTAAACTATTACACAATAGGGAAACACATGCTATCTTTTAAAAAATAAATGAATCATATGGCACATGCTTTAAACAATTAACAACATACATAAACCACCTAAACATGCTTTCTATACATGCTAATTAACTCGATTCATATTTCAATCATAATTTATATCGATCATATTCTTGACATAATTAAATGTCTATGAATGACCTATAGCATGCTTTCTACATACAACATATAACATGATTCATGGTTTCACACTTTATTCGAATCGTTACACAATTCTACAATTTAACTCATGGAAACATGTACAAGATAATGAACACTCCTAGCATGATATCCAACCAATTTCACATGCAATTATATCACTTTTTCACACATTTAGCTTGCTGTTTTAATATGAATAAATCACATTTACACAATTTTACATTCTTTCACATGCGAACACATTCATACTACACTAACACATATTCACTTTTCATATTGCACATATTCACATACACTAGTACATAGATGTTATTAAACTATATAACATGATACTAAATATGATATTACATTTAACATATTAACACATGAATGATATGAATATATGAAATTTTACCTTGGTTTTCACATGCATTTATTCTCTCATTTACATTAACTTTCACTTACACATAATTTCACACACTTTGCTCATATTTTTCACTTGCACTTTCACTTATCACATCATTTGCACTTACCTCGTGCCATGTTCACATGTTACACTTTTTACACTTAATTTGCCGTGACACGTAGTCCTAACTACAATCTAGAGGAACATACACACTTAGCACTTAGCACTTCACTACACTTAACACACACTCGCCACCTAGGCAAACTAGTGACGAATCTTGGTAAACTGCGCAGATCGGGAGAAGCCCTCTCCACCCTATCCAGTGGTACTTGTTCACCTCCAGGATTTCATCGTAATGCCTTTAGGATATTACTTAAACGTTGAGCATTCCCATAGGGACTTTTCTACAGTAGGGCTCTCAGACCTCTATGGTAGCAGTGTCAATCTCGACCCACTTTTACACATTATCACATCTTACACTTATCACATTGTTTTTCCTACTTATATACATACTTGAATCCCTTTTTCACATGCACTTTGAATAACATTTACATTTCAGATTATAGAACTTGACTATGCTGTTTAACAGTGATGAATAAATCATAATAGAATATCGACCTGCTACTAACATTGAACTTTACATGATTACAACTAAACATGCTCGTTATGGTCAATTTCACTTATTATAACACAAATAGTACCTACTGTTGTCACATCAGTGTCAAATTTTTATCACAGGTTTTAAACAGATAACATGTCATATACTCAATTTTCTAGATTTTTTTGGGTCTGCAAACTAATTATAGTAATTAAAACGGATTTCAGGCACATTTATTAAGAATTTCACTTAATCAGGTTTCATGGTAAAATAGTAGTATCTAACAGTTTCAAAACATGAAAACAGTCATCATACGAACATGGAAAATTTATAAAACCCTAATATGCAATGGATCTAATTATTCAGGAATTATCATGGTCAACTCATCCTCATTGTCCAGTTACAGAAATTTTAATAAATAGAACTAAATATAAAAATTCGATCTATCCTCATGATATGACCCAATGACTGTTCCTGACTATATGAAAATTTTACAGCATGCACACATACTCAAAAGTCTAATAACCACATCATAGAGATCAAACAGTCATTCTGTAAGACTTTGAATAACTTGGCGGCACATAGGTTGCCGCCAACAGGGGTTAATGGCACACGATGTTGCCGCTAACACAAGAACTTGGCGGCACACAAGTGGCCGCCAATCTGCTGTCTGCAGAAGGGCAGACTGAACACGAAAATACATGAGAAATGGGGGTTCGAGGACTCGAATAAAAATCCAGAAAATTGCCTAAGATCTAGAGGATATGGGTAGGGATGAGATCCCTAGATCACTTGCCTTATAAAAAATTCTACAATGGTCTAATTACCTCAAAGACACTCTCCTCGGCCAAGCCAAGAAGCTGCTCAAAACCACTTCAGATCCGGTCCTTCCTGCCGATGTGCTTCAATTCTTGGAGTTGGGGATGATTCCTTGATACTTGGTGTATCCCCAGTCGATGCAGAACGCCAGAAGACTCCTCCAGTCGCTAGGTCTAGCTCTCCAAAGATTGGGTTTTCCCACAGAAAACTCTAGGGTTTCTCAAAAGCCAAAAAGATCTAACTCGGCCAAAACTCAAGGTTTTATAGACTAGGTGGGTTGGGGTACGCATTAGGGTAGGTCTTCTACCATTAGAGCTAGGTTTCCAAAACAAGAACTAGAAGAAATGCTGCCGTTTCCAGATCTGAAATCGCAATAAAGCTAGGAAATAGACGTCAACATTTGCTTCCGCTAACAGGGAGTCAGCGTCCATCGATCTGGATGTCAACTTCACCTAGCCATGCAGTCAACAGCATGCATGCTGCCGTCAACATGAAATCAACATCAATTTATGTTGACGTTAACTGGCATTTCAGTCAGAACACAGAAATAATTACACATGTAGACACTATATAGATACATACACCATGCATAGTATTATTTAAGTACAATATACACTATAAACAATTTAATATGTATAGAAAATTAATAGGTATCATATGCACAAGATAAACATATATATATATAGATACACAACATAGTCATACACAATATGCATGAAATAAATAAATATAATATGTTCATCAATAATTAGATACTACATGCACATTTAAATATATTACATGCATCGAAATAAACTCATATATATATCTACAAGATGTATAGCAATAATTACATATTATATGCACAATATTACTTAAATACAAGATGCATAGGATTTAAATAAGTACAATATGTACAAAATTAGCTAATTTCTTATATTCACAGAAAGAAATACACACACACACACACACACACATATATATATATATATATATATATATATATATATATATACATTCCTATGCACATGAGTAATTAAATAGCTATAATATGCACAAAATTTATACACACGCTATGTACATTAACAAGTAAACATCACATACATAGAATATAAAATGAACAGAAATTCGGGGGTCTCACAGCCGATGTCTGGTAGGCCTCCATACTACATACCAGGTACGAGGATGGTGCTATTGAGGTAACTTGGGCCAAGTTCACGAGGCTATTTCGGGCCAAGTTCATCCCCGAGCACATCCAGGACAAGATGGAGCAAGAGTTTCTGTCTCTTACTCAGGGCTCCATGACGATTCTAGAGTATGAGGCCAGGTTTGCCAAGCTATCTAAATATGCTCTCCATATAGTTGCTGATGAGCACAGGAAGGCAAAGAAGTTTGTGATGGGGCTCAAACTATCACTGAGGTCAAGGCTTGTGGCTTTTGACCACCGCACTCTAGACGAGGCTCTCAGTGCAGTGTGCAAGCAGGAGAGCGAGATGGACCAGTATCTGGAGGAGAAGAGAGCAGCTCAAAAGAGGTCCGCGCCACCTTTCCAGAGGCAGGACAGGAAGAAGGTCGTGTACCAGTCACCCCAGCGTCCAGTGGCAGCTACGAGTCAGCAGGCAGTTACACCGCAGTCCCCAAGGTTCAGGCTCAGTGACAAGAAGGCGTGTCCTCACTGTGGTAGGGCACACGGGGGCACCCAGTGTTGGAAGTTGGTAGGGAAGTGTCTCAAGTGTGGAAGCACCGAGCACCAGATCCGAGATTGTCCTAGACTTCAGCAGGGTGTGCAGAGAGGAGCGCCAGCCCCAGCAGCGGCAGCAGCAGTAGCGCCAGTGACCGGGAGACCAGGAAGGCCTCGAGCCCAAGCTTGAGTGTTTGCACTAGCTCGAGAGGATGTAGAGCAATCCGAGAATGTCACGGAAGGTACGGTTCTAGTCATAGGTGTGCATGCTCGGGTGTTGTTTGATACAGGTGCCACACACTCATTCGTTTCCGAGTGGTTTGCCAAGCAGTTAGCAGTAAAGTATGGAGTAGAGGCAGAGAAGTTAGAAGTTCATTTGTCTGTGCACACACCGGCAGGTACAGTATCGACCAGGAAGTGTCTTCCTTCTTTATTTGTGTGCATTGAGGACTGAGGCTTGTTTGGGTGCTTCTACTTGCTCAAGATGAAGGACTATGATGCCATACTTGGTCTGGATTGGCTTGAGGAGCACTATGCCTTGGTGGATTGTAGAGGGAAGAAGATTACTTTCCGTATTCCTGGTGAGGATGAGTTCTCACATCCGTTGCCAAGGAACTTAGCGGGAAGGTTTGTGATCTTCGCCATGAAGGCGATGAGAATGGTGAACAAGGGTTGTGATGCATTTCTTGCCAACGTGGTCTTAGTCCCTAAGGTCGATCAGTCATCAACCCTTGAGGAGATTGAAGTAGTGCAGGAGTTTCTAGATGTATTTTCTGATGATTTGTCTGGATTGCCACCGGCTAGGGAGATAGAGTTCACTATAGAGTTGCTTCCATGCACCTCTCCTATCTCTAAGGCTCCATATCGGATGGCACCTGCAGAGTTAGCCGAGCTGAGGAAGCAGTTGCAGGATTTGCTGGATAAGGGATTCATTCGCCCTAGTGTGTCACCATGGGGCACACCTGTATTGTTAGTGAAGAAGAAGGATGGGTCACTCAGACTGTGCATTGATTATAGGAAGCTCAACCAGGTGACAGTGAAGAACAGGTATCCCTTGCCGCGGATTGATGATTTGTTCGATCAGCTGCAGAATGCATCGATGTTTTCTAAGATTGATCTGTGGTCCGGCTATCATCAGTTGAGGATTAAGAATGAAGATGTGTCCAAGACTGCTTTCAGGACTCGTTATGGACACTATGAGTTTCTTGTGCTTCCATTTGGTCTGACCAACGCCCCTGTAGCGTTCATAGATCTTATGAACAAGGTGTTTAGACCATATTTGGATAGCTTTGTCATGGTGTTCATTGACGATGTGTTAGTCTATTCTCCTGATGAGGCTCCACACCGTGAGCATTTGAGGGTTGTTTTGGAGATTCTCCGAGAGCACAAGTTGTATGCTAAGTTAGAGCAAGTGTGATTTATGGATGCGCGAGGTTCATTTCCTTCGGCATCTTATCTCAGGCGCTAGAGTTGCAGTTGATCTGGCGAAGGTCTAGGCAGTGTTAGATTGGGAGATTCCAAGGACCCCATCAGAGATCAGGAGTTTTCTTGGCTTAGCAGGCTATTATAGGCGATTCATTGAAGGATTTGCATCTATCGCCGCACCTTTGACTAAGCTAATCAGGAAGGGTGTGAAGTTTGTGTGGTCTGATGATTGCGAGAGTAGTTTCTACTTGTTGAAGGAGAGACTTACATCTGCACCCGTATTGATCTTGTCTAGTGGTGCAAAGGGTTTTGCCATCTACTCGGACGCTTCTCAGATAGGTCTTGGCTGTGTGTTGATACAGCATGGTAAGGTAGTTGCCTATGCTTCTCACCAATTAAAGGAGCATGAACATAACTATCTGACCCATGATTTGGAGTTAGCAGTTGTGGTTCATACACTGAAGATCTGGAGACACTATCTTTATGGTGTCAAGTTCGAGGTGTTCACAGACCATAAGAGTTTGAGGTATCTTTTCTCATAGAAGGAGTTGAACCTGCGGTAGAGACGGTGGATTGAGTTTGTCAAGGACTACGACTTCGAGCTTCAGTATTATCAAGGGAAGGCGAATGTCATGGCGGATGCACTCAGCAGGAAGAGGTCATTGCTTAGGCAGGATTGGAAGATGCTTGAAGATGCAGCATGTGCTATGACTGAGTTAGAGCCACAGTTGTGTCAGGCTTTCGTGGCTCAGTTATCTATCCGATCCACGGTTCTAGATGAGGTGATTGAGTAGCAGAGAGCTGATCGTAGGCTTCAGAAGATGGTGGGAAAGGCAGGCATTACTCGTGATGAGGACGGTGTTATTAGATTCCAGCATATAGTTTATGTTCCTGATGTTGTGGATGTCCGTGAGCGAGTTCTTGCAGAAGCTCACAGGTCGAGGTTTTCTATTCATCCAAGCAACATTAAGATGTACCAGGATTTGAAGAGATCTTTCTAGTGGTCTAGTATGAAGAAGGATGTGGCCGAGTTTGTGTCCAGATATTTAGTGTGTCAACAAGTGAAGACCGAGCGTCAGAGACCTTCGGGCCTTATGCAGAAGATGGAGATACCAGTATGGAAGTGGGAAGCAATCACCATGGATTTTGTGATGGGTTTGCCCAGGTCAGCCAAGGGCAATGACTCGATTTGGGTGATTGTAGATCGTTTCCCCAAGACGGCGCATTTCTTGCCTACGAAGGAGAAGTAGTTCGTGAAGAGTTTGGCTAGGTTGTATGTTGGCAGCATTGTGAGGTTGCATGGTGTGCCGAAGTCTATTATTTCTGACTGAGACCCGAGGTTTACATCGAGGTTGTGGCAGGGTCTTCAGGATGCTTTGGGTTCCCAGCTAAAGTGTAACAACCCCGGTGTAGACGTTATTTTTTGGCGACGACGTCCACATTCATCTTGACGAAAATATGGCAATGGGAAAATAAAGTGATCGCCAGGGACTTTTTACCTCCGCCCGGAGGAGATGTGATCGTGTAATGCCTCAATGTGGAGATGATTCGTTCTTCACTCCTCCTCCTTCGGTTGGCCAAAGGGTGAGGGCTCCACGGTGTAGCTTCAATTTTCCTGCAAAAAAAAACAAGTACAAAAGATCTATTAGACTGAAAATTATGGTAGCATACACTCACATATATCTAAAAAAAAACACACAATCAGAGGGCATCTTACCGGTTGGAGGCTTGAGAAGGAAGACGGCCAAACGTTATGACCGCCTTCCCTCCCTCCTTTGTTTATAGAAAACTCCTCTAAACTGGGTATTGGGAAGGATGCACTATGTGAGTGTGTGCGTGTACGTGGTAAAGATACAATATATATGAGACGACAAGCTAAACAAAATAGAGAGGAGGAAGAGAAGGAGGTCCCTGTCTATGCAGACGCAGTGACGAAGAATTCTTCTCCAGGGCAACGTGCTGACTCTGACATTGGCATGCTCATCGCCATATTGTTCACCGGATGGCGTCCGACGGATGATGTTGTGATGGAGTCAGGGCTGCTGTTGGTGTGTGTGACTGCCAAAGACCCGCCGACTGGGTGGTGCGCAAGGTGGCTTTCCCTGGGCTGCTGCCACTTCCGCGATGGAAATCCCCCCCTTTTCCAGATGGAATAGAGGTGGGGTTCTTATCCCCAGGTCGCATCCCTCCCCGCCATGAAGGGATGGGGCTGTGAGCAGTTAACGTGGGTGTGGTTTGCGCGGATCTCACGGCGACTCGGACGCCGACGGTGGATGGTGGACATTCTCGGCTCCTGCTTTCCCGGCAGCAGATCATCAGGATTTCATGAGCGAACATGGAGATATGGGCGTGTGACGGTGAGATGAGAGGGCGAGCAGTGGCTGGGAGATGGTGGTGAGGGGCGTGTGTAAAAGAAAGTGTTTGACTTGGTCCCTCGTGTGTGGACAAGTGCATGCGTAGAGGCAATTCTTGGGGTTTAATTGTTTAGATTTAAATGGGGTTGGATTTATCGTGGACATGGTTGCATTTGTTTATAGGTTTTAAATGGATGTGGATGGGATGCTTCACATGGGTTTTAAATGTGTGGAGTTTTAATGTTTTGTTTTGTTTTGTTTTAATATTTTATGTGGGTATATTTTAGGTTTGATGGGTTGTTTATTGATTTATATAGTTTTAAGTGGGGTAGATTATGTAGATTTAGGTTGTGGTTTGATTTGTTTATTTAGATGGGTATGTTTACGTAGGATATATATGGTTTATTATCATCATTTTATTATGTGGGTATGGTTGGTAGTTTACCGTTAGTGGTGAGGTTGAGGTTTTTTATGGATTTGATTTTTAATTATTTTTAGTTGTTGAGTTTTAGTTAGAATTATGTGGGTCAATTTTTAAGTGTGGGTGGGCTTAATTCGGGTTTGAGTTTAAGAATTTGGTGTTGGTTTTTAGTTGAACGGATTTTACATGAGTATGTTTTATTATTATTATTTGAGTTATTAATGTGGGTTTGGTTTGGGTTATGTGTTATTATTATTATTATTATTATTATTATTTAGTTCATTTTATTTAGATTTTAAGTGGGGTTTTAGTTGATGGATATGGTTAGTTTATTTATTGAGTTTTATTGGTTTTATGTGTGAGCTATATTTTAAGTGTTGTTTTTGTGGATTTAAATTATTGTGTTTGTTTAATTAATTAATTTTTTTATGGGCTTGGTTAGCGTTGGTTTAAGTGGTGGTGATGGATTTTATTTTATGTGGGTTTTACAGATTATGTGATTTTTGTTTATTTGGATTTTAAGTTGGATTTAAGCATGGCGTTGAGCACACACGCAGGAGACAGCTAGAATGTGATGGAAATGCTGAACACACAAGCACCGCACACTAGGCAAGAGATAACGACAGAAGAGGCTGGCACCAGGAAAAGTATAGGCGATATACGACTGTGTCGCCAAAAGATCTTGACAACAGTGAACTCTGCAGTTCAAACATGTCTGGTGACCAACCTCTCATCATCATAAATGGAGCGACGACAATCGGGCCCGCCGACAAGGGCACAAGCTACCCTAGAGACCTTAATGGAGATAACATTGCCCCTACTGAATAATGGGCCTAATGAGATAAGAAATGAGCCTTGCGAGGATGGTCAAAAAAAGTGCGTCTACCAGAGTAGATGTCCAAAGAGTGTGTCGTTAACAAGGTGTCAGCGACAATCGATGTTGTCGCTTACATGAGATCAAAGGCAAGTCAAGAAACGGTCAAACAAGCCTTATTGGACCATGAACCACGTGGAGATGGGCCAAATCTCGCGTCTACAAATGCCCCTCCGAGACACCCGATCTTGCAAGAGACCAGAGTAGACTGAAAGGTTGGTGTCTCGGTAAACAAAGGACGCGAAGATTTGATAAGGGACCATCTCCAAGGATAGGAATTCTAGCAAACCACACAAATGAGTTATGTTAGAAGTAAGTGACGAATCATCTGAGAGACAAGTGTGAAAAGAGGGAGGATGATCTACCCGTGTAACTACAATTGCAACCCAACGGTAGGGTCCCTGGCATTGCCGTGTAGGACTTTGACTAGTTTCTAGTGTTGACTGAGTCAAAGGAGTTGTAATATGATGGTTGAATCAAGGAGATCTCATAACCGGAGTCCGTCTGGACCCGCTGACCTAATTAGGACGTCTGTCCAGATTTAGGGGGTCAAGGAGATAAAGAGATCGATTGTGCTCTCAAAGGATTATCAAAAGGTTCTAACTCGAATCAATGTTTGGAAAGCCGGAAATCCAGAATTAAGCTTATGACTGGCGAACGGTTCACGTGAACTCAATAAGATAGCTTGAAAATTTGTGATATGCACAGTGGGACAACTAGGGAATGGGCAACAAAGACCCGATATTGGCCTGGATATTCAAGAAGGTGATGTTGACCCGATAGGCCACTTGGGATCTGGGTGAACAGACAACCTACAGGATCTGGTTAAACTCAGGATTTCACTTGATTGATCTCACTTGAAGAACAAACTGACAAAACTCATTTCTAGCCACTAGGATAACTTTAAAGCACGAGATAGGGGACAAATCTTTCTTCCTTAGTTAGTAAAGTTAGCAGAGAAAATGGTATGATGCATGCAGGGTTTGCCCTATCTAAATGCAAGTTAATAAACCAGAGAATTTATTAAAGGCCAATCAAATAACTGGAGATCACAAACCCGTCACGGTTTTTGGTGAAGGGGAACTCTGGGTTCATGGTCGCCAAGTTATTAGCCTCTGGTGTAGCTAAACCCTAGGTTAGACATACCTGAACATGATAGCCAGGAATTGACTACCTGCGGACCTTGAGCAGATGATTCAATGAAGTGCCACTTTGGTCGATCCCTTTCTAAACCATTTTTTTTTGTTGCACCCTCTCCTTAGCTTCTAGATACTTCTCTATTGATATGACACTTAAGAAAAAAGTGATCAGTGAAGCTCTGACATCAGCCCCTTGCCTAAGAATGACATACCTTTCTTGAAGCAAGGTCAAGGGACTAAGTTTTATTAACAAAATTAAAAGAAAAGGAAATATGTACAAGAAAAGCAAAATACTAACTTAGAAATAAATATGTACAAATGATGTTAAAGCAAATGATTTTTTTTTTGGATTTTTTTAAAGAAAGCAAATGCATAAGGGAAAATATGAAAACACTTTTTTTTAGGTCAACACCTGGAAACTATTTTTAGGCAATGAAAGAGTGCGAGGCTGATGAAGTAAAGGAAAATTGGCCTAGCAGAAATATGGAGATTCTTCATGGCAATAACCATTGCCCCTTGTGAACAGATTAACATAAAGTGTGCTTTTGAAAAGGGAGCTGTCATCCTCAAAAGAAACTTGTCCTTCAGACACCTCAGAGGTTTGGAATCCTTAAGGGAGAAAGGAAGAAATAAGGAGATAAACTTCTCGAGAGGATCAGCAAAACCGTTAAAGTGATAAGCTGAGACAGTCTTGACAACATGCCCCTTCAAGTGATTTCAGACTATCTAATTTTTGACTTGTTTGCCCCTAGATTTTGCAAGGTGCTAATTGGAAGAGAGAACTCGGCCATGTGTGGCTTAACGGGCTCAAGGTAAGGTGTTTCGTAGACCCCAGGGTCAGAACCTGGCAACCCCTATTTTGCCGAGCACCCATATTGCCCTACCGCACTCGGCTAGGGAAAAACTCAAGCCTTGTAGCAATTGACTTTGAATTGGATGAGGGGCTTTTATCTCTAGGCACGGTCACGACCAGGCTCTTTTCTTTTCTTTTGATTGATTGTTCTTTGTTCCTTCTTTTATTTGCCAGTGGGGACACTGCCCTCTTCACGTGCTCTGGTGTCCTAGTCTCACCTTAAGGAAAAATTATCTTGACTGCTAAGCTCAACAGTTTAAGAGTGTTGAGTGTCTTGATCAGTCGAGTGGAAGATGAAGGAGGAGGATTGTGGACTTTGTTGTGTCCTAGGACAAATAATTGTCTTGGAGTGACGACTCAAAATTTTAAGATGTGTGGTGTGTGTATGTTGATTCGTTCTTCAAAAGCTTTGTTGTGACGCCAGACAGAAATCTCCATGACTTTGCTAGACCAAGGTCCTTGGTTCACTCATGTGCCTCTTACTCCTTAACATGTGACTTGAGATGCATGACAATTGTCAATCTATTGACTCCTCTTTTTTTTATTTTTTTTCATTTTTTGTTCTAAAAGATATTTAAGAGGGAAAAATGTACACAATATATACACCATTTTTTGGGGATTTTTTTGGTTTTTTATATTTTTTGGATTTTTGGATTTTTTTTGTTTTTTGTGTAAAAAATTAAAATTAAAATTGAACTGAACAATTCTGAAAATGGTATGTACAATGAGTGGGAATATCCCGAGCGAAATGCCCCTAGGCAGAGATCTCACCTGTGCCTTCTAACCATTGTCAAAGATGAGCCTTATGAAGCAAATTGGCCTCAGGCGATGAAATGCTCTCAAGGAGGTAGCTACAAACCAATATTTATCTTTCGTGACCTTGGATGGTAATGGAGAGAGGTGAAACAAGGAGTGAGATAGAAGGCAAGAAGAAAGGATTTGATGGCGATAGATGTGATATGAGTAAGGTAAGGATGGAGAATGTACAATAATGGAAAGATGAGGGAGCACACAATGAACAACATGGTCCATGGGAGGAAGGCATGCCCCTTGTGATAGGGTAAGCATTGGGAAGAAATGAGCTCCAATAAGTCGGGAGGCTTAGAAGGTGTTCGTGAAGTGGGGTCCCCATCAAGCATAAAGAAAGGAGTTGAGCTTGATAGAGAAAAGGATGAAATTCTCATGACCATTATGGATTTCCCTTGAGAAAGGAGTGTGAGGAGCTGAAATGGTGTGCCCCAAACCCGAGCTGAATTGCACATCACAAAGATCCAAACATTTGAAGATGGCTCGATATGAAATTGGTATAAGAATAAACAATGAACCATACAAAGGATGGTATGCCCCTTAAATCCAAAGCCAACGCAGATAACAAAGTAGCCAAAGTGCCCCCTAAAAGTGCCTTGTTTGAAAAGAACGTAGATGGATCCAACTGGAATGAAAGGGTTGCCCATGTTCTTGAATGATAGGCAAACTGTAAAGAACTGAGTGGAGAACAAATCACTTCGAGTCCTTGTTGAAAGGGTAAAACTTGAATGAGATTGAGGGACTCGAAGAACAATTAAGGGAGTAGATTTGATGAGAGGAAGGGGACCAAGCATTGTAGGGAATGAGCTGGGTGCAAGCTTTGCAAGTAAGCTAATATGACACATCAACCTGAGAAAAATTGGCTTGGTCTCCTGATGTGCATGGAGAATAGTAGCTCTCCAGAAAGCTTCAACTGATTGCCAAGGAATAATGACCCCATATCCTATAGATCTCGGATATTCAGGTTCCAGCAGGAGAGGATTGGGGATCTGCAAAGCTGCTCTTAAGATAGGCGACAAAATGATATGGATTTGCAGTGACTTGACAACTTGATTGGATGGCTTGGAAATTTGGGTAATGGTTTGAGTTGAGCAATGACTAGATGCCCCTAGCTTCGCTGATTCTCTGGCTGCATGCTTCTTCTCCTTAATAGGTGGCTCTACCTCCTCTATCACCTCTTTGTTTGGGCAAGGAAATGTTGAAACCACTCCTACAGTCACGGGTTGGATGGATTTCTCCTCTATCAATGCCTCTTCTACAACCTCATCATGATGGACTGACTCTTTTCCCGTAGAATGAGAGTAAATTGAGTGTGATACTGAAGGAATGGTTGGTTGTGATCTCACACTTTTAGAAGGAGGGAGAATGAGTTGGAGCCTTTGTCTCGGGTTTGGATGAGAGTGTTGTATAGTTGAGGTTGCAGCAGTCCAAATAGGGTCACAACTTGAAGATGGTTTAGACTGGACTGGGCGAGAGGGATCCTTAAAGTAGGACTAAAGAATTCTTGCTCGATCACAGAGTTGAGCAAATGTGGAAATGTGGCTTAGCTCAAGTAAGGATCGAAGCTCAGAAGTGGAATTATAAATTAGAAAAGGGATAGCTTGAGACTCAGAGATGACCAAACCTGATCTAAAAGTCATGTCTCTCCCCCTAATAGCAAACTTAAGGAAGGATTCATCTGGTCTCATTTTCTCCGCCGCTAAATCGAAAAGTGTAGGGGTTGGACTTGCCAAATGTTCAAAATGAGCTATAAACCTTTCTGAAAGAATGTCAATGTTGACAAGGTCTGTAGCTGGGAGAGATATGAACCATGAAAGAGCCTCACCTTCAAGTGATTTGTAGAATAAATGGACAAGCAGGGCCCGATCATGAAACCATTGACAAGAATCTATAAGGAATGTGGCAAGGTGAAAGTGAGGATCAGTAGTCCCATCATACCTCCTGTATTTGGGAAACTTGAATCCTGGTGGAAAATGTACAGGTGGGAGTTTGCAATTTCTCTTACAAGAATGAGACTTTGGCAAATATTTAGCTAGGAGCATCCTGACATACCCCTCCATCTCACTCCTATGGATGTAGTCTTGTGGTGGAGGAGCTTTAGGAGACGTACAGTGCATTGATTTGCAGAGAATGGTGGATCGAACTTGTGTGGAGGTCCTAGATTGAGTATAAATGTTGGACGGGACCCTACCACTAGGAACATTAGGTTGAGCTTGAGACTCTGCCTAGGGGATTGGAGTAAAAGCACAAGATGTCTTGCCCCTGGACAAGAATTGAAGGAGTTGACTGGGGGAGTAACGTGAACGGAGATGAGACAACTCCATATCCTCTTGGGGGAGGAGAGGAGTTGAGGAAGAAGATCGCTGAAAAAATGAGTTTTCCATTTCTTACTTCCATCCAAACTCATGTATCAGGTTAGCATACAAAGTGAACTCATACGTCAACACATATGACCAACACTCAACAGACAACAATTGACACTATCATTGAGAAGATGGATGACACACCAGTGTGCCACTAGCACAAAAAATGGATTGTTTATCAAGAGTTGCATCCCAGATAGCTTTTAAACTTATTTTGGCCAATCTTAGAGTGATTTTCTTGATTGTTCTCATAAGATGAGAGGGAGACAAGGTATAGACAACACGGTGTAGACTCATGAGCTCACAACACACAACCCGGGTTTTCTAGACACAGGGTGAAGGTCCTCTTGTCCCGTACCGTGAGGGAATTCACAGAATGTAGGGACTTACAAAGTTCTCATTTGGCACCAATCCAATTTACCTGAGAAGGAATCCCTAAGTAAGAGACCATGAACCAAAGAGGGGCTATCCTAGAATGTGTGAAGAGGTTGCTCACTCATCACTCACCAACCCGCAGATAAAGAGGGAAAGAAGAAGAAAGGAAGAAGCAGAACAAAATCTAGATTATACACAAATGAGAAGAAATAAAATACACATTGTAAGCGAGACAAAGACAATCACATATCTAAGCGGACTGCGAACTACAACAGCAACATCAGATAACGTATAAATCCCACAAAGTAATAAAAGTAAACGTATCAGGAAACAAGACAATAACATGCCATTTTAAGAGAATTACCGGCCGAATATCATGACACCATGGGCATTTAAAGTTTGGATGAAAACGGCTTGCAAAGTTGATGCTAGAGCCAAAGACATGCAATATTTGCCTTACAAATAACCCACAACAACGTGAGAAGGTTGAAGCCAAGTTTGGCGGCATGCTACATGGACATTAAAATAATGGTGTCAAAATAGTCCATGTGCATGCAGTGTAGGAGATTAAAATAACCTAAAATTCCACTTCTGGAAAGATCACCGTGGATATCATGAAACAACAAATAACATGTGATTTGTAGAAAATACAACTAAAATGCAGAAGTATCACCGTGGCAAGCAATGTGTGTCCCACCGTGATCGCCATAAAAATTGTAGATGTTATTTTTTGGCGACGACGTCCATATTCATCTTGACGAAAAGATGGCAACGGGGAAATAAAGTGATCGCTAGGGATTTTTTACCTCCGTCCGGAGGAGATGTGATCGTGTAATGCCTCAATGTGGAGATGATGTGTTCTTCACTCCTCCTCCTTCGGCTGGCCAAAGAGTGAGGGCTTCATAGTGTAGCTTCAATTTTCCTGCAAAAGAAGTAAGTACAAAAGACCCATTAGACTGAAAATTATGGTAGCATATACTCACATATATATATATATATAAAAACACACAATCGGAGGGTGTCTTACCAGTTGGAGGCTTGAGAAGGAAGACGGCCAAACGTTATGACCGTCTTCTCTCCCTCCTTTGTTTATAGAAAACCCCTCTAAACTGGGTATTGGGAAGGATGCACTACGTGAGTGTGTGCGTGGACGTGGTAAAGATGTAATATATGTGAGATGACAAGCTAAACAAAATAGAGAGGAGGAAGAGAAGGAGGTCCCTGTCTATGCAGACGCAGTGACGAAGAAATCTTCTCTAGAGCAACGTGCTGACTCTGACATTGGCATGCTCATCGCCGTATTGTTCACCGGATGGCGTCCGACGGATGATGTTGTGATGGAGTCAGGGCTGCTGTTGGTGTGTGACTGCCAAAGACCCGTCGACTGGGTGGTGCACAAGGTGGCTTTTCCTGGGCTGCTGCCACTTCCGCGATGGAAATCCCCCCTTTTTCCAGATGGAACAGAGGTGGGGTTCTTATCCCCAGGTCACATCCCTCCCCGCCGTGAAGGGATGGGGCTGTGAGCAGTTAACGTGGGTGTGGCTTGCGCGGGTCTCACGGCGACTCGGACGCCGACGGAGGATGGTGGGCGTTCTGGGCTCCTGCTTTCCCGGCGGCAGATCATCAGGATCTCATGAGCGAACATGGAAATATGGGCGTGTGACGGTGAGATGAGAGGGTGAGCAGTGGCTGGGAGATGGTGGTGAGGGGCGTGTGTAAAAGAAAGTGTTTGACTTGGTTCCTCGTGTGGATAAGTGCATGCGTAGAGGCAATTGTTGGGGTTTAATTGTTTAGATAGATTTAAATGGGGTTGGATTTACGTGGATATGGGTGGGTAGCTTTGCATTTGTTTATGGGTTTTAAATGGATGTGGATGGGATGCTTCACATGGGTTTTAAATGTGTGTAGTTTTAATGTTTTGTTTGTTTTGTTTTAATCTTTTATGTGGGTACGTTTTAGGTTTGATGGGTTGTTTATTGATTTATATAGTTTTAAGTGGGGTAGATTATGTAGATTTATGTTGGGTTTGGTTTGTTTATTTAGATGGGTATGTTTACGTAGGATATATATGGTTTATTATCATCATTTTATTATGTGGGTATGGTTGGTTGCTTACCGTTAGTGGTGAGGTTGAGGTTTTTATGGATTTGATTTTTAATTATTTTTAGTTGTTGAGTTTTAGTTAGAATTATGTGGGTCAATTTTTAAGTGTGGGTGGGCTTAATTCGGGTTTGAGTTTAAGAATTTGGTGTTGGTTTTTAGTTGAACGGATTTTACATGAGTATGTTTTATTATTATTATTTGAGTTATTAATGTGGGTTTGGTTTGGGTTATGTGTTATTATTATTATTATTATTATTATTATTATTATTATTATTTAGTTCATTTTATTTAGATTTTAAGTGGGGTTTTAGTTGATGGATATGGTTAGTTTATTTATTGAGTTTTATTGGTTTTATGTGTAAGCTATATTTTAAGTGTTGTTTTTATGGATTTAAATTGTTGTGTTTGTTTAATTAATTAATATTTTTATGGGCTTGGTTATCGTTGGTTTAAGTGGTGGTGATGGATTTTATTTTATGTGGGTTTTACCGATTATGTGGTTTTTGTTTATTTGGATTTTAAGTTGGATTTAAGCATGGCGCTGAGCACACATGCAGGAGACAGCTGGAATGTGATGGAAATGCTAAACACACAAGCACCGCACATTATGCAAGAGATAACGACAGAAGAGCTACAGACACTGCCTGGACAAGCACACTAGCTACAAAACGCTACACTAGTCAGCCGGTCAGGTGCGCCACGCGCCTTACCCTCGACCAACGGTCCATGTCTAGCACCTCTCGTCGGAGTGAGAAGCGGAACAAGACGAGAAGCAGAACAAGAACAACCACAATTGTCGTAGTCTGGCCGGACTACGGTCCCACACCTGACGCCTCTAAATGGTTCCGGAACCACGTAGAGTGAGGCAGTGAGAAAGAACTAGCTGGTCCGCACCATAAGAGCACCACACTACCTCGGAGAACCAGATCAGCTAAGTGAGCTCTACAAACGACTCCACGCCGCTGTCCCCACCGTTTTCCCCTTCTGCTCCAAGTCCGTGACTTGAGCACGCCCGCCCCCCGGAGAACTCCCTCTAATAGACATGCGAAGCTGGGGATCCCAGGTAACGGTAACAACATGTCTCGTGGACAAGCCCTCAAGTGCCTAGCACTGGGAAAAGAGACTAGAGTAGCACTTCACTAGGAACAGCACAGGTGCCAAGAAAACCGAGTCGCAGTGGAAGCGGAAACATAAACAGGTCGACAATCAGCTCTCGGTCAGAGAGGCGACTCATTGGCCCGTCGCGACCAGAACAAGATGGTTCTGCCCGTCGCGACAAGAAAACCCATGGCGACCCTTAAGCACGTCGCGATAAGGTCGCGGTGGCTAAGAGTACCGCAACAAGCCTGAGTCGACTGATTACGACACGTACCCCGTCACGATCTCATCACGACGGAGACGGAGGTCGCAATCGGCAAGACCCCGAACACCTGAATGCCATCCACGTACCCGTCACATTAGCAAGACGTGGTTGGGCCCAGGGCGCATTCAAGAGAACACGACGTGCCGATACGTCGTGACCTGGTCGCGACTGGGAAACCCGTCGCGACCACAGCCGAGTTCCTAAACAGGGCAACACCCAACATCCTAAAAACCACACAAATGGATACAAACGAGAGGGGAAGCATAGAGACATGGGAAACATGCTAAATATCATCCAAACCACCCCAACAACACTATGCATGCCAAGGAAGGTAAAGCTACACTCTAATCCTCACATGCACAACATGAAACCCTCTTCATGAACACCCCAACCCAAGCATGAATCCAACCAAACCAACATCATGCAACCATCACACAAGGATCATGAAGCACAGTACACATCCTAAACAAGGATTCTAGGCTTGGAGAAGGGGTTTGGCCCTATCATGTTAGAGCTAGGGGAAGGATTGGGTTCCCTACCTCCAAACGAAGATCTACCCAATTAGGGCCTTCTCGTAGGATAGCACCCATCCACCTCTGAGCTCCAACACTCCACAATCCGCCCACGAGCCGGGCACAACCTCCTTCAAGCACCATGAGAGGAGGATCCACCAACAAGCAGAGGAAAACACAGTGAGAAAGGGAGAAAGAGGAGGAGGAAAAACCCCAACCAAAACCCCAAAGCAAAGCACAACCCAAAACACACAACTTACCAAGCAACCACACAACACTCCAAGCCACAATAATGTCCACCCAAGCTCCGCACGAAGCCACCAAGCACAGAATCACCGGAAGGGAAGAAAACACAGAGCAAAGAGGCAAATGGGGCTTTTGCTCTCGGCCAGAAACACTTAAACACAGACATTGGGAACGCGACGAACCTGGCCGTCGTGTTACCAACGCTAACGCGACACCCACCTGCGTCGCGATCTGGAACAGTCAGCGAGTCAACCACCCAATCGACGTGCATGCAAAACTGACAGCAAGATCGCGACGGCCAACCATGTCACGTTCATGCATGCACTTCGACACGTGGTGCAACTGTCCCGACAGCAAGACGACAAAGAGACAGTCTGCTATCAGGGTCCTATCGTGACAGGGGCAGCCGGCGCATTCTCAACCAGAACGCGACGGACACCTATGTCGCGTTCAGAATGCGATGGGTCGCTATGTCGCGACCACAGCCGGGAGGGCTAACCCTAAAGGTAACGGGATGTTACAATCTACCCAACAAAAAAAACAATTTTTTCCTTGAAATTAAGGGCGAAACTAAGGGATGAAAGAGTAAACAAAGTACATGTCACTCGAACAAGTAGGGAAACTGCTCCCGCATCTCGTCCTCAGGCTCCGAAGTGGCCTCGCCACCTGCGCGGTGCTCCCAAACTACCTTGACGAGTGGGATCTGCTTCCTGCGAAGCTGCTGCACCTTGCGGTCCACCACATTGACTGGGTACTCCGGCACGGATAGGTCGGGGGAAACCTCTAACTGCGAGTAGTCGAGTACATGCGACAGATCTGGCATGTACTTCCTCAGCTGTGACACGTGGAAGATGTCGTGGACACCTGCCAACTCGGACAGAAGAGCTAACCATTAAGCGACCTCTCCAACCCGCTCTTGGATGGGAAAGGGGCCAACAAACCTCGGGCTGACCTTGCCCCTCTTCCCAAACCTGAGAACGCCCTTGGTGGGCGAGATCCGAAGGAACACACTGTCGCCGACCTCAAACTCAAGTGACCTCCTGCTAACGTCGGCGTAGCTCTTCTGCCTGCTCTGCCCTATCTGCACCCTCTGCCTAACCAGCCTCACGGTGTCTGCACACTGCGGCACCAACTCTGGACCCAGCAACTGCCTCTCACCAACCTCGTGCCAGTGCAACGGTGTCCTGCACGGTCGACCATACAGAGCCTCGTAGGGTGCCATCCCAATGCTGGAGTGAAAGCTATTATTATATGAAAACTCCACCATGGGAAGGTGCGACTCACAAGTGCCGCCCCAGTCTAGGCAACACGCTCTCAACAAGTCCTCGAGGGTCTGTATAGTCCTCTCCGACTGCCCGTCTGTCTGTGGGTGGTAAGCCGAACTCAGCCTCAACTCAGTGCCAAGTGCCCGCTGAAAGCTGCGCCAGAAACAAGAAGTGAACCTCAGATCTCTATCTGAGACAATAGAAATCGGGGTCCAGTCTATCTACTGACCATGCTACTCTGACTGGAATGAAGCGAGCGGTCTTCGTCAGCTTGTCGACGATGACCCAAACACTGTCGTGCCCCTGAGAAGTGCGAGGTAAGCCAGAAACAAAGTCCATGGTGACGTGCTCCCACTTCCACACAGGAATGGGAAGCGACTGTAGCTCACCACCAGGACGCTGGTGCTCTGCCTTCACCTGCTGACAGGTAAGGCAGCATGAAACAAACTCAGCGATATCTCTCTTTATCCCAGGCCACCAAAAGAGTACCCTCAAGTCATGGTACATCTTGGTGGAGCCAGGATGAATAGAGTATCGCGACCAGTGCACCTCAGCAAGTACCTCCTCCCTGACGTCCTCTGGAATGTAGAGTCCGTCCCAGAACCGAACCTCGCTGTCCTCGTCCAGTGCTACCTCGGGAAACTGCAACACGTCTGCCAAGTCCTCGTCTGCACTCTGCGCCTCAAGCACCTACTAGTATATCAACGGACGAACTGTCATGCTGGCCAACACTGCTCTCTCCCGGAGGCTAGACGGCATGAACACACCCTGAGTGGCGTCCTCCAGAAGTCTCCAGTATCTAACCAACAAAGAACTCAAGTGGCTCTCCTACTCAAAGCGCCTGCTACGACGTTAGCCTTTCTAGGGTGATAGGAAAGGGTAAAGTCGTAGTCCTTCAAGTACTCGAGCCACCTGCGCTGCTTGAGGTTGAGATCTCTCTGCGTGAAGACGTATTTCAAGCTGCGGTGATCTGTGAAAACCTCGAACACCTCACCGTACAAGTAGTGTCTCCACAACCTCAAGGCGAACACGACTGCTGCAAGCTCCAGGTCGTGTGTCGGGTAGTGCTGCTCATGCTTCTTCAGCTGACGAAAAGCATACGCAACTACTCGACCGTGCTGCATCAACACAGCACCCAAACCAGTACCTGACGCGTCTGTGTAGACAATAAAGCCGCCACTGCCAGAAGGTACCACAAGGATCGGAGCTGAAGTCAGCCGACTCTTTAGGTCCTGAAAATTGTGCTCGCACTCTGCTGTCCACACAAACCGAGTCTCTCGCCTGGTCAACTGGGTCAAAGGCTCTGCAACTCTGGCGAAGTCCTGCACAAACCTCCTGTAGTAGCCCGCCAGCCCCAAAAAACTGCGAACCTCTGCAACTGTAGTGGGCTGGCCCCAAGAAACCACGGCCTCAACCTTGGCGGGATCAACTGCCACACCTGCACCAGAAACAACGTGACCCAGAAAGTGCACCTCCTTTAGCCAAAATTCACACTTGCTGAATTTGGCGTAAAGTTGGTGACTCCTCAAAGCCTGCAACACCAGCCTCAAGTGGACCTCGTGCTCCTCTGCCGTCGCTGAGTACACCAGGATGTCGTCGACGAACACCACCATGAACCGGTCTAGGTACTCTCGAAAAACACTGTGCATCAGCTCCATGAACGTTGCAGGTGCATTCGTGAGCCCAAAAGGCATCACGAAAAACTTGAAGTGGCTGTAGCGGGTGCAAAAATCTGATCTGACGATGTCTGACTCGCGGATCTGCAACTGGTAGTAACCCGACCTCAAGTCGATCTTCGAGAACACTGAAGCTGACTGCAACTAGTCGAACAAGTCATCGATCCTGGGCAAAGGATACTTGTTCTTCACGGTCACCTGATTCAGCTATCGATAATCAATGCACATTTTGAGGCTGCCATCCTTCTTCCTCACAAACAGAATAGGCGCTCCCCACGGTGAACGGCTAGGACGAATGAAGCCCAACGCAAGCAACTCCTCTAGTTGGCGCTTCAACTCCCGCAGCTCCGCCGGCGCCATCCGGTACAGTGCCTTGGACACAGGCATCGTCCCCGGAAGCAACTCAATGGAGAAGTCTACCTCCCGCTCAGGTGGCAAGCCAGGTAGTCCTCTGGAAACACGTCGGCAAACTCGCAAACCACAGGCACATCTGAAACAGAAATCTCACCAGAATCTGAAACACACACAGAGACCAAGAAAGCAACACAACCGTCTCAGATGAGGCGCCGAGCTTTACAGAAAGAGATAAAGGGTCGGCGGACAGACCGGGTACCTCGGAAGCAAAGCACAGGTGCTCCAGGTATCTCGAACCTCACGGTCTTCTGCTAACAATCTACCAGTACAGAGTGCGCCTCCAACCAGTCCATGCCAAGAATGGCATCAAAGTCGTGTAGCTACAAGGCAAATAGTCTGGCTGGTAGCTGGTGGCCCTGAACCTCAACGGTGACACCCTCCAAGTAACCAAGGGTACGCACAAAGTCACCTGTCGGCAGCTCAACTGCAAGGTCACAGGCCCGCTCCAGAGCAAACTCAGACAAGGAAGCAAAGAACTCCTCAGAAGCAAAACAGTGTGTGGCACCCAGATCAATCAAAACTCTAGCAGCTCTACCAAGGATGGGGACTATACCGAAGACCAGATTAGAGGCCTCCGCCTCCTCTCTGGTGATGTTTATCATCCGACCGCGACCACGTCCACGCTGAGGCTGCTATTGCTGGCGCTGTTGGTACTGACCCTGGTGATGCTGTTGCGGCTGCTGGTACTAAACCTGGTGCTACTGCTGGTGCTGCGTTGGCTGGGGTGGACGGTACCAAACCTGAGGTGCCTGCTGTTGCTGCTCCTGCTGCTGCCTCAACAGACACTCTCGCCTGTAGTGACTTGGCTGCCCACAGTGGTAACAACCCGAGTTCTGTTGGCTCTACTCTGCTCCCTGCTGCACCGACTGCTCCACTGGCTGCTGCTCCAACTGACGTCGCTGCTGCTGCTGCCTGTACTGACGCCTGCCTCCACGAGCGAACAGCCTCTTCAACTTCAAAGTCAGGCCAGCACCGCATGCCCCCGAAGAAGAAGAAGAGGAAACACTCCCTCGACTGCTCGAAGGGCGCTGGTACGGAGAAGATCTCCCTGAGCCCGGCTCTGTTGCGGTTGAAACCAACACTCCCTCTCCGGGCCGTAGCTCTCGCCACTGCCACTGCCAAGGTGTCACAGAGGTGACCAACCATGGCCCACCTCAAGTTTGAACGTAGCCCGCTAATGAACCGCTCGGTACAAGCCTGCTCACTAGCTGCCACGTAGGGAACGTGTCGAAGTAGCTGCAGAAACCTCTGGTGGTACTGTCCCATGGTCAAGTTTCCCTGCACCAACTCGTGGAATAGGTCCCTCCTCTCACGGCAAACGTAGTCGGGGAGGGACCAGTCATGGAAAGCCACCAGGAACTCTGCCCAAGTGATCTGGTCCAGCCTCCTGCCCTGAAAATTGGTCTGCCTCACTGTTCTCCACCACTCGTGGGCTGACCCCTTCAGCTGATACACTACTAACCTGACCTGATCCAGCTCTGCACAGTCCATGGTCTCGAAGGTGCGCTCGAGCTCATGGACCCAACTCTCTGCCCTGTCTGGATCACGGTCGCCAAAAAAAGTCAGAGGCCGAAGACAAAGAAACCTCTCCAGAAGCGTTGTGCGGTCCTCGGGTGCTACCGCTGCAACTGGAGTCTGATGCGTACCACTGGGGGTACCTCTGGCTGAACCGGTGATGCCTGCGGGGTCGGTGGTGGCTGCTCCTCTGCTGCCATCTCTGCAAACTGATGACCTCCTGCCGGCATCTGCTGGTACAGCTGGTACTAAGGGTACTGAGGGTACTGCTGGCACTGCGGGTACTACCAAGGACCCTGGAACATCGCTCTCCACCACTGCTCCATGACGGCCGGTGGGGGCAGGGGCAGAAACCACTGCTGCTACTGTTGCGGCTGTTGCTACTGTTGTGGCTCTCCCTGCCACAACGAAACGCCCTGCGGCAACGAGTCCCCAGGCTACTCGAACTGCTGGGGATGAGCGTCGATCGGCACGTGCTCGGCTGCAACTGACCCATCCGACTCGAACTCCTGACGCTCCACCAGCTCACGAACCCGCCTGTGAGTGCGTGGAGGCATGTTCTGCAAAATAGACATAATAAGAAGTTAACAGATAAACTCCAGCGGCTTAGCAGTGTTACTTGTACTTCCTAAGGGACTTTACGTTATCACTTAGTTCCACTACAAGTCTTGATAGACCCCTTGCTCTAATACCACTGTAATGACCCCGACGCCCGAACCCTCGACTCCTACCAAGAATCCGAACATCGGGACCGCCGCCCACAGGTCCGGAGACCCGGAAGGGCTAATGGATCGGTCTAACAAGATATGTAACAGAAATAAATAACAACAAACGTACTAAAGTGCACCACAAGTGAACGAAAAGTGTCAAACACTAGATAACAGTCTAGTACACTCCCAAAGTAAATAAAGTACAAGTGCTAAAATAAAAGGGAAAGAACATGTCCCTTAGGGGCATACCCCGAGGGTGAAGTACAACTGCTGGGGGAACACTGCCACTAGAGACGGCGACTACTACGGGCCCGTCTCCTCAGCCCGTCGCGGAGGGAGATGTTGTGAAGTCTCACCTACAAAACAGGGAGTGAACTTCGCAAAGAAGCCTAGTAGGGACTACCAATCCCCCACTGGTTCTAACAGCAGAATAGAACTAAGTGCAATAAATAAATAAAGCAGTAAAGTATATTCTACTAAACATAGTCAAGTGCGGAAGCGTTAAAGAAACTACACGGTCATCGATCTAGGCTACACAGCGGGACCAAAAAACCTGTGTAAACCAAGGCACCACAAGAAACCCAGCTGTAACGGAGACAATAGACACTGCCTAGACAAGAACACTAGCTACAGAACGCTACACTAGTCAGCCGGTCAGGTGCTCCATGCGCCTTACCCTGACCAACGGTCCATGTCTAGCACCTCCCGTCGGAGTGAGATGCGGAACAAGAACAACCACAACTGTCGTTGTCTGTTCCGGAACCACAGACCAGCTAAGAGAGCTCTACAAACGACTCCACGCCGTTGTCCCCACCATTTTCCCCTTCTGCTCCAAGTCCGTGACATGAGCACACCCACCGCCGGGAGAACTCCCTCTAATAGACGCGCGGGGCTGGGGGTCCCAGGTAACAGTAACAACCTGTCTCGTGGACAAGCCCTCAAGTGCCTAGCACCGGGCGAAGAGACTAGAGTAGCACTGCACTAGGAACAACACAAGTGCTAAGAAAACCGAGTCGCAGTGGAAGCGGAAACACAAATAGGTCAACAGTCAGCTCTCGGCCAGAGAGGCGACTCATCGGTCCGTCGCGACCAAAATGCAACGGTTCTGCCCATCACGACAAGAAAACCCATGGTGACCCTTACGCACATCGCGATAAGGTCGCGGCGGCTAAGAGCACCGCAACAAGCCTGAGTCGACTGATTGCGACACGTACCCCATCGCGATCTCATCGCAACGGAGACGGAGGTTGCAATCGGCAAGACCCCAAAAACCTGAACGCCAGCCACGTACTCGTTGCGTTAGCAAGATGCGGTCATGCCCGGGGCGCGTTCAAGAGAACGTGACGCGCCGATATGTCGCGACCTGGTCGCGACTGGGAAACCCATCGCGACCACAGCCGAGTGCCCAAACAGGGCAACACCCAACATCCTAAAAACCACACAAATGGATACAAACGGGAGGGGAAGCATGGAGACATGGGAAACATGCTAAATATCATCCAAACCACCCCAACAACCCTATGCATGCCAAGGAAGGTAAAGCTACACTCTAATCCTCACATGCACAACATGAAACCCTCTTCATGAACACCCCAACCCAAGCATGAATCCAACCAAACCAACATCATGCAACCATCACACAAGGATCATGAAGCACAGTACACATCCTAAACAAGGATTCTATGCTTGGAGAAGGGGTTTGGCCTTATCATGTTAGAGCTAGGGGAAGGATTGGGTTCCCTACCTCCAAATGAAGATCTACCCAATTAGGGCCTTCTCGTAGGATAGCACCCCTCCACCTTCGAGCTCCAACGCTCCACGATCCGCCCACGGTCCGGGCACAACCTCCTTCAAGCACCAAGAGAGGAGGATCCACCAAAAAGAAGAGGAAAACACAGTGAGAAAGGGAGAAAGAGGAGGAGTAAAAACCCCAACCAAAACGCCAAAGCAAAGCACAACCTAAAACACACAACTTACCAAGCAACCACACAACAATCCAAGCCACAATAATGTCCACCCAAGCTCCTCACGAAGCCATCAAGCACGGAATCGCCTGAAGGGAAGAAAACACAGAGCAAAGAGGCAAATGGGGCTTTTGCTCTCCGCCAGAAACACTTAAACACAGACATTGGGAACGCGACGGACCTGGCCGTCGCATTACCAATGCCAATGCGACACCCACCTGTGTCGCGATCTGGAACAGTCAGCCAGTCAACCACCCAATCGCGTGCATGCAAAACTGACAGCAAGATCGCGACGGCCAACCATGTCACGTTCATGCATGCACTTCGACACGTGGTGCAACTGTCCCGACAGCAAGATGACAAGGAGACAATCTATTGTCAGGGTCCTGTAGCGACAGGGGCAGCCGGCGCGTTCTCAACCAGAACGCGACGGTCACCTATGTCGTGTTCAGAATGCGACGGGTCACTATGTCGCGACCACAGCCGGGAGGGCTAACCCCCAAAGGTAACGGGATGTTACATAAAGCTTAGTTCGGCGTTCCATCCCCAGACAGATGGCTAATCTGAGAGGATGATCCAGACGCTCGAGGATATGTTGGGAGCGTGCGTGCTTGACTGGAAGGGTGAATGGGAGCGTCATTTACCTCTTGTAGAGCTCGCCTACAACAACAGTTTTCATGAGAGCATTGGCATGGCTCTGATTGAGGCTTTGTATGGGCGACCCTGTAGATCTCCTTTATGTTGGGAGGAGACAGGCGATAGGCAGCTAGTTGGTCCGGAGTTGGTGCAGGAGACTTTGGATAAGATTCAGCTTATCAGGCAGAGATTGGTTGCGGCACAAGATAGGCAGAACAGCTACGCCGACAATAGGAGGAAGGATTTGGAGTTTGAGGTTGGCGAGCATGTATTTATTAAGGTTTCGCCTACCCGAGGCGTTGTCAGGTTTGGCAGGCACAGTAAGTTGAGTCCGAGATTCATTGGCCCATTTGAGATTCTCATGCGAATGGGCAGTGTGGCATATGAGCAAGTTTTACCCCCAGCGTTAGCTAGTGTAGACCCAGTTTTCCACATGTCTATGCTCAGGAGGTATGTACGAGATCTGTCTCATGTTATTAGTCACGAGCCAGTAGAGATTCAGCCAGACTTGTCGTATGTAGAGCAACCAGTAGCTATCCTAGACCGGAAGGTTCAGCACCTCAGGAACAAGAGTATTGCATCCGTAAAGGTGTTATGGAGGAATTTGTCGCGGGAGGAGGCTATATGGGAGCTTGAGGACGCCATGAAGAAGAAGTATCCCCATTTGTTTGGTTAGTATTTTCGTTCTAACTTCGAGGACGAAGTTTTCTTTTAGGGGAGAGGGTGTAAGGCTCTCGAATTTTGTTCATATTATGCTTATTTGATTTTGTGCATATTATACGTACTTATTTACTTATGTATATATATATATATATATATATATGTGTGTGTGTGTGTGTGTGTGTGTGTTCATTTTTATGCATATTATATATATTTAATTTTGTGCATCATGTATTTAAATAATGATGTGCATATTGTATGTAATTATATTGTGTATGTTGGTTATTTGATATTTTTGTTTTCTACCGAAATCCCTGTTAACGTCAACATCCCTTGACGTTAAGGGTAGGTTGATGACAACCAGTGTGTCGTTGACTTCATGGCTTTGGGAGATTGACGTCCAGATCGATGGACACTGACTTCCTGTTAACGGCAGCAAAGTGGTCGTTTACTTCTCCAGTTATGTTGCGATTCCAAATCTGAAAACGACTGCATTTTCTTCGGGTTCTTGATAAGGAAACTATCCTCAACGGTAGGAAAACCTAATCCTAGGTGCATCCCGACCATTAGCCTATAAAACCTAGTGTTTTCGGCCAGATTTCGACCTTTGGCTCTAAGAGAAAAACCTAGGGTTTCTTGTGAGAAAACCTGAACATCTCAAGCTTGATCCGGCGATTGGAGTGCTTCTTCCAGCGATCTACTTTGACAGGGAGGTGCTCCAACTATTGAGGAATCTTCCCCGACTCCGGAGATCCATCTAAATCAACAAAAAAGACCGAAGTTAGGGAGGAAATCTCACCTTCTTGGCTTGGCCGAGGAGGGCTTCTTCGAAAAAATTTGATCTTCCTAGATTTATTTACAGGCAAGTAATCGAGGGTTAACATCCCTAGACATGTCCTTTAGGTCTCAGGAATTTTATGGATTTTTATTCATGTCCTGGAACCCCCAATTCACCTTCTTATTTGAGTTCGGTCTGTACTTCTGCAGACAGGAGGTTGATGGCAACCTTGTTGCCGCCATGTTCTTGAGTTGACGGTAGCATCCTGTGTCGTTAATCCATGTTGACAGCAAGGCCCTTGCCATCAACTTCATCTATTTTCACAGAACCTTGTTTGCCATATCTAGGTGATAAATTCTGGACTTTTGGATGTATGCTCATGCTGTAAAAATTAGGGTTTGTCAGGTTTGGTCTCTAGGTCATATCTTGAGGTTTCGTCGAATTTCTGAACATGATATTATTTAGTATAAATTCTGTATTGATGAAATAAGCATGTTATGACTGTGTTAATTCTGAATAAATAGATTTGTTGCATGTTAGGGTTTCAGAAAATTTCCATGATCTTAGGATTACTATTTTCATGTTTTAGAACTGTTGGAATCGATTGTTTTGCTGTGGACCATGTTAAAGTGAATTTCTTGTTAAATTTGCATGAAATCTGTTTAAATTATTAAAATTAGTTTTACTATTGCGAAAAGTCTGAAAAATTATACATGTGACATATTACCTATATGAAGGCTATGATAAAAATTTGATACTGTTTTGACAACCGTGAGTACTGTTAGTCTTTTAAAAGAGTATTTAAGGCATGATAAGTGTGTTTAATTTAAATCATGTAATTTCAAAAGAATTGCAGCATGTTAGGGCATTGTTATGTTTAATTTAACATTATGGAACAGTCATACTGAGTTTTATAAACTGAAGCATGTGTATTTGTTTAAAGTGCATGTGAATGAGTTAAAGAGTGCATGTAAGTGAATGAAACCATGTGATTAAGTGTTAATGTGTAATGTGTGCCGAGATTGACACTGCTACCATAGAAGGCTGTGGAGCCATACTATAGAAAAGTTCCTATGGGAATGTGATATCCTATGGGCATTAGGATGAAATCCTGGAGGTGGACAAGTACCACTAGTTAGGGTGGAGAGGGCTTCTCCCGGTTCTTCGCGGTTACCAAGATTTGTCACTGTATTGCCTAGGTGACGGGTATGTGTTATGTGAATGTGTGTCCTTCTTTATGGTGGTTCGGACTATGTGTCACGGAAAATTAAGTGTAAAAGTGTGAAAAATGTGAATATGTGAAATGTGGATATGTGATAGTGTTATGTGAATGTGATAACATGAGAAAAGATGTGAAACCATGTAAATGAGAATTATTCATGTTAAAAAAACAAGCTAAAGATGTGTATATGTGTTTTAAAAGCATGTGAAAATGATTAGATATCATGCTAGGATTGTTAGCTTCCTTGTGCTAATTTCCATGATCTAATTGTTTAGAAATATGAATGATGTGAATTGAGATTTTTTATATGAATCAAGTTATTTATTATGTGTAGAAAGCATGTGTAGTTTGTTCATGTGTATTTACTTAATTAAAACGAATCATGTGACATATATTTCTTTCATTGTTTAAAGGATTAGCATGTGTGTGATATGTGTAAGGATGTACCTTTAGGTTACTTGCTGGGTCTTTCTTTTTGGAAGACTCATACTTGCTTTAACATATAGGTGAGACAGATATTTCCATACTTGAGAAGGACCTAGTGAGGAGCGACTCCGAGCGTGAGGAGTAACTGCACTTGTGGAGATCGCTGCTTAGTTTGCTTTCTTTTCATAGTATGTAAACAATCTTATTCATATGGACATGTATAATGTGGACAATTGTTATTTACATTTTCTATATAGACTGTGGAATTATGTGAATGATGATGGAATAAGACTTCTCTCCACTATACTTTTTTGTTATTTATGTACATCTCGACCTATTGTGTAGCGTTGGGTAAATGTCCCACTATAATGACGCCCTTTATATCGATGTGGATTGGTATAATCGTACCGGTATAAGGAGGGTCGTTACAACAACTCTCCACTACTAGCCTCATCTAACTCTCAAAGAAAGACAACATTACAACGATTACCAATCTCTCACTAACTAGAATAAAGAAAGACTCTCTCTAAAGCATACTCCACGCTCGGCGCACAAGTCCCCTTATGAAAACATGCTCCTCATCTTCACAACCTGAAATGTTTAGGAAGATAGGGGTGACCAAACTAGCCCAGTAGGATTTACATCTCAATGTGCGGACACTAATCTACATGATTAGCATTTTAAATAAGCAGAAATCCTTACAAGAACATGATGACTATACATGCATGCATATCTAACAAGTGAAGTGGCTGAACATAGTAGAATTATCAACGGATATCATAACAAATCATATACTGATTTTCATATGCAATGGATAAGGAATTCAAGAAGGAGATCATATCACAAAACCAAGATTTGGTCATATTCTCACAGATATCACATATTCACATGATCAAATGTATCATATCAAACGAAGGCACATTCACACAAATCTTGCACACATTCCAGTGCCATGCCACGCACCACAAGTCCATACTCCCGCGGTTAATAAGTACGTTGGGGCGCTCCTCCCCAGGACCAGACAGGGCCCTTATTGCACAGGCATTAGTCAAATGGACCGAAGTCCCACGTGCCGATCAAACATATACATATTATGGTCATAGATTTCCAATAACAAGCTCATTGTAATAAGGACATGATCATTCATAGAGTCAAGGTATGACAATAGCTCAAGAGATTATTTGGACAGTATAACGGTGTATCTTATGTTTCATAATCCTTAGTGTCTTGACAAGAGGATGACTAATGATATATCGTTCACGGTACAAGTGCTCTCTATCTCCAGGGTACTTCATGGTACAACTAGCTTGATCTCTATGAGGTAATCCACAGAGTACGGAGACTTACTGAGGTCTTAGAGAAAAGGTCGCTAGTCTGCCGATACAGAATGACCGACCGAGAATTTCCAATTCCCTAAGAAGGGTGTGCCTAATCGTGCAAACGTGTAAATGTCATGACACGGAACTTTCCTAATCATGCATGCAATTGATGATCAAATATAGAAAACCTCGGAAAGCACGTAAATAAGGAAAGTCCACATGCAACAAGCAAGTAACATAATGGTAAAGCTTAAACTAAGCAAGTCCATTCTAACATGTATCCTCCACAGATTCATATCACAACTTATTATGACACATTTCATATCAAGCTAGATCACAAGATGATAATTAAATGAACGAAGATAAATCACTTCATCTCATACATTAGAATCGTATTCATGTCTTTATAGTTTTCAAATGGGTTGATCACTTTTAGGCCAATGCACCACTAAGTAACATGATTACAGACTAAGATGATACACATGTTGACTGACTAACTGAAAGGAACAGTCTCGGGTCGATCTTTGAATCGCGACAGGTTCAGACATCGCTTTTCAAAGAACCGTACACAGTTAAACAAGACTCGGTGTAAAGGCACAAAATCACAACGGACCCTCCTGTCACGTTTAAATCGCGACAATACAGATGGTCGCCTTTCAGACCTGAATCGATTACCCAATCGATTACCTAACCAAAATCGCAATTGTCTTGTCTGTCACGTTCACAACGGGATAGAACGATATGTCGCGACGATTTCTGAATCGTGATTCTTTACAACATCGCGTTCAAGAATGGATTTTAAACTTCGAATATAAAAACCATATGGAATCGGATGGGCGGGAAAACTACCAAATCGCAATGGCACATGCCATTGCATTCAAGATGGGTCCAGAAACCAACGCGACACACAGTTTGATGTGTCATGGTTGACCAGTCAGACCTAAAAACACGACAGATAACTCGGTCGCCTTCACTTGAATCACAACGTACCAGTACGTCATGTTCATGCAATAAGAATCGCGACATCTGGATGCGTCGCATTCTTGGATCTTGCCCGAAAACACAGAAAACTGATACACCCTTAATGGTAGACTTATAACTTGAAATCGAATGATATCTAGACAAAACTCTGAGCATGAAAAGTGTTAAGGACATCCAGTAAAAATGAATCATGGTTTTGGTTTGATTCAAAATGACCTCGATTTACGTAAAACACAGCATAACCATGAAAAGTCCTAAACTTGCGCGACTTATGGAAAATGCCTAATACGACTATCATGCTTGATGGAAATTGGGAAAAATAGATGCAAAATAAACTAAACACGATGCTCTTTCAAATGGTATAGCCCTTGTTTAGTTCTAGCCCGAGATCACCTACCTTTGAATGCTAAGAATTCCTTGAAGGTTCTGGGTCGATACAGTTGCTTGGGGAAGATGCTCTTCACGAATCCAAGCCCTAGGGTCGTCCTCCTTGCTTCTGGGCATCCTTCCCACATCCAGCAACGAAGAGAGCTTGCTATGGTCTCCCTATGGGGTCTTGTAGTGGCTTTCTTTGGCTAGGTGCACTTCATTCCGAGTTTTGATGTTTCCAAATCCATGGTACCACAACTAGGATTTCCTTCTAATGCTATTTCCTTCTCCTTCCAACCCTAATTAGCAAGTCATGGAGAGCAAATTCGTGCTCTCATGTTGGGCTTAGGTTTGAGTCATGATTAATGGCCCAAATAATTCATGTTTAATCTTAAATGACCCATTTGACTAATGGGTATTGAGTTAATATGAATTTTAAACATTATTTCCTTTTTGTTTGACCACCTATTGGTCCGATAAACATGATTTGACCTCAAACATCTATTTCACTTTAGTTAGTTATATGACATAATGGGCTTCCGACATTATCGGGTTTTATCATCTTAAGTCGGATTACTAACCTAATCATGCTTGTCTGACCCTAATTTATTTACTATTAGTTGTATAACTTTATTTATTTTGTCATCATAACTTTTCGTGTGATTCTGAAATGATTTTATATCTACGACAATCGCTTTTATCGTTATCGGGTTTATTCGTCTTAAGACTTTGTTCAGCATTGGCCATTCATGTCCTGACCCGTTTTCTTTATCACTCCTTGAAATTTATGATTTAGTGTCCGAACATATATTTTCCTTTAATTCTGTTGAATATACCGCATGTGATAATGAGTTTTTCTTATTTATTTATATTTTAAAATTCAGCTCACTACAGCAGTTTTGATCAGATTTGTTGAGCAATGTCAGTGACAGTTCTGATTCAGAATTAGGTCAACACACAATCAGTGTTGTGTTGACACCAGACCACTGTTCTCTAACTGAGAGTGATCATTTCTCAAGTTCTGTGTCAACACATATCAATTTCTGTGTCGACACATCCTTTCATTGCTAGACATCAAACTCTTCAAACTGCTTCAAGTCATTCTCATTTAATTTTCTATCATGCTGAAGAAGGACAATCATCATTTTTGGTGAATATTGATCAAGTCAATAATTCAGGGGGAGCTAAAGACTTCACTGACTTTTCTTACATTAGACCAAAACTAATTTAGTGATTTGATGGGTATGTAATTCACAACCTGACCATTACAATTTCTGAAAATAACCAGGAATTCATTTTTAATAGTCTTAACATATTCTTCAAGTCAACGTTCTCTTATTCACTAAAATTCAAAATTAATTTGATTTCTTTGGTTGTATATTGTCCAAATCAGTATTGTCTTTACACATTTGTTTTAGGTTTGATAAAGGCTAAGGTTGTGTCCAATTCTTGGTATACATCAAGTTTCAATTCTCTTTTGGCAGAGCAATGGCATGCATACTAAGAAACTGCACACCTTCACAAAAAGTGATGAGCTATGTATGTCATGAAGTGTCATGCTATCTTTGTTCTAAGGGGTTCAATTAAAATATTCAAAATTAATGTTGACTGGGTAACTGGGAATATTGGCATCTGATAAACGTATATTTCCATGTCAAAATTTTTTATTAACCCCTTGAGGTAGAATGATTAGTAATCTTAAGTAAACAGGGACTCAGGTGTGTAAAAAACATGTGTACTTGAGTGAACAAGATGTACTATAGCTGACTGCTCATTGTTTTTTGCTTCAAGAAAATTACATTAATCAAATGGTCAACAACTTGCCTAACTCAAATCTTTTAAAAGTGTTAAACTTCAATAATGATTGTAACTTATCCTAGAGAAATCATCTTACATTGGCTGAGTAAGGTTTGAAAGAATGATTTGTTCTGAACAGAATATTTTAATTCCATTAAATTGTAATCCAGGTTCTTCAGATTTGTCTAACGGTCAAACATTGTATACTATTCGTCAAACCATTAAATTTGCAAAAGGGTTGATGATAAGAATTTGATTGTGATATCTTTAACATATTAAAAATCCTTGAACAATTGATTTTCAAGTCCAACTCTTCATAATAAAGACTCTCCTTCTCATCATTTCACAAAATCCTAAATTTTTGCTCTCTCAGGTCGACACACTTACTTCTTGTGTCGACACAGTCTGATCTCAGATCGTCACACTTCACTCTTGTATCGACACAACCTCACCTAGTTGCTGGTTCCAGTTTAGGTTAGATGAACCTCTAGATCATCTTGTCACCCTTCTTTAGGTGTCGATCCTATTTTAAGGACCACAACCCTAGGTCGACCCTACCTCTTCAACTTTCCATCTTTTAAGACTTCCCTCCTTTCCTCCAACTTCGGAAGAACGAGACTCTGCAACTTCCAGTTCTTCCATCTTGTCTCTTCGTCCTTCAACTCCATATTTCATGGCACCGAAGAAAACTCCCAGGCATGGAGCAAAGGCCAGAGCAGCAGTATAAGGGGTGGTTATTCATGAACGACTGATGAAATAACGATCGAAGTACAACAATGATCCTTCAAAGAGAAAACAAGATTCTACTCCTTCTGGCACTCCTTCAAAATGTAGCAAAACTACATCTCAGGACAAAGGGAAGCCTATGATGCCATCAAGATACCCTAAAAGGTGGATTCTGAGAGATTCCAGTTCTTCTGAGGAAAGTAGTGTTAGAATGTGGAGCCCAAACTCTCTAGCAGATCTGCACAAGAAGTCAGTAGTCTAATGCATCAGTCGACTTATGCAGTGGGAGTCTATCTGCAGTCGAATGTAGCATTCGACTGTAGCAGTCGAATTTGTCAAGACATTCGACTTCTCCTTTCCCAGGTCAGGCGACTTTGCAGTTCTGAGGCGGTTCTGAGTTAGGGGCTTTTTTGTCCATGTGAATCTCGATTATGGTGCCCTAACCTCCCAGTATATAAAGGGGGGGTATATTCTCTTTGTAAAGTGAGTTCTGGTTGTAGAATTGAAAAGCTGCTGTGGCCGTGGATGTAGGAAGGCTCTCGCCTCCGAACCACGTAAAATCTGGTGTCTGTGTGTTCTTCTTCTCCCTTCTTCCATCTCTTCTCCAAACTCTACGTGTGAGTTGAGTTGAGAGAGGGCTGCCGATCGGGGGGACGATTCCCCAACAAGCAGCTCCTCATCAGCCGAAGCTACACCCTCCTTCAACCCTAACACAGAAACCCCAGAAGTTTCTTCATCAGATGCCTCTCAGTCTCCAACAGTAACACCTTTGAGATCTGTACAATCTGAAGTGTGAATGCTTTTAAAGCCAAGGACAGTGGACATTTCTGACACAGAGTTATCACATGCCTTTCTAGACCTTCTTCCTTTATTTGAATTTCAAGGCTCGACATGATTCATTAGTGAATACAGAACTTTTTATCCATGGTTAGTTCAGGAATTTTACATCAATCTTGTGGATATAGAAGAGGGTTTTAAATCAGAAGTGAAAGGTGTGAAAATTCTTTTTTCTCAAGAGTTGGTTCATCAACTTTTTAAAATCCCTAATTCTGGTGAGGACTATTGCACTTACCAGTTTGATCTTCATGAAGCCTATTCTCTTCTTACTGGGTTACCTCATGATAAGAAAGATGCAAAACAAATAAATATCACAAGTTTGAATGCCAATTCCTTTCCTCCACTGCATAGATTGGTGCATCACATATTCACCACTATTCTTACACCTCAGGGTGGTCGTAGGAACAGACTCACAGAAATTCAAAGGTTTTTACTGTTTTGCATGCTGAAAAATATCAAGGTGGATCTCACTGAGATCATGTTTCAAATCATCTCTGAAACAATAAGGAAGGAACTTCATAGATCTCTTCCCTATGCTGCTCACTTGACTGTTGTTTTTGAACACTTTGGCATCTCCTTTTCGAATGAGAAAGTTCAGAAAATTCGTCAATATAACATTTATTGCTTGAACAATGTGAAAAGATACATGAGGTTCAAAATTGAAGGAGATCAGATCACTAGGTGTCCTGTAACGACCCTCCTCATACCAGTACGATTATACCAATCCCCATCGGTATAAAGAGCATCGTCACAGTGGGATAATAACCCAACACTAGCCGATAGGTTGAAAAGTACGTGGATAGCAATTGATAACAGCGGAAATAAAATAATTACTCAACGTTTATTCCATCACCATCACACATTCCACAGTCTATATAGCGAAATAAAATGACAATGTCCACATTATTACATGATAAAAGAACTGCATTGTCCAATATTGTCCATACAATTACTTTATTCATGCTATGAGAAAAAGAAAAGTACAACTGATAATCTCTCCTCAAAAGCTACTTCTCCAAGAGATCAACCTTCGCTATGCCTTCCTCCAAAAAGTGAATACCTATCTCACCTGTACGCCAAAGCAAGAGTGAGTCTAAAGACTCAGCAAGCAAACCAAAGGCTTAATCTTAAACATATCACATTCATGTTAAGCTATTAAACACTAGAGAATACATATTATCATTTAAACTACAAATACACATGGTACTTACTCTTAACTATCAACGCATATTTTAATCACTTAAACATGCTTTAGTCTATCGCGTGTTTATTCTAAATCATGGGTACTATATTATACGGTTGTGCATGTTATCTACTCCTAACATATAGCATGAATCATCCATTCAAACCTTAATCCATTTCATGATATATTTCTACAACTAGAACTTAGAATTAAGCATAAAGAAATGAACAACCTAGTATGATGACTATTTAATTTTCACATGCATTTTTCATATTTAATAGCACATTTTGCTTGCTGTTTTAATGTAAATAAATATCATTTCACAATATCTCATGTTTTATACCATGAATGAAAAGTCTAGAACATGTTCAATTAATTAGCAAACATGTACCATTTTTAAACATGGACTTATGCACTATGTAGACATCACATCTAGCATGGAACCTAAACATTATTTTATGTATTTACCACATTCATAACTACACTTCACTTGCTGTTTTGACATGAATTACATTCAATTACATAGATTTAAATTTGATCATATGTTATCTTATTCATTCAACAATTCTACATGTTCATCTTTCATGTTGCATAAATGACATGGTTACATATGTTTATTCACATACACTATTACATGAAGAACAATAATCTACATGACATGATACTAACATGATATTGCAATTGAGGTAATTAATACATGAAATATGAACATATTGCATTAACACATTAGTTTTCACATGCAAGCACACTCTCATTAACATGAACTCTCTCTTACCTATCTTTTCACATATTTTTCATATCATTTACGCTTTTATTTTCATTTATCACATATCATATCATTTTCACTCATCACGTGCCACATTCGCATATCATCTTACACTTTATTCATATTCCATCACTTAAAATGCCATGACACATAGTCCTAACTACCTATTAGAGGACGCAAACCAATATATCATAGCTCATAACTCATCTCATAGCACAACTCATCGCATCTCATAACACATATCTCATAACACAACTCATAATCACATACCCACCACCTAGGCAATGTAGTGGTGAATCTTGGTAACTGCGCAGACCGGGAGAAGCCCTCTCCACCCTATCCAGTGGTACTTGTCCACCTCCAGGTTTTTCCTAATGCCCTTAGGTCATACTTTTCACACATAGAGCCTTTCATAGGGACTTTTCTATGTACAGCTCTCGAAGCCTCTAGGGTAGCAGTGTCAATCTCGGCCCAATTATTACACATTCACTTTATCACATTTTCACACTCTATTTACATTTTTCACATACACTATTTGATCACTTTACATATCTTATTTATCAATTTCACATGTCTCAGTTAGCCTAATCATGATACTACTGTTTTCAGAAATAAAACAACTCATAATTCAGTCTTAAACATGCTGTTAATTTCTAAATTACACAAGATTAGTTCTACCATATCAAATGTGAATAGTTCCCATAATTTAACTAACAATTACAATTAGTGTCATCAGATTAGTTCTAAATTTTTATCACATGTTAATAGTAGTAAACATATCACATATACAATTTTCCAGATTTTTTGAACAGTAAACATAATTTCTACAATTTAAATAATATTTAGATATATTCATTGAAATGTCTTTATACATGGTACATATGAACATGGTTGGGTGCTAACAGTTCAGAATTCAAATAGCAGACCTCATGCTATCATGTAAAAATTATAAGACTCTAACTTACAGCAAATCTATTTTTACTAGATTTAATCATGTTTATGTGATGCTCATAATGCAATTATTGAATTTTAAAAATTAACACAGTTCACAAAAAATTAGGGCAATCTCATGATATGACCTAATGACTGTTTACAATCACCCATAAAATTTACAGCATGTAACTACGTCCAAAAATCAATTAAACAGCTTAACAAGATCAAAAAGCAAAATTTCAGGACATTGAAGAAGTAGACGTCAAGGGATGTGGCCGTTTACTTTCAACTGCAGCATCCCTTGCTATAAACTCAAGAACTTGACTGTAGCAGATGCTGCCGCCAACCTGCTCCCAGCAGCACACATAGATAGCACTCCATACAAGGGTGAATTTGGGGTTCCAGGACTCAAGGAAAAATCTAGAAAAATACCTTGGACTTAGGGGGACATGTATAGGATTAAGATCTAGGGTTTACTTGCCTCTAAAAAAATCTATGAAGATCAAGAATCGTCGGTGAAGCCCTCCTCGGCCTGGCCAAGAAGGTGCTCAGAAACGCCTTAGATCTGGTTCTTCTGTGGATGCAGACGGTTCCTCGGAGTTGGGATCTCTTCTCCTACGCATAGGCTATCCTCCAGTTGGTGTAGCTCCTCGAGGAACACCTCCATTCGACAGATCTGGTCCTCCAAAGATCAACATTTCCTCATCTCGGGTCCAAGGGTTTCACCAAATGCTAAAAGCCTTCTCCTCGACCTAGGATGGGTATTTTATAGGCTTGGGGTTTAGGGTACGCAGTAGGGTAGGTTTCCTATGCATTAGGATGGGTTTCCTAATTTGGAACCGGCCAAAATGCGGGCGTTAACAAATCTGGGACCGTTGCGTAGGAGGATATTGACGTCAACATCGGTTGTAGGTAACTGCACAGTTGACGTCAAGGGTCTGGCCGCCAACAGGGGGTTGACGTCCAGGGGGTGGCCGCCCACTGTGTATTGGCGTCCAAGAATTTGGACGCCAAACACAGTTCTGGCAGTTGGCGTCCAGGTCTTGGCCGCCCACTGCACAGTGCAGTCAAAACTCCGTCAAACCTTAAAATAAATGCATAAATACACCAAAACAATTTAGTATATGAAAAAATAAATACATATATCCTTACCACATAAAGTAAATGCATTACATAATATTTAATTAAATACAACTTACTCTAATCATAATTAAGGATGATATGCATCAATAACATACATATATGCACATATACATACACATTTCATGATCACATACATCGTGCATGAACTTATAATGAAATGTGTTCATCATTAGTTAAATTCTATATGAACATTATCATTCAAGTACCTTAACACCATAAATAATTTAACATGCTTAAAGTAGATAGATTTCATTTAAACAAGAATAACATATGTATGTATACATATACACACCATGGTTACTTACAACATGTATAAAATAATTAAATACAAGAGACACATCAATAATTAAATAATTCATATACATTTAAATATATTTGCATGCACAGAAATAAACTCATAATTATTTACAAAATGTATGACAATAATTTCTTACTATGTGCACAACACGTACAATATGCATGAGATCTACATACATTGATAGCTAGATAATGCATGCACATATATATATATATATATATATATATATACTTGTACAAAAATAACTTTCATGTACTTACATGGCCTATAGCATTACTTACCTATCACATGCACAATGTTATTTAAGTACTATTCATATACTATAGATGATTTGATGTACATAGGATTAGATAGATAGATATCACATACATAAGATAACATACATATATACATTTATACTTCATATACTTACACACAATATCCATGGAATAGGTAGTATAATATGTACTTCAAGATTTAGGTAGTACATGTATAGTGTTAATAAGATGCAATATGAAGTAAGTTAACTAAGAATACTCTATACAACAAAATAATTCTTGCATGCACACACTTGAATTGACATATGTATAAATACATACACACACATATACAACATAGTTATGTACATTATGCATGAAATAGATAAATACAACATGTGCATCGGTAATTAGATTAAACATGCACAATATTACTTAAGCATTATATGCCTAGGATTTTAGTATACACAATATACACAAAATTAGTTAATTGCCTATTCTCATATAAAATATCGTATACATACATATATATATATATATATTATATGTATGTATACATGCATGCGTTCATGAGAAGTATAGAAATTGTAATACGCACATTTGAATACACATGCTATACACACAACAAGTAAATACACACGCACAGTATAAAAAAAATGAAATTTCGGGGTATCACATGTCCTGTATTGGAACAACCATTAGATCAACATGTAGAATAGTCAGTTCCTAGTGCAGACCCTCCTCAAGAAGCATAAGTAGAATAGCCACCATTAGAGCCAGAATTACCCCAAGATGTGCTAGAACAATCAATTCCACAAGAAATTCCAACTGACAGTGTGCCACATTCAAATTTGATTGTTCCATCCTCCTCCTTTCATCATCAAGGTTTAGGTTCCACATCTTCTGGTGGATCATCAGTTCCTCTTGAACTCTATCATTTCCTTCAAGTTTAGTTTGATAATCTGAATTCTTTAATGAGAGAGATGTCAAGCAACTTTGAGTTCAAAATACAGAGATTGGAGAACACAGTTACAAGTCATTTTTTGAGGCAACAAGAAATTGTCGAACATGCCTCAAGGAGATTTAATAGGTTGATTGGGACACTGGGTGATGCTACAACTTAGTTATCCTTTCTTCAGTCTGGTCTTCAAGACTTGCTTTCCAGAATTCTTGATAACACACAAAAGAGCATTCATAATGGACAAGAAGTTGTAACTCAGGTCTCCAAGTGTAGACTATCTTTTACTCACTTTGTCAGTGATATGGAATAAATAAAAGACCATATCGCACACATTGATCAACAAATTGAGGACCTCAAAGCTGATTTCAACAATGTGTGGAAGTTAAGAGATGATATTAGCACTGGAGATAATCGACATGCTACCTCTTCTACAGTTGTTCCTCCTATGCCCCATGGCATTGATCAGATGTCAATCCACATTTCTGAAAATTTGAAGAAAATGGAAGAGACTCTTCATACAAGATTGACAGCCATTCAACTCTTGTTGAGGAACAATTTGGGAGCCTTGGAAGCAAAGATGAAAGACATTGATGACAAGCTTTTTTCCCCTCCCCCACCTCCACCTCAGTAATGCTACCTTTTTGTTGATGCCAAAGGGGGAGGAGTGTGAATATTTCAGTTTTTTATTTCAAAATTTTGGCTTATTTTGGCTTCAGAACATTGACTCTTATGGTTTTGATATGAATGTCATATTCCTACAGTTTAAGTCTCAATGAATGTTGTGAATTTGTGATTGTGATTGCTTCTCATATATGACATGAAATGATATGATTGACTGTCTTAAAACACCTTGGTTATTTATACTGAAATGTTCAATGAATCATAGTTGTCATCATAAAAAAGGGGGAGATTGTTGGATCTCCTATTTTGATGTTGTTTAACTATGATCCATACAAGTTTAAATACCTTGCATTAGTCATATCTAACACCATATTTTATGTTTAGTTCAGAGAAAAAGGTGGTGTGATGTTAGTGGTATCGACACAACACTATTAGAGTGTCGACTCAGTGAAGATCATCAAGAAAAGAAGCCAGTGGTGTCGACACAAGTCTCTCATGTGTCAACACATCCAGTGTTCACAGAAAGCAGTTAGAAGAAAAGAAGCCAGTGGGGTCGACACAGGTCCATCATGTGTCAACACATCCCTTGCTCACAGAAAATAGTCAGAAGAAAAGAAGTCAGTGGTGTCGACACAATTCCCTCATGTGTAGACACATCCTGTTGTAATCACGGGGTTGCGCGCCCCTCGAAACACACAACATGATCAAAGCGTTCAAAGCATGGGATATGGAATGTGATCGCAACCTAAAAATTTGCCCTAAATATGAATGAAAACTAAGGCTAACGTGTAGCAACACATAAAATTTAGTATTTTAAAATTTTGAAATAATAAATTTCTATAAAAAAATGGAATAATATAAACATACATACCATTATCGTATGTGCAAGAACACATCTAAAAATTTTGTAAAAATTATAAATCAACCTCAAATATTATCCCTAAGTGTTCCACAAAGAAATTCGTGCAACGAAAAGTCCGATTGGCCAAGCGTACGTCACAACGTGACTAATTATCCAAATTAGGAAACTAAGTCGGAAAATCGTTAGCACAGAAATATAACGCGCCCATAAATTAAACGAACCTGTCAGAGAGACTTCCAACGTCATTTAATGATGACCCATTAAGAAAATTGAGCTTAGAAAAATAATTCGGACCAAGTTTTAGAATTTGAGGTGACTTATTATTGTAATTAAGGAATAATTCAGAAAACCCATTATCATATGAGCCAAGTAGATTAACAATTAAAAATAAAAAGATGGGTATGTTGAACCACTCTTTATTACGTTCATATTTTAGTGCTAACACAATTTATGATGTGACTTAAATTGAACATTTTGTTTCATCTGTGTCGCATCAATCTCATAACAAAATGCTAAGTCTCACATTGATGCAATAAGGCGCACTAAAACGCTAAATCGATGTTCATTTAATATACATCGATTTCTATTCAAAATGCCACATCGATTTCACTAACAACGATTTCATAAGTTACACAACGATTTGATCGTGCAACGATTCGTTAAGTGAAACATCGATTTTATCGTGCAACAACTTGATAAGTGAGAACAACGATTTACTCTCATATCTATTTGGTTCTCACAACGATTTGATAAGTGAGCGCAACTATTTGCTCTCACATCTATTTGCCTTCTATAACGATTCACTAAGGCTTCACAACGATTTGATAAATTTCACATCGATTTGCTTGCCATAACGATTTGATCATCATAACGATTTCATAAGTAAGAAACAACGATTTGCTTCTCACATCGATTTGATAAGTCAAACATCGATTTGCTTATAATTGAACATCGATTTGGCCATCGATTTGCCTATACTTGTAACATCGATTTGCTTTCATGTAAACATCGATTTCCTTTATATTCAGATGTTTCAAATATGTTTGGCGCCTAATGAAAAGTCAAATATCTTCTGACAAAAAGGTTGCATGCATATCTCAGAGTCGTGTCAGAAAAAGATATGAACTTCTATTTTCAGCATGATAGCAGAAACACAGTGGTATGCACAGTTTATCATAAATACTCTTTTGTGCTAACACTCTCTTCTATGCTTACAGACCTCGAAGACTACCAGAGGTTGATTAAGGCAAATGAAGAGCAATGGCTAGAACTTCAACGGATCTCTTCAAACGGATCCATTCAAAAGCTGCTCATATAAAAGATGAAGTATGGCTGAAGAGCAAAATAGAGAGCTTTTTCTGAAAATCATTGAAGGAGTGTACAACCAGTGAGAAACCTTAATGCCACATACACTCAAAGAAAGAGAGAAAGAGCCTGAGCCAAGAAGAAGCAAACAAAAGCGTCTCAAACATTCAAGCATTCAAGCTTTCTTTTCTCTCTTCTTTCTCCCTGTGCTTATTGTAATTCTTGGGGAGAGTTTTTGCTGCGAGTTCTTGGGTAGAGGCCAATCTTGTAGAACTCTCAGCACTGTTCTTTCTTTTATAAGAAAGACATCTCGTCCAGCTGTAGGATTGTATACAGTAGTTAACCCAGCTAGGGGTTAGTGTCTAGCAGAACCGCACTGGGGTTTGTACCAGGAGGTTGGCTTCTTTACCTGTAAGAGAAGTGGGATGCCTTTTTGCCCGGGAAAGAGAAGAAGACCAGCTGGGGTGCTGGGTGTTGTATTGTCCTTGAGGGGGACTGTACCCTTGGTTAGTAAAATCCCAAGAGGTTGCTTGGGGACTGGACGTAGGACTTCCATGTGGGAAGGACCGAACCAGGATAAATTCCTTGTGTCATTTGTTTGATTGTTTATTTGCTTCCGCACTGCTACTCTTTATCATACTAATCTAACCAAACCTTCAAGTGTTAATTTTTTGTGTTTAAGTTTCTATTTTAGATTTCAGAAAAACCTATTCACCCCCCCCCCACCCTCTAGGGTAGCTTGCTGCCGTACCAAAAGGGCCAATAGGGTAGACTCCAAACAATATGTAATGATAATCCATCATGAGAAATTAGATCAATGGACCTCCCATAGCCCATGAATAAAATTTGAAACTCTAATATTCTCTAATTTAAAATAGGAATTTTATAAGTTAAAACACATTAAACAAAAAGAAGTGGTGGGCTTTGTTAAATGGATCATATAAAAGTTATTGGGCTAAATAGGGATTTTTAAAAGAGAAATAATAGGAAAATACCCTAATTTCGTAACTGAATTATTACTTAAATAGAAAAGGGATATTTAATGCATTAAATAGGAAGTTTGAGTTAGAATTGGATTCATAAACCTAATCTAGTTGCTTGGCCACGAATTTAGCTCCCATCCTAACCCAATTAGAAGTTCTCATGCTTAGAAAGGGGAGAGAAAATAGGAAATTTGGAATTAATGGGAATTGGAGTCCACATAGGAAATGGAAAGAGAGAAAGTATAAATACTCTCTTAAAACCCCCATGGCCGGCCCTAGCTCGCACCAAAGGCTTGCTGGACCAGGAGGAGAGGCCAAGGAGGAGGAGATTTCATGGGAAGAAGCCTCTCTCAAGCTCTCTCTCTCGTTCTTCAAGTTCTAGCCCTAGAAGAGAAAAATGATTAAAGGTAGGTATTCTCACAAGCATAAATCATAAGATTTCTTCTGTAGATTGTTCCATGCATCAGGAACAAAATCCCTTTCGTTTCATAATTTTCCATCGATTATAATTTTTGTTCTTGATTTTTGAAGTCTTGCAAACCTCTTGACCCCAAACCTTCTTGTTTAATTCATATCTCCTTGAATACTCGATCCCATGCTCTCAAATTTTGATTGGAGATACTGAGGCATGTTAGGCATCTTTTGCCCCTAAAAGCCCTAAATTTCATCCACCATGTCTTGCGAATTAATTCTTGCATCTCAACTGTTCACAGTATTCTATACCCCATGTTTGACTTGATTAAAGCCTGTCAAAACCATGTTTGTTTTCAAATTCCTATTTACTGGAAGTACCCTTGATGTCTAGAGTCATTTAAAATTCGTTTCATAATTTTTCATTGCTTGTACAAATAGTTATGATTGTTTAAATCACCCTGTGTCAAAATAGGATAAGTCTGGTCCGCAATCCAATGCACTCTACTTTCCTTGTCGGACTCGGACGCAGACCTTGTGAACGCAACGGCCCGATAGGCCGCATTCACAGGGCCGTTGCGACAGAGCATTCCATCGTGATCTGATCGTGACAGGGCCTGTCGTTGCGATCTGTTGGCCGATCTGACCAGGCCATCGCGACCCTCAAACGACCCCATCGCGATCTGTCTGCCTGAACTGATGAGTCTGTCACGACCTGTACAAGAGCCTGTCGCGTTCTTCTTGACCCCGTCGCGACCCTCATTAGGGTACGTTGCGATCTGGGCTTTCTGCACGAAACCCCCTATCTTTGCAAGTCTTGACTATCTACAGTGTTTGTACCCTTTCTTAACAGTCATAAACACAGTAAAAATACCTATTATAAACTAAACACTTTTGTATGATTTTAAAAGACATACACATGACTTATTTCTAGCTATGATTTCATGATACATGCACACACTTTGAACCATCCAATTATGGCTTAACTTGGCATGTGATTAACTCATAATACCTCTAGTAATTTATGTAATTAAATTGTCATATTTTAAATATACTTGCCTATCATTTCTCGCGTTGTTTTGGGAATACCGTTATCGACGCTCCACTGTTCTAGAATTCCTCTAGAACGTCGAGCACTTATTTCTATACACACTCTTTCTTGACTTGGATGAACTCTCCGTCGGATACTCCTTCTGCCGGACTAGTGAGTCTTTGTTCAAGGCCTCCGTAAGTCTCCTCTGTCTATGGATTCCCACATGGTCAACGAGCTGGTTGTACCTTAAAACCTATGATACCATTTAGGGATCAACATGATCCAAACGGCTATTAGATGTTCGCTCTTATCTAGAATCACGCCGGACCTCTGGACCTGTGTGTAACATGGCCAGCGGAAAGGTAGTGAATTCCACCTGACTGCCAACACCAATAGCGCGTGTTGTGCAACTGTTACTATCGCCTGTTACTCGATGTGTTGCGTGCATTGTCCCTAGTTCTCATCTATACTCTACTTGCTCATCTATTCACACTTTCTCTACTATCTCGTCTATTCATCTAGTGCTCTTATCTATTTATTGAAACTCTCTATTGGGCATTAAATTGATTGTCTAAAGATAAACAACATAACCAATGCCAGCACAATAGGGCCCGATTTGGTCCTAGGGAGAGCGCCCGAAAGTGCCATTTGCCCATGGGAGTTAAATGATCAGGATGTCGGCATTACATCCAAGTGCCATACTATCAAGATTAATCTAAGACAATCAGCACAAAGTGCTATATTCGCTCGATGTCTTTGACAAAACAAAGTGCTATATTCTCTCGTTGTCGATTGACGACAAAAGTGCTATATTCTCTCTCGGCTATCTACGGATAACCAAAGTGCCATTACTATTTCGATTGACAAAAGTTAATCAAAAGTGCTATACTATTTCGATTGATAAGAAAATCAATCAAAGTGTAATTTACGCTCTATATGGCCAACTACTTTCTCTCTCCTTGCTATACATGTTGCTTGCTATTGTTTGACGTTGATGTTATTTACTATCGTGTTGTTATCATTTCTATCGTGACTTGACTTTAATCATCGTGCTATACGTGATTCATCTGCTATCTGAACCATGTTACTTGTGCTATTACTTTCTCGATTTTACATGACTCGCTCTATCATTAATTACTCTGCCTTTTAAAGCACTAATTATTTAAAGCCTGCTTGATCCTGAGATTTAAGTCCTACTGGGCGTTATCGCTCACCCTTCATTATTTGTTATTGTGTCTTAGGTAAGATAGACGATGACGTTGTACACACCAATGGGGCAGGACCCGAGTGATGAGTGACCCGGAGTCAAATGACAAAATTACCCTAGCACAATTAAAGTCTAGTAGTTATTGCTTTAGATTTTCTCTTTGTATGTAATGATGTCATTGAGACCTACGTATTGGCTCCGAATTAGTGGTTGTAATAGTCTTAGTAATTTTATAATGGAATAAAGTGTTTATCTCAATTTATTGTTCATTAGATGCTCTGAATCGTTCAACTGCTGTACATTTTTCTCTACTATGTACTTTGCTCACGTCTCCTCGATTTATTCCGCTGCTAAATTGGCGGGGCGTGATAGTTGGTATTAGAGCCTAGGATGTCTTGATAGGATATCTTAGGTTTAAAATGTTCTAGGATGTCCTTATTGGATCTCTTAGGTATAGGGTGTTCTAGGACAAACTGCCATGACACTTGACTAAGTCAACCACCATACCTATGTGAGGATTGGGTAGAGCCATGGTTAAGATCTGAATACATTCATCTATACATATGTATCAACTTAATATTACTTTAGCATCCTAATGTCAACCTCATTCTTGAAGGGACTCATAATGGACGCCGACATGAGATCAACCCAAAGGCTAGTTCTGGCATGTCAGCAAGCCGCTCAACTGCTAGGAAGAGCTCTGGAAGCGACTAAAAAGATTAAAAAGGAGACCAATCAGAATGGGAAGAGAACATATAACCATGGCAAGAAGGCCAACCAGCAAGTGAATCATAATGATGAGATCATTTGCCATCATTGTCACAAGCCAGGTCATGTGGCCAAGGAGTGTTGACGAAGAATTGGTGCATGCTTATGTTGTGGCGACTCGAGACATCAGCTACGAGACTGCTCTTTTCTAAAAGAACCATCCACTAACACAGAAGAACTCAATTCTATGCTGAAAGGGAACCAGCCAAACGGTGATAAGAGAAAAATAAAGAAGAATAAGAAGAACGACATACAAGTAGCTGTTATTCGCAGGGGGCGATGCAAGCACTGCAACAAGAGGGGCCACACGTCGGGGGATTGCTGGTGGAAACAAGGAAAATGTTTGCGATGTGGTAGCTCCAACCACAAGATGAGTGACTGCCCACAATTTTAGAATCAACGTCATGAGGAATTAAACCAGCAAGGTACACGGGAAGCTTTGGTGCAACTCTCTCCAAATCGAGAAGTGGGAACCGTGGAAGGTACCTCTGAACTCACAATGATTAATGCCTTTCACAATAAATGATTCACATGTAACTGAAGGAGTCATGGAATTTGGTGGACCAAATTCTTTTTAAGTGGGGGAGGATGTAGCAACCCGGAAAATTCAGTATTTTAAAATTTTGAAATAATAAATGTCTATAAAAAACAGAATAATAGAAACATACATACCATTATCGTATGTGCAAGAACACATCTAAAAATTTCGTAAAAATTATAAATCAACCCCAAATATTATCCCTAAGTGTTCCACGAAGAAATTCGTGCAACGAAAAGTCCGATTGGCCAAGCGTACGTTACAACGTGACTAATTATCCAAATTAGGAAACTAAGTCGAAAAACCGTTAGCACGGAAAGATATCGCACCCATAAATTAAACGAACCTATCAGAGAGACTTCCAACGACATATAATGATGACCCATTGACCCATTAAGAAAATTGGGCTTAGAAAAATAATTCGGACCAAGTTTTAGAATTTGAGGTGACTTATTATTGTAATTAAGGAATAATTCAGAAAACTCATTATCATATGAGCCAAGTAGATTAACAATTAAAAATAAAATGATGGGTAGACTCCAAACAATATGTAATGATAATCCATCATGAGAAATTAGATCAATGGACCTCCCATAGCCCATGAATAAAATTTGAAACTCTAATATTCTCTAATTTAAAAAGGGAATTTTATAAGTTAAAACACATTAAACAAAAAGAAGTGGTGGGCTTTGTTAAATGGATCATATAAATGTTATTAGGCCAAATAGGGATTTTTAAAAGAGAAATAATAGGAAAATACCCTAATTTCCTAACTAAATTATTACTTAAATAGAAAAGGGGTATTTAATGCATTAAATAGGAAGTTTGAGTTAGAATTGGATTCCTAAACCTACCCTAGTTGCTTGGCCACGAATTTAGCTCCCATCCTAACCCAACTAGAAGTTCTCATGCTTAGAAAGGGGAGAGAAAATAGGAAATTCGGAATTAATGGGAATTAGAGTCCAAATAGGAAATGGAAAAAGAGAAAGCATAAGTACTCTCTTAAAACCCCCATGGCCGGCTCTAGCTCATACCAAAGGCTTGCTGGACCAGGAGGAGATTTCGTGGGAAGAAGCCTCTCTCAAGCTCTCTCTCTCGTTCTTCAAGTTCTAGCCCTAGAATAGAAAAACGATTAAAGGTAGGTATTCTCACAAGCATAAATCATAAGATTTCGTCTGTAGATTGTTCTATGCATCAGGAACAAAACCCCTTTTGTTTCATAATTTTCCATCGAGTATAATTTTTGTTCTTGATATTTGAAGTCCTGCAAACCTCTTGACCCCGAACCTTCTTGTTTAATTCATATCTCCTAGAATACTCGATCCCATGCTCTTAAATTTTGATTGGAGATACTGAGGCATGTTAGGCATCTTTTTCCCCTAAAAGCCCTAAATTTCATCCACCATGTCTTGCGAATTAATTCTTGCATCTCAATTGTTCACAATATTCTATACTCCATGTTTGACTTAATTAAAGCCTGTCGAAACCATGTTTGTTTTCAAATTCCTATTTATCAGAAGTACCCTTGCATGTCTAGAGTCATTTAAAATTTGTTTCATGATTTTTCATTGCTTGTACAAATAGTTATGATTTTTTGAATCGCCCTATGTCAAAATAGGATAAGTCTAGTCCGCAATCCAATGCACTCTACTTTCCCTGTCGGACTCGGACGCAGACCCTGTGAACGCAACGGCCCGATAAGCCGCATTCACAGGGCCGTTGCGACAGAGCATTCCATCGTGATCTGATCGTGACAGGGCCTGTCGTCGCGATCTGTTGGCCGATCTGACCAGGCCGTCGCGACCCTCAAACAACCCCGTCGCGATCTGCCTGCCTGAACTGATGAGTCTGTCATGACCTGTACAAGAGCCTGTCACGTTCTTCTTGACCCCGTTGCGACCCTCATTAGGGTACATCGCGATCTGGGCTTTCTGCATGAAACCCCCTATCTCTGCAAGTCTTGACTATCTACAGTGTTTGTACCCTTTCTTAACAGTCATAAACACAGTAAAAATACCTATTATAAACTAAACACTTTTGTATGATTTTAAAAGACATACACATGACTTATTTCTAGCTATGATTTCATGATACATGCACACACTTTGAACCATCCAATTATGGCTTAACTTGGCATGTGATTAACTCATAATACCTCTGGTAATTTATGTAATTAAATTGCCATATTTTAAATATACTTGCCTATCGTTTCTCGCGTTGTTTTGGGAATACTGTTATTGACGCTCCATTGTTCTAGAATTCCTCTAGAACGTCGAGCACTTATTTCTATACACACTCTCTCTTGACTTGGACGAACTCTCCGTCGGATACTCCTTCTGCCGGACTAGTGAGTCTTTGTTCAAGGCCTCCGTAAGTCTCCTCTGTCTATGGATTCCCACATGGTTGACGAGCTGGTTGTACCCTAAAACCCATGATACCCTTTAGGGATCAACATGATCCAAACGGCTATTAGAAGTTCGCTCTTATCTAGAATCACGTCGGACCTCTCTGGACCTGTGTGTAACATGGCCAGCGGAAAGGTAGTGAATTCCACCTGACTGCCAACACCAATAGCGCGTGTTGTGCAACTGTTACTATCGCCTGTTACTCGATGTGTTACATGCATTGTCCCTAGTTCTCATCTATACTCTACTCGCTCATCTATTCACACTTTCTCTACTATCTCGTCTATTCATCTATTGCTCTTATCTATTTCTTGGAACACTCTATTGGCCATTAAATTGATTGTCTAAAGATAAACAACATAAGTAATGCCAGCGCAATAGGGACCGATCTCGTCCTGGGGAGAGCGCCCGAAAGTGCCATTTGCCCATCGAAGTTAAATGATCAGGATGTCGGCATTACATCCAAGTGCCATACTATCAAGATTAATCTAAGACAATCAACACAAAGTGCTATATTCTCTCGATGTCTTTGACAAAACAAAGTGTTATATTCTCTCATTGTCGATTGACGACAAAAGTGCTATATTCTCTCTCGGCTATCTACAGATAACCAAAGTGCCATTACTATTTCAATTGACGAAAGTTAATCAAAAGTGCTATACTATTTCGATTGATAAGAAAATCAATCAAAGTGCAATTTACTCTCTATATGGCCAACTATTTTCTCTCTCCTTGATATACATGTTGCTTGCTATTGTTTGACGTTGACGTTATTTGCTATCGTGTTGTTATCATTTCTATCGTGACTTGACTTTAATCATCGTGCTATACGTGATTCATCTACTATATGAACCATGTTACTTGTGCTATTACTTTCTCGACTTTACATGACTCGCTCTATCATTAATTACTCTGCCTTTTAAAGCACTAATTATTTAAAGCCTGCTTGATCCTGAGATTTAAGTCGTATTGGGCATTATCGCTCACCCTTCGTTATTTGTTATTGTGTCTCAGGTAAGATAGACGATGACGTTGTACACACCAATGGGACAGGACCTGAGTTATGAGCGACTCGGAGTCAAATGACAAAATTACCCTAGCATAATTGGAGTCTAGTAGTTATTGCTTTAGATTTTCTCTTCGTATGTAATGATGTCATTGAGACCTACGTATTGGCTCCGAATTAGTGGTTGTAATAGTCTTAGTAATTTTATAATGGAATAAAGAGCTTATCTCAATTTATTGTTAATTAGATGCTCTGAATCGTTCAACTGTTGTACATTTGTCTCTACTACATACTTTGCTCACGTCTCCCCGATTTATTCCGCTGCTAAATTGGCGAGGCGTGACATAACGTGCTAGGAAAAGGGACTGAGAAGCGGGCACTTACTGATGTGACGACGGGTTGCCCCATCGCGATATAATGGCTGTCGCGACGCCCTGACAGGGCACGTTCTTCTTGTTGCGACACAAGTGGCCGACGCGTTCTCTGTAGTGCGGGAGATGGATGGAGGGACCTTCTTCCTGCTCTCCAGCTGGCTAGAGAGCAAGAGCTCCTCATATATCCTTGCCTTAGTACCTTCCAAAATGACGAAAACAACAAAAGAAACCCTGTTAGACCATATTTAGATGAACTAACTATTCAAAATGAAATAAGAATAATGAAACATGGAGGGAACAAACCTGGGGGTGTTTTGTGTGAGACCCCCGAATTTTGTTCATTTTATATTGTGCATGTGGTATTTACTTGTTATGTATATAGTGTGTGTATTAAATTTGTGCATATTATAACTCATGTGCATATGTATGTACATATATATGTATATTTATTCTATGCATATGATATTATCTATTTTCTGTACTTTTTTTTAGCGAAAGGGAATAGAAGGCTATCCCTAAATTTTATAAATAAAATTTTGGGAATAAAGAACTATGGGGCATACCCCTGAAGAAACGGAAAGCTACCCAAGGCAAACATTAGGCAGACCAGTCTTATCAAGGACTGTTGGACCTCTTACAATATGTGGTAGCATAGAAAAAGAAGTATAGATCCTATTTGTAGGTTCCTGACACCCTAAAGATGCCAAAGCATCAGCCACCTGGTTCGCCTCTCTTAAAACATGCATAATAGTAGAGGCGTGCTTGTGAAGAATGACCAATGCAGAGTGCCACCATCTATGGCATAGCCACCCCAGAGAAGATTTTAAGTGGATGGAGGTAACTAAAGTGGCAAAATCAGAATATATATGGGAGACACGGAAACCAAATTCTTAAGCCAAATGTAAACCATCATGGAGAGCTCGGTCTTCAGCCTAGAGACTAGTTCCATAACTGTAGTTGAACGCAAAAGCTAGTAGAATGTCGCCTTTTGCATTCCTAAAATAGCCACCACCTCTGCTGGAACCCGGGTTACCTTTTGATGCTCCATCAACATTGAGACAAATACCATGAATGGGTGCTATCCACCGAACAAGCTTGAATGTAGATGGGCGACACTTGAAGGAGAAGCCAATAGAACTGATGATAGCTACCTGGTTCACTAATGGTGGAATTTTGAAAATCTGACCACGGATGGCATGAGACATGAAGAAAATAATATTATCAATGATCCTCCTAGTAGGCCGATTGATGAGTTCAAATCTTCTTCTACATCTTTCCCTCCAAATCTCCCAAGCAATAAGAATAATCCCATAGATGGCAATGAACCCATATGGCGATGAGATCTTATGTTGCTCAATATTTCTCCAACACCATGAAGTGAAGTGATCATTAGGCATAATTGTACATGAAAGGAAAGGTGAGAACCAGTGCCACAGGCTAGCAGCAATATCACTTCTGAGAAATAGATGATTAATGTCCTCATACTGCGGTGTATAGCAGCACGAACATTTAGAAGCTAGTTGTATGCCTTGTTCAGAAATTCTGGAATCCACCGGGATAGCTCTGTTGATGATTTTCCAACAAAAGAGAGAAGCCTTTTTGTTGAAACTATGATGCCAGATCTTAGCAAGCAGAGGTCTCTAAACACCTCGAGGCCGCAAAAGGTTATCAGCAGATTTAGAAGTGAAGGAGCCATCGTTGGTAGGGGACCATATGCACTTATCCTCATCATCATTTAATTGAACTTTTCAAAGAACCTGAATACTAGGGAATGTCTGCCAGAAATAATGATTATCATCATTGAGAACATCACGCACCAAAGCATGGGGGGCATTAGTGGGATCATCTAAAGAGAGGCACAAAGGTCTTTCTCTACCCCACGCATCATAAAAGAAGTCAGCAGTGCCACCATTGCCACGTAACCATCTTGTGTTATCAGCGATGAGATTATTGACAATAGTAAAGATATTTCTAGGCAAACCATACATGTGGAGGGATTTTTTCCTGGCATACCTGGCCCAAAGAGCGTTCCCATGGTAGATGTTCCAAAGGTATTTAGTAGCCAAAGATAGTTGGATTTGCTATAGACTTCTGACCCCCAACCCGCCCTTAAGAATGGGGCGCTGAATGACCGACCATGGAATCCAGTGGCGTCTCTGGACTCCATCTAGCCCACTCCAAAAGAAAGAAGCAAAAGCCCTCTCAAGAGAACGAATAACACCTTTTGGAAGGATGGAAGCCCTGGCAGTATAAATGGGGATAGAATTGAGCACAGCATTGATTAGAACAACACGGCTAGCCTGGGATAAAAATTTGGATTTCCAACTGCTAAGTTTCCTGTTTATTTTATCAAATAAGAACTTGAAATCTGCAGCTCTGACTCGACCTTCTTTCAAGTTGACGCCAAGATAGCAAAGGGAACCTATTTGCTGGGAGAAACCAGTAATATTTTTGACTTTAATTGTTGTGGCAGTAGGTGTTTTTTTGGATAGCATAAAATGGATTTTCCTTCTGTTAATCTTTTGCCTAGAGGATAATTCATATGCTTCAAGGAACTTAAGGAAGACCGACAGATTGGAAGCATGCCCATTAGTGAAAACCAATGTATCATCAGCGTACAGTAGATGAGAGATAGATGGACAATGTCTGGGGCCAGCATAAGGTTTTAAGTAGCCAATATGGAGTAGGTGCTAAAGACCCCTGCTAAGTACCTCCTCCATAATGATGAAAAGAGCTAGTGCAATTGGATCTCCCTGCCTAAGACCCCTGGAAGATTTAAAGTACCCAGCTTGATGACCATTAAAAAGGACAGAAAACCAGCAATTAGATATCAACATGCCCATGTAAGAAATGATTATGTTGCAAAAGCCAAACTTCCTAAGAACGTCAAAGAGGAATTCCCATTCAACACGATCATAGGCTTTCATCATATCAAGCTTGAATATAATGTTATGCCCCCTCACCTTGCACCCCAGATCCTTAACCAAGCATCTAGCAAGCGCCACATTATCAATGATGGATCTGCCCTTGACAAAAGCGCCATGTTCCTCAGAGATTATTTTTGGGAGAATGTCAGTAAGGCGATCACAAAAAATTCTAGAAATGATCTTGTGATAAAAATTACATAAGTTGATGGGCCGATAATCCGCGAAGGATGCAAGATTATTGACTTTAGGAATAAGAGCAATAACTGTAGAAGTAATTCCACGTGATAGCGGAAATCCTCTAAAAAAACTGTTGACAGCCTCAAAGACATCTACACCAATAATATCCCAGCAAGCAGTATAGAATATGCCTGAATAACCATCTGGGCCGGAAGCACCATTGCCATTCATGTCCTAGACTACCTTCTTAACCTCCTCCAATGAAGGGGGGAACAAAGACATTCATTTTGAGAAGCAGTAATTAGACTGGGAATGACCTGAAGGAGAGTATTATCAATGGCATAAGCATCTGATGAAAGAAGTTTTTGGAAGTACCTAGCAGCAGCATCCCTTAAAGTGCCTTGGTCATCACACCAATTATCACCGTCATCAATTTTTAGTCTATGAATGTAGTTTCTGCGTCTATTTCCCTGGACCACCACGTGATAAAAAGAAGTATTTCTATCACCATTTTCTAACCATTCCAGTCTGGCTTTTTGGCACCAAAACATTTCTTCACACCATTGAGCATACTTAAGGTTCGCTTGAGCCAAATGGAGGGCCGATCTGTTTTCTGTACTCATTAAGTTGTGTATGTTGTTTATGTATATCTATTTTGATGTATGTTTGTGTTCTGGTCAAGGTGCCAGTTAACGTCAACACAAATTGACGTTAATTGCATGTTGACGGCAACATGCAGGCCATTGACTGCATGGCCAGGAGAGATTGACATCCAGATCGATGGACGCTGACTCCATGTTAGCTGCAGCAAATGTTGACGTTTATTTCCCAATTTTATTGCGATTTCAGATCTAGAAACAGTAGCGTTTCTTCCGGTTCTTATTTTGGAAACCTAGCTCGAATGGTAGGAGACCTTACCCTAGTGCGTACTCGACCCCTTAACCCTATAAAACACCAAGATTAGGGCGAGGTTAAGTCTTTGGCTTTTGAGAAACCCTAGGGCTTTTCTATGAGAAAACCCGATCTTTGGCGAGCTGGATCCGGTGACTGGAGGAGTCTTCTGGCGTTCTGCATCGACTGGAGGATACACCAAGCATCAAGGAATCATCCCCGACTCTAAGAATTGTCGACAGGAAGGACTGGATCAGAAGTAGTTTTGAGCACCCTCTTGGCTTGTCCGAGGAGGGCTTCACTGACGAACCTAGATCATCTTAGATTTATTCTCAGGCAAGTGATCAATAGGTTTCATCCCTATACATGTCCCCTAAGTCCTAAGGATTTTTCTGGATTTTTATTCGAGTCCTAGAACCCACTATTCTCACTGTCTTAGGGTTCGGTCTACACTTTTGCAGACAGGAACTTGACGGTAACATGTGTGCCGTTAAGATCTTGGGTTAGTGGCAACATTGTGTGCCGTTAACCGTTGTTGGCGGCAACCTCTGTGCCACCAAGCTCATCAGGTTTCACAGAATGGATGTTTGATCTCTGTGATGTATTTTTCGGACTTCTGGGTATATGTGTATACTGTAAAAATCATGTTTAGTTAGAAACAGTCAATAGGTCATATCATGAGGATGCGTTGAATTTCTTTGAATTGTGTTATTTATTAAATTTTCTGCAATTAGGTAATGAGCATGATATGATCAAGAAAATCTTTGAATAATTAGATCCATTTCATATTAGAGTTTTATAAATTTTCCATGTTCATATGATGAGTGTATTCAGGTTTTGAAACTGTTAGACATGACTGTTTCACTGTGTACTAGGTGTAAGTGGAGATATTGATAATAATGCTTGAAAACTATTTTAATTTCTATAATTATTGTATAGATCCAAAAAAATCTGGAAAATTGAGTATGTGACATGTCATCTGTTTAGAACCTGTGATAAAAATTTCGTTCTATTTTCATGACAGTAGGTACAATTATTGGTTTAACAATGAAAATTTACCATGTTGAGCATGTTAAGTTTAATTTTGTATGGTACAGTGATTAACAGCATGATTAGGATTGTGATAAGAGTTATTTGTCACTGCGAACAGTAGCATCATGTTGGATAACTGAAGCATGTTTAAATATTGAAAAATGCATGTAAATGGTTAAATAGTGTATGTGAAATGTGTAAATAATGTGATAAAATGTGATAATTGAGCCGAGATTGACACTGCTACCATAGAGGTCTGAAAGCCCTACTGTAGTAAAGTCCCTATGGGAAGGCTCAACATATAAGTGATATCCTAAAGGCATTAGGATGAAATCTTGGAGGTGGACAAGTACCACTGGATATGGTGGAGAGGGCTTCTCCCGGTCTGCGTAGTTTACCAAGGTTCGTCACTAGTTTGTCTAGGTGACGGATGTGTGTTAAGTGAAGTGTAAAGTGCTATGTGCTAAGTGCTAAGTGATAAATCTGTGTGTTCCTCTAGATGGTAGTTAGGACTATGTGTCACGGCAAATTAAATGTAAGTGCAAGTGATGTGATAAGTGAAAGTGCAAGTGAAAACTATCTGAAAAATGTGTGAAATCATGTGTAAGTGAAAGTGAATGTAAATGAGAAAGTAAATGCATGTGAAAACCAAGGTAAAAATGCATATATTCATATCATTCATGTGTTAATATGTTAAATGTAATATCATGTTATATAGTTTAATAAAATCCATGTACTAGTGTTATGTGAATATGAGCAAATGTGAACAGTGAATATGTGTTAGCGTAGTATGAATGTGTTAGCATGTGAAAGGATGTAAATTTATGTAAATGTGATTTATTTATATTAAAACAGCAAGTTAAATGTGTGAAAAAGTGTTATATTTACATGTGAAATTGGTTAGATAACATGCTAGGAGTGTTATTTACCTTGTACATGTTTCCATGTTTTAAAAATTGTAGAATTGTGCAATGATTTGAATAAAGTATGAAACCATGAATCATGTTATATGTTGTATGTAGAAAGCATGCTATAGGTCATTCATAGACATTTGATTATGTCAAGAATATGATTGATATGAATTATGATTTGAAATATGAATCGAGTTAATTCGCATGTATAGGAAGCATGTTTAGGTGGTTGATGTATGTTGTTAATTGTTTAAAACATGTGCCATGTGATTCATTTATTGTTTAAAAGATAGCATGTGTTTCCCTATTGTGTAATAGTTTAGCATGTGTGTGATATGTGTAAGAATGATATCTATAGATTGCTTGCTGGGTCTTTTTAGAAGACTCATCCTTGCTTCGGCGTACAGGTGAGGCAGGTGTCCCCGTACTTGAGGAGGACATAGCAAGGAGCGACATCGAGCGAGAGGAATAGCTGCTTGTGGAGTTTACTAAATAGTTGTTTTATTTCATAGTATGTAATAATGTTATTCATATGGACAATGTAATAGACAATGTATTTCTTTTGGAATTGTATTAATGTGGACTTCTGTCATTTACATTTGCTATATAGACTGTGGAATGATGTGATGATGATGGAATGAGATGAGTTATTTCTTTTATTTCCGTTGTACTCATTTGTTATTCATGTACATATCAACCTATCGTTTAGTGTTGGGTTAATATCACACTATAATGACGCCCTTCATACTGACGGGGATTGGTATAATCGTACCGGTATAAAGAGGGTCGTTACATTTTAAACCCCTTGGGTTGTATGAAAACATGGGAAAGGAAGAGATATTCTCCTATCTAAAAGAAAAATAACAACATGCATGAAAGGAAATGGGAAGAAAGAAGGAGGAAAGAGCCCTAAAGGGGCGACTCCCTGGCCGTAGGGTGATGCCCTTGGTCGTGCAGCAGCCTTAGAAGAATGCGGGAGCCGCCTCCTCAGCCGCCAAGCTCCATACTTAAAGGAAGAGACATGACTTAATGAAGAGGATGATAAGAAAATGGGTGGAATTGGAAGGCCATGAGCTAAGGGGAAGTTCTGGAAGGATTTTGGCAGCACTTCGTGCCAAAATGGGCTCCTCCTCTTCCTCTGAAAGGGGAGGGTTACTTATATAGAATGGAGAGAGAAAATCCCGTCCATAAGTGATAATGACCCATAAAAGTAATAAAAAGCCATGTAAATTTGCATGGGGAGAGTCCTAAGAGAGTTCCAAGGTAGGATGGAACCTCAAACTGCTTTTGGGAGGTTGTGCGGAGTTGTTTGGATGATTATAAAGCCAATGGAGGATAAAGTGGAGGTAGTTGCAGAGGCCAGCGCATGCAGACCATGTCGCGATAGGTCGTAGGGGCGCGACACAGCTTGTCGCGACGGCCAAGGGGGTCGCGACCATGTAGGCACGTGAACAGATATGCATGGGTTGTCATGACGGCCAAAGGGGATGCAATCTGAGCTAACGCGACGCCACGACCTATCACGTTAAGAATAACTGATTATATTGAAAATGTAATCAATTATTTAGGAGAATAATCAATTATCTAAGGGTTTTTTAATCGGTTAAGTGGCATAAACAGGACCTCCAAGGCCGTCGTGTTAAGGTTTGAGGGTTGAAACCCTAGAACAAGGACTCTGGAAATGATGACTGGATGGAATAAGCTGAGATTGGGCTTTAATGGGCTCAAAACATGGCTAACAAATAGGCTTGTGGTGAGTGACCAACTTGGGGCTCATTAAGAGAACAAGAAATGTGGTTCGACTTATGGGCCTAAATCGGGTGTCTACAGATTGTCCCTCCTTGCTTCCACTTTGCAAGTGAGCGTAGCGGAAGTGTAGCGGGGGTGTCATGAAATGACGATGAAGTGGAGATGACGTAGAGTGGACTGAAAAGATAGGAGCCAAGGTAAAGAGACATCTGATCTAACCAACAAGCAATTGGAATCTTCTTGAAAGCCCCGAGTTAGCTGCTCGAGCAGAATGCAAGAAAAACACATCTGGACGAAACGGAGAGAAAAAGGGATGATCAACCCCTCGATTGAGAGGTACCCTAGCCGATTGGCCTACATGTTTCATTTTGGAGGGACATGTGCATGCCAGGCTGGTAACTCTGACTCAAACCTGGGAGCAGTTCGCAACCAAAATGGATCAGAATGGAATTAGATGAAAATTGGATAGAGAATCCAGACAGGGAAATTCTTGACAAACTAACGAGAGCAACTCGCTCGGAGGCAAACTTTCTGATCTGGAGTGGAATAGGATTTCCGGTTCTAAATATGAAGAATAGTTGAGCACTCAACAAGAGCTCATTATTAGCTAGGGAATGAGTCATGATAGCTCAAAGTCTTACATGATGCATGTTGGGCTAAAAAAAAAAGAAATCATAAAATCAAATGCAAAGAAAGAAGAAATAGAAAATAAATCAAGGATAATATTGCTAAACCAAACAAGAATGGGTCGAGAATCTTCCTGCAACCGCTGTGCAAGACAGAGTCCATCATCCCCAAACTCATCCAACTTAACGGCCTATCCAGCGATTAACGTGTACCTAGATCATCATTGTTTTTATTGAAGGGGAACTCAGATCCCAGAACACATTGAGAACCAGTCGGTCCTTGAAGTGATATAATAAGTAGGCTAACATATAGTAATGCAAGGGAGTAAGGATAAGAAGGTCATACCTAAACTTACCTGTGAAGCCCCATTTGTTTTGTGCTTTTCTAATTTTTCTGAATTTTTTGTGATTTTTCAACAAATAGACAAAACAATAATTGACTGAAAGCGAAGTAAATATATACAAACACAACATTAACACAAGCAAACTATGTACAGACACAAGGAAACACAATAAGTATTAACGCGACACCTCTGGGGGTCGCGACACTGTCGTGACGCCATAGGGTGACGTGACCTAAACGCATCAGATCGGGGCGTCAGGACACTATTCTGTGCGCTAAATCCCGAAACCGTGCCTTATCTTTATCCTAAGGCTAATCCTAACACCTAATGGACTCCTAAACCCAAACCTAGTGCTACTCTAACACCTATGGACGAATTGGGATGGGATTAACCCCTCCTAGAGCTTAATAAATGGGGGTGCAGGGCCCCAAACTCATAGCCCACCCTCTCTCTCTTCTTATCTCTTGGTTTTCTCTCTCTCCAAGCCATGAAGAGGTCTTTCTCTTCCCTCCATGCCAAATCCAACCCTTATGGCGGTCCAAAGGCAACAAGGATGGCCCATGAAGATCTCCAACACCTCTCCTCCGTGACTTTTGGCGGCTCGTGCGGCGCGGGTTCCACGCGAGGATAGCGTCCGGAGTATGGATGTGCTAGCGACGTGGAGTTTCTGGCATTCTTCGGACTCATTTAGTGGTAGGGAGACTTCCTTCTTGTTTGCTTTGTTTTGAATGGTTTAAAGGGGTGGAGGCATGTGTGGGTGGTTTGCCCTATTGAGAATAATCTGCTTAATGCTTTAGCTTGCTATTTGTATCATTTGTGTGTTGGTTCTCCTGTGGAGAAGGTGGGGTTCAGCCGTGCAGCTGACTCCACTGTCACATTTGAAACGCGACGGACTTCACCGTCGCATTCATGGTATGAAAGCGACGCAGTGAGACGTCGTGTTTCTGTTTCCGATTGGTGTGCTGTTCCGATTGATGTAAATGCGACCATTAGGGTCGTCGCATTTATATTGGCATTGTTTAATAGTTAGCGGTGGTCATGAACGCGATGCTTTGTCACGTCGCTTTTATGAGTGTGTTAACCAACTTGTGTTATCGCGACGCATCGTGTCGTCGCCACTTGAACTTCGACTGTCGGATTTGGCTTAAAGGTGACGTATCGGGTCATCACGATTCTGTCGCGACACTGGGCCCTGTCGCGTTAAGGTTTTGAATGGTGTCTGGACAGGCCGTCGCGATTTGAAAGGCGACGCCTATGTCCATCATGTTTTAGCTTCTATGGTCAGCTTGTGGTGGTTGGGCAGTAAGGTTCCAGTGTGAACCTAGCCTTGGTCTTTTACTATCTTTTAAGTGCTACTTAAGATGGTTAAATTAGTAAAGCATGTGTAGGGTTGATATATAAGTAGTTAGTGAGTTGTGTAACTCATGTTACGTTTATTATTGTATTAAGTTAAGTGGTTAATGAGTAAGGTGTTGTGTGTTTCCATGAAGGTCATGAGATGACCAATGACAGGAAAGGTTATTATACGTTATTGTGGTTCATGTATGTATTGTTGGATATCTTGTTTTGATGATGTTTAACTATGATCCATATAAATGTGAAAATCATGCTTCAATTATATCTAACATTATTTTCCTTGTGTAGCTCACAGAAATGTTCATATGATGACAGTGGTGTCGACACAATTCAGATAGTGTGTCGACACATGACTCAATCCCAGAGCAAATAATCATGAAAGCAAGCTAGTTGTGTCGACACAAGTTCAGTGGTGTCGACACATCCCATGCATCCAGTAAACAGTGAAGTGTGAAAGTGCCAGTAGTGTCGACACAAGTTGGTTGTGTGTCGACACATCTTATGTATCCAGGAAGCAGTCATAGAACTTAAGTGCTAGTGGTGTCGACATAGGATGATTGTGTGTCGACACTTCTTATCCCTCCCAGAAGCTTGTTTTGCAGCCAGTGGAAAGTGTGTCGACACAAGTGCAAAGTGTGTCGACACAACTCATCTATCAAAGCTACCAGGACACAAAGCCAGGAACATGTGTCGACACATAACTCATGTTGTGTTGACACACTTCGACTATTTTTCCAGATCTGAGTTTAAGGACACGTGGATGATTTTGGTTGAAGACTTTTGAGCGGGAATTTTTGTGCCCCAAAATTCCAAGACATTTCGTGGACACATGGGACTATAAATGCCCATCATCCACTCATGTTTTGGGGTACACACACCTCAGTTCTCTCAACTCCTAGAAGCAGAAGGCGAATTCAGAGAGAGACTTCATCCTGCAGAATTGTGACCAGATCTGAAGAATTGGACGATCCAATCACCTTGGCTAATCAACCTTAAGGGGAATTCCAAGATTTCAGAGTTTGCATCCTGGAGCTGAAGCTGGAGATATGAACTCTCAACTGGAAGCAGAACAAGGGGAAATCGAACCATACTTCTTCAATTTGCAATTCGAGTGTTCTGTCTGGTTCCTTACTTAAAACTCATTTCCTAGTGTGTGGTTTGTGAAATGGGAGCAACTCTTGTGCTCAATTTCACGTGTGTGTGTTCAGATCTGAGATCTCTGTTATCTCAAAGTGTGTGTTGTAGTGTGACCCATTTGGACTGGCGATATAAGCCACTTTGTGTGTGTGTGTGTGAATGGTGGATGTAGGATACACAATTGTGTAATCCGAACCACCCTAAATCATTATGCCATTGTGGTTTGATTATCTGTGCGTTAGATGATTGGTAGGCTCGCTACTCTCACATCATTTGATCTATCTAGATTGCTCAGAATTGTGCTTAAGTTTAAGATCTAAGTTTCATATTGGTTTCTCTGAGTTTCTAATCGAGTAAATTTTAAATTTAGTTGAGTTCTATTCAACCCCCCCCCTCTAGATTTCATCATAGCTGTTTTCCGCAACATTTCATTTGGTATCAGAGCGGGTTCTCATTGCACTTACTAAGTGTTTGTTCTAGCGATCAAGAGTATTTGCTATGGAAATCACTAAGGGATTTATGGTTGAGGGTCACTCAGTTACTAGACCTCCATTTTTCGATGGATCTGACTATTCTTATTTGAACAATTGGATGCAGTTATTCTTAAGAGCTAAGGACTATGAACTCTAGAAGATTGTTGACAAAGGACCTGCTGAACTGCCAAAAGATGAAGATCTATGGACCAAGGAGAAAATCAAGAAGTCTACACTCAACTGGAGTGCTATGAATATGATGCAGTGCGCAATTCATCCCAAAGAGTACTACAGAGTCTCATCATGTAAGTCTGCGAAGGAGATGTGGGATAAACTTCAACTAATCTATGAGGGAACATCTGTAGCAACCTAGATTTTTCGAAAAATAAAAATTTAATAATAAAAAAATAAAAGCAATTAGAAAATTGTATAAAAGAGAATTATATAAAACCCATTAAATGAAAAGAAGTAATGGGCTTTGTTAAATAGACCCATTAGAAATTAGTGGGCCAAAATAGAGATATTTAAAAGAGAAATAATAGGAAAATACCCTAAATTCGTATCTAAATTATTACTTAAATAGAAAAGGGGTATTTAATACATTAAATAAGAAGTTTGAGTTGGATTTGGATTCCTAAACCTACCCTAATAGGTTGGCCACGAATCTAACTCCCATCCTAACCCAATTAGAAGTTCTCATGCTTAGAAAGAGGAGAGAAATAGGAAATCCCAAAATTTAATAGCAATTAGAGTCCTATTAGGAAATAGAAACCCAAGAGACATAAATACTCCCTTAAAGCTCCATGGCCGGCCCTAGCTCGTACCCAAGACTTGTTGGACTAGGAGGAGAGGCCAAGGAGGAGGAGATTTCGTGGGAAGAAGCACTTCTCAAACTCTCTCTCTCTCATTCTTCAAGTTCTAGCCCTAGAATAGGAAATCGACCAAAGGTAGGCATTCTCACGAGCAAAACTAAATCAATTTCGTCTTTAGGTTGATCTAAACCTTAGGATTCAAAGCCCTCTTGTCTCATATTTTTCCATCGAGCAAATCTTTTGTTCTGAATTTTCAAAGTTCTGTGAACTTCATGACCCCGAACCCTCTTCTTAAATTCATATCTTCATGCATACTCGTCCTCATGCCATGAGATTTTTACTTAAAGAACTGATGGATGTTAGGCGTCTTTTGCCCCTGAAAGCCCTAATTTTCATCAACCCTACATTGTGAATTAATTCTTTTACCTCAATGGTGTACTGTTACATATTCATCATGAATACACATGACCATAGCATGTCAAAACCCTGTTTGTTTTTCAATTCCTATTTATTGCAAGTACCCATGCATGTCTAGAACAATTCACAATTAGTTTCATGATTTTTCATCACCTGTATAAATAGATATTATTTTTTGAATCACCCTGTGTCAATATAGGGTAAGTCATGTCCGAAATCCAATGCATTGTACTCTCCCTGTCGGACTCGGGCACAGACCCTATGAACACGACGGCCCGATAGGCCACGTTGACAAGGGCCGTCGCGACAGTGCCCTTTGTCGTGATCTGATCGCGGCAGGGCCTGTCGTCGCGATCTACTGCTCGACCTGACTAGGCCGTCGCGACCCTCATGCGACCCCGTCGCAACCTGCCTGCTCAAACTGACAAGTCCATCGCGACCTGTACAAGAGCCTGTCGCGTTCTGCCTGAACCCCGTCACGACCCTTACAAGGGTGCGTCGAGTTCTGGCTTTTTGCATAAAAACCCCCAACTTTTGATGCATTGACTCTCCACAGTGCTTGTACTCTTGTTTAACAGTCATACACACAGAAGATTACACTTGTTATAAATTAAACATTTATGTGTGATTAAACTACACGCACATGATCTTTTCTATCTACAATTTCATGACACTTACACACACTTTGAATCATCCAATTATGTCTTAATTTGGCATGAAATTATTTCATAATGTATCTGGTAATTTATGTAACTGTATTGCCATATTTTAATAAGACTTGTTTACATTTTCTCGCGATGTTTTGGGAATACCGTTATCAACGCTCCACTGTTCTAGAATTCCTCTAGAACGTCGAGCACTTGTTTCCATATACACACTCTCTCTTGACTTGGATGAACTCTCCGTCGGATACTCCTTCTTCTAGACTAGTGAGTCTTTGTTCAAGGCCTCCGTAAGTTTCCTCTGGCCATGGATTCCCACATGGTCGACGAGCCGGTTGTACCCTAACACCTATGATACCCTTTAGGGATCAACATGATCCAAACGGCTATTAGAAGTTCGCTCTTATCTTGAATCACGTCGGACCTCTGGACCTGTGCTTAACATGGCCAACGGAAGGGTCGTGAGTTACACCTACTGCTAACACCATGTGCGTGTGTTGTGCAACTGTTACTATTGCCTATTTACTCGACGTGTTACGTGCAATGACCACTAGCTCTCATCTATACTCTACTCGCTCATCTATTCACGTTCACTCTACTATCTCGTCTATTCATCTAGTGCTCTCGTCTATTTCTTGGTACTCTATATTGGCCATTGACTGATTGTCTAAAGATAAACAATATAACCAATGTCTGGCAATATATAAAGGGCCCGATCTGGTCCTGGGATGTGCGCCCGAAAGTGCTAGTGCCCATGGGAGTTAAATGATCAGAGTGTTTAGCATTACACTCGAGTGCTATCTATCTCGACTATCTAAATGACAATCAAAAAGTGCTATGTTCTCTCGTTGTCTATTGACAAAAAGTGCTATATTCTCTCATTGTCCGTTGACAACAAAGTTCTATGCTATACTCAATTTGCTATTACTATAATTTGTGCTATTTGCACTATGGCCATCTTGTTATTGTGCTATACTCGACACTTGTGCTATATTTGGAAAGTTGTGCTATTTGGATCACTTGCTATCCTGCTATCTTTTACTCGACTCTCTCTCTATCATTAGTTACTCTGCCTTTAATGCATTAATTATTTAAAGTATGCTTGACTCTAGAGATTTAAGTTCTATTGGGCGTTATCGCTCACCCTACGTTATTTGTCTTTGGGATCTTGGGTGAGACCGAGGATGAACTATACACTCAAGAGGACGGAAATGACCAGGAGTGATGTTATGAGCACCCTAGTGTCATAGTCCTATGTTAGAGTTATAGTAGTTAAGTTAGTAGTTTGAGTTTAGTCTTTTACTTTTCTTTCAATGTAATTGGGCCCTATAGATTGGCTCTGATATTAGTGGTTGTAACTAGACATTAGAAATTATAAATGAGAAGGGTTTTTCTTTATTATTATTCATTGTGCAATGATTTGATGTGTAGTACTTGCTCTGTACCCATTTACTTGCAACTGCCTCGCGTTCCGATATTCCGCGTCGGGGCGTGACAGTTTTGTGGTATCAGAGCCTAGGTTATTCTTAAGTATAGGATGATCTAGGTTGACCAGCCTCGACTAGAGTCAATTATCCTACCTATGTGAGTTGTGGTTAGATCCATGGGTAACTAGCTAAAATAAACTCACACATGCACGAATTAAATTTCACATCAATATCATGACAATAAGTTATTTTTGTAGGAACTAAGCAACAAAGATGACTGCTGAACGTGCTCAAATGAGGGGCATGCAACAGACCATCTAAGAACTGGCGCGCGCTATTGTGCAATCTACCCAAGGAGGTGGCAATCGTGGTGCAGGCGACCTACATCGTAACTTCCAGAGTTTGAACCCACCTAGGTTCAGTGGATCCACGGATCCGGATGAGGCAAAACACTGGCTAAAAGAAACGGAATGAATCTTCCGTGTCATGCAATGTGCAGCAGGGGATAAGTTACTACTGGCCACCTTTCAACTTGAAAAGGACGGCCGCGCTTGGTGGGAGTTTGTGGAAGCGACCCGAGCGAATGGTCAGTTCACTTGGGACAAATTCAAAGAAGCCTTCAATTCCAAATACTTCTCCGAGTGTGTGCAAGAAAGGAAGGCTGCAGAATTTGCTGCTCTTAATCAGAGGAGCCTGTCAGTGGTCGAGTACGAGGCTTAATTCTCTAGACTGGCAAGGTATGCTGAACACCTGGTGAATACGGAGAGAATGAAGGCTAAGCGCTTTCTTAACGGCCTTAAGCCTCACTACATTACCCAACTAGAACCTCTCGACATCTAGACCTATGCCGAGATGGTAAAGAAAGCTCAGCTGCTGGAAGATGCTACGGACTTCACCGACCATATCAAAGTTCGTGAAAAAGGAAATGACTTCTGGACCCTCATCTGCCAAGCCGACCAATGGCAAGAAACGTCCCTTCAACATCATAGAGGGGTCCAGCCAAGAAAGGAAACCCAAGGTCTCTGTACCCAACACTCCAATGAAAAGCAACTGCAAGCATTGTGACAAGCCAGGTCACACTGCTAATGAATGCTGGAGGAAGGTCGGTACATGTCTGTGCTGCGGAAGTCGCGAGCACCGCATCCCCGAGTGCCCGCTGCTGAAAGAACATGAGAGGTGCCCTAATGCGCCTATGAAATAGGTAAGGCTGCAAGTCCTGCATGATGAGGAACCCACTACGGACGATGGTGTGGTAGAAGGTACTCTACAAGTTTTCTCCTTATCAGCATTTATCTTATTTGATACTGGAGCAACTCATTCATTTATATCTCAACACTTTGTTGATACCCTAACTGCAAAACCTATATCCATGGGTTGTGAGTTCTCTGTCACAACGCCACTAGGAGAAAAGGAGAAACTGAACAAATACTTTCCATCTGCTGATGTAATGATCAGAAACCATAACCTAAAAGCCGACCTGGTGTGTATGCCCATGGAAGGCTATGATGTAATTTTGGGAGCTGACTGGTTGTCCACATATGGGGCAAGTGTCGACTGTAAGAAAGGGAAGGTTACCTTTAGTGACTTTCCTAAATTGGCATTCTCTAGGATTAGACATAAGAGACGGATGTCTCTAATCTCCGCCATAAAAGCCCACAACATGATAAGGAAAGGTTGTTTTGCTTTCCTTGCGGCTGTAGTGGTGGAAAAGAAGGGTTCTAAGATAGAAGAAATCCACATAGTCTAGGATTACCCCGATGTGTTTTCTGAAGATCTGCCAAGGATTCTCCCAGAACGAGATGTCGACTTCGCCATTGAGCTGATCCCTGGAGCCACCCCGGTATCGCATCAATCGTACCGGATGTCACCTGCCGAGCTCAAAGAATTAAAGGCACAACTGATGGAACTATTAGAGAAGGGGTTCATCAGACTGAGCACTTCCCCCTGGGGAGCACCTGTGCTATTCGTCAAGAAGAAAGATGGATCGATGAGGCTATGCATCGACTATCGTCAGCTCAATCAGCTTACCATCAAGAACAAATACCCATTGCCCAGGGTCGATGAACTATTCGACCAAATATCCGGAGCTCAATATTTCTCCAAGATCGATCTTCGATCTGGCTATCATCAAATGAGGATCAAGGATGATGATATCTTCAAAACGTCTTTCAGGAGTAGGTATAGACACTATGAATTCATCATTATGCCTTTTGGTCTAACCAATGCTTCTGCAGCCTTTATGCAACTCATGAACAGCATATATCAGCCATACCTTGAAAAGTTCGTGGTCATCTTCATCGACGACATCCTCATTTATTCAAAGACCAAGGAAGAGCATGAAGAACATCTGAAGATTACACTACAAGTCTTGCGAGACAACAAATTGTACGCAAAGCTTAGAAAGTGTGAATTCTAGCTCGAAGAAGTGTCCTTCTTGGGCCATGTCATCTCAAAGGACGGCATCTTAGTTGATCCCTCCAAAGTCGAAGCTGTACTCAATTGGGAGAGACCAACCAACATCACCGACATCAGAAGCTTCTTAGGACTGGCTGGCTACTACAGGCGGTTCATCAAGGACTTCTCCAAGATCGTCGTTCCTCTCACGCGTCTGACATGAAAGGAGAATCCATACTCCTGGAGTAAAAAGTATGAGAAAAGTTTCCGAACTCTTAAAGATTGTCTTACCTCAGCACCTGTTCTCGCTCTGCCAATAGAGGGAGAAGGGTTCTCTGTCTACACCGATGCCTCAGGAATTGGGCTAGGGTGTGTATTGATGCAAAAAGAGAAGGTCATTGCCTATTCTTCAAGACAACTAAAGACTCATGAAGTCAACTACCCCGTGCATGATCTTGAGTTGGTTGTCATGGTCTTCGCCTTGAAAATCTGGAGACATTACCTCTACGGAGAAAAGTTCACTGTCTACTCAGACCATAAAAGTCTGAAGTACTTATTCTCCTAGAAGGAACTCAACATGAGGCAGAGAAGATGGCTAGAATACCTAAAAGATTTTGACTTCAACATCTAATACCATCTAGGCAAGGGTAATGTCATGGCTGATGCTCTTAGTAGAAAGCCGATGGCATCTGTTTCAAGTCTAGTCCTTGGCGAGATGCAACTTCTAGAACAATTCCAAAGGTTAGACTTAAATATTGAATATAGGGATGATCGAGTCTTGGTTGCCAATATCAAGATTCAATTTGATCTGCTAGAGGAGATCAAAGCTCAACAAGATAATGATTCATTCTTAGTTCGCATCAAGGAAACCTTAGTCGAAAGACTGGACTTTGCTATGACTGAGGATGGAAGACTGGTGTTCCAAGGGAGGACCTGTGTCCCCAATAATGAAGAACTGAAGAGGAAACTAATGGATGAAGCTCACAAGACAAAGTACACTATCCAACCTGGAGGTACCAAAATGTATCAAGACATGAAAAGAACATTTTGGTGGCCGAACATGAAGAGAGAGGTAGCTGAACATGCCGCTCATTGCCTTACTTGCCAACAAGTAAAGGCGGAACACATGCGCCCTGCTGGCGTACTAAGACCACTAGACACCCCGGAATGGAAGTGCGAAAGCATTGGCATGGACTTCATCAAGGGTTTACTAAAGACTCGTGGTGGACTCGACGCCATATGAGTCATAGTTGACCGACTAACCAAATCCGCCCACTTTCTGCCTATAAAAAGTAAGTGGTCAGTAGAAGTACTAGCTGCCTTATATGTCAAAGAGATTGTAAGACTACATGGTGTTCCATCATCCATAATCTCGGATCGAGATCCGAGATTCACATCTCATTTCTGGAAAGGACTGCAAGGTGCACTGGGTACTAAACTCAACTTCAGTATCGCATTCCATCCACAAACTGAAGGGCAAACTGAAAGAACCAACCAAATTGTGGAAGACATGTTGAGAGCTTGCACTATAAACTTCCAAGGATATTGGAACGAGCACCTATCCCTTATTGAGATCGCCTATAACAACAGTTACCAGGCGAGTATTAAGATGGCACCGTTCGAAGCACTCTACGGAAGAAATTGTAGATCTCCTGCATGCTGGAATGAGGTTGGAGAACAACAATGGCTAGGCCCGGATATGGTACAACGAACCACAAAGGACATTCAGGTGATTAGAGACCGGCTTAAAACTGCTCAGTCAAGACAAAAGAGCTATGCCGACAAAAGAATGCAAGACTTAGAATTCCAAGTCGGTGATCATGTATTCTTAAAGGTGTCACCTACCTGTGGCAGCCAAAGATTTGGTGTAAAAGGAAAGCTCAGTCCCAGATTCATTGGTCCTTTTGAAGTCCTCGAAATGATTGGTGAGGTTGCATATCGACTGGCGTTGCCACCGGATCTAGCATGTGTACACAATGTGTTCCATGTCTCCATGCTCAGGAAATATGTATATGATCCTACACACATCATTCACCACGAGAAGCTGGTGTTGAACAAGAATGTGACGTATGAAGAGAAACTAGTCAAGATACGAGAACAGAAGGTACAACAGCTCAGGAACCATCCCATCCACGTAGTTAAAGTCTTATGGAATAACCGCGGAGTGGAAGAAGCCACATGGGAACCGGAAGGAACCATCAGATGGAACCACCCCGATCTTTTCAGTAAGACATTCTCTCCTAGATGATCATATGAATTTGGGGACCAAATTCTTTTTAAGAGGGGGAGGATGTAGCAATCTGGATTTTTCGAAAAATAAAAATTTAATAATAAAAAAATAAAAACAATGAGAAAATTGAATAAAAGAGAATTATATAAAACCCATTAAATGAAAAGAAGTAATGGGCTTTGTTAAATAGACCCATTAGAAATTAGTGGGCCAAAATAGAGATTTTTAAAAGAAAAATAATAGGAAAATAACGTAAAGTCGTAACTAAATTATTACTTAAATAGAAAAGGGGTATTTAATACATTAAATAAGAAGTTTGAGTTGGATTTGGATTCCTAAACCTACCCAAATAGGTTGGCCACAAATCTAGCTCCCATCCTAACCCAATTAGAAGTTCTCATGCTTAGAAAGAGGAGAGAAATAGGAAATCCCAAAATTTAATAGCAATTAGAGTCCTATTAGGAAATAGAAACCCAAGAGACATAAATACTCCCTTAAAGCTCCATGGCCGGCCCTAGCTCGTACCCAAGACTTGCTGGACCAGGAGGAGAGGCCAAGGAGGAGGAGATTTCATGGGAAGAAGCACTTCTCAAACTCTCTCTCTCGTTCTTCAAGTTCTAGCCCTAGAAGAGAAAATCGACCAAAGGTAGGCATTCGCACGAGCAAAACTAAATCAATTTCATCTGTAGGTTGATCTAAACCTCAGGATTCAAAGCCCTCTTGTCTCATATTTTTCCATCCAGCAAATCTTTTGTTCTTAATTTTCAAAGTTTTGAGAACTTCATGACCCCGAACCCTCTTCTTAAATTCATATCTTCATGCATACTTGTCCTCATGCCATGAGATTTTTACTAAAAGAACTGATGGATGTTAGGTATCTTTTTCCCCTGAAAGCCCTAATTTTCATCAACCCTACATTGTGAATTAATTCTTTTACCCCAACGGTGTACTGTTACATGTTCATCATGAATACACATGATCATAGCATGTCGAAACTCTGTTTGTTTTCCAATTCCTATTTACTGTAAGTACCCATGCATGTCTAGAACAATTCATAATTAGTTTCATGATTTTTCATCGCTTGTACAAATATATATTATTTTCTGAATCACCCTGTGTCAATATAGGGTAAGTTAGGTCCGCAATCCAATGCATTGTACTCTCCCTGTCGGACTCGGGCACAGACCCTGTGAACGCGACGGCCCGATAGGCCGCGTTCACAAGGGCCATCGCGACAGTGCCCTCTGTCGCGATCTGATCGCGACAGGGCTTGTCGTCGCGATCTGCTACCCGACTTGACTAGGCCATCGCGACCCTCATGCGACCCCATCGCGACCTGCCTGCTCGAACTGACAAGTCCGTCGCGACCTGTACAAGAGCCTGTCGTGTTCTGCCTGAACCCCGTCGCGACCCTTACTAGGTTGTGTCGCGTTCTAGCATTTTGCATAAAAACCCCAAATTTTCGATTCTTTGACTCTCCACAGTGCGTGTACTCTTGTTTAACAGTCATATGCACAGAAGATTACACTTGTTATAAATTAAACATTTATGTGTGATTAAAATACACGCACATAATCTTTTCTATCTACAATTTCATGACACTTACACACACTTTGAATCATCCAATTATGGCTTAATTTGGCATGAAATTATTTCATAATGTATCTGGTAATTTATGTAACTAAATTGCCATATTTTAATAAGACTTGTCTACATTTTCTCGCGATGTTTTGGGAATACCGTTATTGACGCTCCATTGTTCTAGAATTCCTCTAGAACATCGAGCACTTGTTTCTATATACACACTCTCTCTTGACTTGGATGAACTCTCCGTCAGATACTCCTTCTGCCGGACTAGTGAGTCTTTCTTCAAGGCCTCCGTAAGTCTCCTCTGGTCATGGATTCCCACATGATCGACGACCCGGTTGTACCCTAACACCTATGATACCCTTTAGGGATCAACATGATCCAAACGGCTATTAGAAGTTCGCTCTTATCTTAAATCACACCAGACCTCTAGACCTGTGCTTAACATGGCCAGTGGTAGGGTCGTGAGTTCCACCTGACTGCCAACACCATGTGCGCGTGTTGTGCAACTGTTACTATCGCCTGTTTACTCGACGTGTTACGTGCAATGACCACTAGCTCTCATCTATACTCTACTCGCTCATCTATTCACGTTCACTCTACTACCTCGTCTATTCATCTAGTGCTCTCGTCTATTTCTTGGTACTCTATATTGGCCATTGACTGATTGTCTAAAGATAAACAATATAACCAATGGCTGGCAATATATAAAGGGCCCGATCTGGTCCTGGGATGTGCGCCCGAAAGTGCTAGTGCCCATGGGTGTTAAATGATCAGAGTGTTTGGCATTACACTGGAGTGCTATCTATCTCGACTATCTAAATGTCAATCAAAAAGTGTTATATTCTCTCGTTGTCTATTGACAAAAAGTGCTATATTCTCTCGTTGTCCGTTGACAACAGAGTGCTTTGCTATACTCGTTGTGCTATTACTATACTTTGCGCTATTTGTGTTATGGCCATCTTGCTATTGTGCTATACTCGACACTTGTGCTATATTTGGAAAGTTGCGCTATTTCGATCACGTGTTATCCTCCTATCTTTTACTTGACTCTCTCACTCTGTCATTAGTTACTCTGCCTTTAATGCATTAATTATTTAAAGCCTGCTTGACTATTGAGATTTAAGTCCTACTGGGCATTATCGCTCACCCTACATTATTTGTCGTTGTGATCTCAGGTGAGACCGAGGATGAACTATACACTCAAGAGGACGGGAACGACCAGGAGTGATGTTATGAGCACCCTAGTGTCATAGTCCTATGTTAGAGTTATAGTAGTTAAGTTAGTAGTTTGAGTTTAGTCTTTTACTTTTCTTTCAATGTAATTGGGCCCTATAGATTGGCTCTGATATTAGTGGTTGTAACTAGACATTGAAAATTATAAATGAGAAGAGTTTTTCTTTAGTATTATTCATTGTGCAATGGTTTGATGTCTAGTACTTGCTCTGTACCTGTTTACTTGCAACTGCCTCGCGTTCCGATATTCCATGTCGGGGCATGACAACATCTGAGGTAAGGGAAATAAAGACAAGTATCCTAGTCTCAGAATATGAAATATTTAGGATGAAGACTGATGAGACCATTTCTGAAATGTTTGCTAGGTTCATGCTTATTGTAAATGGTCTTAAAGGTCTAGGAAAAGATTATTCCAACAGTGATCTTGTTAGAAAGATACTTAGGTCTCTTCCATCAGCTTGGCACACAAAGGCCACTGTTATTGAGGATTCAAAGAATTTATCAACCATGTAATTAGATGAGTTGATAGGATCATTAATGACATATGAGATTGATTTGAAAAGAAATGCATCTGTCATTACTTCTAAGAAACCTATTGCTTTGAAAGCCTCATCTAGCTCCAAGAATATGATTGAAAAATCTGATGAAACTGATGAATCTTCTGATGAAGATGATGAATTGGCCTTATTGACAAGGCAATTCAAGAAATTCTTGAGAAAGAAAGAAAAATGTAAGTTTAAACCTTCCAATAAGAAATATTTTTCAAAGAAAAATGATTTCAATAAGAAAATTGAAACAACCAAGAAGACTGATATAATCTGTTATGAATGCAGGAAACTAGGACACATGAGAGGAGAGTCATGATTTGAAGAGAAAGCTAAAGAATCAAATGTTCAATAAAACTAGAGCCATGCTAGCCACTTGTAGTGATGAAGATGAAGAAGAGCAAGAAGGAAGTGAGTCTGATGAAGAAGAAGTTACATGTCTTATGGCCAGGAATGAAGAGAACAATGAGGTAATGTAAGGCCCTCGAATTTTGTTGCATTAATTGTATTGCACGTGAATACTTCATGTTTGTGTATGTATGTATGCAAATATCTATGTACGTACTAGTTAGTGTACTTATGTGTGTATGTGTATGAATTAGATGTAAATAGTGTATGAATTGTATGGTGATAGTATGTACATGATAGTATACATATGGCACGTATATAGGTATAAGTTGTGCCTGGTTTCTGTATGTTTTTGAGTTCTGGCCGAAGGCCAACTTGGCGTCAAGATCAATGGATGTTTGTGTTGTGTCGGCGTCAACCATATGGACGCCAACACTAAGTCCAGCGTCCAGCGATGTGGACGTTAATTTCTCTGATCTGCATGCGTTGCAGAGCCCGAATTTCTGAGAGCAAGCTAGCTCACTCATTGGGGAGCTGTCCCCAACGGTCTGAAAGGTTTCACATCAACCCTGTGGGAAAGGAGAGGCCTCTCTCCTATATCTGAACCCGAGTGCAACCCTAAACCCCCTCTCTTGACCTCTTTTGAGAGATAGATAAAAACCATAACTGCTGTGAGCAAAACCCCACCTATGCAACCTTTAATCCGGCGATCTGAAGCTTGTTCCAGCCATCTACCAGGACAAGGAGGTAGCTGGAACATCGAGGAAGGCATCCCCGACCTCGATCTGCTGTGGAGATTGCTCAAGAACCCGGAGGAAGGCAATCTTGGGAGCTTCTTGGGACTGCCCAAGGAGAGCATCACCAACCCATTTAATCCCTTTGGAGTGTTTTTGAAAGGCAAGTAACCTACCCCTATCGTCCATGTAGATGTCAAGTAGGGTTTTATCATTTTTATGTATTTTTCCTCGTGTCCTAGATCCCCCATTCTCTTTGAATTTGGAGCTCGGGTCCTGCATTTTGCAGAGACCTGAACTTGACGGCAACATCAATTGCCGTTAAGATCTTCATTGACGGCCAGCGATTGTGCCGTCAATCTCCATTAACGGCCATGGCTTGCAGTTAAGTTCGTCTGGACAGAACAGTGAACTGTTCTCTCCTTATATATGATTACTTTCGATGTGTTTTGCGATGAGAATATATTGTAAACCTATTATGCTACGTAATGTGAATGTTGAAATGTGTGGGAGAATGGTTGTGCATTTATTTTGTGGATGGTTGAGTTATTGTTTATTTAAAATACATGTGGAAGAATGGCCATGTATGTTCACCCATGATCCTAATAATCCGTGGGAAATTATGATGCCCTAATCTTGTTGAACCATGTCTATATACGTCAGTCTCTGCTCTGAATTTTCTAGAATTTTCCCATGTCAATGTGATTTACTGAAATTTTATACTTGGGAAATAGAAAACATGTGTAGGATTTGTTAAATTTCCAGTAAATCGTGTGTTGTGTAATAAATCCAGGGAAATTTCCTGTGATATTGTGTATATTGGGTTCAGGGTTATGATCTGTTAAACTGAACTTTTATGTTATACACCATGATAAATTGAATTTCGAATAATATGGGAATTTATGTTAAATTTTCTGCAATTGCATTTTGGATCATAAAAATGTGAAAATTTTCATGTGGGGTCCTAAACCCGAAATCAGCATGTGGTTAAATTCTCAGGTCATTTGGACAACTATACAATGCAATATGAATTTTCCATGCAAAAATGTGTAATTAATGCATGCCATTGTGAAATGATTTGCTTTCTGGAAATCCAACCTGATTGGTGAAACTTCCTGAATGATAAATTCTGTCATATGTAGTGGCATGATTAGGAAAACAGAGTCATGTTGTGAATGAGAGAATGAATGAGATATGAGCATCATGTGTAAAAATATGTGTTAAAAATCGGTAAACGTGATATGTGTAAAATTGTGCCAAGTGTGACACTGCTTCCGTAGAGGGCAGTGGAACCATATCATGGAAAAGTCCCCATGAGAAGGTTCAATGTGTTGTGATCCTAAGGGCATTAGGATGAACTCTTGGAGGTGGACAAGTACCACTGGTTAGGGTAGAGACTTGCTCTCCCGGTCTGCGCAGTCCAAGAGTCGTCATTGTATTGCCTAGGTGACGTCTATGTGTATGTGATGTGATGTGTCCTTCTTATAGTGGTTTGGACTATGTGTCACGGCACTAAAGTGTAAGATGTGAAAATGTGAAATGTGAATGTGAACATGTGAAATTGTGAATGTGTAAAGTGTGAACTATGTGAATAAGAAATTGTGTAAAAATGTGAAACAAAAATGTGAGGATGTGAGATTGAAATCCATGATATGATGATCTGAAATCATGTTAGAACAGCAACATAAATGTGGTTATGGTCATGTCCTATATGTGTACAATGCGTAGAATCCATGCTAGGGACAATCCTTACTTATGTGTAAACCATTCGATGTGTGTTTACTCTCACGTTGTGGTTTGAATGAGAACATAGCTTTCATGTGTTAGATTGTAAAGGGTTAAACCATGTCGAAACAGCAAGCTTAAAGCTTGTAAAATGGTTATGTGCATGTGTAAGAATGAGTAGTAACCATGTTAGCAATATTTTCTTTCATGTATGTAAGCTAATCATGCTAAATTGCTTTCATGTTTTAGCTTAATTGAAAGTAGAACTTTCATGTGTTGGAATGATTAGAGAGCATGTGATAGGAGATTTTAATTTAGGAAAGCTGAAAGCATGAATCATGTGTTTCATTAGTAGAATTACCCTGATGGGTTGTTAATTTCAATGTCACGTATGCTACATGTTGTGTCTTGTAAATATGTATGTAAAAACCTTCTATGGTATGTGCATGTATGATAGATGTAGTGTTATTTGCTGAGTCTTTTAGACTCATTACTTGCTTCGGCGTACAGGTGTAGTAGGTGACACACCTTTGGAGGAGACCGTGGAGAGCGACTCCGAGCGCGGGGAGTAGCTAGCTTGGTGGAGCTTAGTTGTGACATTTTGACATTTTGATGTATGTAATTGAGGCATTGTATTAGAACTATCATGTAAACTTGGACAAACTATGTATTTTATCTTAGCACTTCTTTTATATGGATGATGTGGACTTCAATTCTTTAAATGTTAATGCAATCATGTATGTTAAATGTGGATGATGAATGAAATGAAGACAGTAGTTCTTTTGCTTCCGCTACTCTGCATTTATATTTATGCGCATCTCAATCAAATGTTATTGTTGGGTAAATGTCCCACTGTGGCAATGTCCACTATACCGACGTGGGTTGGTATTGTAGTACCCTAGAATTTCCTTGAAACTATTCTGTACAATGTGTTTATTTCTGCATAATTTGAATGCTGTTCTGTATAGAACTAGGCGTCAAGATCGTTTGACGTTAAGGCTTGTAAGCGGCAATATCGTATGCCGTTTATATGGTGTTAACGACAATAGGTATTGACGTTTAATATTTTTCTGAATTATTTAATTATGGGAAAGACTATAAACGACATCATCAATGGACGTTTATATTGGGGGAAGACGGCAACCTATGTTGACGCTAACCTGACTTGCCTGTTTTTGAGCTTTCCGTTCCGGATTAAAGAGATCGGCCGTTTCGGGAAGGTTTTAATGGGCTGATCCGATGCGTTTAGATCTGAGGGTCAGGATTAGGTTTGGTCTTTGCTTGAGAGGTCTTTATAAGACCAGATATCGCAGGAAGAAAGGGGGTTTTTGCTTTGGTTCTGGAGGAGAGAAAGAGGGCCGAGGAAGGGATTTGCAGAGCGATCTGGTGCTTGTTCGTGCGGTTCGAGGGCTTCTACACCGAGGAGATACATAGGACTTCGTGCCCAAAAGCTCATCCGGGCGGAGGAACTTCATCGGAGGAGGTTTCGGAGTGCTTGAAGACGAAGGAAAGAACTGTCTCCCTGGCGAGACGGGCTTCTTCGAGCTCGGATTCGACACTCCATTAGGAGGGATTGAGGCAAGTTACATGGGGGATTAGTTTAGGATATGATATATTACGTATTTAACAATTTTCTGTATTTTTAAAGCATGAAAACAACCTACGGGAAGGGTTAGAAATGCCGTTATTTCATGCAGGTTTTTTGTGTTTTCTGCGTCGTAGAACTAGACGTCCAGGGGTATTGCCGTCTATATAAAGTAAACGGCAATATCGACAGCCGTTTAGTTCATCCGAAATATATATGTATTTTTCTGTCCTTACTATATGTAAACGGCGCTATGTGCCGCCGTCTGTTTGTGTTAACGGCGCTATGTGCCGCCGTCTATAATTACTTAACGACAACGTTTGTGGACGTCGACCATAGTAAACGTCGTATGATGGACGTCAAGATTATCAGAATCATGTATTCCCTGAAATCTGAGTGAACTTGTTTAAATGTATAATTTATGAATGTATGCGTTTCAGCCATGAAATATTTGAGCATGTGGTTGTTATATTATGGACTATCTATTGCTATAATGTACAGGTTACATATATGTATTAATGAACTTGCATAATTACATGACAACGATCAATGTTAAATTAGTAAAAGATAAAGTATAATGATTTAAAAGAAAGCATGTTGATTGATGTTTAGATTACTGCAATAGATATGATATGTTAGTAATCTCTGTTCCATGTGAAAATTGTGAGCTTTTCTCAATATTAAACCATGTTAGTTAGTTGATTTAATAGAGTTAATTTCATGAAAAATAGTTGCAGAAATCAGAAAATTATGAAATTTGGCATGTGTATTGTAATTACTGATTTCGAATTTCTGTTAAAATTTCAGAATTTTCAGACATGTGTACGTTCTGTTATAAATTTCTGAACAATATATTACACATAGAATTGAATAAAAATGCATGAAAATGCAAGAATGAATATTAGTATCATGTTAGAAATCTGTTGTACAGTAAATAGGATTTCAGAACTGAAAGTGTTGTACTTTGAAATATTGCATTGACACATGTTAAATAGTATGAAATGAAATGTCACTATCTATTATACATGTTAGTGTATGCATTATAACAATGATGCCAATAAGACATTGCTATCTTAGAGATTCCTACAAGGAACTACACCGTAGATGCCCCTATGGTAATGGTTCACCTACATGTAAAGAAATGAATCCGTGGGCAACGGATTGAAATCCTGGAGGTAGACTTGTTCTACTGGTCAAGGTGGGAAGGACTTTCCCCGGTTTTGCGCAAATACTATGACTTCATCACCGCATTGCCTAGGTGATAAGTGAATATTAAATGACTACTGATCTCTAATTTAGTGTGGGGTATGTCTTGTCAACTATATGAAAATGACTACATGCTACAAGTTACATATCTACATGCTACATGTTACATGCTACAAGTTACATGTCTACCTGTTATACATGCTACATACTACATGTTATATGCTTACATTCCTACATGTGAACTTGTTCAAGGGATTTCTTGTTACATGTCAATGTTTTAATATTACTACATGAAAATTGTTGTGTAAAAGAATAGTGCATGCATAAATGAAAAATTGATACATGAGAATTGTTGTAGGTCACATAACATCGAATAGATTCCATGAATTAGTAATTCTATGCTATATGTGAAACATGTTTTATTTCCTTAATAGTTAAAATCACTATGAAATGAATGATTGCCAATGGACTTAGAACTATCGTAAGAAAAGTATATGATATCAATGAATGGAATGCTAATGTACTACCATGTTTTAAAACTAATATACTGTTAATATCTTGAACTGTCTTTCATGTGATTTGCTGGGTCTTGTAGACTCATACTTGCCTAACATTTCAGGAGAGCCAGAGGATACAGAGGAGTTAGTGCAAACTGACTCAGAGCGTGAGGACGTGGAGACTTAGCTTGGCATAGAGAGATTTAGAGTGAATCTTGTATGTGAGGATCTTATGTAATTTCTTTTATGAAGCTGAACTTTGAAATGTAATAAACTTTGGACTATTGCTACCCCTTTTTATGCATTAGATTTGCTTTTGAATAAATGCTGATTGCGAGTGTTTAATTCCATATTCGGTCATTAATCATTGGAATTGAATAGTTATTTGTGTATATTTCAACCTGTATTGTAATTGTTGGATTCGTCCACTGCAATACCTCTATTAGATCCAATGTGAGTTGGTGTAACTGTACTGGGTCTAAGAGGGGCGTTACAGAGATTGGTATCAGAGCTATCTAGGTTGAACATGTACATAAATAGAATATCAGTATTGTATTCATATTTCAAGTCTGCATAAAGAATTAGTCCAAGTTATGTAGAATGATAGGTTATTAAATAGGATGCTTATTTTGCAGACTATGGCGACTCGTGGACGTAGAGGAGCTGGCCCAACTCGAGGTGATGAGTCAGCAGGTGATCAGCAAGCTCCAGCACAGCAGGCTCAGGACCAGACGGGTGTACCTTTGCCACTCCCACCACCACCTGTAGACTACGGAGCATTGATGCAAGGATTGGTGCATGCGATGCAGACTCAGGCTCAGACTACAGCGGCATTGCAGGCGCATGTTCAGGTCGGTAGCTGCAAGAATTATTCAAGGTGCTAACTGAAGAGTTGTTATCTAAGAGATGTTTTGGATTGTAGGCACGGGCACCTGCTCAGGAGGCAGTTTTTGGAGGAGTGCCTATGATGGAAAGATTCAAGAGGATGACCCCGCCTTTCTTTAAGGGAGACAGTGATCCCATTCTTGCGGAGAGTTGGCTTAGAGAGACGGAGAAGATCTTTCGTGCCCTTCGTTGTGCGGAAGAGGAGAAAGTGTCCTTAGCTACTTATATGATGCAGGTAAAAATAGATTTTAAGGAGTTTAAGGGTGTTGGTTGGAATATATCTTAGATGTACTTACCTTCTTTTTCAGGAGCGTGCCGATGTGTGGTGGTCCTCTGTACTACGCACACAGTTTGAAGATGGTGCTATGGAGGTTGCATGGACTGAATTCGTCCGCTTGTTCAAGGCAAAGTACATTCCAGAGCACGTGCAGGACCGCATGGAGCAGGAGTTTTTGACGTTGACCCAGGGGTCAATGAGTGTACTTGAGTATGAGGCAAGATTTGCGGAGCTGTCCAAGTATGCGCCTCACATAGTAGCAGATGAGCGGAGGAAGGTAAAGAAATTTATCATGGGGTTGAAGCCGTCCCTGAGGACGACACTGGTGGCATTAGGACATCGTTCCATGGAGGAAGCCTTGTCAGCAGCTTGCATGCAGGAGGCAGAGATGGAAGTTTACCTTGAAGAGAAGAGAGCTTCTTTGAAGAGGCCAGCATCAGCTTTCCAGCGGCAGGATAAGAAGAAGAAGATTCCAGCTTTTCAGCAGAGAGCAGTGGTTCCAGCAAGAGCAGCGGCACCGACTCCAGGCAGAGGTATGATTGCAGAGAAGCCAGTGTGTAACCAGTGCGGGAAGCGTCATGGAGGTGAGGTGTGTTGGGTGACTTCTGGGAGATGCCTGAGATGTGGTGATAAGAACCACAAGATCAAAGACTGTCCGAAGATGGCGCAGCAGACTGCAGCGGCAGCAGCACCAGCAGCAGCGAGACCGGCACCGAGAGCAGCAGGGAGACCGAGGGCTCCGGCTCGAGTGTTCGCCTTGGCGAGAGACAAGGCAGAGTTGGCAGAGCACATCACTGAAGGTACAATTCTAATTATGGGAATGCATGCTAGAGTCTTATTTGATACCGGTGCCACGCATAGTTTTGTTTCCGAGAGATTTGCCAAGGTCTTGATAAAGGAGAATGGTCTAGTTCCAGAAAAGTTGGAGGTTCCCTTGTCTGTTCATACTCCAGCAGGAACTATCTTGACCGAGCAGTGTTTTTCGTCGCTTTCTGTGTGCATTGAGGAGCAAGTTTTGCCTGGTAATTTCTATTTGCTGAAGATGAAGGATTATGATGCTATCTTGGGCTTTGATTGGCTCGAGGAGCATTATGCTCTGATGGATTGTCGGCAGAAGCTTATTGTTTTTCGGATTCCTGGAAAGGAGGAGTTTGTTCACCCTTTGCCCAAGGTCATGTCGGGTAAGTTTGTGATTTCGACTTTGAAGGCAACTCGGATGTTGAGCAAGGGTTGTTCTGGTTTTCTGGCTAGTGTGGTTGTGACCGAGGATTCGAAGAAGGTTCTATCTGTCAAGAATATTGAGGTGGTCAGAGATTTCAGCGATGTCTTTCCTGAAGATTTGTTGGGTTTGCCACCTGCAAGGGAGTTAGATTTGAGCTCTTCTCAGACCACAAGAGTCTCAAATACTTGTTCTCGCAGAAGGAGTTAAATCTGAGGCAGCGGAGGTGGATAGAATTCATGAAAGACTATGATTTTGATCTGTCTTACCATCCAGGGAAGGCCAATGTAGTGGCAGATGCGTTGAGCAGGAAAAGACAGATGATGAGGCAAGACTGGAAGATGCTAGATGACGCTTCAAGTTCTTTGGTTGTCCTAGAACCTCAATTGTGTAACTTGTTCATGGCACAGTTGTCTTTGAGATCTTCTATTCTTGATCGGGTCATTGCATTGCAGAAAGATGATCCGATGTTGCAGGAGTTGGTTGGAAGGAGCGGAATTACCAGAGACGAAGATGATGTGATTCGCTTGAATCTTAGGGTATGTGTCCCTAATAATGTTGATCTGAGAAAGGAAATTTTAGAGGAGGCGCATAGATCTCAGTTCTCTATTCACCCATGCAGTGGGAAGATGTACAAGGATCTGAAGCGTTCTTTCTGGTGGTCTGGCATGAAGCGAGATGTGGCTGATGTTGTGGCAAAGTGTCTGATTTGTCAGCAAGTGAAGGCAGAGCGTCAGCGACCTTCAGGTTTGATGCAGAAGTTAGATATCCCTCAGTGGAAGTGGGAGCAAGTGACCATGGACTTTGTATCCGGATTGCCTAGATCGGCTAGAGGAAATGATTCTATTTGGGTGATCGTTGATAGATTTTCGAAGAGTGCTCATTTCCTTGCCATGAAGAAGAAACAGTCCGTTGAGAGCTTGGCAAGACTGTATATTAATAGTATTGTGAAGCTGCATGGGATTCCGAAGTCGATTATCTCAGATCGTGATCCGAGATTCACTTCCAGGTTTTGGCAGAGTTTGCAGCAGGCTTTTGGCAGTCAGTTGAAGTTGAGTTCGGCATTTCATCCGCAAACGGATGGACAGTCCGAGAGGACTATTCAGACGTTGGAAGATATGCTTCGAGCTTGTGTTTTAAAATGGAAAGGTGATTGGGAGCGCCATCTATCTCTTGTGGAATTTGCTTATAATAACAGTTTCCATTCGAGCATAGGAATGGCACCTTTTGAAGCTTTGTACGGAAGACCCTGTAGATCCCCATTGTGTTGGGAGGAGTCAGGAGATCGACATCTGGTTGGACCTGAGGTAGTGCAAGAGACTTCAGCAAAGATTCAGATGATTGTGCAGAGAATAAAAGCGGCTCAGGATCGTCAAAAGAGTTATGCAGATGCAAGAAGGAAGGATTTGGCATTCGAAGTTGGAGACCATGTTTTCCTTAAGGTTTCGCCAACCAGGGGTGTAGTAAGATTCGAAAAGAGGGGTAAGCTGAACCCGAGATTCATTGGACCCTTTGAAATTCTGAAGAAGATCGGGAATGTGGCATACCAGTTAGCTTTGCCACCATCTTTAGCAGCGGTGCATCCAATATTTCATGTATCCATGTTGAGGCGGTATGTTAGAGATCCGGCTCATGTGATTAGTTATGAACCGATTCAGTTGCAGCCAGATTTGTCTTATGCTGAGCAACTTGTGGAGATTCTAGATAGGAAGGTGCAAGAATTAAGATCAAAGTCCATTCCATTTGTGAAGATTCTATGGAGGAACTTCTCACGTGAAGAGGCAACGTGGGAGCTTGAAGAAAGAATGAAGAAGCTTTATCCGTCCTTGTTCGGTGAGTAACTTAACTCAAACTTCGAGGACGAAGATTATTTTAAGGGAGAGAGGATGTAGTACCCTAGAATTTCCTTGAAACTATTCTGTACAATGTGTTTATTTCTGCATAATTTGAATGTTGTTCTGTGTAGAACTAGGCGTCAAGATCGTTTGACGTTAAGGCTTGTAAGCGGCAATATCGTATGCCGTTTATATGGTGTTAACGACAATAGGTATTGACGTTTAATATTTTTATGAATTATTTAATTATGGGCAACACTATAAACGACATCATCAATGGATGTTTATATTGGGGGAAGACGGAAACCTATGTTGACGCTAACCTGACTTGCCTGTTTTTGAGCTTTCCGTTCCGGATTAAAGAGATCGGCCGTTTTGGGAAGGTTTTAATGGGCTGATCCGATGCGTTTAGATCTGAGGGTCAGGATTAGGTTTGGTCTTTGCTTGAGAGGTCTTTATAAGACCAGATATCGCAGGAAGAAAGGGGGTTTTTGCTTTGGTTCTGGAGGAGAGAAAGAGGGCCGAGGAAGGGATTTGCAGAGAGATCTGGTGCTTGTTCGTGCGGTTCGAGGGCTTCTACACCGAGGAGATACATAGGACTTCGTGCCCAAAAGCTCATCCGGGCGGAGGAACTTCATCGGAGGAGGTTTCGGAGTGCTTGAAGACGAAGGAAAGAACTGTCTCCCTGGCGAGACGGGCTTCTTCGAGCTCGGATTCGACACTCCATTAGGAGGGATTGAGGCAAGTTACATGGGGGATTAGTTTAGGATATGATATATTACGTATTTAACAATTTTCTGTATTTTTAAAGCATGAAAACAACCTACGGGAAGGGTTAGAAACGCCGTTATTTCATGCAGGTTTTCTGTGTTTTCTGCGTCGTAGAACTAGACGTCCAGGGGTATTGCCGTCTATATAAAGTAAATGGCAATATCGACTGCCGTTTAGCTCATCCGAAATATATATGTATTTTTCTGTCCTTACTATATGTAAACGGCGCTATGTGCCGCCGTCTGTTTGTGTTAACGGCGCTATGTGTCGCCGTCTATAATTACTTAACGACAACGTTTGTGGACGTCGACCATAGTAAACGTCGTATGATGGACGTCAAGATTATCAGAATCATGTATTCCCTGAAATCTGAGTGAACTTGTTTAAATGTATAATTTATGAATGTATGCGTTTCAGCCATGAAATATTTGAGCATGTGGTTGTTATATTATGGACTGTCTATTGCTATAATGTACAAGTTACATATATGTATTAATGAACTTGCATAATTACATGACAACGATCAATGTTAAATTAGTAAAAGATAAAGTATAATGATTTAAAAGAAAGCATATTGATTGATGTTTAGATTACTGCAATAGATATGATATGTCAGTAATCTCTGTTCCATGTGAAAATTGTGAGCTTTTCTCAATATTAAACCATGTTAGTTAGTTGATTTAATAGAGTTAATTTCATGAAAAATAGTTGCAGAAATCAGAAAATTATGAAATTTGGCATGTGTATTGTAATTACTGATTTCGAATTTCTGTTAAAATTTCAGAATTTTCAGACATGTGTATGTTCTGTTATAAATTTCTGAACAATATATTACACATAGAATTGAATAAAAATGCATGAAAATGCAAGAATGAATATTAGTATCATGATAGAAATCTGTTGTACAGTAAATAGGATTTCAGAACTGAAAGTGTTGTACTTTGAAATATTGCATTGACACATGTTAAATAGTATGAAATGAAATGTCACTATCTATTATACATGTTAGTGTATGCATTATAACAATGATGCCAATAAGACATTGCTATCTTAGAGATTCCTACAAGGAACTACACCGTAGATGCCCCTATGGTAATGGTTCACCTACATGTAAAGAAATGAATCCGTGGGCAACGGATTGAAATCCTGGAGGTAGACTTGTTCTACTGGTCAAGGTGGGAAGGACTTTCCCCGGTTTTGCGTAAATACTATGACTTCATCACCGCATTGCCTAGGTGATAAGTGAATGTTAAATGACTACTGATCTCTAATTTAGTGTGGGCTATGTCTTGGCAACTATATGAAAATGACTACATGCTACAAGTTACATATCTACATGCTACATGTTACATGCTACAAGTTACATGTCTACCTGTTCTACATGCTACATACTACATGTTATATGCTTACATTCCTACATGTGAACTTGTTCAAGGGATTTCATGTTACATGTCAATGTTTTAATATTACTACATGAAAATTGTTGTGTAAAAGAATAGTGCATGCATAAATGAAAAATTGATACATGAGAATTGTTGTAGGTCACATAACATCGAATAGATTCCATGAATTAGTAATTCTATGCTATATGTGAAACATGTTTTATTTCCTTAATAGTTAAAATCACTATGAAATGAATGATTGCCAATGGACTTAGAACTATCGTAAGAAAAGTATATGATATCAATGAATGGAATGCTAATGTACTACCATGTTTTAAAACTAATATACTGTTAATATCTTGAACTGTCTTTCATGTGATTTGCTGGGTCTTGTAGACTCATACTTGCCTAACATTTCAGGAGAGCCAGAGGATACAGAGGAGTTAGTGCAAACTGACTCAGAGCGTGAGGACGTGGAGACTTAGCTTGGCATAGAGAGATTTAGAGTGAATCTTGTATGTGAGGATCTTATGTAATTTCTTTTATGAAGCTGAACTTTGAAATGTAATAAACTTTGGACTATTGCTACCCCTTTTTATGCATTAGATTTGCTTTTGAATAAATGCTGATTGCGAGTGTTTAATTCCATATTCGGTCATTAATCATTGGAATTGAATAGTTATTTGTGTATATTTCAACCTGTATTGTAATTGTTGGATTCGTCCACTGTAATACCTCTATTAGATCCAATGTGAGTTGGTGTAACTGTACTGAGTCTAAGAGGGGCGTTACAGGTATAACCATACCGATATAATGAGGGTCACCACAGAGATTGGTATCAGAGCGACCGGTTGAGATTGCACATGAATATATATAAGTCATCATCTTCATTACATACTAAGTCTACATAGGAATGTCCACATGTGTAGAATTGATTAATAATGAATGAAAAATAGATAAGAAAATGGTTAGGAAATGAATTAAGGTAGCTCTAATGGCGGCTGAAATTTATTACAGCCATGGCTTTGAGAGGTAGGCGTGGCGGAGCGCCGGCCCGTGAGGACGAGCCGAGACGTGAGGAGCGGGCGGAGCAACAGGCCTCGGCACCGCAGGGTCCTGTACTTCCCCCACCGCCGCCGGTGGATTATGGAGTATTCATGCAAAGTCTGGTGCAAGCCATGCAGACGCTGGCTCATACTCAGGCAGCACTCCAGGCACAGTTGGAGGCTCAGGTTAGACTAATAAATGATTAATAGTCTGTTTTATTTAATTATGCGATATTATGTTGATTGTGTATTGCTTGATGTGTACTGTAGCAGGCTCAAGTACCAGCTCAGGACCATGGTGGACCTTCTACCATGGAAAGATTCAAGAGGATGCTGCCACCCTCTTTTAAGGGGGAGAGCGACCCATTGTTGGCAGAAAGCTGGATGAGGGAGATAGAAAAGATCTTCCGAGCCATCAGGTGTGCAGATGAGGATAAGGTCACATTAGCCACCTACATGCTACAGGTATGCTTTAGTTTATATGCTTGTATGTTTTGTTAAGTTAGATTTGTTTAGATGGTGCTTATGAGCGGTGTACTGCAGGAAAGAGCTGATGTATGGTGGGCTTCATTGCTGCGTACCCGGTTTGAGGACGGAGCCATTGATGTTGCTTGGGACGAGTTCGTGAGGCTCTTTCGGGCCAAGTTCGTCCCCGAGTATATTCAAGATCGGATGGAGCAGGAGTTCCTCTCTTTGGCTCAAGGCTCCATGACCGTGCTAGAATATGAGGCAAGATTTTCTGAACTCTCTAAATATGCACCTCACATCGTGGCAGATGAGCGCAGGAAGACAAAGAAATTCGTGATGGGCCTGAAGCCATCACTGAGGACGAGGCTCGTGGCGTTTGACCACCGCACTTTGGACGAGGCCCTCAGCGCTGCTTGTAGGCAGGAGGGTGAGATGGAGCAATACCTTGAAGAGAAGAAGGCTTCGTAGAAGAGACCTGCAGCTACGTTCCAGCGACAGGATAAGAAGAAAGCGGTGTACCAGACACAGCAGTGATCAGTGGCAGTCGACAGTTCTCAGATACCTTCTGTACGTTCCCCTGGTGTGAAGAACGAGTGTCCCCACTGTGGGAAGACACATGGTGGTACCGAATGTTGGATGATTACGGGAAAGTGCGGAAGCAGCGACCACAAGATCAAGGATTGACCAAGACTTCAACAGGGAGTCCAGCGCGGAGTGTCAGCCCCAGCGGTAGCGGCAGCAGTGCCAGCTACAGGAAGACCAGGGAGATCTCGAGCCCCAGCTCAAGTGTTTGCTTTAGCACGGGAGGACGCCGAGCAGGCGGAGCATGTCACCGAAGGTACGGTTTTACTTTTAGGTGTGCACGCTCGGGTTTTGTTTGATACGGGTGCTACTCACTCGTTCATTTCCGAGCGGTTCGCTAGGCAGTTAGCCCTAGAGTCAGGTGTAGAGTCTGAGGATTTAGAGGTCCCTTTGTCTATGCACACCCCTGCGGGAACGGTATCGACTAGGAAGTGCATTCCGTCATTACCTGTGTGCATTGAGGATAGAGTCCTAGAAGGGTGTTTCTTCTTGCTAAAGATGAAGGACTATGATGCTATTCTTTGTCTGGATTGGCTAGAGGAGCACTATGCGTTAGTGGATTGTCATCGAAAGAGGATTGTTTTCCGCATTCCTGGTGAGGATGAGTTCTCTCACCCCTTGCTAAGGAAATTGGCAGGAAAGTTAGTCATCTCTGCCATGAAGGTGATGCGCATGGTAAACAAGGATTGTGACGCTTTTCTTGCCAGTGTGGTATTAGTGCCAGAGGCTGATGAGTCACCTACTCTTGCAGAGATTGAGGTAGTGCAGGATTTTCCAGACGTCTTTCCTGATGGTTTGTCTGGTTTGCCACCGGATAGAGAGATAGAGTTTACCATAGAGTTGCTTCTGGGCACCTCTCCTATCTCGAAGGCTCCATATCGGATGGCACCTGCGGAGTTAGCCGAGTTAAGGAGGCAATTGCAAGAGTTGCTAGATAAGGGATTTATTCGCCTGAGTGTTTCCCCTTGGGGCGCGCCTGTGTTATTCGTCAAGAAGAAGGACGGGTCACTTAGGTTATGCATTGACTACAGAAAACTGAACCAAGTGACTGTGAAGAACAGGTATCCCTTGCCTCGCATTGATGATTTATTTGACCAGTTGCGAGATGCATCAGTATTTTCTAAGATTGATTTGCGATCTGGTTATCATCAGTTGAGGATTCGGAGTGAGGATGTGTCCAAGACGGCATTTAGAACCCGTTATGGACATTATGAGTTTTTGGTCCTTCCTTTCGGATTGACCAATGCCCATGCAGCGTTCATGGATCTCATGAACAGGGTGTTTAGGCCTTATCTAGATAGCTTTGTTGTAGTGTTTATTGATGATGTGTTGGTCTACTCTCCGGACGAGGCCACACACCGTCAACTTCGTGAGCACAAGGTATGTAAGTTATGGATTGGGAGGTTCCTAAGACCCCTTGGATTGGGATTCATTGATTCATTGTTTTATTGGTTTAGCTGGTTACTATCAGCGATTTATTGAAGGATTTTCATCCATCGCCGCCCCTTTGACTCAGCTCACCAGAAAGGGAGTGAAGTTTGTTTGGTCCGAGAAGTGTGAGAGTAGTTTTCAATTGCTGAAGACTAAGCTCACGTCAACCCCGGTATTAGTCTTACCGAGCGGTGTAGAGGGTTTTGCTATCTACACGGATGCGTCTCGGATTGGTTTAGGCTGTGTGCTAATGCAGCAGGAAAGGGTAGTGGCTTATGCTTCTCGTCAGTTGAAGGAGCATGAGAAGAACTATCCGACTCATGACTTGGAGCTCGTAACAGTGGTTCATGCACTAAAGATCTGGAGGCACTATCTTTATGGTGTCAGATTTGAGGTGTTTACCGACCACAAGAGCTTGAGGTATCTTTTCTCCCAAAAGGAATTAAACCTGAGGCAAAGAAGATGGATTGAGTTCTTAAAGGACTATGACTTCGACCTTCAGTATCACCCTGGGAAGGCGAATGCCGTAGCGAATGCTCTGAGTAGAAAGAGGCCATCTCTCCAGCAGGATTGGAAGATGTTGGAAGATGCGGCTTGCGCGTTGACTGAGTTAGAGCCATCGCTATGCCAGGCTTTTGTAGCTCAGTTATCCCTTAGGTCCTCGGTTTTGGATAAGGTGATCGAGCAACAGGAAGCCGACCCTAGACTCTTAGAGTTAGTGGGCAAGGCAGGCATTGCTCGCGATGAGGACGGTGTGATTAGATTCCATCACCGTGTTTGTGTCCCTGATTTGGTAGATGTCCGTGAGCATGTGTTAGCAGAGGCTCATAGATCGCGATTCTCTATTCATCCGGGTAACACTAAGATGTACCAGGATTTGAAGAGATCCTTTTGGTGGTCTGGGATGAAGAGGGATGTAGCGTATTTTGTGTCTAGGTGTTTGGTGTGTCAGCAAGTGAAGGCCGAGCGACAACGACCATCCGGCCTTATGCAAAGGATGGAGATCCCAGTGTGGAAGTGGGAAGCTGTCACTATGGACTTTGCTTCGGGTTTGCCTCGATCTAGAAGGGGCAATGACTCGATTTGGGTAGTTGTAGATAGATTCTCGAAGACTGCTCATTTCTTGCCTATGAAGAAGAAGCAGTCAGTAGAGAGCTTAGCTAGATTGTATGTTGGTAGTATCATTAGATTGCATGGTGTGCCGAAGTCGATCATTTCGGATCGAGATCCGAGATTCACTTCGAGGTTGTGGAAGGGTCTTCAGGATGCTTTAGGTTCGGAGCTGAAGCTCAGTTCGGCGTTTCATCCCCAGACTGATGGACAGTCCGAGAGGACTATCCAGATGCTCGAGGATATGTTGAGGGCGTGTGTATTAGATTGGAAGGATGATTAGGAGCGTCATTTACCTCTTGTGGAGTTCGCATACAACAACAGCTTTCATGCGAGTATTGGTATGGCTCCATTTGAGGCGTTGTATGGTCGGCCCTGCAGATCTCCTTTATGTTGGGAGGAGACCGGTGATAGGCAGTTGATCGGTCCAGAGTTAGTTCAGGAGACTTCGGATAAGATTCAGCTTATCAGGAAGAGGCTTGTTGCGGCTCAGGATAGGCAGAAGAGCTATGCCGACAACATGAGGAAAGATTTGGAGTTTGAGGTGGGTGATCATGTCTTCTTGAAGATATCGCCTACTCGAGGTGTTGTCAGATTTGGCCGGCATAGTAAGTTAAGCCCTAGGTTCATTGGCCCATATGAGATTCTCAGACGTTTGGGCAGCGTGGCATATGAGCTAGCATTACCCCCAGCTTTGGCTAGTGTTCATCCCGTCTTCCACCTTTCGATGCTCAGGAAGTATGTCCAAGATCCGTCTCATGTGATTAGTCATGAGCCAGTGGAGATTCAGCCAGATCTATCGTATGTCGAGCAACCCGTAGCTATTCTTGACCAGAAGGTTCAGCATCTCCAGAACAAGAGTATTGCGTCGGTGAAAGTTCTCTGGCGGAACTTCTCGCGAGAGGATGCTACTTGGGAGCTTGAGGATGCGATGAAGAAGAAGTATCCCCTTTTGTTTGAGTAGTGTCATTCTAACTTCGAGGAAGAAGTTTCTTTAAGGGGGAGAGGGTGTAAGGCCCTCGAATTTTGTTGCATTAATTGTATTGCACGTGAATACTTCATGTTTGTGTATGTATGTATGCAAATATCTACGTACGTACTAGTTAGTGTACTTATGTGTGTATGTGTATGAATTAGATGTAAATAGTGTATGAATTGTATGGTGATAGTATGTACATGATAGTATACATATGGCACGTATATAGGTATAAGTTGTGCCTGGTTTCTGCATGTTTTTGAGTTCTGGCCGAAGGCCAACTTGGCGTCAAGATCAATGGACGTTTGTGTTGTGTCGGCGTCAACCATATGGACGCCAACACTAAGTCCAGCGTCCAGCGATGTGGACGTTAATTTCTCTGATCTGCATGCGTTGCAGAGCCCGAATTTCTGGGAGCAAGCTAGCTCACTCATTGGGGAGCTATCCCCAACGGTCTGAAAGGGTTCACATCAACCCTGCGGGACAGGAGAGGCCTCTCTCCTATATCTGAACCCGAGTGCAACCCTAAACCCCCTCTCTTGACCTCTTTTGAGAGATAGAGAAAAACCCTAACTGCTGTGAGCAAAACCCCACCTTTGCAACCTTTAATCCGGCGATTTGAAGCTTGTTCCGGCCATCTACCACGACAAGGAGGTAGCTGGAACATCGAGGAAGGCATCCCCGACCTCGATCTGCTGTGGAGATTGCTCAAGAACCCGGAGGAAGGCAATCTTGGGAGCTTCTTGGGACTGCCCAAGGAGAGCATCACCAACCCATTTAATCCCTTTCGAGAGTTTTGGAAAGGCAAGTAACCTACCCCTATCGTCCATGTAGATGTCAAGTAGGGTTTTATCATTTTTATGTATTTTTCCTCGTGTCCTAGATCCCCCATTCTCTTTGAATTTGGAGCTCGGGTCCTGCATTTTGCATAGACCTGAACTTGACGGCAACATCAATTGACGTTAAGATCTTCATTGACGGCCAGTGATTGTGCTGTCAATCTCCATTAACGGCTATGGGTTGCCGTTAAGTTCGTCTGGACGGAACAGTGAACTGTTCTCTCCTTATATATGATTACTTTCGATGTGTTTTGCGATGAGGATATATTGTAAACCTATTATGCTACGTAATGTGAATGTTGGAATGTGTGGGAGAATGGTTGTGCATTTATTTTGTGGATGGTTGAGTTATTGTTTATTTAAAATGCATGTGGAAGAATGGCCATGTATGTTCACCCATGATCCTAATAATCCGTGGGAAATTATGATGCCCTAATCTTGTTGAACCATGTCTATATACGTCAGTCTCTGCTCTGAATTTTCTGGAATTTTCCCATGTCAATGTGATTTACTGAAATTTTATACTTGGGAAATAGAAAACATGTGTAGGATTTGTTAAATTTCCAGTAAATCGTGTGTTGTGTAATAAATCCGGGGAAATTTCCTGTGATATTGTGTATATTGGGTTCAGGGTTATGATCTGTTAAACTAAACTTTTATGTTATACACCATGATCAATTGAATTTCGAATAATATGGAAATTTATGTTAAATTTTCTGCAATTGTATTTTGGATCAGAAAAATGTGAAAATTTTCATGTGGGGTCCTAAACCCGAAATCAGCATGTGGTTAAATTCTTAGGTTATTTGGACAACTATGCCATGCAATATGAATTTTCCATGCAAAAATGTGTAATTAATGCATGTCATTGTGAAATGATTTGATTTCTGGAAATCCAACTGATTGGTGAAACTTCCTGAATGATAAATTATGTCATATGTAGTGGTATGATTAGGAAAACATAGTCATGTTGTGAATGAGAGAATGAATGAGATATGAGCGTCATGTGTAAAAATATGTGTTAAAAATCGGTAAACGTGATATGTGTAAAATTGTGCCAAGTGTGACATTGCTTCCATAGAGGGCAGTGGAACCGTACCATGTAAAAGTCCCCATGAGAAGGTTCAATGTGTTGTGATCCTAAGGGCATTAGGATGAAATCCTGGAGGTGGACAAGTACCACTAGTTAGGGTGGAGACTTGTTCTCCCGGTCTGCGTAGTCCAAGAGTCGTCACTGTATTGCCTAGGTGACGTCTATGTGTATGTGATGTCATGTGTCCTTCTTATGGTGGTTTGGACTATGTGTCACGGCACTAAAGTGTAAGATGTGAAAATGTGAAATGTGAATGTGAACATGTGAAATTGTGAATGTGTAAAGTGTGAACTATGTGAATAAGAAATTGTGTAAAAATGTGAAACAAAAATGTGAGGATGTGATATTGAAATCCATGATATGATGATCTGAAATCATGTTAGAACAGCAACATAAATGTGGTTATGGTCATGTCCTATATGTGTACAATGCGTAGAATCCATGCTAGGGACAATCCTTACTTATGTGTAAACCATTCGATGTGTGTTTACTCTCACGTCGTGGTTTGAATGAGAACATGGCTTTCATGTGTTAGATTGTAAAGGGTTAAACCATGTTGAAACAGCAAGCTTAAAGCATGTAAAATGGTTATGTGCATGTGTAAGAATGAGTAGTAACCATGTTAGCAATATTTTCTTTCATGTATGTAAGCTAATCATGCTAAATTGCTTTCATGTTTTAGCTTAATTGAAAGTAGAACTTTCATGTGTTGGAATGATTAGAGAGCATGTGATAGGAGATTTTAATTTAGGAAAGCTGAAAGCATGAATCATGTGTTTCATTAGTAGAATTACCCTGATAGGTTGTTAATTTCAATGTCACGTATGCTACATGTTGTGTCTTGTAAATATGTATGTAAAAACCTGCTATGGTATGTGCATGTATGATAGATGTAGTGTTATTTGATGAGTCTTTTAGACTCATTACTTGCTTTGGCGTACAGGTGTAGTAGGTGACACACCTTTGGAGGAGACCGTGGAGAGCGACTCCGAGCGCGGGGAGTAGCTAGCTTGGTGGAGCTTAGTTGTGACATTTTGACATTTTGATGTATGTAATTGAGGCATTGTATTAGAACTATCATGTAAACTTGGACAAACTATGTATTTTATCTTAGCACTTCTTTTATATGGATGATGTGGACTTCAATTCTTTAAATGTTAATGCAATCATGTATGTTAAATGTGGATGATGAATGAAATGAAGACAGTAGTTCTTTTGCTCCCACTACTCTGCATTTATATTTATGCGCGTCTCAATCAAATGTTATTGTTGGGTAAATGTCCCACTGTGGCAATGTTCACTATACCGACGTGGGTTGGTATCACCGTACCGGTATAATGAGGGTCGCCACAGGTAAGCTCTTCATTTGAAGAATTTTCAACTGATGATTGGGAAGAAGCATATGCCACCTTATTTGAAAAATTGTGTGAATTAAAATATGAAAATAAATCATTGAAAAAGAAAATTCACAGCATATTGCATAATTCTCAAGAATCTGAACAAATAAATCTTCTGAATAATGAAATTGTTAGCTTGAAAAAGGAACAAGAAGATTTAAGTGAAATTGTTAGCTTGAAAAAGGAACAAGAAAGATTCAAAGTACTGAAAAAGAGAAATCAAATTGTTAAAAGAAAGATGTCAAAGTACTGAAAAAGAGAAACAAATTTTAATCGGTGAAAATGGAAAAAAGAGGTGTTTCATGAAGAATTGAAAACTGCTCAAAAGGAACTGAATGACAAGAAAGAAATCTTCTCCAAATTTGTTAAAGGGAAAGAAAATCTAGATGCTATATTGGGACAAGCATGGTTTAGGTTTTCAGTCAGAGAACAAGAAGAAAATTGGACAGACTTTAATAACATCATTTGTTAAAGAAACCACCTCTCACAATCAGTCAGGAAAGAACATTCAGGAAAAATCACCAATGAACTAAAAAATCAAAAATCAGAATCAATTGAAGAATTCCAAAACACAATCCAAACATGGAAGAGTTCAAGTTAATGATCAACATAACTTGAAGCCAAATGTTAGATCTATCTCTTACCTGAAAAACAACAAAATTTTCACAGTTAGATCTAACTCTAATTTGAAAAGCAACAAAAACTTCACACCACACAGATTCATGACATGCATAATTTGCAAGAAATCAAGACATACTGATGACAATTGCAGATCAAATGTGAATGTATGTAGAATGAAACAAGTATGGATTCCAAACCAAATTGCTATTGAATTGACAAAACTAATGGCACCCAAAGCAATTTGGATACCAAAATTCTCCTTCTAAATCTTTTTGCAGTAATGTCTTACAGCCCACAAGAGAGACTAATGGTACCTTGATAGTGGTTGTTCAAGACATATGACTGTAGATAGGGAGAAATGTTATTCATTAATTGAGAAAGATGGTGGACAAGTGATCTTTGGAGATAAAAATAAAGGTCAATCATTGGATCTGGAAACGTTGGTAAGAATCCTTCAAGCTCTATTGAAAATGTCTTGCTAGTTGAAGGCCTTGATCATAACCTACTGAGCATTAGTCAACTTTGTGACAAAGGCCTTAAGGTAATTTTCAGTTTTGAATCATGTGAAATCGTTGAAAAGGATTATGGAAAAATAAAGCTTCTTGCTCAAAGGATTAACAATGTTTATCTAGTTGACCTGAACGAACATCAACATGAAAATATTTGTTTAGTTGCTAGCCTGTATGATCTATTTCAATTGTGGCATCATAGGCTAGGCCATGCTAGTGAGAATGTTTTGAATAAATTGATGAGACATGCTCTTGTGAATGGTTTACCTAAAATGAAGAAGAAAAAAAATGCAATTGTTTGTTCTGCATGTGCTCAAGGTAAACAAACTAGAAAATCATTCAAGTATGTTGAACCTTTAATAACTTCCAAATCCTTTGAATTTTTGCATAAGGATTTATTTGGTCCTACTATGACACTCAGTCTTAGTGGACATAGATTTGTGTTTGTGATTGTTGATGATTTTTCTAGGTTTACCTGGGGATATTTTCTGTCTCACAAGAGTGACACATTTGAAAACTTTCAAAATTTCATAAATAAAATTGAAAATGGAAAAATAATTAAAATCTACTCCATACTTACTGATGATGGAGGAGAATTTCACAATAATCTGTTTTTTTTATTTTGGCAGAGAAAAAAGAATTGATCACAGATTTGCTTCCCTAAGGACTCCTGAATAGAATGGTATTGTAGAAAGGAAAAATAGGACTTTGGTGGAGATGGCCTGAACTTTGTTGATTGAAAGTCAGCTTCCAAGGAGTTTTTGGACAGAAGCTGTCAACACTTCATGCTATATTCTCAACAGAGTCATGGTAAGACCAGTCCTTAAGAAAACTTCCTATGAACTCTTAAAAGGTAAGAAACCTCACATTGTCTATTTTAGAGTCTTTGGAAGTAAAGTCTTCATTCATAATAATGACAAACATGATCTAGATAAATTTGAAAAGAAAAGTGATGTAGGCATTCCTCTATGGTATTCTGAAAACTCAAGGTCATATAGGGTGTTTAATAGTGAATCAAGAACTGTGGAGGAAACTCCACATGTCATCTTTGATGAAAATTGTGAAAAACCTAATGACCATGATTCTTGCTGGAACCAAGAAGAAGATGCTGATATCCTTTTAAAAGAATCAGATCAACCACTGGATAATGAAGAATTTCCTGAACAAGATGTGTCCACTCAAAAAAGCATTAGGTCAACACCAGATCAAGTCAGTACAGTGACAAGAGGTAACTTCAAATATTCCAAAGATGATCCACTTGAGAATGTTGTAGGTAATGACAATGATAGAGTTCATACTAGGTCTCATTTCAAAAATATCATTGAACAAGACCAAATGGCTTTTATATCTCAAGTGGAACCCAAAAAACATTGAAGAAGCCTTGAAAGATGATTCTTGGGTAGAAGCAATGCATGATGAGTTGAATCAATTCAAAAGGAATAATGTTTGGAGTCTAGTTCCTAGAAATCCTGAAAATTCAATAATTGGAACTAGGTGGGTATTTAGTAAAAAACTAAATGAGGAAGGAAAAGTTGTAAGGAATAAAGCTAGATTGGTAGCAAAATGATACAATCAAGAGTTTGGGGTAGATTTTGAAGAATCCTTTGCACCAGTAGCTAGATTGGAAGTTGTACGGATTTTATTGGCATATGCATGTTCAAAAATTTTCAAATTGTTTTAAATGGATGTGAAAACTGTTTTTCTGAATGGTTATATCAAAGAATAAGTGTTTTTTGCACAACCACATGGATTTAAAGATCATAATAAACCTAACCATGTTTATAAACTGCACAAAGCTCTTTATAGATTGAAACAAGCTCCAAGAGCATGGTATGACAGGATGAGCAGTTTTCTGGTTAGTAAAAATTATTCCAGAGGTAAGGTGGATCAAACTCTTTTCACAAAATATGTCCACAATCACATCATTGTAGTTCAGGTTTATGTGGACGATATCATTTTTGGTTCCACCAATCCTTCACTGTGTGAAGAATTTTCAAATCACATGCACAGTGAATTTGAAATGAGTCTTATGGGAGAATTACAATTTTTTCTTGGTTTCCAAGTCAAACAACTTGAATACAGATTTTTTATCAACCAAGCAAAATATGTCAAAGAGTTGCTGAAAAGATTTCATTTTGAGCAAGCCAAGCCAGCATCCACTCCCATGAGTACAAGCATCAAGTTGGACAGTGATGAAAAAGGTAAAATGGTTGATGCAAAACAATACAGAGGTATGATTGGATCTCTTTTATATCTTACTGCAAGCAGACCTGATATTCAGTTTAGTGTTTGTCTTTGTGCTAGATTTCAGTCTAGTCCCAAGGAAAGTCACATGCTTGCTGTTAAGAGAATTTTTAGATATCTCTGTGGTACATGTGAATTGGGTTTATGGTACCCAGCTGGTTGTCATGCTGATTTAATTTCATATTCTGATGCTGACTGTGCTGGTTGTAAACTTGATAGAAAGAGTACTAGTGGTTATTGTCAATTCTTGGGAAATTGCATGATAACATGGGCATCCAAAAAGCAACACTCAGTTGCATTCTCTACTGCAGAAGCAGAATATGTTGCTGCAGGGAGTTGTGCAGCTCAAGTGTTGTGGATCAAGAGTCAATTACTTGACTACCATATTGATATTAGATGTTCATCTATTATGTGTGACAATACTAGTGCTATTAATCTTTCAAAAAACCCAATTCAACATTCCAGGACAAAACATATTGAAATTAAGCATCATTTTCTTAGGGATGAAGTTGCAAATAAGAACATTGAACTGGAATTCATTCCTACTGAAAAACAAATTGCTGACATTTTCACAAAACCATTGGCAGAAGATAGATTCACATCCTTGAGAAGAGAACTTGGAATTTGCCATATGCAATAAAAATTGAAATCAATTGGGATTCTCATGCAAAGATCATTTGGTATATCAAATAGTGATATATGGAAGGACAAGTCAGGCTTGTCTGGAAACTAGCATTATATGTGAGGAATAACCTCCGCCAAGTACCAATGATCTTCCTTGTGTAAGAATCATTAATTAATTTAAAAAAAAATTAAATTGGTTGTGTTTGAAACATGTCTGTTTGTAATGTTCATATCTCTCATGCTGATCATACTTGACTGAATGCTGAAATTGAGTGCAGAATTGACTATACATCCTTGAATACCATATGTTTCATTAATGCATATTTTGAGGGGGTGCATTAATTTTTTTTTCAGAAGAGAAATTAAGGTTTGAAAGGAGGCTACAATGGTATCAAATTGGCACATGAAGTATTTAAGAATAATTTACAGTATTTGATCAAATTTGATGGGGCAATCAGTGCATCTGCTAAGCTGTCAGGTCGACACATAATCAGTGTAGTGTCGACACTAGACCTTTGTTCCTCAGTGGTGAGTGATTATTTCACAGATTCTGTGTCAACACACATTCATTTCTGTTTCAACACATCTCTTCATTACCTTTTTAAAATCTTTCAATCTGAGCCACATTCATTTCATTAAACTTCTTGTAAATTCCATGATTGAAGAAAGGATTTCTTTATTTTTGATAAAAATTTATCATGTCAATAATTCAGGAGGAGCTAAAGGCTTCACTGCTTTTTCTCTCATCAAACCAGAACTAATTTAGTGATTTGATGAATATGTAATTCATGAAATGATCATTAATTCTTCTAAAAATAACCAGGAATGCATTCATAATAGTCTTACCATATTCTTCAAGTCAACATTCTTTTATTTTCTGCAATCCTAAAGTAATTTGATTTCTTTGGTTGAAGAATGTTCAATTTAGTATTGTCATTACACATTTCTTTTAAGTTTGATAAAGGTTAAAGTTGTGTCAATTTCTTGATGTTCATTAAAACAAGTTGTTTTCTGGCAGAGCAATGGCATATACACTAAGAAACTGTACACCTTCACACAAAAAATGATGAGCTATGTATGTCATGAGGTGTCATGCTATCTCTGTTCTAAGGGGTTAAATAAAAAATATGTAAGATCAATGTTAACTGAGTAACTAGAAATATTGGCGTCTGATAAACATATATTTCCATATCAAAAGGTTTTCATTAACCCCTTGAGGCAGAATGATTAGAAAATCTTCAGTAACCAGGGACTCTGGTGTGTGAAAAACATGTGTACTTGAGAGACAAAGGTTTACTATATTTCAATGCTCATTGCCTCTACTTCTAGAAAACTCAATCAAACAAAATGGACAACTTCTTGCCTAATTCAGACTTTTTAAGGATGTTTAACTTCAATACTAATTGCATTTATCCTGGAGAAATCACCTTACTTTGTTTTAGTAAGTTTTAAAAGAATGAATTGTTCTGAAGAGAATATTTTAATTCAATTAAGTTGTAATCCAGGTTTTTCAAAATTATCTAATGATCAAATCTTGTATGGTATTCCTCAAACCAGTAAATTTGCAAAGGCATGATGATGAGAATTTAGATGTGAAATCTTTAACATGTTAAAAATCCTTGGATAATTGACTCTAGATTCTCTTTATCTCAATAAAGATTTTCCTTCTCATTATTTTTCAAAAATTTTGTTGTTCTTGTCAACTCAAGTCGACACACATTCATCTTGTGTCGACTCAGATTGATCTCAAGTCGACACATATCTGTTCTTCTGTCGACAAAACATGTTGTCAGGTCAACACATGTCCTTCCTGTGTCGACACAACTGGACCTAGGCACTGGTTCCGATTTGGAATAAATGAACCTAGGGTTCATTTTATCACCTTTCTTTTTGTGTCGATTGTAATCACGGAGAATGTGCACCCCAAAACACGTAAACATGGATTAACTATAGAAGCATGAAAAATAGATGTGATCGCCACCTAGATAGTTGCCTAATAATAAGAACGAGATGGGCTAACTAAGCTAGGAAATGGAAAGAGGACAAAAGGACATACTGAGATCGCGACGGGGGACCCCGTCGCGACGGGCTTGATGTCGCGACGCCCGTGTTGGGCGCGTCTCTATATCGCGTCGCCCTTGTCCATCACGTCCTCTGTAGTGCCGGAGAAAATGTGAGAGGACCTTATTCCTACTCTCCGGTCGGCCAGAGAACAAGAGCTGCTCGTAGAATGTTGCCTGAATACCTGCCAAAATAAGAGAAACAAACAAACAAACCCTGTTAGAATGAATTAAGTGTAGAAACTATTCACAAATGAAATGGAAGAAAAGAGCATGGTGGGAACTGACCTAGGGGGTGGTTTTTAACCCCTTGGGTGATGAAAAATGTGGGTGAAAAGAAATGCAGCCTATCTAGAAAATAAAATGACATGCATGGGAAAAGGAAATGAGGGAAGAGGGAAGAAAGAGCCCCATATGGGCGCCTCCCTGGGGTTTATATGCATCTTTGGCTCGTGCTGAAGCCTCAGAAGAAGTGGGGGTCGCCCTCCTCAAGCTCCAAGCTCCGTAGATGAAGAAATGGGCATGGCTTGGTGAAGAGAATAAGAGCAAAATGAGAGGAATGGAAGAGCTGCGAGCTAAGTGTTGGTCACAAGAAATTTTGGCAGCCCTTCGGGGTGAAAAACGGGGCTCCCCTCGTTCTGAAGGAAGGGCCTTGATTTTATAAAGAAGATGAGAGAGAATAATCCCATTTTTTATGATAATTACCCAAATAAGAGATAATTGCCATTAAATCTCGTGGGTGAGAGTCCAAAGGAGCCTCCAAAGAGTCCCACAAACCCAAGATGCACTCAGGAGGTTGGGGGGTTGCTTGGTGATAAATGTAAAGGCCATAAGAGGATAAATAGGAGGTGGTTGCGGAGGCCAGCGCATGCGGCTGTTGTCGCGACGGGTCGTAAGGGCATGACAGGGATGAACGCGACGACCAGAAGGGGCGCAACAGCAAGGCCACGTGCATGGATATGCATGGGCTGTCGTGACGGCCATAGGGGGCACAACAAGATTAACGTGGCGCCACGACCCGTCGTGTCAAGGAAAATCGATTATTCTTGAATTATTGGCCAATCAAATGGGAGAATAATGGGCATTTAAGGCTCAAGGACTCTTTTAAGAGATAATGGACAGGATAATATGAAAATTGGGCTGTTAATGGGCTCAAAGCAAGGCTAATGATGGGATAAAGGTGAGTGACCAACTTGGGGCTCACTAAGATAACAAGAAATGTGGTTCGACTTGTAGGCCAGAATCAGGTGTCTACAGATTGTCCCTCCTTGGCTTCCACTTTGCAAGGGAGTGAAGCGGAAATGTAGCGGAAGGTGTTATGAAGTGACGACGGAGCGGAGATGACGCGGAGTGGACTGAAAAGTGGGAGCCAAGGTAAAGAGACACCCGATCTAATCAACAAGGAAATGGAATCTTCGTGAAAGCCCCGAGTTAGTTGCTCGAGCAGAATGCAAGGAAGATGCAATTCTGGACGAGAAGAGGAAAGAAAAGGACGATCAACCCCTCGATTGAGAGGTACCCTAGCCGATTGGCCTACAGGTTTCATTTTGGAGGGACATGTGCGTGCCAGGTAGGTAACTCATGACTCTGTCTTGGGAGCGGTTCGCAACCAAAATAGATCAAAAGGAATAAGGATGAAATTGTATAGAGAATCCAGACAAGGAAAATCTGTGACAAACTGATGGGAACAACTCACTCGAAGGCAGACCTTCTGATTCGGAGTTGAATAGGATTTCTTATTTCGGAAAACGAAGAATGGTTGGGCACTCAACAAGGGCTCACCATTAGCCAGGGATGAGACGTGAAAGCTCAAAGTCCTACATGATGCATGCTGGGCTAAAGGAAAAGAAATTATTAAAACAAATGCAAAGAAATGAGAAAATAGAAAATATATCAAGGATAATATTGCTAAACCAGACAATAATGGGTCGAGAGTCTTCCTGCAACTGCTGTGCAAGACAGAGTCCGTCGTTCCCAAACTCACCTGACTTAACGGCCTATCCAACGATTAACAATGTGCACCAAGATCATCACTGTTTTTGGTAAAGGGGAACTCAAATCCCAGAACACATTGAGAACCAGCCGGTCCTTGAAATGATATAATATGTAAAATACCATATAGTAATGCAAGGGAATAGGGATAGAAATACTTACCTGACTTACCTGTGACGTTGCATTTTTTGTGATTTTTTCCTTTTTGTGATTTTCAAACGAATAATCAAAGCAAAGAAACATGACAACAATAAAATATATACATTCACACAAATGAAAAATCATAAACAAACAATGTATAATCATACAAAGACATAATAAACCGAAACGCGACGCACTTGGGGGTCGCAACAAGGTCGCGGTGCCCTCGGTGGTCGCAACCTTAACGCGATGCATCGTAGCGTCGCAACACTAGTCGCAGGATAAAGACGGAAAAAACTGATCTTATCCTTATCTAATCCTACCTAGACCTCTCCTAGGACTCTTAAACCTACCCTACTATGATTCTAACACCTAGGTATGGGATTGGGATGGACTAGCCACCCTAGGGCTCTATAAATAGGGCTGTAGGGGGCTCAAATTCGTAGCTCTCTCTCTCTCTCTTCCTCTCTTTCAATTTTCTCTCTCCTCAGCAATGAAGAGGTGTTTCTCTGTCTTCCAGGATGACATCAAGCCCTATGGCGGCCCCAAGGCGGCTCGAGTGTCCCACGTCGAGCTACAACGCCTCTCCCTTGTGCCCGAGCACATTTGCGCAAGGCCGGAACTCCAAGTAAGTGCACTTTTTATCTCTCTAGCTCTTCTCTCTCTCCATTTTCTTCTTTTTCTTCTTCTCTTCTTGCTGCTACCAACCTTCTTTTCTTTTCTTTTCTGCTATTCTAGATCCTCCCGGGCCATAGGAGATTCTCCAAAGTCCCGTGGTTGGCGTCCATGATTGAGATGCTTCCTCTAGCTTCTACCCAGCATCTGCGCGAATGGGGGCTCTCAATAGTGCTGGTTTTGGCAAAACAGTACCACAAGATCGTGCATGTGTGGGATAGCCTCACTGCACTGGCGGAGTTGTGGCACCCGCAGACACACACGTTCATCTTCCCCTGGAGGAATTGGAGCTGATGTTGGGTCTCCATAAGTACAAAAGAGGCGAGGAGCATGCCCTCTCCTACACTGTGGCGCCTATCGACACATGGAGCATCCTCGGCGAGATCACCACCAAGAAGACAGATTTGCACAGCATGACTAGCCAGAACTATGTCCATCTCCTTCCCATCTCCCAGTGGGTGGTCTCCCAGTGCAAGCGCAAGACTGGGAATTATCTTGCTATAGCCAAGGCCGCCGCCATCTGCATCTACGGCGTCATCCTTTTCCCGACAGAAGACGGTGCCATCTCATTCTCCAACCTGAGCATAATTGACTCCGTATCTGAAGGCATAAGCATTGCACAGGCCGTCCTTGGTTATCTTTATGTTGGATTATCTTCTGCAGCCACCGGAGGCCCTTTCTACGGTTTTGTCGTTGCCCTCGAGCTCTGGATGGGAATGCACATTCAATTACGGGTGATGGACAACCTTTCTACTGAGTGCAAGAGCATGCTACATCATCCATTATCTTTTGTGGGTGCACCCCTCTATATGACACCACAGGCATGGTGCAAGATGGCACAAGTGAAAGGACTGAAGGGATGGCGCGATTACTTCAAGACAATGACGGTAGTAGAGTTCGACATGAGCCCATGCTTCCTCCATAACAAGATGATCCACCTACCACAGCGCACGGGACTGGCTCTACGGCTCATAGGCAACGAGGCATTGGCCCTATATAACCTGGATTGCTGCCACCTTCAGTGTGGAGCTACACGCACGGTGGTTCCTCTACTCTCGCACTACCCGCCCATTCAGGAACGGAAGAGGGGTGATGATCAAGATGAGCGAAATGTGAGAAGTGCCATCGTCCACTGGGAGGCATGTGCCGCGGGTCTCCTCCAAGCGGAGGTAGTGGAAGACGAGGACGTGACCCAAGAGTACCTTGAGGCATTGAAGAGGGTCTGTCCAGCCGAACTGGGAGCTTGAGAAGGATTAGATTGACGTAGGCATTGTTATCAGATGGTAATTAGGGCAGAAGAGTGCATTTGATTGAATGTAGGAAAGATTAGGCATTGTAATGAATGGATTGAATCAATAAAATCAGATTTTTACTCTGTGCACACTGTGTTCTGTTGATAACGCGACCCCTAGGGACGACGCATTCAGGTCGCGACGGGGAGGTGGGTCGCGACATTGTCGCGGCCTACCCTGCCACCGCGACCAGAACGCAATGCCCCGTGGCGTCGTGACACCAACCGAGAGTTCAAAAATGTGAAACCCTTTTCTTCCCCCCTTTTGTGCGTTCATCGTGCAAGAACTCTCTTTGAGCCCCGACGATCACCCCATCTTTTGACTCTCACATCCTCACTCTCTTGCCCTCTCAATCCCCTTTTCTCAATCTCTCACTCACTCTCCTGAAGGCAATGGAGGGAAGCGGCGACGGCGTGGGTTCCTCCGGCGGGAAGGGAAAGAGAACGGCGGCAAGGAGGAGCTCCCGACGGCGGGAGGCGGTGGCTCCGGCGGAGGAAGCAGTACCGGAGGTGGAAATGGAAGAGGAAGAAGTGATTGCGGTTGATGTTGAGGCGGCGGCAAGGGCACGTGATCAAGAGATGAAAATGGTAAGCCTCAAACCCTAAACCCTTTTTATTTCTATTGTGGATGTGTGGAGAAGCCCCTAGAGGGCCCAATGTAGGGCGTGATGCCCAAAGAGACGACCGTCGGCCAAGGAAAATTCTGGTTGGTTCGTGACTAAGATCGCGACGGGTCGTCCCGTCGCGACACCAATTGTCTCGAAGGGTCAATGGGCCGCGACCATGTAGCGTCGGCCAAGGCCGTCGTGACAAGGTCGCAGTTTACTAGGGGGCGCGACCTGATCGCGATGCATCGGGGCGTCGCGACAAGGTCGCGACCCTCTGGGCCGTCGCAACCTCAACCGAGACCAAAACCTAAACAGGATGAAACTGACTGATGATTATAATTTGTGCTTGCAGGGAGAAATGAGGGCCCGGGTTTCATGGATCTTAGTTTTAGAGGTTTTCCTAGCCTTCACCAGGTTCCAGAGGGACCTTTTAGAAGAGATGGGGTTTGGGGAGGTGTTGAGGACAGAGTGGATGAGGGAGGACGCCCCTCTTACCCAGGCCCTGCGTAGCAGGTGGGACATGGAGGCGACTGCCTTCGTGCTTCCATGGGGACACATGATCCCCAACCTAGAGGACGTGAGCAGGATCACTGGGCTTAGAGTCTATGGGCGTCCAGTGAGTGGCTATACCTACCCCTGTTATCAAGAGCTTGCCCATAGGCTCCTAGGTTTGACCATAGGGCAGAGGTCCTCCCTTGTCTCTAGGGTCGAGCTTCAGGAGAGCTTAGGGCTATTTGAGACTGGGAGGAGGGTAGCCGAGTCCGTAGACGAGCAGCTGCAGTGGCTGGCGGAGGGTTTCCGAGAGAGTCTAGCTAGTGAGCCAGGGGCTCAGGCAGACATAGACCTGTGTCGCTTCCTCACTCTCTTCTTTGGTAGACTTTTGTTTGCCACGAGGGGCGACCCGGTCCACTGTCGGTTCGTGCCACTACTAGAGGACCTAGGCGAGGTAGGAGGCTATGCGTGGGGAGCAGCATTCCTGGCGCATCAGTTCGAGAGCCTGGGTTCGTCGGACCGGTAGACAACTATCAGCGGATTCTACCCCTTCCTTCAGGTACAGTCTTCTTCTCTTGCTCCTTTTGACTTAAATTGCCCTTTTGATATTTAATTGTGATCTAACTGTGCATTCTTGTTTTCGTGCAGGTCTGGGCCTACCTACACCTCCCCGGCCTGAGGAGGGGGACTCTGGAGCAACCGGGCCTCGTGCCCATTGCTCGACGGTGGGTGCCGTGCCGCGACACGCACCCCCTGAGGGACCAGCTGGCGTCTCTCCAGGATGCTATTGACATCTACCCTCAGCTAGATGTAAGTGATCTAACTCCTCTCTCTAAGTTCAATTTGATTTTAATTGCTTTGATTACTTGGCTACTAACAAGATGTGCTTGATGTGCAGGTGGTGTAGCAGACATATCTAGAGGAGGGGGACGAGGGACAGCCCTGGTTGGTGCAGGCCCGCCCCTACTTCGGTAGGTCGATGTGGGTGCATGCACTCAACCTTGTGCTACCTCTCCACCTGCACCTATCCCAGAGGTCGCTCGGCCTATGTCAGAGCGTCATGGAGTTCCCCAGCCGAGACCAGACCCCTAGGCCTGGTCGGAGCTTCCGGGGACTTCACGACACTACCGACTGGCGCGAGAGGGCCAAGGAGAAGATCCAGAACTGGGAGCGCCGAGGCAAGCAAGTCAAGTCCACTGCCACATCCGATGATGCATACCTTCAGGCCTTCGCCTTAAAGTACGGGGCGAGGGTTTATGAGGGCGCACGACGACAAGTAGATTTCCTAAACCCAGACCTTGCGAATTGCCTTTTAATGGAATTGAGCTAAATATTTAGAAATGAATTGCAGGTGGATGTGGCTGGAGAGATTGCCTCGCTTCGGGCCCTGCTTCACTCTGCAGTGCAGAACCGAGAGGTAGCCCAGCGGGAGGTGGAGCAGCTGGTAAGCACCTACTCAGACTTCAGTACTCTACCAATTTCCTTAGCTGATTTGAGAAACTAACGTGTGTTGCATGTGCAGCGGAGGGAGTTAGACAGGGTGAGGAGAGCAGCAGAGGCTGGTGCTTCCTCCTCCAGAGCGGCGGAGGGCTCTCAGTCGGATCTGGAGGATCGACTGGCAGCCGCAGTGAGGAGGGCTGAGGAGGCGCGGGCAGTGTTGGCCGAGAGGGAAAGCAAGACATTGATTTAAATTGAAACTTATTTACATTTGGCACTAACTTGGCTTTTCTTGCAGGAGACGGAGCTGAGGACTGCCACGGACCGAGTGACCCAGCTGCAGGGGCAGGTCGACACCGTAACAGGAGAGAGGGATCAGCTGCACATCCGGGCGGAGGCAGCTGAGTCCCAGGTGGTAGAGACGACGAGGGAGCTGGCGACGCTGCGAGTGCAGGGGTCGTCAGTGGACCAGGAGGAGCTAGCCCGGCTGCGCGCTGATCTGCATGCACAGCAGACACTAGTGCGGGGACTTCAGGAGGTGATGACAGCCATAGGCCGGTCACGGAGCCAGAGCAGGAGCGGCACGAGTGGGGCCAGCGGAGCGACTAGTGCCTCCGTTAGGCAGTATTTGGCAGGTTCCTCTAGCCACTGGAGGAACGAGGATGAGGAGAGGTGCCTGACGGGAGCAACGAGTGCTCGGAGTGGCAGGGGTGGTGGTGAGATGCCACCACCACGAGATAGACATGAGGGATCCGGGGAGAGTGGTGGTGGACAGTGAGGAGTTTGTGAGCCAGCTCCCCCCCTATCTTTGTATATATATTGCTTATCTCTTAGTGGATCTTTTATTTTATGTCAATATTTATAAAAAAGAATGAATGAATTGCGATTGACACGAGTGTGAGATGAGATCCGAATAAGAGAGAGAGAGGGAGAGTACCCTGAGTACATCGTTGCGTGCATTCCAAAAAATTCATGTCCCTGCACACTTAGGAAAACAGGTTAGATTTGCTCTTTGGCTCAGCCCCTTGCGCTAAGTAAAAATGATTTCAACTTCGTAATTGTCAAGGGGCTAGGCCTTATTTAAATAGGCGGAAAAGCAAATCGAAATAAAGCATGCCAAAAGAAAGCGATATGGACACACATTTTTTTTTCAAGATTTTCTAATTTTTTGGATTTTGAGATTTTCTAAATTTTTTTAGATTTTGAAATTTTTTGATTTTTTGGGTTTTGGAATTTTCTGATTATTTTTTTTTTGCTTCTGATTTTTTTGGATTTTTGGGGGTTTTTTTACTTTTTTTATTTTTGGGGTTTTCTGAATTTTTTATGGGTTTTCTATTTTTTTTTTTAGATTTTTTTTTGTTTTCTAACAACGACATCCTCTGCATTTGAGCGATCGGCTATGGATCTCATTCTTATCTTATGTTTGTCAAGATATCCCCTAAACATAGTGTGCATTTACTTTTGGCTTCCCAAAGGCCACTTGCCCCTAGTCACTAACGTTCGAACGTAGACCATGTGCGGGGTTCTCCAGTTATTAGCAGGGATAGGAAGACTTAAAGGAGACAAGACTTGGAGTTGGTGCTTGGGAGACTGGCTTGTAGGACTTGCAAAGGTGTACCTCACATGGAATCCGTCTGTTGTCCAAAGACTTTGTGGTCATTATTTTGTCCGGGGCATGCGTACGACCGGGCTCAAGGGTGTCCCGCGGGGAACTGTACTGCCACTCTTTGGCATGCCCCTATTTTTAATTTTCCGCTTACTTCTTATTCTTATCAATTTTCTCTTCTTTTCTTTCTTTCTTTTGAACAGACTGCCTCTCTTTGAGACTTCATACATATGAGCTACACCTTCCCTAGTCCACAAGTCAGTGTCCTTTTGCCCCTAGACCTTGTCCGAGCAAGAAGAGAATTGACCTTCGCACCCCATACTAGGGCTAGGCAGGAACACCACTAACTAAGAAAAATTAGCCCTGGGTTGTCGTGCGGTGTGTGTGACTGAGCATAAGGGTCATTTGATAACAAATGAAAGGGAGTGAGACACATAGCTACTAACATTCTTTTGCAAAACGATGTCGTCATTGAAAACTTTTTATTAAGAGTAGAATCTTTTAAGATACAGCCCATTCCACGGGTGAGAGAGCTCCTCACCATCGGCATTGATAAGCCTATACGTGTTCCCAGGGTACACTTCCTTAACAACGTATGGCCCTTCCTAGTTTGCTTGCAACTTTGACCTAGGACCTCCAGGTTTTATGAAAATTCGCTTCAAAGCCATGTCTCCTTCTTGGAATTTGCGTTCAATCACTTTATTTTGAAAAGATCTTGAGAGTCTATTTTGATATGAGAGCACATGATCAGCCGCGGCTAGACGCCATTCGTCTAGGAGTTCCAGCTGTGTAAGTAACGCCTCTCGACGTTCGTCGGGATTAAGTTCTTTGTCCAACTGAACTCTTAGCGAAGGAATGAGGATCTCATGTGGGCATACGGCCTCCATCCCGTATGTAAGTGAAAAGGGAGTTTGCCTAGTGGGCGTGCGGACGGAGGTACGATAGGCCCACAGAGCCTGAATCAATTTTTCAGGCCAATCAGCGAATTTATGAGACTCACAAGTTTTCTTTAAAATTTTCAAACGCGTTTTGTTTGTGGCTTCGGCTTGACCATTGCCCTGCGGATAGTAAGGAGACGAATAATGCAAGGAAATATTGGATTTCTTACATAGGTCCTGAAGCTCTTGTGATATAAACTGGGGCCCGTTGTCGGTGACGAAGCCGCTTGGTACTCCGAACTGCGAGATGATGTTCTTCATGACGAATCTGCACACGGTCGAGCCTTTGATTTCTGTAAATGCCTCTGCTTCGGCCCACTTGGTGAAGTACTCAGTAGCAGTAAGGATGAAAGATTTTTGTTTTACTTGAGCATTAGGATCACCAAGGGGTCCAATGATATCAAAGGCCCACATGAAGAAAGGCCAAGGAGAAGATAGTGGATGCAAAGAAGAGAATGGAGCATGGATCTTATCGGCATGAAGCTGGCACTTGACACACCTATGTACGTAGATGGCACAGTCTTCCTCTAGGGTTGGCCAGTAGTAGCCTTGCCTAAGGATCTTCTTAGCCAACATCTGGCTATTGACATGCCCTCCACATTCACTAGAGTGGGCTCCTTCCACTATCCTCCAAGCTTCTTTGCCCGACAAGCATCTGAGGATCATTCCATTTAGAGCGCGTCTGTACAGCACTTCTCCAACAATTGTATATCTCAGCGCCGCTCTACGGATGGCTCTCCTATCTTCTGCTTCTTCTGGGAAGGTACCGTCTCTGCAATACAACTCAATCTCGTGGTACCATGGCCTTTCTTCTGCCATCATTTCTCCTAGCTCTACTAACAACACTTCCTTCGCTTCTCTTCTCTCTGCATTTAAGACTAAAGAGCTCCTAAGGTTATTGAACCAAGGGTTCTGAGTGGAGGAAGCTTCTAATCTTTGAACAGTGATTGTCTCAGCGCTGCGGCTGAGAGGGAAAGAGAGAGACGAGTACGATAGGTAGAAAGGACCTACCGGAGAACAAGTTGAGAGTCCCCTATGATCTTGAGGTGGCGTGCGCCTAAGAGGTAGGCAAGCTTCAGACCGGCTAGGAGAGCCTCATACTTGGAGACATTATTGGTGGCAGGGAACTGGAGTTGATATGCAAGTGGAATGGTGATCCCTTTTGGGGTGAGCAAGACAACACCTATGCCCCGTCCCCTAGAATTGAGAGCCCCATCAAAGTGGAGCGACCAGAAGGGATCGTGAGAGATGAGTGATAGGTTTTCATCGAGGAAATCTTCTTGAACTGTGTCATTGTGAGGAAGAGGAAGGTGAGCAAGGTGCTCAGCAATGGCATACCCTTTTATAGCCTTCTGGACTACAAAGGTGATGTCGAATTGAGACAAGAAGCTCTGCCAACGTGTCAATCTGTCGGCGAGGGCTGGCTTCTCCAGGAGATACCTAATAGGATCCATTCTAGAAATCAAACTCACCCTATGGGCTAAGAAGTAGTGCTTCAATTTCTGCACTACCCACACTAGCGCTGCGCATGTTTTCTCCATTGTGGTGAGCTTGAGCTCGGAAGGATTGAAGAGCCTAGACAGGTAATAGACTGCCCTTTCTTTGCCAGAGTCATCATGTTACGCAAGGACAGCTCCTAGGGAGTCCTCAATAGTCGATAGATATAGGATTAAGGGTTTCCCAGGGACGGGCGCCTGCAGCACGGGCGGATTCATGAGATAACTCTTAAGCTCATCGAAGGCTTCTTGGCATTTGGCATTCCGTTCAAACTTGGCTCCTCCTTTTAACAGTTCATAGAAAGGACGACATCTTTGAGAGTGCTGAGATATGAATCTCCTTATGAACTGAAGCTGACCAATTAAACCTCGAAGCTCATATATGTTTTTAGGAGGAGGCATTTCATTTATTGCCTTGACCTTGTGAGGGTCTATCTGAATCCCCTGTTTGCTGAATATGAAACCTAGCAATTTGCCCGAAGAAACCCCAAACACGCACTTCTTTGGATTCATCTTTAATTTATATTCTTGCGCATGGCGGAATACTTTGGCAAGCACGGAGGAGTGTTCTCTTCGAGTCCGAGACTTCACCACAATATCATCCACATAAACCTCAACATCAATATGGATCATATCGTGGAAGATAGCTAGCATTGCCCTTTGATAAGTGGCGCCGGCGTTCTTCAATCCAAACGGCATAACCACATAGCAATAAGTTCCCCAGGGTGTGGTGAAGGAGGTTTTCTCTTGGTCCTCCGAGGCTAGATGGATTTGATTATATCCTGAGTACCCATCCATGAATGATAGAGTTTCATACCCAGCGGTGTTATCAATCAACACATCCAAATGAGGTAAAGAGAAATCGTCTTTTGGACATGCCTTATTCAAGTCCCGGAAATCTATGCAAATTCGCACTCTCCCATCTTTTTTCATTACCAGGACTATGTTCGCCACCCACAATGGATAGAGGACTACATGGATGAACTTAGCTTTGTGTAGTCTGTCAATCTCCTTTTTCATCTTCAAAGTAATGTGGGGGAGGAATCGTCTCAATTTTTGTTTAACGGCAACCGCCCCTGGCTTCAAGATTAACCTATGCTCCACCAATTTGGGGTCGATGTCAGGCATGTCGTCATATGACCAGGCAAAAGAATCCTTGAACTCCCTTAGCATTTCTATGAGCGCCTCTTCTTCCTCAGGAGGGAGACTGGAAGCTATAGTTAGGAGCCTGGGATCTTCTTCAGTTCCAATGTTTACCTCTTTGGTGGGTTCGTCCACTGCCGATGTAGGCTCGTCGAATCTCCTCATGCCACTCGCATACATCTCGGCAGCGTCCTCTATCTCACCATCCTCTTCATCCGCTGGGTCTTCCTCAGCTAAGATCTCATAAACTCCAAATCCGTCGTCTAGCCCTTCCTCTTCGTCCTAAGCTTCTATGTTTAGAATTACGGCTTCCTGAACGAACTCTTCAACAGCTACAAGAGCGCCACACCTTTGCACCAGATCCATCAAATATCTATTAGGTATGCCACTACCCTTTCTTTTCCTAGACGGGGACGGGGATTTTCTAGATCCTACCCTTGAATCTAAACTAGGGTTGATATTTATAGGAGGCTCCGGAGAAGTGTCCAAAGGATTATTTGAAGGGAAAGAAACAGACGCGGCTGGGCCACGAGAATCCTCCGATGGGTCTGGAGGTGGAGGCGGGCCACCCGAGCTCAGGGTGCCCGCAGCAGAGTTGGGGTGCAAGGGAACAGAAGGCCCCTCACCCGGATCACCCAAAATGACCATGGTGGTCAGTGGGCGCAGGTCGCGGCTCAAGCAGAAGGGAGGGAAAGGCAGGGATCGCCACCAATGGAGGAGGAGAGAGTGACGGCGGTCACCGTCAAGGAGGCGGAGGAGTGTGCGGGTGACGGGGATCGCCATCGAAAGCAAGGGAGCACCGGGACAGGGATCGCCGTCCGAGTGCTGAGAACAGGGGTGACGGGGAACGCCGTCAAGCAAAGGAGATTGCAGCAGGAAGCGACGGGGATTGCCGCCAAGAGTTGGGATTGAGGTGGGGAATTGGTGCTTGGAAGGAGAGGAAGGACGGGGATCGCCGTCCGATGAAGGAGGAAGGGGGAAAGATGGGGATGGCCGTCCGAAGAAAGGGGAGAGAAGACAGGGATCGCTATCCGATTGGGCACACCCATTTTTTTGATTTTTTTTGACACATTATACTAAGGAAAGAAATGAACTATCCTACATGCAGAGGTGTCGGAAAAAGGACAGGATCGAGCCATTAAAGGAAATAGTGAGAAGAGGTGAAGAAATGGTTAACGCTTTATGAGCGTCAGGGAAGAGTTGTATGATAAGAGAAGGAGAAGAAGAGATCAAGGCGAAATTATAAACAAAGATGGAAGATACAAAATGACTAGAAGGCTGGGAATACCCTGGCCAGAACTCCTTTGTTGGATTGATGGGGTTTACGATTTCAAAATCCTCACCAGGTCTAAGCAACTATCACTTGGTGGTGGCTGCTGATACTGATTGTTCCATTGCTGGAGAGTGTGAAATGTTGTCCTCGTTGAACAAACGACTCACTTCCAAGACGATGTCTTCAAGGTCTTGGTCCTCTGCCTCTGCTACTGGAGACTGCACGGTATTGTCCTCCTTGAACAAGAAACTGACGTCTGAGACCAAGTCTTCCAGATCTAGTTCTTCTGCCCCTGTTTCTTCAGGCTTCCTCTTTTAGCTGGGTCGCTGGGCCTCCAGAGCTTGATACGGGGATAACAGTGCTTCTGTCATGATAGTATAGTAGCCTGGTTGTACGGGCCCTCTGACAAAATGATCATAGAGTGTCCAGGTGAGAGGGTCTTAGTCTGACTTTGGTGCAGATGAATGTGTCGCCCATGATTTGAGTCCTTCTTGATATCCAAGGCCACGCTTTGTGAATTTCTTGGGGTCGTTGATGATCTGAGTTCTCCCCTGAAGGCGGGCGCCAAGACCCTTTCCAGGTTGATATCCAATTCTTACCATGATATTCCACCCCTTGGTGTTTGTCAATGTGTTCTTCTTAACGGCGGCCACCGATGGAGATACAATCTGACGGCTACTGGAAAATGTGTAAGCCCATGGAAAATTCACATCAAGCACTGAGATGATGGGCTTGTTAGATGGCCAGACCGACGACATTATCTTCTCGATGGCCTCCACTGTATGTGAAGTTGCTACACTTTTAACTTTGACTATACGGCCCTGGAATGGAAATTTCAAGCATTGATGAGCTGTAGAGGGGACTGCCCCTAATGCCTCAATCCATGGGTGACCCAGAATGGCTTTGAAGGTCGGATCAATGTCAAGCACATAAAAATCCATTGTCATGACAAGTGGGCCTAATTCTACTTGTAAAGAGATGATGTCGTCGCAAGCCTGCCGGGAATTGTCATAGGCTGCTATGGTTGTAGGAGTGGGCTGCAGGCGGTGCTCGGAAATGTTGCAGGACCTCAAAGTACTTAGTGGGCACACATTTATAGAAGCTCCGGTGTCGACTAATGCGGCATCAACAGCCACTTTGTTTATGGTCAAGGTGACACATAAAGGCATTCTCCTGGCCTCTGGGGGAGCTAGCTCTCCGTCTGTAAAAGTAATGGTTGGCCCTTTGTTGACAATGGAGAGAACAGATGGCAGATTATCTTGGTTCATATCTTCATTTACCATGACCCTTTACAGAAATGCTCTCAGGGCATCTTGGTGTATCTGCGACCTTTTAATTAGCTCTAGGATGGATATCTTGGCTGGAGTTTGATCCAGATGCTTCAGTATGTCATATTGGGTCCCTGGGACCAGATCTATCTCCTCAATGTCTTGTTGCTGCTGGTGGTTGTTGGAAGTTTGGGTCGGCTGACCCGGCATAGACACGGATGTATTTGGGTACATCCGATGGAACATTCGCCCACTCCGTAGGGCGAGGTTGTGGTGAAGGGGAGGTGAAGTGGTGTCAATGATAGAGAGGGTGGCCAATAAGGGTGCTGGCACAGGGGAGAACGGGATGTTGAGAGGTGACGGGATAACGGGTGGTATGACGGGGTTGTTGTAGAGTGGTGAGGTAAGGGTGGCAACGGTGGGTGTGGTAGGTGTGGATGTGGTGATATTAGGCATGGTGGAAGTAGGTGTGGTGTGGGAAATAACTAAAAGTTGGCCTACTTTGTGCTCGTCATCGTAGGCCCACGCGGCTGCTGGTGGTGGATGGTGGACGACGGGGTTAACTTGAGCGGGTAGAGGAGGTGGTGGAGCAAGTTGAGGGTTTGGAGCGGGCTGGTGTTGCGGCATGGGGTTACGAATTATGCCGAGGTCATTAATTGGCTGCTGTGGTTGCTGTTGTTGTTGGTACTACTGCTGGAATGGTTGTTGCTACTGGAATTGTTGCTGTTGCTGCTGTTGTTGTTGTTGTGGCTGCTGTCGCCTTTACTGCTGTTGTTGCTGCCTTTGACCCTGTTGGTCCCTCAGTGTCTGGATCAATCTCTTCATCTCGGCCCAATCAATCTGATTCTGCTCATGGAGATCATAAATAATGTCCCAAAATTGGAAGCAATCTGACACATTGTGGCCCAGATGGATATGGTACAAACAATATTTTGTTTGGTCCGCTGCCATATTCCAATTTGGTTTTTCGGGAGGGAGCCTAAGAGCATTTAGAGACATAAGGGCCACAAAGATGTCGGCCAGAGTCTCAAAAAGAGGAGGGTATTGAGCTCTCTTGGGCCCATTGGGCTTTCAGGGAGCATAGCCATTTTGGGGCGGAGCAACTTGATTGTATTGACGTTGGTCTTGCTGGGGGTTTTGACCCTGAGGAGGCGGCTGCCTATTGTTCCATGGTTGCTGGGGTTGCTGATTAAAGGGTGCCCTACCTACTGAACCTTGGGGGTTGTTCACCGCACCTACCTGCTCATTGGTTTGGATCCCCTCAGTGACAAGTCCCTAAGGCTTCTTGGGATAGCGGAACTTATGGGCCTCAAACATAGAGTGGATGGGTGAATCCTTGAGCTGAGTATGGATGAAACGGGCTCGACTATACAATTGGTGCATGGTGGTGATGTCGTTCATAGCTAAGATGGCACGGTAGGTGGGTGTGGCATTGGAAATCAACAACTTGACCTTCTCTTCCTCCGGCATGGGACATCGGACTTTAGCAGCCAAGGCACGCCACCTGTCAGCGTAGACAGCAAACTCCTCATCAGGCTTCATTTTCTCAGCCACTAAATTAACAAATGAATACTCGGGTCCGACCCAGTCTTGAAACTACTATAAGAATCTTTCTTGAACAATACAAAAATCTTCGGCCTCCTCAGGGGGCAAAGAGTAGAACCACTCGAGGGCCGCCCCATCCAATGACTTTCGAAACAAGTACCCCATGAGATGGTGGTCATACTTGTGCGGTGCAGACTCATACATAAAATCTTTCAAATGTACATAAGGGTCTCCTACCCCAGAATAACGATGGTACACAGAAAGTTCTGACTAAGGTGGGACCCAGAGGTGTTGAAAAGACAGAAGGGGAATGTCCACGGATTTCCGCTGGTCCAATTGTCTCCTTAGATCATGAAGCTCCCTCTTCATGGTCGTCCACTCTGCAAGGAAGTCAGAGGGAGACGTGACATGATGAGTAGGGACGAGAGAGCGGGGTTGCTCTAAGGAGTAAGACCTCTCGCGGGGCAGGGGAACAGGTTCGGCCCTATAGAATGAGGAGACTGGAGGGGATCTGGGCCGAACATCCGACGCCGAGAAATAGCTGGGCTCAGAAAAGTGAATAGCCCAAGGACAGAGGGGTGTAGGGTCTGCCACCACGGAGGGTACGTGTGGCGCTGAAATAACAGGAGCGGAAGAAGCTGCTTGTTGGGCAGAACTGTGAGTGGGAGGAGATAAGGGTCGCTTGCCTTTGGCAGTGGCCAGAAATTCACGGACTTGGTCCGGACTCAGATGAGGAAGGAGCTGAATAAATTGAGAATGTGGGTCATCCGCCCTAGGAGGAGAAGGAGGGCGAGATTGACCACCGGTGGCAAGAGAGGGCTCGATGTGCCCAGAGAGGACAGCCGTGGAGGGTTGGGCTGCATCCTCTAGAAGCCCAATGGGCAGAGAATCATCGGCAAGGACACGGATATGGTGCATGCCGTATAAGGGATTATGATACAAAACAATGGTTGGAGGGGACTAACTCGATCTACCTAGACAATGGCGCATGCACCGCCCCTAAGCAACTAGGGGAGATGACACAAATCAAACAAATCCTAGACTCTATCACAAACAAGAAGGGACTGTGAGATAAGAAGGGATGCACCGAATAAGCACTCAAGTTATCATGATTAACGTCCAAATTTTTAGAATTTGCACTTAACCTTTAAATGGATTGATTAATAGAATATCACTCGGTCAAGCAGGACCCTAATAGGGACTCAAGTCCTCTAGTGTAACTAGGGGAGACACACGACTCACATGTGGGGATGGCTCAAACTAAGGGTACAATGGGTACAACCATCCCGGTGAACCGCAACGTGTGTACGGTCACGGGGACTTACGAAGGCCCTCGGAAGGCGGCCCTAGTCAACCCACGAGTGCTCGCAGGTGAGAGGACCCACTCAACCAAGGAGGATGACCTAAGAAATATGGATTAGTAGTGTATGCACGGGCCTAAGTACCCAAAATGTATGGAATATCTAACTAATAGCAAAACAGGGTGACTAACATGCCTCGGACGAAGTCGCGGCGACCAGATATGCCGCGACCTTATCGCGACCGACCACCCAGCCCTGATATCAGCAAAATGCTAAGGCCTTTGATCACATGCAGACAAAGAGCAAACAGGCTACCCTGAAGCACAGAACAAGCATGGAATAACCAACATAACACAGCAAAGCTCATGAATCACAAAGAAACCAGCCCATGGGTCAAAAGCACTAACAAGCAAAGTGTACCTGAAGATGCACCCTCCAAGCACGGCGTGACAAGATCGCGACCCCACGATCCATCGCAACAAGGCCCGAAAGAAAATAGTAAATGAAAAGGAAAATACGAACCCTAACAGGATTCTAATAGTCAGAAACATGAACATACATGGCAGAACAGCATAGAAGAGACATGGATGAATCCTCAGAATAGAAATAGAGTGGACAGAAGGGGAGAGAAACGTACCTCTTATCGTGTCGGCCACCGTCGACGCGACCAGATCGCAACAACGCGATACGCCGCGTTCCCAACAGAAGATAGGAACATCAAAACAACACAAAAAACATACCTAACAGGGTTCTAAAAAAACATTTAAACAACAAAACATGGTAGGCAAACAAGCTAAACTCACGAGGCTAGCACTGAAGGTCCCACCGTGATCGCCAAAAGGTGTAATCACGGGGAATGTGCACCCCAAAACACACAAACATGGATTAACTATAGAAGCATGAAAAATGGATGTGATCGCCACCTAGATAGTTGCCTAATAATAAGAACGAGACGGGCTAACTAAGCTAGGAAATGGAAAGAGGACAGAAGGACTTACTGAGATCGCGACGGGGGACCCCGTCGTGACGGGCTTGATGTCGCGACGCCCGTGTAGGGCTCGTCTCTATGTCGCGTCGCCCTCGTCCGTCGCGTCCTCTGCAGTGCGGGAGAAAACGTGAGAGGACCTTCTTCCTACTCTCCAGCCGGCCAAAGAACAAGAGCTGCTCGTAGAATGTTGCTTGAATACCTGCCAAAATAAGAGAAACAAACAAACAAACCCTGTTAGAACGAATTAAGTGTAGAAACTATTCACAAATGAAATGGAAGAAAAGAGCATGGTGGGAACTGACTTGGGGGTGGTTTTTAACCCCTTGGGTGATGAAAAACGTGGGTGAAAAGAAATGCAGTCTATCTAGAAAATAAAATGACATGCATGGGAAAAGGAAATGAGGGAAGAGGGAAGAAAGAGCCCCATATAGGGCGACTCCCCGGCGTTTATATGCGTCCTTGGCTCGTGCTGAAGCCTCAGAAGAAGTGGGGGTCGCCCTCCTCAAGCTCCAAGCTCCGTAGATGAAGAAATGGGCATGGCTTGATGAAGGGAATAAGAGGAAAATGAGAGGAATGGAAGAGCTACGAGCTAAGTGTTGGTCACAAGAAATTTTGGCAGCCCTTCGGGGTGAAAAACAGGGCTCCCCTCATTCTGAACGAAGGGCCTTGCTTTTATAAAGAAGATGAGAGAGAATAATCCCATTTTTTATGATAATTACCCAAATAAGAGATAATTGCCATTAAATCTCGTGGGTGAGAGTCCAAAGGAGCCTCCAAAGAGTCCCACAAACCCAAGATGTGCTCAGGAGGTTGGGGGATTGCTTGTGGATAAATGTAAAGGCCATAAGAGGATAAATAGGAGGTGGTTGCGGAGGCCAGCGCATGCGGCTGTTGTCGCGACGGGTCGTAGAGGCGCGACAGGGATGAACGCGACGACCAGAAGGGGCACGACAGAAAGGCCACGTGCATGGATATGCATGGGCTGTCGTGACGGCCATAGGGGGCGCAACAAGATTAATGCGGCGCCATGACCCATCGCGTCAATGAAAATCGATTATTCTTGAATTATTGGCCAATCAAATGGGAGAATAATGGGCATTTAAGGCTCAAGGACTCTTTTAAGAGATAATGGATAGGATAATATGAAAATTGGGCTGTTAATGGGCTCAAAGCAAGGCTAATGATGGGATAAAGGTGAGTGACCAACTTGGGGCTCACTATGATAACAAGAAATGTGGTTCGACTTGTAGGCCAGAAGCGAGTGTCTACATCGATCTTATTCTTAAATGCTCTAACTTCTATGTCGACTCTATTTATCGGTTTCACAATCTTTCAAACTTCCCTCTCCTCCCATAATCTTGGGCGCACGACTCTCTGCATCTTCCATGGTTCTTTGTCCATCCATCCAAGCTTCTCCATCTCCATTCATCACAAGCATCCATGGCACCCAAGCAGACTCCAAAGCGTGGAGACAAGTCTAGGGCGGCTGCAAAAGGTGTGATTATCGAGGAACCACCAGCGGAGCGAAGAAGCAAGTTCCGCCATGATCCGCCCAAGAGAAAGACAGACTTTGTTCATACTGGTACACCCTCCAAGCGGGGCAGATCAACCCTACAAAGCAAAGGCAAATCTCCTATGCCATCTCGATACCCTAAGAGGAAGGTTCTTCATGACTCCAGTTCTTCAGATGAAGATAGGTCATCTTTTGATGGTACTTCTACAAACCCTAAATGATAGCTATTAGAAGAGTCCTCTTCTAACACATCTAGGTCTCCAGTGGCAACACACTCTAGGCCTGTCACTGAAGGAAGGTCTATTTTGAAACCTAAGGTTGTTGATCTCTCTGATCAAGATCTTGCAAATGCATTTCCTGAATTTGTACCTTACTTTGAATTTCAAGGCTGGCTAAAGTTCTTAACTGAGTTGAGAATTTTTTATCCTTAGTTAGTTCAAGAGTTTTTTCAAAATATTGAGGATACAGAAGAAGGTTTTAAGTCCGAAGTAAAGGGTGTTAAGATTATTCTTTCTCCAGAATTGATATCTCAATTGTCATATACTTGACTTTGGTGAAGATTATTGCACCTATCAATTTGATCTTCATGAGGCATACACTCTTCTCACTGGATTCCCTCATGACAAGAAAAATTCCAAACATACCAATGTCACTAGTTTCAATACCAACACTTTCCCTCCTCTACTTAGACTAGTGCATCATGTCTTTACCACCATTATCACTCCACAAGGTGGTGGTAGAAATAGGCTTACTGACATTCAGAGGTTTGTTTTGTACTGCATAAAGAAGAATATCAAAGAAAATTTGGTTTTGATCCTGTCTCAAATCATCTCTGAGACAATTAGGAAAGAGCTTTACAGATCTCTGCCTTATGCTGCTCATTTGATTGCTGTCTTTGAGCATCTTGGTGTCTCTTTTCTGAATGAGAAAGTGCAGAAGATACCTCAGAACAATATCTATTGTTTGCACCATCTGAAGATATTTATGAAGTTCAGAGTTGAAGGAGATCAGGTGTTTAGAGGGCCTGTTGTGGATCAGCCAACAGAAAATTTAGAAGGAGAACTTGTTCGAGATGTAGAAATCCCTCAGGGTGATTCTGTGGAACAGCCACATGTTGAATCTGATATCCCCCAAGATATGCTAGTACCACTGTAATGACCCTCTTCATACCGGTACGATTATACCAATCCCCATCGGTATAAAGGGCGTCGTCACAGTGGGACATTTACCCAACATTGGTCAATAGGTTGATATGTACCTGGATAGCAATAGAGTTCAGCGGAATAAAGTAAACAACTCAATTCATGATCCGTCACCAACACACATTCCATAATCTAAATAGCGAGATAGAAGGGCAATGTCCGCATTAATACAGAATAAAGAGAGTTACAATGTCCAAATATAGTCCTTACATTAATCCTTTTTGTGCAAAAGAAAAGTACAACTGATAACAGCTCCACAAAATAGTCTTCTAGTGATGATCCTCGCCACGCTACCTTCTAGTGCACGATACCTGTCAACCTGTACGCCGAAGCAAGAGTGAGTCCAAAGACTCAGCAAGCGACACTACTCATGATATACACATACAAGTCTTAGTAGTTTCTACATGCACTTTTACAATTAAAACACATAGCATGCTAGTCAATTCAAGTTGTCAACATATCATGATTGTTCTACAATTTTATACATAACTCGTGCTTTCAGATTTCTAAAATAAAATTCACCTATCACATGGTCTCTATTCAATTTACTCAGGAACTTTAATCTTTCAAAGAGCTAAAACATGAAAGCTATCAACATGAACAATTTACATACGTGAAAGGAAATACAACTAGCATGGATTTCACGTAGTTTTAAACACATACACGAACCTTTTCACATGCCTTAGATTGCTGATTTCATATGATTCAATGGCTATAAATCTACACATGAGAGCTACAACGTTGCTTAAAACATAAAATATGAACAGTCCCTCATGCCATTATGCACACACATTCATTAGTTGTTCCTAACATGGATTCTAGGTATTTATGCACACATAAGCATGATAATGACAACAAGAGTTACTGATTTCACATGGTTCCAATAACCCATTCTCACATTTTGGTTTCACATGATTTCATACTTACTCATTCACATTGTTCCCTTTTACACATTTGACACGTACACATATTCACACTTACAAAATTGACTCATTTTCACATCATATTCTCTTACACTTTCACTTAACACATAACACATCGATTGCACTTACCACGTGCATCTTGGGCACTTACCACGCGCCATATTCACATATTTCACATTTTACTCATTTTTCATTACTTAAACAATTTGCCATGACACATAGTCCTAACCACCAGTAGAGGACACTAACAATATCTCATAGCTCGTGCTCATCCCTTAGCACGGCTCTCAACACAACTCATAACACAACACTTACACGACTCATACACATACTCACCACCTAGGCAATATAGCGGTGAATCTTGGTAACTGCGCAGACCGGGAGAAGCCCTCTCCACCCTATCCAGTGGTACTTGTCCACCTCCAGGATTTTCCCAATGCCTTTGGGACAAACTTATATCACATGGAGCCTTCTATAGGGACTTTTCTATATACGGCTCCCGATGCCTCTAGGGTAGCAGTGTCACATAGGCACAACTTTTACACTTTTACACATTACCGTTTTACTCCTGGTTTTATACATAACTCTTCCCATTTCATTCACTTTCTCACTCACATAAACACTTCTGTTTTTCCCTAACATGGTACTACAGAATTCCAAGAATTTAACACATAGTAAACACACTAATCATGTTGGTTTTAGACCATAACAATCACATTACGATCGTATGTACGAATTATCACATTTCACATGAAAATATATAACGTTTTATTTACTGATCCAAATGACCTGAAATTTTAACCACATGCTGGTTTAGGGTTCATGATGATACCCTCAATTTTTCAGATTTTTCTGAGCCATGTAGAATTTACAGAAATAAAACGTCTAATTAGCATGCTATTAACAACTTAAGTTAACATGGGGTTAACACATCTTGTAATTTAACCACTTGCTGTTTAAATACACACTGTTAACAATATGTAGGAATTTAGGATACAAAATTTACCCTAATTTATACATCTAAGGATCAATTACCACGACCATGCTTACATGCCTTCATTATTACCGAACCGAGCTTATTTATAAATTACACAAGCATGGATAACTTTCTAAAATTTGCAAACCCATATGCTGACCCACTGACCTTCATGATTAGACTCAAACCAAATCGTTCACACTAATTCAAATCATGAACAAGGATTTACAGAAAATCAAACACCTGTTTAGCATATTATTCACAACTTAACTGACATGGGTCTAACATAATTTGCAATTTATCCACTTACTGTTTTGCACAAAAACTACTACTATATGCATGATTTTAGATTGCAACATCATCCTAATTCATACATCTATAAATCATTTGCCACAACTATTTTTACATGGTTTCATTTTACCGAACCACACTTATTAACAATTCCACAAGCATGCATGGATTACCTAAATTTCAGAACATACACACATGACCCACAACTCTTCATGATTAGACCGAAATCAAGGCATTCACATTAATCTAAATCATGAATCATGGACTTTGCAAAATGGTCTACAAGTCATGCTCACATGCTTACAAGACATCATTAACCACATTCATCACACAACTCACACACATCCACAACCACAATGCATAATGTACATAGCTTATAGAATTACCATATATCCTCATCGCACAAACATATCGAAATTAAATGTATAAGTGGGACAGAACAGCTCACTGTTCTGTCCAGAAGAACTAAACGGCGGTCTCTGGCCGCTGACTCAGGGTCAGCGGCATGGTCGATGGACGCCGAGCTCATCACAGGCGTCCAGGGACCTTGCCGTTTACTCAGGTCTGTGCAGAAACACAGACCCGAGCTCTGAAATTCGGGTGAAATGGAGGGTCTAGGACTCGAAATAAATTCCATAAAAATGATAGAAACATCCTAGACTCATACGGGGACACCATAGATAGGTCACTTGCCTTTCAAAATTTCTTCTAAGGGATTTAAAGGCTTGGTGAAGACCTCCTTGGGCAGTCCCAAGAAGTTGCAGAACCTCCCTCTAGATCGCCTTCCTCCGGGCTCCTAGGTGATCTCCACGCCGAGGGGATGATGGGGAAGCCTTCCCCTTTGCGTCAGCTTCCTCCTTGTTGCAGAAGATCTCCAGATCCAGCTCCAAGGGGTCGGATTTGGGGGTTTTAAAATGGGGTTTTTCTCACAGCTCACCTAGGGTTTTTCTCTCTTCTTCTCTCCTCTTGCAAGGGTGAAGGGAAGGAATGGGAGAGTCCCATTCGGGTTCAGGACTTAGAAGAGCCCCTCACCCACTCACCATACCGATTTGACAGGCTGAGAGCCGTTGGGGACATCCCCCAATGATGGCCATGCCTTGCTCCCGGATTTTCTGGCTCTGCAACGCATGCAGGTCAGAGAAATTGGCGTCCATATCGCTGGACGCCGGATTTAGTGTTGGCGTCCATGTCTGGACGCTAACACTGGATCAACGGCCTGGGCTTGACGCCAAGGTGCCTTCGGCCAGAACCCTAAATTATGCAGAAAACCACGCATACCAAGCTTATATACATGCATCATGTATACGGTATTATATCTATACCATCACCATGCAATACATACCTTATTTATATTTAATATAAACATATTGACGCTAATTGGCCCTTCGGCTAGAACTCAAAACATGCAGAAACTATGCTTACTATATACATATATACATACAATGTATAAGGTGTAACATGTATATTACCATACCAGGAAATCAATATCATTCATACCTAGGCATACACAAGCATACATAAATACACTAAGATAGATGTACGTAGATATCTACCTATGCGTACACGACGTTTTACATAAGTGCAACTCAACACACGACGAGATAAATGACAAGAATTATGAGGGCTTCGCAAATCATTAGGAGGTGATATGAATTATGTTAGCTAGGAATAATCTATTCGATAAAATAATCCTTGCACACACACACACTTGATTTGACATATATATAGTATACACACACGGGTGTAGCATACTTATGTACATCATGCTTGGAATAGGTGGATACAACATGCGCACCGGTAATTTGGTTAACTTACACAACTTTACCTAACATTGCTTAAGCATTACATGTATAGGATTTCTTCAATATTTAGATAGCACGTGCATAGTGTTACTCAAGTATCCTAAGTCGGAGATTCTTGGTATTCATAATACACCTCTAATTGTCTAGTTGTTCAGTTCCACATTAATTATCGAATACCCGTATCTATACATATATACATACAGATATACGCACATGCTCATATTCAAAAGAAGGATAAAACTTATAGCAGGCACCATGAACTACGCATGCTAAGCATACAACAACCAAACACCCAACACACCATTCATATACATACAGATATATAAAGAGAATAAAAATTCGGGGTCTTACAACCACCCACTCCTCAAGCCTCACCAATTCCTCAACATTTGCTTGTTCCTTCCAATTTCTTCCAGCAACATCACAGCTCAGCTTCCACTTCATCTGGTGGATCATTTGTTCCTCCTGAGCTTTACAAATTCCATCATGTTCAGTTTGACAACTTGAATTCTTCTATGAGGGAGATGTCTGCCAATTTTGAGCTTAGAATTCAAAGGCTAGAAAACACTGTGAACAGTCAATTTTTGAGACAGCAAGAGATGGCTGAGCATGCTACAAGAAGATTTAATAGACTTGTTGGCACTTTGGGTGATGCTTCTACTCAACTTCAGTGTCTGCAATTTTATTTACAAGCTATTTTTTCAAACATTCTTGAGCATACCCAACAGAGTATTCAAACTGGACAAGATGTTGTAGTTCAAGTGTCAAAATGTCGACTGTCCTTTGCACATTTTGTTGAAGATATGGAACATATGAAGGCACATACAGCTCACATTGATCAAGAAATTGCAGATCTTAGAACTGATTTTGAAAATATATGGAAGACAGTCAATGTTGCTAGTTCATCAAGTGCTACTTCTTCCATGTCTCAGGGCTACACTCAACTTCAAGCACATATTTCTGAAAATCTCTAGAAAATGAAGAAACACTGCAAACAAGACTAACTTCTATGCAACTCCAGCTGAGAAATAATTTGGATGACTTGGAAGCACAAATGAAGTCTATTGAGGACAATGATTGAGGACAACAAGCTGCCTCCTGCTCTTCTCATCTATCTACATGATGATCTTTTCTTTTGATGATATCAAAGGGAGAGAAGAGTGTAATGTGCTACTTTAGTTCTGGTTGTTGGTTAAACATTGAATGTTATCTTGCTCATTTGGGATTTGAATATTGAATGATATGTTTGCTCTTGATGTGATGTGAATTTGTGATGTAATTGTCATTTTTTTGTATGCAATGGAATGATGTACATGACTGCCTTAAAACATCATGTTTGAGTTAACAAAAATAATCAATGAATCATAGTTGACATCATCAAAAATGGTGAGATTGTTGGATCTCTTATTTTGATGATGTTTAACTATGATCCATACAAATGTGGAAATCATGCTTCAGTTATATCTAACAATATTTTCCATGTGTAGCTCACAAAAATGTTCATATGATGACAGTGGTTCAACACAATTCAGATAGTGTGTCGACACATGACTCAATCCCAAAGCAAATCATCATGAAAGCAAGCTAGTTGTGTCGACACAAGTTCAGTGGTGTCGTCACATCCCATGCATCCAGTAAACAATGAAGTATGAAAGTGCCAGTGGTGTCGACACAAGTTGGTTGTGTGTCGACACATCTTATGTATCTAGGAAGCAGTCAGAGAACTTAAGTGCCAATGGTGTCGACTAAGATGATTGTGTGTCGACACTTTTTGTCCCTCCCAGAAGCTTATTTTGCAGCCAGTGGAAAGTGTGTCGACACAAGTGCAAAGTGTGTCGACACAACTAATCTATCAAAGCTGCCAGGACACAAAGCCAAGAACATGTGTCGACACATATCTCATTTTGTGTCGACACATTTCGACTATTTTTCCAGATCTGAGTTGAAGGAAACACGGATGATTTTGGTTGAAGGCTTTTGAATGGGAATTTTTGTGCCCCCAAATTCCAAGGCATTTTGTGGACACATGGGACTATAAATGCCCATCATCCACTCATGTTTTGGGGTACACACACCTCAGTTCTCTCAACTCCTAGAAGCAGAAGGCGAATTTAGAGAGAGACTTCATCCTGCAGAATTGCGACCGGATCTGAAGAATTGGAAGATCCAAGCACCTTGGTTGATCAACCTCAAGGGGAATTCCAAGATTTCAGAGTCTGCAACCTGGAGCTGAAGCTGGAGATTTGAACTCTCAACTGGAAGCAGAACAGGAGGAAATCGAACCAGACTTCTTCAACTTGCAATTTGAGTGTTCTGTCTGGTTCCTTACTTAAAACCCATTTCCTAGTGTGTGGTTTGTGAAATTGGAGCAACTCTTGTGCTCAATTTCACGTCTGTGTTCAGATCTGAGATCTTTGTTATCTCATAGTGTGTGTGTGTGTTGTAGTGTGATTCATTTGGACTAGCGATATAAGCCACTTTGTGTGTGTGTGTGGATGGTGGATGTAGGATACACAATTATGTAATCCAAACCACCCTAAATCATTGTGCCATTATGGTTTGATTGTTTGTGCGTTAGATGATTGGTAGGATCGCTACTCTCACATCATTTGATCTGTCTAGATTGCTCAGAATACTGCTTAAGTTTGAGATCTAAGTTTCATATTGGTTTTTCTGAGTTTCTAATCGAGTAAATTTTAAATTCAGTTGAAAGTATTCACCCCCCCCCCCCCCCCCCGTTTTCTGCAACATTTCATTTGTATCAGAGCAAGTTCTCATTGCACTTGCTAAGTGTTTGATCTAGTGATCAAGAGTTTTTGCTATGGAAATCACTAAGGGATTTATGGCTGAGGGTCACTCATGTACTAGACCTCCACTTTTCGATGGATCTGACTATTCTTATTGGAAAAAATAGGATGCAGGTATTCTTAAGAGCTCAAGACTATGAACTCTGGAAGATTGTTGACAAAGAACCTACTGAACTGCCAGAAGATGAAGATCTATGGACCAAGGAGCAAATCAAGGAGTCCACACTCACTGGAGTGCTATGATATGATGTAGTGCGCAATTCATCCCAAGAGTACTCCAAAGTCTCATCATGTAAGTCTGCGAAGGAGAGGTGGTAAACTTCAACTAATCTATGGGGAACATCTGAGGTAAGGTAAACAAAGGCAAGTATCTTAGTCTCAGAATATGAAATGTTCAGGATGAAGAGTGATGAGACCATTTCTGAAATGTTTGCTAGTTCATGCTTATTATAAATGGTTTAGAGGTCTAGGAAAAGATTATTCCAACAGTGATCTTGTTACAAGATACTTAGGTCTCTTCCATCAGCTTGGCACACAAAGGCCACTGTGATTGAGGATTCAAAGATTTATCAATCATGTAACTAGATGAGCTATAGGATCATTAATGACATATAGATTAATTTGAAAAGAAATGCATCTGTCATTACTTCTAAGAAACCTATTGCTTTGAAAGCCTCATCTAGCTCCAACAATATGATTGAAAAATCTGATGAAACTGATGAATCTTCTGATGAAGATGATGATGATGAATTGGCCTTATTGACAAGGCAATTCAAGAAATTCTTGAGAAAGAAAGGAAAATGTAAGTTAACCTTCCAATAAGAAAGATTTTTCAAAGAAAATGATTTCATAAGAAGTTGAAACAACCAAGAGACTGAATATAATCTGTTATGAATGCAGGAAACCAGGACCATGAGAGAGAGTGTCCGTATTTGAAGAGAAAGCTGAAGAATCAAATGTTAAGAAAACTAGAGCCATGTTGGCCACATGGAGTGATGAAGATGAAGAAGAGCAAGAAGGAAGTGAGTTGATGAAGAAGAAGTTACATGTCTTATGCCCGGAATGAAGAGAATAATGAGTAAGCTCTTCATTTGAAGAATTTTCAACTGATGATCGGAAGAAGCATATGCCACCTTATTTGAAAAATTGTGTGAATTAAATATTAAAATAAATCTTGAAAAAGAAATTTACAGCATATTGCACAATTCTCAAGAATCTGAACAAATATCTTCTGAATATGAAATGGTTAGCTTGAAAAAGGACCAGAAGATTTAATGAACAGTGATCATGTCAAAGAAAAATGTCAAAGCACTGAAAAGGAGAAACAATTTTAATTGTGAAAATGAAAAACTTAAGAAGGAAAAAGAGTGTTTCAAGAAAATTGAAACTGCTCAAAAGGAACTGAATGAACAAGAAAGAACATTGTCTAAATTTGTTAAGGGAAGAAAACCTAGATCCTATATTGGATTTTGGATGAACATTACCGAGCATGGTTAGGTTTTCAGTCACAGAACAAGAAGAAAATTGGACAAACTTTAATAACATCATTTTTAAAGGAACCACCTCTCACAATCAGTCAAGAAAGAAATTCAGGAAAAATCACCAATGAACTCAAAAATCAAAATCAGAATCAATTGAAAATTCCAAAACACAATCCAAACATGGAAGACTTCAAGTTAATGATCAACGGAACTTGAAGCCAATGTGTTAGATCTATCTCATATCTGAAAACAACAAAATTTCACAGTTAGATCTAACTCTAATTTGAAAAGCAACAAACATTTCACACCACAGAGATTCATGACATGCACAATTTGCAAGAAATTAGGACATACTGATGACAATTGCAGATCAAATGTGAATGTACGTAGAATGAAACAAGTATGGATTCCAAAGTAAATTGCTATTAAATTGAGAAAACTGATGGGACCCAAAGTAATTTGGGTACCAAAATTCTCCTTCTAAATCTTTTTGCAGGAATGTCTTACAGCCCACAAGAGAGACAAATGGTACCTTGATAGTGGTTGTTCAAGACATATGACTGTAAATATGGAGAAATTTTATTCATTAACTGAGAAACATCGTGGACAAGTGATCTTTAGAGGTAAAAACAAAGGTCAAATCATTGGATCTGAAAAAGTTGGTAAGAATCCTTCAAGCTCTATTGAAAATGTCTTGCTAGTTAAAGGCCTTGATCATAACTTACTGAGCATCAGTCAACTTTGTGACAAAGGCCTTAAGGTAATTTTCAGTTCTAAATCATGTGAAATCATTGAAAAGGATTCTAGAAAAATAAATTTTCTTGGTCAAAGGATTAACAATGTTTATCTAGTTGACCTGAATGAACATCAACATGAAAATCTTTATTTAGTTGCTAGCCAGCATGATCTATTTCAATTGTGGCATCGTAGGCTAGGTCATGCTAGTGAGAATGTTTTGAATAAATTGATGAGACATGCTCTTGTGAATGGTTTACCTAAAATGAAGAAAAAGAAAATTGCAATTGTTTGTTCTGCATGTGCTCAAGGTAAACAAACTAGAAAATCATTCAAGTCCATTGCACCTTTAATAACTTCCAAACTCTTTGAATTGTTGCATATGGATTTATTTGGTCCTACTATGACACTCAGTCTTAGTGGACATAGATTTGGGTTTGTGATTATTGATGATTTTTCTAGGTTTACCTAGGTATTTTTTCTGTCTCACAAGAGTGACACATTTGAAAACTTTAAAATTTTCATTAATAAAATTGAAAATAGAAAAACAAATAAAATATGCTCCAAACTTACTGATCATGGAGGAGAATTTGATAACAATCTGTTTTTTTATTTTTTTAGAGAAAAAAGAATTGATCACATATTTGCTTCCCCAAGGACTCCTGAACAGAATGGTATTGTAGAAAGGAAAAGTAGGACTTTGGTGGAGATGGCCCGAACTTTGTTGGTTGAAAGTTAGCTTCTAAGGAGTTTTTGGGCAGAAGCTGTCAACACTTCATGCTATATTCTCACAGAGTCATGGTAAGACAAGTCCTTAAGAAACTTCCTATGAACTCTTAAAGGTAAGAAACGTCACATTGCCTATTTTAGAGTCTTTGGAGTAAAGTCTTCATTCATAATAACGACAAACATGATCTAGATAAATTTGAAAAGAAAAGTGATGTAGGCATTCTTCTAGGGTATTCTGAAAACTCAAGGTCATATAGGGTGTTTATAGTGAATCAAGAACTGTGGAGGAAACTCCACATGTCATCTTTGATGAAAATTGTGAAAAACTTAATGACCATGATTCTTGCAGGAACCAAGAAGAAGATGCTGATATCCTTAAAAAAGAATCAAATCAACCACTGGAGAATGAAGAATTTCCTAAATAAGATGTGTCGACTCAACAAAGCATCAGGTCGACACCAGATCAAGTCAGTACAGTGACAAGAGGTAACTTCAAATATTCCAAAGATCATCCACACTGAATGTTGTAGGTAATGTCAATGATAGAGTTCATACTAGTCTCATTTCAAAAATATCATTGAACAAGACCAAATGACTTTTATATCTCAAGTGGAACCCAAAAACATTAAAGAAGCCTTGAAGATGATTCTTGGTATAAGCAATGCATGATGAGTTGAATCAATTCAAAAGGATAATATTGGAGTCTAGTTCGTAGAATCCTAAAAACTAAATAATTGGAACTAGGTGGGTATTAGGAATAAACTAAATGAGGAAGGAAAAGTTATAAGGAATAAAGCTAGATTGGTAGCAAAAGGATACAATCAAGAGTTTGGGGTAGATTTTGAAGAATCTTTTGCACTAGTAGCAAGATTGGAAGCTGTAAGGATTTTATTGGCATATGCATGTTCAAAAATTTTCAAATTATTTAAAATGAATGTGAAAACTGCTTTTCTGAAATGGTTATATCAAAGAATAAGTGTTTGTTGCTCACCCACCTGGATTTGAAGATCATAATAAACCTAACCATGTTTATAACTGCACAAAGCTCTTTATGGATTGAAACAAGCTCCAAGAGCATGGTATGACAGGCTGAGCAGTTTTTTGGTTAGTAAAAATTATTCCAGAGGTAAGGTGGATCAACTCTTTTCACAAATCTGTCCACAATCACATCATTGTAGTTCAGGTGTAGTGGACGATATCATTTTTGGTTCCACCAATCCTTCACTATGTGAAGAATTTTCAAATCACATGCACAGTGAATTTGAAATGAGTCTTATGGGAAATTACAATTTTTTCTTGGTTTGCAAGTCAAACAACTTGAAGACGGATTTTTTATCAACAAGCAAAATTGTCAAAGTTGCTGAAAGATTTCATTTTGAGCAAGCCAAGTCAGCATCCCTCCCATGAGTACAAGCATCAAGTTGGAACAGTGATGAAAGGTAAAATGGTTGAGCAACAATACAGAGGTATGATTGGATCTCTTTTATATCGTACTGCAAGCAGACCTGATATTCAGTTTAGTGTTTGTCTTTGTGCTAGATTTCAGTCTAGTCCCAAGGAAAGTCACTTGCTTGCTGTTAAGAGAATTTTTTAGTTATCTCTGTAGTCATGTGAATTGGGTTTTAGTACCCAGCTGGTTGTCATGCTGATTTAATTTCAAATTTTGTTGCTGATTATGTTTGTTGTAAACTTGATAAAAGAGTACCAGTGGTTATTGTCAATTCTTGGAAAATTGCATGATAACATGGGCATCCAAAAAGCAACACTCAGTTGCATTCTCTACTGCAGAAGCAGAATATGTTGATGCAGGGAGTTGTACAGCTCAAGTGTTGTGGATCAAGAGACAATTACTTGACTACCATATTGATATTGGATGTTCATCTATTATGTGTGACAATACTAGTGATATTAATCTTTCCAAAAACCCATTCAACATTCCAGGACAAAACATATTTGAAATTAGGCATCATTTTTTAGGGGTGAAGTTGCAAATAAGAACATTGAACTGGAATTCATTCCTACTAAAAAATAAATTGCTGACATTTTCACAAAACCATTGCAGAAGATAGATTCACATCCTTAAAGAGAACTTAATTTGCCATATGCAAAAAACAGAAATCATTGGGATTCTCATGCAAAGATTATTTGGTATATCAATGGTGATCTATGAAGGACAAGTCAGGCTTGTTTGGAAACTATCATATAGTGGAGAATAACCTCCGCCAAGTCCCAATGATCTTCCTTGTATAAGATCATTAATTAATTAAAAAATTGAAATTGGTTGTGTTTTGAAACATGTCTGTTTGTTAATGTTCATATCTCTCATGCTGATCATACTTGACTGAATGCTGAATTGAGTGCTAAATTGACTGTACATCCTTGAATACCATCTGTTTCATTAATGCATATTTTGAGGGGGCGCATTAATTTTTTTTCAGAAGAGAAATTAAGGTTTGAAAGGATGCTACAATGGTATCAAATTGGCACATGAAGTATTTGAGAACAATTTGAAGTATTTGATCAAATTTGATGGGGCAATCAGTGCATCTGCTAAGCTGTCAGGTCGACACACAATCAGTGTAGTGTCGACACTAGACCTTTGTTCCTCAGTGGTGAGTGATCATTTCACAGATTCTGTGTCAACACACATCTATTTCTGTGTCGACACATCTCTTCATTACCTTTTTAAAATCTTTCAATCTGAGCCACATTCATTTCATTAAACTTCTTGTAAATTCCATGATTGAAGAAGGGATTTCTTTATTTTTGATAAAAATTGATCATGTCAATAATTCAGGGGGAGCTAAAGGCTTCACTGCTTTTTCTCTCATCAAACCAGAACCAATTTAGTGATTTGATGAATATGTAATTCATGAAATGATCATTAATTCTTCTGAAAATAACAAGGAATGCATTCTTAATAGTCTTAACATATTCTTCAAGTCAACATTCTTTTATTTTCTGCAATCCTAAAGTAATTTGATTTCTTTGGTTGAAGAATGTTCAATTTAGTATTGTCAATACACATTTCTTTTAAGTTTGATAAAGGTTAAAGTTGTGTCAATTTCTTGATGTTCATTAAAACAAGTTGTTTTCTAGCAGAGCAATGGCATGTACACTGAGAAACTACACACCTTCACAAAAAAGTGATGAGCTATGTATGTCATGAGGTGTCATGCTATCTCTGTTCTAAGGGGTTAAATAAAAAATATGTAAGATCAATGTTAACTGAGTAACTGAAAATATTGGTGTCTGATAAACGTATATTTCCATGTCAAAAAGTTTTCATTAACCCCTTGAGGCAGAATAATTAGTAAATCTTCAATAAAAAGGGCCTCTCGTGTGTGAAAAACTGTGTACTTGAGTGAAAAAGGTTTACTATATTTGAATGCTCATTACCTCTATTTCAAGAAAACTCAATCAAATAAAATGGACAACTTCTTGCCTAATTCAGACTTTTAAGGATGTTTAACTTCAATACTAATTGCATTTATCCTGGAGAAATCACCTTACTTTGGTTTAGTAACGTTTAAAAGAATGAATTGTTCTGAAGAGAATATTTTACTTCAATAAAGTTGTAATCCAGGTTTTTTTAGAGTTACTTAATGATCAAATCTTGTATGGTATTCCTCAAACCAGTAAATTTACAAAGGCATGATGATGAGAATTTAGATGTGAAATCTTTAACATGTTAAAATCCTTGGATAATTGACTCTAGATTCTTTTTATCTTAATAAAGATTTTCCTTCTCATCATTTTTCAAAAATTTTGTAGTTCTTGTCAACTCAAGTCGACACACATTCATCTTGTGTCGACTCAGACTGATCTCAGGTCGACACATATATGTTCCTATGTCGACACAACATGTTGTCAGGTCGACACATGTCCTTCCTGTGTCGACACAACTGGACCCAGGCTGTCACGCCCCTCTAATTTAGAAACGAAATAAATCAGAGGAGAACGTGAACAACGAGTATGGTAACGACAATTGCACATACTTTCGTAAACATCAGAGCAACTAAGGAACAATAATTGATATAAACTCTTGATTTCAATAATTGATATAAACTCTTGATTTCATTATAAAATCACTAAGACCATTACAACCACTAATTCGAAGCCAATACATAGGGCTCAATGACATCATTACATTGAAAAGAAATCTAAAGCAATAACTACTAGACTCCATTGTACTAAGGCAACTTCATGACTTGACTCCGGGTCACTCATCACTCGGGTCCTGTCCCATTGGTGTGTGTAACGTCATTGTCCGACTTACCTGAGACACAATAACAAATAACGAAGGGTGAGCGATAACGCCCAGTAGGACTTAAATCTCAGGATCAAGCAGGTTTAATAATTAATGCATTAAATGGTAGAGTACTAATGATAGAGCGAGTCATGTAAAGTCGAGAAAGTAATAGCACAAGTAACATGGTTCAGATATCAGATGAATCAAATATAGCACGATGATTAAAGTCAAGTCATGATAGAAACGATAACAACGCAACAGCATGTAGCGACAATGGCAAGCAATAGCAAGCGACAGGTATAGCAAGGAGAGATAGTAGTTGGTCATGTAAAGAGTAAATTGCACTTTGATTGATTTTCATCAATCGAGATAGTATAGCACTTTCGATTAACTTTTGTCAATCGAAATAGTAATGGCACTTTGGTTATCCGTAGATAGCCGAGAGAGTATAGCACTTTTATTGTCATTAGACAACGAGAGAGTAGAGCACTTTGAATGCGATTAAGTCACGATAGTACGCAATAACTCAAGATAGCAAGTATCAAGTAGAGCATATGACAAGATAGCATGTAACAAGATAGCGTGTATGGTTGCACAACGGTGCACTAGTAGAATACGGCAATAGTCACTTCTAGGACAGTAGCCGTTCAGTAACAGTCTGCGATAGCACAGTAATCGCACAGTATGTCTGAACTCTTCAGACTAATAGTATAACAGTTTGTGATAGCACAGTAACATCACAGTACGTCTGAACTCCTCAGACTAAAAGGATAGTAGTCAGATGTCTAGCCAATATAGTATAGTCAGAACCGGTGCAATGCATAACACCGTCAATAGTCCCTGCAGGTATTTTCGGGTGGCTCTCTGCCCCCAGGACTAGATTGGAGCCCCTCGGACACTCTCTGTGCCCTGCACAGTATGCATTGGATATAGTAGAGTCACAAGACCCATATTATAGCGCTAGACAGTCATGAATAGTACAAAACAGTAGGAGCCACACAGCTCAAAGAGTACCAAGAGAGTACTAGATGAATAGACGAGAGAGACGAGATAGTAGAGTGAATGTGAATAGGCGAGCGAGTAGAGTATAGATGAGATCTTATGGTCATTGCATAAGAAACGTCGAGTAACGAGCGATAGTAACAGTTGCACAACACACGCGTACGGCGTTGGCAGTCAGGTGGAATACACAACCCTTCCGCTGGCCTCGTTATGCACAGGTCCAGAGGTCTGGCGTGATTCAAGATAAGAGCTAGAGCAACTAAGGCTGTTTGAATCTTGTCGATCCCTAAAGGGTATCATAGGTGTTAGGGTACAACCAGCTCGTCGACCATGTGGGAATCCATGGACAGAGGAGACTTACAGAGGCCATGGTTAAGGGGTCACTAGTCCGGCGAAAGGAATATCTGACGGAGAGTTCACCACAAGCCAAGAAGGGGCTTTTCTATCGTGCTAGAGTGTATGTGCATGCCGCGCGTGAGAATCGCTCAAGTGCGTAGGTGAATCCGATTATGGAAACTCTAGTTATAAAAACTATGTTTATGGAAACTTTATTTTTGGAAACTCTATATATGGCAAGTATCATGAGTACTAAAACATGCATGACCAATGTTAGCAAGTAACTATGCATTTTTAGCAAGTTCGTTAACAAGACAAGAAAGTGAATAATCGGTAGGTAGAGAGCATGATCATGAACTTAAGATCAATTAAAATCATGTGAACATGTTTTAACTTTCATATGGGTTGTTAAATGCATGATACTACTTTCTAGAACCTTCCTAGAATAGATCAAACTCACACATGCAAGGAACGACACAAAACGATGGAAACCAAGACGTATGCCTTTTAGAAGGCCAATGTAGTCCCATCCCTTCACTTCCTTAGATCATAACTCATTGATTTTTATTTAAATCTCACACATGAATATACCATATTTAATCCCTTTGAATGAAGAAACCAGCAAAGAAAACGGCTCGTCAATCTGACGTCTATATAAAAAGTTATGGCCGATTAAGTGGACATAGGCAGAACGCGACACATTGCCTGTCGACTTCTGAAAGTGAAGGCGACCATCATCTTGTCGCCTTCTGAAGAAGACCACAAAACTGTCTGATTTTTGGTATGGGTCGTTACCATGATGTTGTCGTTTTATGGTAGCGACGTGTCGACCTGTCGCTACGTGAAAATGACGTTTAGGTTGCTTTTTCTACCTATTTCCAACTCCGACTTGGATTAGGTTTGACATATGTGGGTTTGAAAAATAAAAACAAATGCTAGGGTGATCCAAATAGGGTGAAACCACCTTCGTTAGTTAGAGTACTTCTAATACTTTGTACAGTAGCAAATAATCGAGAAACAAAGGTTGTTTGTCTATGTAGACGTATTGGGACTGACTACGTGAATCTGACACAGTGTTCATGTTTGGATTAATACTCTCATCACATCAATGAAAATTGGAGAAATCAGTGCCAAATGAAAATAGACTTATAGAGTAACAAGTTCTATGTTGAACACTTGGTCTCAAAACGACTCCACAAAGAGGTATGGAACTTGTAACACAAGTCAAGGTTAAATCACAACAGTACATCATCAAGATGATGCAAGATTTACATTCGTGATGAAGGATGGATGAAAATTAGGGCTTCTAGGGGAAAAAGATGCCTACATCCATCAGTAACCTAGTTAAAATTTGAGAGCATGAGGTTGAGTATACATGGGATCAAGAATAAAGAAGAAGGGTCGGGTTCATAGTGTTTGCAGAACTTCAAAAATCAACCATAAAAGATTGGCTCGATGGAAAAATATGAAACTTAAGGGTTTTGTTCTAGTACATGGAACAATCTACAGACGAAATTAATTAGGTTTTGCTCGTGAGAATGCCTACCTTTAGTCGTTTTACTCTTCCAGGGCTAGAACTTGAAGAACTCGGGATAAAGCTGATGAAGCCTTCTCCCCACGAATTCCTCCTCTCCTTGGCCTCTTCTCCACCTTCAGCAAGTCCCAGCAATGAGCTAGGGCCGGCCTTGGGTGATTAAGAGAGTATTTATGCTTCTTTGCTTTCCTTTTCCTAGTTTAACTCTAATTTCCCCTTAAATTACGAGGTTTCCTATTTTCCCTCCTCCTTCCAAGCTTGCCAACTCCTAATTGGGTTAGGATGGGAGCCAAATTCAAGGCCAAGTAACTAGGGTAGGTTTTAGGAATCCAATTCTAACTCAAATTGCTTATTTAATACATTAAATGCCTCTTTCCATTTAAGTAATATTTAAGTTGCGAATTTAGGGTATTTCCCATTATTCTCCTTTTTAAAATCCTTATTTTGGCCTAATAAATTTATATGGACTATTTAACAAAGCCCATTATTTATTGGAATTTATCTTATGGGATTTCCCCTTTTTAATTAGGGAATAATAGAGTTAAGGATTTTATTATATTTTTCTTACTTGATTTTATTTATGGTCTATGAGAGATCCATTGGTCCAATTCTGATAATGGGTAATCATTTTATGATGTTGGAAGTCTCTCGACATGTTCGTTAATTTATGGGCGCGTGATCTTTCCGTGTTAACGGTTTTCCGACTTAGTTTCCAAATTTGGATAATTAGTCACATTGTGACGTACGCTTTGCCATCGGATTTTTCGTTGCACACATTTCTTCGTGGAACACTTAGGGATAATATTTGGGGTTGATTGATAATTTTAAGGAATTTTTAGATGTGTTCTTGCACATACACATAATGGTACGTATGTTATCTATTATTTTGATTTAAAGAAATTATTATTTCGGATTTTTTTAAGTATTAAATTTTCCGGGTTGCTACACAGGCGCTGGTTCCGGTTTGAAATAAATGGACCTAGGGTTCATCTTATCACCTTCCCTTTTGTGTCGATCCGATTCTTAATGCTCTCACTTCTTGGTTGACTCTATTTATCGGTTTCACAATCTTTCAAACTTCCCTCTCCTCCCACAATATTGGACGCACGACTCTCTACATCTTCTAGGGTTCTTCGTCCATCCATCCAGGCTTCTCCATCTCCTTTCATCACAAGCATCCATGGCACCCAAGCAAACTCCAAAGCGTGGAGCCAAGTCCAGGGCGGTTGCGAAAGGTGTGGTTATCGAGGAACCACCAGCGGAGAGAAGAAGCAAGTTCCGCAATGATCCGTCCAAGAGAAAGACAGACTCTGTTCATACTGGTACACCCTCCAAGCGGGCCAGATCAACCCCACAAAGCAAAGGCAAATCTCCTATGCCATCTCGATACCCTAAGAGGAAGGTTCTTCATGACTCCAGTTCTTCAATGAAGATAGTCTCATCTTTTTGGTACTCCTTCTACAAACCCTAAACGACAGCTATTAGAAGAGTCCTCTTCTAACACATCTGGGTCTCCTGTGGCAACACCCTCTAAGCCTGTCACTAGGAAGGTCTATTTTGAAACCTAAGGCTGTTGATCTCTCTGATCAAGATCTTGCAAATGCATTTCCTGAATTTGTACCTTACTTTGAATTTCAAGGCTGGCTAAAGTTCATATCTAAGTTCAGAATTTTTTATCCTCGGTTAGTTCAAGAGTTTTTTCAAAATATTGAGGATACAGAAGAAGTTTTAAGTCTAAAGTCAAGGGTGTTAAGATTCTTCTTTCTCCAGAATTGATATCTCAATTGTTTAACATACCTGACTCTGGTGAAGATTATTACACCTATCAATTTGATCTTCATGAGGCATATACTCTTCTCACTGGACTCCCTCATGACAAGAAAAATTCCAAACATACCAATGTCACTAGTTTCAATACCAACACTTTCCCTCCTCTGCTTAGACTAGTGCATCATGTCTTTACAACCATTATCACTCCACAAGGTGGTGGTAGAAATAGGCTTACTGACATTCAGAGGTTTGTTTTGTACTGCATGAAGAAGAATATCAAAGAAAATTTGGTTTTGATCCTATCTCAAATCATCTCTGAGACAATTAGGAAAGAGCTTCACAGATCTCTGCCTTATGCTGCTCATTTGACTGCTGTCTTTGAGCATTTTGGTGTCTCTTTTCTAAATGAGAAAGTGCAGAAGATACCTCAGAACAATATCTATTGTTTGCACCATCTGAAGATATTTATGAAGTTCAGAGTTGAAGGAGATCAGGTGTTCAGAGGGCATGTTGTGGATCAGCTAGCAGGAAATTTAGAAGGAGAACTTGTTCCAGATGTAGAAATCCCTCAGGGTGATTCTGTGGAACAGCCACATGTTGAATTTGATATCCCACAAGATATGCCAGTACCACCCACTCCTTAAGCCTCACCAACTCCTCAATATTTGCTTGTTCCTTCCAATTTCTTCCAGCAACATCACAGCTCAGCATCCACTTCATCTGGTGGATCATCTGTTCCTCCTGAGCTTTACAAATTCCTTCAAGTTCAGTTTGACAACTTGAATTCTTCTATGAGGGAGATGTCTGCCAATTTTGAGCTCAGAATTCAAAGGCTAGAAAACACTGTGAACAGTCAATTTCTTAGACAGCAAGAGATGGTTAAGCATGCTACAAGAAGATTTAAGAGACTTGTTGGCACTTTGGGTGATGCTTCTACTCAACTTCAGTGTCTGCAATTTGATTTACAAGCTGTACTTTCAAACATTCTTGAGCATACCCAACAGAGTATTCAAACTGGACAAAATGTTGTAGTTAAAGTGTCAAAATGTCGACTGTCCTTTGCACATTTTGTTGAAGATATGGAACATATGAAGGCACATACAGCTCACATTGATCAAGAAATTGCAGATCTCATAACTGATTTTGAAAATATATGGTAGACAAGCGATGTTGCTAGTTCATCAAGTGCTGCTTCTTCCATGTCTCAGGGCTACACTGCACATATTTCTGAAAATCTCCAGAAAATGGAAGAAACACTGCAAATAAGACTGACTTCTATGCAACTCCAGTTGAGAAATAATTTGGATGACTTGGAAGCACAAATGAAGTCTATTGAGGACAAGCTGCCTCCTCCTTCTCCATCTCCATGATGATCTTTTTCTTTTGATAATGTCAAAGGGGGGGAAGAGTGTAATGGGTGCTACTTTAGTTCTGCTTAGTTCTAGTTGTTGGTTTAAACATTGAATGTTATGCTTGCTCATTTTGGGATTTGAATATTGAATGATATGTTTGCTCTTGATGTGATGTGAATTTATGATGTAATTGTCATTTTTTTGTATGCAATGGAATGATGCACATGACTGCCTTAAAGCATCCTGTTTGAGTAAACAAAAATAATCAATGAATGATAGTTGCCATCATCAAGAAGGGCGAGATTGTTGGATCTCTTGTTTTGATGATGTTTAACTATGATCCATACAAATGTGGAAATCATGCTTCAATTATATCTAACATTATTTTCCATGTGTAGCTCACAGAAATGTTCATATGATGACAGTGGTCTCGACACAATTCAGATAGTGTGTCGACACATGACTCAATCCCAGAGCAAATAATCATGAAAGCAAGCTAGTTGTGTCGACACAAGTTCAGTGGTGTCGACACATCCCATGCATCCAGTAAACAGTGAAGTATGAAAGTGTCAGTGGTGTCGACACAAGTTGGTTGTGTGTCAACACATCTTATGTATCTAGGAAGCAGTCAGAGAACTTAAGTGCTAGTGGTGTCAACACAGGATGATTGTGTGTCGACACTTCTTGTCACTCCCAGAAGCTTGTTTTGCAGCCAGTGGAAAGTGTGTCGACACAAGTGCAAAGTGTGTCGACACAACTCATTTGTCAAAGCTGCCAGGACACAAAGCCAGGAACATGTGTCGACACATATCTCATGTTGTGTCGACACACTTCGACTATTTTTCCAGATCTGAGTTGAAGGATACGTGGATGATTTTGGTTGAAGGCTTTTCAGCGGGAATTTTTGTGCCCCCAAATTCCAAGGCATTTGTGGACACATGGGACTATAAATGCCCATCATCCACTCATGTTTTGGGGTACACACACCTCAGTTCTCTCAACTCCTAGAAGCAGAAGGCGAATTTAGAGAGAGACTTCATCCTGAAGAATTGCGACCAGATCTGAAGAATTGGAAGATCCAAGCACCTTGGCTGATCAACCTCAAGGGGAATTCCAAGATTTCAGAGTCTGCATCTTGGAGCTGAAGCTGGAGATTTGAACTTTCAACTAGAAGCAGAACAGGGGGAAATGTAACAAGACTTCTTCAATTTGCAATTCGAGTGTTCTGTCTGGTTCCTTACTTAAAACTCATTTCCTGGTGTGTGGTTTGTGAAATTGGAGCAACTCTTGTGCTCAATTTCACGTGTGTGTTTAGATCTGAGATCTATGTTATCTCAGAGTGTGTGTTGTAGTGTGACCCATTTGGACTAGCGATATAAGCCACTTTGTGTGTGTGTGTGGATGGTGGATGTAGGATACATAATTGTGTAAACCACCCTAAATCATTGTGCCATTGTGGTTTGATTGTCAGTGCGTTAGATGATTGGTAGGCTCGCTACTCTCACATCATTTGATCTGCCTAGATTGCTCAGAAATGTGCTTAAGTTTGAGATCTAAGTTTCATTTTGGTTTATCTGAGTTTCTAATCGAGTAAAATTTAAATTTAGTTGAAATCTATTCGACCCCCCCCCTCTAGATTTCATCATAGCTGTTTTCCGCAACATTTCATTTGGTACCAGAGCGGGTTCTCATTGCACTTGCTAAGTGTTTGATCTAGCGATCAAGAGTTTTTGCTATGGAAATCAATAAGGGATTTATGGCTGAAGGTCACTCAGTTACTAGACCTTCATTTTTCGATGGATCCGACTATTCTTATTGGAAAAATAGAATGCAGGTATTCTTAAGAGCTCCGGACTATGAACTCTGGAAGATTGTTGACAAAGGATTTGCTGAACTGCCAGAAGATGAAGATCTATAGACCAAGGAGCAAATCAAGAAGTCCACACTCAACTGGAGTGCTATGAATATGATGCAGTGCACAATTTATCCCAAAGAATACTCCAGAGTCTCATCATGTAAGTCTGCGAAGGAGATGTGGGATAAACTTCAACTAATCTATGAGGGAACATCTGAGGTAAGGGAAACAAAGGCAAGTATCCTAGTCTCAGAATATGAAATGTTCAAGATGAAGAGTGATGAGACCATTTCTGAAATGTTTGCTAGGTTCATGCTTATTGTAAATGGTCTTAGAGGTCTAGAAAAAGATTATTCCAACAGTGATCTTGTTAGAAAGATACTTAGGTCTCTTCCATCAGCTTGGCACACAAATGCCACTGTTATTGAGGATTCAAAGAATTTATCAACCATGTAATTAGATGAGCTGATAGGATCATTAATGACATATGAGATTAATTTGAAAAGAAATGCATCTGTCATTACTTCTAAGAAACCTATTACTTTGAAAGCCTCATCTAGCTCCAAGAATATGATTGAAAAATCTGATGAAATTGATGAATCTTCTGATGATGATGAATTGGCCTTATTGACAAGGCAATTCAAGAAATTCTTGAGAATGAAAGGAAAAGGTAAGTTTAAACCTTCCAATAAGAAAGATTTTTCAAAGAAAATGATTTCAATAAGAAAATTGAAACAACCAAGAAGACTGATATAATCTGTTATGAATGCAGGAAACCATGACACATGAGAGGAGAGTGTCCTGATTTGAAGAGAAAGTTGAAGAATCAAATGTTCAAGAAAACTAGAGTCATGCTGGCCACATAGAGTGATGAGATGAAGAAGAGCAAGAAGGAAGTGAGTCTTAACTTTTCACCCTTCTTAACTTGGGATAGGAGGATATGGCTTATTCTTTGTTTGGCTCGGTTGAAATTGATACTCAGAAAATTTTGTCTCCTTAGCCCTTACCAAGTGCACACTTAGCCCATTAATTTTTATTTGATTCTACATGTTCTTCATATTAATTCAACTATAAATTAAAATCATATTTTTATCTATAATTGAATATTAATTAAATTATTAATTATTATTTAAAAGTGCTCCATTATTAGGCATGGACTTTGACCAACATAATTAAAAAAGAATAATTTGATACTACATATATTTATATATCATAGATTCAATATGAACGCTCTGTTTATATGGTGTGTCATTATTTATTAATTATCACTAATTTGGCAATTAACACTAATAAGTAGATGAGAAAGACATAAAAGCAACAACGATATGAAATTTCATTGATGTGAAAGTCAAGGTAGCACATAATGTAACGACCCGACCTCCTGGACCCCCGCCAAGGACCCCGAAGGTCGCACCGCCATCCACGAATCCGAAGACCCGGAAGGGTTAGAATTTAGTCCACTGAGATAAACAATGAATGCAAATAACTATAACAAGAATTCTGTACATTAATAAGGAAATTATGTACAACATATCCCAAATAAAAGTACATGTACAGAAAGAAAAGTGCAATCCTTAAGGGGCATACCCTGAGGACTTGAAAAAGGCAACTCTCAACTCACACAGTACAAGAGCTCTCACGCTCACAGCTCACACTACTGGCAACACACGGTGTAACAAACTGACACCACAACCGTCTGGCAACAAACCCCTGCGACAGCGAGTCTCTACCTGAAGAAAGTAGGGGGGTGAGCCTCACGAACAAGGCTCAGTAGGGATAACCAGTCCCTTACTAGCCAAAGCAGCATGAACTCCAACGAAAAGCGGAAGCAACTACTCTAGAAAGTAGTAAAGCGAGAAACACCTACTGCAGAGTACTACAAAGCAGCGAAACAAAGTAATACCACAACCCACAACCAGGGTCAGGCTAGACACGACTCCCACAAAACCAGTGGAGTCAGACACGATGCGGAAGCAACCCTCGGCACGCACCCACCTAGACAAGAAGCTCACGGAACACCGGAGCAACCTCTCACGACACAAGCACCGCCATCCCAGACCTCCATGAGGTAAGGAAGGCATGCAGACAGGTGTCGCCATGAACAACACCGAGCAATCACGTGAGAAGGATGTCTTACCATAAGCACGGCCACCTCAGACCTCCACAAGGTCGAGGGCCCACAAGCAGAAACACCCTGGACCCCGGACACACCACGAGGGCAAGGAAACACAAACATCGGTGCCACACGAAATGGCACCAAGGAACAGATTACGGAACCACTCTCTATTTGTTCTTGTATTTTGGTGATAATAAAATTTATGATGTAACTTAAATTGAATATTTTGTTTCATCTGTGTCGCATCAATCCCATAGCAAAATGCTAAGTCTTTCATTGATGCAATATATGGCGCACTAAAATGATAAAATCGATGTTTAATCATATACATCGATTTCTGTTTAAAGTGCCAAAGTATCAAGCGCCGCAACGATTTGCTAAGAAGTCGATGCCATAACGATTTGATAAGTGGCCATAACGATTTCTTCTTTGAGCGTATTGATTTGATAAGAAGTCGTTCCCATAACGATTCCTTAAGTGACCGAATGATTTTCCAAGAAGTCTTTGCTATATATATTTTTATCAGAAAATTCACATAAATTTTGTCATCACCAAAAAGGGGAGATTGTTGAACCACTCTCTATTTGTTCTTGTATTTTGGTGATAATAAAATTTATGATGTAACTTAAATTGAATATTTTGTTTCATCTGTGTCGCATCAATCCCATAGCAAAATGCTAAGTCTTTCATTGATGCAATATATGGCGCACTAAAATGATAAATCGATGTTTAATCAATATACATCGATTTCTGTTTAAAGTGCCAAAGTATCAAGCGCCGCAACGATTTGCTAAGAAGTCGATGCCATAACGATTTGATAAGTGGCCATAACGATTTCTTCTTTGAGCGTATTGATTTGATAAGAAGTCGTTCCCATAACGATTCCTTAAGTGACCGAAATGATTTTCCAAGAAGTCGATGCCATAACGATTTCATAAGTGTTCGCAACGATTTCTTTAAGAAGCGTTTTGTTAAGAAGTCGATGCCATAACGATTTCTTCTTTGAGCGCAGTGATTTGGTAAGAAATCGTTCCCATAACGATTTGTTAAGAAATCGTTCCCATAACGATTTCATAAGTCTTGCTCATAACGATTTCTTCATGGATTCTGTTCAAACTCAGATTGCCTTTATATTTCAAATATGCTTGGCGCTTAAATAAAAAGTCAAATATCTTCTGACAAAAAGCTGCATGCATATTTCAGAATCTTGTCAAAAAGATATGACCTACTATTTTCAGTATGTTAGCAGAAGCACAGTACCATGCATCGTTTATCATAAACACTCTTTTATGCTAACACTCTCTTCTATGCTCACAGACATCGAAGACCATCAGAGTCTGATTAAGACAATGAAGAGAAAGATCAGCAACGACTAGAAGAGCTCCAACGGATCTCTTCAACTGATCTATTCTAAAGCTGCTCAATATAAAAGATGGAGCATTGCTGAAGAACAATAAGAGCCTTTTCTTGAATATCTTTGAAGGAGTGTACATCTGTGAGAAGCACCTTCACGCCACATACACTCAAGGAAAGAGAGAAAGAGCCTGAGCCAAGAAGAAGCATTCAAAGCATTTCAAGCTCTCAAGCTTCCAAGCTTTCAAGCATTCGAGCCTTCTTTTCTCTCTTCTGTTTCTCTCCGAGCTTATTGTATATCTGGGGAGAGTTTGGGGCTGTGAGCTTTACATGAGTGTTCATCTTGTAAGGTCTCTCAGTCTGATCTTTCTAAGAAAGATCTGTGTCCAGCTGTAGGACTGTATACAGTTGTTAACCCAGCTAGGGGTTGGTGTCTAGCAGAACCTAACTGGGGTTTGTACCAGTTGTTAACCCAGCTAGGGGTTGGTGTCTAGCAGAACCTAACTGGGGTTTGTACCAGTTGTTACCCAGCTAGGGTTGGTGTCTAGCAGAACCTAACTGGGGTTTGTACCAGTTGTTAACCCAGCTAGGGGTTTGTGTCTAGCAGAACCGCACTGGGGTTTGTTCCAGGAGGTTGGCTTCTTTACCTGTAAGAGAAGTGGGCTGCCTTCTTGCCCGGGAAAGAGAAGAAGACCTGGTGGGGGATCCAGGGTGTTGTAAGGTCCATAAGGGGGACTGTACCCTTGGTTAGTGAAATCCCAAGAGTTTGCTTGGGGACTGGACGTAGGACTTCCATGTGGGAAGGGCCGAACCAGGATAAATCTCCTGTGTCCTTGTGTGATTGTTTATTTGCTTCCGCACTGCACTCTCTATCACACTGAACTAACCAAGCTTTCAAGTGTTATTTTTCTGTGTTTAAGATTCTATTTCAGATTTCAGAAAAACCTATTCACCCCCCCTCTAGGTTGGCTTGCTGCCGTACCAAAAGGGCCAACATGGCGGTGGGGAGGCTCTCCTCCGGCGATCGGGCTTGGTGGAGGCCGGCGGCTCGTGCGGAGTGGCGGAGCGGCGTGCGTGGAGCGAGGAGGAGGTGGCCAACCATCATGAAGGGCCCCTCGTGGGTTCGTTCTTCGTAAAAGGTAGGGATTTCTTGTGCCCTTCCCAATCCAGGTGGATCGGGAGTCCTCGGGGTTTTGTAGTTAGCCTTACAGCTTTCCCCATGCTCCCCTCTCCGTGTGTATGCGTGTGTGTGGTTTTGGGCGGCCCAGGATGGAGCATCTCGTGGTCTGCCTCCCAGCTGATGTCGCGGCCGTGCGACGTGCCGCGACATCAGTAGAGGCGTCGCCCTGGTCGGGCGCGACCTTACCGCGGCGCACTTGGGGACCGCGATAAGGATCGCTGTCGCGGTCTGTTTTCCCGTCGCGACAGGGGTGCTGTCGCAACGCGCCGCCCATCGCGACAGGGTTGCTGTCGCGGTCCCCTTACCCGTCGCGATGGTATCGCGACGACCATGGGGGGCACGACAGAACCTGTGTTGCCTCGGAGGTTTTTGTGGCCCGGTTCGTGTGTCGGCGTGTGCCCCTGGGCAGGCCTTGCCCTTAGGACCTTCTGGAAGGGAACGCGGCGGGTTGCCTCCCTGCATTCAGCGACCAAAGGTGACACCTTCGTGGCTGTGTCCTGGCAGTGGTGCCAGGAGGGTCGCGTCTGTCTAATAATCGATTGACTGGTGGTCAATCAATTATTAGCAGAACGACGGGTTTCCATGCTAGCTGGTAGTGTTCCGAGACTCCGGCTTTTCGGTGCGTGGTTAGTTGGCCGACAACCCTGTTGAGGGTTTGTGCGTGCTTCTTGCCTGCTGGGCTTGTCATGTGTTACAAGCCAGCAGTTCGGCGTGGTTTTGTTGTGCTGCCCCGCCTGTTCTCTTTTCACCCAGTGCTTGGCACTTGAGGGCTTGTCCCGTTCAGAGGTTGTCTCTGTTTCCTGGGACCCCCGTCCTCGGGAGCCTGTTGAGGGAGTACTCCGGGCTACGAGCGTGCTCAAGTTGGCAGCCGACAAGGCGGACTCTGGAGCTGAGGGGAAAACGAGGTTGGACAGCGGCGCTGAGTCGTTTGTAGAGCTCTCTTGTCTGGGTCTAGGACGCCGAGGGGTTCGGAGTGCTTTCCTGGCGCAGACTAGACAGTCCTTTGACTCACTGCCTCTCTCTGCGTTGGTTCCGGAGCCACGTAGTGGTGTCAGGCGTGAGGCTGCAGCTTGGCCAGGCTGCGGTGTTGCGTGCGTTGTGTGTTTCTGTGGTGGCTTTGTCTCACCCTTCGCGGGGGCGGAGGCAGGAGCTAGGCTAGCGAATAGAGCGTGTGGACTTCGGGTCCCCCTCTTGGCTGCTAGCGGCGGTGGCTTGGTTGCTGTTGTTGTGACGGCGTTTTCCTCACGACGTTTCCAAGTGTTCCTCGTTGCCCTAGCTTGCACGGTAGTTTTAGCCTGGCTGTTCTTAGCTCCCATGGGCGTCGTTGGTCTGGCCTTGGGCAGACCCGTGCTTTTGGTGGTTCCCGATTCGCTGTTCTCTCGATTTCGTGGTCCCGTTCTTGGGTGCCAACCCGTGATGGCACCGGCATGTGTGGCTCCCCGACTTGGTGGCGTGTCCACGGTCCGAGGTGGTTCTGCTTGTGGGCCCTCGACCTTGTAGAGGTCTGAGGTGGCCGTGCTTGCGGTGAGACATCATTCTCACTTGGTTGTTCCGTGGTCTCGGTAGATGTGCTGAGCGCTGCTTCCGCTTTGTGCCCGACTCCGTTGGTTTTCGCGGGAGTCGTGTGTGTGCCACGACCTGGGTTGGTGGTCATGGTGTTGTGATGTTCTCTTCCGCTGCTTAGTAGTACCCTGCTGTAGGTGTTACTCGCTTTACAGCTTCCTAGTGTAGTTTCCTGATTTCGGAGTTCCTGCTACTCTGGCCGGTGAGGGACTGGTAATCCCTACTAGGCCTTGTTCACGAGGCTCACCCCCCTACTTCCTTCAGCTAGGGGCTCGTCGTCGCGGGAGCTCGGTGTCGGACGGGTTGCGGAGGCGGCTGTGGCGCCGTGTGTTGTCAGCAGTAGTGATAGCGAGCGTTGTGAGCTCTTGTAGCCGAGTGAGCTGAGAGCTGTGTTTTGCAAGTCCTCAGGGTATGCCCCTTAAGGACTGCACCTTTCTTCTTGTACCTGTGCTTTTGCTTGGGACGCGTTGTACAGACTTTTCTATATTGTACATATTGTTATAGTTGTTTAAATTCAGTACATATCTCACTAGACTTGTTCATATAACCCTTCCGGGTCTTCGGATCTGTGGGTGGCGACGCGAACTTCGGGCCCTGGTGGGGGTCCGGAGGGTCGGGTCGTTACAACGCCCACAGAAGCTAGACACGGCTAGGCTACACCCACCGTGCAGGCTAGGGCAACGAGACACTTGGAAACAACATGAGAAAACATCATTACAACAAGAGGAACCAAAGCCACCACCACTGGCAGCTAAGAGGAGGACACGCCGGCCACTCCTCTGCTTGCCAGCCACTGGCTCCTGCCTACAACCTCTCCGGAAGAGTGAGGCCAGTGAACCACCACAGAGAACACAACACACGCACCACCGCAGCCCGGCCGAGCTGCGGCCCCACACCTGACACCACGATGTGGCTCCGAAACCAACGCCGAGAGAGGCAGTGAGAAGGACTAGCTGATCTACACCGGAAGAACAACCAAACCACTTCAGCATCCCAGACTCAGCTAAGACAGCCCTACAAACGACTCTACGCCGTTGTCCACCACTGCTTTCCCCTCTACTACCAGAGTCCATAGACTCGAGCTCGCCCGTCTCCCGGAGAACTCCCTCAAACAGGCACGGGGACTAGGGGTCCAGGTAACGGTGAAACCACTACAACGGACAAGCCCTCGAGTGCCAAGCACCGGGCGAAACTGAGAATAGGTGGGGAAACCACAACAAGCAAATGGCACAACTGGTTTGTAACCAAGACAAACACAGCATATACAGGCACACACGACACCCCTCCCGGAACACCCAGGAGGACCGTCGGCCAACCCCGGCACACACACAACGGCCAGAAACTCGACAACATGAACGCGACCACAGGAACGTCGCCTTCTGAACCAAAAGGTGACGACCAACCCGTCGCAACTAGGTCGCGATGACCAGGGTGCTGCCTTCTGATCTGAACGTGACATATCAACCCGTCGCGTTTAGCATCAGAAGGCTGAACCCCAAGTAGACCAGCAGACCCGCAGCCAAACACCACCAAAGCCAGAAGGCGACAAGCAAACCATCGCGACCCGAAGACACCAGAACGCAACAAACGACCTATCGCATCCAGAACATGACCAGGAAGGTGTCGCCATCAGATTCAGAACATTACGTATCAACACATCACGTTCCTCATCTAAAGGCAGGACCCTTAGGGCAAAACTACCCAAAGGCCCACACCCAAAGGAACCACGATGGCAAGCCACCCAACAGGAAGACAGGCCCCGTGCCAAGTTGGGGAGACCTCCCCCTAACCAACTTGGGCATGAGCCACCCCACCAAGACTAGAAATAGGTAAACAGAAGGGCAAAGGGGAACGCGACGGCCAACCTGTCGCCATCAGAACATGACAGGTTGCACATCGCCTTCTGACTGGTGTCGCGACAGCTGACCTCTCGCGACCTCAGACATAAGCCCAAACCACGGTCCCCCAAGCTACAATACAACCACCAAAGAGGGGAGGAAGAATAGCACACCTAGAGAGGAACTGAAAATGGCTCGAGGGGCAACAATGCCACCTCTCCTCGCCCACAAACGACAAGAACTAAACCACCACACAAGAGGGAGCACCACCGGCAAGCTTTCTCCCATGCTAAACCACAAGCAAACCTCGAGCATAGGGAGGATAGCCCAAAACAAGCTCCATCTCCTCAAGACAGTAAGAGAGAACAAGAGATCCCTACAAGAAATGATGAGCCAAACCCGTTGGGGTCCTTCACGTCGGATTGGCCGCCTCCTCCTCGCTCCACGCCGCTCCAACGCTCTGCCACGGGCACACCACACCTCCCCATGCCCAACACCTGAGAAAGAGGGAGGGAGCTCCCCCACCACGGAGAGGGGAAGAAGGAAGGAGAAAGGAGAAGAAAGAAGAAGAAAGGAGGGTCTGCATGCCTTAAGGCCTCGGAACTGAGGTCGCGACAAGGAGAGCGTCGCGTTCTCACAAGGACGCGACAAGCACCTTGTTGCCTTCTCAAAAGTTTCGACAGGTCTTCTGACAGACAGACAGCCTCCAGGCCATGTGTCACGCACGCATGTGCCTCAGGTGAACGTGACAACTAGCACGTCGCCTTCACACACATGTGCGCGGACACGTGGCGCACCAGCCACAGACAACAGGAACGTGACAAGAGGGTCGTCGCCTTCTTAACCAGAAGGTGACACGGAACACGTCGCGTTCAGAACGCGATAGCCCAAGCCGTCACGATCCTAATAACAACACCAAGGGAACCAAAACCCGGGATGTTACAAATATAACCAACTTAAAACAATTTTGTCCTCGAAATTAAGGGTGAAACCCGGTCGGAGAAAACAACAAGTGCAAAGAGACCACTAAGTAGTGTCACGACTTTCCGGTGGTCACCACCACGACCCCGCCACAAATGGAGTGCCTAACCAGACATCCGACAGCTCACAGAGCGCACACCAACCAGAGCGGAGCACACAATCGGGTGTCGACAACTCCCCAGGCGCGGCGCACACCAAACCAACCGGAAAACAACTGAAGCCGCCAGTCGGAAACCACACAACTGAGCCCTCAACAAACCACGCTGTTGATACCAACCGATCAGTAACTCATTCTGTCACCAACGAAACTCGACAGAGGACATAGTTACTGACGGCAAGCTAAGAAAACATCAAGAGATCAACCACAAGACTCCGCTGAACGGCCCCGCACAACTAGCAACAACTAGCACCTGCCGCAAAGCCAAGCGAGAGTCTCTTAAGGACGACCCGAAACCAAACGGTAACATGCACGTGGAGAACACCATGGCACAAAGGACAGTGTCCACTGGCACCACTCGATCTCACCCAGATCATCCTCATGGTCCGACAAGGACACACAACAACTGTGGAGCCACAGAAACTAAACCAAACTCTCTATAGGCACACGCGTAAAGGCAAAACCAGGGAAGATGTCTGAGGTTGGCAAACCCAGGAAACTCAAGATGTCAGCAAACTCCGCGGGAATCGAAACAAGCACAGAGGCCGAGAACAACACGTTGACCTCAGAGGGACCCAGACCAAAGCAGGGTACTACAACCGAACATGCTTGCTCCCAAGCGAGAGGGAAAACCCGGACATAGGCCAGGCCAAGGCTTGGTGTACCACCGACAGGGCTACCTAGACAAGGCAAAGCAGCCACCCCACAATGGTAACGGTACAACCACAAGGCACTGGCTAGCACAAAGTGTCCTAGAGGCGGAAAGCTCAACACCTCCAACACCGAGCAAACTAGTGAAACAGCGCACGAAGCTTACGATTAGGGCACACAGTACAATACACAGTGCTATCACAAGCACCGGGAGCCACCCAAGGTACAACACAATGCACCAAGGCTCCAGACGGCACAAAACTAAAACACTCGAGCATGAGCACATGGTGCTACCACAAGCACCAAAACAAGGCAAGATGCAACATAGATGCACCAACGGCTGAAGCAACATAGGCTAACAAGAAGGACTCTTCACAGAGACCTACCAAAAGCCACACACAAGGAACTGCAAGCTTGAAAGGGCAGAACAGGCCACACCGGCCCCGAACCCTTAAGGCACAAAGGCGTGGAGCATCGAAAAAGAAAAATGCTCAAGGTGCAGTACATAACCGCACCAACTGCCCAAAACGACATAGGGCCAATCGAAGGGGACTCTCCACTAAAGACCCACAAGAGAAACACGCGGAAAGCCAGCAGCTTCAAGAGCGCAACATCCACATCGGCTCTTAGAAGCACACAAACACAAGGCACCACTCCTACCTCCGCAGGCGGAGAGGGCCACACACCAAATGGCAACAAGTACCTCCCAACACAGCTGAGGCACAAGTAAAACACACACCGGAATGATACCTGCACAAGCAAGCCAAACAAAAGAAAATCGATGATGCCTCACACTGAACATAGGGCACGCTGCCCCACATCATCCAGTCAGGCAACAAGGAACCAACATAGCAAGGGATGACACAATAGGTACACCACGACCCATCGAGGGGAGCAACCAGCTCAACCTCAAAACAACTCAAGGGAAGGGACCTTCGACACAAAGGTCGCCATGGTGCGCAACATGGCACCAATGCCATGGTAGAGCACCACTAGCCCGAGCAACCCATAAAAATCAAGGGAAGAAGGCATGCAATAGGCCTCTTCCACACACAAAAGAGAAAACCGCAGCACAAGGCTAGCACTCACACAAGAGGCACAGCCAGCCGAACACTCACGACGCTCGCCAACAACCGTTTGCAAGAGCGCGTCGGCACGGAAGGACAAATGGAAACGACTTAAACCACAGGAACTGTAACACCCCAGAAAATTTTATTTATTAGAAAACATGATTAATATGATTATTAGACTTGATTATTATTATGAGTTTGAAATAATTAATATATGGGATTAAGTAGCGTCCATAAATGTTACTCCAGTGTCGTACACAGAGGTGCGCGCTCTCACAGGACGACACCGAAAAACTATAACGAAATAAAAATCCGAGAACACCATAATTTTTAGAAAAATATGAAGATCTCAGAAATGTAAATATCCGGATTTATTGACTTGCGGATTTCGAGGTTAAGCCGACGCAACTATTTTTCGGGTGATTTTTCACCCAGTGTAAAATAAAATATAAAAATTAAATAAAAATCACCATAATTTGTAAAACTATCACAATAGCTTTTGGTTGAAATTTTAAGACAAATAGATACCATTTGGACATGTTTACAGAAGGATCTTTGAACCAGCCGAATTATGGGCCATTTACGGTAAGGATTTTTAGGATTATTCCTTGCTTACGCAACATGGGTTACGTAAGCCCATGTCAACAGCAGCTCAACACCTTACACGTTGGGGGTTTATGTGTAAGTGTTGGATGGGTTGCATGAAACATGTGTTACAGTAAAAACCCAATCGATTTTACTGTTACACTTGTACGTGAGAGGTGTCACCGTGTATGGGCAAGCGGCTGGGTTATAAAAGCACCCCCTCACCCTTCAAACGCACCCTTCTCCATCCTTTGCTCTTGTTGCTGCTTTGCCCAGAAAACAAGCTCCTTCCGTAGTGAGGTCACACCCTTGCGTGGGTGACTGGTTGTTGTGTTGCTGCTGCCATTGCCTTGAGATGACTGTTGCTATTGGAGTTGCTACTTCATTTGCTCATACAAGAAGAGCTACAAGTGTAGCTTCCCGGACTGCAAGGACTGCACTCCCAGTACCATTTCTCCTCTTCCATCAACTGTGGGCCATCAAGGTGGAAGTGTTATTCTCTAAGATCAGGTAGGATTCAATCTCTTACTTTTACCCTTGAAAAGGCTATAGAACTTACTGTTAGGTGTACAAACTCTCAAGTTCTTGTTTAATTTCCGTAAGTACCTCTAGAAGCTTGTGTGCATCATATGTTGTGTAGAATTCTCTTCCTTTCTCACTCTTTTCTAATTCCTTGACTCCTACCGTTGTTAAAGAGATCATGATCACCCACTTACTTGTTTAAACTTGTGAATTCTCTTTTGAAACAGTGTATCCATCCCTTATAATCATGTTTTAGTTGTGTGTCTGTAGGATTCACTTCCTATCCCTTCTTCCTCCCACTTCTCCACTTGAATCAATAGTTTGAGGTAATCTTTTACCATGTGTATGCTATTGTCCAGATTTGGAAAGTAGTTTCGTGATAAGAATTGAACATTTCATCTTGTTTAAATTAGTGTTTGGTCATGAAGGGCCCTACATCACTTCTCTTCCATCATAACTCGTTTAAATCTGAAATCATGTTGATCCTACTGTGTAGTGTAGATTGAGCTATGACAATTCTTTCTACCTTGTTAGAATCGAATTATTGAGAGACCATGAAAGTCTCAAATGAGTGTTCTTTGATAAGTGAATGATGGAAGAGGAAAAGAAAAATATTAGGAGAATTACTCTTCCAGTAAATTCCCCTTGAGTTTGTTGTCATTTTGGTCATACATGTGTACCATGTTTCATGCCCTTTCTTTCATTTTCTTGTCATGTTAGCTTGATTCTTAAAGCTGAGATCATGCTTGGCTAAAGTCTTAATCATGTTAGGAATTATAGAGAAGCTTGGTAGCAAAATTTTTGGTTGATTTTAAACACTTTTTGAAAGTCCACACAGGACCTGTCGACAGTCCTGCCTCTTGCTGTCGACAGGGCCCTGTTTCCTGAACTCAGAAATTCTACCTGTGTGTGACTGTCGACAGCCCCATTCCTGGCTGTCGACAGGCACCAACAGAACTCCAGTTCTGCTTCTGGAAAACATCACCTGTCGATAGCAAACTTCTGGCTGTCGATAGGCACTGCCAGGGCCATGTTTCAGCACCTATCTTGTTCCATTATTTTCTGAAAATCTTACTCAATTGTTCCAACTAATAAGCCCACCTATATCTTGTGTTTTTTACCACCTAAACACCTACTAAAACCAATCATGTTATCTTTCTCTTTACCATGAATTATCCCTTCAAAAGTTCCAATCACAATTGATCTTGTGAGATCATCAATTTCTGTAATCATGAAGGAACAGAGTTCCTAAGTTCTTGTGTGTGAACCGTGAGTGAATTCCTGTGTACCCTTGATTCGTTACAAGGATAAATGTGTTATGATGACGAGTTGTGAGTCTTTGGACTCGTTTGAGAAATATGCCTGGCAAATAAAGGGCTGGTTCAGTCCTAGGGGGAGCGCCCGAATTCGTCAGTGGCCGCGCGGGGGCGATGAGAATTTGTGGATGTTGGCATGCATTAGTTCATGTTTGATTAGTCATCATATCATGCTTGTGTGTGTGAAAATGTGTCTGACTCTGAATTCAAGTATCATCCTGAGTTATTAATTTTTCTTCTAAACTATTCTTGTTCAATACGTGATATCAATTTGGCTCATTTGTCCAATTTCTTGAACACTTAGTGCTAGCTATACATGATCTTTTCTTGAGATTATACATTTGAATCCTATCTATTTCAAGCAATTGAATCCTACTGGGCTAGTTAGCTCATCAAATCTCACTTTTTCAGGTAATCTATAGTTCTACAAGGCGGGACTTCGGGATTTGTGTGTGGAGATACCAACCTTGACGGCATTTTATTTTTACGATTGTAAATCAAGAACCATGTAACACCTATGGAATGGTGAATAATAATTTTTATTTAGTGAAGCCTCTGAGCAAATTTATTGTTCAATTAGTTCAATTGTACTCTTGATTTCTCGTTCGCTCACGTTCCGGCATTTATAGATATATTAAATGACGGGACGTGACATGAACACACACGCGATCTTGCTAGTACAAGCATGAAACTTGGAAGTGAACAACAAGGCAACCACAAGGCAAGATAGTTCTGGAAGGAACTTTTGCCAGAACAACCAGGAGTGACTCTGGAAAAACAACACCATAGCGCACAAACCAACCAACCAACAACTAACTACAACCCAGAGATAACATAGCGGAAGACATCAACGAGCACAGAGATAGTCTTGGGAAGAGCCTTCACCAAGACAACAAAGAACAGTTCTGGGAACCCTCACCAGAACATAGGGCAAACAAGCGACGTACCTTACCCAAAGGGCAACGCAACAGCAACAAAAAACGAGCACAACACGGCTCTGGGGAAACCACACTTCCGCCATAACCAATAGAGAAGAACTCCGAGAGCACCTCACCGGAGCTCACAACCAGTCAGCACAAGGCCGACAAAAATCACAGACAAGTGTCGCAGCACTCAACCAGCGATGTAACATGGCACACGAAACACCTGCTTAGCTCGAGCAACGATGCCGACTGAGTAGAGCACAGCGCACAATTGCGCCCAGGCACGCGAGGCCAAAAACACAACCAACACAGCACACACCCCAACAACAAGGGCACAACCAACAAGGCAAGGGCACCTTCGACCGGATCCACCGGCATCAACCCTGCACCAGTGAAGGCCACACCACACGTAGGCTCTCTCAGCCTTCGCGACACACCCACACGAACATGCAGGCTGACGACGAACCCAACAGCAGCACGAGCGAACCAGTCGACCACGCTCGTAGCACGTGCACCCAGCAACAGTAGCAACACCCCCCTGCAGCTCACACTCGGACCCTGCTGGAATGCTAGCTACCTGCAACAAAGAACCAAATGCTCACACCTAATAGCAACTCTACACGGATGGGCCAGCAGCGTACTAGTACCTTTCTTTGGGACAACCATAGTTATTAACTCATTACAAATCACATCGGACCCCTGAGCTCTGATACCACTATAACGACCCGACCTCCCGGACTGCCGCCAGGGACCCCGAAGGTCATGCCACCACCCACGGATCCGAAAACCCAGAAGAGTTAGAATTTAGTTAAGTGAGATAAGCAATGAATTCAAATAACTATAACAAGAAAGTCCGTACATTAATAAGGAAGTTATGTACAACATGTCCCAAATAAAAGTACAGGTACATAAAGAAAAGTGCAATCCTTAAGGGGCATACCCCGAGGACTTACAAAAAGGCAACTCTCAACTCACACAGTACAAGAGCTCTCACGCTCACAACTCACACTACTGGCAACGTACGGTGTAACAAACCACCACCACAACTGTCTGGCAACGAACTCCTGCGACAGCGAGTCTCTACTTGAAGAAAGTAGGGGGTGAGCCTCGCGAACAGTAGGGATAACCAGTCCCTTACTAGCCAGAGCAGCAGGAACTCCAACGAAAATCAGAAGCAACTACTCTAGAAAGCAGTAAAGTGAGAAACACCTACTGCAGAGTACTACAAAGCGGCGGAACAAAGTAACGCCACGACCCACAACCAGGGTCGGGCCATACACGACTCCCGCAGAACCAGCGAAGTCAGACACGATGCAGAAGCAACCCTCGGCATGCACCTGCCGAGACAAGAAGCTCACGGAACACCCGAGCAACCACGTGAGACCAGAGTCTCCAGACACAAGCACCGCCATCCCAGACCTCCATGAGGTAAGGAAGGCACACAGATAGGTGTCGCTAGGAACAAAACCGAGCAACCACATGAGAAGGACTTCTCACTACAAGCACGGCCACCTCAGACCTCCACAAGGTCGAGGGCCCACAAGCAGAAACACCATGGACCCCGGACATGCCACGAGGGTAGGGAAACACACACATCGGTGGCACACGGACTGGCACCAAGGAACAGATTACAGAAATAGCAGTTGGGTGCCTGTACAAGGACCCCGAGAGAACACACAGCGCGGAAACCGCCATAAGCACAGGCCAACAAGACCAGACCGACAACACCCACAGAAACTAGACACGGCTAGGCTACACCCGATAGGTGTCGCTAGGAACAAAACCGAGCAACCACATGAGAAGGACTTCTCACTACAAGCACGGCCACCTCAGACCTCCACAAGGTCGAGGGCCACAGCAGAAACACCATGGACCCCGGACATGCCACGAGGGTAGGGAAACACACACATCGGTGGCACACGGACTGGCACCAAGAACAGATTACAGAAATAGCAGTTGGTGCCTGTACAAGGCACCCCGAGAGAACACACAGCGCGGAAACCGCCATAAGCACAGGCCAACAGACCAGACCGACAACACCACAAAACTAGACACGGCTAGGCTACACCCACTGTGCAGGCTAGGGCAATGTGACACACTTGGAAACAACATGAGAAAACATCATCACAACAAGAGCAACCAAAGCCACCGCCATTGGCAGCTAAGAGGAGGACACGTCGGCCACTCCTCTGCTTGCCAGCCACCAGCTCCTGCCTACAACCTCCCTGGAAGAGTGAGGCCAGTGAGCCACCATAGAGAACACAACACACGCACCACCGTAGCCCGGCCGAGCTGCATCCCCACGCCTGACACCGTGACGTGGCTCCGGAACCAACTCCAAGAGAGGCAGTGAGAAGGACTAGCTGATTTGCACCAGAAGAACAACCAAACCACCTCGGCGTCCCAGACTCAGCTAAGAGAGCTCTACAAACGACTCTATGCCACTGTCCACCACTGCTTTCCCCTCTGCTACCAGAGTCCGTAGACTCGAGCTCGCCCGCCGCCCGGAGAACTCCCTTAAACAGGCACGGGGACTGGGGGTCCAGGTAACAATGAAACCTCTACAATGGACAAGCCCTCGAGTGCCAAGCATCGGGCGAAACTGAGAACAGGCGGGGCAACCACAACAAGCAAACGACACAACTGGTTTGTAACCAAGACAAACACAGCAGACACAGCAACATGACACCCCTCCCGGAACACTCAGGAGGACCGTCGACCAACCCTGGCACACACACCACAGCCAGAAACTCGACAACAAGAACGTGACCACAGGAGCGTCGCCTTCTGAACCAGAAGGCGACGACCAACCCGTCGCAACAGGTCACATGACCGGGGTGCCGCCTTCTGATCTAAACGTGATGTATCTACTCGTCGCGTTCAGCATCAGAAGGTTGAACCCCAAGCAGGCCAGCAGACCCGCAGCCAAACACCCCAAGCAGAAGGCGACAAGAAATTGTCGCTATCCAAAGACACGAGACGCGACAAGGACCTGTCGCATCCAGAACACGACCTGGAAGGTGTCACCTTCAGATTCAAAACGGACGTATCGCCCGTCGCGTTCCTCATCGGAAGGAAGGACCCTTAGGGCAGAACCACCCCAAGGCCCACACGCAAAGGAACCATGATGGCAAGCCACCCAACAAAAAGACAGACCCCGTGCCAAGTTGGGGAGACCTCCCTCTAACCAACTTGGGCACGGACCCCCCACCAAGATTGGAAATGGGGAAATAGAAGGGCAGAGGGGAACGCAACAGCCAACCTGTCGCCATCAGAACGTGACAATATGAATGGTGTGTTGAGTATCCGCTTATTGTGTGCTTAGTGTGCGTAGTTCATTGTGCCTACTATAAATTTTTTGTTCTCTCTTGAACATGAGCATGTGGTATATCTGTATTTATATGTATATGTATAGATACGTATATGATAATTAATGTGGAAGTGAACAACTAGACAACTAGAGGTATTGTGAATACCAAGATCTTTGACTTGGATACGTGATAACCTATGCATGTGATATCTAAATAATGAGAATATCCTATACTACCTGTTTTGTGGAACCTTGTATGCAAGTGTATGGAGTACATATTATATTTGGTTGTAACGTTGTTATTGCATGGTTTAGTTAATGTGTACATTGTACTTCGTGCATTTCATGTACGTAAAGAGTTCAAGCATAGAGGTGTAATTAGTGGGTCATTGGGATTCTATACTCCTCATGAATAACATGCATATATCTTCATGATGATTAGGTGAGAATAGTCAATGGATGAATTATGCATTAGTATATATATAAGAAATCTTATACATGTAATGCTTAAGCAATGTTAGGTAAAGTTGTGTAGTTAACCAATTACCGTGCGCATGTTGTATCCACCTATTCCAAGCATGATGTACATAAGTATGCTACACCCGTGTGTTATACTATATATATGTCACCAAGTGTGTGTGTTGGTGCAAGGATTATTTTATCGAATAGATTATTCCTAGCTAACATAATTCATATCACCTCCTAATGATTTGCGAAGCCCTCATAATTCTTGTCATTTATCTCGCCGTGTTTGAGTCGCACTTATGTAAACGTCGTGTACGCATAGGAGATATCTACGTACATCTATCTTAGTGTATTTATGTCGGCTTGTGTATGCCTATTGTATGATATTGATTGCCTGTATGGTAATATACATGTTACACCTTATACATTGTATGTATATAATATAGTAAGCATAGTTTCTGCATGTTTTGAGTTCTAGCCGAAGGGCCAATTAGCGTCAGTATTTTATATTAAATATAACTAGTAGGTAGTGTCATGGTGATGGTATAGATAATACCGTATACATGATGCATGTATATAAGCTTGGTATGCGTGGTTTCCTGCAGAATTTAGGGTTCTGGCCGAAGGCACCTTGGCGTCACCCAGGCCGTTGATCCAGTGTTAGCGTCCAGACATGGACGCCAACACTAAATCCGCGTCCAGCGATATGGACGCCAATTCTCTGACCTGCATGCGTTGCAGAGCCAGAAAATCCGGGAGCAAGGCATGGCCACCATTGGGGGATGTCCCCCAACGGCTCCTCAGCCTGTCAATCGGATGGTGAGTGGTGTGAGGGGCTCTTCTAAGTCCTGAACCCGAAGGGCTCTCCCATTCCTTCCCTTCACCCTTGCAAGAGGAGAGAGAAGAGAGAAAAACCCTAGTGAGCGTGAGAAAACCCCATTTAGAACCCCCAAATCCGACCCCTTGGAGCTGATTTGGAGATCTTCTGCAACAAGGAGAAGCTGAAGCAAGGGGAAGGCTTCCCCATCATCATCCCCTCGGCGTGGAGATCACCCAGGCGCCCGGAGGAAGGCGATCTAGAGGGAGGTTCTGCAACGTCTTGGACTGCCCAAGGAGTCTTCACCAAGCCTTTAAATCCCTTAGAAGAAATTTTGAAAGGTAAGTGACCTATCTATGGTGTCCCCGTATGAGTCTAGGATGTTTCTATCATTTATGGAATTTATTTCGAGTCCTAGACCCTCCATTTCACCCGAATTTCAGAGCTCGGGTCTGTGTTTCTGCACAGACCATTAAACGGCAAGGTCCCTGGACGCCTGTGATGAGCTCGGTGTCCATCGACCATGCCGCTGACCCTGAGTCGCGGCCAGAGACCGCCGTTTAGTTCTTCTGGACAGAACATGAGCTGTTCTGTCCCACTTATACATTTAATTTCGATATGTTTGTGCGATGAGGATATATGGTAATTCTATAAGCTATGTACATTATGCATTGTGGTTGTGGATGTGTGTGAGTGTGTGATGAATGTGGTTAATGATTCTTGTAAGCATGTGAGCATGACTTGTAGACCATTTTGCAAAGTCCCTGATTCATGATTTAGATTAATGTGAATGCCTTGATTTCGTCTAATCATGAAGAGTTGTGGTCATGTGTGTATGTTCTGAAATTTAGGTAATCCATGCATGCTTGTGGAATTGTTAATAAGTGTGGTTCGGTAAAATGAAACCATGTAAAATAGTTGTGGCAAATGATTTATAGATGATGAATTAGGATGATGTTGCAATCTAAAATCATGCATATAGTAGTAGTTTTTGTGCAAAACAGTAAGTGGATAAATTGCCAATTATGTTAGACCCATGTCGTTAAGTTGTGAATAATATGCTAAACAGGTGTTTGATTTTCTGTAAATCCTTGTTCATGATTTGAATTAGTGTGAACGATTTGGTTTGAGTCTAATCATGAAGGTCAGTGGGTCGGCATATGGGTTCGCAAATTTTAGTAATTTATCCATGCTTGTGTAAATTATAAATAAGCTCGGTTCGGAAAAATGAAAGCATGTAAGCATGGTTGTGGTAATGATCCATAGATGTATAAATTAGGGTAATTTTGTATCCTCAATTCCTGCATATTGCTAGTAGTGTGTAATTAACCAGCAAGTGGCTAAATTACAAGATTGTTAACCCATGTTAACTTAAGTTGTTATAGCATGCTAATTAGACGTATTATTTTCTGTAAATTCTACATAGCTCAGAAAAAATCTGAAAAATTAAGGGTATCATCATGAACCCGAACTAGCAGTGTGGTTAAAATTTCAGGTCATTGGATCAGTAAATAAAAAGTTATGTATTTCATGTGAAACGTGATAATTCATACATATGATCGTAATGTGATTTGTTATGGTATAAAACCAACACGATTAGTGTGTTTACTATTGTTTAACTCTTGAGATTCTGTAGTACCATGTTAGGGAAAAACAGAAGTGTTTATGTGAGTGAGAAAGTGAATGAAATGGGAAGAGTTATGTATAAAACCAGGAGTAAAACGGTAATGTGTAAAAGTGTAAAAGTTGTGCCTATGTGACACTGCTACCCTAGAGGCATCGGAGCTGTAATAGAAAAGTCCCTATAGAAGGCTCCATGTGATATAGTTTGTCCCAAAGGCATGGGAAAACCCCGGAGGTGGACAAGTACCACTGGATAGGGTGGAGAGGGCTTCTCCCGGTCTGCGCAGTTACCAAGATTCACCGCTGTATGCCTAGGTGGTGAGTATGTGTATAGTTTTGTTTTGTGTTGTTTGTGTTATGAGTTGTGTTGAGAGCTGTGCTAAGGATGGGCACTAGCTATGAGATATTGTTAGTGTCCTCTACTGGTGGTTAGGACTATGTGTCATGGCAAATTGTTTAAGTAATGAAAAATGAGTAAAATGTGAAATATGTGAATATGGCACGTGTAAGTGCCCAAGATGCACATGGTAAGTGCAATCGATGTGATATGTGACAAGTGAAAGTGAAAGAGAAAATGATGTGGAAATGAGTAAATTGTATAAGTGTGAACATGTGTACGTGTCAAATGTGTAAAAGTGAACACGTGAATGAGTAAGTAGGAAATCATGTGAAACCGAGAATGTGAGAATGCGTTATTGGAAACCATGTGAAATCAGTAAACTCATGTTGTCATTATCGTGCTTATGTGTGCATAAATGCCTAGAATCCATGTTAGGATAATTAGCGAAAATGAGTGCAAGATAGCTTGATTACTTGTTCACATGATGTGTTTTATGTATTATTGTAGCTCTCATGTGTAGATTTATAGCCATTGAATCATATAAATCAGCAATCTAAGGCATGTGAAAAGGTTCGTGTATGTGTTTAAAACTACGTGAAATCCATGCTAGTTGTATTTCCTTTCACGTATGTAAATTGTTCATGTTGATAGCTTTCATGTTTTAGCTCTTTGAAAGATTAAAGTTCCTGAGTAATTGAATAGAGACCATGTGATAGGTGAATTTTATTTTAGAAATCTGAAAGCACGAGTTATGTATAAATTGTAGAACAATCATGATAGGTTGACAACTTGAATTGACTAGCATGCTATGTGTTGTTAATTGTAAAAGTGCATGTAGAACTACTAAGACTTGTATGTGTATATCATGAGTAGTGTCGCTTGCTGAGTCTTTGGACTCACTCTTGCTTCGGCGTACAGGTTGACAGGTATCGTGCACTAGAAGGTAGCGTGGCGAGGATCATCACTAGAAGACTATTTTGTGGAGCTGTTATCAGTTGTACTTTTCTTTTGCACAAAGGATTAATGTAAGGACTATATTTGGACATTGTAACTCTCTTTATTTTGTATTATGCGGACATTGTCCTTCTATCTCGCTATTTAGATTATGGAATGTGTGTTGGTGACGGATCATGATTTGAGTTGTTTACTTTATTCCGCTGAACTCTATTGCTATCCAGGTACATATCAACCTATTGACCAGTGTTGGGTAAATGTCCCACTGTGACGACGCCCTTTATACCGATGGGGATTGGTATAATCGTACCGGTATGAAGAGGGTCGTTACACAAACCTTGAGCATAGGGAGGATAGCCCAAAACAAGCTCCATCTTCTCAAGACAGTAAGAGAGAACAAGAGATCCCTACAAGAAATGACGAGCCAGACCCGTTGGGGCCCTTTACGTTGGATTGGCCACCTCCTTCTCGCTCCACACCACTCCAACGCTCCGCCACGAGCACGCTAGCACCTCCCCATGCCCAACACCTGAGAAAGAAGGAGGGAGCTCCCCCACCACGGAGAGGGGAAGAAGGAAGGAGAAAGGAGAAGAAAGAAGAAGAAAGGAGGGTCTGCATGCCTTAAGGCCTCGGAACTAAGGTCTCGACAAGGAGAGCATCACGTTCTCACCAGAACGCGACAGACACCTTGTCGCCTTCTCAAAAGTTTCGACAGGTCTTCTGACAGATAGATAGCCTCCAGGTCACGTGAATGCGACAACTGGCACGTCGCCTTCACACACATATGCGCGGACACGTGGTGCACCAGCCACAAACAACTGGAATGCGATAAGAGGGCCGTTGCCTTCTCAGCCAGAAGGCGACACGAAACACGTCGCGTTCAGAACGTGACAGCCCGATCTGTCACGATCCCAAGAACAACACCAAGGGAACCAAAACCCGAGATGTTACACATAACATAGTTTGAAACATGGAATAAAGACAAGGTAGCACATTACTTTGAAACACTACAATTTAATTTTTCTAATTTCAACAACAACTTGTCACATATGACCATCACTTGTTCTGCTGCATATCTCTCCTTCTCTATTGATAGCTGAACTTCTTGGATAGCTTTGCGTTGCTCAATTTCCACTTCATCTTGTGTAGAAGTCCTCGACTCATTCTTGACATCTTCAGCCCACTTGAAAAAACCGCACCCGTCATTTGTCATGTTCGGTTGTAAATAACATAAACAAAATAGACATTATATATGAATAGAACAATTTGAAACAGATTTTTTATGTTGTGTGTGTTTATGAAAGTGCCATGAAAATTAGTGTACTTACTTTGGATTGTGGACACGCATAAAAGTGCCTGCCCTTAGATTTGGCTGTAGTAGATGTTCTACGTCTACATGGACCTTTCCCACATGGACACATTATTAATTCGTCTACCCACATGAAGAATGGACATGAACCACTGTTCTGAAAGAAAAAGCAAAATACAATAAGTGTAGTATGATAGTGAAGTTGACAATAAGAAATATTATGGCGTAAACATAACACATACTTCCCGTGTGGAAGAATAGTATGCGCAGTTTGGATTCTTACTGCCACGTGAAATCCAAACATAAAATAGCACTGCGCCACATTCACATGTAATTGGAGAAGAACCCATAGGAAATGATTTATACTATGAAGCTGTAGAAGAATCATTTCTAATATTACAATGTTGCAGTTAAGACTTGCATGTTGGAACATAATGATGCTAATGGGCTCAGAGTGAAACATTTTAGAATTGAGTACCATAGATGGCATGCCATCACAAATCACAAGCCAACCCAAAACTATTCTCAATGGCACATAGTAAGGGTTGCCTCAAATGACCATCCACCAACTTTAGCCAGATATAGTTTTGGGGCATGTGAGTGAGACCTCTACCACATATATATGATCAACATCATTACAGCCCTATAGTTGCCTCAAAATAATTTACATTGCACACACTAACCGGGCATATGAACCTGTGCACGCAGTTCATATTTACAACCCCACAAATTCAGCATATATTGTAAATAACCGGGCATATGAACATGTGCACATCAGTTCAGATTTACAGCCCCACAAATTCTGCACATATTGTAAATAACCGGGCAACAAAACATGTGCACACTTGAACATTTCAAGCCTTAGGTGTGGCAGTAGAGACAAGAACATGGTACGATCTTCGGGACATTTCATAAGATCAACTACATTGAAGAAGTATTGTTCGGGTATTCCCTGCACAAGCATGAGTTCATCAATTGCTTCCTGGATAAGGGGGGCAATTGCTTTTTTTTTGTTCCTGGAGTATGTCCCTCCACACATTCAATCGTTCCTGACCTAGCTTTACCAGACTGTCAATTGCAGAGTTGTTAGTCATCACATCACGCTTCCTCTTCCTAGTGGAAGGGATATTATAAGTGATATATCTAGTGCAAATCATGAAGAAGCAAATAAGAAAGGTCAAGTTGTATATAGACTATAGACAACAATCATGCAGATTAGCAGAAGTAATAATCTTTTGAATAGGAAGACCATTATATAATCATCACGGTCACTTGCACAAGAACATTGTAATCTGACCACAAAAACTATCACTGATCGGACCCTATTTGATATCATGAATAAGCAAATAAGAAAGGTCAAGTTGTATATAGACAACAATCATGCACATTAGCAGAAGTAATAATGTTAAGAATAGAAAGACCATTATATAATCATCATGGTTACTTGCACAAAAACAATGTGATCGGACCACAAAAAATATCACTGATCGGACCACAAAAAATATAAGACACATTTTTTTACTAAAAGGGATTACCTTGTTGGACATATGAACCATATGCATAACATCAAACATGTAGCCCCCCGAAAATTTTATTATGAGAAAAATTAGAAATAATAATTTAATAATAGTAAAATTTTGCGTGCCATTATCATGTGTACAAAAACACACTGAAAAATTTCATAAAAATCATAGTTCAACTCTAAATAATACTCTCAAATGACCCACAAAGAAATTCGTGCGAAGAAAAATCTGATTGGTCAAGATTAATGTGTTTTGTGACTTATTATCGTAATTAAGAAAAAAGTCAGAAAATCATTATCACATATACTTAATGGAGTCCAAAAATAGAATAAAAATTATAGTTGGACTTCAAACAATGGGCATTGAAAATCCAATGAAAGAAATGGGCCAAAGGATGTACTTTGGGCCACAAATAAATTCATGTTAGAAAATTGACCCGAAATTCAGAAATATTCACTAATGGACCATGATAGGGTAAATTCTCACCCAATAGAACACCATTTGACTTCAAACCAAGCCCAAACTCGTGGTTACCACCTAAGGGAGGTTTCCATAGGACTCCTACATGAATTGGGGAGAGAAATCCTTCATTGAGGGAAGGAAACACCAAATTCGTACCCATGAGTTTCCTAATTTAAATTAGGCAACTAAAGACCCACACCCCTTTAAATAAGCCCTCTCTCTCCCATGGAATGACCCCTAGGGTTGCTGAGGTCGTGCTTGGAGGCTCTGGAGGCTGGGAAACGCAAGGAGGAAGGGTTGAGAAGAAGCAACTCGTGCTCTTCTTCATTTGCGATCTGCACTTGAGTCCCTTCAAGATCATCACTAAAGGTTAGTGAAACCTCGACCAAACTGTGCAAACCATACATCCCTGAAAAGATCTTCAAGTCTAGTTTCTTATAACACTATTTTTCCCAATATCTACCCAGTAGTTCGTGAGTATTAAGCATTCACCTACGACTGGTTGAAACTAGGGTTTTCTGGAGGATGACTTTTCTTACACCCAAAAGGTTGGTCTTCTCTAGGCCAAACTCTAATTAAACTCATGCATGCTTGCATACATATGTTTAGATCATGTTTATACTATTTTCCCCAATTTATATCATGTTGTGTCATCAAAATAAATCTTGTATCATCATAGTTGTCTTTCTGTCTGATGAAACCCTTACACTATCTTAAGAGTCTTCTACCTCTCGTCTGAGTCATTTTCAGATCAAGCACTCAACATGAATAATGTTTCCCTTTGAGTCTACTTCCAAACAAGACTGAAATCACTCTATTTCATGGTGTGTGTAGAGAGCAGTGACTGAAACATTTCTACTGTGTCAGTTTTCTATGGTCTGTCCCATAGAGTCAAGTTGACCCAGTAAATGTGATTGATTTTCTAATTCCTCATTATCGTAGTTAGCTTAGTGAGATAGCAATCCAATGAACTTAGTTCCATAATTTTTCATGCTCTATACAGCGAGTTATAAGCCTTAGAAGTGCCCTATATCAACCCAGTCCAAGTAGGAGTCGAACTGGATGCATTTGGCAACCCAAAACCCTGTCAAGAAGGTGACGTATCATTCTGTCGCATTCAGAACGTGACAGGTTTTGTGTCGCGACCTAGGCTCTGTGCAATGTTTGCTTAAATGGCTATAACGTTTTCTATAGACCTCGGATTGACGAGCCATTTTTTTTGTTGGATTCCTTATTCAAAGGGCTTCAATATGGTATATTCATATGTTAGATTTGCATAAGAAATCAGTGAGTTATAAACCTAGAAGTGGAAGGGTTGGGACTACATCTGCTTTCTAAAAGGCATATGTCCCAGTTTCCGTCGTTTTACGCCATTCTTCATATGTGTGAGTTTTGATATATTATAAAAAGGTTCTACAAGGTATTATCATGCATTAATCAACCCATGAATAAGTGTTAAGGATTTTCACATGATTCTAATTGATCTTAAGTGATTGATCATGCTCTCTACTTGCCAATTATTCTCTCTTTCTTGCCTTGATATCAAACTTGCTAGAATAAGCATATGAAAACTTGCTAAAATTGGTCATGCATGATTTTTATTTTCTGATTTAGCACCCTTATTACTTACTTAATGCAAGGTTTCAATAATTGGATTTACAAGACACTCACACATGCACTTAAGCGATTCTCATGCACGGCACGTGCATACACTCTTGCACGATAGGAAAGCCCCTTTCTTGGCTTGTGGTGAACTCTCTGTCAGATATTCCTTCTGTCAGACTAGTGACCCCTTGACCAAGGCCTCCGTAAGTCTTCTCTAACCATGGATTCCCACATGGCCGACGAGTAGGTTGTACCATGAAGTTTCTCGATGTTAGTGTGCACCTCTCTATCTCTCTCTCTCTCGTCTTGAATTTCTCGAAGCTATTGACAATGACACATGAAAACAAGTTATTAATTGAAATATTGTAAAAGCACCATTATGCTGCTGAAATTCTCTCTTAATCATTGTTATCATGAAATCCTATTCACTTGACTTGTTATGCTTGAAATCATTATGGACATGATGCTATTTATGACACTTCAACCCATTGTTATTGACTTGATAGTCATTAACCTTCTTGACAATCTTGTTCGTGTTACATGCTCTTGAACTCGCTCTTGATATGATAGTCTCGAACTACTAGTGAACATTGTCTCATGACATGATCGTACTAATGTTCTCGAACATCCTTACATGACATTCTTGAACTCTTGGGACCCTTTGAGCTGTTGTGGCTCCTACTGTTCTTAACTGTCTAGCGCTATAACGGGTCTTGCGACTCTACTGGATTTGAATGCATACTGTTGAGGGCACGAAGAGTGTCCGAGGGGCCCCAATCTAGTCCTGGGGGCGGAGAGCCACCCGAAAATATCTGTAGGGGCTAATGACGGTGTCTGCATTTGCACCGGTTCTGACTGTTCTGATTTAGCTAGACATCTGACTGTTATACTGTTAGTCTGTTAATTCAGACATCGTGCACTGTTACTGTACTGCCACTGTTCTGACGGCCAATGACTGTTACTAAACTGCTACTATCCTATTATTGAATGGCTACTGCCCATGCTCTCCTATTGCACTGTTATTTCTCAATTAATGTTACTTGTATACCATAGAAGGCTGTGGAGCCGTACTGTAGTAAAGTCCCTATGGAAAAGCTCAATGTGTATGTGATATCCTATGGGCATTAGGATGAAATCCTGGAGGTGGACAAGTACCAATGGTTAGGGTGGAGAGGGTTTCTCTCGGTTCTGCGCAGTTAACCAAGATTCGTCTAGGTGACGGGTATGTGTTCTGTGAATGTGTGTTCTTCTTTATGGTGGTTCGGATTATGTGTCATGACAAATTAAGTGTAAAATGTGAATATGTGAAAAGGTGAATATGTGAAATGTGAATATGTGAAAGTGTTATGTGAATGTGATAGCATGTGAAATGATGTAAAAATATGTGAATGTGATACAATAATGTTAAAACAACAAGCTTAAGATGGGAATAAGTGTTATAAAAGCATGTGAAACTGATTGGATACCATGCTAGGTTTGCTAGTTATTATGTGCATATTCCCATGATCAAATTGTGTATAATTGTGAAATGATATGAATAGAATTTGAAACCATGAATCATGTTATATATTATGTGTAGAAAGCATGTGTAGATTGTTCATGTTTATTTGTTAATTTGAAATGAAGCATGTACCATGTATTTTTCTCTTATGGATTATAAGAATAGCATGTGTGTGATGTGTGTAAGGATGTTCCTTAGGTTGCTTACTGAGTCTTTCTTTTTAGAAGACTCATACTTGCTTTGATATACAGGTGAGACAGGTATCCCTGTTCTTGAAGAGGACTTAGTGAGGAGCGACTCCGAGCGAGAGGAGTAGTTGCTTGTGGAGTGCTGCGTAGTTTACTCTTTTCTTTTCATAGTATTTAAATAATGTTATGGACAATGTTATTTCATATGGACATGTATAATGTGGAGAATTGTTCTTTCTTTACTTTCACTATATAGACCGTGGAATTATGTGAATGATGATGGAATAAGATTTCTTTCTATTTCCGCTGTTCTCTTTTGTTATTGTGTACATCTCGACCTATTGTATAGTGTTGGGTAAATGTTTCACTGTAATGACGTCCTTTATATCTATGTGGATTGGTATAATCATACCAGTATAAGGAGGGTCATTATAGCACCAGTAAACCAACAGTGAAAATAAATGGAAAACCCGAGCCCTAGCAGAGTTCTAGCATAGAAAAACGTGTGTATACATGGCAAAGCAACATGGAGAAGACATAAGAATGCTTTCAGAAGGAGATCAGGGGGAGAACGCGTACCTGAAGTCACGTCCACCTTAGGGGCCGCGATCATGTCACGACCGCACGATGCGTCGTGTTAACAACAGAGAATAGAAGAATAGAAAAAACATAGAAATAACCCTAACAGAATTATACTAAACCAATAAACACATCAACATGGCAGGCAAGCAAGCAAGAACGACGAGGCTAGCATTGAAGGTCCCACCATGATCGCCAAAAGATGTAATCATGGGGTTGCGCGCCCCTCGAAACACACAACATGATCAAAACGTTCAAAGCATGAGATATGGAATGTGATTGCCACCTAACAAGTTGCCCTAAATATGAATGAAAACTATGGCTAACGTGCTAGGAAAAGGAACTCATGAGAAGCGGGCACTTACTGATGTCGCGATGGGTTGTCCCGTCATGATACAATGGCTGTCGCGATGCCCAGACATGGCACGTTCTTCTTATCGCGACGCAGGTGGCTGACACGTTCTCTGCAGTGCAGGAGATGGATGGAGGGACCTTCTTCCTGCTCTCCAGCCAGCTAGAGAGATAGAGCTCCTCGTCTATCCTTACCTTAGTACCTACCAAAATGACGAAAACAACAAAAGAAACCCTGTTAGACCATATTTAAGTGAAGTAACTATTCAAAATGAAATGAGATGAAACATGGAGGGAACGAACCTGGGGGTGTTTTTAAACCCCTATGGTTGTATGAAAACGTGGGAAAGGAAGAGATATGCTCCTATCTAAAAGAAAAATAACAACATGCATGAAAGGAAATGGGAAGAAGGAAGGAGGAAAGAGCCCCAAAGGGGTGACTCCCTGGCCGTGGGGTGATGCCCTTGGTCATGCAGCAGCCTTGGAAAAATGCGGAAGCCGCCTCCTCAGCCGCCAAGCTCCATACTCGAAGGAAGAGACATGACTTGATGAAGAGGATGATAGGGAAATGGGAAGGCCACAAGCTAAGGGAAAGTTCTGGAAGGATTTTGGCAGCACTTTGTGGCAAAATGAGCTCCTCCTCTTCCTCTGAAAGGGGAGGGTTACTTATATAGAATGGAGAGAGAAAATCCCGTCCATAAGTGATAATGACCCATAAAAGTAATAAAAAGCCATGTAAATCTGCATGGGGAGAGTCCTAAGAGGGTTCCAAGGTAGGATGGTACCTCAAACCATGGCTGGGAGGTTGTGGGGGGTTGTTTGGATGATGATAAAGCCAATGGAGGATAAAGTGGAGGTGGTTGCGGAGGCCAGCACATGCAGACCATGTCACGAGGGGTCGTAGGGGCGCGACAAAGCTTGTCGCGACAGCCAAGGGGGTCGCGACCATGTAGGCATGTGAACAGATATGCATGGGCTGTCGCGACGGCCAAAGGGGACACGATTTGAGCTAACGTGACGCCATGACCCGTCGCGTTAAGGATAACCGATTATATTGAAAATTTTAATCGATTATTTAGGAGAATAATAAATTATCTAAGGGTTTTTTAATTGGTTAAGTGGCATAAACGTGACCTCCAAGGTCGTCGCGTTAAGGTCTAAGGGTTGAAACCCTAGAACAACGACTATGGAAATGATATCTGGACCGGATAAGCTGAGAATTGGGCTTTAATGGGCTCAAAACATGGCTAACAAATGGGCTCGTGGTGAGTGACCAACTTGGGGCTCATTAAGTGAACAAGAAATGTGGTTCGACTTATGGGCCAGAATCGGGTGTCTACACTTGTGTTCCTAGAAAGTTGTATTTTTGGACTATGGTCAGGTGTGTCGACACAAGTCAGGTATGTGTGGACGTAGGTCACCTTCCAGTATCGTCAGAACATGATGCCAGGATCATGTGTCGACACACAACTTAGTTGTGTCGACACACTTCGACTGCTGATCTAGATCTGAAATCTTGGACACGTGTAAGAATTTGGTACAAGAACTTTTGAGCGGGAATTATGTGCCCCCAAACTCTAATGCACCACGTGGGTACATGGACTATAAATGCCCATGATCCTCACACTTTTTGGACATCACACTTCAGTTCTTCATCTCCCAGAAGCAGAAGGTGGCGGCTAGAGAGAGGCTTCATCTGAGGATTGTTGCTGCTCCAGATCTGAAGACTTGGAGATCCAAGTGCCGTGAGCAATCAATGTCAAGTTGAATTCTCAGATTCCGGAGTCCACATCATCAAGCTGATGCTGGAATTCTAAAGTCTCAGTTGGAAGCACAATAGGGGAAAATTCGAACCAGTCTCATATGATCTGCAGTTTCTTATCATTTAACTGGTTCTTCATCTCAACTTCAAATCAGTTTGTGTGTAGTGTGAAATCGGAGCAATCCTTCTGCTCAATTTCATGTGTGTGTTCTAATTTGAGATTTCGATCATCTCAGATTGTGTGTGTGTTGTGTGATCTGTTTGAACTGACTACATAAGCAGATTTGTGTGTGTGTGGAGGTGGATGTAGGATACACAGTTGTGTAATCCGAACCACCCTAAATCTCTATGTTATTGTGGTTTGTACGTTGTGATGGTTATTTGTGTGTGTGTGGATGGTGGATGTAGGATACACAGTTGTGTAATCCGAACCACCCTAAATCTCTATGTATTGTGGTTTGATCCATCTTAACGTTAGATGATTGATAGGTACACTTATTATTCAATATGTATCATCTATAATTTGTAGATTCACACCTCATCTTTTCTATCTATACTAATTTGAATCTGTGCATAATTCAGAATTTTGAAATTCTCATAGATTGCTAATATGATAAGTGATTAATTTTTAATTTTGTAGAAATCTATTCATCCCCACCTTCTAGTTTTCTTCATAGCTATGTTCCGCTACTTTTCAGGCCCGACAGGAGGCATTATCAGGCTGAGACTCCCCCATTCCGGAGCTCAAAACCAAAGCCTCAAATGGCCTTCCAAGTCCCCAAGCCATGACTGTAACATTAAAAATGCATAATATAAGCTTTAAACATGCTATTCCCATTTTAAAACATCAATTACATGCATCACATGCTTCAAATGGATTAATTTAATAGAAAACTCCATTTAATCAGATAAAAATATGAAATTTACATAACTCCTAGCTAACCACAACCTGCTCAACATCCAGAGCCTCAAATCAATGCTCTAAAAAGCTATAGGACTCAAAGAAACCATGAGGAAATCAACAGGGGGACGTCACCCTACCTGAACACGAAGAATGCACCTGTTGGGGTCTTCCCATGATCTGGCTGCCTCCTCCTCACAAAGATCACACCAAAATCACCCTCTAAACTGTCAAAAACCTTCCTCAGCTCAAAATTGCCAGAGGGTTCTTCTTTTGGTTGTGAACAGGGTAAACCTCTGTTCTAGCTGAAGGGAAGAAGAAAACCCCATCACCGCTATGAACGCTTCACATCGCCAGGATGCCTTAAGAATGTGTCAGGGGTAGGGTACACATCAGCCAAGAGGGTGACACGTGGTACAAACATGAAAGAAACCACCTCTGACTATCATGTCAGCATATGCCAGCGTGTTACCAACGCGTCAACTTCTTTGGCTGCGACAACAACCAAAGGTCCAGACCCGGGAGAAAAGCTCAAACACAAGCCCAAATAATCACAAAACACAAAACTAACACCGAATCATGCTCCAAAATCCGATAGACTAGATTTGGAATGCCAAGATGCTGCAAGTTTTCTCCTAGAAATACATTCTAGGGCCCCCTGATATGCCGTTATCTAGTGTTGGCCTACATCAAAATCAACTATCTATTTTGCGTGAGAAGCTAAATTTTAGCCTCTATCATTTCAAGGGATAAAATAGTTTCTTTATCTTTTCAAGAATAAAAATATTTAAATAAAATTTAATAATATTTTTTCAGAATGTTTAAAACATATTTCATTTTGAGAAATATGTTTAATAGTCATTTCAAAAAATACTTGTTATGAACCCGATTTACTAACAAGTTTTGTGTAGATTACTTGTCAAATAATTTTATTTATATGAGAAGAGAGAAAAAAAGATCTAACAAGATGTTAAACTAATAAAATTGTTTGACAAATAATTTACATGAAATTTATTATCAAATTCAAAATATTTTTTATTAGGTAAATTAATTAGGAGTCCTAAAAATATTTAATTTATTTTTTAATCCTTGACAAAACTGTAACTCATTACAGTAAATGTTATATCTTGTTACGATATATATTAAATCAAGTTACAGTAAAACTTTTTTTATTACAGTCAAAAATTTATAATTAATATTTTCTTTCTTATTTTATAAATCCGTCACCATGGGATGAGATATTTAATATTCGAAATAAAATATTTGTACTACTTTCAGGCAGTCCCTATCTTGTGGCTGGCAACCATCACGCGGCCGCGGTGACAGCCCACAGTCCACACGAACATGCGCTGGGCTTCTCGACGCCTCAGATCACGTGGAGGCGCCCTAATTCGCCACCTTCTCCTTTCTTGTGTGGCTCAGGGAGCACCAGGCATGCCGGGGGGCAGAGTGGGACGCAAGCGGAGGTCTCCACCCACGCAGACACCCAAACCTCAGCTTCCCTTAGCCACTGAGGTATGAACGAAGCCCGCTTCCCTTCCTCCTCTGTGTTGTTCTGGAAAATTTGGGCCGCCATCCCTGTTGTCTCTTTTCACCTAGTCGCAGGAAGCCGGCGCCGGAAATATATAGAGTTCTTCTACGTTGTGGGTTTCTTCTACACATGATCCATCTCCTCAAAGATGCAAGCTTTAAACTTATTCTGCCAAAAGGGGGTCTCCGGGGCGACCCCCCTGGACTATTCCCAGATGGGGGGTCATCCGCATTTGTCGGGGTGGCAGCTGAGGAGAAGGCCGAGATGGGGAATGAGCAACACTTCCAGATGTAGTTGCAGTTTGGTGTGTTTTTCCAGCACTTTAGGCGTTTGCTCGAGGATGGGTTTGGTTTTTCCTTCTCGGAGGAAGAGGAGCTCCTTCCGCACGTCATCTGCGTTGGCATGGGCGTTGGAGGAGGAAGCCACTGCCACTGGATTTGACAAGAAAGATACGAATTTTGAGAGACCGGAGGACGATGGGGCTGGTCGCATCAAGGCATTGGATGGTGTGGGAACAAGTGGCATCAATATTGTGCAAGAGGAAGATGCGGGAAAGGGCACTGTGTCAGAGGAGGAGAAAGGGAATGGGAGGAGGGGAACGGAGCTTACTTCTGGCCGAAAGGCTAGTATGGATGTCCGTGAATTGGCACGGAGTTTATGGCAGGCTAAGACCGCGGACGATGTTGAGGAGGTCCTCAGCAATATTCTGGAGGAAGAACTTCCTCCCCGCGTCTATTCATCCATGATCAAGGGTCTTGGCAACGAGAAGAGATTGGATGCAGCCTTTGCTCTTGTTGAATGGCTTAAGAGGAAAAGGGAAGAAAATGGTAATGCTCTCGGCGGCCCCAACCTGATCATATACAACAGCTTATTAGGTGCAGTGAAGCGCTCTGGCCAATTTGAAAAGGCTGATAAGGTGGTGAAAGACATGGCAAGACAAGATATCCAACCTAACGTTGTCACTTACAACACACTGATGACTGTTCACATTGAACAAGGCAGGCATGCTGAGGCTCATAGTGTTCTAGCGTGCATGGAACGAAAAGGTATCTACCCATCCCCTGCAACCTATTCAACAGCATTACTTGCTTATCAGAAAATGGGGGATGCCAGGGGTGCACTTACATTCTTTCTAGAACTGAGGAGCCGGTACCGGAGAGGAGCAATTGTTAGAGTTAATGGGGAAGACTGGGAGCATGAGTTTGTAAAGTTCCAAAATCTTACAGTCCGTATCTGCTACAAGGTGATGCGCCAGTGGCTTGCTAATGGAGATAATCTAGCTCCTTCCAGTGTCTTGAAGCTTCTCACTGATATGGATAGGGCACATGTTTCTCCTGGGCGGGTAGAATGTGAGAAGTTAGTGTGGGCATGTACAGAGAAAGCCATCACGTTGTGGCCACAGAGTTGTATAGAAGGATAAGGGACATGGAGACTGGCATAAGCTTATCAGTTTGCAATCATGTAATTTGGTTGATGGGGAAGGCAAAGAAATGGTGGGCAGCTCTGGAGATTTATGAAGATCTGTTGGACAAGGGACCGAAACCTAATAATCTCTCCTATGAACTAATTGTTTCCCACTTCAATGTTCTACTTTCTGCTGCAAGGAAAAGAGGCATTTGGAGATGGGGTGTTAGGCTGCTTAACAAGATGCTGGACAAAGGCTTGAAACCTGGAGCTAAAGAATGGAATGCTGTTCTTGTTGCATGCTCAAAGGCATCAGAGAGTTCTGCTGCTGTGCAAGTGTTCAGGAGGATGGTTGACCAAGGGGAGAAGCCCACAGTAGTTTCTTATGGAGCATTGCTAAGTGCTCTTGAGAAAGATATGCTTTATGATGAGGCACTTCAAGTATGGGACCACATGTGTAAAGTGGGAACCAAGCCAAATCTTTATGCATACACAATATTGGCCACCATCTATCTTGGGAAAGGAAGTCTTGAGCAGGTGGATTCAGTTATCCATGACATGATCTCATCAGGAATTGAACCAACTGTGATCACATTTAATGCAATTATCAGTGGATGTGCAAGAAATAATTTGGGGAGTGCTGCCTTTGAGTGGTTTCATCGAATGAAGGTTTGGAATATAGTACCAAATGAAGTTACATATGAAATGCTGATTGAAGCACTTACAAGAGATGCCAAACCAAGGCTTGCATATGAGATGTATTTGAGGGCCCATAATGAGGGTCTTACTCTTTCGTCCAAGGCCTATGATGCTGTAGTCAGATCTTGTGAGGTTCATGGTGCAAGTATTGAGAAAGATCTATTAGGCCCCCGACCTCCAGATAGGAAGAATATTGTGAAGTCTATGAAAAGTTCATCAGAATCCTGTAAACTAGAAGATATTTCTAGTAGAGATAAACCATTTGATGAGAAAGAAATATTCCATTTATCGACTCAAAGAAAAAAATAAGAGTATTTTTCAAGTTGTGCATCCTTGGTTCAGTTTCTGTGGTACTTAAATCACAATTACCATCCTTATCATGTATAAAATGTCTACTTAATATTCAATAGACACATTGCTTGCTTTGGAAAATTACCATTCTTATCATGTATAGATGTCTATTTAATATTCAATAGACACATTACTTGCTATGGAAGATTCACTTACATTTATTATGCTAATAAAAGCTGCAAAACTCATGTGCTTCATGTCAGTAATCTTCCCCATTTTAGGATGAATGTTATATATGCTCAAGCATATGGCTATCATTAAATGTAATTGAAGTTTGATGAGGTTGTTCTGGATTTACCCGCCATGTTCGGGTTCTTATAACTGTTAGATTATTTCCTTTTCATGTACCACTATCACAGACATGTAGGGTCCAAAATACATTGTTTGATGACAAAACTAAATATGTATGTTCCTTATTGCTATAATTTCTTCTAATGGTTATATAATGTAAGATTATTGATGTTGTTCTTTAAGAGACAGAAAATGCAAATGTTCAACCTTGTGTGTTTCCTAGATTCTGACATCTCTTTTCTTCCTTTTTTGGTCAAAGAAGATTCTAAAGTTTCAACATGATTTTTCCTCTTAGCAATATTGGCTTATTCTTTGTTCTCTTTTTGCAGCATGATGATCAGGGTCACTATATTTCCTAGGAAATGTATTCACTTCAATCATGTTTCATATTTCACCTATGACAGGCATTTCATCCTTGAGGTACGGGAGATTTTCTTTGCCTTCTATTGAAATGGCAATCTTTTACAGGCTTGCCCAAAACATTATCATTGGATTTCTTTTACGGTCCATAAATTTAAAGTATAGGTGTAGAAGCTCCATTTTATTGACCTTGTTTAAAATTTCTCGTCATATAAAGTATGCCTCTTGTTTAAAGTTGACTTGTTTCCTGTCTGAGTATTTCTATTTGTTTTCCCTATTCTCTGAAGTTGTGCCTCTTCCTGCCCTAGCTTTTGATATTATTGGAAGAGTTGAGTCCATTTTCATTTGAATTACCTTGTTCTATGGTGCATATGACAAGCATGACTCTTTTGTTTATTCCCAAAGTCTCCTTTGGTACATTATTATTTACTTTGCTACTATAATTATCCTGCATATTCTCTTTGTATGCTTGCTTCTTCTTGCTTTATCATGTCATTATCAGATAAGCCTTATAGTGTCACTATCAGAATCCAGCCATTTGAATCATATAATTGCTTGTGTTATTTAATAGGCAAGAATATCAACATAATTGATTCCAATTCTTCAATTGTATGGTATCCGCATGAATGTCATCTTGCCAATCTCTGAACAGGGGAGCAAAATATCATGCTAATACGACAGAGACAATAATTGATTCTGGTAAGCTCCTTCCTCTTCTTCTGATATTACTTTCTTACCCCTTCCAACAAAAGTCAGGATGTTAAAATGGATTGGAGAAGATATATAAATTACAGCATGAAATCACTTGTAGGGCATTGTTCTGACCACTTGATACACTTAGTTGCTGAAACAATTTTGCACGACTTTGATTCCTGGAAAATTTAAACACATTTTGACTAGGGGTCAATGAGTTATAAGTCTGGGCACAAATATTCTCAATATAATTTCCTTTGCTCAATGTTCCTGTTCATTTGACTCTGTCCTAATGCTCCAGCAGATGGCACACAGCAACATTTGCATCTACGTCATGTGATGTTTGCATCCTTGCATGCCTTCATGGTTATTTTTTTAGTAATTCCCACCATTCATTGGTTGAGTCAAAACTTGGGGTTTTGTAACTCACCGATATCCCTAGAATCATCCAGCACTTACCATTGAAAAGAGAAATTAACTAAAATATCAGTGGTCAATATACTCAGCTGGCTTGTCCTGAGATAGTGTATAGTTGATTCTTTGGCTGATAGTTGCCCCTGAAAAGATGATGCATGGAAATCTGTCTCTCTTCCTAGACATCTAGGCTTTTTCTAAAGTCTAGGAGGATGTTTGAGGATTCCTTCCTGGTCGTATGAGCTTAAACAGTTGATACAATTTTTTTTTCTACTTACCAATCGACCTCATCGGACTTCTAATGATCTCTCAACATGTCCAGTAACGCTGTAAGTGGGATAGATCTCAACTCTGGATAGAGCTAGACCTGAAACCAGTAATACCCATCTCCAACCTAAATCTGTCAAAATTGCTGGGCAAAAGGGTAAACAGATACAATTGATGCTCGGTTTTACAGATGGGTTGTTTTGAGGCAGGAAATCCCAGAAATCTAGTAAGCTTTTATTTAACATGGGAGATGACACACACGTTTCTAATTGGAGAATAGATGCAGCAGATCCTAAAACATTGGGTCCAAGTGGGTTGGATATGTGTTTCACATTCCAGGATAATTGTGGGTAGTTGGCATCCTTTGCTCAAACTCTTCAACGAGAGGAGGTCGGCAGTGGTTAAGATCTTGCTCAATCCTCGTTGGATGCTTCTCTGACCCGCTGCTGGTCTATTTTATGGATTCTGTTACCTAGTATTGGCTAGTTTACCTGTGCATGTAATATATAAATGGATGGCCACTTAAAATGCTGACATCTTGAACAGGCTGATGCTGCTTAGAAGCCTTGTCTATCGCCTTCTCTATGAGGCCCAATCAAAATACTGGTAATATCCTCTTGCCTCAGGAAACTCGCTCATTTCAGATGAGATCTCATCCATGATTCCATGTACAAGGGAAAGATGGCATAGCAGAATCTCAAAGACCTAACTAAATTAAGATGAGGAAGCAAGGGAACCTCAAAACACCAGAACACATACACATCTGTTTCCAATCAAATAAGTAGGTTAATCATTTCCAAGTGGCTCCTCTGATGGCAAGGGATTTTTCTAGTTTTCAACACCCTACTTTTTTACCCAATGTTGGATATTTGTTTATAATTCCTCAAAGTCTCGAGTTATTTGATAAAACACTCCATATCATTACAAATGAGTAAAACACCGCTTGGAAAAGGATGTTCTGAATCAGATAAATCTGTAAGCATGAAGTGCTATAAATGAATATCCCAATTAGAGGGGCGAATGCAGGAATATGCAAGATTTTAGGGGGTTGCCAACTAAAAGACATGGAGTAGACTAAGACCATATCTGCCATAGCTTTTAACTGGAAACCATGTTTTTTATATTTTCTTTGGGCATGTTTGATAGAACTTCTGGTTAGACTTGATTATCTATGACATGAAAAATGTAGCTGGGGAATGATTATAACCGGGCCACCACTATTTACCAAGTAACAACTTATATTTTCATCCTACTATAGGAAGACCAAGACAATTAGAAAGCTATTGGTTGGTTTTGGGTTCAGAGACTTGTCTTTCTCTCCTTTGAAAAACGAGGTTAAAGCTTATAGAAGCTGAGAGGCGATTCCAATTGGCAGCTATGCTAAGGTACAACGGTTCGGCTTCGGCTCAGTTCTTGTGTAAAAAATAATCTTGGAGGAAAAAACTTCTTACACATGTCCAAATGCACTTGCTACACTTGTGACAGTGAGCCCGCATGGCACGAAGTTGGGTGTTATGTTAGCTAGTACGTAGGGGGGCTGCTGTAGGTGGTGGTGACGGTGGCAACAATGACAATCGACTAGCTGGCGAGCAGCAAGCGGCGGTGACAAATGGCAATAGCAGTGGCGGGCTCCGAAATATTATCTTAGGATTCATAAATCTTATCTTTGGACTCATAAGTATTAGCCTCAACGGTTAAAAACATTGGCTTGACTTTTAATAGTAACTTGAATAAAAAAATAATGATTTTAGGCTCCAAAATGGTGTTTGGGCTCATAAATAGTGATTTTTGGGCTCCAAAATAGTGAGTTTGGAGCCCTCACCAATCATCGTCCATCGTTGCAGTCTTTTGCTCTATCTATCCACATAGTGTCACGTGAATTATCATATCATATTTAAGTATATTTATTATATTTAGATAAATATAGTAAATCTTTTTCAATCTTAAAAACTATTTATAGAGTTTTAGAGTTGTTATCGGCTTTCAACTTAAAATTTCTCCGAATTGCAACTTTTTTAAAATTTTAAAATTTAATTTTTTGGATTGATTTGATTTATTTGACTTTTATTTATTTACATGGACATGGTCTTATTTAGTTTGTTTGACCTCCCCACTAACCTCGGTTAGTATTAATTATATCAGCACAAAGGCTGAACATCCTTGATTCACCATTAGACAATCCCTTTGAAATAAAAGAGGTTGACTCACAATTGGATGAAATGAATTGTACATGAAAGAAAAAAAAGTAGCAAACATGCAATCTATTTTTTTGGAATTTTCTGATATTTGTTTCATTTTATTGATTTTTAAATTCATTTTTTCATTTTTGGGGTAATTTAAAATCATTGATTCCATTTATTTAGTTATTTTCGTCATTTATGTATTTAAATTATTATTATGTGAATTAAATTAATATATTTATTTATTTATTTGATTTAAAGGGAGATTAACCTAAGGTGGATCAAAAATGACATGAAACATAAGTTGTTTGTTATTTTTTGGTTATGGTAAATTAAACAACAATGTTTGTGAAATATTTTACTAAGGTTTGTTGAAAAATTGGTTGATTTTGATTAAGAAATCAAGTGGTGAAGAGTTTGAAATAAACGTGACACTACATATAATTATTCATATAGTGTATGATTAAATGAGTGAGATTAGCCTAATAGGCCCATTAAGTATCACATGTAAAGAATGTATTAAGGGTCGGCCCATTAACCAGCCTTAGGCCCATTAAGTATTAAACATCATGGTCATTTAATCAATCATGACATAAAAGATACAAGTTCAGCCCAATAAACAATTTGAGGTCCAATAAGAAATTTGGCCCAATAAGGGAAGTTCAATAGACCTTGCTTAAGACTTGAGAAAATTAAAATTATGTCTTGCACAATATTCTTTAGGGCTGCCTTGCAGATCCTTTTCTCAGATCGCCTTGTAGTCTTTCTCAGAGCCTTGCTCTGTGTTCAAAACTCAAAAAATCCTCCTCTCTCCCTTGGGGCGCCCCCTTTTATAGGGGGGGGGGGGAGACCTCGTCCCGATCATTTGCACATGGCTTTTTTTTTGCATATTTTCCCCTGTTTATTTTATTTCTTTCCCTTTTTCCCCTTGATTTCCATAATTTGGCCCTTCCCTGTTATCGCATGGGAGAGGAGGAAGTGGACAGAGAGAAGGAGACCGCGATCTCCCTCATCCTTCCCTTCTACGACCAGGACAGGGACAAGGGGGAGACCGCAGTCTTCTTCTTCTTCCTCCTCATCCTTCTGCGATCAAGACAGGGACAAGGGGCCAGTGATCCTCTTCTTCTTCTTCTTCTAATCAGACATAAAATAGGGGCAGCGGCGGCGGGCCCTCTTCCTCCACCTTTTCTTCGACCAGTAGGGTAGGAAAACAAGGTGGCCAGTCCTCCCTCCTCCTTTGCTTCTGTGCTCAGAACAGGAAAGAGGGGGGTGGAGGTCTTGCCCTTCCTCCTCTTCTTTTGCTAGCAGCGGCGGCCAGGGGACCAAGCAGTAGCGGCGGCAGCGTTGGGAGCAGGCAGTAGCAGCGGTGGCCCTAGGAGAAGGCAGCTGCGGTGGTGAGGGGTGAGTAGGGCAGCAGCTGCAGTGCTCAGGGGAGGCAGCGGCTTACTGCGCAAGGCGATAGTGGCTGCGCCAAATTGCATCGGCAGAGGTAAGGTCCCCTCTTCCTTTTTTATTTATTTTCTTCTTCTTTTCTCTTGGGTAAAAATTGGCACAACAAATGCCCCGCACGAGACTGGTGTCCGAGAGTGAAGCATAGGGCGACTATCTCATGTGAACCTTTTCAACTGTATTTTAGCATATGTTGCCCTTCAAAGGGTCCACTTCATCTATTCTGCTAATGCATTTCGACTATTTTGATTTTCTTGAGATCTATGGTGTAGATGTCATATTGTGAACTTGAGATGTCGCAGCTTATGACATACTTGCAGTAAACTTCTCATTTCTTTTAGACTTGCAGTGCCATGGACCATTATCTCATACATATATTTGATATGACAACAATGCCACAGTTTTGCTTTAAGTATCAAGAATTGTGACTTTGCTGCAATATTTCTTTTGATAAGCTGCTTTATCTTTTCCTTTTCTCGTTCTTCTTCAGCAAAATCTGATCTTCTGTTGTTTTTGGCTTATAGAGTTGAACCAATTTGGAGACCCAACTGACTGTTTTGCAAGTAGAGACTGCTATAACTTCTACAAAAATTGTGCAAGTCATGAATTGGCGTGAGATGACGACCTCGCTTATGCATGACAGAGCCGTTCATACTATTCTTTTGCACAGGTTGACCTTCTGAGGGCAGGCGACACCGGAGCATAGGCTTACTTGTGATATGTTGTTTTTAGCATCAGTACATGCTATCCATTCATTTTGACTTCTCTTTTTTGGGCTATCCCAAGGGTCTGTCTTGGGATGAGAACTTTTATTTGCTATATACATTGTGCTTCTGAGTTTCACCATCAACATGTGATCTTTATTGATAATAGAGGTTTCAAGGCTTCCCTAAAAGTTGTGAGCTATTTCATTTAGAAGATTAGGGCTCCTCTGGAGCCATACCATGCTTGTGTTAGAGAATTAGGCTTCTCCAGGGCCATACTTTTGATGAGAGGATTGAGGCTCTCTCAGGCTCGTGGTTTGAGTGAGAGGGTTGAGGCTCTCTCGGGCGCATATTTTGGTTGAGAGGATTGAGGCTCTCTGGACGCATATTTGGGTGAGAGGATTGAGACTCCCTCGGGTACGTATTTGGGTGAGGAGATTAAGGCTCCCTTGGGCACATATTTGAGTTGAGAGGATTGAGGTTCCCTCGAGCACGTATTTTGGTTGAGAGGATTGAGGTTCCCTCGGATACGTATTTGGTGAGAGGATTGAGGCTCTCTCGGTTCGTGATTTTGATTTGATTGATATTTTTTTTTGTTCAAATTAAAAACTCCAGCCCCCTTTTGGGTTTTCGCCAAGCTTGGCCCCCTCTAGCTTTTTCCAACACACCTTTGCAGGTTTTCGCGTTGAGGGGTTTACTTATTTTTGTCTGAGGCGCCCTTTCGGGTTTTCACCTTAGCTAGATTTTAGACCTTTTTACCCTTGATCCATCATGATGAAGTGATAGACCAAGTTCGTCGGGGCACATCCTTTTTAAGCCCTTATTTATTTTATTTCTTCTTTTTTTGGTAGGGAATTAAAGCTTCCCTAAGAGTCATGAGGTTTTGGATGCGGTAAGGAATTAAAGGCTTCCCTGAGAGCCGTAGGATTTGAATTTGGATTTTAACTGGGTTGGCCGACCTTGATAGTGCGTTGGCTAGAAGATTGGATTTATAGTCGGTAGGGAATTAAAGGCTTCCCTAAGAGCCATTAGAATTTGAATTTGTATATGGTAGGAAATTAAAGGCTTCCCTGAGAGCCGTGAGAATTTGGATTTAGATTTTGGCCGACTTGGCCGACCTTGATGGTGTGTTGACCAATTTATGTGCGGTAGGGAATTAAAGGCTTCCCTGAGAGCCATTAGAATTAGAATTTGTTTCTTGGTTGAGTTGGTTAACCTTGATGGTGTGTTGGCTAACAGTTTAGATTTATGGTCGATAGGGAATTAAAGGCTTCCCTGAGGGCCATGGATTGCGAATTTGGGTTTATGTATGGTAGAGAATTAGAGGCTTCCCTGAGAGCCCTAGTTTTAGAGCTTGGTTTTATGTATGGTGGGGAATTAAAGGCTTCCATGAGGGCCGTGATTTTAGAATTTTGGATTTACATATGGTAGGGAATTAAAGGCTTTCCCGAGAGCCATGGTTTTAGAGTTTGAAATTTCAAATGGTAGGGAATTAAAGGCTTCCTAGGAGCCATGAATTGAGAATTTGGGTTTATGTATGGTAGGGAATTAAAGGCTTCACTGAGAGCCGTAAATGTGTTTAGAGGATTGAGGCTCCTTTAGGGCTCGTGATTTGACTTTTGACTGATCTTAATTACTTGTTAGCTAAAAGACACAAGTTTCGACTTTTGACTGGCCTTGACGGTTTGTTAGCCAAGAGGTCTGGATTTTGAGCTTTTTGACTGGCCTTGGTGGCTTGTTAGCAAAAGAAGTCTGGGATTTGACTTTTGACTGGCCTTGACGGCTTGTTAGCCAAAAGACATGGGTTTCGACCTTTGACTGGCCTTGACGGCTTGTTAGTCAAGAGGTCTAGATTTTGAGCTTTTTGACTGGCCTTGACGGCTTGTTAGCCAAAAGACATAGATTTCGACTTTTGACTGGCCTTGACGACTTGTTAGCCAAGAGGTCTAGATTTTGAGTTTTTTGACTGGCCTTGATGGCTTGTTAGCCAAATAAGTCCGAAATTTGACTTTTGACTGGCCTTGATGGCTTGTTAGCCAAAAGACATGGGTTTCGACTTTTGACTGGTCTTGACGGCTTGTTAGCCAAGAGGTCTGGATTTTGAGTTTTTTGACTAGCCTTGACGGCTTGTTAGCCAAAGAAGCTTGGGATTTGACTTTTGATTGGCCTTGACGGCTTGTTAGCCAAAAGACATGGATTTCGACCTTTGATTGGCCTTGATGGCTTGTTAGCCAAGAGGTCTTGATTTTGAGCTTTTTGACTGGTCTTGACGGCTTGTTAGCCAAAGAAGCTCGAGATTTGACTTTTGACTGGCCTTGACGGCTTGTTAGCCAAAAGACATGGATTTCAACTTTTGATTGGCCTTGACGGTTTGTTAGCCAAGGTCTGGATTTTGAGCTTTTTGACTAGCCTTGACGGCTTGTTAGCTAAAGAAGCTCGGGATTTGACTTTTGACTGGCCTTGACGGCTTGTTAGCCAAAAGACATGGGTTTGACTTTTTTTTTTGGTTGGAATGAGAGCTTTCTCTTTTGTTTGGGTTCTCCTTCTCTCTCTTTCTTCGAGCAGAGTTCGAGTTTCCCACACTTCTTATAAGGGCGGAAAGACATAATTATCGTTGTCTCGGTCGTAGCTCCTGGATTTGATTATTCGTTCGAATGAACTTAGGGGTTGTTTCGTCATTGACAACTCTTTTGTCTTTCCTTTTATAAGGAATGCGAGATAACTCAATCTCGCTCTAAGAAAGGTCGAGAGAGTACCCTCTTTTTTTTTTTGATATACCAATTGTGATGTCCTTTTTGGGTTTTCACCACAATTAGCCTCCTCTTATTTTTGCTTGCATGCCCTTTCAGGTTTTCATGCAGCGGGATTTCCTATTTTTGCCTGAGGCGTCCTTTCGGGTTTTCACCTCAGCTAGATTTTAGGTCTTTTTACCCTTGATTCATCTTAAAAGAGTAATGAATCCGGTCTGTCGGGGCACCTCGTTTTTATGTCCCTTTCTTTTTTCTTTTTTTTTTCCCTTCTTTTTTTTTTTCTTTCTTTTTTTATTCATTTGGAAGATCTTACAACGAGATCACTTCTATATCTTTAGTGTGTACCAAAGTCGGATCCACCTGTTGCATTGTGTAGACGTACTCACACTCCGGAGTATGGTACAGTTTCATGTGTCTGCCATTTAAAGGCAGAAACATAATATTTCCTTTTTGGTCGACTACTATGTAGGCGCCACCTTCAAACACTTTGTCGACCACAAATGGGCCAAGCCAATTGGCTATAAATTTGCTATTGGGTCGAGAGGCCATGACGTCTTTTTACTTGACCATGACAAGATCTCCCTTTTTAAAAGCTCTTTCTTTCACTAGCTTATCAAAGCGCGGGACATCCGTGCTTGATAATTTTGAAAACGTTGGTATGCAACCAAATGTTTTTCTTCCAAATTTGACAACTCTTCAAGCTGTCTTTCAATTTCGCTCCCCTCGTCAGTAGGGAGCCCGTAGTGGAGAGCTACCCTATAAGATGAGAGCTCAATTTCAATAGGAATAACTGCTTCGGTCTCATAAACAAGGGAAAAGGGCGAGCATCCTATAGGAGTTTTGTAGACGGTGCGATAGGCCTATAGAGCCTCATGTATCTTTTCGTCCCAATCGCGCTTTTGGCCATTTACCAATTTGACCATGAGCTTGCATAAAGTTTTGGTGAAGGCTTCGACTAACCCGTTGGCTTGAGGGTAATAAACCGTTGATGTCCTCCTCTCAATATGGAAATTTGCTATCAATTTGTATATTTTCTGATTTTTGAATGGAGTGCCATTATCAAATATGATTCGACTCGGAACACTGAATCGATATACGATGTGATGTCGGACAAAGCGAGCCACCGCTTCTCCGGTAGTTTCTTTCAAAGGTGTGACCTCAGCCCATCTTGAGAAATAATCTGTGGCAGTAAGTATGTATTTGTATCCCTTGGATGATGTGGGGAGGGGACCCACTATGTCCATTCCCCATTCGGCAAATGGCCATGTTGGCGTTGTTGGATGGAGTTTGCTTGGCGGCTTTCTTGGCACGGGCCCATAGGCTTGGCATTGGGGGCAGGTTCGAGCAAACCGCTCGCAATCTGTAAACATTGTTGGCCAATAGAAGCTTTTGCTTTTTATGTTGATTTTTATTTTTGAGCCAGATTGGTGGGCTCCACACAGTCCTGCATGTACCTCCCTCATGACCATCTTGGCTTCTTTTGGAGATAGGCATCTCAGCAATACCAAGTTGTCCTTTTCAGGTGTGAACTTATATAATGTGTCATTTATCAATTTGTAGGAAGTAGCTCTTCGTAGAAATTGCACTAGCCCCCCTCTTTTGTCTTTTAGCCAGCCGTTTTTGATCTTGATAATGGGAATACGCCAATCATCTTCTCCTTGACTTTCATTTTCTTCCAGTGCATTTGCCTCAAAGGTTGTCAAACCATCATGACGATTCAGGGTGCTTGGAAGCAATCTTCTGTTTTTTTATGGTAATTCCCAATTCACCTTCCGGGGGAAGTTTAAGTGCAGATGCGAGCTTGGCCAATGCATCAGCCCGCGAGTTTTGACTTCTTCTGACATGTTCTATTTTGAAGTGATAGAACCTGTCGCTGAGTCTTGTAGCTACCTTAAAATAGGCTTTCAATTCCTCTTTTCGGACTTCAAAAATGCCCAACATTTGTCTGACGACCAGCAATGAATCTCCAAATACTTCAATACATCTTATGCCCATTTCTACGGCGATTTCCAAGCCAACTATGAGGGTTTCATATTCAGCTTCATTATTTGTGAGAGATTCCATTAGAGCACATGAGTAATGCAATATCCCTTTTTCTGGTGTCACGAAGACAATTCCTGCCCCTGTCATATTTGTTGATGTGTCATCAGCCTTTAGAGTCGCTCGTGTAGCCCCATCAAAATATAATTGTCAATATTCGACTTGAGTTTCTTGTGCCTCATAAGTTTCTTGAGCGGGGAGCACCTCCTCGTTAATCAATTCTGTATTCAAAGTGGAGTCTTCTAGCACTGGATGGGCTGTTAAGAACTCTGCCATACCCTGCCCTCTAATTGCTTTTTGCAGCACATAGGAAATATCAAACTCTACGAGAAGTAGTGCCCATTTTCCCAGCCTCCCTGACAGGACTGGTTGCTTGAGTGGGAATTTGAGCTGGTCACATCGAGAGACGAGTTGGACTTTATGTGCCAGCAAATAATGCCTTAGTTTCTTAACGGCAAAACCAATGCCAAACATAAATTTTCCATTGGTGCATATCGGTGTTCTGACCCGACTAGCATTCGATTAAGATAATAGAGGGGTTGTTCTTTGCCCTCTTCATTTTCCTGAGCAAGCAATGCCCCTAGTGAAGCATCCATGGCTGTAATGTATAGAATTAAAGGCTTCCCTTTAATGGGTGCCCCCAGTACGGGCAGATTGAGTATATACGGGCGGATTGAGGAGATACTCTTTGATTTTGTTCAAGGCATTTTGACATTCTTCGTCCCAAATGAACGGGGCTCCTTTCTTTGTCAATTTGCAGAAAGGTTGGCATCTTCCTGACAAGTTAGATATGAATCGTCTAATGTAAGCCAAATGTCTTTGGAGGGAGCATAGCTCAGTAAGTGTCTTAGGGGGAGGCAGTTCCGTAATGGCCTTGATCTTATCGGGGTCTATTTCAATGCCCCGATAACGAACAATGAATTCAAGAAACTTTCCACTTAACACACCAAAGGCGCATTTCATGGGGTTCATTTTCAACTTATATTGGCGAAGCCTTTCAAAGACCTTGCGCAAATCTTTCACATGACTTTCTTTTTTCTCTGTCTTGACAACCAAGTCGTCCACATAGCATTCAACTAAGTTGTGGAGCATTTCATCAAATATCTTGGTCATAGCCCTTTGGTAGGTGGCGCTTGCATTTTTCAGGCCAAAATGCATTCTTTTGTAATTGAATATGTCCTTCGGTGATCGGAAGGCCGTGTGATTTTTATCTTTGTCGGCCATTCGAATTTGGTTGTACCCTGAGCTTCCATCCATAAAGGACAAGATTTTGTGCTCTGTGGTGACATCCACCATTGTTTCAGTTATCGGCAAAGGAAAATCGTCCTTTGGGCATGTTTTGTTTAAATCTCGGAAGTCAATACAGACCCGAACCTGTCCATTCTTCTTCTTTACTGGCACTATATTGGCTAGCCATATCGGGTACATGCAGGTTTCGATGAAATTGACATCCAGAATCTTGTTGACTTCATCCACCACTTTCTTTTCCAGTTCTGGGTGCATTCTTCTTTGAGTTTGTTTCACAGGCCTGACTTCTGGCAAAATGGCCAATTCATGTTTAGCCACAGATGGATCTAAACCTGACATTTCTTTATAAGACCAAGCAAAGCAATCTTTGAACTCTAAGAGTAGCTGTTTGTATGCTTGCCTTTCTTCATCATTTAACAATGCACTGATGAACACCGGACGAGGATCATCTGGTGCCCCCAGATTTATTTCCAAAAGTTCATCAACAGTGGCCTGCCCACCATCTTCTAGTTCTTGGGGTGCAGGTTCCAAGTCGACGAAGTCTTCTTCGTCATCTGTGTTAGCCACATACACTTCCCATTCTTGCTCTTGATAGAGAGATTTTTCATTTTCAATTTCCACGGGGCTCTGGCCCTTTTGCTTTTCAATTTCCATTCTCATGTGGGTAGGGTTTATGTTGACCATGTTCACGACATAGTGCACCATAGACCCTTCACGTGTCTCCCACCCGAGACCTCTTCTGTCATTGTGAGAAAATGGTGGATGCCCCCTGACATTTGTAGGGTACCACAGTTCTTGAAAAATCTTACCCCTCAAACTACTATGAGTATGGGGGATATTTTGTTTTTGGCACATGTCTTTGATATACTGTGGCATATCTTTGAGTTCTTCAATTATTACTTGGGACCCAGACATGGTGTGTTCTAGACCGAAGTCATTTTGTGGAGGTTGTTTGGGTGTCGGCTCTCCTTTATAGAATACTATTGGTCTACCATCTTCATGTCGAGCTACAAAGAACTTTATTGGCTCAGCTGTATAGACTTCACGTCTAGTTGTCACTTGTATATGATCTTGTGGCAGCGGTATTCCAGCCCCTATCAACCGGATGATGGTATTAGCTTCTAACTTGACAATCGGTCTTTCCAACTGGAGAGGTTTTCGATTTGTAACTCCTGACTGCTGGATTTGCATGAGTGCTACCACCCTCTCTTTGTTGACTCTTATTTTGCCAATGCTTTTTGGGGAAGCCCCTGCAATTTGTTTGCCCTTGTCTTGTTTCTTAGGGGGATCAGCTACCCCCTCAAAGTATAGCCTAGCATCAGCCAGGTGGCATTCATACACCTTAAATGGTTCAAGGTTTGCAAAGACCCGATGTTGCTCGCCTTATTTTGTGTATTTTAGGCATTGATGGAGGGTAGAGGACACACCAAGTTTTTATGTAACCATGGTCACCCTAGGAGGGCTTTATAGGAAGTATTAGTGTCAACCACATAGAATACAACCTTTGTCACAAAATCGCCTAGGGATAGGTCCACATCCACGCGCCCCAGGGCTTCTTCAGAGTCCTGATTGAATCCAACTATCTTGACTTCTTCCACCTTATGTAAATAAGGGGTAAGGAATAGATTATGAAATGTTTTTAGCGGGATAATGTTCACTGCGGAACCAGCATCGACCAGAATACGATCTAATTCTCGCCCATTTATTTGCCCCCTCATGTACAGAGGCCTATTGTGACAGGGAGAGGGTAGCAGCATATCATCTTCCGTGAATGTCGCAGAGGCCGTTAATGCTTCATACATATCTTCTTCCATCTCGGCCACATGGGCCTCATAGGTCTCCGACTCTTGCAAAGCTGCAATAAACGCCTCACGCAATTCTTTGCTTAATGCCAAGGCATCCCAAATGCTAAGGTTGGTCGGGAACCTTTTCAATGCTTGGAGCACTTTCCTATTAGCTCTATCTTTGACTTTTTCGAAGGGGGGCATTATTCCCGCCACACTCTGGGATGTTTGTGGTGGAGGGGGAATTGCAACGTCGCCACCTATCCCCTCTTCTCGTTCTTTTTCTAGAGAGAGCTTCTCAGTTACGAGAGGTATCAGTTCTTCTACCCTCTCTTTGATTGGTGCTTGAGAAGGTCCTTCATTCATTGCCACTGCGGGCATTGACCTATTTGCTTCAACAGCAGGTTCTTCTTCCTCCTCGTCGGACGGCTGGAAGACATACTCATCACCTTTTGTTTGGGGTGCAGGGACAGGCCCTGGTTTTCCCCCTCTGAAGTATATGACCTTCTGGGGTGGCTTATTTCTTTGATAAGTTTTGAATGGCTTTCTAGCTTTAGGGGGTACACAGCGGATCCCTGATTTAGATTGTTCCCCTGCTTGAGAGGTAAACACATAGGTCATATTGCACGAGAATGTCTGCACTTTGTCGATTAAGTCCTCAACGGTGTAGTCAGTTCCCCAGAACATTTCAGTTTCACTGACAGAGGAAAGGACACCCTCATCTTTTTGCATATGCTCTCGCAGCTCTATAAGCCATTTCTTCAAGCACACTTTACGCTCCAGTTCTTCCCATGGTATGTATTTTTCCAGGGGGGTTGCCTTGGTTGGTGACATTTGTTGATATTCTTCAAGTTCATCAATCAACCCCTGGAGCCTTTTGAGAGGGCCATTGACTTCATATATTGTGGAAGTCTCACAAACCGTGGCTTCCCTTTTCATTTTCCTTTTCTCGTTCTTCTTTTGATTCTTGATTCTCTTCTGTAAGACTGCCAATTCTTGCAGAGTCTTTTCTTTTGCTATCTCCTTGGGTGGGGCGGCGCCGTCGGGATATAATTTCTTGGGTTGCTACTTTCTTTGAAGTTTCTTAGGGGCTGTCCTCTTGCTTGTATTTACCCGGGTCCAGCCTGCTTCCTCCTGTTGGTTGTGGAATGTTGCATTAATGGTCTTTTCCACCATGTCATTTGGGAGCTGTTGATATGCGGTAAATCCAGAGAGCCTTGTCGGCTGCTCAACTTGTGCCACTTCTGTTTGAATTGTAGCGTGGATTACATTTGCCGTGAATGTGAGCTTTGGTTGTTGATGTGGTTAATGTGTGTTTACCAAGTGCTCAGCCATGTCAATGATCCCTGCTTGAATTAGTTTTTCTGCCCGATTTTTGAATAGGTAACAAGTTTCCAAAGTATGGCCCAACATACGATGGTACGCGCAATAATTGGACTTGTCCACCATTGTTGCTTCTTCTGGGCGCTTAGGCTCTGGGAGAGTAATTAGATTCTCTTGGAGACATGTCTAGCAATTCTCTAGTGTGCTCCCTAGTAAATGAATAAGGAGCACTGAGCCTCTCAGCCAACGAAAGTGTTGATCTTTTTTCATCTTTCTGAGTATTTGAAGGAGCGGACGCCTCACCCTTGCCCCCTTTTCTGCCAAGAGCTGACGAGAAGGCTACAACATTCACTTCTTGCGATCTCGAGCCTTTATCTTTTGGCGGTTTGCCTTTTCCAAACACCGTGGTTGGATTTTCTGCAAAGAAGATTTCAATCTCTGCCACTGTGTTGTTGAGGTGTTCAAATGTCCAGATATTAGCCCCTAAGAGCTTTTCCTTGATTTCTGACTTTAGACTTCTTTGGCATAGTTTCACCGCATCTTCATGTGCCGGTGGTTGTTCACATTTCATGCTCATATCACACCATCTTTTAATGAAGTCTAGAGTAGACTCATTTTTGTTTTGCTTTAGAGATATGAGCTCTGCTAGGGTGACTCTTCTTTCTGTCATTCGGAAGCGTTCGAAGAATTTTCTTTGCATGTCTTCCCAACCAACTATTGAGTTGGGCTTCAGTCGGGCATACCACTGAAAGGCTGGCCCAGTAAGGGATGTTGAAAAATACCTCAAGAGGTATGACTCTTCAGTTTCCAATTCTCCCATGATGCTTATATAATGAGCTATATGTTCATGAGAGGACCCATCCCCATTGAATTTTGAGAATTTAGGGACCTTTGGGTGTTCTGTTGGGAGCTTTTTAAAGAGATGGTGTACATGGTATGGTACTCTATACAGGTCATAGGTGGTAGACCCGTTCTGCTTAGCCATCTTTGCTTCAATTATTTGTTTAATCATGGCCCTCTGAGAGACCATTGTTCATTCAAATGAAGTATTTAATTGTGGTGCATCATGCCTTTGTTCTGTAACATGCACCTCTTGAGTTTTCTCATGGCTTGAATTTGGATTCTCAATTGGTTGCCTAACGTGAATTCTACACGGGGTGTACTTGGTAGCACATTCCCAGGCTAGGGTGCCACTGTAGGCAATGCTAGCTGGCTTGTTTGTTGAAGTTGCTGTATCTATTGTGTCGGTTGCGGAGGCTGTAGTGGTGGTGATGGTTGTGGTGGCGGTGGCGCCGCCATTCCCAATTGTTGCATAAGGCTTTCTAACATGGCCTTTGGCTTCTGATTTTCTTGCATTACTATTTCTAAATTTGGCAATGAAGGTACCCTGATATTAGGGTTTTCAGCAGATCGACTCTGATCTAGAGGGTGATTTGATGTGGTGGCAATATCAGCAGCCCCCATGCCTCCTTCGTTTTGAGGTGGTAAGTCCACCTCCACATTTACTCGGTCAAGCCAGGCTCGAGGTTGCTCTCTTCTGTGACTAGATATCGTGGGATGCTGCTCCATATTTGAGGTTTCTGCCTGGTCAGCTATTGCAGGCAGATTGTTGTTAGAGGCATAACATGTGTATATCTACATGCCTTCTTTAGTAATCTACATTGTTCTTCTCTTCTTCTGCCTAGGGCATATAGTGGCACCCAGACGTTGGAAAACTGATCTTCTAGGGATATCATCATCCCTTTTGTGTTCTTTTGACTTGAAATTTTGCCCTGTCTCCTGGCTTGCTTGTCTTCTTTCTTGATATACCCCTTTCCTTTTAAATCCTCTTTGCAAATCAACCGGTTATGAAGGGGTGCATTCTTTAGTTTGAGACTCTTGGGAAGGTTCTCTTTGTCTATCTGGGACATTTCTTCTTCTGCAAGTTTGCCACTTTGCTGGGTCTTACTTCATGACCGCTCTTGCATTTTTCCGCCCTACAAGAGATTCGAGGGCCCTTGTCCTTCGGAGTTCTTGGACTTCTTCTTTAGTGACCCACACCCGTTTAACACGAGGCGGGGCGTATATCTCATCTTTTTCAACATTGGTTTTGTACTTTTTGAAATTAGCTTTGTCAAATTGATTGTTCTTGGTTTCAGCTTTCGTCCATTGCTTCTTCACATTTTTCACGTTGAAACTTGGCTTGTCTTGCCGCACTTTAGACAGTATGTCGAAACTGTTCTTTACTAGTACAGTAGCTACATGCCGCTCCGATATCATTAGGGTCTCACTCCCATCCAGGGGGATCCGGAGATCGCCAACTCAGACAGTCTTGCCAGAACCTGAAATGCCACGTGTTGTGGGCTTCTTGTTAGACTTGCGCCTTTTGTTCTTTCCAGTAGTTGGAGTATTGACAAAGTTGATAGCATAGATTGCAAACATCTGTATCAAGTTAGCCTCATGAGCTTGAGGCTATTCTTTTGCTTTGCTTGCTTCTTGGGTCTTGGCAGCAGTAGGTAGTATGACCGGTATCACGCCTAAGAAGTATGGAGACTCCACCACCGGAGGGAAATCTCCAAACTTGGTTGGCGTGGTGAGATAGCCGTTCCTTATGTGGTCCTGGACCACAAGTGGGCCGAAGAACACACCTGGAGTGTGAGTTGCAACCGCCATCGCAGAGTTATGATTTGCACAAAAATTATAATGTGAGTACATCTTATTTTTAGGGTGTTGTCTGATGGAAAGATGAAGGAAAGGGAGGTCCCCAGTGGAGTCGCCATCTCTGTGAGAACTATTTTTTAAAATTTTAAAAATTTAATTTTTTAGATTGATTTGATTTATTTGACTTTTATTTATTTACATGGACATAGTCTTATTTAGTTCGTTTGACCTCCCCCACTAACCTCGGTTAGTGTTAATTATATCAGCACAAAAGTTGAACACCCTTGATTAATCATCAGACAATCCCTTTGAAATAAAAGAGTGTGACTCACAATTGGATGAAATAAATTGTACATGAAAGAAAATAAAATTGCAAGCATGCAATCTATTTTTTTTGGAATTTTTTGATATTTGTTTCATTTTTATTAATTTTTAAATTCATTTTTGGGTATTTTAAAATCATTTATTCCATTTATTTAGTTATTTTCGTCATTTATTTATTTAAATTATGATTATGTGAATTAAATTAATATTTTTATTTATTTATTTGATTTAAAAGGAGATTAACCTAAGGTGGATAAAAAATGACATGAAACATAACTTGTTTGTTATTTTTTGGTTATGGTAAATTAAACAACAATGTTTGTGAAATATTTTACTAAGGTTTGTTGAAAAATTAGTTGATTTTGATTAAGAAATCAAGTGGTGAAGAGATTGAAATAAACGTGACACTATATGTAATTATTCATATAGTGTATGATTGAATGAGTGAGATTAGCCCAATAGGCCCACTAAGCATCACATGTAAAGAATGTACCAAGGGTCGGCCTTTAACCAGTCTTAGGCCTATTAAGCATTAAGCATCATGGTCATTTAATAAATCATGACATAAAAGATACAAGTCCGGTCTAATAAGTAATTTGAGGCCCAATAAGAAATTTGGCCCAATAAGGGAAGCCCAATGGACCTTGCTTAAGACTTGAGAGAATTAAAATTGTGCCTTGCACAATATTCTTTAGGGCTGCCTTGCAGACCCTTCTCCCAGACCGCTTTGCAGTCTTTCTCAGAGCCTTGTTCTGTGTTCAAAACTTCGAAAATCCTCCTCTCTCCCTTAGGGCGCCCCCTTGCTTTTATAGGAGGGGGGGGGGGGGGGGAGATCCCGTCCCGGTCATTTGAAGACTCGTCCCGGTCATTTACACCGTCCTGGTCATCTGCACTGTCCCGGTCATTTACACCGCCTCCATCATTTGCACATGACTTTTTTGCATATTTCCCCCTGTTTATTTTATTTCTTTCCCTTTTTTCCCTTGATTTCCATAATTTGGCCCTTGTTATCGCATGGGAGAGGAGGAAGTGGACAGAGAGAAGGAGACCGCGATCTCCCTCCTCCTTCCCTTCTGCGACCAGGACAGGGACAAGGGGGAGACCGTAGTCTTCTTCTTCCTCCTCCTCATCCTTCTGCGATCAGGACAGGGACAAGGGGCCAACGGTCTTCTTCTTCTTCTGCTAATCGGACAGAAAATAGGGGCAGCGGCGGCGGGCCCTCTTCCTCCACCTTTTCTTCGACCAGCAGGGGAGGAAAACAGGGCGGCCGGTCCTCCCTCCTCCTTTGCTTCTGCGCTTAGAACAGGAAAGAGGGGGGTGGAGGTCTTGCCCTTCCTCCTCTTCTTCTGCTAGCAGCAGCAGCCAGGGGACCAAGCAGCAGCGGCGGCAGTGCTGGGAGCAGGCAGTAGCAGCGGCGGCCCTGGGAGAAGGCAGTTGCGATGGTGAGGGGTGAGCAGGGCAGCAACTGCAGTGCTCAGGGGAGGCAACGACTTACTGCGCAAGGCGACAGTGGCTGCGCCAAACTGCATCGGCAGAGGTAAGGTCCCCCCTTCCATTTTTTTTTTTATTTTCTTCTTCTTTTCTCTTGGGCAAAAATCGGCACAACACTTGAATTAAAAAATAATGATTTTAGGCTTCAAAATGGTGTTTGGGCTCATATAAATAGTGATTTTTGGGCTCCAAAATAGTGAGTTTGGAGTCCTCACCAATCATCATCCATCGCCGCAATCTTTTGCTCTATCTATCCACATAGTGTCACGTGAATTATCATGTCATATTTAAATAGATTTATTATATTTAAATAAATACAGTAAATCTTTTTCAATCTTAAAAACTATTTTTAGAGTTTTAGAGTTGCTATCGGCTTTCAACTTAAAATTTCTCCGAATTGCAACTTTTTTACACGATGATGTGAGTAAGAATGTTGGGAAATGCCTACGAGGAATGTCGCATTTTTATATTTTGTTATTTGACACATACAACGATAAATGCGAGATCATGTTCCTTTAAATGCTATTAATAAATATTTGTGGCACTCGTTTTTATCGGTAATAAGGAAAAAAAAAGAGTGACTTTGCGATGCCCATCTCTAGCCAATTGCCTTTTCTTTAATAAATCTGCTTTTTAAATCGCTGATTTAGAAGCCAGGCCGAATGGGCCAGTAAGAGATTTGCTGCCCATTGCCATCTCCTGATGGTTCCTCAGGCTCAGAAAACCGGAAATTTGAAGAAACTAAGGGTCCATTTGGTTGTATGTAAAACAGTTTCAAAGGGAAATAATTTTCTACGGAATAACTTTTCTGTGAAAATAAAAACGTAATTGTCTATTTAGTTGTTAGGAAAATATAAGTTGTATGGAGGGATATGAGATCTTATGATCTATTCAAATGAAGAGAGTCATATACTTTTTATGTATTAACACTATTTATCAAATTTTTTATTTTATTTTTAAATTTTTAAAAAATAAAAAAAATTAGATAACTAATGAAAAATAAGTAACTTTGACAAAGACAATTTAAAGTAGGAGAAATAAAATAAAAAACACAATTTGAATGAATAGTGTTTTACAGATATTTTAATAAAAAAATAAAAATTCAATTAATTAATGAAAAATAATTAATTTGACAAGATACTTAAATGAGTGGAAAGAAAATAAAAATCTAACTTGAATGAATAGTGCCCAAACTTGTGACTGTAGAAACTGCAGAAACTACAAGGGCGTCAGTTAGGAAAATGGCATCCGCAGTTTTACTGCGGATGCCAAAATCCGAGATTTATGTGATATACTTTTCCAGATTTTGTTTTTCCATAGTATCAAATGGTCTAAAAAAAAGGTTTTCCCTGGAAAACGATTTCCTAATGGGGTTTTACCTACAAACAAACGGACCCTAAGTGGACTGGCCAAATTTTGTTTGTTTTGGTCCGATTTTTGGCCAGTTCAAAAGCAGCTAGTGTAATTTTGCCCATTGACATGACTCCGTCCCCCGCGATCGAGCCGAAACCTCGCAAGAGATATCAAACTCATATGTCCGTGAAAATACAAAAGAATCACATTAAACACATAAAATACATTGTTTATACATGTCCATAAGAAAAGTACACATCATGTTCCTTATATAATCAACATACACATAAACATAGTTCGGGACAAACCCCCAAGGTTCCACAAGTAAGAACTTTACTCTGTTGGTGGTGATGGTCTGACTCTGCTATGAGGCTGCTCTGAATTATTGTAGGGACGTGAAGCCTCCTACTCTCTCTCACCTGGAAGAAAAAAGGGTGAGCCTCACAAGTCATTGGCTCAGTAGGATAACTCCCCCAAGCCGAGAAACACAATTAATATTAAAGCTGTAAAACATGTAATTATCTAAACATGATGCTACAAAGCTAATAAATAAATAAACGGCAACACACGACAAGTGTACAAGCTAAAGGAAGGTACGCTGAACACGAGTCTTGAGAACTAGTTCACGACACTAGCCACAGACCTGGACAAACCACACAAGTACACCTCTCAATCTCGCAGCCACGAACGAAAGGTCCAGCTGCCGCTCCACCTCAACAAACAAGAACTGTGGAGGCAAACCACACCACACCTGCAAGCAACACTGTCGCAGGACCAAGCCTGACACCTTTATGGGCTCCGGCCGAGAACCCTAAAGTGAGGCACTGGAAGAGGACTAGCTGAGGACCAGTACGTCTATCGGTGTCCGTCACTCAACCAAGAGCGCGCTACAAACGGCCGCACACCCACAAACACGAGCTGTTGTCCCCTGTCGTCTTTCCCCTCAGCCGGACGTACTACTCAAACACAGGAGTGAGGGTGTTCAGGAAGACGACACAAACCTCGATAGTACTCCTGTACTGGGACAAGCCCTAAGCACCCGGTGCTAGGGTAACCGATTGGAGAGGTAACTACGGAAGGTGTAACACCTAACTCGCTACGCACACAAATTCACGCTAAACATCTCGATAACAATCACAACATGGGTCCACACAACCCATACAGGGTCTACATTTCCTTGGTAACACTACCCAAGCAATGTGGAACACAAACCAGTTAAACTGGCCACAGCTCACTAGAGCTCGGGTGGCAACTTTCATAATCGCGTCCAAAACAAAAGCCGCTATTACCTTTCAAGTCGCGTCGGACATACAGGATGCAACTCCACTCTGAATCGCGTTGGGTTTAAGCGACTCGTTCACAAGAACGCGTCCCCTGTATTGGACGCCTTTCGGAGTTCAAAAACACACCCTACAACCCATCCGAAAATCACTCCTCCCAGTCCCACAATCATGCCAAGCTGGAAATAAACCTACATATGGATTCCTACACATGCTTACTAACATGCAAATGCCATTCCCACATGTAGAATCCCCATTCATGCCCCACAAACCATTCAACATGAAAACATGGTAGAAATCATGGTAGAGTTCCCCTACCAGTGCAAGAAGCATAAATCCGACACCACCAAAGGATTTCCCACGCTCCAACGCTCGCCCTCGCGTCGGAATTACGTCAAACATACTTCAATTGCACCAAGAACACCCAGAAATCCTTCACAGCCGCAACAACATCTTCCCCAGCTGAGCAGTGCAACTGCATTGTTCGGCCAGGGGAAGATACACTTAACAGCTCTGAACCAAATTGCGTCGCGCATACCGAACGCGATAAGAATCGCGTCTGACTTTGTTGACGCAATTAAAACCCCCGTCACCTGCATGCGCCACGCGGCACGCATGCAGTGACAGCCACGTAACGGCAGTTCGAAATCGCGTCCCATATACCGACCGCGACTATGATACTTAATTGCGCCCTGCCTATTGACCGCGATTAGAACCAGTATCGCGTTTGGAAAATCGGACGCGATAAGCCCCTGAGAATCGCGTCCTCTGTTTGCGATGCGATCTCAAAGAGCCCAACAGAGCCCGAATTTGGTTGGGTTGCCCAGCACCCCTACCTACAACCTGACCAAAATATACTGCAAAAACACACATAGACCTCCATGGTCTAACAATGGCCACACACTGGCCTCCAAAACCCGGTAAACCACGATCCGAACGTACCGATTATTACATTACTATCACCTAAAAAGAATTTCGTCCTCGAAATTAAGTCGGTAAACATAAACATAGTTCAAAACATATGTAACTATCACCTAAAAAGAAAACACTACTTACCCAAACAAGTATGGATATGTTTTGAACATCTCTTCAGCTAACTCCCAAGTATCTTCACCACCTTGCCGATTCTCCCATCGAACTTTCACCAACTCGATGTTTTTATTCCTCAATGTTTGGGTCCGCCTGCCAGTGATCATCACTGGATATTCTGGCATAGTAATGTCCGGCCTCAAATCGTCCTGCTGATAGCTCACAATTTGAGAATGATCTCGGATATATTTCCTCAACATGGAAACATGAAGCACGTCGTGAGCATCCGTGAAGTCCGTCGGAAGCTCCAACCTATAAGCTGTCTCCCCAATTCTTTCCAAGATCCGAAAAGGACCCACAAACCTAGGACTCAACTTGTCTCTTTTACTGAACCTTAGAACACCTTTAGTCGGAGAAACTTTCAAAAACACATATTCTTCAACCTCAAACTGCAAGGGCCTACGCTGAACATCCACGTAGCTCTTTTGTCTACTTTGTGCCGTTTGAAGTTTCTCCTTAATAAATTTAAAGGTATTATATCCATCTTTGAATATTCAACAAGAACATTGATTGATCCGGGTGCATCTCATTCTTTCATTTTCGAAGATTTTCTTGATGTTATGGTGCATCTTTTTGAGGAGAGACAGTGTGAGCTTATGGTGGAGGTACCGTTGGGGGATTTCATGCTTACTACATGTTACTTGGATGAGGTACCTATTATGATTTAGGGTAATCAGTTGCCAGCTAGGCTTTATGCTTTGCAATTAAAGGAATATGATATGATATTGGGAATAGATTGGTTAGAGGCATATAGAGCAATGGTGGATTGCAGAAAAAGAAAGTGAGGTTCAGCTATCCAGGAGGAATTTATTTGAGTTCCAAGGTATGCCATTTTACACTCCTAAATTCATTATCTCTGCTTTAAAGGCTAGGAAATTGATTAATGTAGGATGTGTAGCCTATTTGACATCTGTTAGCCTGGTTGGGACAGAAAAAGCAGTGGATATGGTACCTGTTGTTAGGGAATTTTTGGATGTGTTTCCGGAGGAGTTACTGGGTGTAGCACCACATAGAGAGGTGGATTTCATTATTGAGTTGCAGCCGGGTAGTATGCCTATTTTTAAAGCGCCATACAGAATGGCACCTGCAGAATTAAAGAAGCAATTGCAAGAGTTACTTGAAAATGGGTTCATTAGGCCGAGTCATTCATCATGGGGAGCGCCGGTCTTGTTTGTAAAGAAGAAGGATGGAAGCATGAGAATGTGTATAGATTACCGCCAGTTGAATCAAGTCACCATAGAGAACAGGTATCCACTTCCACGTATAGATGATTTATTTGATCAATTGCAATAAGTAAAAGTGTACTCTAAGATAGATTTGAGATCGAGATACCATCAGTTGAGGATTCGGGAGGAAGATATAGACAAGACGACATTTAGAACAAGGTATGAGCACTATGAGTTTGTGGTTTTGCCCTTTGGACTAACCAATGCACCGGCGATTTATGAACTTAATGAACCGGATCTTTCATCCCTATTTAGATCGAAAAATATACACACCATGATGCCATGACACCTCTAATGTCAAAACATTATATATGCATATATCATACGTATCCACTTAATTAAACAAAGGTTTTTTTTACTTATATTTCCCTCGTAGAAGATTAATTGTTCAAAAATTCTTCTTAGATTTATATTTGTATTGTACCCCTTTTATGGACAAAAAAATGTCCTCAAAGTTTTTGCTGTAATTTGTTGTGGTGGATGTCAGAAACAAGGTTTGTCGTGCCGCAGCATACCTTACCATGTAAGGACGTTTGGTAGTCCTGACACGGTTGATTAATTTCTATCAAGGTGGCATCTAAATCTCATGATTTGTTAGAGACGAAAATTGGTCGAGTCGATCGATCCCATGGTTGAATTGTATTGTACCGTGTTGGGGTGAACTCAGCACGACAAATCTTGATGAGAAAGATATTTGAAATATTTTATTCATTTTTATTAAAAATAACGGTGAAAAAATATTCCAAATACATTCTTGATGTCTATCACAGAGGTTACAATAGTGTCCATAAGATATTTTGCATCTATAAAAGGGATATATATATATATATATATATATATATATACAATTCTAGTAAGAATTTTTCACATATAATCTTCCAAGCAGGTACATTTGTTAAAAAAACCTTAAATAAAATGGCCGATCCAATAATGGCCTCGGCCCAAAATCTCCGGTTTGATTTCGATCCACATTCTCAAACATCACGAGGACGCACCGCTTGTCTTTCCTTGTAGCATAATTTGACGTGACGACGGATGAAGAGTAATATGGAGAGACAAGTGAAGGGAGGGAACTCGTGTTAGAGGAGGGAGAGAGAGAGAGAGAGAGAGAGAGAGAGAGAGAGAGAGAGAGAGAGAGAGAGAGAGAGAGAGAGAGAGAGAGAGAGAGAGAGAGAGAGAGAGAGAGAGAGAGAGAGAGAGAGAGATGGAAAACACATCTTGGTCACATAAAAATGCAGCAGGATAAATAGACGTCGTCTTTCCATGTTGCAGACAGCGATTAGTAGGTGCGAGAGGGAGAAAAGATGTGAGAGGAATTAATTAAGAGAGAAGAGTGCTCAAGCAAGAGGAAAAAAGGTTGCGTGACAGAAAGAGAGAGTGCTTGATTAAACTAAGGGGAGATGGGTCAGAAAGACGTGAGGATATAACATAACTCTTGCTGAGAACTTTAAGCCGCAATCTTATTAGGAATTCGACAGAATCCACCTAACTTGTGTCTCTCATAATGCCCATATACGTAAATAAGAAGCTGCTAACTAAAGTACACTATCCCCACCAACATACCATACATAACTTATTTGCCGCGGTGTAAGTGATGCGTACATATTGTCCTATGGGTTTTGCATTTGCTGGAGAGATTTACCAAGTCTATACCTTTGTATGTCTTGCAGCTGGATTTGAAACAGGTCGGGGGTGGAATATAACAAGAGTAGTCGTCGTTTTTAGTTTGACGACAAAATGCTCATACGACTGTCCTAAACATAGATGTAATAGTCATAGTCGGCATCCCCATCAATGGCAGCAATTCTCATGTGCCCTGTCGACATTTCTTACATTTTGGCCGTCTTTGCATTCTCCTCCTCTACATATCGTCCAAGGGAGACATGTTTACTTGGCATTTAACCCTCTCTCCTCCAAGAAAGATCTACTTCATACATATTTTGAGATGAATGTGTATTGTCAATCTCAAACACATAAGTTATAGTGTGGATACACCACAGCAGCTATCTACCTCAGAACTTTCTCCTTTCTTTTTTGGCCTTTGTACCTTATGAAGATGCCGGGATCTACCGTCAGATCAAGGTTGTACGGTTACTTTGGGGTTTGAAAGATTGGGGACGTGGATGATTGAGAGCCGTGCAAGAGCGTGCAATACTTCAAGAAAAAACCATCAAAGATTATTGGATTGTGTCTAAAGAAAAATCATCTAATATTTAAATTAGTATAGCCACTTTGGAAAAGGATCAAGAGACCAATTAGTGAGCATACCTTTCCTTGTAAGCCTGATGTGCATCTGTTACCATCACATTAATGGCTCCTCCTAATTATGAAGATCAGTCTTGACGGAGTTGTGGCCTTAATGGCTACTCAATGCGATCGAGGCCTCTTTACGACAACAAACTCCAATCATGAGGCAATATTCCTAGGGTGAAACCGTTCATAATGTTGGTCCATCCATTAAGAATGGTTGAGCACAGCACATCCCCCCAATAAACACTCTTCTCCAACTATCAAGGTCATGGTAGATTGAGAGGCCTAACCTCCCTTTTCCTTCACACTTTTGTGTCACTATGACAACACACATCCACTCCTCTCTTTCAACCCTTTGATCTATGTTTGTAGGGTCTGAAAGGGTAACAAGAAGTCCTTTATGTGCAGATTGATTAATAACATTGACCGGCAAGAAGGAACCCAGACAAATCGGCTCTTGACATGAGTACATCCACACTCTTGAGGTAAGGTGGGGTAGTGGATGGCGTTTGATGTCGGAGAATAATTGCTCTCTCTTTTTTTTTTTTTTTGGTTTTACTTAGACAGCCCGGTGGCTACGTCACTGGATGAACACACCCCTGCCCTGATTTTGAGATCCGAGGGTCGCCCCTCCCATCTGCCCTACCCCTCTGCGAATCAACCTGGAAAACTCTCCTTTGTAAATTCACCCGAAAGCGCCTATAAATCTCTTGAAAAGCCAACCCAAAAGCGTTGATCGAGCGCTACCTGTTGCATGTGTCCAAACCCGCTTGCTGGTGTGCTAACGGGGTGCTCAACCATTGGGCTGCCCCTCCGCGCACAAGTGTAGTTGTCGCTTTGATAGTGATCCCACTTTAATAATTGGAACTAATTGAGTTAGGCAGATCGAGCTCTGGTAGGGAGAAAGTTGTGAAACCTCAGACGGGCAAGAGCTACTTTATGGTCCTTTCTGGGCATCAGCTCAAATACCAAACTGTGTGCCAAGATGATAGGTAGACTTGTTGAGATCCAATTGTTGCAAAGAAAGAAGACTGCCATAGTGAGATCGGAAAGAAAAACTCTCTAATACTTAAGTTAGACACGAAATTATTAATTTTGATAAAAATTAAGTGACGTGTGTCAAAACTTAGATACATTAATCTCCAAGGCACACATTACCTTTACCTATTGTTATGGAATGTAATCAAGGTCGACTTAGGCCGAGATTTCCGCTGAGATGATCTTGCTGACGTGTCTGTGTTGAGCAACTATTCTTAAAAATATTGTTAAATATTTAATCATTATATTTTTGCTATGACAAAATCTTTTAATATCTCATAAATCAATTTATTGGTTTATACTACAACTTATTTTTATAATGTGACAAAGTAAAGGTATACATGAATGGTACTATAATATTTTAGCCAAAATTTATGCACACACAAAATCAAAGTATCAACACTGTCATACGTTTGTAAAAAAAATTCTCTAAGTCCACAGCGTATATTGTATACCATACTGACTCCGACTTTAGAAAAGTCGAAGATTTCAACTATAGAAAGGTCGAAGTATTGTATCAATTGATGAACAAACGGGTCGTACTCCGACTTTGAAAAAGTCAAGGTCTATCAGAACTCAGACTCTTGACAAGTTGAAGTCCTGATACCAATTGCTTATCAACTGGCCTTCACTTTGATTCTTTAACTGTAAGGCCTTCGAATTTTGTTCATATTATGCTTATTTAACTTTGTGTATATTATAATTATTTATTTACTTATGTGCATATGTATATACATGTTATTTCTGTACATATTGTATTTATTTAAGTCTATGCACATTGTATTTAAATAATATTGTACATGTTGTATGTATCTATATGGTGTATATTGGTTATTGGATGTTCTGTTTTCTGTCGAAATCCTTGTTAACGTCAACATCCCTTGACGTTAAGGGCAAGTGTACCGTTGACTTCATGGGCAGGGGAGATTGATGTCCAGATCGATGGACGCTGACTTCCAGTTAACGACAGTAATGTGGCCGTTTACTTCTTCGGTTATGTTGCGATTCCAGATCTGAAAATGGCTACGTTTCTCTGGGTTCTTGATTAGGAAAGTATCCCCAACGGTAGGACACCTAATGCTAGGCGCACCCCGACCCATTAGCCCTATAAAACATCCAATTTTCTCTCAGATTAGGTCTTTTGTCTTATGAGAAGAACATAAGATTTTCTTGTGGGAAAGTAGAACTTTTGCAAGCTTGATCCGACGATTTGGGGAGGTCTTCTGGCGATCTACTTCGACTGGGAGGTACTCCAAGCATTGAGGAGTCTTCCCCGACTCCGAAGATCCATCTACATTAGCAAACAGATCGGATTTGGGAGGGGATTTTGCACCTTCTTGGCTAGGCCGAGGAGGGCTTTTTCGACAAGATTCGATTTTCTTAGATTTTATTCCAGGCAAGTAATCGAGGGATTGCATCCCTACACATGTCCTTTAGGTCTCAGGAATTTTACGGATTTTTATTCGAGTCCTGGAACCCCCAATTCTCTTCTTTTTGTGAGTTCGATCTACACTTTTGCAGACAGGAGGTTGACGGCAACTTTGTTGCCGCCAAGTTTCTGAGTTAACGGTAGCATCGTGTGCCGTTAACCCTTGTTGGCGGCAAGCCCCTTGCTGCCAAGTTCTTCAGGTTTTTTTCTGAACAATTGTTTTGATCTTTGTGTTGTGATTTTTAGACTTCTGGTGATATGTACATGTTGTAAAAATTAGGGTTTGTCAGGTATGGTATGTAGGTCATATCATGAGGTTCTGTCAATTTTTTGAGCATGATATTATTTAGTTTAATTTCTGTTATTAGAAAATAAGCATGATTTGGCTGTGTTTAATTCAAAATAATTAGTTTTGTTGCATGTTAGGGTTTCAAAAATTTTCCATAATCTTATGGTTACTGTTTTCAGGTTTTAGAACTGATAGGAACGATTGTTGTGCTATGAACCATGTTAAGTGAATAATTTGCTAAACTTGCATGAAATCTATTTAAATTATTAAAATTAGTTTTACTATTGAAAAAAATCTGAAAAATTAGGCATGTGAAATGTTACCTATTTGAAGCATGTGATAAAAATTTTGTACTGTTTTGATACCCGTGAGTACTGTTTGTATCTTAAGAGGTTAATTAAGCAATGTTAAACATGTTTGAGTTAAATCATGTGAATTTCAGTATTTAGCAGCATGTTAGGGCTCTGTTATGAATTATTTATCTCTGTGGATCAGTAGTGTATAGTTCTGTAACTTGAGATATGAATGTTTATATAAAGTGCATGTGAAAGGGATTAAATTGTGCGTATAAGTGAATAAACCCATGTGATTAAGTGATAGTGTAAATTGTGTCGAGATTGACACTGCTACCATAGAAGGCTGTGGAGCCGTACTGTAGTAAAGTCTTTATGGGAAGGCTCATTGTGTATGTGATATTCTATGGGCATTATGATGAAATCCTGGAGGTGGACAAGTACCACTGGTTAGGGTGGAGAGGGCTTCTCCCGATTCTGCGTAGTTATCAAGATTCGTCACTATATTGCCTATGTGTCGGGTATGTGTTATGTGAATGTGTGTCCTTCTTTATGGTGGTTCGGACTATGTGTCACAGCAAAATAAGTGTAAAAGTGTGAAAAATATGAATATGTGAAATGTGAACATGTGATAGTGTTATGTGAATGTGATAACATGTGAAAAGATATGGAACCTTGTGAATGTGATATTTTTATATTAAAACAACAAGCTTAAGATGTGGATAAGTGTTATAAAAGTATGTGAAAATGATTAGATATCATGCTAGGATTGCTAATTACTATGTGTACAATTCCATACTTTAATTGTGCAGAATTGTGAAATGATATGAATAGAATTTGAAACTATGAATCATGTTACATGTTATGTGTAGAAAGCATGTGTAGGTTGTCATGTGTATTCACTTAATTAATATGAAGCATGAACCATGTATTTCCTTCACTATCTAAAAGAATAGCATGTGTGTGATATGTGTAAGGATGTACCTTAGGTTGCTTGCTGGGTCTTGTTGAAAGACTCATACTTGCTTTAACATACAGGTGAGACATGTGTCTCCGTACTTGAGGAGGACTTAGTGAGGAGCGACTCTGAGCGAGAGGAGTAGCTGCTTGTGGAGTGCTGCGTAGTTTACTCTTTCCTTTCATAGTATGTGTACAATGTCATTATGTATTCATATGCACTTGTAATAATGTTGACAATTGTTATTTCTTTCATTTGCTATATAGACTGTGGAATTATGTGAATGATGATGAAATAAGATTTCTTTTTATTTCTGCTGTACTCTTTTGTTATTTATGTACATCTCAGTCTATTATATTGTGTTGGATAAATGTCCCACTGTAATGACGCCCTTTATATCGATGTGGATTGGTATAATCGTACCGATATAAGGAGGGTCGTTACATTAACAGTCAAAGTCGGACTTTACTCCGACTCCTGAAAAGTCGAAGTCTTGTATCTATTGCTTTAGTTTGCTTTGCCCTCCGACTCACTGAAAGCCGAAGTATGACATCGATTGATGAACAAATCTCTATCACTCCGACTCTCAAGAAGTCGAAGTCTATTATTAATCAGTCAGTTTCAGGAATACTTCAATAACAAGTATTTCTTATACAGAGTACAGAAGAGAAAGGCAGTGGAGTTTTCCAATCTGAAACAACGAGGCCTATCTGTGGCGGAATATGAGGCTCAATTCTCTAAGTTGGCCCGCTATGTCCCTCACTTGGTCCAAACTGAGCGGTTGAAGGCGAAGCGATTTATGAGTGGTCTTAGGCCTCAGTACATTACACAGCTGGGGCCGATGGACCTATAGACATATTCAGAAATGGTTAGGAAGGCATTACTACTGGAGGACTCACTGGCTATAGCTGAAAGCATTAAGAGAAACATAGTAAAAAGGGAACAGGGAACTGCATCAAGAAGGCCACAAGCTGTGGTCGGAACTAAGAGGCAAATTGGCCAATCTGGGAACCCACAGGTGAAGAGGTTCAGGGATGGAGGTAGTCAACAAGCCCCCATCAACAAGGAACTATGCAAGCACTGTGACAAGGCAAGTCACAGGTCGGAGGATTGCTGGAAGGCACTAGGGAGATGCCTGTTGAGTTATGATTGTATGACATTCATGATACTTAAATGTTTTTTATAATGACATAATTGATGTTGAGAAAATGTGATAAATGACATAACACTATGACAAAATGCATAAGACATATACTTTCATAATATCTTACCTGAAGCTTCTTTCTTATAGGAAATCAAGTGAAAATGGAAGTACACATCATGAAGAAACCTTAAGTAAAAAAGGTTATGGATAGAAGAAATCGCCGCTGCCTCCATGTCCACCGGAGCTTCCTCTTCTTCCATCTCCACATGCGCGACTTCCTCCTCGACTGGAGGCGCCTCCTCCCGCTGCCGAGAAGCACCTCTCGTCACGGGGCGTTTCCTTTGTCCTTCGCCTGCACTGCCGCCATTGCCGCCTTCACCGCCACCTTCCATCGTCGGGGGATGGGGAGAGTGAGAAGAGAAAGAAGGAGAGTGCAAAAGAGGGAGCAAGAGAGGGAGAGTGCAAGAGGGAGTGGGGTTTCGCCAGAGGGAGAGAGAAGGAGAGAGATGTGAGCGTGGAGGGGAAAGGAAGAAGGGGCTTTCTGCGTTTTGAATCGCCGGGTTGGGACGCGACGCTCATGGACGCCGCGACCGTGTCGCGTCAAGGCGGTTGGTCGCGACCTGGTCGCGACGCCCCGCCACGTCGCGTTCTTAAGGTGTCATTCCTGGGAGTTGCGACTTAAACAGAACTCAGTGTGCTGTGAACAAAACTCTGTTTTATTCATTCAAACCATCAAATTACATTGCTTCATTGTCCCTACAGTCAATTAAATGCAATTTTCTGCCCTAATTACCATTTGATACATCATGTCTATATCAATCTCATCATTCTCTAGCCCGTATACTGCTGGACGGATCTCCTTCAGTGATTCGAGGTACTCATGCGTCACGTCTTCATCCTCCTCCACCTCCACCTGGATGAGACTTGTAGCACACCCTTCCCAGTGGACGATGGCGCTCCGCACGTCCCGTTCATCCTGAGCATCGTCCATCTTCCGCACCTGAATAGGTGGGTAGTGCAGGAGTCGGGGGACCACCGTGCGCGCCACTCCGCACTGCAGGTAGCATCGGTCTGGGTTGTAGAGGGCCAGTGCTTCGTTGCCCATAAGTTGAAGTGCCAGTCCGGGACGCTGCGGTAGGTGGATCATCCTGTTGTGGAGGAAGCGTGGGCGCATGTCGAACTCCGCCACCGTTAGATTCTTGAGATAATCACACCAGCCCTTTAACCCCTTCACTTGTGCCGTCTTGCACCACGCCTGTGGTGTCATGTAGAGAGGCGCTCCGACAAAGGCAAGAGGATGATGTAGCATGGTCTTGCACTCGGTGGAGAGAGTGTCCATCGCCCGGAACTGTATATGCATGCCCATCCAGAGCTCGAGGGCGATAACGGAGCCATAGAATGGTCCACCGGTGGCTGCAGAAGAGAGGCCAGCATACAAATAGCCAAGAACAGCCTGTCCAACACACATACCTTCGGAGATGGAGTCAATTATGCTCAGGTTGGAAAAGGAGATGACTCCATCCTCGGCGGGGAAAAGAATGGCGCCGCAAATACAAATGGTGGCAGCTTTGGCAATGGCAAGGTAATTCCCAGTCTTGCGCTTGCACTGGGAGATCATCCACTGAGCGATGGGGAGGAGATGCACATGGCTCCGGCTAGTCATGGAATGTAAATCAGTCTTCTTGGTGGTAATCTCCCCGAGTATTCCCCATGCGTTGATTGGTGCCACGGTGTAAGAAAGGGCGACCTCCTCACCCCTCTGGTACCTTGGGAGACCAAGCATTGTCTCCAAATCTTCCAGTAGAATGGTTACCTCGAACCCAGGGAAGATGAAGGTGTGCGTCTGGGGGTGCCACAACTCCACCAATGCCGTGATGCTGTCCCACATGTGCACGATCTTGTGGTATTGTTTGGCTAGCACAAGCACACTGGAGAGCCCCCATTCACGTAGATGACGGGTAGAAGCAAGAGGAAGGATCTCTATCATTGGGGTCAGCCAAGGCACTTTGGAGAATCTCTTGTGGCCTGGGAGAATCTGATGTGGAAAAGAATGAAGAGAGGAGGCTAAGAACATGAGAGAAGAAGTAGAAGTGGAAGAGAGTAAGGAAAAAGCTAGAAAGAACATTGCTTACCTGAAGATTTGGGCGGGAGCATATGTGCCCGGGTACCAAAGAGAGGCACTGGAGCTCCGCATGAGATTCCCGGGCCGCCTTGGGACCGGCATAAGGCGGTATGTCTTCCTGGAAGGCAGCATAGGTCCTCTTCATGGCTGTAGGAGAGAGAAAATCAAAGAAGATTTGAGAGAGAGAGAGAGAGAGCTGCGGGATTAGCACCCTAAGCAGCCCTATTTATAAAGTTCTAGGGGGGTAACCCATCCCAATCCCGTAACTAAGTATCATGATAAGATTAGGAGAGGTTTAGAAATCCTATTAGGAGTCTAGGGGTCTTAGGATAGAGATAAACACAGGTTTTTTACATTTTGGGACTCTGTTAGTGTCGCGACGCCGCGATATGCCGCGTCCAGGTTGCGGCATGGCGGGGTGTCGCGACCTCCTGGGGCGTCGCCTTTTTATCTTGGATGTTTCTTTTGTGTCTGTGAAAAGTTTGTTTCCTTATTTGATCGTTCGAATGTATATATGTGTCGTTTTTGTGCCATTATTGCTTTTCTTTATTCAATAAAAAAAATCGGAAAATCAGAAAATCACAAAAGAAGGAACGTCGCAGGTAAGTCAGGTAATGTATTTCTATCTTTACTCTTCGCATTATTATATGGTATTCTATTTATTATATCGCTTCAAGAATCGGCTGGTTCTCAGTGTGTTCTGGGATTTGAGTTCCCCTTTACCAAAAACAGTGATAATCTAGGTGCACATTGTTAATCGTTGGATAGGCCGTTAGGTCGGGTAAGTTTGGGGATGATGGATTCAGGCCTACACTGCGGTTGCAGGTAGTTTCTTGACCCGCTCTTATTTCGGCTTAACATTATTATCCTTGATCTATTTTCTCTTTTCTTTGCATTTGTTTTGATGATTTCTTTTCTTTAGCCCAACATGCATCATATAGGATTTTGAGCTTCCACATCTCATCCCTAGCTAATGATGAGCTCTCGTTGAGTGTCCAACCATTCTTCATCCTCGAAACAAGAAATCCTATTCCATTCCGAATCGGAGGGTTTGTCTCCGAGTGAGTTGTTCTTGCCAGTATGTTAAGAATTCTCTTGTCTGGATTTCCCAATACAAATTCGTCCTTGCTCCTTTGATCCGTTTTGGTTGCGAACCGCTCCCAGGACAGAGTCATGAGTTACCTGCCTGGCACGCACATGTCCCTCCAAAATGAAACCTGCAGGCCAATCGGCTAGGGTACCTCTCAATCGAGGGGTTGATCATCCTTTTCTTCTTCCCTCTCGTCCAGACTCGTGCTTTTTATTGCATTCTGCTCGAGTAGCTAGCTCGAGGCTTTTACGAAGATTCCAATCGCTTGTTGGTTAGATCGGGTGCCTCTTTACCTTGACTCTCACTTTTCAGTCCACTCTGCATCATTTCCACTTCGCCGTCACTTCATGACACCTCCGCTACACTCCCACTATGCTCCCGTGCAAAGTAGGAGTCAAGGAGGGGAAATCTGTAGACACCCGATTCTGACATATAAGTCGAACTACATTTCTTGTTAACTTATTGAGCCCCTAGTTGGTCACTCACCTTGAGCCCATCATTAGCCTTGCTTTGAGCCCATTAACAGCCCAATTTCCATGAATATCCCATCCATTATCTTTTAAAGAGTCCATGTGCTTTGAATGCCTATTTTTCTCCCACATGATTGGACAATAATTTGAGGATAATCGATTTCCATTGACGCGACATATCGTGGCGCCGCGTTCATCTTTTCACGCCTCCCTTGGCCGTCGCGACAGCCCATGCATATCCATGCACGTGGCTTCATAGTCGCGACAACTAAGGCCGTCGCGTTCATTGCGGTCGCGTCCCTACGATGCGTCGCGACTTCAACTGCGGCAACAGCCTCCGCAACCACCTCCACATTATCCTCTCATGGCCTTATCACCATCCCATGTAACCTCCCAACCCTCCTGAGTGCATCTAGGGGATGGAGGACTCTTTGAAACCTCCTTAGGACTCTCACTCACGAGATTAATGAGTATTGTCATGCCCCGATATTTAGCAGCGGAATAAATATCGGGAGACGTGAACGATACAAATAGACGTATCACAGTTGAATAACGTAGAGTCACAATTGAACAAAAGAACACATTTGAGACTATAGTATGGTCACCAAAAATATACTTTATTCCATTTCATACAACTAGTTGCAACCTTACATAAGAAGAACCAACTAAAGGGTCTATTATTCAAATAAAACTTCAAGAAAAGTTTCACTATTACATAGACTACTCAAATATCTATTCCTAAACTATCAACTCCTCATATGGCGGTTGCTCATCACTCTTGCCCTGCCCCATCCGACTCCTCTGGTTCCTCATCACTACCTGAAAAGGGCAGGATGATAGGGTGAGTGAACTAGCTCAGTAGGATTTACATATAAATATTGTGCGGGCACTAATATACATGATTAACATTTTAAATAGGCAGATATGCACATAAATATGATGACAATGTATGCTTTTCTAACCAGTTGAATAGAGGAATAAAACGGATGACATATCAAATCAAATATCGAATTGCATATACAATGGACAGATATTTCAAGAGTAGAATCATATCAAAAGAGATTGGCCATATTCATAGATATCACGTATTCACGTGATCAGACTTATCATATCAAATCTTATCATATCATATCAAATCAAACTTATCATATCAAACAAACGGAGGCACATTCCCACAAATCTTGCTTATTCGTTGTGCTATGCCAAAGTATCAGAATTCCATACTCCCGCGGTTAATAAGTACGTTGGGGCGCTCCTCCCCAGGACCAGACAGGGCCCTATTGCACATGCATTGGTCAAATGGACCGAAGTCCCATATTGTGTCGAACAAACATATTCATATTATGGCCACAGAGTTTCAATAACAAGCTCATAGTAATAGGGACATGATCATTCATAGACTCAAGATATGACAAATAGCTCAAGAGAACAAAAGGCAGTATAATGACGTATCTTATGTTTCATAATTCGTTAGTGTCTTGACATGAGGATGACAGATCGTATGCGGAACATGTGCTCTCTATCTGACGCCTTAAAGGCTGAATTGCGTCGTCTGGTTTCGTCGCCTTTTAGGTGACAGAACCCAGACTCAATTTCCACTCCGGAAAACACACCACAGGGCCACACATGCATGCAACGCAGGAATTAACAGGTTATATGAAACCCTAATCATGATCACTATCATGCCCAAGCAATCTCTACAAACAAAACCTCATTTCCTAACCTACACATTCCACATAAAGGATAACAGGGTAGAATTTCCCCTACTTGCGAATGAAACGTAAATCCGATAATATCCTGGCGTTCCCGCGCTCTGAAGCACCTCCTCGCGCTGGAATCACACCGAACAGACTTTAAATGGCCAAGAATCACCCAAATCTCCCTTCAAAACCCACAACCAGCTTCTCCCAGCTAAACAGTGCGAATGCACTCTTCGGCCAAGGCCAGAAGCCCAAAACACAGTGAGTCAAAATCGTGTCGAGTCTTCCCGCTGCGTTTAGAAATGCGTCCGACATCGGTGACACTTTTAACTCTCGACGTCCCTACATGCGCCACGCGGCGCGCATGTAGTGGCGCCCACGTAACGGCGGTCAAAAATCGCGTCCATGCAGGTGGACACATTCAACTAAGAGACGCGTCGTCTGTGTTAGGCGCGTTCTTAGTGAACCCGACAGAGGCTATTTTGGGCTGAGATGCCCAGCCCTCCAGCCTCCCACCTGCACCATAAACCTGTAAAAACATATGTAGACCTACATAGTCTACCAAGGGGCCATACGTTGGCCACCAAAACCTGGTAAATCACGATCTGAGCGTACCGGATATTACATTACTTTCACCTGAAAAGAATTTCATCCTCAAAATTAAAGGAATAAGTGTAAACACAGTTCAACATATATGCAACTATCACCTAAAAAGAAATTAACGCTTACTCAAACAAGTATGGATACGTCTTGTACATTTCTTCGGCCAACTCCCAAGTGTCTTCACCACTTTGCCTGTTTTCCCATCTGATCTTTACTAACTTAATATCTTTATTTCTTAATTTCTGTGTGCGGCGGCCTATAATCATCATGGGATACTCCGGCATGGACATAACCAGCTTCAAATCATCTCTTTGATAGCTGACTACCTGTGTAGGGTCACGAATGTACCTTCTTAGCATTGAGACGTGAAATACGTCGTGTGCATCCGTGAAGTCCGCTGGAAGCTCCAATATGTACGCCGTTTCTCCAATTCTTTCCACAATCCGGAATGGACCCACATACATGCGACTCAACTTGCCCTTCTTGTTGAACCTCATCACACCTTTAGTTGGAGAAACCCTAAAAAATACATAGTCTCCAACCTCAAACTGTAGGGGCCTGCGCCATGTATCTGCATAACTCTTTTGCCTGCTTTGCGCCGTTTGAAGCTTCTCCTTAATGAACTTTACCATTTCCGCACATTGCTGCACCATTTCTGGTCCTATGACCTGCCTCTCACCCACTTCAAGCCAATTCAGGGGTGTTCTGCAAGGTCTTCCTTAAAGTGCTTCATATGGTGCCATGTCGATGCTTGCATGATAACTATTGTTGTAGACAAACTCAACCATGCCTAAGTGCTACTCCCAACCACCTCCCCAAACCAAACAATAAGCTCGCAACATATCTTCAATAGTCTGGATCGTCCTCTCCGTCTGTCCATCTATTTGAGGATGGTACACCGAACTGTATCTCAACTGAGTGCCAACAACCCTCTACAAACTCCTCCATAACTCGGAGGTAAACCTGGGATCTCTGTCTTAATTAATGGTGACCGGAATACCATGCAATGGTATAATTCTATCCACATATAGCTTGGCCAACCTGTCCACTGCCCATGACATGCTCACTGCTAACAATCTGCATACATTTGTCAATCTATCAACAAAAACCCAAATACCATTATGTCTTGACGCTGTTCTGGGCAAACCTGCAACAAAATCTATTGCTATATCATCCCACTTCCATTGTGGTACTCGTAAGGGCTACAACAAACCACCTGGCCTTTGGTGTTCTGCTTTAACTTGCTGGCATATCAAACACCTTCCTATAAACTCTGCTATTTCCTTCTTCATACTCGGCCACCAAAAATATTTCTTCAAATCTTGGTACATCTTGGTGCTTCTTGGGTGAATGGTGTACCTAGATCGGTGTGCCTCTTCCAACACTTTTTGCTTCACCCCAGCTTCACTTGGAACATATAACCTATGTCTAAATCGGACCACACAACCATCATCTATGAAGACATCCTCCATTTTCACAATCTCAGCCAAATTCTCATCTATCATTTGTGCTTCTATTATCTGCCAATACAAAGATGGCTCCACCGTGTTGCTGGCTAACACTGCTCGCCGCTGGCTACTTGGAACAAATAAAGAGTTTTCTGCTACATCTTCGTATAGCTTCCATTCTCTTATCATCATGTGACTTATCACTGCCTTTCTGCTCAATGCATCTGCCACTACATTAGCCCTACCCAGTTGGTATGCTGAGCTGAAATCATAGTCCTTCAAGTATTCCATCCATCTACGCTGCCTCAAATTCAAGTATTTCTGCGAGAAGATATACTTCAAGCTCTTGTGATCTGTGAAAATTTCAAACCTTTCACCATAAAAGTAATGCCTCCAAATCTTCAATGCAAACACAACCGCTGCCAATTCCAAATCATGTGTGGGGTAATTCTCTTCATGCCTCTTCAATTGCTTGGATGCATACGCCACAACCTTTCCACATTGCATTAACACAGCCCCAAGTCCTCTCCTGGATGCATCTGTGTATAACATAAAACCACCTTGACATGACGGTATCTCCAATATCAGAGCTGAAGTGAGCCGCTTCTTCAATTCCATGAAACTGCGTCTGCATTCAGATGACCATACAAATGGTACACCCTTCCTGGTAAGCCTCGTCATTGGTGCTGCAATCTTGGAGAAATCCTGGATAAATCTCCTGTAGTAACCTGCCAAACCAAGAAAACTCCTAATCTCGGGCACTAACCTTGGTTCCTCCCATTTTATGACGGCTTCCACCTTAGCTGGATCCACTGCAACACCCTCACTTGAAATGACATGCCCCAAGAACTGAACTTCCCTTAACCAGAATTCACACTTACTAAATTTGGCAAATAACTGGTGCTCCCTCAATGTCTGCAATGTGAATCTCAAGTGAGCTGGATGATCTAATTCTGAGGCTGAATACACTAAAATATCATCTATGAAGACCACAATAAACCGATCTAGATATGGGTGAAAAATCTTATTTATCAAATTCATAAATGTTGCAGGTGCATTGGTTAGCCCAAATGGCATAACCACAAACTCATAATGCCCATACCTTGTTCTAAATGCCGTCTTGTCAATGTCTTCTTTCCGGATCCTTAATTGATGGTACCCCGACCTCAAATCTATCTTAGAGAACACCCTTGCTGATTGCAATTGATCAAACAGATCATCAATCTGTGGAAGTGGATACATGTTCTTTATTGTAACTTGATTCAGCTGGTGATAATCAATACACATTCTCATGCTACCATCTTTCTTTCTTACAAACAGAACCGGTGCTCCCCATGGTGAGTGACTCGGCCAAATGAAACCTTTCTCAAGTAGCTCTTGTAATTGCTTCTTCGACTCTTTCAGCTCTGCAGGTGCCATTCTGTAAGGTGCCTTGGAAATGGGCATGCTGCCCGACTGCAACTCTACGGTGAAATCCACCTCTCTATGTGGTGCCAACCCCGGTAGCTCATCCGGAAACACATCTGCAAACTCCCTCACCACTGATACCATATCCATGGTTTTACCTGCCTCAACCAAACTAACAGATGTCAAATAGGGTACACACCCTGCATTAATCAATTTCCTAGCCTTAATGGCAGAAAAGATAAATTTAGGGGTATAGAATGGCATACCTTGAAATTCAAACACATCTCCTCCTGGATGGTTGAACCTCACTCTCTTCTTTCTACAATCAACAATTGCCCCATATGCTTCCAACCAATCCATGCCTAGTATCACATCATACTCTTTCAACTGCAGTGCATACAATCTAGCTGGCAATTGATTTCCTTGAATCATAACAGGAACCTCATCCAAATAGCATGTAGTAAGCATGAAATCCCCGGAAGGGACTTCTACTACAATCTCACACTGCCTTTCCTCAAATGGATGCACCATACTATCAATAAAGTCTTCAGAAATAAAGGAATGTGACGCACCTGCATCAATTAATGTTCTAGCTGAAAATTCATGAAACGGTACAATACCTTCAATCAGATTTGACGCCTCCGCTTGAGCCCTTGTAATCGCCATCACACGTTCTCGTCCTCCTCCTCTCTGGTAAGGCGTGCCTCTACCATGCTCAGTTGAAAACTGCTCTTGCGGCTGCTGTTGCTGTTGTGGTACCCCTCTACCATAGCTAGCTCTTCTTGGATACGGACAGTTCCTTGCCAAATGCTCTGGCTGATCACAATTGTAACATTTGAATTCTACGGGCTGCCTTTCTGTGCTTTGTTGGGACTCCTCCACCTCCGTCTTATAACCTCTACCTTGCTGAAATCCTTGCTTATTTCCCCACTTGCCAAACCCCGATGAAGAAGCTCCTCCCGAAGGTGCCTTGCCCTTGCTAACACCCGGTGATTGCTATGCAAGTCGGAAGCTACCTCCACTTGATCCCGATCCGTTGGACTGCCTTGCTTGCATTGTTCTTTCTAGTATTGCTGCTCTTTGGGCTGCCTCCTCCACTGTCCCGCACATCAATGGAATCACTGCATCTTTCAATTCCGGCCTCAATCCCCGAATAAAATACTCAACCATCATTGCATTATTAGTCACCACATATGGTGCGTACCTACTAAAGGTCATAAACCTCATTTGGTACTCCAACACCGACAAATTCCCTTGCTGAAGTGCCCTGAATTGCTCCCTCTTAGCTTGCTGAATTTGCACCGGAAAGAAAGTATTGTTGAATGCTTCAAGAAACTCAGCCCATATGATGGTATCATCAGCTCGTCCTGTAAACACGGTCTGCATATTGAGTCTCCACCACTCTTGTGCAAAACCTCTCAACTGATAGGTAGCCAAAATAACTCTATCCGTCTGTGGACACCTCATAGTAGCAAATACTCTCTCTATTTCATGCACCCAATGTTCAGCTGTGTCTAGATTCGGACCTCCTGAGTACGTAGGTGGCTGCAACCGCAGAAACCTCTCCACTAACATCGTGGACTCCTCCACACTTACTGACCTTGCTGGTACAACTGGAGGCACAGGTACTACAGGTGGTACCTCTGTTCCATATGGTGGTGCTAAGGGTGCTGACACTACCTCCTCCTGAACCGGTGTTACTCCCGCTGGCTGAACAGGTGGTTGCTGATCTAACCGTGTCTGAATCTAGGTAATACTATCCCACAACCTCTCTATCACCTGATGAGTGGTCTCATCTAGATCATCACCACTACCTCCCCAATCTCTTCTATCAGCCATTTATAAACCTGCACACACAACATTCCATCCACACAATACACAAGCACACCATTACAAAAATAGGGCCAACTACCAGCAGTAGACTATAGTAAGGAAGATAGTACGTACATTTCTTGTTTCCTCATATTTACATGGGCCTTTCTCTGATACCAACTGTGACGGTCCTCGCCGTTCGGACCCGTTAACCCAATAACGTGCCCGACACGACTCCGCCTCCCGTGATCGGGCCGAAGCCTCGCAAGGGATAACATTCACACATGTCTGTGGAAATATAAAGAACATGCTGAACACACACAAGATACCATTTCTCACATATATTCATATGAATGTACATATTCAGTTCCATACATAAGTCATTTAAACGAGTACAACAGCCCGGGACAAACCCCAAGGCTCCACAAGTAAAGGTATTACTCTGTTGGTAGTGAAGGCCCGACTCCACTACGGTGCGGTCCCGAACTAGAAGAGGGATGAGAACCCTCCTACTCTCCTTCACCTGGAAGAAGAAGGGGTAAGCCTCACAAGTCACTGGCTCAGTAGGGTAACTCCCCCAAAGTCGATAAACACAATAAGCAACAGATATAATATGTAAAACTGTAAAGCAATTATCATATAATAATGTCTACGCATGATGCTACAGCTGTAAGTAAATAAACGGTAAACCACAACACATGTACAAGCTACAGAAGGGTACGCCACACACGAGTCACGAAGACTGGTTCGCGACACCAGCCACAGACCCGGACAAGCAACACAAGTCCACCTCTCAGTCTCGCAACCACAGACAAAAGGTCCAGCTGCCGCTCCACCTCAACAAGACAAGAACTGTGGAGACAACAAACACCACACCTACAGGCTACACAGCTGCAGGCCCAAGCCTGACACCTTTAGGGACTCCGGCCGAGAACCCTAAAGTGAGGCTCTGGAAACAGGACTAGCTGGGGACCAGTACATCTACCAGTGTCCGTCCCGCAACAACGAGCACGCTACAAGAGACCGCGCACTCACAAACACATGTCGCTGCCCATTATCGTCTTTCTCTCAGCCGGACGTACAACTCAAACTCAGGAGTGAGGGTGTCTAGGAAGACGACACAAACCTCGATGGTACGCACTGTATCGGGACAAACCCCGAGCACTCGGTGCTGGGGACTCAACAGGAGAGGTAACCTCGAAAGGCGTTATAACTCGACTTGCTTTGCACATAAAACCTCTCGTTAACAACCACAGTACAAGTCAACACTGTTGGGTTACAATGTGTATGATGACATGTGCTTAAATGTTTTTGATGATGAGTGAAGTGATAATTGATGTTGTCTTAATGTTGGAAACATGATAAACATGACAAAGACATGAGTGAAGTGATAATTGATGTTGTCTTAATGTTGGAAACATGATAAATATGAGAAAGACATGAATCAAATGATCAAGTGAAAAAAAATGCTCTTATGGTCACTTATGTATTCATTATATCTAATTTAGAATGTCTTTTAATGTAGGTGTGAATGTACACAAGACAAGCAACAAAATCTAAGTGCAAAAGAACAAGACAAGCTGCTGGAAGCACTTAAAAAGCAGTAGCTGTTGATAGATGAATAGTGTACGTGTTGACAGATGAATAGTGTACCTGTCGACAGATGAATAGTGACCTGTCGATAACTACACACAGGAAATCACTTCCCGAAAGTTCAGAGTTCTGGAAAATGGAAATTTGTCACTACCTGTCGACAGATGAACAGTGACCTGTCGACAGACGAAGAGAAACCTCAAATACGCGATTTGCATATGTTTCCTATATGGGTGTTTCCTTTTACCACGACTCTCCATACTTAAACACCCATATAGATAGAACATAAAGAGGTATTTTCGCAGCAAGAAGCCATCATACCAAACCCTAATCAAAAACCAAGAGAAAGAGCTTCTCTCTGCTGCTCTGCTTCAACCCTCCGTCCAGGAAAAGGAAGATCTATCTTCAGAACGGATTTGAAGCTAGTTTATCTATCTTTCAAGCTTCTCCATCAACTGATACCTATCAAGACAAAGCTTGAAGTTCTTCCGGACGACCACCACGAAGAGTTCTTCATCAGGATATACTTCTACATCTCTAAACTTGTCTACTTCTACACCTTTCATATCTTTGTGTGTGTGGTAGTGGTTTAAGCGTTCCTTGTGCTTGATCCACATGTGGATTATTGTTCTGGTTGCGTGTTTGCATCAGACAACGTGTGTGCGGTGTGTTGGTCAGATCAAGGCTAGATGATCTGATCTATTGTGGAATTGATCTAGCGTGTGTGTGTGTGGTTGAGCCGTTGTGCTCGTGTGTGTGTTGTACTCAGTTCTTGCGTAGTGTGTCCTCACTGTGTGAGGGGTGGGCATAGGAGTCACGTGGTGTGATCTCCGAACCACCTAAAAAATCCCTTGTGCACTGTGATTTGACTTGTGGTTTGCATTGTGTTGTGCTATATGCATGTCTAGGGATTTCGTCTACACACTACTTGTTAATTTGTTCAGACACATTACATCAGATCAATGAGGTTTTAATTGAGTAGATCTTTTAATCCAAAGTAATTCTTAAATTGCTTAAGTTTCTGCTGCAATTCTATTCAACCCCCTTCTAGCTTTGCCATAACCGAATATTATCAGAGCGGGTTTTCTGTTCATCGGTTGTGTTTTGGTAACCGCTCTGAGTCCTAACAATCTGTTGAGTGGGTTTAAATCTGATTCTGATCTGACTTGATTTGATTGAACTGGTTGATTGCCTTTTGATCTCACTCAATATTGTGTTGATTGGTCTGATCATCTGAAACATATTCAGAAATATGGCTAAGTTCTCAAGCATCATAAATAGACCTATGATAATTGAGTTTGATGACAAGGTTGATAAAATACAGGTCTCCTCTATGAAAACATGCAAGTCTAGAAAGGGAACAGAAGAAAAATGCTACATGGCTCATGGCAACTCAAGAGGCTCTTCCCGTTCAGACGAATCTGAAGGATCACATATGTCAGAGAAGTCAAGAAACTCTCAAGAGTCAGGTAAATCCAATTCATACCCATTTGATGCATCAATATCTAATTCTGATTCAGAGGATGGTATATCCTATGATGAATTGATAGAATGCTATGAGCACTTGTCCAATCAATTTAAGAAGGTAAAAGCTCAAAACAAGAAGCTAAAAGAAAAATTGGAGAAGAATGAAATGATAATTGATAATACTCAAGCATTCTATGAAGAAAATGAAAAATTGAAAATGGAGAATGAAAAATTAGAGAATGAAGTCAAAAATTGTGGAAATAAGCTTTCAAAATTGAAAGAAGATCATGAGAAGGTTGAATCTGAGATTTTGGATTTGAAAAATCAAAATGAAAAATTGATTGATCATAATGAAAATATCAAGTTTGATAATGATCAATTGAACAAATAAATCTCCAACATGGCTCATGATCATCAAATAAAAGAAAAATGCAACCAATTGGTTGAGAAAAACAATCATCTGAAAAAGAAAATTGAATGCTTGTATCATGACAGACAATTAAATGATGAATGCAACAATTATAAGAAGAAAATTGTTGACTTGGAAAATCAAGTTGTTCAAAGTGAAATTGAAAAGAATAAAATAAAAAATGGTATGGATGTCATGACAAACCAACTTCAAACTTCTGAAGAAGAAATTGATGCATTGAAAGCTAAAAAAGAAAAATTGACAAATGAACTTGAAGTGGTTAGTAAACAAAATCAAAATTTTGAAAAGAGGATTTCTGAATTGAATAAAACTGTTGAGGATTTAAGAACTGCCTTGTCTAAGTTTGTTCAAGGAACTAAGAACTTGGATAACCTTATTGGAATGAAAGACTATTTTCAAAATGAAGGTTTAGGATTTAATCCCTTGAACAAAAAGGATTTTGAAAACAAAACAAAGACTTCGTTTGTAAGTGTCTCTAAGAACAAGAATTTGGTTGCACCTAAAGTAAAATTTGTTCAGATTCATGTTCAAAAAAATGTTCAAGAACAAAATGAAAAATTGAACAAAAATGCTGCAAAAAGGAAGAATCATGTTTCAATTGAAGACTAGAAAAAGAAAATGAAAAAGGAAACAAGAATCTACAAGGTCTCCACACCTCCTCCAACATGTTTCAAGGAAATCTACAACTCCACATCATGCCAAGAGATACCAAAGGGTACCACCTCCTTCTTCTCAACCCAAGGGTGATCAAAGGTACTCTAAAGGATCTCAGAAATTTTAACAAATGCATTCAAACTATGGTAAGCTCCAGGTAATTGCTCAACCTATTTGTTTTAAATGCAATAGATCTGGTCATCTTGCTAAATACTGCTGGAAGAAAAATCCACACTCTCACAAATATGCTAAGACTGTCCAATGCTATACATGTCATAAACATGCCCATATCTCTAGGGATTGTTGGCATAAAAATGATCATCTTGTGCATGTTTCCAAGCCCCATGATCATAATTCCATTAATGAAAGAAATACATCTATTCCAAAAATAAAATTACTTTGGATTCTGAAATCATTGTTGAATTCTAAAGTTGATGACAATACAGGACCCAAGCAAGTGTGGGTTCCAAAGCTAGCTTGATCAACAAGTTGAAATGTCTTGCAGTCATACAGTGTAAATGGATTCATGACATTGGCTGTGCAAGACAAGAAATGATTGGAGAACAAAGGTAAAACTTTTGAAACTGTGATTGAAAACTGTTCAGGTAAAATCTCTCTCTCACTTCAGTTTTGAACTGGAAGAATTGAAATAGATTTTTGACCTTATTTGAGCAATGAAAAATGGGCCTTAATGCTATCTCCTCATGACAATTGTAGCACCCCAGAAATTTTAATTACATAAAAATTCAAAATAAATAGAAATAAATAATTTCCATAATATCGGAGTATTTAAACATACGTGTCATTATCGTATGTGCTAAAATATATAGGAAAAATCTGTAAAAATAGGAAATCAACTCCACACATTATTCTTAGGGGTTCCACGAAAGAATTCGTGTAATGAAAAATCCGACTAACCAAGTGAACATCACAGGGTGACCAATTATCCGAATTAGGAAACAAGTCGGAAAACTGGTAACACGGAAATACGACGCAATCATAAATTAAATATAAATGTTAGAAATGCTTCTAACAATATATACTAATGACCTAATATCATAAGTGGGCCAATGGACCACATATGACCCAAAAATCAAATGAAGCAATAAAATACATAGAAATTCGTAACCATAAATAAGCTAAAATTAAAAAGAGGCAATTAGAGTTGAATTGGGATACAAATATGCATTCATGGCAACCCAAATTCGTGCCTACCCATCCATAGAAGTTGCTTGATGGCCAAGACTCTCTAATGGAGGAAGAAATCATCAAAAATAGGAAACCAACATGCCAATCCCGAAACCCTTCTTTCCTAGTTACAATAGGACTCCTAAACACCATGGATGCTTAAATACTCTTCACCCAAACCCTAGGGACGAGTTTAGAACTTGCTGGGGTCGTGTGGAGGAGCTCTTGGTGGCTGGAGAGTAGGAGATCAAGCATACCAAGCTCATCTTCTTCCCCCGTTCATCTGCTACGACCTGCACAAACCACCTTCTTGAAGCCGATCAAAGGTAGGCCAAACCTAAATCCCATCGTGCAAGGCTTATACCCCTGGAAAGAGGGTCGAGTCTACTTCCTAACCCAAGTGGAATGCCCAAATTCCATGCAGTATACACGGAGTATTAAGCGTTCTCCTCCAAGTGGTCTGAATACGGGTTTTCTGGAAGAACGAGGCTTCATCAACCCAAAAGGTAGGTTTTCTCGGGCCAAATCTTAACATCTCCTATACCAAATGTGTAGAGCATCAAGTTAGATTTCATTGCCCTCTGGTTTCATCGAATTTCATTGAGTAGATTTTGAATTATAAGCGTTTTCTCAAAGTCGTGCACTGTTAGGGCTTTTCTTGTTCTTCGTATGTTTCATGTGATTCAACACCGAATTAGAGTAAACTCATAACATGAAAGTTATTCTACTAGTTATCCTCTTCAGGTTTTGTGTTGAATGTTTTGTCTAAATGTCATCAGTTAGAGAGTTATAAGCGTGGTAAGAGGGTTGCTGCATGAAACTACGTCTTCAGGTTACATTTGGTCTGACCTTGTATTCAACTTGATCAAAACCTATCGAAACCATCCTTATTGTCCAATTTTGATTTACTGGAAGTACCCTTGTATGTGTAGGTTGTTTCAAAACTAGTTTCGTTATTTTTCATGCAATGTATAATTTGTTCTCTATTTTAGAACAACCCCGTGTCAAAAGAAGGAAAGACTGGTCCGCAATCCAAAGCACTATCCTTGCTCTGTCAGAGTCAGGCACGGACCCTGTGAACGCGACGGCCCGATAGGTCGCGTTCAAGGGTTTGATTGCGACATACCCCTTGTCGCTTTCTCAAGGCGACATGCGCTCCGTCGCTATCAGGCTACCTGATCTGACACCCCCGTCGCGATGCTCACACCCCTGTGTCGCCTTCTGGTCCCGACCCGTCGCCTTCCGTACAGGAGCCTGTCGCGATCTGACCTCGACCTGACAACACCCTGTCGCCTTCCTTACATGATCCTGTCGCGACCTGACTCCGGGACTGACACCCATGTCGCCTTCCTTATATGCCCATGTCGCGATCTCAGGATTTTTACCTGAAACCATGTGTTTTCTTGCAAATTTTACCGTATATACCCAAGGTCTGTTTAAACGTGATAATTACTGTGTAAGTTGCATGTCTTGGGTCTGATTATTACATGATTGTTATTTAATGGCTTAAAATTGATTAACCCATTTAAAAGTTTTAATTACATGAATGCTATTCTAAGTGCTCCTTAAATGTTATGATCCATTCGTGCTACTTATGATTAATCTTCCTACTGATTCTACCATGTTTAAATGATAAGGGCTATCATAAAATCTTGCAAACCATGATTAGTTAAAGTGCATAGTTGTATTCCATGTTATATTGTCAAGTGCTTCCTGCGAGTTTGAGACCGATGGTTTGTGAATTGAGACACGCGTACCGCACTACACATTATCACTGTTAGGTAGCCCCTTTCTTGGGAAATTGAAAACTCTCTACCGGTCATTCCGAATCGGTAGACTAGCGACCTTTTCACCAAGGCCTCCGTAAATCTCCTCTGACCATGGATTCCCACATGGCCGACGAGTTGGTTGTACCATTGAAGTTCCCTGAAGATAGCGTGCACTTCCTTTCTCTCCTTGTTCTCGTGAGTGTGATTGACAATCTAGACTAAAGCCATTAATGTAAAGATTTAACCAAAGTACAAATTGTACCGTTATGCTGCTGAATTTATCTCTTGACCATTGTTATCATGAAATCATGTTCAATTACTTATTACTTGTTCCCATCTTCATCATGAACATGACATTATACATTGCTTACTTATTGAAACTCTCATTGGCCATTATTAATGATTATGGGTATCTACATTTAAAAATTTACATGAGATGCTGACAGGGCACGGCGTGTGTCCAAGGGCTCCAATCTAGTCCCAATGACGGCGAGTCATAGATATACTGTTAACCATGGGGTATAATGATTACTGGCGTTGCATCTGCGCTGGGAGTCCTGCTTGCTTGTTGAATGATAGATATAATACCACATACACGTGTCCTGGTGTACATTCTTGATGGATCTTTTCTCGGTGTACATTAGTGTCTACGTGCCTGATTAGTGTTACTTGAACGTGCTCGTACATTCTTGCTTGCTTGCTTGCGTGATATGGCCATCCTGCATTTAATGTAATTATTGATATCTTGCGTTCTTGACATCAATTGAAATCTTGCGTGCTTGTATGAAGTGATTTATTACTAGTTCTATCTTGTCATCTTGTTCACCAATCTTGTTCTATCATAATCACTCTCTAGCTTGTTTTATATATCATGTTTTAACGAGTTTTATTCGTACTTGCATATCATTCATCGTACTTGCCTAGTTCTAAAATGTTAACCACTTATATCATTACCCACACATTGAGATATAAATCCTACTGGGCTAGTTTGCTCATTTCCTACTTTTACTCCATCTAGGTGACTATGAAGTTCAAGAGGAAGAGCAAGTCGAGGATGGGAATGCGTCCGAGTGAAGAGGGTTCCAACTATGAGTCCAGTTATAGTAGTTTGCTTTGAGTAATAGTACAATGTAGTAGGAAGTGAGGATTAAATGTACTTTTCCTTTTATTGAGTCTTAGTCCTGTACTAGTTTCCATTTGAATACAAAGAGTTGAGATTTGAATACAATTTGTAATTGAGTTCACATTTGGGCCCTATTATGATGTTGTGTTGATACACATTTAGTGCGCGCTAGCTAGAGGCTTATTTGCCGACTGTTCACGTCTCGAATTATCGACTCGATTTAATTAACAATATCCACTGCGTAATTCTCGGGACGTGACAACAATGCCTCTTAGCAATTGGAATCATGCTATGTCATCTTCTTTGCATAACTGTGCTCATGACCTCTTAAGCACAACATTTGCTTTGACCTCTTGGTATATCAAATGATGACATGTGGAAAAACAAGTTATGCTTGTTTGGAAACTATCATTATGCGCGAGTAAAAATACTCTGCCAAGTACCAAAAGTCATGTTATGTATAAGGCTAATTGTGTGCATGATATCGTGTGAATTGCTTGCTATTATTTTTATTCTATTCATGTGTTATGGGGGAGTAAATTTGAAAGTGCAAAAAAATGTTTGCAAAATTCATTGAATATCATGTTTGTACTAATTCTGTGCAAATTGATTGATATGCAAATGCTTGAATTGCTTGAATGTTAATTTCAATACCATACTTACATTATGGGGGAGTAAGCCAAAAAGAGTTTTTGAGTGAGTTGTTTGAGGGACATTCTTTAACATTAATCTTGCCACGCGTATCTCTTTAAAAGAATGAATGTTGGTGCTTTTATGCTTATGGATGTTCTTTTGTGTGCAAATACTTGGTATGTTTATGTATCTCATTGATTGATTTGCTTGAATGATGAGTCATCACATGCACACACGATGGGGGAGCAAAATCAGGATTGGTGAGTGAATTAATGAGGGAAAATCTCTAATCTCAGCCTTAAATATGATTTGTCAAAGTCCCTGTCGAAACCCCCCAACAACCTGTCAACATATAAGCCTTTACATAACCCAGAAATTGCACCCTGTGTGCATCTGTCGACAGCCACTTCTTCTGCTGTCGACAGCCAGGCACAGTTTCTATCTCCCCGAACTTCATATTTTCTGTCTGTGTGTCTCTGTCGACAGCCAGCACCTCAGCTGTCGACAACCCATACCCTGCCTGAACCCAAAACTTCACAACTGTCTGCATCTGTCGACAGGCTCATGTTTGTTGTCGACATATACTCACTTCATCCATAAATCTTCATCTTTTTCATCCTTTCTTCTTGATTATGTTTCTATTATTGATGCAAGGGAAGAATTGGGTATAACTATTCATTGCAAACTTTCATACTCACATATATAGTATCAAAGACATTGACTTAATCACAATGATTCTGATATAATATTTTGTGCTTGAGTCTAGGTTGTGTCATCTAGAAAACATTGATCAAATCTAATGATTTTAACCTAACTCACTTGAATAATTCCCTTGTAGATAATCATTTTTCTCAAGTGGATTGATAAGTACGAAGGTTATTGAACTTTATGTGTTACATTGGCTTTTGACCTTAAATAACCTTTTGACCATGATTTAAGAATTAACAACAAAAAGGAGAAAAGCTACCTATTTCTAAACTCAAAGTTCAAATAAAACGTATATGAAATGGGACAAAGGCAGAGCAATGATGAGTATCACCGAGTAACCAGAGACATGGGCATCACAAATGTATGTCTTCGCGTCAAAAAGTCCTTTCATTATCTCTGCATCATGGTATAATGGTCACTTACACTGAGTAACTGGGGGTACGAGCATCCCAAATGTCTACCTTCACGTCCAAAGGTAAAAGTGATCATAATTACCACTTTTCCCATATTAACTTGACAAAGAAATAATTCAACGCAAGAAATAGATTGTAGCCTTCATGTTTTTACATCAAAGGCAATGTGTTGTTTATTGTTAATCGCTCTTGTAGACATTACTTTCAAGTACCAACTGAACATCACCCACAAAGGAACATGTTTTCCTACAATGGTTTTATTCAAAGGGGTTATCTTATTTTCAATGTTTTTGAACGATGTCTTCTAAATGGTACAACTTAAGATTCCCAGAGTATTATCTCATAACCATTGTAGAATTTTTATGTGTCTTACTACTAGTGTTTAAGACATCTTGCAATGGGTATAAACTAGTTCTCAACCTTAAAATTCTACTTGAACACTCAAATCCTTCACAATTCCGTTCTGGGGTCAGGTAGTTCTTTGCTTCATCTCCTTCCTCTTCTTTGAGTCATCAGTCTGTTAACTCTGTCATCTTTTTGTCCATCACTTTTGTTTTTATTGTTTCATGCAATGGATGACTGGAAACACAGTTCTTTGCTTTATTCTTATCCATTTGTGCATGACTTGTCTTTTTAGATGTTGCCAAAAGGGGGAGAAACATCAATTGTGCATAAATTGAAAATTTTGTCGTCATCAAAAAAGGGGAGAATGTTGCGTTACAATGTGTATGATGACATGTGCTTAAATATTTTTGATGATGAGTTAGTGATAATTGATGTTTTCTTATTGTTGGAAACATGATAAACATGACAAAGACATGAGTGAAGTGATAATTGATGTTGTCTTAATGTTTGAAACATCATAAATATGAGAAAGACATGAATCAAATGATTAAGTGAAAAAAAAATGCTCTTATGGTCACTTATGTATTCATTATATTTAGAATGTCTTTTAATGTAGGTGTGAATGTACACAAGACAAGCAACAAAATCTAAGTGCAAAAGAACAAGACAAGTTGCTGAAAGCACTTAAAAAGCAGTAGCTGTTGATAGATGAATAGTGTACCTGTTGACAGATGAATAGTGTACCTGTCGACAGATGAATAGTGACCTGTCGACAGCTACACACAGGAAATCACTTCCCGGAAGTTCAGAGTTCTAGAAAATGGAAATCTGTCACTACCTGTCGACAGATGTACAGTGACCTGTCGACAGACGAAGAGAAACCTCAAATACGCGATTTGCATATGTTTCCTATATGGGTGTTTCCTTTTACCACGACTCTCCATACTTAAACACCCATATATATAGAACATAAAGAGGTATTTTTGCAGCAACAAGCCACCATACCAAACCCTAATAAAAAACCAAGAGAAAGAGCTTCTCTCTACTGCTCTGCTTCAACCCTCTGTCCAGGAAAAGGAAGATCTATCTTAAGAACGGATTTGAAGTTGGTTTGTCCATCTTTTAAGCTTCTCCATCAACTGATACCTGTCAAGACAAAGCTTGAAGTTCTTCCGGACGACCACCACGAAGAGTTCTTCATCAGGATATATTTCTACATCTCTGAACTCTTCTACTTCTACACCTTTCATATCTTTGTGTGTGTGGTAGTGGTTTAAGCGTTCCTTGTGCTTGATCCACGTGTGGATTATTGTTCTGGTTGCGTGTTTGCATCAGACAACGTGTGTGTGGTGTGTTGGTTAGATCAAGGCTTAAAGATCTGATCTATTGTGGAATTGTTCTAGCGTGTGTGTGTGGTTGAGCCGTGGTGCTCGTGTGTGTGTTGTACTCAGTTCTTGAGTAGTGTGTCCTCACTATGTGAGGGGTGGACGTAGGAGTCACGTGGTGTGATCTCCGAACCACCTAAAAAATCTCTTGTGCACTGTGATTTGACTTGTGGTTTGCATTGTGTTGCACTAGATGCATGCCTAGGGATTTCGTCTACACACTACTTATTAATTTGTTCACACACATTACATCAGATCAAAGAGATTTTAATTGAGTAGATCTTTTAATCCAAAGTAATTCTTAAATTGCTTAAGTTTTTGCTGCAAATCTATTCAACCCCCCCCCCCTTCTAGCTTTGCCATAACCGAATATCCGATCCTAACAAACACAACCCACACATGTCCTACATTGCCTTGCTGACATAGCCCAAGCAGTGTGGGACAGGAACCAGACAGACTGGCCTCAGAACATCTGTGCTCAGGTGGCCTCATTTCAAAACGCGTCCAACACAGTGGACGTTTTTAGATGACTGAATCGCGTCAGACTTACCTAACGCCTTAAAGGCTGAATCACATCATCTAGTTCCATCGCCTTTCAGGTGACAGAACCCAGACTCAATTTCCACTTCGGAAAACACACCAAAGGGCCACACATGCATGCAACGCAGGAATTAACATGTTATATGAAACCCTAATCATGATCACTATCATGCCCAAGTAATCTCCACAAACAAAACCTCATTTCCTAACCTACACATTCCACACAAAGGAAAATATAGTAGAATTTCCCCTACTTGCGAATGAAACGCAAATCCGATAATATCCCGGCATTCCCTGCACTCCGAAGCACCTCCTCGCGTCGGAATCACGCCGAACGGACTTCAAATGGCCAAGAATCACCCAAATCTCCCTTCAAAACCCACAACCAGCTTCTCCCAGCTGAATAGTGCGAATGCACTGTTTGGCCAAGGCCAGAAGCCCAAAACATAGTGAGTCAAAATCGCGTCGAGTCTTCCCGCCGCGTTTAGAAATGCGTCCGACATCGGTGATGCTTTTAACTTTCGACGTCCCTGCATGCGCCACGCGGCGCACATGCAGCGGCACCCACGTAACGGCGGTCGAAAATCGCGTCCATGTAGGTGGACGCATTCAACTAAGAGACGCATCGTCTGTGTTAGACGCGTTCTTAGTGAACCCGGCAGAGGCCTGTTTTAGGCTGAGATGCCCAGCCCTCTAGCCTCCCACCTGCACCATAAACCTGTAAAAACATATGTAGACCTACATGGTCTACCAATGGGCCATACATTGGCCTCCAAAACCCGGTAAACCACAATCCAAGCATACCAGATATTACAGGTCACCTCTATTTATAGAGAGAAGATGAGTCGAAGAAAGAAAGTCTATAATGCTAGACAGATAAGGCACATAGTAAGCATAATAAATTTGTCCCAACAAATAGAAAAGATCAGCAGCAGGAAGCTCGTTGTCGTTGGGCCTTCAATGCTCAGCAAGTAAATGTTCTTGAGCTTTTGCGGCCGTGGCTGAGCAGTTGAATTCTTTCCGTCGAGGTTATCTTCTTCAAAAAGCTTTTCATGTTGTAGGAAGAAGATTGGAATGGAAGCTTTTCTAGAGGATTGGCTTTTTTGTCCTTCACAATGGCACTCAGATCGCACTTCAAAAGTCTTTTTGTATATTCTCTGTAGCTCCGGTGAGTTTTCTATTTTGTAACAGTCCCACATGGCTTTTTAAAGTCGTCTTCTTTTGTAACTGTTGGGTTGATTGTTGTGTCACAGTGATGTGTACGTGAGACTAAGTCTTGACACGATTAGCAAATAAATCTTCTTTTCTTTCTCTTGCCATGGTTTCATATCCTCGTATAGATGGCTGGTGTACAATCCCAAGTTTCTAGATACCTGTAAAAAAGTAGCTTATCTTGGCAGACCATAGCTGACCTGTCTGATGCACATTTCAAGACAATGTTATATATTAAATAATCTATCAACCAATACACATTCGACACACAAAAAGACATTTTCAGATATTTGAACATTGACCCCTTATGCAATCAGAGTTGCTATAGTGTAACAAAGATATCATAAAATCTTTACCATACTTTTACCAATAAAATAAATCTTCTTTTGAAACGTTCTGAGATGAGAGCAATAAAATATTCTTTTAGCACACATTACTTCTTTTAGAATAGTCATAAGTAACATTGGGTGCATGGAAGACATATATCAGATTAAATAATTCTCATCCAGATAGTTGACACAAAAAATACTTTTCATAAGTTGCACATGCACATTTAATGTGTGTCAGGTTGTGAATAGAAGCACATATATATATAGACCATATAAGCAAGTATTCTAAGTTGCAATCATGTTAAGAAAAATGAGTAAAGTAGTTTGAATGACATGTCAAACATTTCTTCTAAGATGATAGCAAAGATACAAGTTAATGGATTAAGATATGTCAAGATAACAGGTCGTATGATGTGTATTACAAAATAACTGATTATTTTATGTATATTTGGATGAACATTGAATAATCAATTATTTATCGTTCATGAGTAGGAAATAATTGATTAATTTGGTTAACAAAATAATTGATTAATTTGGTTAACAAAATAATTGATTATTTTGTAACATGACCAGAGAATAATCGATTAATTTGGTTAGCGAATTAACTGGTTATATTGGAACCTTTAGATGGAATAATCGATTATTTATGGAGAGGACAATGTAGATAATTGATTAAATTGTGTTCAAAAAACAAACAACTATAACTACAACAAATGTTCAAAAACGGAATGCCAACTGATAGAAGTTATATCAATAATAAATATATTCATGAGATTAAGTTATTACAGTCATAAGTTTTAGTTATCACCAAAATATATGGATAGGAGTGGTTCAACAAGCTGGTCACAACCCCCTAGCAAATCTGTTGGTCCTCTCTTCATACAGAAAGAGGAACAACCCAGCTCTTCTTTAGATAAGAATGAGCACGCTGTGGAGATCAAGTTCTGGAAATGAGAACTTTGCTTCTTGATCTCCAACAGCAATTTGAGAGCTAAGAGGATGAGAAGGATGCTCAGACTCTCAGGAAGAAATTTTCCCTATCAGATTTTCAAGTACATAGAGAGAAACAGATGGAGAGAAAGTTGAAATGCTAGAGAGCCTCAGATGATTTCTGCTTAGGCGCAATCTTCTACTTTGAATAGGCTCAAGCTCTTTCTCTCTTTCTTTGAGTGTGTATGGTGCTTTGGTTCCTCATTGAATGTACACTCCTTTTTGAAAGATCTTTAAGTTCGTTCTCATCTTTCTACTTCAGAACCTTCATCCTTCTATAGAGCAGCTGAAGAGGACCGCTGAGAAGATAACTGTTGCAGCATTGGATCTGTTTTTGTAAGACTCGGCCCTCTCGGGCCCTTAGTCCTGTCCTCATGGTCGCGACGGACCCCATGGTCGTGACATTGTCGTGCCAGAGGAGCCGATTGCAACATGCTTCTTGTCGCGGTACCTTTGCTCGTCGTGTTCTGTGGGCGATGCGTTCTTGTCACGGCGTTTGAAGGCAACGCAACTTCGTTCTGACCGTTTTGACCACTGTCTTTCCAGTCAGAACAGCCTTGTCAGGTGTCAGGCGCGTATGACGTTGACACGACCTGGCAGTCCGTCGCGTTAAGGTTTTCCCAGTCTTCGAGGTTTGACCGCTTTTGGTGTCGCGTCGGGGTAGGCGATAGCGACATGGTCATGACCTGCTGAGCGGTCGCGACATGCTTGTTGCCGCGCTGACCTGACCCGTCGCGTCTCTGGGCCCGTCTGTTCAAAACCGAGGCATGCGACCCATTTCCCCTTCCCCTTCCTCTCTCCTTTCTTCTTCTTCTCCTTCTTCCTTCTTCCTCTCCAGAGCTCTCTTGTGTTTTCCAGCTTGTTCGTGGTGCTCGTGGCAAGGAGGTGACGTCTCCTTGGTGTAGGCGACGTTCGTGTGGTGCTTGGAGCGAGGAGGAGGTGGCCATTCTGACGTGAAGGCCTCAATGGGTTGGCTATACTCATTGAGGTAGGGACCCCTTGTCTTCCTCTCGTTCTACCATGCTCCCCTCCCCTGTGAGATCCTTGTTTCTTCTTGGTATTGGGGCTGTGGGGTATGAGATCCATGCACGTCGTTGGAGAGGTTTCCTTTGAGTGTAGATCTCCATGTATAATGCATGATTTGTGGGGTTTGAGGGCAGTTTGCCTATTTATATGCTTTCCTATGTGTTTCCCTTGCTCCCCTCCCCCGAATGGTGTGATTTGTACCGATTTCGGGGGGGGGGGGGGGGGGGAGGCCTGGGAGGACTGTTCCGGGACCCCTCTCAGCTGAGATCGCGATCGACCTGAGGGTTGCGATGATGTCGCGACCCATGTGCCGACCGCGACAGCTTCGACTGTCACGGAGGGTATGGGCGCCGCGACATCATCACGACCACCAAGGGCGTCGCGACATTGTCGTGGCCGGCCTTGGCATTGCGACAGTGTCGTGATAGCCAGAGGCGTCGTGACAGTATCAAATACAAGTTCTTACAAAGTTCGTTTCTCATGGCATCTTCACCGTTCTTGGATCTTTCTATACCCATGGCACCAGTGCTAGTTCCTAGTACGGTCCTACACTAGTCGTTCGCCCGGTGCTCGGCACCTGAGGGCTTGTCCCGTGAGAGGTTGTTACCGTTTACCAGGGACCCCCATCCCCGTGCGCTCGTTGACGGAGTGCTCCAGGCGACGGGTGATGATCAGTTTATCCCCATGTAATTTAAAATAATTACATGTCTATTTTTATGATTAACAAAACTATATAAAGTTTAACTAATAATTTTCTACATGTCTTGAGCACAGAAAATAAAACAAGAAAAATCAAGCCAAATGGTAAGCATTATTCCTACTGTAGCAATTTTGTTTCAAAGCATGAAATCTATCTAAGTCTACATCGACTTTCTTTATGATACAATGATTTCAGTAGAGTTATAACGATTTGCCCTCACAACAATTCGTTAAGTGATCGCAACGATTTGCCCTCACAACGATTTGTTAAGTGATTGCAACGATTTGCTTTCGTAATGATTTGCTAAGTATTCATAACGATTTGCTTCCATAACGATTCAGTAAGTGATTGCAACGATTTGCCCTCACAACGATTCATTAAGTGATCATAATGATTTGCTATCATAACGATTTCTTTAGTAGTCATAACGATTTGCTATCATAACGATTTCTTTAGTGATCGTAACGATTTGCTATCATAACGATTTCTTTAGTGGTCATAACGATTTGCTATCATAACGATTTCTTTAGTGATTGTAACGATTTGCCCCCGTAACGATTTCTTTAGTGATCGTAACGATTTGCTATCATAATAATTTCTTTAGTGGTCATAACGATTTTTCTAGTGATCACATCGATTTGCTTATCACATCGATTTATTAAGTGAGAACAATGATTTGGTCTCACATCGATTTCTTAAGTGAAGAACAACGATTTGCACGTAATGACTTGGTTCATAACGATTTGCCTATACCATCATAACGATTTGATCCCTGTAACGATTCGATATGTTACACAACGACTCTGTTACTGCAACGATTCATCAAATTACATAACGACATGGTCGCTGTAACGATTCGATACAGCAAATAACGATTCATTCACATTGTCTTTAACGATTTGATTATAACGACTTGTGCACAACAATTTGCTTATAAGTGCACAATGATTTACATGAATATCAACTCATTTGCATAACAATTTCATAAGTCATACATGTAACGATTTCATGGAAAATAATAGTTTCATTTTCGAGCTAATTTTTTAATACGTTGAAAAAGTCAAAGTCTTCACATATATCTTTTTGACAGCCATGCATTTATTACGATAGTGCATATCACTGTAGTGCATGCAGACTATATCTTCCATTATCGTGCCTACTCTGTAAACATCTTTTTAGAAGATCAGAATGGAACTTCTACATTTGTATAAAATCATTCTAACATTAACTGACAACAAGAGACAGTCTAGCTGTCTATTGTTTAGCATTTAATGTGTGCAGGTCTCTGACAACATTCGTCATACACGTTGGAAAAATAGAAGCCAATGATACTTCAGAAGATCTTCTCTTTGTGCATGCATGAAGACCGTTGAACGGGAAGCTCTACAGGGCCATGCAGTCTAACGTAAACAAAAGCTTAGAGACAACGGGCACTTCAACGTTCAAATTTTCAAATAGAAGATATATATAGAAGACTGAAGCTCCAGAAGAACTTAGAGTTTCAAAACGAAAAATCCTTCACAAGCTTTTTGCGAGCATTCTGAAGAGCAAAGCCTCACTCCCTTCTATTCAAGCTCTTAGCTCTCTGCATTCAGTGTGTTAGTCTTGAGAGCATTTGTAAACTGAGAGTGTCCCTCACTGTAGATCTTCCTCTCAGTTAACTTCAGATCTAGCATTGTATAAGCTTGATCTAGGGGCTTGATCTAATTTCATATTTCATGTATTGTTCCCTTCGGTTGTGAAGGAAGACCTGGTGTGGTATCCAGGGTGCTGTTCCCTTCGGTTGTGAAGGAAGACCTGCTGGGGTGCTGGGTGCTGTAGCGTCCTTAAAGGAGACTGTACCCTTGTTAGTGAAATCTTGAGATATTCCTCAGGGACTGGACGTAGGACTCCTAAGGAGAGGAGATCCGAACCAGGATAATTCTCTATGTCGTGTGATTTCCTTTGTGTGTCTAATTTTTCCTTCACCAACACTAACAATTTGCGAAGTGTGTTTTGTGTGACTGTTTTGTGAACAGGTTGAAAGTTCTTAATATTTTTAAGAATTACATTCACCCCCCCTCTGGGCTTTCTAGCTGGGAAACAAGTGTATCAGAGCTAGTCTTTTCGACAAAGAAGAAGATCCAACGATCTGAAGAGAAAAGATCAAATGGCAGCCCAAGGTCACTCCGAGGCCGTCAGTCAACAGGCCACCTCTATTCGATAGAGAAGATTACACATATTGTAAACAAGAATGGAATACTTCCTACAAGGCCTTCGACTTTCAAATCTGGCATGGTAAGAAGAGGAGACCTTCTAGTCCCCAACGAAAAGGACAAATGGACAGAAGATGATAGAAAGAAGAGTTCTCTCAACTGCAAAGCTAAGAGCATATTATGCTGTGCCCTTAGTAAGAAAAAATTTAACCCGAGTTTCAGCCTGCAAATCAGCAATGGAGATGTGGGAGAAGTTAAGAATCACTTATGACGACATAGATAAAGTGAAAGAAACCAGAATAGACATTCTGGTAACGCAATACGAGAGATTCCAGATGCAGTCATGAGAAACCTTACACAGATGTTCAACAGATTTACAGACATCACCAACAATGTTAGCAGGATTAGAAAGGTATGAGATGGGAGACATGGTAAGGAAAATTCTTAGATCTACCATCTCTGGACTCCCAAGGTAACATCCATAGAAGAAGCCAATTGACTTGAAAGGATGTCATTGCAAAAGCTCATTGGGTCCCTCATGGCCCATGAGATAAACAGGGAGAGGTTAGGAGAATCATCTAATAGGAAAGAAGCACAAAATGCCCTTAAAGAGCAGAAGGCAGCTCTGAGGCAAAATCTGAAGATGCCAGCAGTGAAGACACTGAAGACGAAGAAGCTATGCTATCTAGGAGCTTCAATGTCTTAGCAAAAAGAAAAGATATCAGTCCGGCAGAAGATACTTCAAGAAAAATAAGGATTTTACGAAGATAGAGAAAAGGACTCAAAGAAAGGTGAGCCCAAATGCTACGAGTGTAAGAAGCTCGGATAACATCAAATAGAGTGCCGAAGCTTTTTCAGAAAGAAAATCAATAATACAAAAGAAGGAAAGTTCAAGAAAACTAAGAAGATTCAAGAAGAAAGTTATGACAGCGGCTTGGGATAACAGTAGTGACTCGGAACAGCGAGTCAAGCTCGGTAGTGAGGAAAAAGAAGAAGCTCAACTTGGCTTTCATGGCCACACAGAAGAAAAAAGGTAACTTCTGACTCATCTTTCGATTCCTGTAATGATTTGATGATTTAGAAGAAGCTTTCAACGAGCTTTATAGCAATATAGAGAGTATCTAATTACTAAAAGCTAGTAAGAAAATCATACTTGCCTAGAAAACACAAATTTAGACTTAAATTTGAAAATGAACAACTAGAAAGCAAATCAATGAACTTAAAAGCGAAACGATCTTTATGCGAGGATCTAAAGATAAAAATAAACAAATAACAAAATTAGAAAAACAAGAAACCTTAGAAGAATTAAGGGAAGTTAAAACTCTAATGAAAAATGAAAAGCTATCTAGTACATTAGAAAAATTCACCAATGGGAAAAATTCCTTAATACTAAAAGGTGCTAGACGGTCAGGAAAAAGAAAACAAGATTAGACTATACTCCCCCAGATAATGAAGACACAATAGTATATCCTAAAACGTATCCTACTCTAAATTTGTAGCTGAACAAGATACATCATACAATCAAACTATAAGTATGTTTCATATGAAAGGGTAACTAAACCAACATGCTGTAGCCATTGCAACACACTAGGTCACAGTAAAATAACTTGTCCAACCAAACACAAAAAATAGATAATTAAAAGAAAATTGATGACACTGACCATCCATGACCTAAAAGAACTTGGGTACCTAAAGCTTGATGTTTTCATTTCAGGGAAACCTTCGAGCATCCAAATGGTATTTGGATAGTGGTGCTCAAGGCATATGTCAGGTAATAGAAAGCTATTCTCTCACCTCGAAGCTGAAGAAGGCACAGTGACATATGGAGACAATGGAAAAGGAACAGTGATAGGGTGCGGATCTGTTGGCAATAAGAGAAAATATTTATTGAAGATGTTCTATGCGTAAAAGGTTTGGAAGCATAATCTCATAAGTATAAAGCCAGTTATGTGATAGATGACATCAAATTAAGTTCCAAGAATCTAAATGCAGCATCATGAAGGACGGAGCAGTTATTTTCGAAGCTAACAGAGAAAAGAATCTGTACGTACTTTACCTTGAAGATCTGAAAGATCAAGATATCTGTTTAGCAGCTAGTAAGGAGCAGTCAACTGAGCTGTGGCACAGAAGATTGGGTCACTATAGCTTGGATAGCATGAGAAAGCTGATCAAGAGAAACCTAGTGGAAGGTCTGCCAAAGGTCAGCACAAGAATGACGGTGTCTGTGGACCATGTGCAAAAGGAAAGCATACCAAGTCATCTTTCAAGTCAAAGACTGTGCTAACAACCTCCAAACCCTTAGAACTCCTTCATATGGATTTATTTGGGCCAATGAGAACCACATGTCTTGGAGGAAAGAATTTTGGATTCATTATAATAGATGACTATTCAAGATTCACATGGGTATCCTTTCTGGAACACAAAGATGATACATTTAAATGTTTTGTGAGCTTCAGTAAAAAGGGTCAGAAAAATAAGAAGTTCTACATTGTTGGAATCCGGTCAGATCATGGAGGAGAATTCCAAAATGAAAAATTTGCAAAATTCTGTGATGACCAAAGGATTGAACATAATTTTTCAGCACCAAGGACACCACAACAAAATGGAGTTGCTGAGAGAAAGAATAGAACCTTACTGGACATGCCAAGAACAATGTTAGCAGAATGATCTGCCAAGATATTTTTGGCTGAAGCAGTCACCAGCAAGTTATATCATAAATAGAGTAATGATCAGGCGATTTTGAAGAAGACTGCGTAGGTTTGTACAAGGGAAAGAAGCCGAGATTAGTCACTTTAGGACATTCGGATGTCCTGCTTCATCCACAACAACGACAAAAAGAGACATTGGTAAGTTAGATGCCAAATCAGATGAAGCATCTTCATGGGGTATGCATATAAACCAACGACTTTAGGGTATTTAATAGGCGCACTCTAATAATTGAGCAATCAGTACACATTATCTTTGATGAAACTAATCCTTCCTTGAGCAAGGAAGAAGATAGTGATAATGATGATGCAGATGAATTGTCCAAGAAGCTAAAGAACTCATCAATTGAGGACAAGGAAAATCCACCTCTGGAAGACCTGCAATAAAAGGATATAGCACATGAGAATTTTCCAAAGGAATGGAGATACAAGAGAGATCACCCTCCTGAAAACATTATTGGTGATCCATCTGTAGGGGTAAGAACAAGAGGTAACATAATTCCATGTGATTATTTAGCTTTTGTTTCCCAAATAGAGCCTAGGACAGTCAATGAAGCTATCACTGATGAATCTTGGATTTTAGCCATGCAAGATGAACTGAATCAGTTCAAGAGAAACCAAGTTTGGTCACTTGTTCCTAGACCATCAGGTCATCCATTGATTGGCACCAAATGGATGTTTAGAATAAATTGGATGAAGCTGGTGTGATCATAAGAAACAAGGCCAGATTGGTACTCAAGGCTATTCCAAGAGGAAGGCATAGATTTCGATGAACCTATGCACCAGTAGCTAGACTTGAGGCTATTAGAATATTACTTGCATAGCATCTGCATTAATATTAAATTATTTCAAATGGATGTAAAGTCTGCTTTTCTAAATGGTTCATAAAGGAGGAAGTTTATGTAGAACAACCTCCAGGTTTTGATGACATTGATTTTCCCAACCATGTTTTAAGTTGTACAAAGCTTTATATGGTTTAAAACAAGAACCTAGGGCCTGGTATGAAAGGCTTAGCTCATTTCTACTAGACCCTGGTTTTACTAGAGGTCAAGTGGATAGTACACTATTTGTCAAATCTAAGGTCAAACATATTCTGCTTGTTCAAATATATGTTGATGATATAATACTTGGTTCTACTGACGAATCTCTTTGCAAGTACTTTGAGAAGCTTATGCAGGGAGAATTCAAGATGAGCATGATGGGGGAGCTTAACTACTTCCTTGAATTACAATTAAGCAAGGAAAAGAAGGCCCCAAATATGTCAAGCTAAATATACCAAGGAACTCTTAAGAAGTTTGGATTCGAAAATGCCAAGCCATATCAACACCCATGAGCACATCAACAAGAATGGACAGTGACAAAATTGGTAAGAATGTAGATCAAAAATCTACAAAGGTATGATAGGATCTTTACTGTACTTAACTGCTAGTAGACCTAATATTGTTTAGTGTATGTATGTGTGCTAGGTATCAGGCAGATCCTAAAGAGTCCCATTTAATTAATATCAAAAGAATATTTAGATACTTAGTTAAACCTATGACTTAGGTATATGGTATCCAAAATCATGTCAAATTAATTTGGTAGGATATTCTGATGCTGATTACGCTGGATGCAAAATAGACAGAAAAAGCACCAGTGGCTGTTGTCAATTCCTTGCAAATTGTTTGATATCATGGTCCTCAAAGAAACAAAATTCAGTAGCTCTATCAACAGCTGAAGCTGAGTATGTAGCTACTGGAAATTGCTGCACACAACTCCTATGGATCAAGCAACAACTTGAGGATTATGGGTTACATATCAAGACAATTTTATTGTTATGCGATAACACCAGTGCTATAAATCTAACCAAGAATCCAATACAACATTCAAGGACAAAACACATTGAGGTTAGATATCATTTTATTCGTGATCATATAGCAAATGGGAACATTGATATTTCATTTATCGATACAAACAATCAGTGAGCAGATATCTTCACAAAGGCCTTACCCGAAGAGAGATTTACTTCTCTTAGAAGGGAATTAGGCATGTGTAAATTGTGAAAGAATTATCTGTTTAAAACTTAAATATTAATTTTCAGAATTTAAATTATTTTTCCTCCCAAAAAATTGAGCAAAATTCCAATTATTGCCTATTCTTTTAAGTTTGTCATGACGGTTCGTTATTTTATAAGAGTTTATTCGTATTGAACTAGTCAGTTTGTCGTTTTCTGCCATCATGGCGCCTCCAAATTCCAAAGGTCATTCCTTTTAATTATCTTTATATCCCGAAATTTGCGCGGCAACGATTCGCATCCCTTCATCATCTTCTTCCTTCTGCCTGAGGCGATACCCTATCGACCCCGGCATCGACTCCCTGAGATTTCAAGCTTCCACCTCTTTCCCGTGAGAAATTTCTTGAGAGGTTCTACTCCTTTCTCCATTCCAAACATCCAGAAACTCTTCCCATCCAAAACCATGGCCTCTTCTGCTGTTTCCGGCAGTGTCTGGGGCTACAGAGCTGTATTTCTAACCGCCGAGCAGCAGGAAAGATTTGCTTCAGTAAAGACCAAGCTTTGCGGATGCAAAGCAGTGGATGTGACTGACTTGCAGAAGAACAGAATGGGCAGTATTGTCACAGCTATGGACAGATTGAAGTGGACAAAGATAGCCACCCTATCAGAAGTAAGTTATCCGGACCTTGTAAAAGCTTTCTATGTATGTCTGAAGACAAAGGAAGACGGGACCCTGACTTCCATGGTCAAGGGAACTCAGATTAGGGTCACACGAGATCTATTGGCATCTCTCTTCGGTGTGACTACCTCCGAACATAGTGGAGTTCACACTGTGGATATTCAGGCGAAAGGTTTAGGGATTGTTGGTCCCAAATTCAGATTGAAGGATGGAAAACTAGATATCAACTAGTTGAATGCGTTTAATCGCTTATTGCATTTTATTGTGTGTCAAATAGTAGTCCCAAGGAGTGCCAACTTCTCCACTTGCACAAAGGCGGACTCCGACTTGATGTTCTGGGCTGTCCAGAACCAAGAAATCAACACGATAGAGATTATGATTGAAAGGATGAAGTTTGCAAGCACACAAGTATGGGACACAAAGAGCAAGCTGAACGTTTCTCTACCTTATGCTCATCTGCTCACCAAGATATTTCAACACTATGGCATTAGTATGGTAGGAGATGTGTCTGAAAAGATGGGCCAAGATATCCGGTCCAAAATTTGAGAAAAGTGGCTTTTCGGTTTGTCAATGGGGTCTGGACAAAGACTTCTGTGGCTGAGGGTGAAGCCATCATTGGCGAAGCCCAAGAAGGCCAGGAAGCAGCTGGCGCAGTTCCTATGATTCCAGAGGTAGAAGCAGTTCAGGCAGCAGCAACCCAGAAGTAGCAGCAGCACCATCTGTGGAAGCAGAAGCAGCAATAGCAGGATATACCTCCAGAGGATATTGCAGCCCGTTGGGCATAGTTTTCAGAGATCCTCTTCTCCCTCTTCCCGAGTAGGCTCAGTACTCAAGATGTACTAGAATCCCTCCAAAGCTCTTTAAGGGATCCGTAGATAGTGAAGTACAAATTGCAGAAGTTGTGACATCAGACCACATTGATGAGATTGTTATGGAAGATGCTCCTAGTCAGGGGGAGCAAGCAATTGCTCATGAGAAAATATCAGTGGTAGATGCTCCTATTGAGGGGGAGCAATCCATTGATGAGGAGGCAGCTCCTCAAGGGGAGCACACTGAAAGTGTCCCCAGGGTTAATGAAGAGCATGCTAATTTTGTGGAGCCCATTGCAAAGGCAGGCCAAAAGGGGAAACGCGCAGCTCATCGAAGGCCAAAGAAGAAACAACTGAAGGTCAATTTCAAGCCTGTCATCAGAAGGTTGAATGAGCAAGGCAAAGCCATCACATCTATGCTATCGGACATTCAGTCCATCTCTATCAGCCAAACTTCTGAAGCAAATGATATTGGAACTTTGTCCACTGAAGTGCACAGCTTAAGAGATGATTTTAAAATGTTCAAACAGTTATGCCGATGGATGAAAGGTGAGTTCGACAGTGTCAAGAAGCTCATCTCCTCAAGGGAGCAATACTCCTCTGCCCCTCCTTTTCCTCCTCCCGCTGATCCAATCAGCAGTTCAGGGCCTTCTCACGCCAGGCAGCAAGATGAAGAGGCCGGGCCATCAGGGCCATCTGGTATAGCAGAAGATTGGCCATCAGGGCAAATTGTGATAGAACCAGCAGGGACAACCGGGCCTCACGCAGTTCAGAAGGAACCAACAGGGCCATCAGGGCCAGTCAAGGTTGCCTCAGGGCCAACAGGGTCTGTAGTCTCCGAGGATGTGCAGTCAAGTGTAGAAGAGTTAGCAGTTGCTCCTGAAGCCCCTGAGCGTTCATCCCTTGCAACACCCGCCCCTTCTTCACCACCATCTTCTTCCACAGCACCTCCAGCGCCACCTACCTTCAAACAACCTGTACTAAGAACCATCTCATCTCCAACACCTTCTCCCTCTGAACCTCATTTGTCTCCTATCATGCCTACTACCATTTCCACATCCATTTCTCCCTCTCCTCCTGTTATTGATCCTCCAGTTTCTTCATCAGCTGGAGCCTCTTCCTCCTCTGGTCACTCATCAGCCGGGGCAACCACCATTCATTCTCCTAAATCATTTCTTCATCCTCCTACTCCACCTACTTCTATTACAATTACTCCTACTAATCCACAACATGCCAGTGTCTTTCAAAATAAATTTGAGGATGAGTTGGAACGCACCATACTCATCTCAATTCTGGCAGTTGCTTCACATGTGCACAGGACTGATTCTTCTAGTCCTGTTTCTAAAAAGAGGAATATTTCAAAAACTCTTGCTCTTTCCTCTAAACCCATGTTTCCTCCTCTTTGGTACTCCCTCTCAGTTGAAAATCGAATGAGACCAATTTACTGTGAATATCTCCAAAAATGTATTCTCTCCCACCATTTTGGCATTCATTTTCTCAATCTTACTGATTGCCTTAACATTGTACTTCCCTTCTGCCACCTTTCCAAAGTCGACCAACTCAAAATCTTCCAATCGGCTGAATGCAAGTCTAAAGATCAGTGGGCCAAAGGGCATAAAACTCTCTACATAAAGTATCTTCTTTCCAGATCAAACAACACCTCTCAACAGGATCATCCTCTCACTCTTTCTGAATGGTTTGTATTTCATCATCAAGCACTTTGGGGCCCTTTCATTCTCAAAGAAATCAGAATTGTTGGTTTTCATTCTAATGTTTATAATACATGTTTTTGATGATGAACAATTTTAATTGAGTTTGATACATGACAAATAACTTGATGCATATTTGGGTCTTTCATGTATTCATAATATCTCACTATACATGTTGATCATGTAGGTATGAATGCATACAGCCAAGCTATGTCAAAACAAGAGAAACAGATCACAAAAGCACTGAAATCTGTCACCTGTCGACAGACTCCAAGGTGCCTGTCGACAGATGTGACAGACAGAAAACACCAAGTTCAGGAAACAGCCATCTGTTGACAGATGCCCAGTCGGCTGTCGATAGATGCACTCAGGAAACTGACAACCGAAATCCCAGACTTCTGTGCCTTTGCAAAACCGTTGCTATCTGTCGACAGATGATCAAGGCCTGTCGACAGACGTAGAGAATCTTCAGATACGGAAACTTTCCAAGTTACCTAAGATGGTGTTTCCAACTCCCACGTCTCTCCATATGTAAACACCACTATATAAGCAACTATTTGAAGCAAATCTCGTACAGAAGCAGCCACCACCAAAAACCCTAAAGCAAGTCCAAGAACAAGAGGTATTGTTGCTGCTCTGCTTCAACCTGCTGCTCAGAAATAGAAAGATCCATTGATCCAGCAGTACTGAAGATAGAACGTCATGGATTCAAGCTTCTCCATCGATCTAAAGCCATCAAGAAGAAGTTTGAACTCCATCCAGACGTTCCCAGAAGAGTTCTCAATCAGGATTCATCCCTTCCACTCAGAACTCTTCCTACTTTCTTTCTTCTATCATATGTGTGTGTGTGGGTGTGTCTCAAGCAGCCCTTGTGCTTGATTCACGTGTGTGTGTTGTTCTGATCGTGGGTGCACATCAGAGAACACATGTGTGAGTTGTTGTCACCGAACTAGCTCGTAAGCAGTTTGCTCTGCGTGTGTGTGTGGACCGTGGACGTAGGATACACAAGTTGTGTACTTTGAACCACGTAAATCTTCGTGTCTTGTGGTTTGAACGTTTCTACGTTAGATGGTTGATAGGCACGTTGTCTCTACACACGTTAGATAGATTACTCTTTCATATACACATCACCAACACACATCTAAGTCTTACTTTGATTCTATTGCAAATTCAGAAAGTCTGTGTTGTGATTAAAAAGGGTTGTATAAAATTTTCATAGACAGTAATCTATTCAACCCCCCCTTCTAGATTACCATATAGGGAATTCCGCAACCTTTCAATTAGTATCAGAGCCGAGTTTCTCCGATTTACTATCTTACTTGTTTGATCTTACGATCAGGAGATTCACGGTCTAATGGAATCTAACAAGGGGTACATGGCCGAGGGACACTCAGTGACCAGGCCACCCTTCTTTGATGGCACTGACTATCCATATTAGAAAAATCGTATGCAGGTGTTTCTGAGAGCACAAAACTACGAATTGTGGAAAATAGTCAGCAAAGGAGCATACTCCCTACCTCAGGACGAAGATACTTAGACCAAGGACCAGATCGCAAAGGGACACTGTAGCACCCCGGAAATTTTAGCTATATAAGAATTCAAATAAATAGGAATAAATAATCTCCATGATATCCAAGTATGTAAAACATACGCATCGTTATCGTACGTGCTATAACAAGTCGGAAAATCGTTAACACGGAAATACGACGCAATAAAAAATTAAATAAAAGTGTTGGAGAGACTTCCAACATTATACATTAATGACCTAATATCATAACTGGGCCATTGGAGATCATTTGGCCCAAAAATCAAATAAAGCTAGAAAATGCAGGGAAATTCGTAACTTTAATTAGGCTGAAATTAGGAAGAGACAATTTGAGTTGGATTGAGATGCAATCATGCATTCTTGGCAACCCAAATTCGTGCTTATCTATGGTTGGAGGTTTCCTAAAGCCTCACACACTCAAAGAGAGGAAGAAATCCTCAAACAATAGAAAACTAACAAGCCAAAACCGCAACCCAGCTTTCCTAGTTACAATAGGACTCCTAAAACATCATGGTTTCTTAAAACCTCTTCGCCAAATCTTAGGGACGAGTTTTAGAACTTGCTGGGGTCGTGTGGGGGAGCTCTTGGTGGCTTAGGAGTTGTGGAACGACAACAAGAAACTCATCTTCTTCCCTGTTGAGTCTGCTGCGACCTGCGCAGACAGTCGTCGTGAAGTCGACCAAAGGTGGGTCAAACCTAAACCAAATCTTGCAAGACTTATACCCCTGGAAAGAGGGTCAAGTCTACGTTCTAACCCAAGTGGAATGCCCAAATTCCATGCAGTATACACGGAGCAGTAAGTGTTTTCCTCCAAGTGGTCTGAACACGGATTTTCTGGAAAAACGAAACTTCTTCAACTCATAAGGTAGGTTTTCTCGGGCCAAACCTTTACATATCCTATACCATTGTGTAGAGCATCAAGTTAACCTTCGTTTCCCACTGGTTTCATCGAATTCTAATGAGTATATTTTGAGTTATAAGTGTTCTCCCAAAGTCGCGCACTGTTAGGGCTTTTCCCGTTCTTCTTATTATGCACGTGATTCATTCGAGACCAAATTAGACTAAACTTCCTTCATGAAAGTTCTTCTACTTGTAGTCACGATCATCGTTTATGTTGGACGTTTTATCCAAAAGTCTTTCGTTAGAGAGTTATAACCATGGTAAGAGAGTTACTGCATGATACTGCGATTTCGGGATGCACTTAGCCTTATGTTCTTCATATGTTTCTCGGGATTCGAGACCGAATTAGATCAAACCCCAACATCAAAGTTCTTCTACTAGTTGTCCTCATCATCTTTCGTGTTGAACGTTTTGTCTAAATGTCATTAGTTAGAGAATTATCAGATGGGTAAGTGAATCGCTGCATGAGACGTGTTTTCGGGTTACACTTGACCTATAGGTTTTGTTCTGAAAGGGCCTCTAGTGTCGACACTAGTTGATCTAGTGTCGACACACTGTCCCAAACCAGCCCAGAATGTGTTCTGGGAAGGTCTCTAGTGTCAACACTACCTGATCTAGTGTCGACACACTGTCCCAGATTGGCCCAGAAGGTGTTCTGGGAAGGGTCTCTAGTGTCGACACTATCTGATCTAGTGTCGACACTACTTGATCATTTTTCCTTGTATTTGAAGCATTGTGTCGACACTACTTGATCTAGTGTCGACCCTACTTGACCAGTTCTGCATTTTTTTGCCTTGTGTTTGAAGCATTGTGTCGACACCAGTAAGGGGTGTGTCGACACTACCTTTGCAAATATTGCATGTCTTGGGTCAAATCATTACATGATGTCTACTTAATGGCTTAAAAGTGTTTAACCCATTGAAAAATTCTTAATTACATGAATATTATTCTAATTGCTTTCTTAATGATATGATCATACATGAAACTTGTGATTTACTCTTGTTACCATTCTAACTTGCTTTAAATGATAAATTTTATCTTAAAATCTTGTAAACCCATATGTAGTTAAATGCATTGTTCATTGCATGCCATCATGTTAAGTTTTTTCCGAGAGTTTGAGACCGACGGATTGTGAATTGACATGCGTGCATCACTACACACTTATACATCTAGGGCGTGCACTTCCTTTCTCTTCTTGTTCTCGTGAGCGTGATTTACAATCTAGACTAAAACCATTAATGTAAAGATTGAACTAAATTATAAATCGTACCGTTCTGCTGCCGAATATATTTCTTGACTATTACTTGTTTCCATCCTCATCATGAACATGACATTACACATGCTGACTTATTGAAACTCTCATTGACCATTATTAATGACTGTGGGTATCTACATTTAAAAATTTACATGAGATGCTGACAGGGCACGACGTGTGTCCAAGGGCTCCAGTCTAGCCCCAATGATGGCGAGTCATAATTATACTGTTAACCATGGGGTATAATGATTACTGGCGTTGCATCTGCGCTGGGAGTACTTGCTTGCGTGTTGAATGTTAGATACATAACCACATACACGTGACCTGTGTGCACTCTTGATGGATCTTTTCTTGGTGTACATTAGTGTTTACGTGCCTGATTTCTTTCTTCTTGAAAACTATTGACATCAAGTGAAATCTTGCGTGCTTGTACATAGTGATCTATTGCTAGTTCTCTCTTGTTATATCATTCCAGATCTTATTCTATCATGATCACTCTATCTAGCTTATTTCATGTGTCATGTTTTAACGGGTTTTCATTCGTACATGCACATCATGACATTCATCATGCTTACCTAGTTCTAAATTGCTAATCACTTATATTATTGCCCGCACATGGAGATGTAAATCCTACTGGGCTAGTTTGCTCATCCCCTACTTTTACCCAATCTAGGTGACTATGACATTCAAGAGGAAGAGCAAGCCGAGGATGGGTATGCGTCTGAGTGATGAGCGTCCCAATTAAGAGTCTAGTTATAGTAGTTTATTTTGAGAGTTAGAACATGTAGTAGGAAGTGAGGGGTAAATGTACTTTCCTTTTTATTGAGTCTAGTTCTGTTATCCCATAGTCTAAGAGTTGTAACAGTTCCATTTGGAATACAATAAGTTGAGATTTGAAAACAATTTTTATTGAGTTCATCAGTTGGGCCCTATTATGATGTTGTGTTGATATACATTTAGTGCGTGCTAGCTAGAGGCTTATTTGTCGACTGTCCACGTCTCGGGATATCGATTCGAATTCTTCAAACTAATATCCGCTGCGTAATTCTCGGGACGTGACAGACACTCAATTGGAGTGCCCTCAACATGATGCAGTGCACGGTCCACCCCAAGGAATACTCAAGAGTCTCCACGTGCACCTCAGCAAAAGAGATGTGGGACAAACTTGAGTTGATCTACGAAGGTACGTCTCAGGTAAGGGAATCTAAAGTAAGCATGTTAGTTTCAGAATATGAAATGTTTAAAATGAATAATGATGAAACCATCTCTGACATGTTTGCAAGATTCATGCTTATTATAATGGTCTAAAGGGTCTTAAGAAAGAATACTCAGAAAGTGATTTGGTGAGGAAGATACTTCGGTCTCTTCCATCCTCATGGAACACCAAAGCCACTGTCATTGAGGATTCTAAAGATCTTTCTATAATGAAAGTGGATGAATTGATTGGTTCTCTAATGACCTATGAACTAAATGTTAAAAGAAAGGAAACTGAAGAGAACCCAAGAAAGTCTATTGCCTTAAAAGCATCCAAGAAAATTCTTCAGGTTCCAAAAGGATGCTCAACAGGAAAGCAATGAGTCTGAAACCTCCAGTGATAGTGAGAATGATGAGATTGCCATGCTCACTAGACAGTTCAAAAAATTTCTGAAATTTAAAAGGGGAGGTTCAGGTAACTCTAAAACTTTCCAAAAGAAAGATTTCTCAAATAGATTTGATTCCACTAACAAAAATCTGATGTTGTTTGTTATGAGTGCAAGAAGCAAGGGCACATGAGAGGAGAGTGCCCCGAGCTCAAGAAAAAACTGAAGAAAGACAAATTCACCTTCAAGAAAGCCAAGGCAATGATGGCCACTTGGAGCGATGAAGACGAAGATGAAAACAGTCAAGCTACCTCGGGAGATGATGAAGTTCAGTGTCTCATGGCACGAAGTGATGACTCCAACGAGGTAAACTCTTCCTTTGAAACTTATTCTGTTAATGAATGGGAAGAAGCTTACATTGTCTTATTTGAAAAATTCTGTGAATTTAAGTCTGAAAATGAAGCACTCAAAAAGAAAATCAATTCCCTTGTTCATGAAACTAACAATAATGAACAGATTCAATCCTTGAATAAGGAAATTGAAATGATGAAAATTGATGAACAAACACACAGTGAGGAAATGGATAGCATGAAACTTAAACTCCAAGAAGTTCAAAAGGAAAAAGATGATCTAATGAACTCCCTTGAGTCTCTTCAAAGTGAGCATGAAAAGCTAAAGGAAAAATGGAAAGAGCTGAAAAAGAGATAAAAGGAAAATCTGAAGCCCTTACTACCATGGTAAAGGGAAAACAAAATTTAGATGCAATTTTAGGATCCAATGTTTTTGTTGTAAGACATGGGATAGGGTATCAACCAGTAAAACAAAAAGAAATTGGCAAAAATCTGGTAACCTCTTTCATTGATCCTAGCCTATGCTCAAACAAACAAAACCCTTCAAAGAATAGGAAAAATCAAATCAAGGGTAAGAAACAGGAACCTAAAGTCACTAAGTTTGTTGCAAGTCAAAGTAAAGAATTTGCCACACGCCCCAAACAGGGCTGTTGACAGGAAAAACTTCAAGCTCCCAAAGCTAGACTAACAAGGCAACAAAAAGGAAAAATACCTATGCATGCTTCAAAGAACATCAAGCTCACTATTGTCAATAAACCATCATCATGTAATATCTGTAAAAAGATTGGGCACAATGAAAAACAATGCTGGAACAATCCAAATAAACAAAAATTCAAACAAGTTTGGATTTCGAAGCATTTACTGTTTGGCATGAATGATACATTGGCACCCAAAGTAATTTGGGTACCAAAACCTCTTGTCTAATCCACATGTGCAGGAATGCCTAGCAGCCCACAATCAAAACAAATGGTACTTGGATAGCGGCTGCTCGAGGCACATGACGGGCGACAAAGGAAAATTCTGTTTGCTCATGAAAAAATATGGAGGTCAAGTCATTTTCAGAGGCAACAATAAATGCCAGATTATCGGCTCAGGTAAGGTTGGTAAGTATGCCTCTAACTCTATAGACAATGTATTGCTTGTTGATGGCCTTCATCACAATTTGCTTAGCATAAGTCAATTGTGTGATAAGGGTCATAAAATTGTCTTTGAATCTAACTCATGTCAAATTCTTGATAAGGAAACGGGAAGTCTAAAATTTTCTGGAAAAAGAATAAACAACATCTATATGGTTGATTTAGATGATCCAGAAAAATGATAATTTGTGTCTTGTAGCAAACAAACAGGATGAGCTTACATTGTGGCATCGTAGGCTTGGTCATGCAAGTTACAATGTGTTGCATAAGATCATGAGGCTCAAATTAGTAAGTGGACTTCCTGAAATTCCTTTAACAAGAATGAAAATTTCTGTGATGCATGTGCACAGGGAAATAAACTCGGAAATCCTTCAAATCAAAAGCACCGGTGAGTACTTCTAAATCCTATGAACTGTTGCACATGGACCTATTTGGACCTACGAGAACATTGAGTCTCAATGGCAAACGATATGGTTTTGTCATTGTAGATGATTTTTCTAGGTTCACTTGGTGAAATTTCTGGCTCACAAGAATGAAGTAATGAAAGTATTTGAAGAATTTTTCAATAAGATTGAGCATGGAAATGTCAACAAAATATGCTCCATACGCACTGATCATGGGGGAGAGTTTGGCAACAACTCCTTTTCTAATTTCTGCAGGAACCAAGGGATAGAACACTTGTTCTCCTCCCCAAGAACTCCAGAGCAAAATGAGGTTGTGGAGAGAAAGAATAGAACTTTGGTGGAGATGGCTCGCACCCTTCTGGTTGAAAGTCAATTTGCAAGGACGTTTTGGGCAGAAGCGGTGAACACATCCTGCTACATACTTAATAGAGCCATGGTAAGACCTGTCATAAAGAAAACCCCCTACGAACTACTGAAAGGTAAGAAACACAATATTGGGTATTTCAGAGTTTTTGGCTCAAAAGTATTCATACATAACAATGATAAAATTGATTTGGATAAGTTTGAAGCCAAAAGTGATCAATGTATTCTTCTTAGATATTCAGAACACTCTAGAGCTTATAGGGTGTTTAATCTTAAAACTCGCAAAGTGGAAGAAACTCCACATGTTGTTTTTGATGAATTTCAAACCAAGCCTAACATTTCTAATGATTACAGGTTTGAAGATGAAAGTGAAGGAACAACACTTGGGGAACTACACAGAAAAGGAAAAGAAAGCTCTAAAGTTGTTTCTAAAACCAAAAGTGGATTTCTTCGCAGGTATGATGATGAGGATGATGGAATACTAATCAAAGAACAAGGAGAAGTACCTGAACAAGAACCACTACAAGAAGAACATGCTATTGAATCTCCTCAAGCACTTCCTCCTCCAGAACACCTCCTCAAATGCAAGATCCACCCGGGCCTTCAACAGTCACTAATGTGAGGTACTCTAAGATCACCCCCTTGAGAATGTGATAGGAGATATAAATGATTCGGTTCAAACTAGATCTCAGGTTAATCAAATAGTTGAACAGGACCATTTAGCTTTTGTCTCTCAAGTGGAACCAAAAAATGTTGAAGAAGCCTTAAAAGAAAATTCATGGATTGATGCTATGCATGAGGAGCTTGGGTAATTTCAGAGAAACAACGTCTGGAGTTTAGTTCCTAAAACCCTTGAAATGTCTGTCATAGGTACAAGATGGGTCTTTAGAAACAAATTAAATGAAGAGGGTAAAGTGGTGAGAAATAAGGCTAGACTGGTTGCAAAGGGATATAATCAAGAATCCTTTGCACCTGTAGCTAGGCTAGAAGCAGTTAGAATATTGCTAGTATATGCATGCTCAAACAAGTTCAAATTGTTTCAAATAGATGTTAAAACTGCCTTCTTGAATGGCTACATCAAAGAGGAAGTCTATGTCTCTCAACCACCTGACTTTGAGGATCATAATAAACCTAACCATGTCTTTAAATTGCACAAAGCTCTTTATGGTCTGAAATAGGCACCCCAAGCTTGGTACGACAGACTAAGCATGTTTCTGGTAAGCTAAAACTACTCAAGAGGGAAGGTAGACCAAACTCTCTTCATAAAGAAAGTTCGCACTCATATCATTGTTGTTCAAGTTTATGTGGACGACATTATATTTGGCTCTACTAACCCTTCACTGTGTGAGGAATTTTCCAAGCACATGCACAGTGAATTTGAGATGAGTCTAATGGGGGAGCTTCAATTCTTTCTTGGTTTGCAGGTTAAGCAATTGGAGAATGGCTTCTTCATAAACTAAGAAAAATATGTCAATGAGCTACTGAAAAGGTTTCAGTTTGAACAAACTAAGCCTGCCTCAACACCCATGAGCACAAGTATAAAACTGGAAAATGATGAGAAAGGTAACCGGTAGATGCCAAACAATTCCGAGGTATGATTGGCTCACTCCTCTATCTTACTGCAAGTAGACCAGACATTCAATTCAGCGTTTGCCTTTGTGCTAGATACCAATCTAGTCCAAAGGAAAGCCATTTAATTGCAGTAAAGAGAATATTCAGATATCTCTCAGGTACGTATGACATGGGTCTTTGGTATCCAGCTGGTAGTAGCTTTGACCTAATTTCATATTCTGATGCTGACTATGCTGGATATAAAATTGACAGGAAAAGCACTAGTGGCTATTGCCAAATTCTTGGTGGTTGCATGGTTACGTGGGCATCCAAGAAGCAACATTCGGTTGCACTCTCCACTGCAGAGGCAGAATATGTTGCTGCAGGGAGTTGTGCGGCACAAGTGTTGTGGATAAAAAGCCAATTGTGTGACTATAACATCGACATTGGATGCACACCTATCATATGTGACAACACTAGCGCAATCAATCTATCAAAGAATCCCATTCAACACTCTAGGACAAAACACATAGAAATTCGTCATCATTTCTTGAGAGATGAGGCAGCCAACAAAACCTTAGAGATTAGCTTCATACCTACTGAAACAAAATTGGCTGACATCTTTACCAAACCTCTAGTTGAAGATAGATTCACCACACTGAGAAGAGAATTGGGCTTGTGCAAACTGCAATGAAACTCATCCATATACTAAGCATATGTCCCTTGTGTGCACCAACTATGAGGTATATCAAATGGTGATTTGTGGAAGAACAAGTCATGCTTGTTTGGAAACTTTTATTATGCGTGAGAAAAGATTCTCCGCCACATATCCATAGTTATGTTGCATGAAAGGGCCATGTACTTTCTATAAAGAATTAGTTTCTTAACATTTTTGCCCATTCTCTATTCTTTTTGAAAGATTGAATATCTTCATGGTCTGTCTTCCTACATACTCTAGTGTAGTTATTTGATTGGTCCAGTTGTGCAAGTGTGTCTTGATTTTCTTAACTGTTTGTGTACACATGAGCACATACTATGGGGGAGCTAGTTCAGGTTAGATGGTTGTCATCGTGAAGGAAATCACTCATCCTTTGTGTACCTTCAATTTCCTCACATGCAATGGTCATTTCATTCTTCATTCTACCCTTAAACTGGCTTTGCACAGGCATATGTCGTGTCACGTTCCGAGAATTACGCAGCAGATATTAGTTCGAAGAATTCGAGTCGATAATTCGAGACGTGAATAGTCGAAAAATAAGCCTCTAGCTAGCACGCACTAAATGTATAATAACATACATTATCATAGGGCCCAAATATTGAACTCAACTAATCTTTTATTCAAATCTCAACTCATTGTGTTCCCAATGGAAACTATTACAGGACTAAGACTCAATAAAAGCAAAAGTACAAAATACCTCACTTCCTACTACATTGTTCTAACACTCAAAATAACTAACTATAGATAGACTCATGATTGGAACGCTCTTCACTTGAACGCATTCCCATCCTCGACTTGCTCTTCCTCTTGAACTTCATAGTCACCTAGATTGGTTAAAAGTAGGGGATGAGCAAACTAGCCCAGTAGGATTTATATCTCAATGTGCGGGCAATGATATAAGTGATTAGCAGTTTAGAACTAGGTAGGCATGATGAAGATCATGATATGCATGTACGAATGAAACAGATTAAAACATGATGCATGAAACAAGCTAGATATAGAGTGATCGTGATAGAGCAAGAATATAACGAGCAATAGGTTGTCAAGAGCGAGGCATGTAACAAGCACGCAAGATATCATGTAAATTGCAATAAATGCAGGATGGCCATATCACGCAAGCAAGCAAGCAAGAATGTACGAGCACGATAATGTAACACTAATCAGGCACGTAGACACTAATGTACACCGAGAAAAGATCCATCAAGAATGTACACCAGGACACGTGTATGTGGTATTGTATCTATCATTCAACAAGCAAGCAGGACTCCCAGCGCAGATGCAACGCCAGTAATCATTATACCCCACGGTTAACAGTATATCTATGACTCATCGTCATTGGGACTAGATTGGAGCCCTTGGACACACGCCGTGCCCTGTCAGCATCTCATGTAAATTTTTAAATGTAGATACCCACAGTCATTAATAATGGCCAATGAGAGTTTCAATAAGTAAGCATGTGTATTGTCATGTTCATGATGATGATGGGAACAAGTAATAAGTAATTGAACATGATTTCATGATAACAATGGTCAAGAGATAAATTCGGCAGCATAACGGTACGATTTATACTTTAGTTCAATCTTTACATTAATGGCTTTAGTCTAGATTTCCAATCACACTTACGAGAACAAGAAGAGAAAGGAAGTGCATGCTACCTTCAGGGAACTTCAATGGTACAACCAACTCGTCGGCCATGTGGGAATCCATGGTCAGAGGAGATTTACGGAGGCCTTGGTGAAAAGGTCGCTAGTCTACCGATTCAGAATGACCGGTAGAGAGTTTTCAATTTCCCAAGAAAATGGCTGCCTAGATGTGCAAGTGTGTAGTGATGTACGCGTGTCTCAATTCTCAAACCATCGGTTTCAAACTCGCGGGAAGCACTTAACATGATGGCACGAATTGAACAATGCGTTTAACTACACATGGGTTTGCAAGATTTTAAGAACAATAATTATCATTTTAAACATGGTAGAATAATAGAGAGATTAAATCATGAGTTTGCATGAATGTATCATAACATTTAAGGAGTAATTAGAATAGCATTCATATAATTAAAGCTTTTAAATGAGTTAATCACTTTTAAGCCATTAAAATAACCACCATGCAATGATCAGACCCAAAACATGTGAAATCACACACTAAATATCATATTAACCAGACCTCGGGTATAGCGGTTAGGTTTGCAAGAAAGTAAGTGGGGGTTTAATGCAAAATCCTGAGATCGCGATAGGTACATATAAGGAAAGCGACAGGGCTGTCAGGCCCGGGGTCAGGTCACGATAGACCCCAGTAAGGGTCGCGACGGGTTGGGGCCGGAACACGACAGGGTTATGTGAAGAACGTGACAGGGCTGTCAGATCAGGCAACAGGGTCGCGACGGAGTGCTTCGTCGCTTTCAGAACACGACGGTCGGTGCTGTCGCGACAAGACCTCAGAACGCGGCCTATCGGGCCGTCGCCTTCACAGGGTCTGCGCCTGACGTCGACAGAGAAAGGACATGTTCTTGGATTGCGGTCCAGAACTACCTTATATTGACACAAAGTGCTTCTAAAATAGAGAACAATTTGTACAGGATATGAAAAATAACGAAACTAGTTTTAAACTAATCTAAACCTGCAAGGGTGCTTCCAGTAAATCGAAATTAGAAAACCATGATGGTTTCGATAGGCTTTAATCAAGTCAAACACAACGTAGAAGACAAGTGAAACCTGAAGATGTAGTTTCATGCAGCAACCCTTTTACCATGCTTATAACTCTCTAACTAATGAGATTTGGATAAAATGTTCAACACAAAACCTGACGATGACAACTAGTAGAATAGCTTTCATGTTATGAATTTACTCTAATTCGGTCTTAAATCACGTGCAACATATTAAGAACGGGAAAAGCCCTAACAGTGCGCGACTTTGGCAAAACGCTTATAATTCAAAATCTACTAAATGAAATTTGATGAAACCAGTGGGAAATGAAAGTTAACTTGATGCTCTACATATTGGTATAGGATATGTTAAGGTTTGGCCCGAGAAAACCTACCTTCTGGGTTGAAGAAATCCTGTTTTTCCAGAAAACCCGTGTTCAGACCACTTGGAAGAAAATGCTTACTACTCCGTGTATACTGCATGGAATTTGGGCATTCCAATTGGGTTAGAACGTAGACTTGACCCTCTTTCCAGGGGTGTAGGCCTTGCAAGGTTTGGTTATGGTTTGACTCACCTTTGGTCGACTTCAAGTGGACGGTTTGTGCAGGTCGCAGCAGACAAGAAGGGGAAGAAGAGTTTCTTGTGGTTGTTCCACAACTCCTCAGCCACCAAGAGCTCCTCCACACGACCCTAGCAAGTTCTAAAACTCGTCCCTAAGGTTTGGTGAAGAGTATTTAAGCAACCATTGTGTTTAGGAGTCCTATTATGACTAGGAAAGCCAAGTTGCGGTTTTGACAGGTTAGTTTCCTATTTTTGAGGATTTCTTCCTCCCTTAGAGTGTGTGAGGTTTTAGGAAACCTCCCTCCATAGTTAGGCACGGATTTGGGTTGCCAAGAATGCATGATTGCATCCCAATTCAACTCAAATTGCCTCTTTCTAATTTCAGCCTATTTAGAGTTACGAATTTCCATGCATTTTCTAGCTTTATTTGATTTTGGGCCATATGTGGTCCATTGGCCCAATTATGATATCGGGTCATTAATATATAATATTAGAAGTCTCTTTAACATTTTTATTTAATTTATGATTGCGTCGTATTTCCGTGTTAACGGTTTTCCGACTTGTTTCCTAATTTAGATAATCAGTCACGATAACTCTTAAACCTAGTCCAAATGATTTTTATTGACCCAAATTTCTTAATGGGTCATTAGAGGATATTATTTGAAGTCCATATATGATTTTTATTTAATTTTCTGACTCATTCGAGTACGTGTGATAATGGTTTGTCGACTTATTCATGAATTACGATAATAAGTCGCGAAACACTTTAAACTTGGCTAATACGATTTTTCGTTTCATAAATTTCTTTGTGAAACATTTAGTAATAATGTTTAGGGTTGATTTATAATTTTTACGGAATTTTCCGATGTGTTTTAGCACATACGATAATGATACGTATGTTTTAAATACTCTGATATTATGGAAATTATTTATTTCCATTTACTTTAAATTAAAATTTCCGGGGTGCTACACCCTCCCCCACTTAATAGAATTTGGTCCCCAAATTCATGTATAGAAAATTATTGTACAAGTGAGGCGTACTTACTTGTGAATAACTCTGGGTATCTTTTGCGCATTGCTTCCTCGGTTTCCCACGTGTCGTCCTCATCCATGCGTTGATTCCATCTAACCCTTACTAGTGGAATAACCTTGTTCCTTAGTTGGCATAGTTCCCAGTCCACGATCTTAATTGGCTTCTCTTGATATGTTCCGTCTTTATTGAACTCCAGGAGCTCGTATTCTATGACATGCCACGGATCTCGTACATACTTTTTCAACATGGATATGTAGAACACATTGTGTATTCCATCCATTTGTGGTGGTAAAGCGAGACGATATGCCACCTCGTCGACTCTTTCGAGGATTTCTAAAGGCCCGACAAACCTTGGTGACAACTTGCCCTTAATGCCAAAACGCCTGATCCCACGGCCTGGAGACACCTTTAAGAATACATGTTCACCCACCTGAAACTCTAGGTCTCTCCTTCTGTTATCTGCATATGCCTTTTGTCTTTGCTGCGCCACTGCCATTCTTTCTTTAATAAGCTTTACCTTCTCTGTGGTTTCCCTTATCATCTCTGGTCCTAACATTTGTTTTTCGCCAACTTCATACCAGCATATTGGAAATCGGCAACTCCTACCGTAGAGTGCTTCAAATGGTGCCATTTGAATGCTAGCTTGATAGCTATTATTGTAAGCGAACTCCACTAGAGATAAGTGTTCGTGCCAGCTACCTCCAAAATCTAGGACACATGCTCTAAGCATATCTTCAATGACCTGGTTGGTTCTCTCCGTCTGACCATCTGTCTGTGGATGGAAAGCCGTGCTAAAGTTTAGTTTAGATCCCAAGGAGTAATGCAGTCCTTTCCAAAAGTGGGATGTGAACCTAGGGTCTCTATCAGACACAATAGACACCGGTACTCCATGTAATCTGACTATTTCCTTCACATACAATGCGGCTAGAACATCTATTGACCACTTATTCTTCACTGGCAAGAAGTGAGCCGACTTAGTTAAGCGGTCGACTATAACCCAGATACCATCGAATCCACCTCTACATTTGGGTAGTCCAAAGATAAAGTCCATCCCTATACCTTCCCATTTCCATGCTGGAATTTCTAGGGGCTTGAGTTTACCTGCGGGTCGCAAGTGTTCCGCCTTGACCCTTTGACATGTTAAACAATGGGCGACATACTCTGCCACCTCTCTCTTCATATTAGGCCACCAGAAGCTTCTTTTCAAATCTTGATACATTTTGGTAGTTCCAGGATGAATAGTATATCTAGTCTTGTGAGCCTCATCCATAATCACTTTCTTTGTCTCTGCAAGGTCAGGTACATAGACTCGATCCCGGAACAATAGCCTTCCATCTTCAGTTAATGAGAAATCCGGCCTTTGGTCCAGATTAGCCTTAAACTTATTCATGAATTACGATAATAAGTCGCGAAACACTTTAAACTTGGCTAATACGATTTTTCGTTTCACAAATTTCTTTGTGAAACATTTAGTAATAATGTTTAGGGTTGATTTATAATTTTTACGAAATTTTTCGATGTGTTTTAGCACATACGATAATGATACGTACGTTTTAAATACTCTGATATTATGGAAATTATTTATTTTCATTTACTTTAAATTAAAATTTCCGGGGTGCTACATGTCGACAGTCCTCATTCACTCTGTCGACAGCTCAGGCCCTACAGAACACATATTCTGCACTCTGTGTGCATCTGTCGACAGACGAAAATCCATCTGTCGACAGGTATGCACAGGTTATGTTATCCCCGACTGGCCAATCTTCTGTCTGTGTACATCTGTCGACAGATGAAATTTCATCTGTCGACAGACCACCACAGTTTTTGACATCCCAGACCGGGCAACACTCTGTCTGTGTGTAGCTGTCGACAGACTTTCTCTAGCTGTCGACAGGCACCCTCAATCAAGGAAATTCATGCTTGTTTCATAACACACTTCTTGAGCAGGTTCATGTCTTTCAACTAAGGTGTCTATTGGGTGATTATGCATGTTTGACTCCATCATATTCACATGATATTAATGTTATTCCCTAAACCACCATGATTTCGACATACTACTCATGTATGAGTCTAGGTTATATCATTCTGAAAACATTGAACTATCTTAGAGGATAAACACCTAACTCTCTTGAATAATCTCCTTGTAGGCACACACTATTCTCAAGTAACTTGAAAAGTCTTATGGTCATTGAACTTTATGTCTAATATTGACTGCTAATCATATACATTCTTTGATCTTGAGTTTTAATCTAAAATGGAGAAAAGCTACCTATTTCTGAAAAACAACAAAAATTAGACAAAAGTCAATCTACAATTGGGATAAAGGTAGAGCAATGATGTGTATTGCTGAGTAACCGGGGAGATGGGCATCACAAATGTCTGCCCTCGCGTCAAAAAGCTATCTCATCATCTCTATACAACGGTATGATGGACACTTCCACTGAGTAACTGGGGGTACGGATACTTGTCATGTCTATCCTCACGTCAAAAGGTGTGAAGTTCTCTTAATTACCACTTTTCCCATTGCATTCATTCATTGCAAACAAAGAAAAATTGAAATAGAGTAAAGCCTCCACTGTGTCTCAAATCACAGGGTCATTGGTGTTTATGGTTATCAAAGAAATTTAGCCGTTCATTTCAATCATCATTGGATCATCATAAACTAGGGACAGTGTTGTTCTATAATGTTCTTAATCAAACAAGGGTAATGGTGTCTTTTCTCAATGTCCGTACGATGTTCTCTTAATGCTCTAACTTGAAACTCCTTGAGTATTATGTTTAAACCATTTAGGTCAATGGGTTGGCTTTCATATCCGTGCATATGATAGGTTCCAATGTGTGTTCACCTATTTTACACCTTATATATACATCGTGTATACACTGCTCAGAAGTTCCTCTTCAAAATCCAAACAAACAACTGTCTGGCGCATTTTCTCAAGGCACCTGTCGACAGCCCCCATGGCGTCTATCGACAGTCGGCGCCATCCCGAATTTGGGAAGTCCAACGGGCACGCCGTTTGGGGCTGATTTGGTGGGACCCTTGCCTTTTAAACTTCCTTCCAATCTCTTCAAAAGGCAACCCCGATTCTTTCTCCTCCTCCACCACCAAATCACCCTTCTTTCCTCCTCAAACCACCTCCCTCCCTTCACTAGACGAGAAACCCTACCCCCTTCCTCTCTTGCTCTTTCTCTCTTGTTCTACTATCTACATCCATCATCCCCTTCATACACCTTGCTCCTGTCGTCTTCATGGCCTCCAGGGCTAAGAAGATGATGTCTCATCGTCGTCCCGCCTCCTCTCACGCTGGTGAAGACTCCCGGGCTCCTGATGAGCGCCGAACGAAGCGTCGGGATGATCGTCTCCCGGTGCTCGTCATCCCACCCCGCCTGAAACTCACAAGGGTGAAGGGCACTTTCACAAAGTTCGTCCCACCTCGGTATGTGGATTTCCCTTCTCTGGCCTACCTCTTCTCGAACCTCCAACCCCTGTTCGACATCCAGGGCTGGACGGTTCTTCTATATGCTCATACGGCCTACTCTCCCACTGCCGTCACTGAGTTTTTCAACAACCTCAGCCTCTCTGACCAGAGGGACTTCTACACCTCTGTAAAGGGCACTACCTTCAAACTCACCGCCAATCTGTTTTGCACTGCCCTTCAAATTCCTAACACTGGGGCTGACATTCTAGCACATCACCCAGATGCTTCTATCTACTATCCTCTCATCACCCTCCAACCCTATGATGGCACAAAGAAGATTGCTAAACTCAATGCCAATTCATTCCCTCCTCTGAACCACATGATCCATCATATTTTCACCACTCTCATTGCACCTAAGCACGACAGTCGTGAACTAGTCACTGATGTTCACAAATCACTGTTCACCTTTTTCCTAAACTGTGAACCCATAAACTTACCTGCCTTGATGCTTGGCCTCATCTGGCAATGCTACTATAATCCCAGAAGATCCATGCCATTTGCTTGCCGACTCACTTCTCTCATGCAGTTCATTGGCATCCCTATTCCAGACAGTGAGTGTGTCTCGCTTAACTCCCGCAATAGCTTCGATCTCACTGCTGCACATCGCATGGGGTATAAGATGGTTGATGGAGTGGTCACCAGGGAACTAAAGGGTAAGGCACCAGCTGCTGCCATGGATGATGTAACACCCCGGAAATTTAGTGATTTAGAATTAAAGGAGAATAAATACATTCCGTAATTAGTGGAACGATAAAACTTACGTACCATTATCGTACGAGAGGAAACACATCGAGAAAATTGTTAACGCGGGAAAAAAATAACCCAACCATAAATTAAATAAACATGTTGGAGAGACTTACAACATTATGTATTAATAACCCATTAACAAGATTGGGCCAATGGAGTACATTTGGCCCAAGGATAAAAACATTGGGACAAGGAAATACCCAGAAATTCGTTTATGTAATTATGCAATAATTAGGGAGGGCAATTTAGGGTTAACATTAGGGTGATTAGTCATGTAAGGTAAGCCAAAACCGGACCCAACTCTAAGAGGTGGTTTCCTAAACCTTTGCTACCTCCTTTGGGTGAGAGAATCCCAGATTTTATGGAAAGTAGGAAACAGAATTCGCAGCCCCTTTCCTAGTTCCGTTAGGACTTGTAAATACACCCTAAAACTATAAGAACTCCTCATAAAACATTTAGGGAAGGGTTAGCAACAAGTTGGGGTCGTGAGCAGCAAGTTTGGAGCGCTGGAGGAGTGGAGAACGGCTGGGGAAAACGTGGTCTTCCTCAACCTTGCTCTGCATCAACCCAGGAATCTACAGAGAGTTATTAGCATTCAAAGGTAGGTGTTCTCGGGCCAAGATTAAAGAAAACCAACACCATCATGTAGATCTTCGAGTCTAGGTTCATTTGCACTTGGTTTGACTAATTTTCGTGGAGTATACATTATGTATTCGTAGTTTTCCCTAAGTCACGCACAGTTAGGGTTTTTCCCGTTCTTCTTATTATGCACGCGATTTTATACCGAATTAGATCAAACTTCTTTCATAAAAATTCTTCTACCTGTAGTCACGATCATCTTTTATGTTGGATGTTTTGTCCAAAAGTCTTTCGTTAGAGAGTTATAAGCGTGGTAAGAGAGTCGCTGCATGATACTGCGATTTCGGGCTGCACTTAGCTTTAAGTTCTGCATGTATTTCTCGGGATTCGAGACCGAATTAGATCCAACTCTTAACATTAAAGTTCTTCTACTAGTTGTCCTCGTTATATTTCGTGTTGAACATTTTGTCTAAATGTCATTCGTTAGAGAGTTATAAGAGGGGTACGTAAATCGCTGCATGAGATGTGTTTTCGGGTTACACTTGACCTATATATTTTTTTTCTGGGAGGGCCTCTAGTGTCGACACTACTTGATCTAATGTCGACACATTGTCCCAAATTAGCCCAAAAGGTGTTCTGGGAAGGCCTCTAGTGTCGACACTACTTGATCTAGTGTCGACACACTGTCCCATACTGGCACAACAGGTTTTCTGGGAAGGTCTCTAGTGTCGACACTACTTGATCTAGTGTCGACACCTTGTACAGACCTGTTGACTGGGTTTTCTGGGAGCTGTCTCTAGTGTCGACACTACTTGATCTAGTGTCGACACTACTTGACCAGTTCTGCATTATTTTGCCTTGTGTTTGAAGCATTGTGTCGACACCAGTAAGTGGTGTGTCGACACTACCTTTGCAAAAATATTGCATATCTTGGGTCTGATCATTACATGATGTCTACTAGCATGTGCATGATGTTATATAGTATGAATGGACCTAAAATAAATCAACCCATGGAAAAATGGTAATGATACGAATATGATTCTAATGTGTAATTGTGATTGTCCTTATGTTCATTGGATTATCTTCTGATCTTCCCTATTGTCAATTGATATGATAAGAATATGATGTGAATATGGGGATGAATACATGTTCGTATGGACTTGTTAGTGAAGTTAATATCATGATTTGCATATGAGTTTCAATAGTTACATGCTTTCTGGTGTTCAATTAATTATTTGTCCATATGCATACATACTAGGAAAGATCCGTGACTCGTCACTTACATATTTGCACGACTAGGCACACCCTTCTTGGGTAATTGGGAGCTCTCTGCCGGTTATTCTGAATTGGTAGACTAGCGATCTTTTCCTTAAGACCTCTGTAAGTCTCCGCTCTCTATGGATTCCCACATAGAGGCCGAGCTGGTTGTACCATAAAGTACCCTGGAAATAGAAAGCACATGTTCTGCATACGATATGTCTTTAGAAACATCCTCATGTCAAGACATTAATGAATTATGAAACATAAGATACGTCGTTATACTGCCATTTTGTTCTCTTGAGCTAATTGTCATACTTTGACTCTATGAATGATCATGTACCTTTTGCTATGAGCTTGTCATTGAAACTCCGTGGCCATAATATGAATATGTTTGTTCGGCACAATATGGGACTTCGGTCCATTTGACCAATGCCTGTGCAATAGGGGCCCTGTCTGGTCCTGGGGAGGAGCGCCCCAACGTACTTATTAACCGCGAGAGTATGGACTTGTGGTGCGTGGCATGGCATTGATCCTATATGCAAGAGTTGTGAAAATTGTGCCTTTATTTGATATGATAAGTTTTATTTGATCTGATATGATAAGATTCGATATGATATGTCTGATCATGTGAACGCATGATATCTGCATGAATATGGCCAATCTCATTTGATACGATTCTACTCTTGAAATATCTATCCATTGTATATGCAACTCGACATTTGATCTGATATGATATCCGTTCTACTCTGCAATTCAATCTGTTAGTATTGCATGCATTGTCATCATATACATGTTCATATCTTGCCTGATTAAAATATTAATCACGTATATTAATGCCTGCACAATATTGAGATGTAAATCCTACTGAGCTAGTTCGTTCACCCTATCATCCTGCCCTTTTTCAGGTAGTGATGAGGAACCATTGGAGTCCAATGGGGCAGGGCATGAGTGATGAGCACCCGCCATATGAGGAGTTGACAGTTTAGAAATAGAGAAACATTGTTATTTGAATAAGGAACCCTTTAGTTGGTTCTTCTTATGTAAGGTTGTAACTAGTTGAATGGAATGGAATAAAGTATACTTTTAGTGACCATATTATAGTCTCAAATGTGTTATTATATTCAATTGTGACTCTGCGCTATTCAACTGTGATACGCCTATTTGTATCGTTCACGTCTCCCGGTATTTATTCCGCTACTAAATATCGGGGCGTGACAGTTGGTATCAGAGCCCTAAACTTAGGGTCAAAGGGAATAGGAACATAGGATGAAACTGGATCACACGAGTCAAAATCTGTCGTACCTAATGTGAGCATGGGTAGAACCATGGGAATAAAAGACACATGTGACATATTTAGATGACTGACTTATATTATTATCTTGAAGGTACTTATTACCTCAATGGCCGCTGAACGTGCCCAGGCTAGGAACATGCAACAAACAATACAGAACTTGACTCAGGCTATCCTGCAAGCCACCCAGGGTGGAGGTAACCGCGGAGCCGGTGATCTCCATCAGAATTTTCAGAATATGGATCCGTCTAGGTTTGGAGGGAGTACTAACCCAGATGTTGCTGAACACTGGGTTAAGAAAATTGAAAGGATATTCAGGGTCATGCAATGCACGGACCAGAACAAAGTACTGCTGGCGACTTTCCAATTGGAAAAGGATGCCAGGGCATGGTGGGAGTCGGTAGAAGCAACACTGAATGGTCAGCAACTAACATGGGCTCAGTTCATTGAGCAATTCAACGCCAAGTACTTCTCTGAGAGGGTCCAGGAGCGGAAAGCAGCCGAATTTGCGGCTTTGAAGCAGAGAGGACTCAATGTGGCCGAGTATGAGGCCCAATTCTCTCGTCTGTCCTGATATGTTGTTCACTTAATTGGGACAGAAAGGATGAATGCAAAATACTTTCTGAATGGCTTGAGGCCCCTGTTCATCACTCAACTGGCGCCAATGGACATTCAGACCTATGCTGACATGGTAAAGAAGGCTCAGTTACTGGAAGATGCCATGGAGACTGCTGAAAGAATTAAGGGAAAATCCGTAAAAAGGGAGCAACTGTCTTCTACGGGAAGGTATCAGCTGACCATTGGGAAGAAAAGGCCCAGTGGCGGAGTAAATGAACCAGCTGATAAAAAGCCAAAGGAGTTAGGTAAGCAGATAGTGGTGACGACGGGAGAAAGGTGCAAACACTGTGACAAAGCTAGTCACCGATCTGAACAATGCTGGAGAGCGCAAGGGAGATGCCTGCGTTGTGGTTGTCGTGACCATAGGATCTCGGACTGCCCAATATTGAAAGAACAAGCCCCTCAGGACAAGCGTCCGAATGGACAGAAGAGGCAAGGCCGCTTGCAAGCTATTCAGGAACCGGAAGCTGCTGAAGAAGGAGGTATCGTGGAAGGTACACTTACTATTCTTTTCCGACCCGTATATGTTCTCTTTGATACGGGAGCTACGCATTCCTTTATATCTCAAACATTTTTGATACCCTACCTGTGAAACCCGTCCCAATGAAATCCGAAATAGTTGTGTCAACCCCGATTGGTCCTGGCACCAATCTTACAAACCATATGCCATCCAGTGAAGTGTTGATTGAAACCCAAAACCTACCAGCAAATTTAATATGTATGGATATGGCGGGGTATGATGTGATACTAGGAGCAGACTGGATGTCTGAACATGGGGTTAGTATCAACTGCAGGAGAAGTCGGGTAACCTTTAGCCATTACCCAAAACTAGTGTTCACAGGGGACAGAAACCGCAGGAGATTGTCACTTATCTCTGCACTACAAGCCAAAATGATGATGAGGAAAGGTTGTATGGCCTTTCTTACTGCTGTTGTCATCACAAAGAAGGAAGTCAAAGTTGAGGACATCCATGTTGTCAGCGAATACGCTGATGTTTTTCCCGAAGACTTGCCAGGGATTCCTCCTGAGCGAGAGGTCGATTTTACCATTGAGTTGGTCCCTGGAGCAGCACCAGTATCTAGAGCACCATATAGAATGTCCCCCCCGCAGAACTGAAGGAATTAAAAGAGCAACTTATGGAACTGTTAGAGAAGGGTTTCATCCGACCAAGCACATCGCCATGGGGTGCACCTGTCCTCTTCGTCAAGAAGAAAGATGGGTCGATGAGGCTATGTATAGATTACAGACAACTAAACCAGTTAACTATCAAGAACAAATACCCTCTGCCAATGATTGATGAGTTGTTTGATCAATTATCTGGAGCTAGATACTTCTCTAAAATAGATCTCAGATCCGGTTATCATCAATTGAGGATCAAAGGAGAAGACATTTAAAGACAGCCTTCCGAAGCAGGTATGGACATTATGAATTTATTGTTATGCCTTTCGGACTAACAAATGCCCCTGCAGTTTTCATGCAATTGATGAATAGCATTTATCGCCCATATCTTGATAAATTTGTGGTGGTATTCATCGATGATATATTGATCTATTCCAAGACAAAGAAAGAGCATGAGGAGCATTTGAGGATCTCATTACAGATTTTAAGGGAGAACAAATTATATGCCAAGCTAAGTAAATGTGAATTCTGGCTGGAGGAGGTATCCTTTTTAAGGCATGTGGTAACCAAGGATGGTATCGCGGTTGATCCATCAAAGGTGGAGGCTGTACTGAAATGGGAAAGATCGACAAGCGTCACAGAGATCAGGAGCTTCCTAGGTCTAGCAGGATATTACCGAAGGTTTATAAAGGATTTCTCAAAGATTGCAGTGCCGTTAACCAAGCTGACCCGGAAGGAAAATCTATTTGTGTGGACCGATGAATGTGAAGAAAGCTTTAACAACTTGAAGAAGTGTCTGACTACTGCTCCTGTCCTCGCCTTACCCACTGAAGAGGGAGGATTTGAAATTTATTCAGATGCTTCTGGAACAGGTGTGGGATGCATCTTAATGCAACAAGGGAAAGTAATAGCTTATGCCTCAAGACAGTTGAAGATCCACGAAGTGAACTACCCGGTTCATGACCTGGAGTTAGCAGCTGTAGTATTCGCCTTAAAGATTTGGAGGCACTATATCTATGGTGAGCAATTTAAAGTCTTTTCTGACCACAAGAGTTTGAAATACTTATTCTTATAGAAGGAGCTTAACATGAGACAAAGAAGGTGGTTAGAGTGCCTTAAGGACTTTGACTTTTCCATTGAATATCACCTTGGGAAAGCCAATGTAGTGGCAGACGCTCTAAGTAGACAATCAGGAGCTAGGCTAGCTAGTATGATGCTGGGCGAATGGAAGTTACTGGAGTAATTTGCAAGCTTGAACTTAGACATGGGAAAGAAGGAAAAACAAGTAATGATTTCCAATCTCCAGATACAATCCGATTTACTGACCAAAATCAAGGAGAAACAGGGAGAGGATCCATTCTTAGTTGAGATCAGGGAGAAGCTAGAATAAAGACCTGACTTTACTCTATCAGCTGAAGGAAGATTACTATTCCGCGGTAGAACATGTGTCCCTGATCATGGAGAACTCAAGAAGAGGTTACTAAATGAAGCTCACCAGTCCAAGTGCACGATTCATCCCGGATCAACAAAGATGTACCAAGACTTAAAAAGGTCGTACTAGTGGCCAAACATGAAGAGGGATGTGACCGATCATGTGTCATACTGTTTAACATGCATGAAAGTCAAGGCCGAGCATTTCCGTACAGCTGGTGGACTGCTACCACTGGAAATCCCGGAGTGGAAGTGGGATAGCATCGGTATGGACTTTATCATGGGATTGCCTAAGACTAGAGGTGGTATGGATGCAATTTGGGTAATAGTTGATTGATTGACTAAGTCGGCTCACTTCTTGCCGATTAAGAGTACCTGGTCAGTGGATGTATTGGCTACACTATATGTTAAGGAAGTAGTCAGATTGCATAGGGTTCCATCTAACATAATATCGGATGGGGACCCTAGATTTACTTCACACTTCTGGAAGGGTTTACAAGCAGAAATGGGTACTAAACTAAACTTTAGTACTGCCTTCCATCCTCAGACTGATGGACAAACCGAAAGGACCAATCAAATTGTGGAAGATATGCTTCGTGCTCTGGTGCTAGATTTTAGAGGTCGATGGGATGATCAGTTGTACCTGATGGAGTTTGCATATAACAACAGCTATCAGGCAAGTATCAAGATGGCTCCGTTTGAAGCCTTATATGGCAGGAGTTGCAGATCACCCCTTTGTTGGGAAGAGTTTGGGGAGAACCAATGGGTTGGACCCGACTTAATTGAGGCGACTGTCAGAAAGGTTCAAATTGTCCGGGAACGTCTAAAGATAGCACAATCTACGCAAAAGAGTTATGCAGACAAGAGAAGGAGAGAACTAGAATTTTAGGTTGGCGAACATGTTTTCTTGAAGGTCTCACCTTCAAGGGGGATACAAAGATTTGGGATCAAAGGGAAGTTGAGTCCCAGATTCATAGGGCCATTTGAAATTCTGGAAAGGATTAGTCAAGTGGCGTATAGACTTGCACTACCTCCACAGCTGGCAAACGTGCATAATGTGTTCCACATATCCATTCTGAGGAAGTACTTATTCAATGCCGACCACGTAATCAACCATGAGGACTTGGAGATTCGGGAGGACCTGTCCTATGAAGAGAAGCCGATCAAACTGTGGGATCGGAAGATTCAACGACTCAGGAATCGTACCATACCTATGGTGAAGGTCTAATGGAGTCTAGACGGAGTTACTAATGCTACCTGGGAAACAGAGGAAAGAATGAAGAAAAACCACCCAGAACTATTCTCAGGTACGAACTACACCATTATGTGTAAATTTGGGGACCAAATTTCTTAAGTGGGGGAGGATGTAACACCTCGGAAATTTAGTGATTAAGAATTAAAGGAGAATAAATAAATTTCGTAATTATTGGAACGATAAAACTTACGTACCATTATCGTACGAGAGGAAACACATCGAGAAAATTGTTAACGCGGGAAAAAATAACCCAACCATAAATTAAATAAACATGTTGGAGAGACTTACAACATTATGTATTAATAATCCATTAACAAGATTGGGCCAATGGGGTACATTTGGCCCAAGGATAAAAAAATTGGGACAAGGAAATACCCAGAAATTCATGTATGTAATTATGCAATAATTAGGAGGGCAATTTAGGGTTAAAATTAGGGTGATTAGTCATGTAAGGTAAGCCAAAACCGGACCCAACTCTAAGAGGTTGTTTCCTAAACCTTTGCTACCTCCTTTGGGTGAGAGAATCCCAGATTTTATGGAAAGTAGGAAACAGAATTCGCAGCCCCTTTCCTAGTCTCGCTAGGACTTGTAAATACACCCTAAAACTATAAGAACTCCTCACAAAACGTTTAGGGAAGGGTTAGCAACAAGTTGGGGTCGTGAGCAGCAAGTTTGGAGCGCTGGAGGAGTGGAGAACGGCTGGGAAAAACGTGGTCTTCCTCAACCTCGCTCTGCATCATCCCAGGAATTTGCAGAGAGTTATTAGCATTCAAAGGTAGGTGTTCTCGGGCCAAGATTAAAAAAACCCAACACCATCATGTAGATCTTCGAGTCTAGGTTCATTTGCACTTGGTTTGACTAATTTTTATGGAGTATACATTGTGTATTCGTAGTTTTCCCTAAGTCACGCACAGTTAGGGCTTTTCCCGTTCTTCTTATTATGTACGCGATTTTATATCGAATTAGATCAACTTCCTTCATGAAAGTTCTTCTACGTGTAGTCACGGTCATCTTTTATGTTGGACGTTTTGTCTAAAAGTTTTTCGTTAGAGAGTTATAAGCGTGGTAAGAGAGTCGCTGCATGATACTGCGATTTCAGGCTGCACTTAGCTTTATGTTCTGCATGTGTTTCTCGGGATTTGAGACCGAATTAGATCCAACCCCCAACCTCAAAGTTCTTCTACTAGTTGTCCTCGTCATATTTTGTGTTGAACGTTTTGTCTAAATGTCATTCGTTAGAAAGTTATAAGAGGGGTACGTAAATCGCTGCATATGATGTGTTTTCGGGTTACACTTGACCTATATGTTTTTTTTTTCTGGGAGGGCCTCTAGTGTCGACACTACTTGATCTAGTGTCGACACACTGTCCCAAATTAGCCCAAAGGGTGTTCTGGGAAGGCCTCTAGTGTCGACACTACTTGATCTAGTGTTGACACACTGTCCCATACTAGCACAACAGGTTTTCTGGGAAGGTCTCTAGTGTCAACACTACTTGATCTAGTGTGGACACCCTGTACAGACCTGTTGATTGGGTTTTCTGGGAGCTGTCTCTAGTGTCGACACTACTTGATATAGTGTCGACACTACTTGACTAGTTCTGCATTATTTTGCCTTGTGTCGACACCAGTAAGGGGTGTGTCAACACTACCTTTGCAAAAATATTGCATATCTTGGGTCTGATCATTACATGATGTCTACTAGCATGTGCATGATGTTATATAGTATGCATGGACCTAAAAGAAATCAACCCATGGAAAAATGGTAATGATACGAATATGATTCTAATGTGTAATTGTGATTGTCCTTATGTTCATTGGATTATCTTCTGATCTTCCCTATTGTCAATTGATATGATAAGAATATGATGTGAATATGGGGATGAATACATGTTAGTATGGACTTGTTAGTGAAGTTAATATCATGATTTGCATATGAGTTTCAATAGTTACATGCTTTCCGGTGTTCAATTAATTATTTGTCCATATGCATACATGCTAGGAAAGATCCGTGACTCGTCACTTACACATTTGCACGACTAGGCACACCCTTCTTGGGGAATTGGGAGCTCTCTATCGGTTATTCTGAATTGGTAGACTAGCGATCTTTTCCTTAAGACCTCCGTAAGTCTCCGCTCTCTATGGATTCCCACATAGAGGCCGAGCTGGTTGTACCATGAAGTACCCTGGAAATAGAAAGCACATGTTCTGCATACGATCTGTCTTTAGAAACATCCTCATGTCAAGACATTAATGAATTATGAAACATAAGATACGTCGTTATACTGGTTCTCTTGAGCTAATTGTCATACTTTGACTTTATGAATGATCATGTACCTTTTGCTATGAGCTTGTCATTGAAACTCCGTGGCCATAATATGAATATGTTTGTTCGGCACAATATGAGACTTCGGTCCATTTGACCAATGCCTGTGCAATAGGGGCCCTGTCTGGTCTTGGGGAGGAGCGCCCCAACGTACTTATTAACCGCGAGAGTATGGACTTGTGGTGCGTGGCATGGCACTGATCCTATATGCAAGAGTTGTGAAAATTCTACCTTTGTTTGATATGATAAGTTTAATTTGATCTGATATGATAAGATTCGATATGATACGTCTGATCATGTGAACGCATAATATCTGTATGAATATGGCCAATCTCATTTGATACGATTCTACTCTTGAAATATCTGTCCATTGTATATGCAACTCGACATTTGATCTGATATGATATCTGTTTTACTCTGCTATTTAATCTGTTAGTATTGCATGCATTGTCATCATATACATGTTCATATCTTGCCTGATTAAAATATGAATCACGTATATTAGTGCCCGCACAATATTGAGATGTAAATCCTACTGAGCTAGTTCGCTCACCCTATCATCCTGCCCTTTTTCAGGTAGTGATGAGGAACCAGTGGAGTCCGATGGGGCAGGGCAAGAGTGATGAGCACCCGCCATATGAGGAGTTGACAGTTTAGAAATAGACATTTGAGTAGTCGATGTATTAGAGAAACATTGTTATTTGAATAATGAACCCTTTAGTTGGTTCTTCTTATGTAAGGTTGTAACTAGTTGAATGGAATGGAATAAAGTATACTTTTGGTGACCATATTATAGTCTCGAATGTGTTATTATATTCAATTGTGACTCTGCACTATTCAACTGTGATACACCTATTTGTATCGTTCACGTCTCCCGGTATTTATTCCGCTGCTAAATATCAGGGCGTGACAGATGAAGATACTGAAGAAGATGAAGCTCCTGGTGATGAAGATGATGCTGATGAAGACTCCCAGTCTGCACCTCTTGATATGCCGGGAGATGTTGCTAGTGATGCTGTTGTTGGGCTCCCGCACCGCCTGTCGATGATGCTGCTTAGTTAGTTTATGTGTCTAGGAGTGGGTCAAGTCCTGTTATCTTATTTCTGTCTGAGTCTTGTCTTGTGTCATGTTGCTTTTATTCCATGATCATGTACTTTCCTTCCCTTTCATGTCTCTTCAGTCCACTCCTTGTCCTGTGTATGTTTCATATCATATTAATGAATTCACAGTTCTCTGCTATCTACATGTGTGACTATTGTGCGTACTTTTCGATGTTGTCAAAAAGGGGGAGAACCTCAATTGTGCACTAATTGAATATTTTTGTCATCGTCAAAAAAGGGGAGAATGTTGGGTTTTCATTCTTATGTTTATAATAACATGTTTTTGATGATGAACAATCTTAATTGAGGTTTGATACATGACAAATAACTTGATGCAATATTTGGTCTTTCATGTATTCATAATATCTCACTATACATGTTTGATCATGTAGGTATGAATGCATACAGCCAAGCTATCTCAAAACAAGAGAAATATATCACAAAAGCACTGAAATCTGTCACCTGTCGACAGACTCCAAGGTGCCTGTCGACAGATGTGAACAGACATAAAACACCAAGTTCAGGAAACAGCCATCTGTCGATAGATGCCCAGTCGGCTGTCGACAGATGCACTCAGGAAACTGACAACCGAAATCCCAGACTTCTGTGCCTTTGCAAAACTGTTGCTATCTGTCGACAGATGATCAAGGCTTGTCGACAGACGTAGAGAATCTTCAGATACGGAAACTTTCCAAGTTACCTAAGATGGTGTTTCCAACTCCCACGTCTCTCTATATGTAAACACCACTATATAAGCAACTATTTGAAGCAAATCTCGTACAGAAGCAGCCACCACCAAAAACCCTAAAGCAAGTCCAAGAACAAGAGGTATTGTTGCTGCTCTGCTTCAACCTACTGCTCAGAGATAGAAAGATCCATTGATCAAGCAGCACTGAAGATAGAACGTCGTGGATTCAAGCTTCTCCATCGATCTGAAGCCATCAAGACGAAGTTTGAACTCCATCCAGACGTTCCCAGAAGAGTTCTCAATCAGGATTCATCCCTTCCACTCAGAACTCTTCCTACTTTCTTTCTTCTATCATATGTGTGTGTGTGGGTGTGTCTCAAGCAGCCCTTGTGCTTGATTCATGTGTGTGTGTTGTTCTGATCGTGGGTGCACATCAGAGAACACGTGTGTGTGAGTTGTAGTCACCGAACTAGCTCGTAAGCAGTTTGCTCTGCGTGTGTGTGTGGACCGTGGACGTAGGATACACAAGTTGTGTACTCCGAACCACATAAATCTTCGTGTCTTGTGGTTTGAACGTTTCTACGTTAGATGGTTGATAGGCACGTTGTCTCTACATACGTTAGATAGATTACTCTTTCATATACAGATCACCAACACACATCTAAGTCTTACTTTGATTCTATTGCAAATCAGAAAGTCTGTGTTGTGATTAAAAGGGTTGTATAAAATTTTAATAGACAGTAATCTATTCAACCCCCCCTTCTAGATTACCATATAGGGAATTCCGCAACCTTTCAAGAATCACCAGGTGCTTCCAGCTTTTCAACAATTTTTGTTATTTACGCAAGCAACATGAAGTTCAGTTTGGCCAATTCCATGGGGCTCTTGTTATTCTTCGATCTGAAGGCCCCATTAATTGCCCCTTCACAGTGGACTTCACCACTATAAAGATGCCTGAAGTAGTATTTCTTCCGAAATTACACTCTTTGGTCTTGGATTCCTCTGTTGGCTCTCATGCCTTTGAAAGATTTGCACGAGTCATGGGGAGAATCTCAGCCCAGTAGGGTCGCCTTCCCTCCTTTCAGAGGTTTATCTTTCGCGAATATCATCTGGGCCACATCTCTTCTGAAGTGCTTGCTTCTTTGATATCTGAATGTGAAAGGCTCTCTCCCACAGATTGGGCAAAGCACTACAATCAATCTGCTCTCCAGTTGGAATCTTTGAACAGCTCTTTGGTCTGAACAGGCAAGCCATCTCTCTCTGCTGAAGCTTTCCTGGACTTGAATTCCATCAATCCAGTTCAGGAACTGTTTGTGCAATGGGCTGCGCGGTACTCCGCTTTTATTTCCTTGCTAAAAGACCTGAAGGATCATCAGCTCTTCTATCCTGTTACCATTGCTCACTTCCTTCAGCGTGCCAGTTTTGGGAAGTCCAGCCATTTTAGGTTCACCCTTGATAAGGATCAGTATGTGCATCTCTTAGAATAGCAATGACAACTTTACATAGAGCGCATGCGTCCTGAGATGGGTGTTTCATTTTCTATAGATTCTGGCATCTTCCAACAATTATTTGAAGAACAGGAGATTAAGGCTTGGGAACTTATTTCCCGGCATGCCTCTCTTCTTTCTCCAACTTTCTATCTCCCTGTACCCCTTCAAGAGTAATACAATCATTTTGTTTTGTGCTCTCTCATTTATCTTTTCTCTTCTTCTTTGTCTCCAGCGTTTGATCTTTTTGCTTGCATGACAAAAAGGGGGAGAAATATAGCATTCCTGAAATACATCCCTTATATTCTTTTCACCATTATACTTAGACTTATTTCAGATCATCTTTGCTAATTGTTAAGTTTTGTCATCACCAAAAAGGGTGTGATTGATGATCAATTTATCCCCATGTAATTTAAATTAATTACATATCTATTTTGGTGATTAACAAAACTATATAAAGTATAAACTAACGAATTTTCTACAAGTCTTGAGCACAGGAAATAAAACAAGGAAAATCAAGCCAAATGGTAAGCATTATTCCTACTGTAGCAACTTTGTTTCAAAGCATGAAATCTATCTAAGTCCACATCGACTTTCTTTGAAACAACGATTTCAGTAGATTTAACGATTTGCCCTCACAACGAGTTAAGTGATAACGATTTGCCCTCACAACGATTCGTTAAGATTGCAACGATGCTAAGTATTCATAACGATTTGCCCTAACGCGACGAGTGATCGCAACGATTTGCTAAGTATTCATAACGATTTGCGTCCATATAAGTGATCGTAATGATTTGCCCTCACTATTCGTTATGTGGTCGTAACGATTTCTATCATAACGATTTCTTTGGTCATAACGATTTGCTATCATAACATTTCTTTAGTGATCGTAACGATTTGCCCTCGTAATTATTTCTTTAGTGATCGTAACGATTTTCTATCATAACGATTTCTTTAGTGGTCATAACGATTTGCTATCATAACGATTTCTTTAGTGATTGTAACGATTTGCCCTCATAACGATTTCTTTAGTGATCGTAACGATTTGCTATCATAACGATTTCTTTAGTGGTCATAACGATTTGCTATCATAACGATTTCTCTAGTGATCACATCGATTTGCTTATCGCATCGATTTCTTAAGTGAGAACAATGATTTGGTCTCACATCGATTTCTTAAGTGAAGAACAACGATTTGCTCGTAACGACTTGGTTCGTAAGGATTTGCCTATACCATCATAATGATTTGATCCCTGTAACGATTCGATAAGTTACACAACGACTTTGTTACTGTAACGATTCATCAAGTTACACAACGACATGGTCGCTGTAACGATTCGATACAGCAAATAACGATTCATTCACATTGTCTTTAACGATTTGATTATAACGACTTGTACATAACGATTTGCTTATAAGTGCGCAACGATTTACATGAATATCAACTCATTTGCATAAGGATTTCATAAGTCATACATGTAACGATTTCATGGAAAATAACGGTTTCATTTTCGAGCTAATTTTTGAATATGTTGAAAAAGTCAAAGTCTTCACGTATATCTTTTTTACAGCCATGCATTTATTACGATAGTATATATCACTGTAGTGCATGTAGACGATATCTTCCATTATCGTGCCTACTATATAAACATCTTTTTAGAAGATCAGAATGGAACTTCTACATTTGTATAAAATCAATCTAACGTTAATTGACAACAAGAGACAGTCTAGCTGTCTATTGTTTAGCATTTAATGTGTGTAGGTCTCTAACAACATTCGTCATACAACGTTGGACAAAATAGAAGCCAAAGGATACTTCAGAAGATCTTCTCTCTGTGCGTGCATGAAGACCGTTGAACGGGAAGCTCTACAGGGCCATGCAGTCTAACGTAAACAAAAGCTTAGAGACAACGGGCACTTCAATGTTCAAATTTTCAAATAGAAGATATATATAGAAGACTGAAGCTCCAGAAGAACTTACTTAGAGTTTCAAAACGAAAAATCCTTCACAAGCTTTCTGCGAGCATTCTGAAGAGCAAAGCCTCACTCCCTTCTGTTCAAGCTCTTAGCTCTCTGCATTCAGTGTGTTAGTCTTAAGAGCGTTTGTAAACTGAGAGTGTCCCTCACTGTAGATCTTCCTCTCAGTTAGCTTCAGATCTAGCATTGTATAAGCTTGATCTAATTTCATATTTCCTGTATTGTTCCCTTCGGTTGTGAAGGAAGACCTGGCGTGGTATCCAGGGTGTTGTTCCCTTCGGTTGTGAAGGAAGACCTGGTGAGGTATCCAGGGTGTTGTTCCCTTCGGTTGTGAAGGAAGACCTGGGGAGGTATCTAGGGTGTTGTTCCCTTCGGGTGAAGGAAGACCAGCTGGGGTGTTGGGTGCTGTAGTGTCCTTAAGGGGGACTGTACCCTTGTTAGTGAAATCTTGAGATATTGCTTAGGGACTGGACGTAGGACTCCTAAGGAGAGGAGATCTGAACCAGGATAATTCTCTGTGTCGTGTGATTGCCTTTGCGTGTCTGATTTTTCCTCCACCAACACTAACAATCTGCGAAGTGTGTTTTGTGTGACTATTTTGTGAACAGGTTGAAAGTTCTTAATATTTTTAAGAATCCCATTCACCCCCCCTTTGGGCTTGCTAGCTGGGCAACAACGGGCGTGCTCGAGTCATAGACTCTGGAGTAGAGGGGAAAATGGTGGTTAGGAAAGCGGCGTTGAGTCGTTTGCAGAGCTCTCTTGGTTAGTCTGGGATGCCGAGGTCATTTGGAGTTCTTCCCGACGCAGGTCAGTCAGTCCTTCTTCTCGCTATCTCACTCTTTATGGCACCAGAACCACCTAGAGAGGCCAGGCGTGGGACCGTAGTCCGGCCAAACTATGGCAGTTAGTGTTGTGGTTACTTGTGTTCTTGCCCCCACCCTGACGAGACGTGGAGGTCTGGACCTATGTTGAGGGTAAGACGTCAGTGGATGCTCCTGACCAGTTGACTAGTGGTAGTGGTTTCCGTAGCTAGTGTCTCTTTTCCAGGCAGGATTCTTCTGTCTGTGTTGCCAGCCGTGTGGTGCTCACGACTGCGATCGTACGGAGTTTCTGACTGTTCTCTCCTTCTTTACTCGTACTCGTTGTGTGTTGGGACTGTACCTAGAGCGATATGCTGCGGTCTCCCTTTTCCTTCTGCTTCCACGTGTGTGCTCCTAGTTCAGTAGTTGACATTTATTTCCTTTACATATTCTGTTAGACTTGTGTTATAGCCCTTCAGGGTCTTCGGATCCGTGGATAGCGACCGCAAAAATTGGTTCCTCAGCTTAGGCCGAGGGTCGGGTTCTCGGGGTTGTTACAGTTGGTATCAAGGCGAGAGTCCAACAGAACTTGTAGTGGATTTAAATTGGAACCAGAGAGTCCTAACAGTAGTACAAGTACACTGCTAGCCGCCCGAGTTAGTGTTGTTAACCTTGTTGGTTGTGTGCCGTGCAGGATATGGCTCCGCACAGGCGTTGGCAGACCAGAGAGCTAATGAAGCAGCAAGGAGAGTCCGATATGCCAGCGCCAGGTCAGGTTTAAGAGGATGTGTCAGTGGCACAACCTCAGGAGGCAGTGGCAGCAGCAGCAGTGGGCGAGCAGCAGCAGCAGTGGTACCAGCCCCCACCACAGCGGTATGAGGATTGGTTCCCCATGGCCGAGTAGTTCTTCAGGGCCATGCTTCAGGGGACATGGCAGCCAAGGCAGACGGCGGTGGGAGGTCAGCCTCTAGTACCTCCCTAGTAGTACCAGAGTAGCATGCAGATCCACAGGTGGAGCAGCTAGTAGTTCAACATGTGTCGGATACTAGGAGTACTAGGGTCGGTAGGAGGAGGATGGCTGTCACTGAGGATAGGACTGCCCTCTTGGAGAGGTTTTTGCATCTCTGACCCCTGACGATCTTCGGCGACTATGACCTAGACAGAGTTGAGAGTTGGACGCACGAGTTGGAGTGTATGTTCGAGACCATGGAGTGCACCGAGGAGGACCAGGTGAGATTGGCAGTATACTAGCTGAAGGGACCAGCCCATGAGTGGTGGAGAGTTTAGAGACAGATGCACTTCCCAGGGCAGCGACGAGATTAGGTTTCTTGGCAGCGATTCTTGGAGGTCTTCCACGATGAGTATTTTCCTGATTATGCTCGACGTGAGAGACAGGATCAGTTTCATGAGTTGGTTCAGGGTGAATTGACGATTGCTCAGTATCACCAAAGGTTCGTCAGGTTGTTGAGGCATGTTCCTCGTGTTGCCAGCAGTGAGCAGGCTTGTGCAGAGAGGTTTATTGTAGGTTTGAGGCCAGATTTGCGGTGGGGCGTGACCGCTCACATGTGTGCCACTTTGGGAGTGGCCGTGGCTAAGGCTACCGCCTTGGAGAGAGAGACCTAGCAGCCCCAACAGTAGCAGTAGCAGGGAGGAGCTTCCTCTAGGACCACACCGCACTAGCGTCCCGCAGGTAGTCATAGTAGTGCGACTTCTTCTTCTTCTTTGGGCTTAAGTAGTTCGGGCAGTTCTGGTTTGCACTCGAAGTTTAGGCAAATGACCACTCACGAGGGTGCACGAAGCCGGCAGCAAAAGCTCTAGTCGAGGTTCGCAGAGCAGTCGGTCTAGTAGGGAGCCGAGCAGGGCAAAAAGGAGGCGGTTTGTTACACTTGTGGTTTACCTGGCCACTTCAGGAGGGATTTCCCGATGGGGCAAGTCCAGCAGCCGCAGCAGCCAGTGTAGTACACTCAGTAGTTGCCGCAGTACCAGTACCCTCCACAGTAGCAGGCACCTTGTCAGCAGCAGGGGCAGTACCATCAGTAGCCTTAGCAGTTCCAGCAGTATAAGCAGCCTCAGCAGTATCAGCAGTTTCAGCCATAACAGCAGCAGCAGCAGTTTCTGCAGAACCAGTAGCCGCCACCGTAGTAGTAGCCCCAGCAGGCGTCACAGCGTGGGCGTGGTCGTGGTTGTGTGATGGCTCTCACCAGGGAGGAGGCTGAAGCGCCAAACCTTGTTGTAGGTACTTTGCCTATCCTTAGTAGAGCTGCTCGTGTTCTGGTTGATTCCGGTGCTTCTCTTTGCTTTGCTTCCGAGGAGTTTTACGAGTCGCTCATTTGTCACACCCTTGAGAGGCAATGTGACGTGATGATCGATCTTCCGTCCGGTGTTTACATGTGTTCTTTCAGTTACCTTGAGGGTGTCACAGTTAAGGTCCAGGAACACCAGTTGCCGGTCAGGTTGTACGCGTTGCAGCTTCGCGACTTCGACGTCATCCTTGGCATGGACTAGTTGGAGGCTCACTCAACTGTGGTGGATTGTTAGCAGAAGAACGTGCAGCTTGATATACTTGGAACGCCCGTCCTTTGCTTCCTAGGTATTCGGTCTACCTGTCGACCTTTTATTTCTTTCTGTAGAGCTTGTCGTTTGATCCGCGATGGTTGCGTAGCATATCTTGCTTTCGTTTGTTCTTTAGAACCTAGCAGGCTGTCGGTCTTTGATGTACCTATTGTTTATGAGTTTTCTGATGTTTTTCTGGAGGACCTACCTAGGTTACCGCCTGAGCGAGAGGTAGAATTCTCCAGTGAGCATTTGCCTACTACGATGCCTTTGTCTAAGGCACCATACCGGATGGCTCCAGCTGAGTTGCGCGAGCTGAACCGCCAGTTGTAGGAGTTGCTTGAGCTGGGCTTTATCCGTTTGAGTCGTTCACTGTGGGGAGCTCCAATGTTGTTCGTGAGGAAGAAGGATGGCAGCTTGTGGTTGTACATTGATTATAGGCAGTTGAACTAAGTAACAGTGAAGAACAAGTAACCTTTGCCTAGGATCCATGACTTGTTTGATCAATTGTAGTCAGCCAAGGTGTTTTCGAAGATTGACTTGAAATCGGGTTACTACCAGCTGAGGATCAGAGAGTCAGACGTTGGCATGACAGCTTTCCGTTTGAGGTACGGTCACTTGAGTTCGTCATGATGTCATTTGGGCTCACAAACGTGACAGCAGCTTTCATGGATTTGATGCACAAAGTGTTCAATGAGTACTTGTACAGGTTTGTGGTCATCTTTGTAGATGACATTTTGGTCTACTCGACTTCTAAGGAGGAGCACGAGAAGCATCTGAGGATCGTGTTGGAGACGTTGCGGAGTCACCAACTTTATGTTAAGTTCAACAAGTGCGAATTTTGGCTGTAGGAGGTGCACTTTCGCGGGCACGTGATCTCAAGTTCTGGTGTGGCAGTGGACCCTGCCAAGGTTGAGGTAGTGCTGTCTTGGGAGCAACCCACTTCAGTGTTAGAGGTTCGCAGCTTCTTGGGCTTTGCAGGTTATTACAGGAGGTTTATCTAGAACTTTTCCAGGATTGTAGAGCCGTTAACCCGTCTGACCAGACTTGAGGCCAGATTTGTTTGGACAGAGGACTGTGAGCAGAGTTTTCAGAAGCTGAAGACGAGGTTGACTTCAGCGCCAGTGTTAGTCTTGCCATCAGGTAGCAGAGGTTTTGTGGTCTGCACAGACGCTTCGAGGTCAAGTTTGGGTGCAGTGCAGATGCAGCATGGTGTTCGCTCTGAAGTTATGGAGGCACTATTTGTACGGCGAAGCATTCGAGATCTTCACTAACCATCAGAGTTTGTAGTACATCTTCACTCAGAAGAATTTGAACTTGAGGCAGCACAGATGGATAGAGTACCTGAAGGACTACGACCTTACCCTCTCCTATCACCCAGGAAGGGCTAATGTCGTGGTGGACGCTTTGAGCAGACAAGTTCACTTGAGTTCGTTGCTAGTCAGAGAGTGGAGGTTGTTTGAGGACCTGTCTCAGGGAGTTTTCTGCCCTTCGAGGTACAGAGATCGCGCAGTGATGACTAGTTTGTCAGTTTGCCCGTCAGTGTACCGTTAGGTGCTGGAGGCACAGCAGGCAGATACAGAGTTAGTAGATATTTTGTAGATGCCAAATGTTGAGCTGGACGATGATAGTGAGGTCAGGTTCAGAGGCAGATTGTACGTCGCTTGTGATGCGCGGCAGGCGCTATTTTCAGAGGTGAAGGATCAAGGAAAAGGTGTGGATAAGATCTAGAAGGGGGGGGGGATGAATAGATCTATGCCACTCTATGCGGAAGCTTAAGCAATTTAAAAAATGCTTTGAGAATCAGAGGCAATTTTAACAGTGAAAAACACAGATCTGATGAGATGATAGGTGAGTTGATAAAATAGATGTGAAACCAGTTGATTAAGTGACTTTTAAGCGATTCTATGCAAGCATCTAACAGATAAAAGAATCAAACCACAGATAGACAAGTGCACAGAGATTTTTAGGTGGTTCGGAAATCACCCATGTGATTCCTACATCCACCCCTCACACCCAGTGAGGATTCATTAAACAATCTGGGTAACACACCCACTGGAGCCAGACAACTCCAACACTTGAGTTTACAACTCACACACCTCTAGAGTAAGACTACTCTAGATCCCTGAGCAAGACTGCTCAACAAACACTTGAGCTCGACGACTCAAACTGAGCACAGTGGCTCACAAACAACTATGCTAGACACCAACACAAGACATAGATCTTCTAGCAGCAGATCATGTCAAACATGAGAACATTCATGAGAATTATGCAGAAGCACTTGCACAATCTCAAAATGTCTCAGAAGAACAAAAGTACAAAGAGGATTGTATGAAAAGACTTTGTTCTTCAGTGTACTCCCTTGTAGAAGCTCAGATTGGGAAGAGGCTTGAATCCTTGAATTCCCAACCGATGCTCTGCACAACTGAACTTGGAAATCTTCCTTGAAATCTTCTCCAAGAGATGCTTCTACTTGATCTGCTTCCTTGAGGCGCTTCAGATGCTTCTTCAACAATCACACTCCAATTCTCACAATCGAATTGATGAGAATTGGTCTTCAGAAGACACCAGAAGAGCAGAGGAGGGAGATGAACTCTTCTCGCCGCCAAAGGGAACTTTCGGATAGCTCCAAGAGTTCGATTGGTCTCTTGATGTGATGGATGGCCAATTGGGGGCTTTTATACCCAAAAGATTCCAAGGATACCCTTTAGGTACAAGGGCACACGATCCTAGGTTGATACCCCATCGCCCTAGGATGACACGTGGCAATCATCCATCTTAAGTTGGAATCTTTCCGTAGTGTGTCGACCTGCCCTGGTGATGGTGTCGACACACTGTCCCAAATCTGAGAATTGGCTTTTCTGGGAACAAGGTCCAGTGTCGACCTGCTCTGGTCTTGCGTCGACCTGCTGTCCCATTCTGTAAACAGGCTGTTCTAGAAACGAGGTCCAGTGTCGACCTGCCCTGATCCTGCGCCGACCTGGGTAGACTAATTCCTGGAATTTGGAAACTCGTGTCGACCTGCTCTTTGGCTAGTGTCGACACAGTCTAGGCATTTCTTCAGCCTTTTGCCTTTGAGACTGAGGTGTTGTGTCGACACCATTGTGGGGTGTGTCGACACCACCTTTGCAAAAAATATTTGTACCTGAAAATTAAACACATCTATCATTAGTAAAATATTTTATTATTAGTACAAATGATAAGTGTGCTTTGAAACATGCTTTTTGAATATAAATTTCAGGTGGAATTTGTGTATCATGTTTCAATTAGTTTGCATTCAAATCACATTTGTCATCATCAAAATTAGAGGGGAAATGATATGAAATTACACTCAACCCAACAATTTCCCCCTTTTTTATGATGGCAACATTAAATCTATATGACAATGAGGTTTTGATTAGATGTGATTTTAAGTAATTTTTGGTTATTCAAAAGTCCTTATTTTTCTTTTTGTTCATGCTTGTCAAAGACCTTTAAATATTACTAAGTCACCATTGATGGTTGTACTTGAAATACAATGTTACTTGAAGTAAGTGTTTTGCATAATGAAGGTCAAGCAACTTGACAAGCATTCATACATTCACATTCACATAACAATTTTCAATCACATTAAAGACACAAATGAGAAATTCATTCATTCAAGCTAAGCAAAAAGCATTTCATTTCATTCAAGAGAAGCATTACAATGTTTCCAAAAGGATTACAATCATTTCTTGTTCTCTTTCTTTCTTCTCCCCCTTTGACATCATCAAAAAAATAAATACATTATGAAGAAGGTGGAGGAGGAGGAATGGGAAGTAAGATTTGCTCAATGTCTGACAGTCTTTTCTCCATGAAATTCAAGCTGGACTTGATTTGATCTTGAATGGTTGTGAGTTTTGTGTGCAAGTAGTGTTCCATTCTGTTTGAATTTTCTATCAAGGTTGCTTGAGTTCTGGCTAGATCAGCGGAAATGGGTTGTGAAGATGAAGATGATCCAGCTGACCAACCATGCCTTTGCATGATCTTGAATTCCTTTGTCAAATCAGTGATCTGTGTATCAATGTGTGCATTGAAGTTCCTCATGCTCTCCAAATCATCCACAAAGTGAGCAAAAGACAGTCTTGTGCTGGTGATCTCATGTAATGTCTGCTTGGTGTTGAAGACATCAGCTTGGGAATTTACCAAAATTCTCTGAAGAACTATCTCCAATTTTTGTTGGTGCTCCTTCAGCTGTAATGAGACATCTGCCATTGTACCAATTAATCTATTGAATCTCTGAGCTGCATAGTCTGAGACAGCTTTTTGCTCTATGAACTTGGCAGACACAGTGTTCTCCAATCTTTGAATCCTCAACTCAAAGGTTTCTGACATGGTTTGAATGGAGTTGTTCAAGGTTTCAAATTTTTCATTTAAAAAGGAGAACAACTCTGGTGGAACAGAAGGCCCACCAGAGGATGTGGATGGTTGAAATGTGGGTTGTGGAGATTCAGAGTGTATGGATGAGGGTTGAAACTGAGGTGAGAGTGGGGCATGAACTGGGATATCACCTTCAGTTGGGACTTGAGGCTGATCCTCATTCAAAAGAGGCTGATCCTCTTGAGCTTGGGGCTGGTCCCCTTGAGTTGGAGGCTGTTCCTCTTGACCTTGGGGCTGGTCCCCTTGACCTTGAGGCTGTTCCTCTTCACCCTGGGGCTGGTCCCCTTGACCCTGAGGCTGTTCCTCTTGAGCTTGAGGGGCCTCAACCACAACTAGCCCTCTCCTTACTTGAGTACCCTCCAGTCTAAATCCCATGAATTTTTTAATATTCTTAAAGATATAGATGTTGGACTTAGGGATAGACTGGGATTTTTCATTCTCCAAGGGCACACCAAAGTGCTGGAACACTGAGGTCAGATGTGCAGCATATGGAAGAGATCTCTTAAGGTCTTTCCTGGTTGTTTCAGATATGATTTGATACATTATTACATGGAGGTTGATTTTGATGTCTTTTACCATGCAATATAGAATGAACCTCTGAATATCTGTTAGCCTGTCTCTTCCACCACCTTGAGGGGTAATGATTGTGGTCAGCATATGGTGGATGACCCTCAACACAGGGGGAAATGAGTTTGTGTTGAATTTGGTGACATAGGTCTGTTTGGGATCAGAGGCATCAGCAAGAAGGCCTGTCATGATGGTGTAGGCTTCATGAAGATCAAATTCGAAATTGTGATAATCTGCCCCTTCATCTGGTACTTTGAAAATAGAGGCAGCTTTATCTGTTGGCATGTCAATGGCTATTCCCTTAACCTTTGATTGATACCCTTCATCTGTGCATTTCAAGTTTTTGTAGAATTCCCTAACAAGTCTTGGATAAATGATTTGAAACTCAGAAATAAAGACTAACCAAGACTGAAAGGAGAAGTAGGTCTGAATTTCTGGAAATGAGTTTGCTAGCTGAATATATGATAAATCCACTATCCTGGGCTTCATGATTAACTTGGCTTCACTAATTTTGTCTTGAGACTTGGAAGACTCAGACGTAGATGAAGATGACTCTGGAGAATCTCCAGAAGAGGAGTCCGGATTCTCTGGTCTAGAAACCCTACCTCTACTCGAAGAAGAGGGTCTACCTCTCTTGGCAGCTGGCTGAGGTGCAGAGGAGGACCTTGGTTGCTCTGCAGGGTCATTGCGCCTTTTGGTTCTTCTTTTAAATTGAGGAACATCATCCTCTGCCGGAAGTGGCCTAGATGAGTCCTGAGATCTTGCTCCACGGCGAGGACCCATTTTTCTCACCATGGTTGCAAGGATGGAGTGGAATCGGGAGTTGATGAAGGAGAAGAGAGATGATTGAGAAAGGGATGTGAGTGAGAGAGAAATTTGTGGAATTTCTTGCCGGAAATGCGAAGAAAGCAACCGTCGGGTCGACCTGATGCCTAAAAAAGGGTTTGCAGTGGTGCAATACCCCGCAGGAACAACAAGGACTTATCCGGAACCCACGATTTAAAAAGTCTGGCAAGAGGGCAGTGTCGACACTGGAAGACTGTTCTGTCGACCTGACCTAGGGTGTGTGTCGACACAAGATAGGATGGTGTCGACACGGCCTTAGAAGAAAAGTTGAATTCTTTTGAGAGAATTTTTGAGAATTTTTGGACTTCTTTAGAATGATAATCAATGAGAGAAATAGTCATTTTAAGGATGTTTAAGAGGCTTAAAAATTCATTTGTTATATTTTGCAAAAAATCATCAACAATTTCCAAGGATATTTCAAGGATATTTCAAAGACAATCAATGAAATGATGATTTGAGGGATATAATATATCTAACAATCAATTTTATTCTACCATATTTCTCAACGTTAAAGAAATAAAGATATTCTCTAGACTAAATACAATTGCTTTGATAATAAAACACAATCTTAAAGAACAACTTGATGATGAATGAAAATGATTCTTTCTAGACAAAACTCCATTAACACATATATTTTGTTTTTGTAACAGACTATCAAATGATATAAATTTTTTTCACTCAAGTGCTAGTGCTTTTTACACACCATAGTCCCTGGATACTTAAGATTTATTCATTATCAAGTCTCAAAGGGGTAAATAATGACCTTTTGACATGAAAATATACGTTTTGTAGACGCCAATATTTCCAGTTACTCAATCATTATCAAAAAGTATATCACATTTTTGCTGTATTTTGAATCTATTTTTGAATTTTTATCCCCTTTAAACAGAGATAACAGTAGTACCTCATGACATGCATGACACTTCATTCATTGTGAAGGTGTGCAGTTTCTCAGCACAAATGTCATTGCTCTGTTGAATTTTCAAAAAATTTAGAGTTTTGTAAGATAGAAAATTTTAGATGTTTTAATTTTAGATGTTTTAATTTCAAGACACAAGTTGTTTTCAATCTTGGAAGAATTCTGAGTTTCTGTGGGTTGAAAAATATAGTTGACAATTGATTAGTAAAAAAATATGATAGATCACTCAAAGGATCATTTGGAGACTCTAGACATCTGAATGATTACATCATGCAAGAAATTGATGAAATGCAAGAACAGTTATGAGTTTGGCAAAAGTCATGACTTGTGAATTTTCTAGCTCCCCCTAAGATGATGATTTCAATCATTTTCTATCAAAATAAAGATATGCAAGTTTTTGAAATCAAGAAGGATTCTCTTTAAACAATAAAAGCTCCCCTTCAATAATTGCATTTTCATTTCTTGGTACTTGGCGGAGACATATACTCTCGCATAGTGAAAGTGTCTAGACAAGCATAACTTGTCCTTCTCCAAATCACCATTTGATATACCAAGAAGTTCAACACAATGAGAGTTGAAGACTTTATTGTCCAAAGGAAAAGGAAGTGGAATTGAGAGAGATATGGACAATGTAACTGGAGGAAGCAAAGGGTTATGATATGAAAAGAGCCCCCCCTTAGACAATGCATAACACTCAACCCAAACCTAAAGAGAGATCAAGAATGTGGATATTTACAAAGACCAAGTTCTCTCCTCAAAGATGAAAATCTGTTTTCAGGAAAGGGTTTGGTGAAAATGTCAGTAACTTGTTTTTCAGTTTCAATGAAATGGAGTTCAAAGGACTTCTTTGCAACCTCATCTCTCAAGAAGTGATGCCTAATCTCAATATGCTTGGTTCTAGAATGCTGAATGGGGTTTTTAGACAGATTTATTGCACTTGTATTATCACATAGGATGGGTATACAACCTAAATCTTAGTTGTAATCGAGAAGTTGATGTTTCACCCAGAGAATCTGAGTTCCACATCTACCTGCTGCAACATATTCAGCCTCTGCAGTTGACAATGCAACTGAATGTTGCTTCTTGGAAGCCCAAGAAATAAGGCACCCACCTAGGAATAAACACAAGCCACTTGTGCTTTTTCTATCTAATTTACACCCAACATAGTCAGCATCACAATAGACAATCAAATCTAGCTTGCAATTAGCAGGATACTAAATTCCTAAATCACATGTTCCAACAAGATATTTAAAAATTCTTTTAACAGCTAACATGTGACTTTCCTTAGGATTAGACTGAAATCTAGCACACAAACACACACTAAATTGAATATCTGGTCTAGAAGTTGTAAGATAGAGTAGAGAGCCAATCATACCTCTGTAGGTCTTTTGGTCTACTGACTTACCATTTGAGTCTTCTTCTAGTTTAGCATTTATAGCAATAGGTGTGCTTGAATGCTTGAGGTTCTGAAAGCCAAACCTTTTGAGAAGTTCCTTGACATACTTGGCTTGACTGATGAAGATCCCTTCAGTTGTTTGGTTAACCTGCAATCCCAAGAAAAATGTTAAATCTCCCATTAAACTCATTTCAAATTCATTCTTCATTTGATTTGAAAATTCATTGCACAGGCCTTTATTGGTTGAGCCAAATATTATGTCATCAACATAAATTTGGACTACAATTATTTCTTTATTGATTGTTTTTGTGAACAGTGTTTGATCAACATTACCTCTAGAGTATCCTTTTTCAAGCAAAAAGGAACTCAACCGGTCATACCAAGCTCTTGGAGCTTGTTTAAGACCATAGAGAGCCTTATGAAGCTTGAAAACATGGTTAGGATATTTTTCATTTTCAAAACTAGGAGGTTGTTCAACAAAAAACATTTTCCTTTATATAACTATTTAAAAAAGCACTTTTGACATCCATTTGATAAACTTTGAAATTCATGGAGGATGCAAAAGTAAGGAAAATTCTGACTGCTTCTAGTCTAGCTACAGGGGCATATGATTCTTCAAAATCAATTCCAAATTCTTGATTGTACCCCTTTGCAACTAGCCTAGCTTTATTTCTAATTACCTGACCAGATTCATTCAATTTGTTTCTGAAAACCCATCTAGTGCCAATGATAGTTTGGTCACTAGGTCTAGGTACTAATTCCCATACTTGATTTCGTTCAAATTGATGAAGTTCATCATGCATTGCATCAATCCACTCAGAACTTGATAAAGCTTCATCAATTGACTTTGGTTCAATTTGGGAAATTAGAGCTAGTGGGTCTTCTTCAAGATTATGCAGGAATGAAGATCTAGTTCTAACTCTATCATTTACATTGCCAACCACATTGTCTAATGGGTGATCTCTCAAGAACCTATGGTCAGAAATTACCTGTTGAGAAGTACCCACTTCTGGGACAATGTTACCTGAACCACTTGAAGATGATGTGTTGTTGTTCAGGTTCTCTTCAATGTTTTCAAACTCCTCAACAGTTGGTGAAGAGTCCACAATGAAGTCATCCTCTTCACTGTCTTGTTTTTTCCTGCAAGATTTAGAAGTGTTAGTTGAAAAGGAATTTTCACCAAATATAACATGAGGAGACTCTTCAACAGTTTTGTTTTTCAAGATGTACACTCTGAAAGCTCTTGACACTTCTGAATAGCCAAGGAAGATGGCTTCCTGACTTTAGCATCAAACTTGTCAAGATTTTCTTTATTATTATTGTGTACATAACATTTGCACCCAAAGGTTTTGAAATAAGAAACAGTTGGCTTTTTGTTTTTCAATAATTCATAGGGGGTTTTTCTGATTGTTGGTCTGATCAAGGCTCTATTTAGAATGTGATTTGCTGTGTTTACAACTTCAACCCAGAAGGATTTGGGCAACTTACTTTCTAAGAGCATGGATCTAGCCATCTCCACAAGAGTTCTATTCTTTCTTTCCACAACTCCATTTTGTTCTGGAGTTCTAGGTGAAGAAAACTTGTGGAATATTTGAAATTCAGCACATAAATCAGAAAATGATTGGTTTTCAAATTCACCCCCATGATCAGTTAAAATATTTTTGATTTTAAATGAAAAGTTTGTTAGGGCTGTGGTACAGAATTTCCTGAATTCAAGGCAAGTATCACTTTTGTGGGACAAGAAGATAACCCAAGTAAATCTTGTAAAATCATCAATGATTACAAACCCATATCTTTTGCCACTTAGACTTTGAACTCTTGTTGGGCCAAAAAGGTCCATGTGAAGTAGTTCTAGTGGCCTAGATGTGAGTACCTCATTGAAGGTCTTAAAAGATTTTCTTGTTTGTTTTCCTTGGGCACAGATCCCACAAACTTGATTTTCAACATTTGAGAAAGTTTCAGGAAGACCCTTAACCAGATTCAGCCTTAACAGTTTATTTAATGTTCTGAAACTTGCATGGCCAAGTCTTTTGTGCCAAGTCCATGCAATTTCATCTTTATTAGCAACAAAACAAAGATTTTCAGAGAAGTTTTTATTAAGGTCGATCATGTAAACATTGTTTTCTCTTTTTCCACAAAATTTTATCTTATCAGTTGATGAATCAATGATCTTACAGAAATTGGATTCAAACACAACTTTGTGACCTTTGCCACATAGTTGGCTAATACTTAACAGATTGTAATCAAGACCATCAACTAATAAAACACTATCAACAGAGTTTGAGGAAGTTTGACCAACCTTACCAGATCCTATGATCTTTCCTTTATTTTTACCTCCAAAAGTTACTGACCCTCCCTCCTTTTCAATCAGGAATGAGAATTTGGCTTTGTCTCCCGTCATGTGTCGTAAACACCCACTGTCAAGAAACCACACATTGGTGTTGGGTGCACGACTTTCCTGCAAAATAGATCAGTGGAGAGAAGATTTTGGTACCCAAACAGAGTTGGGACCATCAGAATGTTTGAACATTGTTAGTAAATCTTTTCTCACCCAAATTTGATTTGTTTTTTATTTTTATTTTGTTACATTGGTGTTTTCAGTCTTTTTCTGTTTGTTCTTTTTCTTAGGAATGAAAGCACCAACATTTTTGTTTTTAGTGGGAGGGGAGTTTTTCATTTGAGCATAGGAGTTCAGATTAGGAGGTGGAATCCATGGATTTTGTTGGTACATCTAAATGTTTGGATGAAAGAATTGAGGGTGATATCAACAAGGGTTTTCATACCATTGGCTCCAAGGATTGGTCCAATCGTCTTGAAGTGCTGTCTTGGAGGTCCAAGGTTCTTTATAAATGATTTCCTTGGACTTTTTCTTGTTTTTCAAATTTTTATTTGAATTTTTGATTGAGTTGTTTGAAGCTTTTGATGTTGAGCAGGTCGACCTCTCCATGACTGGTGTCGACACAGCAACCATAGAAGTCTTCTTCTTGTGGACTGGTGTCAACCTGTCAGAAGACTGTGTCGACCTGGTTGTCTTCTTTTGTTTTTGAGTTTTGTTTGATGTTTGGTCTGATGTTTGCTTGATTTCTGTGTTCTCAAGATTAGGACCATTGACAAATTTAATTAATGGTGCTTTGCCCTTTTTCTCACCGGATTTGTCTTTCTTTGGTTTTTGTTTGTTGAATCCTAATCCATGAGAGGTTGTTGTCATATTTGTTCCTAGCAATGCCTCCAAGTTATCTTTACCTTTTGTAAAGGTTTGGATAACTTCATTCCTTTCTTTTAGCTGGTTTTGAAGAGTTTTAATTTCTTCAATCTTTTGTTGTTTTTCTTGTTTTTCCATTTCCAGCTTTTCAGATAAGCCTTTAAGTTCTTGGGTGGCCTTTTGAGAGGCAAGCTTCAGATCATCAATTAGATTCATGAGATTTTCTTTTTCTTCATTTAATTATGTTATCTCATTTTCTAGCTCACAAGTTCTGTTGTTTGAAGATTGGTTATGATAAAGGTTTTCAATTTTCTTTTTGATGTGTTTGTTTTCTTTTCTCATTTCAGAATATTTTTCAACTAGTTCTGCATAAACATCCTGCCAATCTTCAACAGTGAAATCTTCAAAAGAGGTGCTTACCTTTTCTTCAGAATTGTTGGCCATGAAGCATATTTCCTCACTCTCAGAGCTTGAGGATTTTTTGTCTTCTTCCTCTTCACTTGAATCTTCATCAGACCAAGTGGCTACCATGGCCTTTGGCTTCTTGAACTTTTGGAATTTCTTGTGCTTTTCTTTCTTGTTCTCAGGACACTCTCCCTTCATGTGTCTTGGCTTATTACACCTGTAACAAATGACAGTTTTGTCAGTTTTTTGATTCTTATTAAAATTAGAAGAGGAAGTGTATCTTTTACCTGAGGAAAACTTCTTTTTCCCAGACATTTTTTCTTTTCTATATTTCAAGAATTTTCTGAATTGCCTGGTCATGAGGGAAATTTCATCCTCATTTGACTCAGACTCCTCAGAACTTGTCTTTTCCTGACTTTTGTCTTTATTACTTAAAGAGGCCTTAAGTGCCATTGGCTTGGTCTTAATTATGTGTTCTTCATTTCTTTTCAAATTGATTTCATATGTCATTAAGGATCCTATCAATTCATCCAAAGACATTTTGGACAAATCTTTAGAATTTTCAATGACAGTGGCCTTTGTGTGCCAAATTGAAGAAAGTGAACGTAAGATTTTCCTTACCAAGTCTGCATCTGTGTAGTCCTTACCTAAGGCCTTGAGTCCATTGACAATAACCATGAACCTGGCAAACATTTCAGAAATTGTTTCATTAGACTTCATCATAAACAATTCATATTCTGAAACAAGAACATTTGCCTTAGTTTCCTTTACTTGTGATGTTCCCTCATAAAGTAATTCGAGTTTATCCCACATCTCTTTGGCAGATTTGCACATTGAGATTCTCGAATACTCTTTGGGATGAACAACACATTGAATCATGTTCATGGCACTATAATTCAATGTGGCTTTTCTTATTTGTTCCCTAGTCCAGGTTTCTTCCTCTCCCTGGTTTTCATAGGGACCAACCTCAACCACTTTCCAAATTTCATAGTTTTGGGCTCATAGAAAGACTTGCATTCTCTTTTTCCAGTATGAATAGTCGGTTCCATTAAAGAATGGTGGCCTATTTATGGAATGCCCCTCAGCTATGAAACCTTTGGAATCTATTGAGTTAAAAAGAAAGCACAGAAAGAATACTTAGCAAACAAGCAAACAATCAAGCAATCAGACACACAATACTCAAAAACTGCTCAAATCAAATCAGATCAAGTATAAACCCGCTCTGATACCAATTGAAGGATCGAGGAAAAGGTGTGGATAAGATCTAGAAGGGGGGGGGGATGAATAGATCTATGCCACTCTATGCGGAAGCTTAAGCAATTTAAAAAATGCTTTGAGAATCAGAGGCAATTTTAACAGTGAAAAACGCAGATCTGATGAGATGATAGGTGAGTTGATAAAATAGATGTGAAACCAGTTGATTAAGTGACTTTTAAGCGATTCTATGCAAGCATCTAACGGATAAAAGAATCAAACCATAGATAGACAAATGCACAGAGATTTTTAGGTGGTTCGGAAATCACCCATGTGATTCCTACATCCACCCCTCACACCCAGTGAGGATTCACTAAACAATCTTGGTAACACACCCACTGGAGCCAGACAACTCCAACACCTGAGTTTACAACTCACACACCTCTAGAGTAAGACTACTCTAGATCCCTGAGCAAGACTGCTCAACAAACACTTGAGCTCGATGACTCAAACTGAGCACAGTGGCTCACAAACAACTATGCTAGACACCAACACAAGACATAGATTTTCTAGCAGCAGATCATGTCAAACATGAGAACATTCATGAGAATTATGCAGAAACACTTGCACAATCTCAAAATGTCTCAGAAGAACAAAAGTACAAAGAGGATTGTATGAAAAGACTTTGTTCTTCAGTGTACTTCCTTGTAGAAGCTCAGATTGGGAAGAGGCTTGAATCCTTGAAGTCCCAACCGATGCTCTGCACAATTGAACTTGGAAATCTTCCTTGAAATCTTCTCCAAGAGATGCTTCTACTTGATCTGCTTCCTTGAGGCGCTTCAGATGCTTCTTCAACAATCACACTCCAATTCTCACAATCGAATTGATGAGAATTGGTCTTCAGAAGACACCAGGAGAGCAGAGGAGGGAGATGAACTCTTCTCGCCGCCAAAGGGAACTTTCTGAAGGCTCTAAGAGTTCGATTGGTCTCTTGATGTGATGGATGGCCAATTGGGGGCTTTTTATACCCAAAAGATTCCAAGGATACCCTTTAGGTACAAGGGCACACGATCCTAGGTTGATACCCCATCGCCCTAGGATGACACGTGGCAATCATCCATCTTAAGTTGGAATCTTTCCGTAGTGTGTCGACCTGCCCTGGTGATGGTGTCGACACACTGTCCCAAATCTGAGAATTGGCTTTTCTGGGAACAAGGTCCAGTGTCGACCTACTCTGGTCTTGCGTCGACCTGCTGTCCCATTCTGCAAATAAGCTGTTCTGGAAACGAGGTCCAGTGTCGACCTGCCCTGATCCTGCGTCGACCTGGGTAGACTAATTCCTGGAATTTGGCGACTCGTGTCGACCTGCTTTTTGGCTAGTGTCGACACAGTCTAGGCATTTCTTCAGATTTTTGTCTTTAAGACTGAGGTGTTGTGTCGACACTATTGTGGGGTGTGTCGACACCACCTTTGCAAAAAATATTTGTACCTGAAAATTAAACACATCTATCATTAGTAAAATATTTTATTATTAGTACAAATGATAAGTGTGCTTTGAAACATGCTTTTTGAATATAAATTTCAGGTGGAATTTGTGTATCATGTTTCAATTAGTTTGCATTCAAATCACATTTGTCATCATCAAAATTAGAGGGGAAATGATATGAAATTACACTCAACCCAACAAGAGGCACATTGGTCGAGGTATGTTGTTCATCCTGGTTCCACCAAGATGTATCATAACCTAAAGAGGTTCTTCTAGTGGCCAGGGATGAAGAGGGGTGTAGCAGAGTTTATCGTTCGTTGCCTTACCTGTCAGCAGGTAAAAGCATAGCATCGGTAACCTGGTGGTGAGTTGCAGCCGTTGCCCATTCCTGAGTGGAAGTGGGATGACATCACCATAGATTTTGTGGTTGGTTTGCCCTATTCTCCAGAGGGGCATGATGGTATTTGGGTGATTGTGGATAGGTTGACCAAGTCAGCGCACTTCCTTCCAGTCAGTATGTCTTGGTCAGTAGACAGGCTTGCCAGATTATACATGGATCGAGTTGTTCCGTTGTACGGAACCCTAGTTTCCATTGTTTACGACGGAGATCCGAGGTTCACTTCAGGGTATTGACAAAGTTTGCAAAGAGCTCTTGGTACAGAGTAGAGACTGAGTTCAGCGTATCACTCACAGTCAGACGGTCAGTCAGAGAGGACTATACAGACTTTGGAGGATATGTTGAGAGCATGTTGTTTGGACTTGGGTGGCACATGGGAGTCACACCTTCTGATGGTAGAGTTTGCATACAACAACAGTTATCACTCGAGCATCGGAATGCCACCATACGAGGCTTTGTATGGTCGGCTGTGCTGGAAACCACTTCACTGGTTCGAAGTGGGTGAGAGATAGCTTTTGGGACCAAAGATGGTACAGAAGTGTGCAGACACGGTCAGTTTGGTCAGACAGAGGCTTCAGACAGCACAGAGTAGACAGAAGAGCTATGCAGATGTTTGCAGGAGGCCGTTGCAGTTCGACGTAGGTGACCTTGTGTTCTTGCGGGTTTCACCGATCAAGGGTGTCATGAGGTTTGGTAGGAGGGGAAAGCTCAGTTCGAGATATATTGGACCTTTCCCTATTTTAGAGAGGGTCAGCGAGGTCGCGTACAGGTTGTGTCTTCCGGCAGAATTGGCAGGAGTGCACAGTGTTTTTCACGTTTTGCAGTTGAGGAGGTACATTGCAGATCCGTCACACGTGTTGGATTTTTCGCAGCTTGAGGTAGCACCGGATTTGTCAGTACCAGAGCACCCAATCAGAGTTGTGGACCGCAGAGTGCAGCAGTTGCGTAGGAGACAGATCCCGCTGGTCAAGGTTGTCTGGGAGAACCGCGTTAGTGGTGAGGCCACTTGGGAGCACGAGGATGAGATGAGAGAGTAGTTTCCATACTTGTTTGAGTGATCGCTATGTTGTTTTTCCTTGTACTGCTTTCCGTTTTAAGACCAAGTTTCTCTTAATTTAGAGGACGAAATTCTTTAAGGGGGGTAGAATGTAAGATCCGGCCCTCTCGGGCCCTTAGCCCTGTCCTCATAGTCGCGACGGACCCCCTGGTCACGACATTGTCGCGCCAGAGGAGCCAATCGCGACATGCTTCTTGTCGTGGCACCTTTGCCCGTCGCGTTCTGGTGGCGACGGAGGTAGGCGACGTGTTCTTGTCACGACGTCTGAAGGCGACGCTGTTGAACCACTCATATATTTTACCGTTATATTTTGGTGATAACAAAACTCATGATTAATTAAATATTATTGAATATATTTAATATCATGTTTTCCTAATAAAAATAATTTTATGGCACTGTTGCTTCGTGATTTGCACTGAAAAGACAAATCGATGGTTGTTCAATACACATTGATTATTGACTAAGTGCCACAACGACTTCCATACAAATACATCGATTATGGTTCATCTTATGTAAACATCAATTTGGTTCAACATCGATTTCACTTAAACATCGACTCTGTTGAACACCGATTTCATTAGAACATCGATTTGGTTCAACATCAATTTCACTTAAACATCGACTTTGTTGAACATTGATTTCATTAGAACATCAATTTGGTTCAACATCGATTTCACTTAAATATCAATTTTGTTGAACACTGATTTCATTAGAACATCGATTTTAGTTGAACACCGACTCCACTTAAACATCGACTTCCTTCAACATCGATTACATATATGAATTACATTGAAACATTGATTTCTATTTAAACATCGATTTCATGCATGGATTACATTGAAATATCGATTACACTTAACATCGACTACATACATGCATTACATTGAAAATAACGATTACATTAGAACATCGATTGTCCTTCACATTAACTCGATTATATTTAAACATTGATTTCCTTATATTTCAAATGTTTCAAAATGCTTTTGGCGCCCTATGGAAACTCAAATACGTTTCATATGCATAACCTACTATTTCTTTGACAGAAAATCATTTTGCTTATCTCATAGGATCTCTTCCTTCCTGTCAGACAAAAAGAGCTTACCTACCATTTCTGGGTGTCAGCAGGAAACACAGAGGTATGAGCCTTCTGACAGAAACACTTCCTTGGTCTAAACACTTTCTTCTATGCTTGCAGACCTCAAAGACCACCAAGTGGTTGTCAGTCAAAAGAAGAAGAATAGAAAGATAAGCAACGGCTAGAACTCCAACGGATCCAAGACTCCAACATTGCATCCTTCAACAGATCTGTTCATACTACTCAAATATAAAGGATGAAGATTGACTGAATAAGAGAGAAGCTTTTTCCTGAAAATATTTGAAGGAGTGTACATCCTGTGAGAAGCCTCAACTGCACATACACTCAAGCAAGAGAGAAGAGCTCGAGCCCTTTCTAGAGAAGCCTTCTGAGCTGAAGAATTGAAGCTCCTAGCATTCAAGCTTTCCTCTCTTCTCTTCACTCTCTCTGTCCATCACTGTAAATATGGGGGAGAGTCTTTAGGCTGAGAGTCTTTGAGTTGGTGTACATCCTATATAACTCTCAGTCTATTCTTTCTTTTCTAAGAAAGAGTTCATTTCAGCTAAGGGACTATTCTTACCATTTCCTTTAAGGAAGAACCTAGCTGGGGTTAGTGTCAGCAGAACCTTGTTGGGGGTTTAAGTCTAGCAGAACCGCACTGGGGTTTGTTTCAGGAGGTTAGCTTCTTGACCTATAATAGAAGTGAGTATCCTTCCTACTCGAAAAGGAAGAGTACCAGCGGGGAGCTGGGGGTTTGTATATCCTTGGGGGGATTGCACCCTGGTTAGTGAAATCCCAAGATTTTCTCGAGGACTGGACGTAGGTCTTCCTTCTGTGAAGTATCGAACCAGGATAAAATTCTTGTGTTCATTTGTGTGATTGTTCATTTACTTCTGCACTGTTACTCTCTATCACACACTATCACATTAACTAACCAAAGTTTTTAAGTGGTAATTTTCTGTGTTTAAGTTTCTATTTCTGCAAAAAATTTATTCACCCCCCCCCTCTAGATAGTGTGCTGCCATACCAAGTGGGCCAACAGACGCGACTTCGTTCTGACCGTTCTGACCATTGTCCTTCCTGACAGAACAGCCTTGTCGGGTGTTAGGCGTGTATGATGATGACATGACCTGGCAGGCCATTGTGTTAAGGTTTTCTCGATCTTTGAGGTTTGACCGCTTTTGGTGTCCCGCCGGGATAGGCCGTCGCGACATGGTCGCGACCTGCTGGGCGGTCGCGACATGCTTACTGTCGCGCCAGCCCGACCCGTCGCGTTTTTGGGACCGTCGGTTCAAAACCGAGACAGGTGACCCATTTCCCCCTCCTCTTCCTCTCTGATTTCTTCTTCTTCTTCCTTCTTCCTCTCACGAGCTCTCTTGTGTTCTCTGGCTTGTTCGTGGTGCTTGTGGCGAGGAGGTGACGTCTCCTTGGTGTAGGTGACGTCCGTGTGGTGCTTGGAGCGAGGAGGAGGTGGCAATTCCAACATGAAGGCCACAATGGGTCGGCTCTACTCATTGAGGTAGGGACCCCTTGTCTTCCTCTCATTCTAGCATGCACCCCTCCCTCGTGAGATCCTTGTTTCTTTGTGGTATTGGGGCTGTGTGGGGCATGAAATCCATGCATGTCGTTGGAGAGGTTTCCTTTGAGTGTAGATCTCCATGTATAATGCATGATTTGTGGGGTTTGAGGGTAGTTTGCCTATTTATATGCTTTCCTATGTGTTTCCCTTGCTCCCCTCCCCCGAATGGTGTGATTTGTACCGATTTTGGGGTGGGTACCGGGACCCCTCTCGACTGACCTGAGGGTCGCAATGATGTCATGACGCATGTGCCGACCACGACAGCTTCGGCTGTCGCAACGGGCATGGGCGCCGCGACATCATCGCGACCACCAAGGCCGTCACGACATTGTCGTGGCCGGCCTTGCATCGCGACAGTGTCGTGACAGCCACGGGCGTCGCGACAATATCAAATACAAGTAAGTTCTTACAAAGTCCGTTTCTTGTGGTGTCTTCATCGTTCTTGGTTCTTTCTGTACCCATGGCACCAGTGCTAGTTCCTAGTACGGTCCTACACTAGTCATTCGCCCGGTGCTCGACACCTGAGGGCTTGTCCCGTGAGAGGTTGTTACCGTTTACTTGGGACCCTCATCCCGGTGCGCCTGTTGAGGGAGTGCTCCAGGTGACTGGCGTGCTCGAGTCACGGACTCTAGAGCAGAGGGAAAAACGGTGGTTAGGACAACAACGTTGAGTCGTTTACAGAGCTCTCTTGGTTGGTCTGGGATGCCGAAGTCGTTTGGAGTTCTTCCCGGCGTAGGCTAGTCAGTCATTCTTCTTACTACCTCACTCTTTGTGGCCCCGGAACCACCTAAAGAGGCCAGGCGTGGGACCATTGTCCGGCCAGACTACGACAGTTACTGTTGTGGTTACTTGTGTTCCTGCCCCCACCCTGACGAGACATGGAGGTCTGGACCTAGGTCGAGGGTAAGATGTCATTGGACGCTCCTGACCGGTTGACTAGTGGTAGTAGTTTCCGTAGCTAGTGTCTCTTTTCAAGGCAGGGTTCTTCTATCTGTGTTGCCAGCTGTGTGGTGCTCACGACATGCAGGTCGTACGAAGTTTCTGACCGCAGTGTCTTTCCATACCGTTGCTAGTTAGTCAGGTTTACTTCCGCACTTTCTTGTGTAGTTTAGAATATATAAAACTGTTGTCATTTACTTTGTTTATATATATTCTTTCCTGCCTGTTAGAGCCAGTAGGAGATTGGTAGTCTCTACTGAGCTTTTGTTGTGAAGCTCATCCCTTCTTTTTCCATGTGAGACTTATCAGCAGCGACCAGGTGTGCGTCGAGCGGGGGAGGCGGGGCGGTAGTCGTTGTCCCCATAGCTAGCAGTTGTATTCCCCTTCAGTTGTACTTCACCCTCATGGTATTCCCCTAAGGGCTTTGTTCTCCCCTTCTTTGCTCATACTCGTTGTGTGTTGGGACTGTACCTAGAGCGATACGCTGCGGTCTCGCTCTTCCTTCTGCTTCCGCGTGTGTGCTCCTAGTTCAGTAGCTGATGTTTATTTCCTTTACATATTCTATTAGACTTGTGTTATAGCCCTTTCGGGTCCCCGGATCCGTGGGCGGCAACCGCGAAAATCGGGTCCTTAGCTTGGGCCGAGGGTCGGGTCCTCGGGGTCGTTATAGTTTTCTACTCTTCTTCTACTACTACTCTCTTTGAGTCTAACAGCTTCTTCCTTGTGCCTACTGGCTTCTTGGATCAGAGAGTAGTGTCTTCCAACTAGTGCATATTTCCAAGGGCATAGGTAGCGGATGTTTTCCTTTTGAGAGTATTGTAGTCCTGCATACATAGATGATCTGTTAGACTAGATAAGTCTTGTGTCAGATAGCTCATACCTCCTTTTGCCTTTAGTCCATGTTTCTGCTGACGGTCCTGCTATACTAGGTAGTAGTCTTTTCTTTCTAGCAGGAAATAAGGCGTCCTTTTAGTCCTCCATTTCTGCCAACACCTTTCTTACCTACGCTAAAAGAATAGACAACACACAACATGAATACTTTAAGGATTTGAAGACTATTTGAATTTTCATTGGGCGCCAAAAATAATTGTTCATCAATTGATGGGAAAACAACATCAATCGGTATGAGTTAAGTTACTTGCACCAATCGATGCGTTGCGCTTTAAAATTTGTCTGAAAATAGATAACACTAAATAGAGTTGTTAGTACTTAGTGTGGTGTGTGTGAGACAAGTGAAAACTTGGCGGAAATAATCACACAAATGCACAGGAGATTTTATTCTGGTTCGGCCCTTCACACATAGAAACTCTACGTCCAGTCCCCAAGCAACCTCTTGGGATTTCACTAACTATCAAGAACACTTAGCCTTCTCTCAACCTGAGAGCTATTACAAACCTACTTGCACCCAAGCAATTCTTTCCTTTACCAAGGGGTAAAAAGACTACCTACACCTGTAGGTCTTCCCTTCACAAGAGGGGCACAGTAGGGAACAAACCCCCTGCGGGTTATCTAACATAGAGATGTAAACACTTGTGTGTCTGCTCAAAAAAATGAGCAAACACAGAGAATCAGAAAGAGACAAGTAAGAATTGTAGCTCTAACTCTTCTTGAATCTAAGAGGGTGGACTGAAAGGAACTACAATTACAGAATTCCACCCAAAAGAAAAAGAATTCTAAAAAGGAGAGCTTGGAAGTCGAGGGTTGAAGGTATAGCATCCCGGAAAATTTATTAAATAAAAATTTGAATAAATGGAAATAAATGATTTCCATATTATTGGAGTATTTAACGCATACGTACCACTATCGTATGTGCAAAAACACATCAAAAAATTACGTGAAAATTATAAATCAACCCCAAACATTATTCCTAAATGTTCCACGAAGAAATTCGTGCAACGAAAAAATCCGATTGACCAAGTGTACGTCACATTGTCACAAATTATCTAAATTAGGAAACTAAGTCGGAAAATTGTTAACACGGAAATATGACACGACCATACATTAAATAAACACGTTGGAAAGACTTCCAACGTTATATATTGATGACCCATTATTGGTAATGGGCCAATGGATCACTTTTGGCCCAAGAATCAAATAGAGCATGAAAAATACCCATAAATTTGCAACCCTAATTGAGCTGAAAATGGAAGGAGGTAATTAGGGTAAAATTGGAAGCAATTAGACTCTCTTGGCAACCCAAATTCGTGCCTAGCCATCCTTAGGGGTTTCTTGACGGCCAAGACACTCTAATGGGGGGAGAGATCCTCAAAACATGGAAGGGGATATGTTAAAACCGCAATCTTTCCTCCCTTGTTGTAATGGGACTTCTAAAAGCCCTAGATGCATATATACTCTCCAAAAAAACCCTAGGGGATGAGTTTTACATCTTGCTGGGGTCGTGTGGAGGAGTTCTTGGCAGCTAGGGAGCAGGAGATCAATCACACCAAGCCCTTCTTCTTCCCCATTGCGTCTGCTTCGACCAGCACAAACAATCATCTTGGAGTCGACCAAAGGAGGCCAAACCCCAACCACACCATGCAAGACTTATACCCCTAAAAAGAGGGTAGAGTCTACTTCTAAATACCACTGGTTTGACTATTTTTCATTTAGTAGATCGGGTGCAGTAAGCGTTCTCCTCCAAGTGGTCTGAACACAGGTTTTCTGGAAAAAGGTGACTTCTTCAACCCAAAAGGTAGGTTTTCTCGGGCCAAATCTTAAGAAATCATATATCAATGTGTAGAGCATCGAGTCTATTTTTATGTCCAAGTGGTTTCATCGAATTTCATTGAGTACATCTTGAGTTATATGTGTTTTCTAAGAGTCACGCACTGTTAGGGATTTTTATGTTCTTCATATGTTGCACATGATTCGAGACTGAATTAGATCTAACCCACAACATTAAAGTTCTTCTACTAGTTGTCCTCATCATATTTCATGTTAAGAGTTTTGTCTAATTGTCACTAGATAGAGAGATATAGGCATTGCATGAAGATCTCACCCTGATCCTACGTTTTCAGTTTAGAGGGTTGAATCGCAGCCGGTCCAGGCGATGCGATTCCAATGCCTGGTATCGCGTCGGCCTTGGCCGACGTGATTCTGTAAAATGTGACTGTTAGGTCCAACGCGATTCAGTGTCTGACCAGTCAACGGTCCGCGTGGGACTTTGCGCCGCATGGACTTCTGTTTTTGTCTGATACGCGACGGGTACACCCGACGCGATTCAGCCCGTTTTCCCGCCCAAGATTTTCCATTGTTTTTTATATTGATATTTTAAACGTGCTTCATGAACGCGACGGGGTATCCCATCGCGGTTCAAACATTAAGGCGTCGCCATAGGCCACCGCGATTTACACCTGTACAAGTGAACGTTGTTCCGACTGTACACAGAGTTAGTAAATGCGTCGACTGTAGCCGATGCGGATTTCCAAGCCTACCCGAGCCTTGTTTTACATGGTATTAAGTGCATGATTTGCATGTCTCAGTTCTAATCATTTCATGAGGTCTGTTTAATGGCTTAAAAGTAATTAACCCATTAAAAGTTATAATTACATGAATGTTATTTTAATTGCTCGTTAATGATGTGACCATTCATGCAACAATTGATTTACTCTTTCTACTATTCTATCTTGCAAAAATGAGAATTGTTATATTAAAATATTGCAAACCATGTTTAGTTAATTGCATATTCTCATCTCATGTTAGTATGTTAATTGTTTTCCGCAAGCTTGGAACCGATGGAATGTGGATTGAGATACGTACATCACTATACACTTGCACATCTAGGCAGCCCTTTCTTAGGGGATTGGAAGCTCTCTATTGGTCATTCCGTATCGACAGACAAGCGACCTTTTCTCTAAGACCTCCGTAAATCTTCGTACTCCGTGGATTCCCTCATGGAGACTGAGTTGGTTGTACCATTGATGTTCCCTGGAGATAGCATGCACTTCCTTTCTTCTCTTGTTCTCATGAGTGTGATTTATAATCTAGACTTAAGCCATTAATGTAAAGAGTGAATTAAAGTATAAATTGCATCGTTATGTTGTCAAAATTATCTCTTGACTATTGTATCATGAAATCATGTTCACATTACTTATTACTTGTTCTCATCATCATCATGAACATGACATTACACATGCTTACTTCTTGAAACTCTTATCGGCCATTAATGACTGTGGGTATCTACATTTAAAAATAGTGAGATGCTGACCGGGCACGGAAAGTGTTCAAGGGCTCCAGTCTAGCCCCAATGATAGAGAGTCATAAATATACTGTTAACCATGGGGTATAATGATTACTGGCATTGCATCTGCGAGGTGGATATTTCCTTGGTGTACATTAATGTCTTCGTGCTTGATTAGTGTTACATGATCGTGCTCGTGCTTGCTTGCTTGCGTGATATAGCCATCTTGCAATTATTGCAATTTAAAGTGATATCTTGCGTGCTTGTTACATGCCTCACTATTGATAATATCTTGCTAGTTATATCATTCTAGATCTTGCTCTATCACGTTCAATCTATCTATCTTGTTCATGTATCATGTTTTAATGAGTTTTAATCGTACATGCATATCTTGACAATCGTGCTTACCTAGTTCTAAATGGCTAATCACTTATATCATTACCCGCACATTGAGATATAAATCCTACTGGGCTAGTTTGCTCATTCCCTACTTTTAACCATTCTAGGTGACTATGAAATACAAGAAGAGGAGCAAGTCGAGGATGGGAATGCGTTCGAGTGATAAGCATCCCAACACTTGTGTCTAGCTATAGTTAGTTTGCTTTGAGTGTTAGATTCATGTAGTAGGTAGTGAGGAATAATGTACTTTTCCTTTTATTGAGTCTTAATCTTGTATTAGTTACCTTTGATACATTGAGATGAGATTTGAATACAATTTCCATTGAGTTCAATATTTGAGCCCTATTATGATGTTGTGTTGTTACATATTTAGTGTGCGCTAGCTAGAGGCTTATTTGCCGACTGTTCACGTCTCGAAATATCGACTCGAATTATCCCAAATATTATCCACTACGTAATTTTCGGGACGTGACAGTTTAGCAGTATCAGAGCCTAGGAAACAATAGGAATATTAAGTCCTAGGTTTAAGTGAAACAATAGAAACTTACATCATGGATAGTACATATAGTACCTAGTGAGAATGGGTAGAGACTGGGAATCTGTTAGAATGAACAGAACACTCCTACCCACTGACTCTTATAATGTATCTAGAGACATTAATTGGTTTCTATCCTTTCTCAGGAACCCTCATAACTTTTACGCTCAACTGTAATGGCTCGTAACCAGTGGCAAGCTATGCAAGAAACCGTAGCTGGATTGACCCAAGCATTACAAAATGTGGTTCAGGCTGGCAACCAGGTTGTCGCGGCTAGGAATGGAGCTGGTAATCTGCACCGCAACTTTAGGAGTTTAAACCCTCCTCGTTTCTCTGGATCCCCTGATCCGAACAAAGTGGAGAACTGGCAGGAGGAGATAGAAAGCATCTTCCAAGTTATGCAATGCACCAATAGGGAGAAGGTGGTACTGGCCACTTTCCAATTCACAAAGGATGCCTGAGCATGGTGGAAGGTCACATCGGCCCATCTGCCTAATGTAGCTAAACTGGAGTGCGCTAGATTCCTGGGGAAAATATTTCTCTGAAAGAGTTAAGGAGAAGAAGGCGGTGGAATTTGCCGCACTAAAATAAAAGAGCATGTCAGTGGCTAAGTATGAAGCTCAGTTCGCTCGCCTGGCAGTGTATGCCCCACATCTGGTGGGCACAGAAAGATTGAAGGCCAATAGATTCATGGATGGGCTTAGGCCCATGTTTATCTAGAAGCTCGGCCTCACAACATTCAAACCTACACTGAGATGGTCCAAAGAGCTCAACTAGTAGAAGACACTATGGTCAAAGTAGAAGGCATAAGAGGAAAGGATGTAACGAAGTCAACTTATATAAAGAACGAGGTATCCCACACCACTGGGACTGTACACCTAGGGACCAACGGTAACAAGAGAAGGAATGGAGGTAATGAGATCGATAATAACAAGAAGGTCAAGGTGGAAGAACAACCAGTTAAGGAGAATTGCAAATTTTGTGATAAGCCTGGACATAGAGCAGAAGAGTACTGGAAGAAGGCAGGAGCTTACCTGCGATGTGGGAGTCATGAACATCGTATACCGAACTGTCCATTTCTAAAGAACCAAGCTGGAAGGAGCCAAAGAGTGGTAAAGCGTCAAGGACATGTGAATGCAATAATGCAAGCGGAGCTCCCGGAAGGAGGTATGATTATTAAACCCCTAGACTGATCTTAAGATGCTTTTCTTATTAGTACATTTCTAAGTGGGGGAGATGGTTAAGGAGAAATTGGAAAACAATAATCTAGTAGCTATACCATAGTTCATCCGGTGGATTGAGAATGAGTATAACAACCTTGGAAGAAAATAGAAGCGGAAGGAATCAAATGAATAGTACGGGTGGCCATAGGTGTAGACGATGAACTAGCATCTACGAGCTAGAATGTTGAAATAAGTCAGAGGAATTAAATCCGAAACGACCTCAAGGATCATAATTATCAAGAGCCAATTAATGATCTATGAATTTGGGGACCAAATTCTCTTAAGTGGGGGAGGGTGTAGCACTCCGGAAATTTTATTAAATAAAAATTTGAATAAATGGAAATACATGATTTCCATATTATCTGTGTATTTAAAACATACGTACCACTATCGTATGTGCAATAACACATCGAAAAATTCTGTGAAAATTATAAATCAACCCCAAACATTATTCCTAAATGTTTCGTGAAGAAATTCGTGCAACGAAAAATCCGATTGACCAACTGTACGTCACATTGTCACAAATTATCCAAATTAGGAAACTAAGTTGAAAAACTGTTAACACGGAAATATGACATGACCATAATTTAAATAAACACATTGGAAAGACTTCCAACGTTATATATTGATGACCCATTATTGGTATTGGGCCAATGGATCACTTTTGGCCCAAGAATCAAATGGAGCATGAAAAATACCCATAAATTCACAACCCTAATTGAGCTAAAAATGGAAGGAGATAATTAGAGTAAAATTGGATGCAATTAGACTCTCTTGGCAACCCAAATTCGTGCCTAGCCATCCTTGGGGGTTTCTTGACGGCCAAGACACTCTAATGGGGGGAGAGATCCTCAAAACATGGAAGGGGATATGTTAAAACCGCAATCTTTCCTCCCTTGTTGTAATGAGACTTCTAAAAGCCCTAGATGCATATATACTCTCCAAAAAATGCTAGGGGACGAGTTTTACATCTTTCTGGGGTCATGTGGAGGAGTTCTTGGCAGCTGGGGAGCAGGAGATTGATCACACCAAGCTCTTCTTCTTCCCCATAGCGTCTGCTTCGACCTGCACAGACAGTCATCTTGGAGTTGACCAAAGGCAGGCCAAACCCCAACCACACTATGCAAGACTTATACCCCTGGAAAGAGGGTCGAGTCTACTTCCAAATCCCACTGGTTTGACTATTTTTCATTTAGTAGATCAGGTGCAGTAAGTGTTCTCCTCCAAGTGGTTTTAACAGAGGGTTTCTGGAAAAATGTGACTTCTTCAACCCAAAAGGTAGGCTTTCTCGGATGAAATCTTAATAAATGATATATCAATGTGTAGAGCATCGAGTCTATTTTCATGTCCAAGTGGTTTCATCGAATTTCATTGAGTACATCTTGAGTTATAAGTGTTTTCCAAGAGTCGCGCACTGTTAGGGCTTTTTATGTTCTTCATGTGTTGCATGTGATTTGAGACCGAATTGGATCCAACCCACAACATAAAAGTTCTTCTACTAGTTGCCCTCATCATGTTTCATGTTAAGTGTTTTGTCTAATTGTCACTATATAGAGAGATATAGGCATTGCATGAAGATCGCACCCTGATCCTGTGTTTTCGGTTTAGAGAGTTGAATCGCGGCCAGTCTAGGTGACGCGATTCCAGCGCAAGGCCAACGCGATTCTATAAAATGCAACTGTTAGGTCTGACGTGATTCAGTGTCTGACCAGTCAACGGTCTGCGTGGGACTTCACGCTGTGTGGACTTCTGTGCATGTCTGATACGCGGTGGGTACACCCAACGCGATTCAGCCCTTTTTCTTGCCCAAGATTTTCCACCGATTTTTATATTACTATTTTAAATGAGCTTCATGAACGCGACGGTGTATCCCGTCGCGATTCAAACATTAAGGCGTTGCCATAGGCCGACATGATTTACACCTGTACATGTGAACGTTGTTCCGACTGTACACATCGTTAGTAAATGCGTCGATTGTAGCCGACGCGGATTTCCAAGCCTACCCGAGCCTTGTTTTACATGGTATTAAGTGCATGATTTGCATGTCTCAGTTCTAATCATTTCATGAGGTCTGTTCAATGGCTTAAAATTAATTAACCCATTAAAAGCTATAATTTCATGAATGTTATTTTAATTGCTCGTTAATGATGTGACCATTCATGCAACTATTGATTTACTCTTTCTACTATTCTATCTTGAAAAAATGAGAATTGTTATATTAAAATATTGCGAACCATGTTTAGTTAATTGCATATTCTCATCTCATGTTAGTATGTTAATTGTTTTCCGCAAGCTTGGAACCGATGGAATGTGGATTGAGATACGTACATCACTACACACTTGCACATCTAGGCAGCCCTTTCTTAGGAGATTGGAAGCTCTCTGTTGGTCATTCTGTATCAACAGACAAGGGACCTTTTCTCTAAGACCTCCGTAAATCTCCGTACCCCGTGGATTCCCTCATGGAGACCGAGTTGGTTGTACCATTGAAGTTCCCTGAAGATAGCATGCACTTCCTTTCTTATCTTATTCTCGTGAGTGTGATTTATAATCTAGACTTAAGCCATTAATGTAAAGAGTGAATTAAAGTATAAATTGCGCCGTTATGTTGCCAAAATTATCTCTTGACTATTCTATCATGAAATCATGTTCACATTAGTTATTACTTGTTCTCATCATCATCATGAACATGGCATTACACATGTTTACTTCTTGAAACTCTTATTGGCCATTAATGACTGTGGGTATCTACATTTAAAAATAGTGAGATGCTAACCGAGCACGGAGAGTGTCCATGGGCTCGAATCTAGCCCCAATGATAGAGAGTCATAAATATAATATTTTTTTTAAATAAAGGGGCGCAGCCGAGTCAGCGACTGGTCGAGTGTACTCCACCCCAAGCAGGGCGAAGTAAAACCACTCCCCCACGCGATCAACCTGCTACACACAATTTTATATATCTAGAGGAAAAATTACATAGACAACGGGGCATACCCCTGATAGAACAAGAACAATCATGTTTGCCTAAAGTTACCAAGTCCTATCCGATCCCCGATAAAAGAAGGAAGACAAGGGCGAGGTAGCTTCTTAGAAGAGCAGAAAACCTCATTACAACGCATAGAACAAGCAAAATTGGCTAAAGCATCAGCCACTTGGTTAGCTTCCCTAAAAACATGAATAACTTGAACTCCATGAAGGTGCACAAAATCTAGAACAGTCCTCCACCATCTATAGCAATCCCAGGAGGGAACAACACCAGTGCGTAAAGAGTTCACCAGAGTCAAGGAATCTGAACAAATATTAGTAACAATGAAGCCCTTCTCAGCAGCCAAATGGACACCATCATGCATAGCACGAACCTCAGCAGCAATGCAAGAACCAGCACCATAGTAATGAGAGAAAGCCATAGAAACGTTTCCATGGGAATCTCTAAAAATTCCACCACTACCAAATGGCCCCGGGTTGCCTTTACTTGCACCATCTACAATAAGCATCAAACCATAAAGTGGAGGTATCCATCTCATGAACTTGGACATCTTAACAGGAGCAGAAATAAAAAAACCAAGGTCACGGATGGCATCCAATTGCTGAGGAGTGGAGGTACGTTTAAATGCCATCCTACCAAGGGCGATAGAAACACATTCTTGAATGTTGTAGTGCATAGATTGTGGACAAATGCGAACCTGCTCAAACTTCAATTTGCACCTGGTTTTCCAAAGCTCCCAAACAAGAAGAATAGAGCAGTAAATAGTAACAAAACCATGAGGATTAGAAGGATTGCAAAACTTTAGAATATCCCATAAGCAAAGAGAAATATTATCATTAGCACCAAGACCAGCAACAAGAAGAGGAGAAACCCATTGCCAAAGAGATTTGGCAAGATCGCTTTTAAGAAAGAGGTGATTCATATCCTCAACCTGAGGACTCCTACAACAGAAACAACGGGAGGGTAATGGGATACCACACTCAGCAATACGAGAATTGACAAGGATTGCTATGTAAAGCAATTTCCAGCAGAACAAGGAGGCACGCCTGCTGAAAAGATGATGCCAAATATGAAGAAGGGGCATGCGTTTAACTCCACAGCTCTGAGACATATTATAGGCGCTCTTAATGGAGAAGGCACCATTCGTAGAAGGGACCCAAACATAGACATCCGCAGTGTTGGTCAGCTGCAATTGACTGAGGTTAACATCAATTAGGGATCGCAGATGATGGCTATCATCCAGCAAGACCTCTCAAACAGAGGGAGAAGGACCTAAGATTGGAGTTTGAAGATTATTCCGGAGTGGTCTTTGACTGATCCAAGTATCATCCAAAAACCTGATAACAGCCCCATTACCCAAAATCCATCTGGAATTCTAATTAACAATATCATGCGCTGCATAAAAAAGCTTCCTGGAAACGCCATGAGGATGTCTAACAAGCTGACCAGATTTAAAAAGTCTCTCTTTAGCATAAGTAACCCATATAGAAGACCCATGGTAAATGTTCCAAATAAGCTTGATCACCATGATAACTGCACGTGCCACAAGCTGCACACACCAAGACCACCTTCAAGAATTGGCTTTTGAATAGTAGACCAAGAAACCCAGTGCCTGCGTCTATCATTTGGAGAGCCAGCCCAGAAGAAGGCAGCACAAAGGTGCTCAATGAAAGATAGAACAGATTTAGGAATGCAGGAGGCAGACGCAAGATACACAGGCATAGAATTAAGAACTGAGTTGATAAGAGTGAGTCTACCTGCTTTATAAAAAAATCTAGATTTCCAGTTGTTGATTCGGGTAATTATTCTATCCATCAAAGTCTTGTAATCAACCACCATATTCCTGCCTTGCTTAATTGGCACACCCAGATAAAGCATGGCCCCTTTTTGGCGATGAAACCCAGTGATCCGGGTAATCTTAGAAGCAGTGCAAGGAGGAGCTGAATTGGAGATGAGAAAGCTGCTTTTGCCATGATTGACTCTTTGGCTAGAAGATTCATCATACCTCTTTATGAAGTGCATGAACTGACGAATGTTATTAGCCTGACCATTGAGAAAGATAAGAGTATCGTCAGCGTATAATAGGTGAGAAATACTCATACAATCCTGAGGTCCAGAATAAGGGTGAAGGAGGCGACTAACCAGCAACTTGTGGATACCCCTACTGAGAGTCTCTTCCATGATGATAAAAAGAGCCGGTGTTATAGGATCCCCTTGACGTAAACCTCTGGAAGACTTGAAGAACCCAGCAAGGGAGCCAATGAAAAGAACTGAAAACCAACAATTAGAAATAAGCATAGCCACATAGGAAGTGAATCTAGTAGAAAAACCGAACTTGCAAAGAACTGCCAGGAGGAAGTCCCATTCAACCCTGTCATATGCTTTCATCATATCAAGTTTAAGAATAACGTTATGACCACGAACTTTCCTGCCAAGGTCAGAAACCAGCTGTCTAGCCAGGTAAACATTGTCCATGATGTTCCTCCCTTTCACAAAGGCACCCTGCTCCATGGAAATAATAGAAGGCAAAACAGTTGAGAGCATGTTGCATATGATAGAAGAGACAATCTTATAAAAGAAGTTACAAAGGCTGATCGGGCGGTATTGGCTGTAGCTAGTAGGATTGTCCACTTTTGGAATGAGAGCAATAATGGAAGAGGAAACTCCTTTTGGGAGTGGAAAACCAGCAAAAAAACCACAAATAGCATTAAAAACATCCTGGCCGATAATATCCCAGCACAAAGTGTAAAATTTCCCTGAAAAGCCATCCGAACCAAGAGCGCTATCTCCATTCATACTCCAAACAGTTGATTTTACCTCCTCGGGAGAAGGCATGGCAGTGAGCATATGATTGTCCTCATTAGAAATAAGACTAGGAATGGTATTTAACAGATTGGTATCAATACTATGGGCCTCAAAAGAAAGCAAATTCTGGAAAAACCGCTCAGCCTCCTCCACAAGCATTTTCTGATCATCGCACCAAGCACCATTGATTTTAAGCCTATTAATAAAATTTCTAGAACGCCGGCCCTGGACAGCAGCATGATGGAATGCTGTGTTGCGATCACCCTCTTCCAGCCATTTAACTCTAGATTTTTGCCACCAAAAAATCTCCTGGCAATGAAGAATCCGCCTAAGATTAGCATTTGCTTTATTGAGATTGGAGCGGTGCTCCACAGTAGGAGAGGAATCAAAATTATCTTACATCAAAATAATTTGCTCCTCAGCTTTCTTAATGTTATCCTGAAGATGACCGAACTCAGACTTATTCCAGAGTTTAAGAGATATCTTCACAGCCTTTAGCTTCGCCTGAAGCTTGTAGAATGGGTTAGGAGACCAGAAATCTTGAGCCGTCCATGCTTTACTAACACAATTCAGAAAGGTATCATGGGTAGACCACATATTCTGAAAGATAAACCGAGATGGCTGGGGGTTGGTATTTAACAGGTTAATTAAGAAAGGAGCATGATCAGAGGGCCCACGAGGAAGATGTTGAATGCTAATCCCTGGGAAATTATCATAGCATAAGCTGTTAACAAGAACTCTATCCAGTCTAGCTTTGATCGCCTGGTGGACAATCCGGTTGTTAGACCAAGTATGAGGAGGCCCTTTGAAACCAGCGACCAGAAGCCCTGACGCCAAAATGAAACATTAAACTCCAGAGTAGAAATAGAATTGTGCATCAAACCACCTTTCTTCTCAGAAGAATTAAGGATAGCGTTAAAGTCACCTCCAACCACCCAAGGAGTATTTACATGATCAGCCAGAGCCAGGAGATCCTCAAACAAGTATCTACTATCACGATAGTCACAACTAGCATAAATGGAAGAGACAAAGAGCAGAGGTGAGGCACCATGAGAAATCATGCCGGAAACATGCTGAGAAGATTGAGATAACAAATTGAAAGAGAAAGGCTTATTATAAAAAATCCAGATTTTCGACTTGTCCAAAATGTCTTCAACGTAATAATCCATGCGAAGATAATTGGAAAGACGAGAGAGTTTGCTGATACTTGACTTGGGTTCAAATATGGCAATAAACTACAGCTTATATTCCTTCACCATAAGCTTAAGGTCACGCTTGGAAGCCATGTTGGAGAGCCCCCGAATATTCCAAAAAAGCATATGCGGCATCATGAGGAAACATACCCACTTTTCACCACAGCTGCCTTAGGTTTGGATCTAGTAAAGATTCCATTGTTCAGCAGGATACTACCATCCTTAGAAACATCAACATGAGGCATAAGAAGATTGTCCACCGTTGCCTTTTGTGAAACAATAGATATGGACTTGTCAATATGAGGTAAGAGAGCAACTGGGTTACCATGCACAATCAAAGGATTCTCCTCACTATCCACATCTCCGGCGACAGGCTCCGCCGGAGAGCTGGAAGCAGCAGCCCCATCACCATTCCTGCATGGCCCCTCGGCCTGGGCAAGCTCAGCTCCATGCACACGTAAAATTGCATCCTTGCTATCCAAGGACAGATGCACACCCTTGGAAGAGACATATCCAGGATCACCCATGTTAGAACCCTGGGCCTGGACGGCATTAACATCATGCAGCATGAAATCCTTGTCACCTGCGGACGACAGCAGCAAATCAGATCTGTCATTAAAAGTGCTGGAACTTGGCATGGATGATACTAGAATAGCTGCGCCAGCCTGGGACCCCAGGGCTTGGACATCACCTTTCACAACAAGGTTAGCCTGCTGAGTAATAACTATTTCCTGATTAATAATCGGAGCCTCGAGGACATCCTCCCGTAAGCGTTCAAACGCATTGCAAACAGGAACCTCTGGCGCCACCACCATGGCAGGTTTCCGACCACGAATAGGCTTCCATTCATTAGCAGTTGGAACAAGGGCACTTGGAGCATCGGACTTTTTCGGCATGGAATTCTTATTCTTCTTAAAACAAGACTCTTCATTATGACCGATCCGGTTACAGAACTTACACAGGGATGGCACCCTATGGTAGTTAACCTTCTGCCAAAATCCCTAATCAGCATAACCAATCCAGATTTTTTCTAGCAAGGGAACAGCAATATCCAGATCAATACATACTAAAGCTTTTGCAGTCTAGGTCCAAGCCAAAGTAGCTTCATGAATCCGAAGAACCTGACCAAGGTTGTTGGCAATGGAATGCAAGTTATCTTCATTGTATAAACTGACTGGAAGACCAGGAAAGCCAACCCAGATTGGCATCATGGAAGGGTCCTTCTCAAAATCAAAAGTTGCAGACCAGCGAAAAAACCGAAATAGATAGCCCTTGATGTAAAGACTTTTCCGAAGAAGAACAAGAAGGAAGTCCTCTTGAGACTCGAACAGGAGCAGGAGGTGACGATGGATAAGGATACTAACGATAAAATCAGACTTGAGGCCAAGTCTAAAAGTTAGACAAGATTTAATATCAGGGATTGAAGGCCTTCCATAAGAACACTTCACAATAATCGCCCTTTGGAGAGGCTCTTCTGACTTGGAGATTTCCTCATGGGTAAAGAAGACAGCTGGTGCACCTGCATCAATAAACGCCGGGGATTTAACATGCAGAGCGACCTTCGCAGGTCGCAAGGAAGCAGATAGCGCTTGAGCAAAGGATATCTTCTTCTGCGCCTGGCCCGGAGGCAGCTCCAGTGGCACCGACTCCATGCAAGCTCACCGACGAAACCACAGAAACGGATGAGCCACCCACCGCCAGAGCGGTGGGGAGGGAAGGAATGCCCCCAGGGAGAACCGAAATTTTAGAGCCTCTCTCTCTAGAAATCTAGAGAGAGAAGAGGCACGACAATTTTGGAGAAGTCCAGAAATATACTGTTAACCATGGGGTATAATGATTATTGGCATTACATCTACGCTGGGAGTACTTGCGTGTTGAATGCTAGATACAATAACCATATACACGTGTCCTAGTGTGCATTTCAAGGTGGATCTTTTCTTGGTGTACATTAGTGTCTTCGTGCTTGATTAGTGTTACATGATCGTGCTCATGCTCGTGCTTGCTTGCTTGCGTGATATGGCCATCTTGCAATTATTGCAATTTAAAGTGATATCTTGCGTGCTTGTTACATGCCTCACTATTAATAATATCTTGCTCGTTATATCGTTCTAGATCTTGCTCTATCACGTTCAATCTATCTTGTTCATGTATCATGTTTTAATGAGTGTTAATTGTATATGCATATCTTGACAATCGTGCTTACCTAGTTCTAAATTACTAATCACTTATATCATTGCCCGCACATTGAGATATAAATCCTAGGGCTAGTTTGCTCATTCCTTACTTTTAACCATTCTAGGTGACAATGAAATACAAGAAGAGGAGCAAGTCGAGGATGGGAATGCGTTCGAGTGATGAGCGTCCCAACACTTGTGTCTAGCTATAGTTAGTTTGCTTTGAGTGTTAGATTCATGTAGTAGGTAGTGAGGAATAATGTTCTTTTCCTTTTATTGAGTCTTAGTCTTGTATTAGTTACCTTTGATACATTGAGATGAGATTTGAATACAATTTCCATTGAGTTCAATATTTGGGCCCTATTATGATGTTGTGTTGTTACACATTTAGTGCGTGCTAGCTAGAGGCTTATTCGCCGACTGTTTACGTCTCGGAATATTGACTCGAATTATCCCAAATATTATCTGATGCGTAACTCTTGGGACGTGACAGAAGCAGCTCTATTTCTCTCTTCAGTAGAAAGCTTGTGGTGATTCTTGCACTCTTAGATTTGGAGTTCAGTGTTGTGATTTTTCTCCTTGTTATGTATCTGGCTCAGACTTCAGCATCTATATATGAGCTTCAGTTGCTTAAATCTAGCCGTTTAAAACTATCCGTTGGAAAACTAGTTGTTTGAAGAGTAGTTGTTGATCCTTGGATATTTGACATCTTGAGACTTCTCTTATATCCATTAGTCCTTCAGCTTTTGGAGTCCCATTGTCTTCAAGCTATGTATGTCGCTTCATGGCTTTATCAAATAGCTTATAAAAAAGACATCAAGCTTCAGCAGGTACCTAACTGTCTGCAAGGTAAGGGAGCACAAGTACCTTTGTCCTTTTGGAGGTAGGTGAGATAGAAATATATATAAAGTATAAAGAACCTCGGATGGATAAATGTTTAGTGCATTAAAGAACAGACAGACAGTTGTATCCTGAAAATAAGGAATGTTCTGACAAAAGGAGATCTGGTAGGTGGGTTCTGACAGATACCCCATGCTACTTATACCTACCAACACATATGATCTATTAAATAGAAAAGAACTAAAGCTCTGATAGAAATCAAGAGACCAATTTGTATAATTCTTTCAAATATTTGCCAGAATATTTTTATATGAATATTTTGAATATAATTTTTCTTGTCTAACGGAATATTTAAATGGTGACAGCAAGAAGAACATTATTCTGTAAGATACATGTGTGTTATTCATTCAGTAAAGGATCCATTTGGGATTAACAAAACATAGAAATGAACAAGATTAATATTTCATGGATTCTATGAAATGACTAGTTCATACAAATATTATTTAAGTACAAGTACACAGAAGTTGATATATGATGCTTCGACTTTTAGGGAGTCGGAGTCAAAGACTAAATACATACAGAACTTTGACTATACAGAATCGTAGTGAGACAGACTTCGACTTCTGAGGAGTTGGAGTAAGAAACAAAGACTTCGCCTTCTGAGAAGCTGGAGTAAGGTACATCATAAACATAATTCGACTTTTCAGAAGTCAGAGTGAGAGCAAAACAAGTCATACTTCGACTTTCCAAGAGTCGGAGTCCAGGCAGACTTTGACTTTTAAGAAGTCAGAGTTCAACAAATCGATAATAGACTTCGACTTGTCTGAAGTCGGAATAAGTTCGACTTTGACTTTTTTTGAGTCGGAGTATTGCCAGTGTTCATCAATTGAAGCAATACTTTGACTTTTCTAGAGTTAGAGTCAGGAGTTGGAGTTAGTTTGATATACAATATACGCTGTGGACTTAGAGAAATTTTGTTTTAGTGTTGATACTTAGATTCTGTGTAAGCATAAATTTTGGCTTATATATATGAAAGCCTTTGTATATTACTTTTCATAAATTGTAGTAGAAAGATATATTAAAAAGTTTTGTCATAGCAAAAACATTATCATAAATGTTTAGCAATATTTTTAGAGATAGTTGCTCTAACACACAAGAGCTAGGTAGCATTCCCAATCACCTCTTCAGTCAAGTACACAAGCCCTAAGCATATCCTCCAACACCTGAATAGTCCTCTCGGACTGTCCATCCGTTTGTGGATGAAATGCTGAACTCAGCTGCAACTGACTGCCAAAAGCTCGCTGCAAACCTTGCCAAAATCACGATGTAAACCTCGGGTCACGATATGAGATGATGGACTTTGGAATACCATGCAACTTCACAATATCATCTGTAACACCCTCAAGTTATATTTATTAAAAATTTAGAAAAATGTGATGATTTTGTATTATTAAACATAATCACTTCTCATGAGAAATAATAATAATTATTTTAGGATTATTTTTATATTTATAATATAGTTCTAGTGTTGTCTTCAGACGTGCGCACTCGACAGGGCGACACCGGAATTCGATAATGGAATTGAAATCCGAAAACACCATATTTTCCAGAAAAAATGTGTTGATTCTAGAAACTGTTGAGCAACTACCACTATGAAAATAATTTAAGATTTTAAATTATTATAACCATGTGTTTTTTCTATGACAAAAATTAAAGACTTTCTACAAATTAAATATACATATACATATCACACAAAAAAATAGTTTGGACAAACTCTACAGACATCACAATCCGACTGTCGACTCTGACTCCTTTAGAATCGAAAAGTTCTGCACTAGATCATCTCTAAAATATTCCAAGTCCAGTCTATCCGACTATCAACTCCGACTTTATACAGTCGAATACTTCAGAATCTAACTTCTCTGAATTCGACTTCCTACAGTCGGATACTTCATTCTGGACTTCAACTCTCAGAAGTCGAATTCTTCTATATCTAACTTCTAAAAGTCGAATCTTTTGTCTGGTTCTGTCTAACTCCTTGGAAGTCGAATTATGACTTACAAATACTCTTCTATCTGACTTGCAAAGTCAAATGATATTATCTTAAATCAACTTCTGATGAAGTCGAATTAGCCTATTTCTCATGTTTCTGTCTTCGACTCCTAGAGTCGAATTGCACTCTCTTCTGAATTCGACTTCACTGATAAGTCTTATACTTGTACTTTTTCTATGAAGATACTATCTTATCATCTTATGAAATTTTGATTGCATATCATTTTATCTTCCTTGATATGATTTCTATTAAAAACTACATTGACTGGATATTTTCTCTATCTAATAAATTAGTTAATATATTCTAACATGATAAGACATATTATACTTAAAATATTCTTCTAAATTTGTCAAATGAATATATTTGAATACATCTGTTCAAATTGATCTCTTGCTTCATGATAGTAGTCCGGATTTTCTTCCAATACAGAAGATATGTTGCATTTATTATATTCAGGTGCATGGTATCTGACAGAGGCTCACCTACCACTGTCAGAACTTGTCCATACCTTTGTTTGCAAACTGTCTGTCCATCTTTTATTAGTCTGAAAGCTATCTGTCCGAGGTTTCCATACTTTTTATTTTTCTATGACTTACCTACCTCAGAAAGTATGGAGTTACTCTGTCTCTTTGTCTTGTCTTTGTTGTAGGATATTTATTGAAGACGTTTTCAGCATGGAGCTTTCACAGTCTATTTAATTGGAAGTTGACCTCTTAGCGGTGAAGCTGCAAGCCTCGTCCAAGAAACATTGGAAAGAAGCAAAGATAGATGGACCTATGGTTAACAAACTCAGCAAGCATTCAAAGGATCCAAGGTCTCTCCTCAAATGGCCATATTTCTAACGGCCATTTTCAAATGGCTATACACTTCTAAAGAATATAAAAGAAGCCAAAGTTTGAAAGGAGGACACAACTCATACAACAGCAAGTGAGCGAATTTTTCAGAGACCAACTAGTAGCAAGAGATCTCCACAAGCCTTCTTCCAAGCTACAAGATTGAGAGCTTCACTTTTAGAAAGACTCTCCAAGCTCTCTCATTCTCATAGAAGTCTTGTTTTTGTGTGGCAATTGTACTCAGATTTTGTTCTTATCCACCCTGCTTATTCAGAAAGGATTTGAGTTGCAACTCTTATCTTTTATCCTTTCTGAATTAGGTGTGTTTGCTCATTCTTGAGGCAAACACACAAGAATCTTTACATTCCCTTTCTGTGTAATTCTTGTAGGAGGATTGTTCCTGCTTTTCCCCTCTTGTGTAGGGAAGACCTTGTGAAAGGTAGTTTTGTACCCCTGGTAAGGGAAGACTTGCTTGGGAGCAAGTGGGCTTGTAATTCCTCTCAAGGGTGAGAGAAGGCCAAGGTCTATTGACAGTTAGTGAAATCTCAAGTGGTTGGCTTGAGGACTGGATGTAGCACTTCCATGTGGGAAGGGCCGAACCAGGATAAATCTCCTTGTGCATTTGTGTGATTGTTTTCGCCAATTTACACTTGAATCACACACTACACTAAATACTAACAGATTTATTTAGTGTTGTTTAATCTCAGATAAAATTTTAAAAGCATAAGAAGTCCTATTCACCCCCTTCTAGGACATCATTAGTGCCATTTTGATCCAACAAGTGGTATCAAAGCGATGTCTTCTCAGAAAAATCTAAAGATTTGAGAAGAGATGGCAGCTGAAGCTCACAACTATGAAGGCTAGTCTGTTACAAGGCCACCATTTTTTGATGGTGAAGATTATCAGTATTGGAAGATGCGGATAGAGTGCTTCATTAGAGGCATAAACTTTGATCTGTGGCAGGTAATAGAACAAGGTGATTTCCAAATCATTGGTGAATCCACTTCTGGTCTTTTAATAGCTGATAAAAGAAACATGTCTTTAAATTATAAGGCTAAAAATTATCTTTGTTGTGCCCTTTCAAAAAAGGAATTCAATAGATTATTTGCTTATAGAACTGCAAAAGAAATGTGGGATAAACTACAAGTTACATATGAAGGAACCGATAGAGTTAAACAAACTAGAATAGACATTCTTGTATCTCAATATGAACAGTTTAAAATACTTCCTAATGAAAACATTACTCAAATATATAATCACTTTTCAAACATAATAGTGTTGAGTTGTGTGTTTTGATGATGACATATTGATGATGTCTACACACTTATACTTTGATTTTAATGATGACTACAACATTTGGTTGTGAATGATGCCCAAACACTCATACCTTGATTTTGATGATGACATATTGCAAATATTAAAATAATGACTAAAAACATGTTTTTGGTACTTAATATTTCATATCTTACTGTTAATGACATGTTTTGATGGTCTACTCTTTTTATTTACACGTTTACAAAGTTTTGTCAAAATAGTGTCGACACTAGTTGAAAGATAGGTCAACACTAGCTCTGTCAGGTCGACTCTAGTTGACAGGAAGGTCGACTCTCATAGTCTGCTCAGCAAGTTTCTGAAGAGTAATTGGTCTGTAGTGTCGACTCTAGTTGAAGATGAGGTCGACACTAGCATCCATCCAGCGAGACAGTTTTGGAGAAATTCACAGGAGGTTGACTCTGTCTGTTGATCAGGTTGACTCTGGTGATCAGGTCGACACTAGTGATCTGTCAGGTCAACACTAGAGTTCTGCCAGTAAAGGGAAAATCGACACTATGGAAATGTAGGTCAACACTAGAGTTCTGCCAGTAAAGGGAAATTGGAATTTCTGATCAGTAGTGTCGACACTATGGAAATGTAGGTCGACACTAGAGTTCTGCCAGTAAAGGGAAATTGGAATTTCTGATCAGTAGTGTTGACACTATGGAAATGTAGGTCGACACTAGAGTTCTACCAGTAAAGGGAAATTGAAATTTCTGATGAGCAGTGTCGACACTATGGAAATGTAGGTCGACTCTCTTTTTCTGTAAACCTAGGATTATGTAGAGCATAAAATCCAACGGCTGTGATCTTTTACTGAGATCTTTTTGGGAGTTTCTATAATTACCGAAATGCCCTTTCATCCAAGTGGCAATGAGGAGAAGCATCTTTGGACATGTGGCAACCAAGGGTGAACCCTAGGTTTTTGTGCACATCTCTCTCACGTATTTGGGACTACACAGAGGCTATAAAGGCTCTCTCATCTCATCTGGAGCAGCTATCCCGAAGATTCATCGATTCCATCCAAGAGGACGTGGGGATCAAGGCCAAGCAGTGAGAGAAAGCTCTAGAGTGCTGGAAGAGAAGCAGATCAAGAAGAAAAGCATCAGAGGAAGAAGAAGGAATCGTGCAAGCAGCATATCTAAAAACAGAGCATCGTGGATCATGCAAAAGAGAAGCAGCAGAGCTAAGAAGATCAAGCAGATCTGAAGGAAGGTGGAAGAGGAAGACTGTGCAAGAACAGAAGCACGAAGCTCAGCATCTGTGGAAGAACTCAAGAGCAGCAATTCAGATCTGAATTCTCTGTAAATCAGATCCGAAACATAGTATAGAGAATTGAGGCTGATTTGAAGGAGTTCATATCAAATGGGTTGAGAAGCACAACCAGATGATGCGTTTGTGCAATATGATCTGAAGCAGAACTTCAAACCTCAAGATCTGAAGATTTAGAGTTCAATTTCATCAGTCCAGAGGAAATTGGGCAAAGTCATAGGACTGGTGTTTGAAGATTTGTCTCTCTTAACTCTGATCTTCATGTGAATTTATTTTTCACTTTTAAACTTTACTCTGAACTTATTGAGTGCTCCTACTGGTGATAGGAGTGTTGATCCCACACTGTGTGTGTGTGGATTGAGAAGGTCTATCTAACCTTGAAGCTGTGAATCAGTGGATAAGCTGTGTAATCAGCGGTTGGCAAGCTATGAGTCAGCATTCAAGCTGTGAGTCAGCAGGTGTTTGAAGCTTTGAATCAGCGGTTTAGTGGAGCCTCACTTGGTTTGAGTGAGGGGTGGACGTAGGTCTCCGTCTGGGAGCCGAACCACCTAAAAATCTCCTGTGCAATAGTTTGATCTGTTTTCTGCGCTAGATGTATGCATAGAGATCTCACCTTCAACCCCCCCCCCCTCTAGATCTATTCATCTACCAATTCGATCCAACAATTGGTATTAGAGCCTAGGTTCTCCACTCTTGTGGTCTAACAGCCCGGAGAGTACATGTGAAATGGATCTAAGGGGATATATGCCAGAAGGGCACTCTATGTATAGACCTCCTTATTTTGATGGATCAAACTATACTTACTGGAAAACTCGTATGCAGGTCTTCTTAAGAGCCCAGAATCATCAAATCTGGAAGGTGGTTAGTAGTGGACCATATGAGTTCCCAGAGGATGAAGAAAGATGGACAACAGAGCAAATCAAAAAGTCAAATACTAACTGGAGTGCAATGAACATCATGCATTGCTCCCTTCACCCAACGGAGTTTTCAAGAGTTTCCTTATGTGCCACTGCCAAAGAAGTATGGGATCATCTAATGGTAATCTACGAAGGTACTTCTGAGGTAAAGGAAACCAAAGTCAATTTATTAATTTCTGAGTATGAAGCCTTTAAAATGGAAAATGATGAAACTATCTCAGAGATGTATGGTAGATTGACTCTGTTGACAAATGGCTTGAAGAGTCTAGGAAAAACATTTACTGAACATGAACTTGTTAAAAAAATTCTTAGATCCTTGACTTCTATTTGGCATACAAAAGCTACTGTAGTTGAAGAGTCTAGGAATTTGTCTACTATAACTGTTGATCAATTGATTGGCTCCTTAATGACATATAAATTGGGTTTGAAAAGGATAGATAATCATGCTAAGAAAAAGAAGTCACTAACACTTAAAGCAAGTCATAGTATGAAAGAATCAACTGAGGAAGAAGAATTTTCAAGCTCAGGTGACTCAAGTGAATCTGCCTTGCTTACAAGAAAATTCATAAAGTTTTTAAGAAAAGAAGGTAAAAAAATTCTTAAAAGAAGACCTCAGGTAGACAACTCTTCCAAACAGAAACAATTTGCTCACAAAAGTTTTAACAAAGTTGTTTGTTACAATTGTAGAAAATCAGGACATGTCAAACCAGAATGCCCGGATGCTCAGAAAAAGATTCAACCAAAGTGGAAGAAAAATCAATCCAGAGCTATGATAGGAACTTGGAGTGAAGAAGAAGAGGATGAGGAAGAAGAAAATTCAGAAGATGATGAGGATGAGAGCAAGATATGCTTGATGGCCAGGGAAAACTTTAATGGTTCGGTAAATTCCAACTGTTCTCTCAACTCATGTTCTGACAGTGATAATGGGGAATTGTCTTATGATGAATTGAAAAATCTGTGTGAACATTTATGTTAAAGAATAAAGAAAATGAAATATGAAAATAAGCTTCTAAAACTTGAAATTCAGTAAAATGAAACCATGTTGGAAAGTTCACAAACCATTTCAAAAGAAAATGAAAATTTGAAATTTGAAGTTGGACAATTAAAGGAAACAAATTGCAAATATGGATTGGTTGAAGAAAATCATCATTTGAAAAAGAAAATTGAAAGCTTACTTTCTGATAGAACATTGAATATTGAACGCAACAGTCTAAAAAGGATGAATGACAAACTCAAAGCTTAAAAAAAAAATTGACAAATGAACTTGAAGTTGCTGTGAATAAAAATCAAAATTCTGAAAAGAAAATCACTTAATTAAACAAGACTGTTGAAGGTCAAAAATCTGCTTTGTCTAAATTTGTGCAGGGTACAAACAATCTGAATAATCTTCTTGGAATGAATGTTAACTTTCAAAAGGAATGTTTAGGATATAACCCTGAAAATAAAAAGAATTTTGAAAATAAAACAAAAACCTCTTTTGTCAAAACTGTTGCTAACAAAAACTTCATTTCATCTAATAAAAAACCAGTGAAAGTTCCTGTTCAGAAAAATGCTCAGAAACAGAAAGAGAAAATGAAGAAAAACACAACAAATAAAAAGAAACATGTGTTTGCTAAAAACCAGAAATAGAAAATTGAAAAACAAACAAGTTTCTACAAAGGTTTCCAACCTTCTTCATCAACTCAAAGTGCTCCAAGGCAAGCTTCAAATTCACATCATGTTAGAAGTTACCAAAAAGTAAAGGCTCCTCAAAGGAAAATGGGGTTCCAGCACAGGTACTAGCAAAGGTATGTACCAAGTAAGGAATTCTCAAACTTGCTTTTATTGCAATAAACTTGGTCATCTTGCCAAACATTGCTGGAATAAAAATAAAAATTTCAATAAACATGCCAAATCAGTCTAATGCTTTACATGTCATAAATTTGGTCACATTTCTAAGGACTGTTGGTACAGAGATGATTTTCTTGTGCATGCTCCCAAGCCTCGTGCTCATAAACATGCTAATACACATGTTCATACACATAGAAATAAATATCATGTTCATACTAGAAATGTTCAGAAATTTCATGTGTATATGGACAAAAATGTTGCACAAAATCATTCTGTTGCTGCTTATATAAAAAATTCAATAAATAGAAAATTTCATGAAAACATAGATGCATTGAACAAAACAAAGAAGAAATCTGGAACTAATGCTGCTCATAGTTTCATAAATGGAAGAACTACATCTATACCAAAAATAAAATTCTTTTGGATTCAAAAATCATTGTTGCATTCTAACATTAATTTCATTGCAGGACCCATGCATGTGTGGGTCCCAAAGGTAGCTTGATCAGCAAGCTAATGAGCCTTGTAGCCATATTTTTTCATCCATAATCAAGTTAATGGCTATGCAAGGCAAGAAAAGTTGGACAACACAGGTAAAATCTTTGAAAAAGAAATGAACACTGTTTAGGTAAAATCTCATATCATTTCAGAATTAAATTGCTTGAGTTGGAATAACTTTTTAGATCTTTATCTGAACAATGGAAAATGTGTTGTATTGCTGCCCCCAATAATAACTCATCTTAGCAATGGATATCATGGCTATATCAACTTGCTTGTATGAATTTACCCATGATTTGTAGTGCATGTTACCTCCCTGTGACTTCTTGGTATATCAAATGGTGAAATGTGGAAGGACAAGTTGTGCTTGTCTGAAAACTATCATTATGCGTGAGTAAAATACTCTGCCAAGTACCAAAAGTCATATTTTGCATAAAGCTAATTGTGTGCAAAATCATGTGTGAATTGATTTCAAACTTTTTCATTCCATGCACATGTTAAGGGGGAGAAAATTTGAAAAAGTGCAAAATTGTTCTTGATGCTGCATTCTGAATAAGTTTTTCAATGTCATGTGTCGACACACTAAATATCATGTGTCAACACAATTTCTTCAAGTTTGTATTCAGAAATGATATTCTTGAATCTGTCTTAAATGATGAATTGAGGGCAAATTATCTAAAATTCTAAAATTGTTATGGTGTTTTGATGATGTTCATATTGCATGAAGTAAAACAATCATGTTCATTCTCTTGAATCTCAATCATCGAATCTTTGAATGATATTTGATCAGAATTTCTTATACTTTTGTTCTCATTTGGAATGAACTCATACATCTCTGCTCTGTGTGAAGGATTCAATTGCAGAATCAATTCTTGGCTTATTCTTGATCGCTTCATGTTTCATTCAAATTAATTCAAGGTTCCTTTGATATTTTTATATGAGAAATAAAATTTTGAATATCTAAAATATTTGTGCTTTTGGATTAAACATGAAGATGAAAAATAGGATTCGAGTAATGTGTCTATCTCTATTCTCAAAGCTTACTTTATATTTTTTATTACAAAACTCTTTAAGTAGACACTTGATTAGTCTTGAGTTTTATATCACAAGAAATTCTGAAGTTTTGTTTTTAACAAATGTTAAGAATGATATCTTAACAACTCAAGACCATGATCTATTAAGGGAAAAGCTACTTGTCACCTAATGAAAAGTAATGAAAGTTCTTAAAGAAAATTTTCAATAAAAAGAAAGTTTTTGAGAAAAATTGCAGAGCAATGATTAGTACACTGAGTAACCAGGTTATTCCACCAGAGATGTGGTTGGACTTGAGTCAAAAGGTGATGCTAAGTTATCTCTGTTCAAAAAGAAGCAAACAAATGGTTAACATGCCTAGTAGTCAGGCACTCTTGCACTGGATAAGTGTGTGTGCTTGCACAAAAAAGTATGAATTTAATCTTCTTTGCTAATTTCCTAAAATATCTCAAATGAAAGAAATAAACAGAAAAAGGAAAATGTGTACAAAGTGCAGCTAACCTAAAATAGAATTCATGTTGTTCAAGAATGTTAAATTGTTATTCTACATTGTGTTAAGATCAAAACTTTGATTTTCTAATGACATACACTCTTGGCAACTCAATTTAGGTCACAAAAATCATGTCACATTTGTAAATAAAATTTCTGAAGTGACTTTTGATGATAAAGAACTGACATAAGAACTCAATCAAAAATCATCTTTATTTTTAACCCTTGCTGCACAATATGAAACGTACAATTATATTATTTTTCATATACTAAAATCATTGTGTACCTTAATAACTTCACAACCCCTTCAAAATCATTGTTTGTGCTCCTTGCAATACAGTCTCTTGTTTAGGGGGAGCAACTTTTTTGTTGATCTCTGATTTTATGCCCCAATCAAATGGTTTCATCACTTCTATTGGTTTCACATCATTTCTATTGATCCCTATTCAGTTGGTAGCGGACAACTCCAATACTATCAAAGGGGGAGAGTTGTTTCACTTAGGGGGAGAATTATGCATATTTGTGAGATTTATGAGACCTCTAGTCATATTCTTGATCATGGGGGCTATTTGTTTGAATGAGCGAAAACTTAAAAAGGGGAGAGATTCAAATTGCATTGCATGTGCCTTTCAATCTTTTTGATGTTGTCAAAAAGGGGGAGAGAATGTTGACAAATTCAAAGTTCCTGAATAAAGGGAGAGAGAATGATATTCTGTGAAAGAATGTTGCCATGTTTTAAAAATGTTGTTTTAACAATGTTGTCATGTTTTGTCATCATCAAAAAGGGGGAGATTGTTGAGTTGTGTGTTTTGATGATGACATATTGATGATGTATACATACTCATACTTTGATTTTAATGATGACTACAATATTTGGTTGTGAATGATGCCCAAACACTCATACCTTGATTTTGATGATGACATATTGCAAATATTACAAGAATGATTAAAAACATGTTTTTCGTACTTTATATTTCATATCTTACTGTTAATGACATGTTTTGAAGGTCTACTCTTTATATTTACATGTTTACAAAGTTTTGTCAAAATAGTGTCGACACTAATTGAAAGATAGGTCGACACTAGCTCTGTCAGGTCGACTCTAGTTGACAGGAAGGTCGACTCTCATAGTCTGCTCAGCAAGTTTCTGAAGAGTAATTGATCTATAGTGTCGACTCTAGTTGAAGACGAGGTCGACACTAGCATCCATCCAGTGAGACAGTTTTGGAGGAATTCACAGAAGGTCGACTCTGTCTGTTGATCAGGTCGACTCTACCTAGTGATCAGGTCGACACTAGTGATCTGTCAGGTCGACACTAGAGTTCTGCCAGTAAAGGGAAATTGGAATTTTTGATCAGTAGTGTCGACACTATGGAAATGTAGGTCGACACTAGAGTTCTGCCAGTAAAGGGAAATTGGAATTTCTGATCAGTAGTGTCGACACTATGGAAATGTAGGTTGACACTAGAGTTCTGCCAGTAAAGAGAAATTGAAAATTTTGATCAGTAGTGTTGACACGAAAATGTAGGTCGACACTAGAGTTCTGCCAGTAAAGGGAAATTGGAATTTCTTATCAGTAGTGTCGACACTATGGAAATGTAGGTCGACTCTCTTTTTCTGTAAACCCAAAATTGTGCAGAGCATAAAATCCAACGGCTGTGATCTTTTGTTGAGATCTTTTTTGGGAGTTTCTATAATTACCAAAATGACCTTTCATCCAAGTGGCAATGAGGAGAAGCATCTTTGGACACGTGGCAACCAAGGGTGTACCCTAGGTTTTTGTGCACATCTCTCTCACGTATTTGGGACTGCACAAAGGCTATAAAGGCTCTCTCATCTCATCTGGAGCAGCTATCCTGAAGATTCATCAATTGCATCCAAGAGGACGTGGGGATCAAGACCAAGCAGTGAGAGAAAGATCTGGAGTGCTAGAAGAGGAGCAGATCAAGAAGAAAAGTAGCATAGGAAGAAGAAGGAATCGTGCAAGCAGCAGAGCTGAGAAGATCAAGCAGATCTGAAGGAAGGTGGAAGAGGAAGACTATGCAAGATCAGAAGCACGAAGCTCAGCATCTGTGGAAGAACTCAAGAGCAGTAATTCAGATCTGAATTCTATATAAATCAGATCTGAAACAGAGTATAGCAAATTGAGGCTGATTTGAAAGAGTTCAGATCAAATAGGTTGAGAAGCACAACCAGATGATGCGTTTGTGCAATATGATCTGAATCAGAACTTCAAACCTCAAGATCTGAAGATTTAGAGTTCAATTTCATCAGTCCAGAGGAAATTGGGCAGAGTCGAAGGACTGGTGTTTGAAGATTTGTCTCTCTTAACTCTGATCTTCATGTGAATTTGTTTTTCACTTTTAAACTTTACTCTGAACTTATTGAGTGCTCCTACTGGTGATAGGAGTGTTGATCCCATAGTATGTGTGTGTAGATTGAGAAGGTCTATCTGACCTTGAAGCTGTGAATCAGTGGATAAGCTGTGTAATCAGCGGTTGGCAAGCTGTGAGTCAGCGTTCAAGCTATGAGTCTGCAGGTGTTTGAAGCTGTGAATCAGCGATTTAGTGGAGCCTCACTTAGTTTGAGTGAGGAGTGGACGTAGGTCTCCGGCTGGGAGCCGAACCACCTAAAAATCTCCGGTGTAATGGTTTGATCTGTTTTCTGCGCTAGATGTATGCATAGGGATCTCACCTTCACACTACTGATCTAATTGCCTCACACATCAACTATACACACACCCACACATCAGATCAGTAAAATTGTTTGATTGAATGGATTTATAATTTGAAGTGATTTTTAATTTGCTTAAGCTTCCTCTGAGTTTTTGTGTTAGATCTATTCAACCCCCCCCCTCTAGATCTGTTCATCTACCAATTCGATCCAACAAATAGTAGGTCTAAGTTCTCTAGGAAAGGTTCTTACTAATGAAGAAATAGTAAGAAAATTCCTAAGATCTTTAACTAATGTTTGGACCCCTAAGGTCACTGTCATTGAGGAAGCACATGATTTAACTTAACTTTCCATTGATAAACTAATTGGATCCCTCATGGCTCATGAAATTAATATGGAAAGATTTTCTAAAAAATCTTCGAAAAAGAAAATGTCAAATGCTTTGAAGGTTGCAGATTCCTCTTCATCTAAAGATTCCAAGGAGAAATCAGATGACAGTGATGAAGAGGCAATGCTATTAAGAAAATTGCAAAGAATCTTTGCAAAGAAGAAGAAGTTCGGCTCCAAGAGATTTTTCAAGAAAGATAAGAAGAAGGAGCCAACCTGCTATGAATGCAACCAACCAAGACATTACAAATCTGAATGTCCTAAGCTGAAGAAGAAGGATCAAGCAAAAAGATCCGACAAGAAGAAAGGCAAAGAAAAGAAGTTCAGAAAATACAAGAAAATGGCAATGGCAGCAACATGGGATAATGAAGAAGCCACCAGTTTAGACTTCTCACGCTCAGAATCTGAAGAGGAAGAAAAGGCAAATCTAGCCCTCATGGCAGGACTAGAACAGGTAAATTCTGAAACCTCCTTTACTTCTTATTCTGAATCAGATTCTGACAGTCTTGAAGATGCTTTGTCACGCCCGAATATCAGAACGCGAGGCAGTTGCAAGTAAATGGGTATAGAGCAAGTACTAGACATCAAACCATTGCACAATGAATAATACTAAAGAAAATTCTTCTCATTAATAACTTTCCAATGTCTAGTTACTACCACTAATATCAGAGCCATTCTATAGGGCCCAATTTCATTGAATAAAAGTAAAAGACTAAACTAACACTCTAACATAATGCTAAGTCACTAGGGTACTCATAACATTACTCCTGGTCATTCCCGTCCTCTTGAGTGTATAGTTCATCCTCGGTCTCACCTGAGAACACAACGACAAATAACGCAGGTGAGCGATAACTCCCAGCAGGACTTAAATCTCAATAGTCAAGCAGGCTTTAAATAATTAATGCATTAAAGGCAGGGTAACTAATGATAGAGCGAGAGAGTCAAGTAAAAGATAGCAGGATAGCACGTGAACGAAATAGCACAAGTTTCCAAATATAGCACGAGCGTCGAGTATAGCACAAATAGCAAGATGGCCATAGCACAAGTATATCAATAGCACAACGAGTATAGCATAGCACTTTGTTGTCATCAGACAACGAGAGAATATAGCACTTTTGATTGTCATTTAGATAGTCGAGATAGATAGCACTCGAGTGTAATGTCAAACACTCTGATCATTTAACTCCCATGGGCACTAGCACTTTCGGGCGCACATCCCAGGACCAGATCGGGACCCTTATATATTGCCAGGCATTGGTTATATTGTTTATCTTTAGACAATCAGTCAATAGCCAATAAAGAGTACCAAGAAATAGATGAGAGTACTAGATGAATAGACGAGATAGTAGAGTGAACGTGAATAGACGAGCGAGTAGAGTATAGATGAGAGCTAGTGGACATTGCACATAACACGTCGAGTAAACAGGTTATAGTAACAGTTGCACAACACGCGCACTTGGTGTTGGCAGTCAGGTGGAACTCATGACCCTTCCACTAGCCATGTTAAGCACAAGTCCAGAGGTCCGGCGTGATTCAAGATAAGAGCGAACTTCTAATAGCCGTTTAGATCATGTTGATCCCTAAAGGATATTATTTGTGTCGAGTATAGCACAAATAGCAAGATCGTCATAGCAAAAATAGCACAAGTATATCAATAGCACAACGAGTATAGCATAGCACTTTGTTGTCGTCGGACAATGAGAGAATATAGTACTTTTGATTGTCATTTAGATAGTCGAGATAGATAGCACTCGAGTGTAATGCCAAACACTCTGATCATTTAACTCCCATGGGCACTAGCACTTTCGGGCACACATCCCAGGACCAGATCGGGCCCCTTATATATTGCCAGGTATTGGTTATATTGTTTATCTTTAATCAGTCAATGGCCAATATAGAGTACTAAGAAATAGATGAGAGTACTAGATGAATAGACGAGATAGTAGAGTGAATGTGAATAGACGAGCGAGTAGAGTATAGATGAGAGTTAGTGGACATTGCATGTAACACGTCGAGTAAACAGGCGATAGTAACAGTTGCACAACACGCGCACTTGGTGTTGGCAGTCAAGTGGAACTCACGACCCTTCCACTGGCCATGTTAAGCATAGATCCAGAGGTCCGACATGATTCAAGATAAGAGCAAACTTCAAATAGTCGTTTGGATCATGTTGATCCCTAGAGGGTATCATAGGTGTTAGGGTACAACTAGCTCGTCGACCATGTGGGAATCCATGGATAGAGGAGACTTACGGAGGCCTTGAACAAGGATTCACTAGTCCGGTAGAAGGAGTATCCGATGGAGAGTTCGTCCAAGTCAAAAGAAAGTGTGTATATAGAAACAAGTACTCGACTTTCTAGAGGAATTCTAGAATAGTGGAGTGTCGATAACGGTATTCCCAAAACAACGCGAGAAATGAAGACAAGTCTTATTTAAAATATGGCAATTTAATTACATAAATTACCAGATACATTATGAAATATTTTCATGACAAATTAAGCCATATTGGAGGGTTCAAGTGTGTGCATGTTTTAAGAGAAATTATAGATAGAGAAAGATCATGTGCATGTATTTTATCACACATAAATATTTAATTTATGACAAGTGTAATTTTGTGTGTGTATGATTGTTAACAAAGTGTACAAGCACTGTAGAGAGTTAGAGCATCGAAAATTGGGGGTTTTCATGCAAAAACCCAAATCACGATGCACCCCAGTAAGGGTCGCGACAGGGTCAACTGAGAACACGACGGGGTCTTGTACAGAACGCGACGGACTTGTCCGTTCGGGCAAGCAGATCGCGACGGGGTCGCTTGAGGGTCGCGACGGTCTCAATAGATCAGGCAGCCAAATCGCGATGATAGGCCCTGTCGCGATCAGATCGCGACAGAAGGCACTGTCGCGATGGCCCTGTGAATGCAGCCTATCGGGCTGTCACGTTCACAGGGTCTGCGCCCAAGTCCGACAGGGAAAGAACAGTGTATTGGATTGCGGGCCAGACTTACCCTATTTGATATAAGGTGATTTAGAAAATCATAACTAATTGTAGAAGTGATGAAAAATCATGAAACTAGTTGCGAATTGATTTAGACATGCATGGGTACTTATAGTAAATAGGGATTGGAAAACAAACAGGGTTTCGACATGCTTTGGTCATATGTATTCATGAAAAACATGGAACAGCACACAGATGAGATCTACGAATTAATTCGCAAGATAGGATGAATGAAAATTAGGGATTTTAGGAGAAAAAGAAGCCTAACATGCATTAGTATCCCTAATAAAAAATTTGTAGCAAGTGGTTCAGTATACATGGAGATCAAGAATTAAGATGGGGGCTCGGGGTCATGGAGTTTACATAACTTCAAAAATTAAGAACAAAAGGTATGCTCGATGGAAAAATATGAGACAAGAGGGCTTTGATTCCTGAGGTTTAGATCAACCTACAGATGAAATTGATTTAGTTTTTCTCATGAGAATGCCTACCTTTGGTCGATTTCCTCTTCTAGGGCTAGAACTTGAAGAACGAGAGAGAGAGCTTGAGAGAGGCTTCTTCTCATGAAATCTCGTCCTCCTTGGCCTCTCCTCCTGGTCCAGCAAGCCTTGGGTACGAGCTACGGCCGGCCATGGGGGTTTTAAGGGAGTATTTATGCTTTCTCTCTTTCCATTTCCTATTTGGACTCTAATTCCCATTAATTCCGAATTTCCTATTTCCTCTCCCCTTTCTAAGCATGAGAACTTCTAATTGGGTTAGGAGGGGAGCTAGATTTGTGGCCAAGCAACTAGGGTAGGTTTAGGAATCCAAATCCAACTCAAACTTCCTATTTAATACATTAAATACCTCTTTTCAATTTAAGTAATAATTAAGTTACGAATTTAGGGTATTTTGCTATTAATCCCTTTTTAAAAATCCTTATTTTGGCCCATAAATTTCTAATAGGTCTATTTAATAAAGCCCATTACTTGTTTTCTTTTAATGAGTTTTATTTAATTCTCTTTTATTTGATTTTCTAATTGTTTTTATTTTTTTATTATTAAATTTTTATTTTTCAAAAAATTCAGGTTGCTACATCCTCCCCCTCTTAAAAAGAATTTGGTCCCCAAATTCATATGATCATAATGGAGGGAATGTCTTACTGAAAAGATCGGGGTAGTTCCTTCTGGTTCCCATATGACTTCTTCCACTCTGCGGTTAATCCATAAGACTTTAACCAAGTGAATGGGACGGTTCCTGAGCTGTTGTACCTTTCGTTCTAGTATCTTGACTGGCTTCTCTTCATAAGTCACATCCTTATTCAACACCAGCTTCTCGTGGCGAATGATGTGTGTAGGATCATATACATATTTCCTGAGCATGGAGACATGGAACACATTGTGTACACATGCCAGATCCGGTGGCAATGCTAGTCGGTATGCAACCTCACTAATCCTTTTGAGAACTTCAAAAGGACCGATGAATCTGGGACTGAGCTTTCCTTTCACACTAAATCTTTAGATGCCATGAGTAGGTGACACATTTAAGAATATATGATCACCGACTTGGAATTCTAAGTCTGGCCTTCTTTTGTCGGCATAGCTCTTTTGTCTAGACTGAGCAGTTTTAAGCCAGTCTCTAATCACCTGAATGTCCTTTGTTGTTTGTTGTACCATATCCGGGCCTAGCCATTGTTGTTCTCCCACCTCATTCCAGCATGCAGGAGATCTACAATTTCTTCCGTAGAGTGCTTCGAACGGTGTCATCTTAATACTCGCCTAGTAACTGTTGTTATAGGCGAACTCAATGAGGGATAGGTGCTTGTTCCAATACCCTTGGAAGTCTATAGTGCAAGCTCTCAACATGTCTTCCACTATTTGGTTGGTTCTTTTAGTTTGCCCATCAGTTTGTGGATGAAAGGCGGCACTAAAATTGAGCTTAGTACCAAGCGCACCTTGCAGTCCCTTCCAGAAGTGAGATGTAAACCTCAGATCTCGATCCAAGACAATAGATGATGGAACTCTGTGTAGTCTTACAATTTCCTTGACATATAGGGCAGCTAGCACCTCCACTGACCACTTACTCTGTATAGGCAGAAAGTGGGCGGATTTGGTTAGTCGGGCCACAATGACCCATATGGCGTCGAGTCCACATGAGTCTTGGATAAACCCATGATGAAGTCCATGCCAATGCTTTCCCATTTCCATTCCGAAATATCTAGCAGTCTGAGTACACCAGTAGGGCGCAGGTGTTCCGCTTTTACTTGTTGGCAAGTAAGGCAGTGAGCAGCATGCTCGGCTACCTCTCTCTTCATATTCGGCCACCAAAATGTTCTTTTCATGTCTTGATATACATTTTGGTACCTCTAGGATGAATAGTGTAATTCGTCTTGTGAGCTTCATCCATTAATCTTCTCTTCAATTCTTTATTATCGGGGACGCATGTCCTTCCTTGAAATACTAGCCTTCCATCTTCGGTCATAGCAAAGTCTGGTCTTTCGGCTAAAGTTTCCTTAATGTGAACTAAGAATGAATCATTATCTTGTTGAGCTTTGATCTCTTCCAGCAAGTCAGACTGAATCTTGATATTGACAACAAAGACTCGATCACCCCTATGTTCAATATTTAAGTCTAACCTTGTGAATTATTCTAGTAGTTGCATCTCGCCAAGGACTAGACTTGAAACAGATGCCGTCGGCTTTCTACTAAGAGCATCAACCACGGTGTTTCCCTTGCCTGGATGGTATTGGATGTTGAAGTCGAAATCCTTTAGGTATTCTAGCCATCTTCTCTGTCTCATGTTGAGTTCCTTCTATGAGAATAAGTACTTCAGGCTTTTATGGTCTGAGTAGATAGTGAACTTCTCACCATACAAGTAATGTCTCCAGATCTTCAAGGCGAAGACCACAGCAGCCAACTCGAGATCATGCACAGGGTACTTGACTTCATGAGTCTTCAATTGTCGAGAAGAGTAGGCGATGACTTTCTCCTTTTGCATCAATACACACCCTAGCCCAATTCCTGAGGCATCGGTGTAGACAAAGAAACATTCTCCCTCTATTGGCAGAGCGAGAACAGGTGCTGTGGTAAGACAATCTTTTAAGAGTTTGGAAACTTTTCTCACACTCTTTACTCCAGGAGTAGGAATTCTCCTTTCGTGTCAGACGCGTGAGAGGAACGGCGATCTTGGAGAAGTCCTTGATGAACCACTTGTAGTAGCCAGCCAGTCCTAGGAAACTTCTGATCTCGGTGACGTTGGTTGGTCTCTCTCAATTGAGTACAGCTTCGACTTTGGAGGGATCAACGGAGATGTCATCTTTTGAGATGACATGGCCCAAGAAGGACACTTCTTCGAGCCAGAATTCGCACTTGCTCAGCTTTGCGTACAATTTATTGTCTCGCAAGACTTGCAGTGCAATCTTTAAGTGTTCTTCATGCTCTTCCTTAGTTTTTGAATATATGAAGATATCGTCGATGAAGACGACCATGAACTTGTCAAGGTATGGCCGATATATGATGTTCATGAGTTGCATAAAGGCTGCATGAGCATTGGTTAGACCAAAAGGCATAACGACGAACTCACAATGTCCATACCTGCTCCTGAAAGCCGTTTTGAAGATATCATCATCCTTGATCCTCATTTAGTGATAGCCAGATTGAAGATCGATCTTGGAGAAATATTGAGCTCCGAATATTTGGTCGAAAAGTTCATCGACCCTAGGCAATGGGTATTTGTTCTTGATGGTGAGCTGATTGAGTTGACGATAGTCGATGCATAGCCTCATCGATCCATCTTTCTTCTTGACAAATAGCACAGATGCTCCCCATGGAGAAGTACTTGGTCTAATGAACCCCTTCTCTAATAGTTCCATCAGTTGCGCCTTCAATTCTTTGAGCTCGGCAGGTGACATCCGATACGGTTGACGCGATACCAGGGCAGCTCCAGGGATCAACTCTATGGCGAAGTTGACATCACGTTCCGGGGGAATCCCTGGCAGATCTTCAGGAAACACATCGGGGTAATCCTGGACTATGTGAATGTCTTCTATCTTAGAACCCTTCTTTTCAACTACTACGACTGCAAGGAAAGCAAAACAACATTTCCTTATCATGTTGTGGGCTTTTATTGTGGAGATTAGAGACATCCATCTCTTATGTCTAATCCCAGAGATTTCCAATTTAGGAAAGTCACTAAAGGTAATCTTCCCTTTCTTATAGTCGACACTTGCCCCATATGTGGACAACCAGTCGGCTCCCAAAATCACATCATAGCCTTCCATGGGCATACACACCAGGTCGGCTTTTAGGTTATGGTCTCTGATCATTACATCGGCAGATGGAAAGTATTTGTTCAGTTTCTCCTTCTCTCCTAGTGGCGTTGTGATAGAGAACTCACAACCCATGGATATAGGTTTTGTAGTCAGGGTGTTAGCAAAGTTTTGAGATATAAATGAATGAGTTGCTCCAGTATCAAATAAGACAAATGCTGATAAGGAGAAAACTTGTAGAGTACCTTCTACCACGCCACCGTCCGTAACGAGTTCGTCATCATGCAGGGCTTGCAGTCTTCCCTGTTTCTTAGGGCGCCTCTCATTTCCTTTTTCACGAACTTCCCTTTGATACGGTCGGCGAAGTTCGTAGCATCTTCCAGTAGCTGAGCTTTCTTTACCATCTCGGCATAGGTCTGGATACCGAGAGGTGCCAGTTGGGTAATGTATTAAGGCTTAAGGCCGTTAAGAAAGTGCTTAGCCTTCATTCTCTCCGTGTTCCACCAGGTGTTCAGCATATCTTGCCAGTCTAGAGAATTGGGCCTCATACTCCGCCACTATCAGGCTCCTCTGCTTAAGAGCGGCAAATTCTGCAGCCTTCCTTTCTTGCACTCGCTCGAAGAAGTATTTAGAATTGAAGGCTTCTTTGAATTCGGCCCAAGTGAACTGACCATTCGCTCGAGTCTCTTCCACAGACTCCCACCAAACGCAGGCGTCCTTTTCAAGTTGAAATGTGGCTAGCAGCAACTTATCCCCCGCTGCACATTGCATGACACGGTAGATTCTTTCGGTTTCTTTGAGCCAGTGCTCGGCTTCATCCAGATCTGTGGATCCACTGAACCTAGGTGGGTTCAGACTCCTGAAGTTACGATGCAGGTTGCCTGCACCGCCACGATTCCCACCTCCTTGGGTAGCTTGCATAATCGTGCGAGTAAGTTCTTGAATGGCCTGTTGCATGCCCCTCATTTGAGCATGTTCAGCCGTCATCTTGATTGCTTAGTTCCTACAAAAATAACTTATTGTCATGATATTGATGTGAAATTTAATTCGTGCGTGTGTGAGTTTATTTTAGCTAGTTACCCATGGCTCTAACCACAACTCACATAGGTAGGATAATTGACTCCAGTCGAGGCTGGTCAACCTAGATCATCTTATACTTAAGAACAACCTAGGCTCTGATACCACAAAATTGTCACGCCCCGACGCGGAATATCGGAACGCGAGGCAGTTGCAAGTAAACGGGTACAGAGCAAGTACTAGACATCAAACCATTGCACAATGAATAATACTAAAGAAAATTCTTCTCAATAATAACTTTCCAATGTCTAGTTACAACCACTAATATCAGAGCCATTCTATAAGGCCCAATTACATTGAATAAAAGCAAAAGACTAAACTAACACTCGAACATAATGCTAAGACACTAGGGTACTCATAACATCACTCCTGGTCGTTCCCGTCCTCTTGAGTGTATAGTTCATCCTCGGTCTCACCTGAGAACACAACGACAAATAACGTAGGGTGAGTGATAACGCCCAATAGGACTTAAATCTCAATAGTCAAGCAGGCTTTAAATAATTAATACATTAAAGGCAGAGTAACTAATGATAGAGCGAGAGAGTCAAGTAAAAGATAGAAGGATAGCACGTGAACGAAATAGCACAAGTTTCCAAATATAGCACGAGTGTCGAGTATAGCACAAATAGCAAGATCGTCATAGCACAAATAGCACAAGTATATCAATAGCACAACGAGTATAGCATAGCACTTTGTTGTCGTCGGACAATGAGAGAATATAGTACTTTTGATTGTCATTTAGATAGTCGAGATAGATAGCACTCGAGTGTAATGCCAAACACTCTGATCATTTAACTCCCATGGGCACTAGCACTTTCGGGCACACATCCCAGGACCAGATTGGGCCCCTTATATATTGCCAGGTATTGGTTATATTGTTTATCTTTAATCAGTCAATGGCCAATATAGAGTACTAAGAAATAGATGAGAGTACTAGATGAATAGATGAGATAGTAGAGTGAATGTGAATAGACGAGCGAGTAGAGTATAGATGAGAGTTAGTGGACATTGCATGTAACACGTCGAGTAAACAGGCGATAGTAACAGTTGCACAACACGCGCACTTGGTGTTGGCAGTCAAGTGGAACTCACGACCCTTCCACTGGCCATGTTAAGCACAGATCCAGAGGTCCGACATGATTCAAGATAAGAGCAAACTTCAAATAGCCATTTGGATCATGTTGATCCCTAGAGGGTATCATAGGTGTTAGGGTACAACTAGCTCGTCGACCATGTGGGAATCCATGGATAGAGGAGACTTACGAAGGCCTTGAACAAGGATTCACTAGTGTAGCAGAATGATATCCGACGGAGAGTTCGTCCAAGTCAAGAGAAAGTGTGTATATAGAAACAAGTGCTCGACGTTCTAGAGGAATTCTAGAACAGTGGAGCGTCGATAACGGTATTCCCAAAACAACGCGAGAAACGAAGACAAGTCTTATTTAAAATATGGTAATTTAATTACATAAATTACCAGATACATTATGAAATATTTTTATGCTAAATTAAGCCATCTTGGAGGGTTCAAGTGTGTGCATGTGTTAAGAGAAATTATAGATAGAGAAAGATCATGTGCATGTATTTTATCACACATAAATATTTAATTTATGGCAAGTGTAACTTTCTGTGTGTATGACTGTTAACAAAGTGTACAAGCACTGTAGAGAGTTAGAGCATCGAAAATTGGGGGTTTTCATGCAAAAACCCAGATCGTGACGCACCCCAGTAAGGGTCGCGACGGGGTCTTGTGCAGAACGCGATGGACTTGTCCGTTCAGGAAGACAGATCGCAACGGGGTCGCGACGGCCTCGATAGATCGGGTAGCCAGATCGCGATGACAGGCCCTGTCGCGATCAGATCATGATGGAAGGCACTGTCACGACAGCCCTGTGAACACGGCCTATCGGGCCGTCACGTTCATAGGGTCTGCGCCCGAGTCCGACAAGGAAAGAATAGTGTATTGGATTGCGGGCCAGACTTACCCTATTTTACACAAGGTGATTCAGAAAATCATAACTAATTGTACAAGTGATGAAAAATCATGAACTAGTTGCGAATTGATCTAGATATGCATGGGTACTTACAGTAAATAGGGATTGGAAAACAAACAGGGTTTCGACATGCTTTGGTCATATGTATTCATGAAGAACATGGAATAGCACACAGATGAGATCTACGAATTAATTCGCAAGATAGGATGAATGAAAATTAGGGCTTTTAGGGGCAAAAGAAGCCTAACATGCATCAGTATCCCTAATAAAAATTTCATAGCATGTGGTTCAGTATACATGGAGATCATGAATTAAGAAGGGGGCTCGGGGTCATGGAGTTTACAGAAATTCAAAAATTAAGAACAAAAGGTTTACTCGATGGAAAAATATGAGACAAGAGGGCTTTGATTCCTGAGGGTTAGATCAACCTACAGACGAAATTGATTTAGTTTTGCTCGTGAGAATGCCTACCATTGGTCGATTTCCTCTTTTAGGGCTAGAACTTGAAGAACGAGAGAGAGAGCTTGAGAGAGGCTTCTTCCCACGAAATCTCCTCCTCTTTCGCCTCTCCTCCTGGTCCAGCAAGCATTAGGTACGATCTAGGGCTGGCCATGGGGGTTTTAAGAGAGTATTTATGCTTTCTCTCTTTCCATATCCTATTTGGACTCTAATTCCCATTAATTCCAAATTTCCTATTTCCTCTCCCCTTTCTAAGCATGAGAACTTCTAATTGGGTTAGGAGGGGAGCTAGATTCGTGGCCAAGCAACTAGGGTAGATTTAGGAATCCAAATCCAACTCAAACTTCCTATTTAATGCATTAAATACCTCTTTTATATTTAAATAATAATTAAGTTATGAATTTAGGGTATTTTCCTATTAATCCCTTTTTAAAAATCCTTATTTTGGCCCATAAATTTCTAATGGGTCTATTTAATAAAGCCCATTACTTGTTTTCTTTTAATGGGTTTTATTTAATTGAGAAAATTAATTGGGGGTCCCTGTCAGAGCCTTCTACTTTTTTCCTGGTCCCTGTCAGAATACTGGTAGACGTAAAGTCCCTCCTTTTCTCAAGGTTTAATTTCCAGTCCCTGCTTTTCGCACCTCACCATTTACGACCCTCCACGCACGGTTTCCGTCTCCTTCACTTCCGTCTCTTTTTCCCATTCCCGTCTTACCCTTCCCTCCTTTTTTTCCATCGCCTGTTCCCCAAACAACGCTGACGCTTCGATCCTTTCCAAGGCCTGTGAGCTGTAATCGATGGGAAGTTACTCTTACATAACGTGCCAAGAACTGATATAGCAACCATTGACATCACTTACATAGCTCCTTTCGAAGGCCCGTGAACCGTTCTTCACAACTATAAAAGGAACACAGGGCCCAATACTTATCCTTCACAAGCGACGACATAAACCTCGATGGTACACATAGTACCGTGACAAACTCCGAGTGCTAACGTGCCTGGCTCACACAAAACCTAGGGTACCTGACAAGAGAGGCATTCTAGAATAGGCACCGGACCACCAAATGCAGCAAGCACACAAACCACGCCGATCACTCAACACAACCATAAAACTTATACCACGATACACAAACCATAATCAGCTCGTCACTAGTCACCACGTGACCTCCAAGCAACTACACACTGCTAAAGACATAAACTACATTACAATCTTGCCTGTCATTGGTCATTTCATGACCTCCATAGCAACATACCACTATGAACATAAACCACACATATGAGTCGCATAACCTTTTTAACATGCTTAACATAATTAACATAACTATTAACCTCAACATGCTTTATAATCATTAATCAACTCAAAACAACTTAAAGTACTATAAACGATATGAGCTAGGTCCACACAGGGCCCTCATTGCCCAAGGCTTAACAACTTACTTCGGACAGAAGAATGCGACGAGGGTCACTATCGCATTAAAAACGCGACGGCCCGACAATCCACAATTCCACACTGGAATGTGACGGAGTCTACCATCGCATCAAGAACGCAACAGCTAGATAGGTCGCATTCACAAACCAGAATGCGACGGGGCCAGTGGTCGCGACTTGAACGCGATAGCCCGACTCGTCGCCTTCTCAGACAGAAACCATGTATTGCGGTGCTCACACAAAAACCAGCTCATATCCTCATTTTCATGCACACCAAGCTTCTGCAAATCAATTACACTATACTGGAAACACAACCACACAATGATACATATTAAACATGCTTTAAATGAATCAAATAAAGCAAATAAGACAAGGAAAGTCCTTACCAATAAGAAGAACTTGCAGAACGATGCTCAATCGGTGCTCTCCACGCTCCGAACAGATTCTACGCGCCAGAACCACGTCAAGACACAAGCTTCAAAGCCGACGTCGTCGAAAATCACCGCAACAACCCTCTCCTCGGTCGAATAGAGCTTCCTGCTCTATTTGGTGGGACCAAACTTATACCAACCGAAAATAAGAATGCGACGTAGCATCCTGTCGCCTTCAGAATGCGACACACCTAACTGTCGCCTTCTCAAAACTCGCCATGCTACGTGTCACAAAGGCGGTGTGGAGAACGTGATGCATGTGACCGTCGCATTCAAAAAGCGACACCCTACCCTATCACGTTCACAACCAGTGAACGTATGGGTTGTTTGGGCTAAAACCCCTGGCCCACAACACCCACGCAACGTATGGAGACCATGACCAGGGCTTAATGACCCCACAGTCATGAGCACCACACCAGAACCAATAAACACAGATCCGAACGGCCACAACGTTACATATTCATTAGTAGAACCAAAGATAATATCATCAACATATATTTGTACAATTAGGATCCCTTCTGAAAATATCTTAATAAATAGAGTGTTTTCTACTTTACCTCTTGAGAAATCATGTGATATAAGATAAGCACTTAATCTTTCATACCAATGTCTTGGAGCTTGTTTCAAACCATATAGTACTTTTTTTAAACGAAAAACATGATTTGGATACTTAGTATCTCCAAAACCATTTGGTTGCTCAACATAAACTTCTTCTTTTATGAAACCATTTAGAAAAGCACTTTAACATCCATCTAAAACAAACTGATATTAAGAGAACATGCATAAGCTAATAAAATTCTAATTGCCTCTAATCTAGCAACTGGAGCATATGTTTCATCGAAATCAATACCTTCCTCTTGGGAATATCCTTATACTACCAGTCTAGACTTGTTACTAGTGATCACTCTTGATTCATCCATCTTCTTTCTGAAGACCCATCTTGTAGCGTATTGACCATTCGGATGAAGGTTTAGTGGTTGTGGTGGCCAGTGTGTGGCTTATGGTGTGTTACAGGTGTTTTCGCAGGTTGTGGGGCTTTGTGGGCCGGTAGATTGGGCCCAAAGCACCCACTGGTTCACTGTCTGTGAACGTGATAGAGCTGGGCGTCGCGTTCTGAACGTGACGGTCCAAGGCGTCGCATTCATGAAACCGCCGGTTGAGGGTCTTCATCTGCATGTCCTTCGTGTGGCGTGCCCTGGGTGGCTTGCTGGCGTCAGCAATGAGAAGGCGATAGCCTAAACCGTCGCGTTCTGGTCGCGGCGGCAGGGTGCGTTGCGTTCTCAACTCCGAACTATTTTTAACCTAGGTCAGCCAAACAGAGCTCAATAAGATCTGCTCGGCCAGGGAGAGGAGGTTTTGTTGTGTTTTTGGGTGACTCGAGGTGTTGGAGCTGTTTTTGAATGGTCTCGCCGCAAGGACATTGTACAGAGCAGGGAAAACACCAGGTTATCGTCATTCTTCACGAAGGTAGGGAGATTCCACCTTGTTTCTCGTTGTGGATTGTTGTAGATGGCAGATACCATGCTAGTGTATTGAGTACAACGTGTATAGTAGCATTTTGTAGAAGATAGCATGGTTTGTATTGGAGTACCGGAGATGGAATCCCAGATTTAGGGTTCGGCCTATGAAGGCAACGGACCCGGGTGTCGCGTTGTGAACGTGACAGCCCGACCCATCTTGTTCTGCTTCAGAATGCATCGTATCGAGGTGTTGCATTCTGAAGGCGACGGTTGACCCTGTCGCGTTCTGGCTTCCGAGGACTAATGGTCTTTGCATGGTTACGTGATTATCAGATCATTTTTATTTATTATTTATAGCAATGGTAAGCGATGCATCAGCACTTGTTGAGGTTGAGGACAGCGGTGTTCACGTTGTTTGTATGTTTGTGGTGAGTAGTGCGACGGCTACCATGGTTACCTCTCTAGTCGGGAGCCTCAGGTTTTGTGTGAACCAAGCACATTAGTGCTCGGGGCTTGTCCCAGTACTTGTCTACCATCGAGGTCTGTATCATCTTCCTGGACACCCTCACTCTTGTGTAGAGTTGTACGTCTGGCTAAGGGAAAGATGGCAGTGGGACAGTGACTTGTGTGAGTTTGTATTTGTCGCTTGTAGCACGCTTGTGGTTGGGGGTTACGAACACCAGTAGACGTATTGGGTCCCAATAGTCCGGTTTCGAGCTCGGGCCGGAGTCTCTAGAGGTTCTAGGCATGGGCCTGCGGCAGTGTGGTCCACAGGTGTGGTGTAGGTTGGTCTCCACAGTTTCTTGGCTTGTTGTGGTGGAGCGGCAGCTAGACCTTTCGTCCGTGGCTGTGAGGTTGAGAGGTAGTCTTATGTGGTTTGTCCGGGTTAGTTGCTGGTGTCGCAAAATAGTCTTCGTGACCCGAGTGTGGCGTTTTCTACTCTAGCTCGTACACTTGGACGAGGTTTGCCGTTTATTTATTAAAGGTTGTTTTCAGTTAATAGCCTGTGATAATTGTTATTTAACAGCTTTAATACCATGCGTAGATAGTTCTATAAATTGCCTAGTTTAGCTTCTTGTTACTGCACTTTGTGAGTTTGGTTTTGTACGACTTTTGGAGGAGTTTCCCTACTGAGCCAGTGACTTACGAGGCTCACCCCTATCCCTTTCAAGTGAGGGAGAGCAGGAGGCTTCCAGTCCTTCATCTAGTTTGGAGCCGCACTGTAGCGGAGTTGGGTCTGCACCACCAGCAGTGTAATCTTTACTTTTTGTTCACCTCGGGGTATGTCCCAGGCTGTTGTACTTTGAGTTTGACTTCAGTTGAGAAATGGATATGTATATTTCATGTAAATATTTATGAGATGCAGAAATCTTATATATATTTGAGCTATTTCCCTTATATTTCTACGGACATGTGAATGATATCCCTAGCGAGGCTATGGCTCATTCGCGGGAGATGGAGTTGGGTCAAGCTCGTTATTAGGTTAACGGGTTTGAACGATGAGGACGCCCACAGTTGGTATCAGAGCTAGGTCCATGTGGATATAAAGGAATCAGAAATTTACATTGCCTGATCTCTACTTTAGTCCACTGCTGGTAGTTGACCCTAGTTTTCGTATTGATTTGTTGTATGTTGTGTGCTTGGAATGATGTTTGTGTAGGATCAGAAATGGTAGATAGGAGAGATTGGGGAGGTGGTGGAGATGAGCTAGAAGAGACTACACAAGAATTGATTGAGAGGCTATGGGAAAGTATTATGGAGATCTGGACCAGACTGGATCAACAGGCGCCAGTACAGCCAGTAGCAAATGCACTGCAGTTTGTAGAGGAGGCAGTACTAGTCGCACCACCCCTACCACCACCAGAAGTTGAGGTACCACCTGTTGTACCCATACTCCCAGCAGTACCAGCACGACCAACTAGTGCAGAGAAGTCTATAGCACTTGTGGAGAGGTTTTTTGCAGTTGCACCCACCTTGTAACGGCCCACTTTCTCCCGGTACAGTTATACCAACCCACGTCGGATGAGAGCAAGTCGCTACAGGGGAGGAAATCACAACGATAGTCACATGGGCTGAGATATACACAAATAGAAAGGAATATTGCAATGAAAAATAAATAACTCTTATTCCATTAACTTTATAATCCACATACCACTGTCTATATAGTCCAAGAAAAGAAATAACATAGCATTACATCCACTAAATATAGCCAATTTCCAAGTACAATAAACCAAGGTCTATATTACAATTACATCACATACTAAGAAATAACTTTAGATCTTCAATCTACTCTTCACGCTCCACGTCAGATCTCGCTAAATCCTCAGCTTCTAAGTCTCCTGAAATGTTAGCAAGGGTGAGTCTACGCAATAGACTCAGCAAGCAACTTAGAATTGCAAACCACGCACTTACCACACATGCTTCTAACAGTTTAACACTTTACTAATTATCACACCATCATTAACTAATTTTAAATAACAATTAGACTAACACATGCTCGTGCTATAACATGGATAATGTAAACATGGAATCTATTACACAAAACTAAACTAACTCTTGTATAACAAAAATTCTAAACATGGTCACTTATATCATGGTGTCACTAACATGAGAGCATTCATATAATCACATGCTTACAAATCTTACTTTCACATGACACTAACACATAGCTTATATTAAATTTTTAACATGATACTACTAACATGCTCATCAATTAATTACTAACTCATGGACATAATTAACGTATTTGTACACATGGTACTAACATGATATCACAATTAACATAAATCACATTAACACATGCATTATTTTCTCATGGCATATTCACATGCGCTTTTAGCTTTGCTTTCACATGTACTTATTCTCACATTTATCACATTCTCATTCACTTACACATGATTTCACATAGCTTTCACACAGTTTTCACGATCACGATCACATGTCATATCACTTGGACATACCACGTGCCACGTTCACATATCACTTTACATATTATTCACATATTCACTTTTACACATTTCCAAGACACAGCCCAAACCACCACTAGAAAGATCACACATTCACATACACATACTTAATCGCCAGGCAAAATGATCAAGTCTTGGTTACTGCGTAGAACCGAGGGAAGCCCTCCCCACCATTACTAGTGGAACTTGTCCACCTCCAGGATTTCACACGACCCATTGCCCTAGGTATCACATAACACAATTGAGCCTTCCCATAGGGGCACAACTATAGTACGACTCCACGCAATCTATGGTGGCAGTGTGTCATTGGCACAACTTTTATCTTTTCACATTAACACATATTTCACACACACACATGTCACATATTCTCTCTCTTTCCATGCACATGCACACATATAACATGAAACATATATTAATCACTTCTATATGCTCAACTTAATCAAGAATAGTAATTAACAGAACCTAATCATGATGCTAATCATGTTTTTAAACATAGTTGAGACTTCTTATTAAAACATGGTACATAAAGCTTCATAAATTAATAACTAATTACACTGTGGTCAAAACATGCTCAAACTTTAGTCACATGGTAGATATGCTTGACAAAACATATCTGTAATGTTTCATAATTTTTGGAGCAGTATACCTATTTTTAATATTTAACAAAGATTTCATGTAACTTATCAAGATAATTTAATTAAACATGGTGGACAGTAAACCATCGACTCTAATAATCCTGAAACATTCATACAGTAGTCTTGAGTTCATGGAAAATTCCTAAGATGATACTATTCATCGTACATGTTTATTCTAAATTTAAATCTAACATAACATGCTTACTTACTTATAATAAAAATTATATAAATAACAAATATGATCATAAAATTATCAGAATTTCATGGTTTGATCTACTAAACATATTTGACAATATAGAATTTTATAAACATATGTATACAGTCAAAAATCCTTGAAAGATTACATCTCATGTGTTGAAAACATAGTTCTGGAAAAAATCAGAAGAACTTGACGTCAAGGGACTTGCCGTCAGGATGGGTTAACGGCAAGATCGACTGTCGTCAACCCAGGAACTTGACGGCAAGGTTATTGCCATCAACCTCCTGTCTGCAGAAGGTGCAGACCGAACACAGAAAATAGGGAATTTGGGAGGTCTAGGGCATGAGTTAAAATTTCATAAAAATTGTAAAACCCTAAGGAACAAGTCCATGGAGAGATTGTAACATCTCGGGCTTCTGGTTTCTCCATTTGCATCTGGCCTAGGCGATGCGTTAGTGTCACGACGGAGCTAGCCGTCGCGACAGTCATCCATGTTGCGACCAGTGCCTGCGTCGCATTCTTGTCGCACCTGGTCAACGGGTCACGACTGCTATTCACTTTTTGGTCGTCTGACGCCTGTCAGGGTGGCAGGCGTGGCAGACTGACCTGTCAGGTTGTCGCAGCATCTCTGGTGGGTCGTTCTGGTCGCGGTATGGGCGGCCGTCGCATTACGGTTTGTAACGCAACGCCCCACCCCGTCGCGTTCTAGGGGCCTAAGGCTAAAAGCCTTGGCCGGTGCCCCTTCTCCCTCTTTGGTTCTTCTCCCTTCCCTCCTCCTCTCCGAGGTGGGGGAAGGTTTCCCTTTTTCCTCTCCAGCGGTTGGAGCTTGGTGGAGCACCGACGGCTCGTGTGCGGAGCGTGAGCGTCGTCGTGGAGCGAGGAGGAGGCGGCCGTGGTTTCGTGAAGACCCCTTTGGGGGTTCGGTTCTTCATTTGTGTAGAGATCTCTTGTGCCCATACTTGTTGGTGTGGTTTGGGAGTCATTTTGGGTTAATGCATGTTTTCACAGCTTTCCCCATGCCGCCCTCCCCGTTGTGTGCTTGTTTGTAAGTGTGGGCGACCCCGGGATGTAGCATCTCGGCTGTAAGGTCTCGGGTCTTAGCGGATCCTTATTGGATCTTGTAGAGGTTCGGATGTGGTTGACGGCCAGGGGCTAGCCATTGACTTGGTTTTAGCGTCCAACGATGTGGACGTTTTTCGTTGAACTTGACGGCAAGCAGTCCGGACGTCGACCCTTTGTTGGTTCAAATAGGCGACGAGGTATGTGGACGTCTATTTGTGGCTTCTGTAGAAATAGGGCAGCCCGAGAGCAGCAACCTTTCCTTTTCCTTTTCTCTCTTTCCCTCCACTTCTACCTTTGCTCATTTCCACCACTTCCGATGGTTGTTGGGAGCTCGTGGGAAGACCTTGGTACGTGTGGCAGTGTTAGATCGGGCGGGAAAAGCGAAGATTTGGTGTGATTCGCGCGGAGACTTCGAGGGGTTCCGACTCGATTGGTGGCTGTTTAGGAGTTTTTGGGGCGTTCTAAGGTAGGGACTTAACCCCTTAAATCCTCCTTAATTGATCAGCATGCTTATTTGTGTAGATTAGTATGTTAATCGCATTTTAGGGTTGGGTTATGCCATGCCGGAATTTTGGGTATTTTAGGCGATCCAAGTGTTGGATCATGGATTTCCGAAGTTCTGGTAGTATTAGAAGATGTGAGGAGATGTTTCCCTCCATTAATTTTATGGTTGTTGTGCGGATTTGCCCAATTGGGTTGACCTGGCATTGTTCTGAGTTCAGGAGCTGAGGATATTAACGTCCACATGTGTTGACATTGAGATCTTCAATGTTGATGTTAATGACAAGATCTATTGCCGTTAACCAAGTGTTGGCAACAATGTGAGTGCCGTCTACATCTTGATTGGCGACATTCGATGTAGCCGTTAATATCTTGTGTCCCAGCAGGGTCCTGTTTTGTGTTTCAAGGTGTTGACGTGTGATGTCCGCCTTGTTAACACATTTTGCCAGGCTTAGAGTGTGGCTCCGCCTGTGCTTATGGGTAATTAATTGTGTCATGACGTGACATGAGGTGTCCGTCTATTGTACGGTGTTTCAGACGTTGAGAGTGTTACTGTCTGTACTCGCGTTGAGTTACCATGCTTCTGCTTCTGTTTGTCACCTGGACATAGAGCGATGCTCTGTCTAGATGACCGGCGTGTGGGGGTCCTCCGTCGGTGAGCCAGGACGTTGAGAGCATCTCTGTCCTGTGCGTACTCCTTGTGGTGGTTTCGAGCCGGTCTCCGTGGAGCCCCTTCTCTACCGCTAGGGTCAGGCGTAGGGGAAAAACCAGTAGTGGACCAGACGTGAGAGAGAGCGTCTGTAGTGTGCACACGTGGCTGGGGTTGAGAGACTCTGTGGTGACAAGACACCGAGCCGCGGACCCTAGCTGAGTCCTACTTACTGTGTGTGAGTGTGTGTTACTGAGCCGCGAGGTTTATAGTATTGGGTTTGGATACGACGTGTATTTACTTTCTGTTTTTACTTTCCGCACTTTAATACTGGTGCCGGTGGGGGTTACTTTTCCCTACTGGGTCTCTTTTCTTAAGACTCACTCCCCTCCCTTTCAGGTGGGTCGTCGTTGACTCCCGTTCCAGGCAAGTCTAGCCACTCCGGTGTTGGTGCGCCCTAGCTGCAGTGAGTAGTACTTTTGTTGTACTTCTGTACTCTGTACTTAGCTCGGACTCTGAGTTATACATGTTATGTTTCATGTATAGTGTAATTTTATAGCTTTACATGGTGTGTATCTTCTTATATATAGTCTCATCGGACATTCCTTCTTACCCTTCCGAGCTTGTCTCGTGGGTTAACGGGTCAAAATTCGGGTTACTGGTTAGTTACTGGTAATGTGGATTCTGGGTCGTTACAGCTTGGTATCAAAGCCTGGTCTGATGAGATATATATAAGGAAATGCCCATCATGTTAACTCAGAGTACAAAGAGTACAGCTGCAGCTATTTAGCCCGGAGGTAGTTAATGTATTAATGTGTGTATTTTTGCTCTGTGTATAGTACTATGGCACCTAGGCGACGTCCTAGAGAGGGAGTGGCTGAGCAGGCGACTCGTCAGGAGGCTGGAGACCCTCCGCCACCTCAGCAGACACAGCCTTTGCCACAGGACGCACACAGTGGCATTATTCCGCCACCGCCGCCACCTCCTCCTCAGGTAGCTCAGGGATTAGACTTGACCCAGTTTCTTGAGGGGATGGCTCAGTTTGTAGCTCAGCACCGTGATGCATCGGTACCCCGGGGCGGTACTGGGAAGTTGTTGAGGGAGTTCTTGCAGTTTCAGCCTCCCCAGTTTTTGGGCCAGCCTGATCCAGACATCCCGCGGGCATGGTTGGATGCAGTGGAGCGGACCTTCCGTTCCATGGAGTGTGTTCTTGAGGAGCGAGTGTTGCTAGCTAGTTACCAGTTGCAGGCGCAGGCGTTGACTTGGTGGTTTCTGAGTGGGAGACTACTTTTCAATCTCGCCCACTTAGACAGATTCCGTGGCAGGAGTTTGTCGTTTCTTTTGAGAGGGCCTTTTGTCCTACTTACGTTCGGACGGAGAGGTTGTACTAGTTTCTGGACTTGCAGCAGAGGGATTCTACTGTAGTGCAGTACAGGGCCAGATTTGTAGAGCTAGGGCGTTATGCTCCGCAGATTATGGCAGATGAGAGTCTGAGGACTCAGCAGTTTGTGAGGGGCCTGAGGCCAGAGCTCAGGCAGGCACTGATAGTTGCGCGTGTCACAGACATGGACGGGGCCTATCAGACAGCGGCAGCATTGGAGGCTGACACTTTGCGGACCCATGCTCAGAGCGCAGAGGTTCAGACACAGGTAGTTCCTACTCAGCCTCGGCAGCAGCAGAGTAGTGTGCAGGCGACTCCGAAGGCCACGACTTCCTGTTGGGATTGTGTGTGAATGCAATTCAACTCTCCTCATATTTTGATGATGACAAGTAGTGATTTTAGTGCATGACAATTGAAACATGTTAAATGCATCACCCGTAGAACAACAATACTCAAAGAGCATGTTCCTAAACACATTTATCATTCATATACATGATAATTCAGTTAACTATTGATTTATGTGTTTATTTTCTCAGGGACAAACATTTCTTGCAAAGGTGGTGTCGACACAACCATCACTGGTGTCGACACAATGGCTCATTGCAAAGGTAGAAATGTAAAGAAAAGATCCTCTAGTGTCAACACTAGACCAGGGCAGGTCGACACTAGAGACAACTCCCAGAGAACCCATTAAACAAACCTGGACAGTATGTCGACACAGAACTCAGTAGTGTCGACACTAGAGACCTCTTCCAGAAGGCATGTTTTACAGATTCTGGACAGTGTGTCGACACCAGTTGGAGTAGTGTCGACACTAGAGCGTCCTCCCAGGGAATCATTTGGCCAGTCTGGGACAATGTGTCGACACTACTCAAGGGCAGGTCGACACACTCCGAAAGGTTTGGAACTTAAACTTCCTCCTGGACACGTGGCACCCTAGGGATTTGATGGATGGGCCTTGGAACTCGTGCCCACGACCCCCAAGGGTACCTTTGGATATTTTTGAGTATAAATACTCCCTAATTGGCTATCCATCACATCAAGAGAGCTTCCAACCGCCTCCAAGAAAGCTTTGGCGGCAAGAGAGCCTCTCCTCCCAGGTTTTGCTCCCTCCTGTGCTTCTTCTCCATAATTCACACCTCTTCAAGCACAAGGATCGAAGGTTGATCAAGATGAAGCATTAGTATCAACTTCAAGGGAGCAGATCAAGTAGAAGCCAACGATTGTGAAGCACTCAAGGAAGATCCCAAGATCAAAATTACAAAGCATCGGCCAAGGGACTTCAAGTGATCAAGATCCTTCCAATTCAGCCTCTACAAGGGAGTCCTCTTGAAGAACAAGAACTGTCAACATCATATCTTAAGTCTTCTTGTTTCTTCTTGGCTATTCTAGAGATTGTGCATAATTCATTGCATCAATTCTCTTGAATTGGCCTTAATAGATCAGATCATTGCTAGAGGATCTGAATCTTGGTGTTTTTGTTCTAGCAAGTGTTTGTGAGCCTTTGTGCTCAGGTTGTTGAGTCGTCGTACTCAGTTTGTGTGGTTGAGAAGTCTTGCTCAGATTCTAGAGTAGTCTTGCTCTAGGTGGTGTGTGAGTTGTCTAACTCATTTGTGGAGTTGTCAGGCTCTAGTGTGTGTTGTGTTTTCAAGTTGATAGTGGATCCTCACTGTGTGAGGGGTGGATGTAGGAGTCACATGGTGTGATTTCCGAACCACCTAAAATTTCTCTGTGTAGTGGTTTGCTTGCTTTCTAATTTTTAGTTGCGCTAGATGTATGCATAGGGCTGTGCAAACTCTCTTCTAATCAACTTGCTCATTCACTTCAATCACACAATTCTCACATCAACTGATCAGATTTTCTAAATGTTCTTTCATATTGTTTCTGATTCTAAGAACCGCTTTTAATTGACTAAGCTTCCACAAAATTGGCCTAGATCTATTCAACCACCCCCTTCTAGATCTTGTCCACACCTATTTCGATCTTAACAATTGGTATCAGAGCGGGTTTATATCTGATCTGATCTGAGTGATTTCTATTTGTTCTGTGTGATTTGCTTGCTTGATTGTTTGCTTGCTGAGTGTTTCCTTCTTTGCACCATCTGTTTAATTCAATGGATTCCAGAGGGTTCATAGCTGAGGGTCATTCCATTAATAGGCCACCATTCTTTAATGGAACGGACTATTCTTATTGGAAAAATAGAATGCAAGCTTTTCTTAGAGCCCAAAATTATGAAATCTGGAAAGTAGTGGAGGTAGGTCCCTTTGAGAACCACGGTGAGGAAAAAACCTGGACCAGGGAACAGATAAGAAGGGCTACCATGAATTACAGTGCTATGAATATGATTCAATGTGCTGTTCACCCTAAGGAGTACTCGAGAATCTCAATGTGCAAATCTGCCAAAGAGATGTGGGATAAACTCGAGTTACTCTATAAGGGAACATCTCAGGTAAAAGAAACTAAAGCTAACATTCTTGTCTCATAATATGAATTATTTATGATGAAATCTAATGAGACAATTTCTGAAATGTTTGCTAGGTTTATGATAATTGTAAATGGACTGAAGGCCTTAGGTAAGGATTATACGGATGCTGACTTGGTAAGAAAGATTCTATGTTCTCTCTCTTCAATTTGGCACACAAAGGCCACTGTCATTGAAGATTCTAAAGATCTGTCCAAAACTTCTTTAGATGAATTGATAGGATCTTTAATGACATATGAAATTAATCTAAAGAGAAATGAAGAACCTTTTCCAATGCTAATTTCTAAAAAGAAACTTTCTTTAGGTAATAGAAACACTTCCTTTTCCAATGCTAATTTTAATAAGAATCAGAAATCTGACGAAGTTGTTATTTGTTACAGGTGCAATAGGCTAGGACATATGAAGGGAGAATGTCCTGAAAACAAAAAGGAAAAGCACAAAAAGATCACAAGTTCAAGAAGCCGAAGGCCATAATAGCCACTTGGTCTGATGAAGACTCAAGTGAAAAGGAAGAAGAAGAAAAATCCTCAAGCTCTGAAAGTGAGGAGATCTGCTTCATGGCAAATAGCTCAGACGAAAAGGTAAGCACATCTTTCGAAGATTTTTCAGTTGAAGATTGGCAGGATGCATATGCTGAATTAGTTGAAAAATACACTGAAATGAGAAAAGAAAACAAACACATCAAAAAGAAAGTTGAAAATATCTTGCACAATCAATCCTTCAACAAAAGGATCTGTGAGCTTGAAAATGAAGTAACAGAACTTAATGAAGAAAAGGAAAATCTTCTGAACTTAATAGATGTGCTTAAGCTTGCCTCTCAAAGGGCCACCCATGAATTCAAAGAATTGTTTGAAAAGCTGGAAAAGGAAAACCAAGATAAACAACAAAAGATTGAAGAAATCAAAACCTTGGAAAATCAGCTAAAGGAAAAGGATGAAGTCATTGAAACCTTTACAAAAGGTAAGGACAATTTGGAAGCATTGTTGGGAGCCAAAATGAACTCAATTTCTCATAGACTAGGATTTAATAAACAGAAACCTAAGAAAGACAAATCCGGTGAGAAAAAGGATAAAGCACCATTGATTAAATTTATCAAAGGTCCTAGTCTTGAGAACACTGAAATTAAGCAAACATCAAGCAAAACACCAAAAATCTCAAAAACTCAGAATCAAAACAAGGCAACCAGGTCGACACAGTCACCTGACAGGTTGACACCAGTCCACAAGAAGAAGGATTCTGTGGCTGTTGTATCGACACCAGTCAAGGAGAGGTCGACCTGCTCAACAGCAACAAAAACAAACCACAAAATCAAAAATTCAAATAAAAATTTGAAAAATAAGAAAACTCCAAAGGAAGTCATTCATAAAAAACCTTGGACCTCCAAGACAGCATATCAAGCTGATTGGACCAATTCTTGGAGCCAATGGTATCACAACCCATGTTGGTATCATCCCCAATTCTTCTATCCAAATTTTCTGATGTACCAACAAAATCCTTGGATTCCACCTCCTCATCTAAATTCTCATGTTGAAATGAAAAACTCCCCTCCTACTGAAAACAAAAACACTGGTGTTTTCATCCCCAAGGGAAAGAATAAATTGAAAAAGAAAGAGAACACCACTGTAATAAAACAAAAGTCAAAAACAAATCAAATTTGGGTGAGAAAAGATTTGATGATTATGTCCAAACATTCTGATGGTCCCAACTCTGTTTGGGTACCAAAATCTTCTCTCCACTGATTACTTTTAAAGAAAGGCCGTGCACCCAATTCAAATGTGTGGTTCCTTGACAGTGGGTGTTCACGACACATGACTGGAGATAGAGCCAAATTTTTATTCCTGATAGAGAAGGAGGGTGGTTCAGTAACTTTTGGAGGTAAAAATAAAGGAAAGATCATTGGATCTGGTAAGGTTGGTCAATCTTCCTCAAACTCTGTTGATAATGCTTTATTAGTTGATGGTCTAGATTACAATTTGCTCAGTATTAGCCAACTATGTGACAAAGGTCACAAAGTTGTGTTTGAATCTGATTTCTGTAAGATAATTGATTCATCAACTGATAAAATTAATTTTTTTGGAAAAAGGGAAAATAATGTTTACATGATCAACCTCAATAAAAACTTTTCTGAAAATCTTTGCTTTGTTGCTAATAAAGATGAAATTGCATGGACTTGGCACAAAAGGCTTGGCCATGCAAGTTTCAGAACACTGAATAAATTGTTAAGGCTGAATTTGGTAAAAGGTCTTCCTGAATCTTTTTCTAATGTTGAAAATCAAGTTTGTGGGATCTGTGCCCAAGGAAAACAAACCAGGAAATCTTTTAAAACCTTCAATGAGGTACTTACATCTAGGCCACTGGAATTACTTCACATAGACCTCTTTGGCCCAACAAGGATTCTAAGTCTAAGTGGCAAAAGATATGGGTTTGTAATCATTGATGATTTTACTAGATTTACATGGGTTATTTTCTTGTCCCACAAAAGTGATACTTGCCTTGAGTTCAGGAAATTATGTACCACTGCATTAACAAACCTTCCATATAAAATCAAAAATATTTTGACTGATCATAGGGGTGAATTTGAAAACCAATCCTTTTCTGATTTATGTGCTAAACTTCAAATATTTCACAAGTTTTCTTCACCAAGAACTCCAGAACAAAATGGAGTTGTGGAAAGAAAGAATAGAACTCTTGTGAAAATGGCTAGATCCATGCTCTTAGAAAGCAATTTGCCCAAATCCTTCTGGGCTGAAGCTGTAAACACAGCAAATCACATTCTGAATAGAGCTTTGATCAGACCAAAAATCAGAAAAACTCCCTATGAGTTATTGAAAAACAAAAAACCAACTGTGTCTTACTTCAAAATCTTTGGGTGCAAATGTTTTGTACACAACAATATTAAAGAAAATCTTGAAAAATTCGATGCTAAAAGTCAGGAAGCCATCTTCCTTGGCTATTCTGAAGTGTCAAGAGCTTTCAAAGTGTACACCCTCAAAAACAAAACTGTTGAAGAGTCTCCTCATATTTTTGATGAAAATTCCTTTTCAACTAATAGTTCTAAATCTTGCAGGGAAAGTCAAGACAGTGAAGATGATGATTTCATTGTGGACTCTTCACCAACTGTTGAGGAGCTTGAAGACATTTGTGAGACCTTGAATATCCATTCACCATTTTCAAGTGGATCAGGTAATGTTGCTTCAGATTTAAGTACCCCTCAACAGATAATTTCTGAACATCGAATTTTGAGAGGTCACCCATTGGATAATGTGGTTGACAATTTGCATGATAGAGTTAGGACTAGATCATCATTCCTGCATGCTATTGAAGAAGACCCACTAGCTCTAATTTCCCAAATTGAACCAAAGTCAATTGATGAAGCTTTATCAAGTTCTGATTGGATTGATGCCATGCATGATGAACTTCATCAATTTGAACGAAATCAAGTATGAGAATTAGTTCCTAGACCTAGTGACCAATCAGTCATTGGCACTAGATGGGTTTTCAGAAACAAATTGAATGAATCTGGTCAAGTCATTAGAAATAAAGCTAGGCTAGTTGCAAAGGGGTACAATCAAGAATTTGGAATTGACTTTGAAGAATCATATGCCCCTGTAGCTAGACTAGAAGCAGTTAGAATTTTCCTTGCTTTTGCATCCTCCATGAAATTTAAAGTCTATCAGATGGATGTTAAAAGTGCATTTCTAAATGGATATATAAAGGAAAATATTTTTGTTGAACAACCTCCTGCATTTGAAAATGAAAAATATCCTAACCATGTTTTCAAGCTTCATAAGGCTCTCTATGGTCTTAAACAAGCTCCAAGAGCTTGGTATGACTGTTTGAGTTCCTTTTTACTTGAAAAAGGATATACTAGAGGAAATGTTGATCAAACATTGTTCACAAAAACAGTCAATAATCAAATAATTGCAGTCCAAATTTATGTTGATGACATAATATTTGGATCAACCAATAAAAGTCTGTGTACTGAATTTTCAAATCAAATGAAAAAAGAATTTGAAATGAGTTTAATGGGAGACTTAAAGTTTTTCTTGGGATTGCAGGTTAACCAAACACATGAGGGGATCTTCATAAGTCAAACCAAGTATGTCAAGGAACTTCTGAAAAGGTTTGGCTTTCAGAACCTCAAACATTCAAACACACCAATTGCTATTAATGCTAAACTAAAAGAAGACTCACTTGGTAAGTCAGTAGATCCAAAGACCTATAGAGGTATGATTGGTTCTCTACTCTATCTTACAACTTCTAGACCTGATATTCAGTTTTGTGCGTGTTTGTGTGCTAGATTTCAATCAAATCCTAAAGAAAGTCACATGCTAGCTGTTAAAAGAATTTTCAAATATCTTGTTGGAACATGTGATTTAGGAATTTGGTATCCTGCTGGTTGCAAGTTAGATCTGATTGCCTATTGTGATGCTGACTATGCTGGTTGTAAATTAGATAGAAAAAGCACAAGTGGCTTGTGTTTGTACTTAGGTGGGTGCCTAATTTCTTAGGCTTCTAAGAAGCAACATTCAGTTGCTCTGTCCACTGCAGAGGCTGAGTATGTTGCAGCAGGTAGATGTGGAACTCAAATTCGTTGGGTGAAACATCAACTTCTTGATTAAAATCAAGAGTTAGGTTGTGTTCCCATCCTTTGTGATAACACAAGTGCAATAAATCTGTCTAAGAACCCCATTCAGCATTCCAGAACCAAGCATATTGAAATTATGCATCATTTCTTGAGAGATGAGGTAGCAAAGAAATCATTTGAACTCCATTTCATAGAAACTGAAAAAAAAATTGCTGACATCTTCACCAAACCCCTTCCTGACAGTAGATTCTCATCTTTGAGGAGAGAGCTTGGCCTGTGTAAATGTCTATTTTCTTGATCTCTCTTATTGGGTTTGGGTTGAGTGTTATGCACTTTCTGGGGGGGAGTTATATGCATCATCATTATCCTTTGCTTCCTTGATTCATACTGATCATATCTCTCCATTTCACTTTCATGTCTTTTTGACAATGGATTCTTCAACTTACACTATGTTGAATTTCTTGGTATATCAAATGGTGACTTGGAGAAGGACAAGTTATGCTTGTCTGGACACTTTCACTATGCGAGAGTATATGTCTCCACCAAGTACCAAGAAATGAATATGCAATGGTTGAGGGGGAGTCTTCATTGTTCAAAGAGAATGACTTTTTTTATCCCTGTTTAAACTCTTGCATATCTTTGTCTTGATGGCAAGTTGTTGGAATCATCATCTCAGGGGGAGCTTTAGAATTCACAAATCATTACTCTTGAAAAATTCAACATTTTTTTTTATTTACACCAACTTCCTTGCATGATATCATCATTGAGTTAACTAGAACCTCAAAATGATCTTTTGAGTGATCTACTACATTTTTTTTACAATCAACTCTCAACTACATTCCTCATCACTAAAGAAATTCAAAACTCTTTAAAAAACTTAAAACCAATGTGTGTCTTGATCCTAACCATCTTTTTTGTTGTCAACTGGCATGAGAGAGAAATGATTTCCTTTTTCAACATTGTCTCCAAAACACACTCATCTCAACAGAGCAATGGCATCTATACTGAGAAACTACACACCTTCACAATGAATGAAGAGCTATGTATGTCATGAGGTATTATTGCTATCTCTGTTCAAAGGGGATTTCAAAAAAAAAAAAAAAAAAGCTACATATTTCGATGATGACTGAGTAACTGAAAATATTGGCGTTTGATCAACGTATATTTTCAAGTCAAAAGGTTGTCATTTACCCTTTGAAACTTGATAATGGGTAAACTCTCAAGTATCCAGGAACTATGGTGTGTAAAAAGCATTAGTTCTTGAGTGAACAAGACTTACCACATCTGAAAGTTTGTATTAAACAAAAAAAAGAAGTGTGTATAGCCAAGGAGAAATGCCTCAAAGGAATCATCATTCTTCCTCATCAGTTTGTTTTAAAGATGTTTGCCTTCATCACACTTGATTTCAATCTAAAAGATATTTGGATTTCCTTGTATTTGAAGAATTTAGTTGGTTGTCATTGATTGTTGGATGCAGTATATCCCTCAATTTATCATTTTATTGGCTCAAGTTACCTCATGTTCATATCATGTTGGATGTTGTGTTAAAACTGAAAATCTGTTGAATTTCTGCAATTTATGGTCACTGAATTTTTTAGCATCTTAAAATTCCTTGAAATGTTAATTCCATTGATTGGTCATCATCCTAAAGATGTCCCAAAACTCCCACATTTTTCTCATGCTCAAATACTCACTTTTGTTCAGGCCAGGTCGACACTATCAGTCCCTAGTGTCGACACTATTTTCTGTCCGAGTGCTTTAAGGCCTGGGCACCGGTTAGACTAGTTTGGGTTCCCGCGGGGCATCACACCCCTAAAACCCCTTTTTATTCCCCATGTCGACCCCATGGCCATCCTTCCCCACTCAAATCGGCAGGAAACCCCCATCCTCTTCCCTCCATCAACCCTTGCTTCCTCTTCTTCCCTCCATTTCTTCCTCCTCATCCCCTGTTCTTCCTCCTCCTTGCTTCTATGGCGCCGAAACATCAACCTCGGCGTGGAGAAAGAGCCAGAGCGACGGCTCAAGCTATCCGAGTGGATGAACAGCCTCCCACTGAACAACGGAGTAAGAGAAGGCACGACCCTGTGGAGCAGCCAGGGCAGTCTTCAGCTTCCAAAAGAGGTAGGGCATCCTCCTCTGTCAGAGGTAGAGGTTCCTCACACGCTAGAAGGAGAATCGTGGTCTCCTCTCCTGAAGTTTCTAAAGAGTCCTCCTCAAACCCTTCTGAGTCTGAGGCCACACCTTCCAAACAAGTGCGTGAAGGTAGATCAATCCTAAAGCCCTGGGTTGTCAACTTGGATGACAATGACCTTCGTACTACCTTTCCGGAAATCATTGAGTTTTTCAGCTTTCAATCTTGGCTGCCATTTATCTCAGAATTTCGGATTGTTTACCCTAGACTTGTCCAAGAATTCTACTTGAATTTGACATGTGATGAAGATGGTTACAAGTCTGAAGTTAAGGGTATTGCTATTGATATGCCAATCTCTTTGGCTGCCACTTTGTTCAGAATTCTTGATGAAGGAACTAACTACCATGAGTTTGAATTTAATCTTCATGAAGCCTATACTTTGTTGACTGGTCTTCCAGCAGATCCTTCTGATATAAAGCAGACTCATGTAAGCAAATTCAACACCAATAAATTCCCTCCAGTGTTGAGAACCCTTCACCACATACTCACTACCATCATAACTCCCCAAGGTGGTGGAAGGGATAGGCTTACAGACATCCAGAGATTTATGCTCTATTGCATGAAGAAAAATCTCAAGGTCAATCTCCATGTCATTATGTTTCAGATCATCTCAGAGACCACTAGGAATGATTTACATAGGTCTCTTCCATATGCAGCCCATCTGACTCCTGTGTTTGAGCATTTTGAAATTCCTCTTGCAAATGAAAAACTCAAATAATTCCCAAGGCAAATGTTTATTGCTTCAAACATTTACAAAAGTTTATGGGGTTCAGACTTGAAGGTAATCAAGTTAGGAGAGGACCAATTGTTCAAGCACCTGAGGTAGTGGCACCTCTTACTGAGGACCCGCCTCCTACTAGGACCACCTCCTACTGAGGACCAGCCTCCTGCTGAGGACCAGCCCCCCATCAATGAGGATCAGCCTCATGTTGAAGGAGATACCCAAGCTGAACATTTCACTCCTTCATTTCAAGACTTCTCTCCTGTTCACCCCTCTATGGACTTACCCACCTTCATCCCACAACCTCAATCTCAAGCTCAACCACTCATGTCTTTGGTGGACCCACTGTTCCACCAGAGTTGTACTCCTTCTTAAATGAGAAATTTGAAGCTTTCACCTCCTCCATTCAGAAATGTCAGAAAACTTCACCTTGAAAGTTCAAAGGCTTAGAATGCTGTGACTGCTAAATTCATTGAGCAAAAGGTAGTTTCAGACTATGCTGCACAAAGTTCAACAGGTTGATTGGGACAATGGCAGATGCTTCAGTAGAGCTGAAGGAGCATCAAGAAAAATTGGAAAAAGTTCTTCTGGGAATCTTGGCAAATTCCCAAGCAGATGTCTTCAACACAAAAGAAACTCTTTCTCAAATCTCTAAAACAGACTGTCATTTGCTCACTTTCTTGATGACTTAGAGAGTATGAAGAACTATCAGCCCACATTGATAATGAGATGTCTGATCTCAAGAAGGAATGGGGACATCAATAGTCATGGACTTGGTAGTTCATCCTCTAGTGCTCCATCATCAACTGTGATAGAAATTGTTCATACCAGGCTATCTACTATGCAGAGACAACTCAACATGAACTTCATGCTATGGATTCAAGACTCAAAGCTATAGAGTCCATCCTCGTTCCAATTCCTCCTCCTCCTCCTCAAAATTAATGTAATGTGTCTTTCCTTTGATTATGTCAAAGGGGGAGAAGATAGAAGAAAGTGGAAAGAAAATTTTCTTTGTTGAAATATTTTTTTTGTGAATGTTTGAAAATGATCACATCCCTGTAAAGGAAAAGTTGCTTGCTTTAATGAAATGAAATGAAATACATGTACTGTCAATGTGATTGAGATTGTCTTTGAATGAATGTCAATGAATATCAATTGCATGTGGAATGTCAAGCTGCTTGGCTATTTGTGGAAATAGTTATCTTTAGTAACAACACTCTTGTGAATTAAATTAAAAATAAAAAAAATTCAAATGTTACTAAAACTTGTTCAATAGTCTTTGACAATTGTGAACAAAAAGATTGAAACATAATCATTGTCATTCACTGTATTTCAAATTAGATGTGAATAATGAATTGCTTAAAATCACACTTGTTAAAACTTCAAATTTCATATGAACCTAATGTTGCCTCATCAAAGGGTGGAGATCTTGGGATTGTGTGTGAATGCAATTCAACTCTCCTCATATTTTGATGATGACAAGTGGTGATTTTAGTGCATGACAATTGAAACATGTTAAATGCATCACCCATAGAACAACAATACTCAAAGAGCATGTTCCTAAACCATTTATCATTCATATACATGATAATTCAGTTAACTAATGATTTATGTGTTTATTTTCTCGGGACAAACATTTCGCAAAGGTAGTGTCGACACAACCATCACTGGTGTCGACACAATGGCTCATAGCAAAGGTAGAAATGTGAAGAAAAGATCCTCTAGTGTCGACACTAGACCAGGGCAGGTCGACACTAGAGACAGCTCCCAGAGAACCCATCAAACAGACCTGGACAGTGTGTCGACACAGAACTCAGTAGTGTCGACACTAGAGACCTCTTCCAGAAGGCATGTTTTACAGATTCTGGACACTGTGTCGACACTAGTTGGAGTAGTGTCGACACTAGAGCCTCCTCCCAGGGAATCATTGGCCAGTCTGGGACAATGTGTCGACACTACTCAAGGGCAGGTCGACACACTCGGAAAGTTTGGAACTTAAACTTCCTCCTGGACACGTGGCACCCTAGGGATTTGATGGATGGGCCTTGGAACTCGTGCCACGCAAGAGAGCCTCTCCTCCCAGGTTTTGCTCCCTCCTGTGCTTTTCTCACAATTCACACCTTTCAAGCACAAGGATCGAAGGTTGATCAAGATGAAGCATAGGATCAACTTCAAGGGAGCAGATCAAGTAGAAGCCAACGATTGTGAAGCACTCAGGAAGATCCCAAGATCAAAATTACAGAGCATCGGCCAAGGGACTTCAAGTGATCAAGATCCTTCCAATTCAGCCTCTACAAGGGAGTCCTCTTGAGAACAAGAACTGTCAACATCATATTTAAGTCTTCTTGTTTCTTCTTGGCTATTCTAGAGATTGTGCATAATTCATTGCATCAATTCTCTTGAATGGCCTTAATAGATTAGATCATGCTAGAGGATCTGAATCTTGGTGTTTTGTTCTAGCAAGTGTTTGTGAGCCTTGTGCTCAGGTTGTTGAGTCGCGTACTCAGTTTGTGTGGTTGAGCAGTCTTGCTCAGATTCTAGAGTAGTCTTGCTCTAGGTGGTGTGTGAGTTGTCTAACTCATTTGTGGAGTTGTCAGGCTCTAGTGTGTGTTGTGTTTTCAAGTGATAGGGATCCTCACTTGTGAGGGGTGGATGTAGGAGTCACATGGTATGATTTCCGAACCACCTAAATTCTCTGTGTAGTGGTTTGCTTGCTTTCTAATTTTCAGTTGCGCTAGATGTATGCATAGGGCTGTGCAAACTCTCTTCTAATCAGCTTGCCCATTCACTTCAATCACACAATTCTCACATCAATTGATCATATTTGCTAAATGCTCTTTCATATTGTTTCTGATTCTAAGAACCGCTTTTAATTGACTAAGCTTCCACAAAATTGGCCTAGATCTATTCAACCCCCCCCCCCCTTCTAGATCTTGTCCACACCTATTTCGATCCTAACACTTCCTACGCGTCCACTTCTACTAGGACGACGGCGAAGTCAGGATCTCGGAGGAAGTTTCGACGTGATAGGAGGTAGGCAGAGCAGAGACAGCAGTATGTTGGGAGTGTTCAGCAGCCGGGAGGGCAACCTTCACAGTAGGTACAACGTTCTTTTGCTGGTCAGTGTTACCGGTGTGACCAGATAGGTCACATGGCACGAGATTGCCCTTTGTTACCTCGTGTGGCGCAGCAGCAGACCCAGTCACAGCCCCGAGTACAGCAGCACCAGCAGCAGCAGGCACCCGTGCAGCAGTGTCAGCAGGCCGGAGGTTCTGGTGGGTCGAGAGGTAGAGGTCATCTTACTCACTTGACCCGTGCAGACGCGGTGGCAGCTCAGCTAGTGGAAGGTACTGTTACAATTTTTGGTTATACAGCTAGAGTTTTGTTTGATTCCGGTGCCTCTCACTCTTTTGTGTCTGAGGAGTTTTGAGACTCCCATAGAGAGTTGAGTTCGGGAGAGTCTGTTGAGCTAGCAGTAGAGTTGCCGACAAGGGACTTTGTCATTACGTCCTACTGTCTTGAGGAGGTACCTGTGCAGTTGCAGGATCAGTGGTTGTCAGCTCGCTTGTTTGCTTTGCAGTTGCAGGATTATGATGTGATTTTGGGTATGGACTGGTTAGAGCGATATGGTGCAGTGATGGATTGCCAGAAGAAGAGGGTGCACTTGCGGATACTTGGGGAAGCGGCGTTCTACTTCCAGGGTATCGTACCTCTTACTTCTCACTTTTTAGTTCTGCTTGAGGGCGGGGAGGTTGCTTGCCTCTGGTTGTCAGGTTTTCTAGTTTCTGCTATGACCCTTGACCAGGTTACCTCGGGAGTGGGGGACATTCCCGTAGTGTGTGAGTTTCCGGATGTTTTTTCGGAAGAGTACCTGGTCTACCGCCAGAGAGAGCGATTGAGTTTATTGTTGAGTTGGTCCTGGCATTGTACCATTTGCACAGAAACGTACCGTATGCACCAGCAAAGTTGAGGGAGCTGAATAGGCAGCTTGAGGAGCTGTTGGAGAAGGGCTATATTCGTCCTAGCTTTTCTCCTGGGGGTCACCTGTTTGTTTGTCGGGAAGAAGGATGGTAGCCTGAGATTGTGTATGATTATAGGAAGCTGAACAAGTGACCATCAAGAATAGGTATCCATTCCTAGGATTGACGATCTCTTTGATCAGCTTCAGTCTGCTCATGTCTTTCGAAGATCGACCTGAGGTCGGGCTACTATCAGTTGCGGATTAGAGACTCTGACATTGAGAGGACTGCTTTTCGGACTAGGTATGGACATTTTGAGTTTTTGGTGATGCGTTTGGGCTCACCAATGCACCAGCGGCCTTCATGGATCTGATGCCCAGGTGTTCCACCAGTTCTTGGACCGGTTTGTCATAGTGTTGTTGACGACATCTGGTGTACTCCGCTTCGGAGGAGGAGCACGCAAACTTAGTAAGTGTGAGTTTTGGCTACAACAGGTTCACTTTTTGGGGCACGTGATCTCAGGTGAGGGAGTTTCTATAGATCCAGCGAAGGTCGAGGCAGTTTTGCAGTGGGAGAGTCCCAGATCTATGTCTGAGATTCGTAGCTTTTTGGGCTTGGCAGGTTACTACCGCAGGTTTGTTTGGGATTTTTCTCAGGTTGTGCACCCTTGACTCAGTTGACGAGAAAGGGGGTTTCGTTTGTGTGGTCGGAGCTGTGAGCAGAGCTTCATAGAGTTAGCGACTGCTTACGTCAGCGCCAGTCCTTGCGTTACCTTCAGTGAGGAGGTTTGAGGTTTGCACAGACTCTTCAGGTGTTGGTCTGGGTGCGGTTTTGATGCAGCAAGGCCGGGTGGTGGCTTATGCGTCTCGCCAGCTTAAGCCCCACGAGAAGAGTTACCGACCCATGACTAGAGCTTACAGTTGTGGTGTTTGCTTTGAGGATTTGGCATCTTTACCTGTACGGAGTGAGTTTTGTAGTCCGTACCGACCACCAGAGTTTGAGGTATGTGTTTTCTCAAAGGGATCTGAATATGAGGCAGCGTCGATGGATGGAATATCTGAAAGACTATGATTTTAGCATTGAGTATAAGCTTGGAAAGGCGAATGTAGTTGCAGATGCTTTGAGTATGAAAGCACAGATGAGCCATCTGATGCTAAGGGAGTGGCAGTTGTGGCAGTCTGCAGCAAAAGGGTCTTTCAGAGTTTCGTCCAGACGTCGACTGTGTGGTTGGGCAGTTGTTGGCGGCTCCCGCCGTTGTGAGGCAGCTTGTTGAGGCTCAGCAGACAGATCCCAAGTTACACAGTGTGTTACTTCTCCCAGAGGTTGAGCTTTACGAGGACGGGACTGTTAGGTCCGAGATAGACTCTATGTTCCTGTTGAGGAGTCTGTCAGGAATTGTGTTGCGGAGCACATGGATCCAGGTACTCAATCATCCAGGGCGACCAAGATGTATCACAGGTTGAAACATCAGTTTGGTGGCCTGGGATGAAGAGAGACATAGCGGCTTTTGTTGCTAGGTGTTTGGTCTATCAGCAGGTGAAGGCGACATCAGCGTCCAGGAGGACTTGTGCAGCCGTTAGAGATTCCGATGTGGAAGTGGGACCATGTGACGACTGACTTTGTTTGTGGTTTGCCGAGGACAGTTGGAGGTTTTGACAGCATTTGGGTTCTTGTGGACAGATTGACGAAGACTGCTAGATTCTTGCCTGTCAGGTCTAGTTGGGGTGTGAGTAGGTTGGCCGCGTTGTACATAGAACGGATTGTTCCTTTGCACGGAGTGCCGATTTCTATTGTGTCAGATAGGGATCCTTGCTTCACTTCTGGGTTCTGGCGCAGTTTCCAGAGAGCTTTGAGAACAGAGTTGGCTTTTAGTTCCGCCTACCACCCTCAGTCAGATGGTCAGTCAAAGCGGACAATCCAGACTTTAGAGGACATGCTTAGAGCTTGTTGTCTGGAGTGGCAGGGGTCGTGGACAGCTCACTTGCCGTTGGTCAAGTTCGCATATAATAATAGCTATCACTCCAGTATCGGTTTGGCACCATATGAGGCTTTGTACGGGCAACCGTGTCGCACTCCTCTAGACTAGTTCGAGGTTGGCGAACGGATTGTCACGGGGCCAGAGTTAATACAGCAGGCAGTTGAGGTAATTCAACTTGTGAGGCAAAGGCTTCAGTCAGCTCAGAGTCGGCAGAAGAGTTATGCAGATCAGTGCAGACGACCGCTCGAGTTTCAGGTAGGGGACCAGGTGTTTGTCCGTGTGTCTCCTATGAAGGGAGTGGTGAGGTTCGGTAAGCATGGAAAGTTGAGTCCCCGCTTTATTGGACCTTTCACCATTGCTGAGCGTGTCGGAGGTTTGGCGTACAGACTTGAGCTTCCGTCAGAGCTGGCAGCAGTCCACGATGTGTTCCACGTGTCGATGCTTCGGAGGTACCTTTCTGACGAGTCTCACGTTCTCCCGAGAATAGAATGGTCTGAGGTGACTCCAGTGTTGACAGTACCAGAGTTTCCGTTGCACATTGAGGATCGCCAAATTCAGAGGTTGAGGAACAAGGCAATCCCTTTAGTTCGTATTGCGTGGCAGCGACATTCAGGTGGTGAGTCGACATGGGAGCGAGAGGACGAAATGCGCAAGCAGTTTCCATACCTCTTTGGTGAGTCTTCTTTCTTTATGTTGTTTGAATTTTGAGGGAAAAATTCCTTAAGGGGGGAGGGCTGTAAGGTCTCGGGTCTTAGCGGATCCTTATTGGATCTTGTAGAGGTTCGGATGTGGTTGATGGCCAGGGGCTAGCCGTTGACTTGGTTTTAGCATCCAGCGATGTGGACGTTTGTCGTTGAACTTGACGGCAAGCGGTCCGGACGTCGACCCATTGGCGGTTCAAATAGGTGGCGAGGTATGTGGACGTCTATTTGTGGCTTCTGTAGAAATAGGGCAGCCTGAGAGCAGCAACCTTTCCTTTTCCTTTTATCTCTTTCCCTCCACTTCTACCTTTGCTCATTTCCACCACTTCCGATGGTTGTTGGGAGCTCGTGGGAAGACCTTGGTACGTGTGGCGGTGTTAGATCGGGCGAGAAATGCGAAGATTTGGTGTGATTCGCGTGGAGACTTCGAGGGGTTCCGGCGCGATTGGTGGCTGTTTAGGAGTTTTTGTGGCATTCTAAGGTAGGGACTTAACCCCTTAAACCCTCCTTAACGGATCAGCATGCTTATTTGTGTAGATTAGTATGTTAATCGCATTTTAGGGTTGGGTTATGCCATGCCAGAATTTTGGGTATTTTAGGAGATCTAAGTGTTGGATCGTGGATTTTCGAAGTTCTGGTAGTATTAGAAGATGTGAGGAGATGTTTCCCTCCATCAATTTTATGGTTGTTGGGCGGATTTCCCCAATTGGGTTGACCTGGCGCTGTTCTGAGTTCAGGAGCTGAGGATATTAACGTCCACCTGTGTTGACGTTGAGATCTTCAATGTTGATGTTAACGACAAGATCTATTGTCGTTAACCAAGTGTTGACGGCAATGTGAGTGTCGTCTACATCTTGATTGGCGACATTCGATGTTGCCGGGGTCCTATTTTGTGTTTCAAGGGGTTGACGTGTGATGTCCGCCTTGATAACACATTTTTCCAGGCTTAGAGTGTGGCTCCGCCTGTGCTTATGCGTAATTAATTGTGTCATGACGTGACATGAGGTGTCCATCTATTGTACGGTGTTTCAGACGTTGGGAGTGTTACCGTCTGTACTCGCGTTGAGTTACCGTGCTTCTACTTCTATTTGTCACCTAGACATAGAGCGATGCTCTGTCTAGATGACCTGCGTATGGGGGTCCTCCGTCGGTGAGCCAGGACGTTGAGAGCGTCTCTGTCCTGTGCGTACTCCTTGTGGTGGTTTCGAGCCGGTCTCTGTGGAGCCCCTTCTCTACCACTAGGGTCAGGCGTAGGGGAAAAATCGGTCGTGGACCAGATGCGAGAGAGAGCGTCTGTAGTGTGCACACGTGGCTGTGGTTGAAAGACTCTGTGGTGACGGGACGCTGAGCCGCAGACCCTAGCTGAGTCCTACTTACTGTATGTGAGTGGGTTACTGAGCCGCGGTTTACAGTATTGGGTTGTGATGCGACGTGTATTTACTTTCTGTTTTTACTTTCCGAACTTAATACTGTTGCCGGTGGGGTTACTTTTCCCTACTGGGTCTCTTTCTTGAGACTCACTCCCTCCCTTTAAGGTGGGTCGTCGTTGACTCCCGTTCCAGGCGAGTCTAGCCACTTCGTGTTGGTGCGCCCTAGCTGCAGTGAGTAGTACTTTTGTTGTACTTCTATACCCTGTACTTAGCTCGGACTCTGAGTTGTACATGTTATGTTTCATGTATAATGTAATTTTACAGCTTTGCATGGTGTGTATCTTCTTATATATAGTCTCCTCGGACATTTCTTCTTACCCTTCTGAGCTTGTCTCGTGGGTTAACGGGTCAAAATTTGGGTTACTGGTTAGTTATTGGTAATGCGGATTCTGGGTCGTTACACCGGCGGTCTGCCTCCCGACTGATTCGCGACGGCGGTGCGCATCGCAACATTAGGGGAGCATCACCCAGGCGGCGTGACCTTATCGCGGAGCAGTTGGCCGTCACGATAAGATCATGTGGTGACACGGTTTCCTGTCACGACGCGCTGCACCGTCACGACGCGGTTCTTGTCAAGGTTGCCCTTCCCGTCGCGATGAGATCGTGACGGGCTAGGAGGGCCCGACAAGACCTGAGTTGCCTCAGGTGTTCCGTGGGCTGCGGTTGGCGTGTCGGCGTGTGCCCCAGGGCAGGGTTGCCCTTAGGACCTTATGGTAGGGAACGTGGTAGGTTGCCTCCCTGTGTTCAATGACCGAAGGTGACACCGTCGTGGTCGTATCCTAGCGGCGGTGCTAGGAGGCTCACGTCTGTCTAATAATCGATTGTCTGTCGATCAATCGATTATTAGAAGAGTGATGGTTTCTGTTCTTTCTGGTGGTGTTCCGGTTTCTCGGGCCATGCTGTGTGTGCCGGCGTTGGCCGACGGCCCTTCTGGGGGTTTCCGGAAGGGGTGCCGTGCGTGCCTGTGCCTGCTAGGCTTGTCTTAGTTACAAGTCAGCTGTACCGTTTTCTATGGTGGTTGCCCCGCCAGTTCTCTTTTCGCCCGGTGCTAGGCACTTGAGGGATTGTCCGTGAGACAGGTTGTTACCGTTACATGGGACCCCCAGCCCCCCGCGTCTGTTAGAGGGAGTTCTTTGGGCGGTGGGCGTGCTCAAGTCTCGAACTTTGAGCAGAAGGGGAAAACAATGGGGACAGCAGCGTAGAGTTGTTTGTGGAGCTCTCTTAGCTGGATCTGGGTCATCGAGGTGGTTGAGGCGCTCTTCCGGTGCGAACCAGCTAGTCCTTCTCACTGCCTCACTCTGCGTTGGTTCTAGAGCCGCATAGGGAGGTCAGGAGTGGGGCCGCAATTTGACCGGAGTGCGGTGGTTGTGGTTGTTCTTGCTGTGACTCGCTAGCCTCACTCTACCGGGGAGGTTGTAGGCAAGAGTCAGTAGCTGGCGAGTGAGAGGGGTGGACTATGTGTCCCTCTCTTAGTTGCCTGTGGCGGTGGCTTGGTTGCTCTTGTTGTGACGGTGTTTCTCACGCTGTTTCTGAGAATGTGTTCTCGCTGCCCTAGCCTGCACAGTGGTTGTAGCCTAGCCATGTCTAGTTCCGTGGGCTTTGTTGGTTTGGCCTCGTGGGCCTTGTTCAGTGGTTTCTGCTCTGCGGTGCCTTGTGCAGACACCCGACTGCTATTTTAGTAACCCGTTTCTTGGTGTCGTCCGTGGTGGCACCGGAGTGTGTAGTTCCCTGACCTCGTGGTGTGTCCACGGTCTAGGGTGGTTCTGCTTGTGGGCCCTCGACCTTGTGAAGGTCTGAGGTGTTCGTGTCTGTGGTGTGATGTTGCTTCTCATGTGGTTGCTCGGTGTCTCTCGTGGTGACACCTGGTTGTTCCTTCCCAACCTCGTGGAGGTCTGGGATGTTGGGTGCTTGTGTCGTGAGACTCTGGTCTCACGTGGTTGCTCCGGTGTTCCGTGAGCTTCTTTGTCTCAGTGGGTGTGTGTCGAGGTGTTGCTTCCGCATTGTGTTTGACTCCGCTGGTTCTGCGGGAGTCGTGTTGGGCCCGACTCTGGTTGTGGGTCGTGACATTACTCTTTTCCGCTGCTTTGTAGTACTCTACAGTAGGTGTTTCTCACTTTACTTCTTTGTAGAGTAGTTTTACTTCCGCTTTTTTAGAGTTCCTGCTTCTCTGGCTGGTAAGGGACTGGTTATCCCTACTGAGCCTTGTTCGCAAGGCTCACCCCCCTACTCTCTTCAGGTAGGGACTCGCTGTCGCAAGAGTTCTCTACCGGACAGTCATGGTGGCGGCTTGTTCGCCGTGCGTTGCCAGTAGTGTGAGTTGTGAGCGTGAGTGCTCTTTGTACCGTGACTTGAGAGTGGCCTTTTTGCAAGTCCTCGGGGTATGCCCCTTAAGGACTGCACCTTTTTTTTCTGTACCTGTACTTTTATTTGGGACATGTTGTACATAATTTCTTTATTAATGTACAAACTTTCTTGTTATAGTTATTTGAATTCATTGCTTATCTCACTGGACTAAATTCTAACACTTCCAGGTCTTCGGATCCGTGGGTGGCGGCACGACCTTCGAGGCCCTGGCGGGGGTCCGGGAGGTCGGGTCGTTACAGAAACCCTAAGTTACTTGCCTCTATAAAATTCTTCAACAAGAGAATTTTACCGATGAAGCCCTCTTTAGCACCCAAAGAGGTATTATTCTAACACGATCAAATCTTCTGTCTTGAGCATGATCCGGCAACCATCACCTGGACTAGAGACTTCTTTTCAGGTTGTGGAACCTTTGTCTTCACAGCATCATCTTCGAACAATCAGCAACTCGGCCGATCTTCCCTCTTAAACTCCCTCTTTTCTCTCCCCAAAACCCAAATAACCCAAGGTGAACAAAGTTCTCTCCTTGGAGAGATGACCCAACTATATAGGCAATAGGAGTCGTAATCAAGCTAGGAGTGAAGACACCTGACCGTTGGGATGTTTCATGATCTATCTCCCGGAGAAATCGGGACAGTTTCAGATCTGGAATCATAAATGCAGCTGGAGAAGTAAACGGCCACATTACTGCCATTAACCAAATATAAACGTCAATCGATGTTGATGTCTACATCTCCTGGCCAGGCAGTAAACGACTCAAAGATTGCCGTCTACTCACCCTTAATGTCAAGGGATGTTGACGTTAAGAAGAATTTTGGTAGAAAATTAAAAATGAAATAACAGTCAAAATTACACAGAAAACTGTGTCCTTACACCCTCTCCTCCTTAAAACGATCTTCGTCCTTGAAGATCGAATCAAGTACCTGTGGTGACATCGTCGGTGTCGTCTCTGGCTAATGCATACACTCTGGCCAGTGCTTGTGGTCTTGCTGCTGGCTTCGTTGTTGCTGCTGCTGGAACACCTCGTGGAACAAATGTCTTCAGTTCGAACACTCTCTAATCCGATGATCTGGGCTGCCACACTTGAGACATCTTCTTTCCTTTGTCCAGCACAAGTCTCCGCCATGATGCTTGGTGCAGTGTACACACTCGGGCTTCTCGTTGGCTGTAGAAGCTACTAACTGGGGTGCTGATTTTACTGGTATTGTAACTAGCTTCTGGTCTTCCATGAGCCTCTTCATCTTCTTGTTCTGTCGCTGAAACGGTTATGGTCACCTCTTCATCTGAGTCTTCTTCTCTTCCTGGTACAACTCCATCTCACTCTCATGCCTACATGCCGCACTAAAAGCCACATCCATAGTCTTGTGGTCGAACGCTACAAGTCTGGCTCTCAAAGACAGTCTGAGCCCCATCACGAACTTATTTACCTTGCACCTCTCATCAACAACTATGTGCGGTGCGAACCTTGACAACTCTACGAATCTGGCCTCATACTTCAAGATTGACATGGAACCTTGAGTCAACACTAAGAACTCCTGCTCTATCTTGTCCTGAATGTGCTTGGAAACAAACTTAGCCTCGGACAACCTCACGAACTCCTCTCAAATCATAGCTAGCTCCAAACCCTCTAACTGTGTGCGAAGAATGGAAGACCACCACACGTCTGCTCGCTCCTGAAGCATGTACGTCGCTAAGATAACCTTGTCATCCTATGCACACCTGATAGCTCTAAATATCTTCTCGATCTTTCTAAGCCAACTCTCTGAAACCAACGGCTGACTCTCCCCCTTAAAAGAAGGTGGAGCCATCCGTTAAACTTCTCCAAGACCGACACACCTCCTATACATGGTCCTGCTGAGCTGGTGCCGGAACCTGAGCCTGAAGTTGTGCCTGAAGAGCTACTTGCGTCTGTGCTTGATTCTGCATTGCTTGTACGAGCCCTTGCATGAATGTGCTGTAGTCGACCATAGGTAGAAGGGGTGGCGTAGGTGGTCCTTGAGCTGTTGGTACTCTCTGTTGCTCACTTGCAGTCCTCCTTGGCTCCTCATCTTGAATGGGTACACTCGAACGATAAGTCCTTCCATCCATAGCCTAAATAATAAATACCAAGTCAAGCTCCATTTATTACTACACCTAGTATATTCTAATGCATTCATCTTATCACTTTTCTAGTCCTATCTTAATTATTCCATGGATCTGGCTATCCACTACAAAGACTTTGAGATGTGAATCAAGTTGATGGTGTTAGGATCGGATGTTCGGTGATGGCAAAGCTAGAAGGGGGGTTGAATAGATTTGCTCAGAAACGTAAGCAATTAAAAATTACTTCGGATTAAAAGATCTACTCAATTAAAATCCCTCTGATCTGATGCAATGGTGTGACTAAACTAACAGTTAGTATGTAGACGAAATCTTTATGCATGCATCTAGCGCAATACAGATCAACCACAAATTAACCACAGTGCACAAGGATTTTAGTGGTTTGGAGATCACACCGTGACTCCTATGTCCACCCCTCACACAGTGAGGACACACTACTCAGAACTGAGTACAACACACCCACGAGCACAACGGCTCAACCACTCACACACACACGCTAGATCAAGTCCACAATAGATCAGATCCTCTAGCCTTGATCTGACCAACACACCACACACTGTGATCTATACACAACCCTTGTAAAGATTTCAAACCACACACTTCCACAAATGCCACGTACTGATCTCCAATCAGTACACACACACAATATAAAAGTATTGAATGAGAAGAGTTCTGAGATGTAGAAGCAAATCCTGATGTAGAATCTTCGTAGTGGTCGTCCAGAAGAACTTCAGGCTTCGTGTTGATGATAATCAGATGATGTAGACAAAGCTTGATTCGTGGACAAACCGACTTCAACTCCTCTCGTGAGATGGATCTTCCACGAACAAGATAGAGGGATGAAGCAGAGTAGCAGGAAGAAAGCCTTCTCTTGGGTTTTGCTTAGGGTTTTGGTATAGTGGCTTCTTGCTGCGAAAATACCTCCATATGATGTATATATAAGGGTGTCTAAGTATCGAGAGTCGTGCTAAAAGGAAACACCCTAATACAAATCATATCCTGACCATCGGATCTGACTTTCTCTTCGTCTGTCGACAGGCACCATGTAGCTGTTGATAGCTACTGCTCAGAACTGGTTTCCAGAGCGATGTAAGTTCCTAGAACACTAGGGCTGTCGACAGGCAATCCTTGGCTATCGACAGGCAGCCTTCATCTGTCGACAGGTGCACTTCATCTGTCGACAGCTACTGCTCCAATTATGCTCCCAGTAGCTTGTATGTTTCTGGATGGTCCATCTGTCAACAGGGACATCTTGGCTATCGACACATGACCACTTGAAGTGTTTTCTTGATCTTTTGCACTTGTATCTTGATTCTTCTCTTATATGCATTCACACCTACATGTTCAAAATATTCAATAATGATAACATTGTGTCATTATTAAGAGCATCTTAACATGAATGTTAATATGAATGACCATGATTGTGTCATCATAAAACAATCAAGCAATGATCAAATAAGCACAACTCAACATTCTCCCCTTTTTGATGATGACAAAATATACATTCATATTCTCCCCTTTTTGACAACATCAAAAAGACGCTCTCTCCCCCTTAATTAACAACTACTAGTCACCCCCTTGTTATAACACTCTCCCCCTATGAGGGTGCCAATGAAGTAAGTCGAAAGGTGAAACCAAGACATCAATGGATGGAGATCAAAATATGACTGACATAAGCAAAGGGGAATTGGGAGATGAATGATCAGAAATGATCAGAATCAATAAGATCTTTGATATTAAAATATGAGAGAAAAAATATTGTATCTTGGATTGTGCAACAAAGTTTAATAACAAAATACATTCAACCACAACATATGTCAAAGTTTTAATGACCTGAATGCATTTAAAGGATGAAGCAAATGTGATGAAAGTGACCTGTATGAGTTGACAAAACTGTTTATCACATGAGTTTAGTAGCTAAATATTTAACACATGTAGAATAATAACTCCAAACCCAATTATCATGAACTTCATCTAGATCAATGTACATACTATTCTTTTTATGTTCTTATATTTTTCATTCATTTTGTGAGAGAGAATACAGAGTAAATTGGTCAAATCACACCTTTCAGTGCAAGATGTCACATTTACCCAATGCAAACCTCTTGATTACTTAGTGGTTTAACCTTCTTACCTTATACATAGTTGAAACATTTGTTTGTCACATTTTGACGCGAGCCAAAGCACTTGATTAGGTGAAATGAACCCTATTACTCAGTGATAAAATAAAGTTTTATTCTTTGTTTGTATCTCTCTATTTTTCTGAACACTTTCCATTTGAAATGTTTTTTTTTAAGACCAGAATTGCATTAATTAGAATAGACATGATCATGAGTGTAGAGAGATTATTCTAACATGTGTTAAGGATAAGCTTCAAAACATGCACATGTTAAACACTAAAGCTACTCATGTGCCTACAAGTGTTTTGCAACTCAGTTTAAATGAGTTCAGCATTAAAAGTTGGCATAGCCTTGATCTTAGATTGTATCTTTGAAACTAAGCTAAGTGCACAATTATTGTAGTCTTTATGTATGAAATCTCTCATATAGAAATATCATAAAAACTCATTTATCCTGATGTAAACTTGAGTAAAAGGTATAAAATGTCAAGAAGAGAGAATCAGAATAACGGATACTGATTTTCAACTATGAATTTGAGTGGATGTTATGAGATTTAAAAAGATTAGATCCCCATGAATTTGTGAAGATTTCAAAAAGATAGAGGATGATGTGAAAGAGTGTCCCTCAAGCAACTCACGCAAAAAAAAAAATTTAACTTACTCCCCATAATGTTGGCAGGTATTGAAGTGCATTCAAGCAATTCAAACATTTCTTGTCAAACAATTTGAACAAAGAAGGTATGACATGATCAATTGAAATTTTGAGATTTACAATTTTCTTGATGATCTTTATGCAGTATAAGACTATTGATACTTGGCGGAGAATATTTCTCACGCATAATGATAGTTTCCAGACAAGCCGGACTTGTCCTTCCACATTTCACTATTCGATATACCAATAGTCACTACATAAGATCCAATTTTCCTCAAATTTAGCATGACTCCAATTGCTAAGAAGCATTGTCAGTCATAAAGAGATTTTACCTGAACAATCTTCAATTCTTTTCAAAGATTTTACCTGTGTTCTCCAATCATTTCCTGCCTTGCACAACCAATGTCATGATTCCATTATAATGTTTGGCTGCAAGACATCTCAGCTTGTGATCAAGCTGGTTTTAGAACCCACACTTGCTTAGGTCTTGCATTGACATCAATGTTAGGACAACATGATTTCAAAATCCAAAGTGATTTCATTTTTGGAATAGATGTATTTCTTTTATTAATGGATAATGAACAACATTATTCACTTTTATTTGGACTGGTTAAATACATCTATGTTTTCATGAGATTTTCTTGTTTTTGAGATTTTTTTTGCATGAAGAACAGAACACTTCTTTTGTCCACAATCATGTTTTCTTGTGTAATGAGGGATTGTGCATGAGCATGGGGCTTGGGAACTGCACAAATCATGATTCTTATGCCAACAGTTCTTAGATAAATGTCTATGTTGATGACATGTATAGCATTGAACTATTTTAGCATATTTGTGAGAGTGTGGATTTTTCTTCCAGTAGTATTTAGCAAGATGACCAGATCTATTGCATTTAAAACAAATGGGATGAGCAATTACCTGGAGCTTACCATAGTTTGAATGCATTTGCTGAAATTTCTGAGATCCTCTAGAATACCTTTGATCACCCTTGGGTTTGAAGGATGGAGGTGGTACCCTTTGGTAGCTCTTGACATGATGTGGAGAGGAGATTGCCATGGAGATTTTTAAGCTGATGAAGGAGATGTTGAAACATTGTAGAATCATGTTTTCTTTTCCAATTCCTTTTTTTGATTTATAGTTGAACCAAGATTCTTTCTAATTGCAGTATTTTTGTTCAATTTTTTACTTTGTTTTCGAACATTTTTCTGAACATGAACTTTAGTAGAGTTTTGACTTTGTTTGATAGCCACTTCAAGTCCATTTGTTAATTTGTTTTATCAGCTTTTAATGCAACAATTCTTTTTCATAAGTTTTGAGTTGATTTTTCATGACATCCAGACCATTTCTCATTTGTTCTTTTCAATTTTAATTTGAACAATTTGATTTTCCAGTCACAATTTTTTTCTTAGAAATTGTTCCATTCATCAATTAATGGTCCTGTCATGATTATAAGCATTCAATCTTCTTTTTCAAATGATTATTTTCCCTCAACCAATTGGTTGCATTTTTCTTTTATTTGATGATCATGAGCCATGTTGGAGATTTGTTTGTTCAATTGATCATTATCAAATTTGATATTTTCATTATGATCAATCAATTTTACATTTTGATTTTCCAAATCCAAATTTTAGATTCCACCTGATTATGATCTTATTTTAATTTGGATAACCTATTTTCACAATTTTTGACTTCTTCCTTCAGCCATTCATATCTACTTTCAGTTTTTTCATTTTCTTCATAGAATGCTTGAGCATTATCATTCTCATTTCATCTTCTTCTCCATTTTTCTTTTAGCTTCTTGTTTTGAGATTCAACCCTTTTAAATTGTTGGCGTATGTGCTCATAACATTCTATCAGTTCATCATAGATATATCATTTTCTGAATCAATATCAGATATTGATATATCAATGGGTATGATCAGATTTACCTGACCTTTTTTTTAGACTTTCTTAACTTTTCTGACGAATTTAAACCTTCAGATTCGTCTAGGCTGGGAAAGCCTTTTGAGCTGCATGAGCCATGAAGCATTTGTCCTTGGCTTTATTTGCAATCTCGCTTGTCGTCACAAAGGCGTCCTGCATTTTATCAACTTTGTCATCAAACCCAATAATCATAGGCCTATTTATGATGCTTGAGAACTTAGCCATATTTCTGAGTATGTTTAAGATGATTAGGCCAATCAATAGAATATTGAGTCAGATCAAAAACTAATCCATCAGTTCAATCAGATCAAATCAGATTAGGAATCAGAGCGATTAAGCACACAAAGACAGATCTCCCAAAACACAACCGATGAACAGAGAACCTGCTCTAATACCAATTGTTAGGATCAGATGTTCGGTGATGGCTAAGCTAGAAGGGGGGTTGAATAGATTTGCAGCGGAAACTTAAGAATTTAAAAATTACTTCGGATTAAAGATCTACTAAATGAAAACCCCTCTGATCTGATGCAATGTGTGTGAGCAAACTAACAGTTAGTGTGTAGACGAAATGCCTATGCATGCATCCAGCGCAATACAGATCAAACCACAAATCAAACCACAGTGCACAAGGGATTTTTAGGTGGTTCGGAGATCACACCCAATGACCCCTACGTCCACCCCTCACACAGTGAGGACACACTACTCAAGAACTAAGTACAACACACCCACGAGCACAACGGGTCAACCACACACACACACACGCTAGATCAAGTCCACAATAGATCAGATCCTCTAGCCTTGATCTGACCAACACACCACACACTGTAATCTATACACAACCCTTCTACAAAACAAAAACCACACACTTCCACAAATGCCACGTACTGATCTCCAATCAGTACACACACACAGATATATGAAAAGTATTGAAAGAAAGAAGTTCTGAGATGTAGAAGCAAATCCTGATGTAGAACTCTTCGTAGTGGTCGTCCAGAAGAACTTCAGGCTTCGTGTTGATGATAATCAGATGATGTAGATGAAGCTTGATTCGTGGACAAACCAACTTCAACTCCTCTCGTGAGATGGATCTTCCACGAACAGGACAGAGGGTTGAAGCAGAGCAGCAAGAAGAAAGCCTTCTCTTGGGTTTTGCTTAGGGTTTTGGTATGGTGACTTCTTTCTACGAAAATACCTCCATATGATGTATATACAAGGTTGTCTAAGTATCGAGAGTCGTGCTAAAAGGAAACACCCTAATACAGATCATATCCTGACCATCAGATATGACTTTCTTTTCGTCAGTCGATGGGCACCATGTAGCTATCGACAGCTACTGCTCAGAACTGGTTTCCAGAACCATGTAAGTTCCTGGAACACTGGGGCTGTCGTCAGGCGATCCGTGCTATCGACAGGCAGCCTTCACCTGTCGACAGGTGCACTTCATCTGTCGATAGCTACTGCCCAATTATGCTTTCCATAGCTTGTCTATTTCTGGATGGTCCATCTGTCGACAGGTGACATCTTGGCTGTCAACACATGACCACATGAAGTGTTTTTCTTGATCTTGTGCACTTGTATCTTTGATGCTTCTCTTGTGTGCATTCACACCAACATGAAATAACATTTCAAGTAAGATATAACGTATACATATATAGTCATAGAAGCTTGTTTTTACTTGATCATTTCCTTCATGTCCTATCATGTTACAAACATCAATTCATCATCAACACCACACATATGTCTCATCAAAACAGTTGTGTCATTATTAAGAGCATCTTAACATGAATGTTAATATGAATGACCATGATTGTGTCATCATCAAAAACAAATCAAAGCAATGATCAAATAAGCACAACTCAACAGATGGCTATCCATGTATAATCTCAACCCTGTAGCTCTGATACCATCTATGTAACGGCCCACTTCTGCCCGGTACAGTTATACCAACCCACGTCGGACAAGAGCAAGTCGCTGCAGGGGAGAAAACCCCAACGATAGTCACATGGGCTGAGATATACACAAATAGAAAGGAATATTATAGCAGAAAATAAATAACTCTTATTCCATCAACTTTATAATCCACACACCACTATCCATATAGTCCATGAAAAGAAATAACATAGCATAACATCCACTAAATATAGCCGTTTCCAAGTACAATAACCAAGGTCTATATTACAATTACATCTCATACTAAGAAATACCTTTAGATCTTCAATCTACTCTTCAAGCTCCACATCGGATCTCGCTAACTCCCTCGCTTAAGTCTCCTAAAATGTAGCAAGGTGAGTCTACGCAATAACTCAGCAAGCACTTAGAATTGCAAACCACGCATTACCACACATTCTTCTAATAGTTTAACACTTTACTAACTATCACACCACCATCACCTAATTTTAACAACAATTAGACTACACATGCTCGTGCTTAACATGGATAATGTAAACATGGAATCTATTACACCAAACTATACTAACTCATGTATAACAAAAATTCTAAACATGGTCACTTATATCTGGTGTCACTAACATGAAGCATTCATATATCACATGCTTACAAATCTTACTTTTACATGACACTAACACATCGCTTAATATAAATTTATAACATGATACTATTACATTCTCATCAAGTAATTACTAACTCATGGACATAATAACATATTTCTACACATGGTACTAACATGATATCACAATTAACATATTCACCGCCCCGACGCGGAATATCGGAGCGCGAAGACAGTTGCAAGAAAAGGGTATAGAGTGAGTACTAGACATCAAACCATTGCACATTGATATCTAATGCAACTTTCTCATTAATAACTTTTCAAATGTCTAGTTACACCCTAAACTCAAGCCATTCTATGGGGCCCAATTACATTGCAATCAAAGGAAATAACTAACTACAACTCTAAGATAACATAACGACTCGAGGTACTCTTGGCTTCACTCTTGGTCTTTCCCTTCCTCGTGAGTGTATTGTCATCCTCGGTCTCACCTGAGAACACAACATCAAATAACGTAGGGTGAGCGATAACGCCCAGTAGGACTTAAATCTCAGGCTCAAGCAAGCTTTAAATGATTAATGCATTTATTGGCAGAGTATCTAAAGATAGCAGGTACAAGAGAGTCAAAAATAGCAAGAGATAGCACATAGGTAACAGGATAGCACAATAGCACGTGATCGAGTAAGTTTCCATAATAGCACAAGTATCGAGTATAGCACGAATAGCAGATGGCCATAGCACAACTAGCACAAGTATAGTAATAGCACGACGAGTATAGCACTTGTTTGTCATTCTAGACATCGAGAGATATAGCGCGTTTTGTGTTTGATTGTCATATAGATAGTCGAGATAGATAGCACTTGAGTGTAGCTAAACACTCTGATCATTTAACTCCCATGGGCGCTAGCACTTTTGGGCGCACATCCCAAGATCAGATCGGGCCCTTTATATATTGCCAGGCATTGGTTATATTGTATCTTTAGACAATCAGTCAATGGCCAATATAGAGTACCAAGAATAGTTAAGAGCACTAGATGAATAGACGAGATAGTAGAAAGAATGTGAATAGACGAGCAAGTAGAGTATAGATGAGAGCTAAGGGTACAACACGTAAAACAACGAGTAAACAGGCGATAGTAACAGTTGCACAACACGTGCACGTCGTATTGGCAGTCGGGTGGATTCACGATCTTTCTGCTGGCCATGTTATGCACAGTCTAGAGGTCCGACGTGATTCAAGGTAAGAGCGAACTTCTAATAGCTGTTGGGATCATATCGATCCTAAGGTGTAATGGGTGTTAGGGTACAACCGCTCGTCGACCATGTGGGAATCCATGATCAGAGGAGACTAACGGAGGCCTTGTGTAAGGTTCACTAGTCCAGCGAAAGGAATATCCGATGGAGAGCTCACCACAAGCCAGTAAAGTGTGTATATAAAACAGGTGCTCGACGTTCTAGAGGAATTCAAGAACAGTGGAGCGTCGATATCGGTATATAAACAACGCAAGAACGAATACAAGTCCTTTAAAATAGGGCAATTAATATACTTTATTGCACTAAATTACCAGATACATATGAGATATTTTATGCCAGATTTCAGCCATATATGGATGGTTCATGTGTGTGCATGTGTGAGAGAAATTATAGATAGAAAGAAGTCGTGAATATGTATTTTAAAGCATTCATATAGCTCCATTAAAAACAGGTGTTTTTACTGCGTGTATGACTGTTAAAAAGACTGTAGAAAGTGACAGTAACAAATTTTATGGGTTTTCATGCAAAATCCTGTGAATGCGACGTAGGCCAGTAAGGGTCATGACAGGGTCAGGGCAGATCGCGACAGGGCCTGAAAAGGGTCGCGACAGGGCCTGAAAAGGGTTGCGACAGGGTTGCCAGAACAGAAGGCCAAATGCGACGTAGGGTACTGTCGCATTCAGAACGCGACAAGGAATGCGTCACGACGGGCTTGAGAACACGACCTATCGGGCCGTCGCATTCTCAGGTCCATGGCCTGAGTTTGACAGAGTTCTGCTCTGTCTTGGATTGAGGTCCAGAAATATCAGATTTTGATACAGGGTCGTTCAAAAATCATAACTAATTGTATACACGATGAAAATCATGAAACTAGTGGCAAATGAAACTAGACATCGAAAGTACTTCCAGTAAATAGGATTAGAGAGAGAGCATGGTTTGAACATGGTTTGAGCATGAACAATAACAAGTACAATAAAACATGATACATAGAGCAGATTGATTTAATTCGAGCAATATGCTCCATAAAATTAGGGCTTCAGAGGCAAAATCCCTAACACATGAAGTGTCTACAATAAAATTTGTAGCATAGGATCAAGTGTACATGGAGATATATTCAACATGATGACTCGGAGTTATCATGTTGCAAACTTCTAAAATCAAGAACCAAAGATTGGCTCGATGAAAAATTATGAAACAAGAGGCTTTTGTTCCTGGTGATTGGAACTACCTATAGATGGATTTGATTTAGTTTGGCTTGTGAGAATGCCTACCTTTGACTGGATTTGTCTTCTAGGGTTAAAATCTCCAGAAACAGGAAGAAGCTCCAAGAACTCCTTCTCCCTACGAGATCCTCTCCTCCTTGGCCTCTTCTCCACATCCAACACCTTTGGCAACGAGCTAGGTCGGCTAAGAGGGTTTAAGAGATGTATTTATGTATGTATGGGTTCCCATTCCTACTTCTATTCTAATTGCTCTTTAATTACGAGATTTCCTAACTCTAACCTTCCTTTCTTGCTTTCCAACCTCTATTTAGGTTAGGATGGGATCTGAATTTGTGCTAAATCATAAGGGGTAGGCTTAGGAATCCAATTCCAACTCTTATTGCCTCTTTTAATGCTTAAAGAGTCATTTTCTATTTATGAGATATTAAGACTCCGAATTTAGGGTATTTTCTTTTTATTTACTATTTGTAAATTCATATTTTGAACCAATAAGTTCTAGAGGATCCATTAAGCAAAGCCCATTACTCTTTTCTATGTAATGAGTTTTATTTAATGCTCTTTTCATTGAATATCCCTTTAGCTATCTTTTTTATTTATTATTTAAATTTTTATTTTTCTCAAAAATTCATGTTGCTACAACATAAATCACATTAACACATGCATTATTTTCTCATAGTATATTCACATGCGCTTTTACCTTTGCTTTCACATGTACTTATTCTCACATTTATCACATTCTCATTCACTTACACATGATTTCACATAGCTTTCACATAGTTTTCACTTTTTACGATCATGATCACATGTCACATCACTTGCACATACCACGTGCCACGTTCACATATCACTTTACATATTATTCACATATTCACTTTTACACATTGTCAAGACACAGCCCAAACCACCACTAGAAAGATCACACGTTCATATACATATACTTAATCGCCAGGCAAACGATCAGTCTTGGTTACTACACAGAACCAGGGGAAGCCCTCCCCACCATTACCAGTGCAACTTGTCCACCTCCAGGATTTCATACGACCCGTTGCCCCGGATATCACATAACACATTGAGCCTTCCCGTAGGGACACTACTATAGTACGGCTCCACGCAATCTATGGTGGCAGTGTCTCATTAGCACAACTGTTATCTTTTCACATTAACACATATTTCACACACACATGTCACATATTCTCTCTCTTTCCATGCCATGCACACATATACATGAAACATATATTAATCACCTCTAGATGCTCAACTTAATCAAGAATAGTAATTAACAGAACCTAATCATGATGCTAATCATGTTTTTAAATATAGTTGAGACTTATTATTAAAACATGGTACAAAAAGCTTCAGAAATTCATAACTAATTTCACAGTGGTCAAAACATACTCAAACTTTAGCCACGGGGTAGATATACTTGACAAAACATATCAGTAATTTTTCATAATTTTCAGAGCAGTATAACTATTTTTAATATTTAACAAAGATTTCATGTAACTTATCAAGATAATTTAATTAAACATGGTGGATAGTAAACCATCGACTCTAACAGTCCTAAAGCATGCATACAGTAGTGCTGAGTATGGAAAGTTCCTAAGAAGATACTCTTCATCGTACATGTTTATTCTAAATTTAAATCTAACATAACATGCTTATTAACTTATAACAGAAATTTTATAAATAACAAATATGATATAAAATTATCAAAATTTCATGGTTTGATCTACTAAACATATCTGACAATATAGAATTTTATTAACATATGCATACATTAAAAAATCCTCGAAAGATTACATCTCATGTGTTGGAAACATAGTTCTAGAAAAATTCAGAAGAACTTGACGTTAAGGGACTTGCCGTCAGGATGGGTTAACGGCAAGATCGACTGCCGTCAATCCAGGAACTTGACGGCAAGGTTGTTGTCATCAACCTTCTGTCTGCAGAAGGTGCAAACGAAACACAGAAAACAGGGAATTTGTGAGGTCCAGGGCATGAGTTAAAATTCCGTAAAAATTGTAAAACCCTAAGGGACAAGTCCACGGAGAGAAACCCTAAGTTACTTTCCTCTAGAAAATTCTTCAACAAGAGAATTTAGCCGATGAAGCCCTCTTTAGCACCCAAAGAGGTATTCTTCTAACACGATCAAATCTTCTATCTTGAGCACGATCCGGCTACGATCACCTAGTCTAGAGCCTTCCTCTCAGGTTGTGGAACCTTTGTCTTCACAGCATCATCTTCGAACAATTAGCAACTTGGCCGATTTGCCCTCTCAAACTCCCTCTTTTCTCTCCCGGAAACCCAAATAACCCCAGGTGAACAAAGTCCTATCCTTGGAGAGATGACCTAGCTATATAGGCAATAGGCGTTGTAATCAAGCTAGGAGTGAAGAGACCTGACCGTTGGGATGTTTCCTGATCTGTCTCCCAGAGAAATCGGGACAGTTTTAGATCTGGAATCATAAACGCAGCCAGAGAAGTAAATGGCCACAATATTGTCGTTAACCAAATATAAACATCAATCAATGTTGACGTCTAGATCTCCTGGCCAGGCAGTAAACGACACAAAGATTGCCGTCTACTCACCCTTAACATCATGGGATGTTGACGTTAAGAAGAATTTCGACAGAAAATTAAAAATGAAGTAACAGCAAAAATTACACAGAAAACTGGGGCCTTACACACCTACTTACTCTGAAGGCCCGAACCCAGATACAGCAGAGCACTAGATACATGAGATAGAGAGATTTTTTGTTACTATGAGGTGTTCATACGGTGATAGGGTGATACTAGCTACCTATCAACTACGGGGTTTTGCACAGGAGTGGTGGAGATTGAAGGTGCAAACAGTGTTTGCTGGAAAGACATAGGACACCATCACCTGGACAGAGTTCTTGGGGGTATTTAATGATACATTCTTCCCAGACCAGATACAGCAAGCCAAGGAGGAGTAGTTGAGGACCTTGCAGTAGGGGAACCTGTCAGTATTAGAATACCAGATGAGGTTTATGGCGTTGAGCAGATATGCCGCATATGTAGTTACAAATAATGCTATGATGGTAGAGTACTTTATTCCAAGATTGCGAGCAGAGCTACAGGATGCAGTGATTCCCCTTATGTGTGGACAGTGGAGGAAGCAATGCAGAGGCAGCTATACTCGATAGGACTATTTAGACTAGACAGTCACAGTCAGGAGGTTCATGTAGTTTTCGGCTTCCTCAGCAATCTACAGGCATCAGCAAGGGTAAGGCACCCTCAAGAGCATCATCATCGTCCTGATTTGCCAAGTGGGCAATAAATTGAAGAACATATTTAGAGGAGGGCGAGGTGGTGGTAGGCAGCAGGGTTCCCAGCAGAGTTTCAGCAGGGCTGACGTTTTAGGCTAGATCCAGAGGAGTCGCAGTAGAGTACCGTGGGGCATCCCGCAACTTTTCCAGGCTTCATGTGTTATAATTGTGGGCAGCCAGGGCATTTAGCTAGAAATTATTTGCATCCTCGGGAGTACAACTATGGTAGAGGAGTACAGCAACAACAGCCGCAACAGCCATTCCAGCAGCCAACAGTATAGCGAGGTACATGTCCACCTTTCCAGAGGGGACGAGGTCGAGTTATGGTTGTTACTAGAGTGCAAGCAGAGGCATCCAACTTGATTGAAGGTATATTATCTCTTTTTGAATTTTTTTGCTAGAGTGTTGATTGATCTGGGTGCATCGCATTCGTTTATTTCTGAGGATTTCATGAATAGTATGGTTCATCCCTTAGAAGAGAGGCAGTGTGAATTTATTGTAGCATTTCTTTCTGGTGGTTTTATGCTCAGTTCCTGTTACTTAGAAGAATTTCTGATAGTAATTCAAGGAAATCAGTTGCCCGCAAGGTTGTACGCACTTCAGTTGAAGGAGTATGATGTGATTTTGGGAATGGATTGGCTAGAGGCCTATGGGGCACTGGTGGATTGTAGGAAAAAGAAAATCAGATTTTGTCAGCTTAGTGGAGCAGTGTTTGAGTTTCAAGGTATGTCGTTCTACACTCCTAAGTTTATTATTTCTGCACTTAGAGCTAGAAGGTTGATAAATGCAGGGTGTGTAGCATATCTTACTTCAGTCAGTTTAGTTGAGTCAAGTAAGTCTATGGAGATGGTACCCATGGTCAGAGAATTTGCAAATGTGTTCCTAGAAGAGTTGTCAGGATTAACTCCACACAGGGGAAGTGGATTTCATAGTGGAATTGTAGCTGGGCAGTATGCCAATCTCAAAGGCACCTTACAGAATGGCACCAGCAGAATTGAGGGAATTGAAGAAACAGTTGCAAGAATTATTAGAGAAAGGCTTCATCCGACCTAGCCATTCACCGTGGGGAGCACCAGTGCTATTTGTCAGAAAGAAGGATGGTAGTTTGAGAATGTGTATAGATTATCGGCAATTGAACAAGGTTACAATCAAGAATAAGTATCCACTTCCCAGAATAGATGATTTATTTGATCAGCTACAGACAACCAAGGTATTTTCTAAAATTGATTTGAGATCAGGGTATCATCAGCTAAGAATTAAGAAACAGGACATTGACAAGATAGCTTTCAGAACCAGATATTGGAACTATGAGTTTATGGTTATGCCATTTGGATTGACTAATGCACTGACAACATTTATGAATATGATGAACATGATATTTCACCCTTATCTGGATCAGTTTATTGTAGTATTCATTGATGATATATTAGTATATTCAGCATTAGAGGAGGAGCATGCAGCACACCTGAGGATTACATTATAGACTTTGCAGGATCATCATCTGTATGCTAAGTTTAATAAATGTGAATTCTGGTTAAAGGAAATTCAATTCTTGGGACATGTAATTTCAGGTCAGGGTGTAGCAGTTGATCCAGCTAAGGTAGAGGCAGTGATGAAATGGGAAGAGCCAAAGACAGTGCCAGAAATCAGAAACTTTCTTGGTTTGGTAGGTTATTATAGGCGGTTCATTTAGGATTTCTCGAAGATTGCAGCACCAATCACAAGATTGACCAGGAAAGGAGTGCCTTTTGTGTGGTCTTCAGATTGTCAGCACAGATTTGCAGAGATGAAGAAGAGGCTTACTACAGCACCTATATTGGAGATTCCATCAGGTGGTGGAGGATTTGTATTGTATACAGATGCATCCAGAAGAGGATTGGGAGAAGTACTGATGCAGCACAAAAAAGTGGTAGCATATGCTTCAAGGCAGTTGAAAAGGCATGAAGAAAATTACCCTACACATGATTTAGAGTTGGCAACAATGGTGTTTGCATTAATGTTGTGAAGGCATTTTCTATATGGAGAAAGGTTTGAAATCTTTACAGATCATAAGAGCTTGAAGTATATTTTCTCACAGAAAGATTTGAATTTGAGGCAGCGCAGATGGATAGAGTACCTGAAAGATTATGATTTCAGCCTAGCATATCATCCAGATAAAGTCAATGTGGTTGCAGATGCACTGAGGTGAAAGGCAGTTATGAACTAGACGATGATCAGAGAATGGAAATTGTATGAAGATGTAGCAGAGAATTCACTATTTGTGCCAAATGACCAGCGGCGAGCAATATTAGCAAACAGTGCAGTGGAGCCTTTTTTATATTGGCAAATAGTGGAAGCACAGAGAACAGATGAGAATTTGGTGGACATTGTGAGAATGGAAGAGGTTACACTTGATGATGACAGTGTGGTCAGGCTTATAGGTCGCCTATATGTTCCAGCAGAAGCCAAAGTGAGGCAGAAGGTATTAGAGGAAGCAAACAAGTCCAGGTACACTATTCATCCTGGTAGTATCAAGATGTATCAAGATTTGAAGAAGCATTTCTAGTGGCCGAATATGAAGAAGGAAATTGCAAAATTTATATCAAGATGTCTAGTATGTCAGCAAGTAAAAGCAGAGCATCAGAGGCCAGGAGGACTATTACAACCATTGCCTATTCCACAGTGGAAATGGGACGACATAGCCATGGACTTTGTAGTTGGTTTGCCCAAAACAATAACAGGTCATAATGGAATTTGGGTTTTTGTGGACAGATTGACGAAAGTATGTAGATTATTGTTAGTGAGCATGTCATGGATTGTGGATAGATTAGCCAGATTGTATGTAGACAGAATCATACCATTGCATGGAATTCCATTGACAATTGTCTCAGATAGAGATCCCAGGTTTACTTCAGGTTTCTGGAGGAGTTTACAGAGGGTAATTGACACAGAATTGAAGTATAATTCAGCTTATCATCCATAGACAGATGGGCAAACAGAAAGAACGATACAGACCATAGAAGACATGTTGAGAGCTTGTTGTTTAGTATGGGGAGGTACTTAGGAGCATCACTTGAGCATGGTAGAGTTTGCATATAACAACAGTTATCATTAGGGCTGCAAACGGGTCGGATTCGGAATCGGAAACACAGATTCCGATTCTGATTCCGATAACTGAAATATGATTCCGATTCCGATTCCGATTCCGATAAGAATGGTTAGTTCCGATTCTGTTCCGATTCCGATAACATTACCGGAACCAAAATTCCGATAAGGTAAGGTGTTTACCATAATTTTACCTTGAGTTTATGATAATTTATCGGAATAACTGATACCGATACCGATTCCGATTATTTTTTCAATTCCGATTCCGATAACTTATCGGAATATCCGATACTGATTCTGATAAGCTATCGGTATCATATTCCGATTACTGATTCTGACTGCTATATCATATTTTTATCGAAATCGGATATCGGTATCATATTCCGGATCGAAATCGGATCGGAATATCGGGTTCCGTTTACACCCCTAGTTATCATGCAAGTATCGGAATGGCACCTTATGAAGCTTTGTATGGCAGACCGTGTAGGACACCATTGAATTGGCATGTAGTAGGTGAGAGAGAAGTCATGGGTCCAAAACTAATTCAGCAATGCTTAGAGATGGTCAAGTTCATCAAAGAGAAGCTTCAGACAGCCCAGAGCCGACAAAAAAGATATGCAGATACCAGACGCAAGCCACTACAGTTTAAAGTGGGAGATTATGTGTTTCTGAAGGTTTCTCCTACTAAAGGTGTGCTAAGGTTTAGCAGAAAAGGTAAATTGAGTCCAAGATATGTTGGTCCATTTCAGATTTTAGAAAGAATTGGAGAAATAGCCTACAGATTGGATCTTCCAGCAAACATCACAGATGCGCATGATGTGTTCCATGTCTCCATGCTCAGAAGATATATCCGAGATCCTTCACAAATAGTCAGCTATCAAAGAGATGATTTGAAGCCAAACATGACAATGCCAGAATATCCAGTACAGATTACAGGACATAGAACCCAAAAGCTAAGAAATAAAGTGATTGAGTTAGTGAAAATCAGATGGAAAAATAGACAAGGTGGAGAAGACACATGGGAATTAGCAGAGGAAATGATGAAAGTGTATCCATACTTGTTTGAGTAGGCTTTAATTCTTTTAGGTGATAGTACCATGCATGTTTAATTAAGAATTTTTATGCTGAGCTTTCTTCTTAAATTTCGAGGATGAAATTTCTTTTAGGTGATATTAATGTAGTGTATTGACCATTTGGATCGAGAATTAGTAGTTGTGGTGGCCAGTGTGTGGCCTATGGTGTGTGTTACAGATCGTCGCGTTCATGAAACCACTGCTTGAGGGTCTTCATCTGCATGTCCACTGCATGGTGCGCGCTGGGCGGCCTACTGGCATCAGCGCTGAGAAGGCGACGGCCTGAACCGTCGCATTCTGGTCATGACAGCAGGGTGCATCACGTTCACAACTCCGAACTATTTTTAACCTAGCTCGGCCAAATAGAGCTCAACAAGCTCTGCTCGGCCAAGGAGAGGAGGTTTTGTTGTGTTTTCAGGCAATTCGAGGTGTTGGAGCTATTTTTGGCATAGTCTCGCCGCGAGGACGTGGTACGGAGCGAGGGAAACACCGGGTTATCGTCGTTCTTCGCGTTCTTCGTGAAGGTAGGGAGATTCCACCTTGTTTCTCGCTGTGGATTGTGTGTTGAGCATTCAGCTTGTTTTACATGTAGATGGAGATACCATGTTAGTGTATGATTTATGGTTTGGTCAGTGAAGGCGACAGACAGACCCGGGTGTCGTGTTATGAACGCGATAGCCCGACCCGTCGTGTTCTGCTTCAAAACGCGTCGTATCGGGGCGTCGCGTTCTGAAGGCGACGGTTGACCCTGTCGCGTTCTGGCTTCTGTGGACTAATGGTCTTTACATGGTTACGTGATTATCGGATCATCTTTATTTATTATTTATAGCAATGGTAAGTGGTGCATCGGCACTTGTTGAGGTTGAGGGCAGCGGTGTTCACGTGGTTTGTATGTTCGTGGTGAGTAGTGCGACGGCTACCGTGGTTACCTCTCTAGTCGGGAGCCCCAGGTTTCGTGTGAGCCAGCCACATTAGTGCTCAGGGCTTGTCCCAGTACTTGTGTACCGTCGAGGTCGGTGTCGTCTTCATGGACACTCTCACTCTTGTGTAGAGTTGTACGTCTGGCTGAGGAAACGACGACAGTGGAACAGCGACTTGTGTGAGTTTGTTTTTGTCGCTTGTAGTGCACTCGTGGGGGGTTATGGACACCAGTAGACGTACTGGTCCCCAGCTAGTCCTATTTTCCAGTGCCTCACTTTAGGGAGCTCGAGCTGGAGTCCCTAAAGGTGCCAAGCATGGGCCTGCGGCAGTGTGGACCGCAGGTATGGTGTTGGTTGGTCTCCACAGTTTCTTGGCTTGTTGTGGTGGAGAGGCAGCTGGACCTTTCGTCCGTGGCTGCGAGGCGGAGAGGTAATCCTGTGTGGTTTGTCCGGGTTAGTTGCTGGTGTCACGAACTAGTCTTCGTGACCTGAGTGTGGTGTTTTCTACTCTAGCTCGTACACTTGGATGAAGTTTGTCATTTAATTATTAAAGGCTGTTTTTAGTTAATAACCTGTGATAATTATTATTTAACAGCTTTAATACCATGCGTAGATAGTTCTATAAATTGCCTAGTGTAGCTTCTTGTTACTGCACTTTGTGAGTTTGGTTTTGTGCGGCTTTAGGGGGAGTTTCCCTCCTGAGCCAGTGAGTTGCAAGGCTCACTCCTACCCCTTTCAGGTGAGGGAGAGCAGAAGGCTTTCCGTCCTTCATCTAGTTCGGAGCTGCACCGTAGCGCAGTTGGGTCTGCACCACCAGCAATGTAATCTTTACTTTCTATTCACCTCGGAGTATGCCCCAGGCTATTGTGCTTTGAGTTTGACTTCAGTTAAGAAATGGCTATGTATATTTCATGTAAATATTTGTAAGATGTGGAAATCTTATATATGTTTGAGTTGTTTCCTTTATATTTCTATGGACAAGTGAATGATATCCCTAGCGAGGCTACGGCTCGTTCGCGGGAGACGGAGTTGGGTCAAGCTCATTATTAGGTTAACGGGTTTGAACGACGAGGACCGTCACACATCTGGCCCCAATAATTGGATGGTCATAAGATCTAGGGACAAGAGTCTAGACCTGGCTATGTTGGAACTGGTTAAGTTCCTCTTACAAAGCTTGGATTCAAAATTCGTCTGCCAGTGCATCATTGATTGTTCTAGGCTCAATCTGAGAAACAAATGCAGTATAGTCATAGGGAACATTCATACCTCTTGTTCTTACCCTATCTTGAGGATCACCTATGATATTTTCTCTTGGATGATCTCTGTGATACCTCAGTTCTCTAGGTAGTCCTTCATGTGCTTCTTGTTGTTGTTGAAGTTCTTCTATTGGTGAATCTTCCTTGTCTTCCTCTTCTTCTTCAAGAGAAGTCTGTTCCAGATCCCTGCACAATTCTTCAATAACAATATCTTCTTCTTCTTTTATTTTCTTAATAGAAGGGTTAGTCTCATCAAATAAAATATGGACTGATTGTTCTATAGTTAAAGTTCTTCTGTTAAACACTTTGTATCCTCTAGGTTTTGAAATATATCCTAATAGAAAACCTTCATCACTTTTAGCATCTAATTTTCCTAAATTATCTTTACCATTATTCAAAATGAAACACTTACAACCAAAGGGTCGAAGGTGACTGACGTTTGACTTTTTCTCCTTGTATAGCTCATAAGGTGTCTTCTTCAGAATTGGTCTGATCATGCACCTGTTGATGATGTAGCATGTTGTGTTGACTGTTTTTTCCCAGAAGTACACTGGTAAATTGTATTCTGTAAACATTGTTGTTGCCATATCCAGTAGTATTTTGTTCTTCCTTTCTGCTACTCCATTTTGTTGAGGTGTTCTTGATGCAGAGAAACTGTGTTCTATGCCATTTTCTTCACAGAATCTGACAAATTCTTCATTTTTGAATTCTCCACCATGATCAGATCTAATACTAATTATCTGATATTTCTGGTTCTTCTGTACCAATTTACTGAATTTCAGAAAAACTGAAAAGGTTTCTGATTTGGCATCCAAAAATGATACCCAAGTATATCTTGAATAATCATCCACAATTACATAGCCATATACCTTTTCTCCAAGACTTACTGTTCTTATAGGTCCAAACAAATTCATATGAATAAGTTTCAATGGTTTGGAGGTTGTCACCAATGTCTTGGACTGAAATGATGTCTTTGTTTACTTTCCTTTTGCACAAACTATACAGATTCCAGATTTCTTCAATTTCAACTTTGGAAGACCTTCAACTAGATCATGCTTGATTAATTTCTTGATCACTGAAGTGCTTGCATGTCCTAGTCTTCTATGCCATAAATCAGTCTCTTCACTTTTAGTAGTTGCAAGACACAAATTGACTTCTTTCAGTTCTACCAGTTGTAAGGTATACAAATTCTTAACTCTTTGAGCTTCAAAGACTAATTTTTCATCTTTTTTAATAATACATTTGTCATTTTGAAACTTTACCAAGTGACCTTTATCACAGAGTTGACTGATACTAATGAGATTGTGCTTTAATCCTTCAACATACATACATAACATCTTCTATTAAATCCTTTTCATTTGTTCCTACTATTCCATAGCCTAACATTTTTCCTTTTCCATTATCACCATAAGTGACTTGACCAATTTCATTTCTAAAACTTGTAAATAATTTTCTGTCACCTGTCATATGCCTTGAGCACCCACTATCCAAATACCATTTGGATGCTTTCAGGCGCCCCTGCAAACATAATTAAGTTGAGATTTTTTGGTACCCAAATCTTCTTGGGTCCTTGATAGTAGTTTTTGGAATCCAATGTAAGTGCCTAGTAGTGCATGTGCTAATTGTGTGTCCTAATTAATTATAATGACTACAACATAAATCATATGCATTCTTTAAATTTGTAGTGTTATTAGTTTTTTGTTTCTATCTATAAGCATGTTGATTAACCCTTTTGTATTTTAAATTATTTTTCTTTTACAAATTTAGGGGTTGGGTATTTTTCAGGATACATAATTTCTTCTACATTTTCTGGAGGTGTATAGCCTACTCCATATTTCTTTTTACTTGTTCTAGCACCTTTTAGTTTTACAACTAAGGATGTTTTACAATTTGTGATTCTATCTATGGTAGTTCTTAAATAGTTATTTTCTTCTCTTAATTTCTCTTCATATGTCACTTGTCGTTTATCTCACATTTCTTTTACAGTTTTACATATAGATAGTCTATTAAATTCCATTTTAGATAGTGCACAACACAAATAATTCTTAGCTTTATAGTTTAGAGACATATTTCTTTTATCAACTATAGATAGGGCAGAAGTGTCATCGGCAAGTATAGCAAAATCACCTTGCTCAATTACTTGTCATAGATCAAAGTCTGTGTCTCGGATGAAGCATTTCATTCGCATCTTCCAGTATTTGTAATCTTCACTATCAAATAATGGTGGTCTAGTAACAAACTATCCTTCATAGTTGTGACCTTCAGCAGCCATCTCTTCTCAATCTTTTGATTATTCTGAGTAGACCTCGCTCTGATACCACTTGTTGGACCGAGATGGAGCTTTAGATGTCCTAGAGGGGGGTGAATATGACTTCTTTGCACATTTTAAAAAATTATCTGAAAATAGATAACAATAAATAGTGATGTTAGTACTTAGTGTAGTGTGTGAAACAAGTGAAATACTTGGCGGAAACAATCACACAAGGTGCACAGAAATTTTATCTTGATTTGGCCCTTCCCACATAAAAGTCCTACGTCTAGTTCCCAACAACCACTTGGGATTTCACCAACTACCAAGAACACTTGGTCTTCTCTCAACCTGAGAGATATTACAACCCACTTGCTCCCAGGCAAGTCTTCTCTTCACCAAGGGGTAATACAAACACCTACAACAACATGTCTTCCCTTCACAAGAGGGGCACTACAAGGAACAAACCCCCTGCTGGTTACAATACTGAAAAGAGTACAGTATGTCTGCTCAAGGAGTGAGCAAACATAGAAGATCATAAAGAGATACAAGATAAGAATGACTGCTCTAACTCTTCCTGACTCAAAGGTGGTGGACTGAGAAGATCTAGAATACAATAGACACCCAAGAGAAAAGACTTCAGAATGTAAAGAGTTTGGAAGTCGAAGTTTGAAGCAATAGGCTCTCTTCAGATCTTGTGAGCTTCTCTCTTTCTCTTTTCGGTAGAAGGTGTGGTTGAGATGTGATTCTTGTGTATGTCACTTGCTTACCTATCCGTGCCTTATTAGTTCAAACTTCAACTCATATATATGCATCAGAGATTTGAGCTTCCTGTTTGAAAATAGCCGTTGAAAGATATCTATTTTATCCTTGGATGTTGAGACCTTGAGGCTTCTGAGATGACCATCAGTCCTTCAGCTCTTAGAGTCTCAATGGCTTCAGGCTATGCAGGTAGCTTCATGGCTCCATGTGACAGCTTCATTAATAGGACTGCAACCTCCATATACATGACTGAACGCAAGCATGCTTCAGTAGATAGCTAAATATCTGCAAGGTCAAGAAAAATGCAAGTATCTCTATCCTTTCAGAGGTAGGTGAGATAGAAATATATGTAAAGTATAAAGAACTTCAGATAGATGTATGTTCAGAGCATTTAAAGATAGACAGACAGTTGTATGGGGAATATAGGACTTTTCCTGAAAGTCAAGGAGTTCTGACAGAAAGGAGATGTGATAGGTGAGTTCAGACAGTTAACACATGCTGCTTATACCTACCATCGCATTTACTGCTTAGTATCTATCCAACAGAGATAGAACTACATTTCTAACAATGAGCATTATATAAAACTTTAGAATTTCAAATGAGAATTCAAATATGAGCATTTTAAATACTCATTTTCCCACCTACAAGATATTTGAATTTGACAGCAGGGAAAACATCACATTGTAAGTCATATATAAGACAATTACTTTTTAAAAGATCCCATAGGGATAAAGAGAATTTATTGAAATAATCAGAATGAGTAAAACATTAGATTGTGTAGGGAATAAATAAAATATATATATATATCTAAGTTGATGTTATACTTCGACTTCTAAAGAGTCGGAGTGAAAAGACAAGGATACAATTACTAGACTTCGATTGTTGGAGGATTCGGAGTGAGACATAGGTAATAGACTTCGACTTCTTTGAGAGTCGGAGTCAAATAAGTTTGTTCATCAATTGATATCATACTTCAACTTTTCAGGAGTCGAAGTGAGGCTATATATCACTTCGACTTTACAAGAGTCGGAGTGAAGCTAGATCACTTTAACTTCGAGGAGTCGGAGTGAACCTAGATCACTTCGACTTCCGAGGAGTCGGAGTGAACCATATTATTTCGACTTTTCAAGAGTCGGAGTGAAATCAGTTCACATAATCGATAACCCACATCGACTTTCTAGGAGTCGGAGTCAGTATGGTATACAGTATACGTTGTGGACTTGAGAAAAAATTTCTTATCAAATGTGTGATAGTGATGACACTAAGGTCTTGTGTGTTCACACAAATTTGACTAAATGTTACAGAGTATAATACATGTATGTCTTTACTTTGTCATATTAATTTTCATATAAAATAAAATGTGATATAATTCAATAAATTTGTTTAAGAGATATTAAAAGATTTTGTCATAGTAAAAATAAAATAATCAAATATTTGTAGAAGATAATTACACAATAATATTTTAAATATTTTTATTTAATAATTCTGAACATAGTTGCTCAACAATTTTTTTCCAAACATTTTTGCTCGTTGACACAGGCACTCTTGGGCCTGCGCCCCCTCCCACCGTAGTTTTTTCTTCCTTTTTTTCTATGCTCGTGTAGATCTAGAAACACCCCCACACCCCGCGTTCCACCGTCCGTCACAACAGCCATCAGCCATTGAACTGCTATTGAGTGCACAAAAGCAACATATATAAGCAGATCACAGTACGATGCATCTTCCAGTACTTGCACAACCACAAACCCCCTCACCCGATACAGCGCGCGGCACCCATGCGATCGGGTTCCTCAAGTACCTGGACCAGTTGGGCAAGACCAAGGTCCATGTCGTCAGCTACGTATAGTATGGGTATAGCCAACCCCAGTGGACATTGGCATTCTTCAAGATATATTGTCTCGTGTGAATCATATATGGAGTACTCTCAAATATATACTTGATATTTCTTCCAAACGACGACATCAACACCTTTGGCATGGCATCTAGGCCACTGGCTACACAAGCACCTGATCGGGCCAGAGAAACAAGGTAAAATGTCTTACTCTACATATATAGGTCGGTCAGTTCGGCACCGTTTAGCCCCATTTTTGGATAAATCTAGTCATACCCCTCCCCAATCCAAAATTTTAAAAATAATTTCTAGTTAATATTAATAAATTATTAATATTTATATATTTAAAATGACAACAAAATTTTAAAAATAATTTGTAGTTAAATTTCTGTATATAATTGTTTGTATATTGTATAACATTAATAACAAGTATAATAAATTTAGTTCATTTGGTTCTGTCTATTTTCACACCTTGTGAAGCAGAGCTGAACCGATTTTGAGCTTCAAATCGAAAACGAACTGGTCAAATGCACAACCCTATTACTAATTAACTTTAAGATGTCACCATATTTTTAAGGTACGGAGACAGGAAAAGTCTTATTTAGATTATACTAGTTCTTTGTCCGTACATTGTACGAAAAATTTTTAAATAAAAAATTTTAATAAAAAATTAATATCTAAAATAGTTAATGTGGTTAGTTGTTTTTGTATATAAATATCCTTTATATTGAAATTGGATTGAATTATATGTTTAGTGTGAATAATTTTTTTACAATGGGTGTAAAAAAATTGTCCAAGATTCTATATGAATATAAATTTTCAAGTTAGATATCAAGAAAATACAACTTCTCCAACATCTTTATCTATATAAAAAAGAAAAAAAACCAACAAAATAGTAAAAAGCATCATAAATGTATATAGTGATAAATTTGAATTGTCAGTAAATAAAAAGTCTTCACAAAATGTATATAGGGGGTTAAAAGTTTAAAAAAGAAATCTCAAAGGAAAAGTCCATGCAAATCTTTTAACCTGTGTGAGAAAACTCTAAACATCAATATTATGGGTTTCACCATTAATAGTTCAAAATGAAGGAATATGGGAGAAAGGATAAGAAGGCAGGGCAAGACATGCACATGTTCCACATGGTCACATGCACTTGCTTTAAGCAATTGTAATGGTATACCAAATGGTTACATCCACATGCTTTCAGCAGAATTTGTGGAGAATACATCTCCAAGTCCTTTTTCACATCTCTCAGGTAACTATAGTATCAGTGTAAAACCTGAGGCAAGAAACTTGCAAATGAGTTTAATTGCAAACTTGATATCAGAAACAGAAAAGTAGGTGTGATAAGCAAATGTAAAGCAAAAGGGTTTCCTATCCATGCCAATATCCTAACCTCTGGTGAGAAAATAACAAAATAATTTAAGAACAACCTTGGGGAACTGGAACAACTGGGAGCTAAAGATGAGCCCAGATTAACCGGACATTGTACACTGTCCCAGCCTTACTATCAGAAACAGATTATGATTTATTGTTCTATGAGAAAAAAGGTTAGAAGGGTGTTTCAGAAAATCTGAATTTGGTAAGTTTGGCTATCATTTTATATGATCAATTTTAATAATGTGGAAGATCCTCCAACCTACCAAATTCAGATTTTCTGAAACACACTTCTAACCTTTTTTCTCACTGCTCACCAATCTGGTTATTCCAACTGGTTATTCCATCTAGTGGAACCTTTTTTCTCACACACTTGTGTACCATTAAAGGAACCTGCTGCATAATTTAGTACTGCAGGCAAGGCATCAATTTGTGAGTGGGTTGCCAATGGTCTCAAAGAGAAAAGACCACATAGCAGCCACTTGGAGCAGGACTCCAGCTTGGCTATTTCATATCAATACATAGCAATGATGGGATCCAAGGGTCTCACAGAAGCATCAAAGATTGCTATTTTGAATGCAAACTACATGGCAAAATGCCTAGAGGTTTGTTTTTTTTTTCTAAGCCTAATTTATTGGCATACTACTTCTCCATGAATCTATTTATATGAAATGTAAATGTTTGGAATAAGAGAAAACATCAAAGTTAGAACATTTAGAATGCATCAAACATTAGAATGCATCAAACATTTGTTCTTTCTATGATTTTATCAATTGGACCAAATCTATAACTGCACAGGTTGTATTCTAGTACATAAATTCTTAGAAAAGATACTGTAAATAAAGAATCATAAAACATCATAAAAATAGTTTAGCTTTTCTTCACAATTCTCCATGTACAGGCAAACCCACTATATAACAGTGTATTAATAGATATGGAGGATGGTCGAAAAACTATACTAAAATCTAAATGGAATGTTAAATATGCATCCATAAACACAATTAGATGTGATTCTTCATGATGTGATGCACAATTGCAAATGCAATATTGAGACCTATCCAACATAACATAAAGCGAGACTTCTCACCATGAATATGACAGAAATAAGAGCTTGACATTCAATCTTACCAATTAAATGTGATAATCACACAAATGACTGTGAAATACAAGGGCAAGGAGTGAAGATTTAGAAAGAAACAGAAAAATAACACATTACTAAAACTTCCACATGCATTACTCTATATTGCAAGTGTAAGTCAAAATAATCTGAAGTGACAATTCTTATTTGTGCATCAACTATGTCAGAGAAGTGGTTGAGAAAGTATGGCACTATTATTATAACTTCCAGCATAAATCATCGACTTCACTAATGAAATCAAAGTTCAATGTTTTATTGATTTGAAGAAGTTAGTGACAGGTTTAACAGGTACATCAGCATAATAGTTAATGTGCTATATTGAAATCATTAATCAGACATTCTAAAATAATACATGTTATTATTTTTCAGCCAGGGAGCCAATGCTTACACCACTAATCTGTGATGACAAAGGCCACACTGAGAAAGTTGTTCCCACGAAAAAAAGGTATAGTAAAAAAAAAAAAAAAACTCATGCACCATATGAAGCTAATAGGAATCGCAAGCAGGGCATTATCTAAAGAAAAAACAAACCATAATGCAAGGTCACTGTGAGTAGGAACCTATGTTGTTTTTCTTTAATAATTTAGCAAGGAAGACAAAAAATGCCATTTCCTTTTTGCATATATAAGCAAATTAACCGGTTCCCATCCTCCATTTTTTACGTCATCTGCATTGTTTCCATGGCTCTGACTGGATCCTGGTCTGGGCTTCAAAAACTATAGGAAGGTTTTGAAGGCTTGGTCGTGCAGGCCATGAGAGCAGAGAAAGGGTCTCATGCTGTGTGTGTGTGTTCCTGCTTCTGCACAGAAGAACCTTGCTCATATCCTTCATTCCCAGTTTAAAAGTGGAGTTGCCCAGTAACTTCCAGCATAAATCATCGACTTCACCAATGAAATCAAAGTTCAATGTTTTATTGATTTGAAGAAGTCAGTGACAGGTTCAACAGGTACATCAGCATAATAGTTAATGTGCTACATTGAAATCATTAATCAAACATTCCAAAATAATATATGTTATTATTTTTCAGCCAGGGAGCCAATTCTTACACCACTAATCTGTGATGACAAAGGTCACACTGAGAAAGTTGTTCCCACGAAAAAAAGGTATAGTAAAAAGAAAAGAAAAAAGTCATGCACCATATGAAGCTAATAGGAACTGCAAGTAGGACACTATCTAAAGAAAAAAAAAAGTGAATGCAAGGTCACTGTGAGTAGGAACCTATGTTGTTTTTCTTTAATAATTTAGCAAGGAAGACATAAAATGCCATTTCCCTTTTGCATATATAAGCAGATTAACCGGTTCCCATCCTCCATTTTTTACATCATCCACATTGTTTCCATGGCTCTGACTGGAAGGTTTTGAAGGCTTGGACATGCAGGCCATGAGAGCAGAGAAAGGGTCTCATGCTGTGTGTGTGTGTGTTCCCACTTCTGCACAGAAGAACCTTGCTCATATCCTTCATTCCCAATTTAAAAATGGAGTTGCCCAGGTGATCTCCTTTCCTATGTTTCTCTATGGTTTTGTGCAAGATTGAATATGCATTTGTTGGGTTATTCAATTCTTCCCTCTAGCTAGCCTTCTAAAAATATGACTAATCTTATCAAGATCACCTGCTCCAGATGGTGTGAGAGGATGTATGCTTGTTGTGTCCAATTCACCAGAGAGGGCAAGGTGATGGGAACCTTCGATTTCTCTTTTCATTATTGGATTTCTGGCTTATGTGGGCTCCACACATACATATATGCGTACATACATTTGACGAACATATGTGATATACATACATCTATCATTTTTCTAATCCTGATACAAAAGGGATTTTAGATTTTCAACACCTAGATTCTTAATTATTTGGGAATCAGCCCTTTTACACATTAATCTGACGAATCCCCTATTGAGGATTTTCTTTTGGTTTTCTTTCAAAATCTATTTTCCCACTTCTACACCGTTAATTTGGTTCCACCTCCCTGGTGATAACATGATACCTAGTAGGAATGTGCTTTATGGGGCCTTCTTGCTTTAGGTAGGGAATTAGAGCTTAGTGATAGGTCCTTCAAGACTTTAGATTGAACGATAGTTGTCTTTGAATGGAGCTTCATGTGACTACTTTTTTCCAAGGAATGAAAACTCGGGGATCAGGTGGTCTATCCCGGACCCGATCAGATCGGCCGATCTGATCTGATCTGGGCCAATCCGAACTCATCTGGACCGGACTCCCCCACACTCTCCAAGAAATGGGAAACACAGTGATAAATGAATGATAACACGGATGGGCAGAAAACTCAAGGACAATACATTCAGACTTTTCTGGGCATATAATAGCAGTAGTGGGCATTCCAACCATGTATTTTTAGACTTGTACTCATATTAGTCTTCTTATCTATATATTTTGAACTGCATCTAACTGTTGACCCTTCTACTTCATGTCTGGTAAAACATTTACTTTCAGGTGTTTATGCAAATGTGATATTGATTGTTCTTATAGAAATAATAAAAAAAAAACGGAATATCATTATCTACTGAAACACCCAGCAAAAATATACTAATTTCTTCTAGTTCATTAAAGCTGGCAATGATGGCAGTCATGTTATCCCCATCAGAGTAAGTTCTGCGTAGCAAGCTATCAGTCACTACCTAGTCTATCAGTCATAAGGCACAGAGATATCTAAAAATTTATATAAGTGTACAGGATTTCTGAAACACTAAGGCACAACAATTCAGAAACATATAAACTTATGATATCTTTCTATAACACCCCGAAAATTTAGTGATTTAAAAATTTTAGAAATAAATGGGGATAAATTAAATAAACAGATTGGAGAGACTTCCAACACCATGTATTAATGATCCATTAACAAGATTTGGGCCAATGGAGCACATTTGACCTAAGGATGAAAACTAAGACAGGAAATTACCAGTAATTCGTGTATGTAATTATGCCATAATTAGAGAGGACAAGTTAGGATTAAAAATTAAGGTAATTAGTCATGCAAGGTAAGCCAAAACCGAACCCAACACCAATTGGTGGTTTCCTAAACCGTTGCTACCTCCTTTGGAGGAAAGAGTCCCAGATTTCTTGGAGAGTAGGAAACAAAACTCGTAGCCCCTTTCCTAGTCTCGTTAGGACTTGTAAATACAACCTAAATCTATAAGAACTCGTCCTTAAGCTCTTAGGGAAGGTTTAACAACGAGTTGGGGTCGTTTGGAGGCAGGCTAGAGCTTCTCAGGAGAAGGAGAAAGGCTGGGAACCCAGAGCTTCATCCCCTTCATCCTCTGCTGCGTCTAGAACATCGACTGGTCTTAGATCTTCATAAAAGTAGGTGTTCTCGGGCCAAGATTAAAGAAAACCAACACCATCATGTAGATCCTTAAGTCTGGGTTCATTTGCACTTGGTTTGACAAGTTTTCATGGAGTATACATTGCGTATTCGTAGTTTCCCCTAAGTCGCGCACAGTTAAGGCTTTTCCCGTTCTTCTTATTTTGCATGTGATTTTATACCGAATTAGCCCAAACTTCCTTCATGAAAGTTCTTCTACTTGAAGTCAAGATCATCTTTTCTGTTGGACATTTTGTCCAAAAGTCTTTCATTAGAGAGTTCTAAGCATGGCAAGAGAGTCTCTGCATGATACTATGATTTTGGGCTGCACTTAGCTTTATGTTCTTCACATGTTTTCTCAAGATTCGAGACCGAATTTGATCAAACCCCCAACATAAAAGTTATTCTACTAGTTGTTCTCGTCATCGTTTGTGTTGAATGTTTTGTCTAAATGTCATTTGTTAGAGATTTACAAGAGGGGAAAGTGAATCACTGCATGAGACGTGGTTTCTGGTTACACCTGACTCATCTTTTTTTCTGGAAGGGCCACTAGTGTCGACACTACTTGATCTAGTGTCGACACACTGTCCCAAAACAGCCCAGAAGGTGTTCTGGGAAGCTCTCTAGTGTCGACACTACCTAATCTAGTGTCGACACACTGTCCCAGTTTGACCCAAAAAGTTTCTGGGAGCTGATCTAGTGTCGACACTACCTGATCTAGTGTCGACACACTGTCCCATGTTGGCCAGAAGGTTTTCTGGAAGCTGTCTCTAGTGTTGACACTACTTGATCTAGTGTTGACACTACTTGATCATTTTGCCTTATATTTGAAGCATTGTGTCGACACTACTTGATCTAGTGTCGACACTACTTGACCAATTCTGCATTATTTTTCCTTGTGGTTGAGGCATTGTGTCGACACCAGTAAGGGGTGTGTTGACACTACCCTTACAAAAAATTACATATTTTGGGTCTGATCATTTCATGATGTCTACGAGCATGTGCATGATGTTATATAGTATGCATGGACCTAAAAGGAATCAACCCATTGAAGAAAAATGGTAATGATACGAATATGATTCTAATGGATAATTTTGATTGTCCTTATGTTCATTGGATTATCTTGTGATCTTACTTATTGTCAATTGATAAAATAAGAATATGGTATGAATGTGGGGATGAATACATGTTAGTATGGACTTGTTAGTGGTGTTAATGTCATGATTTGCATATGAGTTTCAATAGTTACATGCTTTCCAGGGTTCAATTAATTATTTGTCAATTACATACATGTTAGGAAAAATCCGTGACTCATCACTTACACTTTTGCACGAATAGGCACACCCTCCTTGGGGGAAATTGAGAGCACATGTTCTGCATATGATCTGTCTTTAGAAACATCCTCATGTCAAGACATTAATAAATTATGAAACATAAGATACGTCGTTATCCTGCCTTGTTCTCTTGAGCTATTTGTCATATTTTGACTCTATGAATGATCATGTTCCTTTTACTATGAGCTTGTCATTGAAACTCTGTGGCCATAATATGAATCGGTTTTGTTCGGCACAACGTGGGACTCCGGTCCAAATTTGATCCAATGCCTGTGCAAAAAAAGGGGCCTGGTCCGGTCCTGGGGAGGAGCGCCCCAACGTACTTATTAACCGCGGGAGTATGGACTTCTGGTGCTTGGCATAGCACAAACAAATAAGTAAGATTTGTGGGAATGTGCCTTTGTTTGATATGATAAGTCTGATTTGATCTGATATGATATGATTTGATATGATACGTCTGATCATGTGAACGCATGATATCTGTCTGAATATGGTCAATCTCTTTTGATACAATTCTACTCTTGAAATATATGTCCATTGTATATGCAATTCGATATTTGATTTGATTTGTCATCCGTTCTATTCCTCTGTTCAACTTGTTAGAAAAGCATGCATTGTCATCATATTCATGTGCATATCTGCCTATTTAAAATGTTAATCATGTATATTAGTGCCCGCACAATATTGAGATGTAAATCTTACTGAGCTAGTTCGCTCACCCCTATCATCCTGCCCTTTTCAGGTAGTGATGAGGAACCAGAGGAGTCGGATGGGGCAGGGCAAGAGTGATGAGCACCCGTCATATGAATAGTTGACAGTTTAGAAATAGACATATGAGTAGTCGATGTATTAGAGAAACATTTTCATTTGAATAATGAACTCTTTTTAGTGAGTTCTTTCTTATGTAAGGTTGCAACTAGTGGATTGAAATGGAACAAAGAGTACCTTTAATGATGTTATTATGACCTGAAATGTGTGGTTATATATAATTGTTACTCTGCGTTACTCAACTGTGATACGTCTATTTGTATCGTTCACGTCCCCCGGTATTTATTCCGCTGCTAAATATCGGGGCGTGACACTTTCTCTGCGTTATAGTGTTTTAAAATAAAAAAAACCCCAATAAACCTTCCACTCAAAAACACACATAGACACATATTACATAAACCCATAGACAAAATGGTGTCAAATAAAAATTGATAACTAGAAGATGAAATTGAATGGCTAACATTCCATAATATTCTAAACATATGTTGAAAAGAAATATGTTGAAAATTAAATGAGTAATATAGAATTTTAAAAATACAGAGACTAAAAAAGATGACAGGCACTACCTATATAGGCAGACATTTAAGTAGTAAAGCCAAATTCAAATATCAAAAGGAAAATTAAAAATACTTTGATTTTAAACAGGGCTTGTGCACAGTGAAGTACTATTTCTGTCACAAAGAAGGTGTTCTTGGTCTTATTACCGATCAGATAGCACCCTTAAGAACGGTCCAAAGGTACCCAAAAATTAAATAAACAATACTCCCTATGTTTCTGCGTACAGATCACACGTTGTTACACGTCGGTGATGAACTTGCTGGTGCCGGGGTTCAGGGCCGCGATGAAGAAGAAGGCGACGTTGAACAGCACCAGTGGCTCGATGTCGCTGATGGGCACCCCTGTCTCGATGTTCAGCTGCGCCAGCGCCTCCTTCCCGTGATGATCTCCCCGATGATGGAGAAGGCGATGCCCAGCTGCGCCAGCCTCCCCACGAACAGCTCGTTCGCCTTTGTGAACCCGAACAGCTGACCTGCATGGAGCCCCCAGCTCGTCAGCCTTCTCCGATCAGAGTCTCCAGGGCCGGCTGGCCATGCTTCATATATGCTTTATGATTCTGTGACGGGAAGCAGAAAGATGGAAGGGAAGCTGCTGCAGCCTGCAGCTGCACAGGTGTGTGTGAGTTGTACCTACCTCTCTGAGGCCCAAGGCAGACTTAAGGCCCTTGCCGGGGGTGATGACGGCCCCCTCGATCCCAATGGGGGGGTCGTCGACGAAGCTGCCCAGGTCCCCGAGGGCACCAATGGTGCTGAGGAGGGTGTAGAGGATGAAGAAGAGCAGGAGCGGCTCGGCCTCGTAGATGGGAATGTCAGTCTCCAGATTCAGCTGCGACAGGATTCCTTTCCCAGTGATGGCTTCTCCCAGCAACGATGTCGGCATACATATAAAAGGCCACAACTTAATTTGGAATAAGCCTTTTATTCTGGTCTCAGCTTCCCACACGATTAACCCATCTAAGAACTATACCAAGAACATCATGAGTAGGGAGTAGAGAAGAAGATGGGGGGGGGGGGGGGGTAGAACTCACAGCGAACCCAATCATGTCCACCCGGTCGACGAAGAGCTCGTTCTGCTTGGTGAAGCCGATCCTGCCCGTGGTGCCAAAGATCCCATCCTCTACCTTGGACTTGGTCCTCGCCACCTGAAACAATTAGGAATTAAGGTGTTCGTTGGGCATCAATGTATAAGGTACACTTTAAACTAAGAGGAGAAGCCCCTGCAAGTGTCTGTGTTTGGAACATTGTGCGAGTGAAGGCAGGCGAAGAGACCACCTTGGGTGCAGCCTTTGCCTTGGACTTGATGGCAATAATGGGGACGTAGAAGGGGGAAGACGCCAGCGGCCGCCGGTGAGGCCACCTTAGTACGCCGCGGGGGCTGCCGGATGGGCGTGTTGCAGTCGCACACCTTGCCCTGCTTGATCAACTGCGGGGACACTGCCTCATGTCCCTTCTTCTGCTGGTGCTGCTGCAGCGGCTTCCACCGCTTCAACTACTGCTCCGGCGCCACCTCCTTCCTGACCTGCAATCCGTCATAAAAAAGATTGTGACTTTATCAAGAACCTAGAAACCAAACGATGGCAGATCCCCAGAGGGGGAAGCAGAAGCACCACCGTGTATCCAGGAAAGGACCTTCCCAGGGTTGCGAGGTTGCGAGACTGCGAGGGAAAGGGAGAGGCTGCGTGGAAGAGGGCGAGGGCGAAGCTGCAAGGACAGTGGACGATGGTTTAGGCTTGCGGCACAACATATTCACCGGGAAACGACAAAGCTTTGGTGCAGACATGGGAAGGCGAAGGATCGCCGGCCCTTCATTTTCTCTTCTCTCTGGAAACTAAAACGGCAGCACAGATGGAGGAGAGATGGAGAGAGAGAAGGGGAGGAAGGCCACTTCTCTCAAATAAAGATGGATAGGATTCAAATTTAAAATGAGAGTTTACACGTGTCTGGAGATATAGTATAGATAGACAAAATTTTTAGGCGGGAAAATTTAGCTCTTGGTGCTGCCACGTGGACTGCTCTAAAACTGAGTTTTATTAGTATAGTATAGAATAGTATAGATGAGCCATATTGTTTGGTTTCCTCTCTTCAAATTCCTGAAAGTACATAAAATAACCAAGGCAGCTTTGTCTTATTTTATGAAATTTTCTCTGTGTTTTAATTTTTTATCTTTGAGCTATCATTCTACATGAATGTAATACTTTATGTATATACCATACCGGATGCAATCAAATATTTAGCACACTTTTAATTTAAATTCCTTAGGTTCTAAAACTAAATAGACGAGTTGCGAGGACTAAAATTTAAATGAAAAATAATCTAGAAACTAGAAACCAAAAAATCCTTTTTAGTTCTCTATCTTTATAAGTGCATTTTATTCTTAGTTTCAGGGAAAATTAAACATTTTCATATTGACCACTTCCAATAAAAAACACTAGAGAAGCAGTAGTTGTTATTAAACGAATGTGCTATCTTAGATGTAATAAATATAAAGATAATTTAGTAATTTCATTTTATATCTTCTTTATTTAAAATCAAGGAATTTTTTTTTTTAAATGTAAAATATTTTGATTAAATTTGCATGCTTCAACCAGAAAACATACTTTGTCTCATTATCTTGAAGATTAAAATTTTATAATTAATTCATACTCTCGAGTTTTGGAGATCATTTGAAGACACAGCGACTGTTCATTCTTGATCGGGGTGTGTACTTTGTCGTTGCGAAAACTCGTAAGATCGAGAAGAAGGCTACAAGAGTCTTCTTCATTATTTTCTCGCTCCAAACATCTTCGGGATCCGAAGATGATAATCCATGTGAGAAGTTTAACATAAGAGAGAGAGAGAGAGAGAAAGAGAGAGAGAGAGAGAGAGAGAGAGACTTGCCCAAGGTGCCCACCAAGAGCAAAGAACTTCTCTCGCATGGATCTCTTCCCCAAGAGATATAGAGTCCATGAGACTCTAGGAGGCAACCGCACTGGCGGTTGTTATTCTCCGAAGGTCGCCCTATGGTTGCCCCACGTGGGCAACCATCGATGGACATGCCCATCGGTCAACAGCGACCATTATGGTAAAGCATATCCTATATAGATTATTAACACTTGTACCATTATAATATATCTCTATACATATGTATGTAGATATATACTAGTTTTATATATTAGAAGATTGTGCTCAAGAATAACCCAAGAAATTAATAAGTTTGGCTATGCTGAGTATGCGAGCACAGTGCGAAGGCTCTGGGGCAAGAAAGATTGGTTATGTTTTCTTATTGTTCTCTTATTAATCAACATGCTTGTTGCACATGTTATCATTTTTTTTTGGGGGTGTGTACATGCTACATATCCATGTATGCCAAATATACATGGTTTACATTTATACATCCATAATATCAGAAAATATGTAGATGCAGAGACTCCATGCATGCAATTTCCATATCCTCCCTATATGTCATACTCATCTGCGACACCTTAGACTTATTTCTCTCTCACCCCTAAATATCTTTGTGACTCACCAGTTTATTGTACTTATATAAGTGTAGTAAGGCTACATTTAAATGTACTTCTAACCCGCCATTCTTCTATCTCATATAACATTGTGGACTGCACCGTGTCGATTTTAGAGTTCAACCTTTTATTTTAAAATCCAACATTTATTTTGTGTCCAACTTTATATTTTGGATCCCGTCGATGTGGTGCGGTTCACAATGCCATATGAAGTGCACGAATGATAGGTTAGAAGTACATTTAAGCGTGATCTTACCATATACTTACTATAATGCAGTAAACTTTTATATTCTAAATTAAGCTTATACACCTTCCCTATACTCATAGTTAGTACAGATCACATTAATGCTTGTGGTTTGTGTGGTGGCTATTTCTAGCCACCATCGTGCGCTGGGCCGATCATGGCCCGGCCCAATTCAGCAAGCGGACGTGGCCCTACCGCAAGGCGCCACGTCTCTTCAAGAGCAGCTTCAAGGTTCCGAGTCCGGTCCCTGCATTCGGGTACCACCGGGACCCAAAAGCTGCCTCCAGGTACCTCGTAGTCTGTTCGGTCAAAGGCCCCTCCTTCCGAGCAGGGTCTGCTTGGCTTGTGCCGAAAACCCCTTCGAAACGGACAGTACTTCCTTGCATCAGGCATCTGGCAGCAAGCCATACCTCCGAGCACTAGGTGCGGAGCAGCAAGTCTGGCTCACCGAGCAGGCTACCTGCTCGATACCTTCCTCTCAGGAGAATTCTAGCGGTCCTTCATTCCCTCACGGCAGTTATAACGGCTACACCGCGCACGCCCCACGATCAAGTGGTGCATTAACTGTAGAACGTCTCAACGCGTAACTCCCCCACTAAGGACGCCAACAGGCGCGCCCTTTGCGACTTTGATCAGGGACGTTTCGTCTCTCTCCCTCAGCACTTCAGCCTATAAAAGGCACAGGTAAGCCTCCATGCAGAGGTACGTGATCCAAGGCACCCTTGCTCGCACAAGCCCTTGCGCTTCACACACGAGAACCCCCTTCCTCTCACGTCTCTTATTGACTTAGGCATCGGAGGGTTCTCCCCGGTTCTTCAACCGGGCCCCCTGATCCTGTTTTGGTTTTGTAGATCTTCGTCCGCTACCAGCGACCGTCTTCTTCCCTCTCAAGTGTAGGCCCAACTGGCTCCGGCCCAAATAAGAAAAAGCCTCCACACTTTTGGCACCGTCTGTGGGAAGGAACAACAGCCATGGCTCGCGGACAATCCTCGTACCAGAACATAGGGAGCCGTATGACGAGGTCCCGCCAGTTGCAGGGGGACTCCCGTCAACGTGCTCCCCTCGTCGACGTCGTTGTAGCTCCTGCTGCAGTGACCGGGGGCGTCCCGGCGCCCACCGCCATCGTGCCTGCAACCGCCTTGGAGATGGCCGAACTCTGGGGACAGATGCAGTAGCTGATGGGCATCTTCCTGGGCCTCCACGCCCAACTTTCCAAGTAGCCGGCCCCGGCAGCCTCCGTTCCGCAGGAGCGTCAGGCAGAATCATCTCACCGGCGATCACGTGCACCTCCTGCCCCTGCAGGGTCGATTCAAGAGTAGCACGCTGATTCGCCGCGGAGGTCGCACCGTGCTTTGTCTGGTGAACGAGCCCCGGAGTGCCGCGGCTGTTCGCCCCATCGTTCTATGGCGGTCTCGCGCCTGCCGCGCTCAGTTGTGGGAGCCAACTCCCACAAGTCTGGGTGTGCGGACTCAGCCCACTCCGAACAGGAGTTGGCCAGGCGCTTGCGCCGCATCATCGACCTGCAAATGGCCCAGCATGCTGAGGGAAAAGCTCCAGCCGAGGAGGACCTGAACTTCCGCTCCCCATTCATTGTGGAGATCCTGGAGGCTCGGGTCTCTCCCAAGCTCCCTCTACCTACCATCGCGTCGTACGATGGTACTTCTGACCCCGCGGATCACATCCACAAGTTTGAGTCGCATATGGTGTTCCACGGAGCATCTGATGCGACCAAATGCCGGGCCTTTCCAGCCACCTTGAAGGAAACTGCTCGAGCTTGATTCTAAGCCCTCCCCGAAGGTCCCATCTCTTCCTTCCACCAGTTGAAGAAGTCCTTTCAGGACAACTTCCTGGGCGGAAGATCACAACTGCGCACCGCGGCCTCCCTTCTTGCTATTCGGCAAAAGAAGGGAGAAGCAATCTGGGACTACGTCAAGAGGTTCCAGACTGAAGCGCTCTGCATCCCGCGCCTCGATGTCCCGTTAGCCACCAGTGCCCTGATCCAAGGTACTCGTGATGGTTTCCTCTAGAGGACACTGGGAGTGCAGCAGCCTTCCACTCTTGCCGAGCTCCTCTCCACCGCACAGTTTCATGTGGCGTGCGAAGAAAGTCTGGCTGCTGGCCTGGCGGAGCACGGAGAATCGACGGACAAGAAGAGGCCTTCCAACAACGGTTCCGACCGCGATCGAAAGAAAGGACGGTGCAACGGCGACTCACCGCGCCGACCACGCCCCTTCACCGACTACACACCGTTGACGGTGGCACCCGAATAGATCCTGGCAGAAATCAGGGACGAACCATATGTTCGGTGGCCACCAAGGATGCGCTCCGATCCCCGGCGGCACAACCAGGAGAAGTATTGTCACTTCCACCGCGACCACGGCCACGACACCTCCGAATGCCGCAAGCTTAAAGATGAAATCGAGTCCCTCATTAAGCGCGGCTACCTCGGACGATTCATGCGCTGGAATGAAGACCGCCCCAGACGTCGAGAGCGGACTCCTGAGCAGCCGATCAACAACGAGCCCAACGGGCAAGAAATCAATGTGATCGCAGGAGGATTCGACGCAGGCGGAGAGAGCACTTAGAGCCAACGCGATTACGCAAGGCGAGTGCATGTCGTGGACAGACCTCCGATACCTCGGCCGGCTCCTTATCCCCCTAATCCCGTGCACGCATAGTCTGAGGGGGCCATAACTTTCTCAAACAAAGATCTTGTAGGGGTTACCACCCCGTACACTGATGCGTTGGTCATTTCAGCAACCATCAATCATTGTAATGTGCGCAGGATTTTGGTAGATAATGGAAGTGCCCCCGACGTATTGGCTTACGATTTCTATCTCCTTATGGGCCTAAAACCGACCAGCTCACCCCTGTAGAATCGCCCCTGTTCGGCTTCTCGAGGGTGTCGGTTCAGCCTATGGGTAGAGTTCACCTCCCGATCACCCTCGAGACGGCTCTGAAGTGTGTGACCAAGGTGGTGGATTTCATGGTCATCAGGAACATGCCTGGATACAATGCTATCCTTGGTCGAGGTCTGATCGGGCGGATCAAGGCGATGCCTTCGTCCCTCCATCAGAAGATGAAGTTCTCCACCCCGTGTGGGGTCGGCGAGGTGCTCAGATGCCAGCGCGAGTCTCGACGGTGTTATGTCCTTTCTTTAAGGGACAAGCAGCCACTCGCTGCTCCAACACCTGTTCCTCCACCAGCCGACCAGCCTTCCACCAGCTGCGGAACTCCTGCCGAGGACCTACTTCCAATCCAAGTGGATAACGACCCCGAACACGTCCTATACATTGGCGTGTTACTAGCGGAAGCAGAACAGCAACGGTATAGAAGTTTCCTACTAGCTAATCTGGACGTGTTCACGTGGTCCGATGACGAGTTGCCAGGCATCCCTCCAAAGGTAATGGTGCATCACCTCCGCCTGGATCCACGGGTCCCACCGGTTCAACAAATGAGGCGACCCGTCAACCAAGAGCGGCAGACCGTGATCCGAGATCACGTTGTCAAAAGCTGAGCAGTTGGGCTCCTCCGGGAAGCCCAATACCCAAGATGGATCTCCAACGTAGTCCTCATACGCAAAGCCACTGGTAAATGGCCCGTATGTGTGGATTACAAGGACCTCAACAAAGTGACGCCCAAGGATAACTTCCCACTGCCACGCATCGATCAGCTGGTAGACGCTACGTCCAGGCACGAGCTCCTCAGCTTCTTGGATGCCTAATCTGGGTATCACCAGATCAGTATGCATCCCTCGGATCAGGATGCCACCACGTTTGTCACAGACTTGGGGTTATACTATTTCACTAGGATGCCCTTTGGTCTGAAAAACACGGGCGCAACATACCAGCGACTGGTCAATAAGATGTTCGAGCAGCAAATTGGGCGCAACATGGAGGTCTACGTCGATGACATGTTGGTCAAAACGCTTCCAAGCACTTACCACATCTCTGACCTCGAGGAGACCTTCGTAACTTTGCGAAGGTACAATATGAAGCTCAACCCGGCCAAGTGTGCGTTTGGAGTACGCTCAGGAAAGTTCCTTGGCTTCCTCGTCTCAAATAGAGGAATAGAGGCCAACCCTGAGAAGATCCAAGCAATACTTGAAATGAGCAGCCCAAAAACGGTATGCGACGTCCAACGTTTGACTGGACGACTAGCTGCACTCAACCGGTTCATGTCCCGAGCAGCAGAGAGGAGCTTCAACTTCTTCAAATTGCTACGAGGACCCAGAGACTCTTCACAGCAAGGGGGGCATGTACGGTGGACTGAGGACTGCGAGGCCGCCTTCGCGGAGTTGAAGGCCTATCTCGCAGCCCCACCTATTCTCTCGAAACCTGTGCTCGGGGAGCCCTTGTTCGTATACCTTTCGGTTACCGAGCACTCCATCAGTGCAGTGTTGATCAGAGAAGAGGGAGCGGCCCAGCGTCCAATTTACTATATCAGTAGGGTCCTTCAAGAAGCTGAAAGAAGGTACCCCTGAGTAGAAAAACTCGCCCTTGCTCTGGTCACGGCTGTCCGGAAACTCAGGCCCTACTTTCAGGCCCACTCAATAATGGTTCTCATTGACCAGCCGCTGAAGTCTATTCTACAGCGGCCGGAGGCTTCCGGCTGGCTCATTAAATGGGCCATCGAGCTAGGCAAATTCAACATCAGCTACCATCCAAGGACGACCATTAAAGCTCAAGCGTTGGCGGACTTCATTGCGGAATGTACTCTCCCTACTGAACAGGATCCTCCACTGGCCGACGAGTCCCCATGGGAGCTCTACGTCGATGGATCTTCGTGTGTTACATGGAGCGGAGCTGGCCTGGTCCTCACCTCTCCAGAGGGTTTAGAGTTCCAATATGCCCTTCGGTTTCGCTTTGCGGCCTCCAATAATGTGGCCGAATATGAAGCGTTGTTGTCCGGAATCTTAATGGAGAGGCACCTTGGAGCCCTTCGACTCAGGGCCTTCAGTGACTCCCAATTAGTTTCCGGCCAGGTGAACGGATAGTTCGAAGCATGGGATCCACGCATGGCCCAGTACCTTCAACAGGTCAAGAGCCGAGCAGAAGGCCTCCTCTACTTCGAAGTCATACACGTTCCACAGGAGCAAAATGCGCGAGCTGATGCACTCGCCAAGTTGGCGTCTTCAGGTGACATCATCCCTTCTCGCTCCATATTCATTGAAGAGCTCGTTGCACCGAGCACCGAAGTGGATGTTGCAGCCATTGGGTCCAACCCCCCAGCTCCGAACTGGACGGACCCTCACCTGGCCTATCTACTTCGAGGCGAGCTTCCCCCTGAGCAGGGTGAAGCTCGGAAGATCAGACTGCGTTCTCAGCATTTCACCCTCATTGAAGGCAAGCTCTACCGATGGTCCCTTTCAAGACCCCTCTTACGGTGTCTCAGCCCTGAAGAGGCCCTTGTGGCTATCGAAGAGGTTCACGAGGGATTGTGTGGAAGCCACTTGGGGGGCAGAATGCTGGCATGCAGCATTAACCGAGCAGGATTTTGGTGGCCCTCTCTGCAAAAGGACTGTATGTCTTTTGTCAGAAGGTGCCCGAAATGCCAAAAATTCGGACAGCTCATTAAGCAACTGGCCGAGCAACTTCATACACTGTTTGAGCCTCACCCTTTCTCTAGGTGGGGCATTGATATACTGGGTCCCTTCCCAGAGGCCCAGGGTCGAAAGAAGTTTTTGTTCGTGGCCATCGACTACTTCACCAAGTGGGTCGAAGCAGAACTCGTTACCACAATCACCAAACAGGCCGCGTGGAAGTTCGTTTGGAAGAACCTCCTCTGCAGGTCTGGCATCCCAAGAGTGATTACCTTCGACAATGGGAAGCAGTTCAATAGCACCTTCTTCAAGAAGAAGTGCGCCGAACTTGGCATCTACAACCACTTCACCTCCGTGGCACATCCTCAGGCCAACGATTTGGTCGAAAACGCCAACCATACGTTGCTGCACGGGATTCGCATGAGAGTTGAAGCTGCTGGTAGTTCATGGATTGATGAGCTCCCTAATGTGTTGTGGTGTCACCGAACAACTGCTCGGGTAGCCACTGGGGAGACCCCTTTCCATTTGGCCTACAGCACAGAGGCCGTTGTACCTCTAGAAGTGGCTCTCCCCACTCTCCAGACGACTCACTTCGACGAGGTCGCCAATAATCGCACGCTCAGATAAAACCTAGACATGCTTGGCGAACGCCAAAATGACGCCAGCATCAGACTAGTTTCCTACCAACAGCGTCTTGCGCAGTATTATAACTCTCGAGTTCGGGAAAGGCGCTTCTTCGAAGGGGACCTTGTTCTTCGCTGTTGCTCGACATCGGATCCCCGAAGAGCAGCCGACAAACTGGCCCCCAAATGGGAAGGACCTTATTAGGTCACCCAGGTCCTCGGAAAAGGCTCTTACAAGCTAACTACTCCTAGTGGCGGGGCCATACACAGAGCCTAGCATGTATCCAATTTGAAGGCTTACTATTTATAAAAGCCTTCTGTTTGGTATCCTACTTCTCTCCTACTAGTTCTTTTGGCCGACTAGAGACGAAGTCCAAAACATCCTTATATCTTTATCTCACAAGGATGTAACGACATCTCCTAGTATGAAGATGTTCCGCAAGCACCCCGGGTTAGAACACCCACAGTTCATAACAACCTGCGCGGTAATTGCGAACACTTCTAAATGACCTACGAATTTCGGTTCGGACAGAACACTTTCAAGGTAAGGAGATAGAAAAAGTGAAGCCATTTTTTGAAAAAAGAAAGAGGAGATCTATTCAGATTTTGTACAAAAGCTCGCTTCGGTCGAGCTGCCAAACAAAAAAAAGGAAGGATATTCATGGGGCCTGCCTGGAGGTACCGGCGCCATCGTCTGAAGGAGGCATTCGCCCAGAGTAGAAATGCACGAATTGTATCTCGTCCAGGCAAGAGTCATTGGTTCGATGCCTGCACTCCTTCACGGCGGCTTCGAAAGCTTCTCGAGCGCGCTCGACCCAAGAAAGCTGTTCGCCATGCTCCTTCCCAGCTTTAAGGCCCACTTTGTAACAGCGGGCCCCATACTGCTCTAGGTCTTCTCGAAAATTCGGCCCGGCCTTGTACGCGGCAATGGCATGGATTTTGACGTCAGCTAGCACCTTGCCGAAGGCCTCCTTCTCAGCCCGCGCAAGGTCTAAGTTGAGCTCGGATGTCCGAAGGGCAGCCTTGAGGTCTTTCACCTCATCTTGCAACTCTGCCTCACGGGCCTTGTGCTGTGCGGCCATGCCCTCGTAGAAAGCAGTCTGTGCTTCCCATAGATGCTTTCGATTTTGAGCCCGGGCAGCCAAAGCCCTCAACACCTCCAGAGACGCAGCGACTCCGTCCATAAGAGCGCCCAAGTCGACGTCATCCACGGCCCCGTCTTCTGCGCGGCTTTCTGGACGGTAGCCCTCGCCTGACATCTCCGGAGTATGCTCGGGCGTCAGATCTTGGCACCGCGCTACCTACTCAAGGTGAGAGGTGGAAGGGCTCGGTGGAAGATCCCTTGGTGCACTTTCCTTGAGGCGATCAAGCGTCGCCTCCAGAGCCGTGGCCGAGGGAATCTCGGGAAGCTTTCTCCTCAGTACTTCACCGAGCGGCCTCCGGTCATCACCAGAGTCCTCAGTCCACTCTTCCGCTGCATTGTCAATGTTACCAGCGGCTGCTCTTTCCCCACAACCTACCTCCTCGAGTGCGGTCGCTCCTTCAGCTCCAGAGAACACCCCGGCAAGCGCGTGTTCCCCTACTAACGCAGCCACTTCGCTGGGGGGAATGGGGGGCATGACCATCCCCGCAGCTGGAGCAATCTCCTCGGTGGCTCCCGTTGTGGGAACTGTTAGTTACGGATGTCCTCAAGCCAATCATAACTTGTACAATCTTGTTCTTTGATAATAATAATAAGGCTTTTATATTCGTTATGTGTAATTCGTTTATCGTTTCATTATGAAGTCCATGAATATGCGCAATGGATATTAATTATGATGAGATCATAACAATGAGATTAATATCCTTTAAACGTATATTCTTAATTGTTCCTAGTCGGAGGATATCCGAGAAGGACATCGGATATCCGGTTAGTCTAGTACAGGTTGCACTTGCTCATATGATGAGGGTGACTGGTCTCATAGTCACTTGTGTCGGGACACTAAGGTGAATCTGTAGGTGCTCATTAGAGAATGAGTTCACTAAACTGATCTGTTATGAATCGCTGGATGGTAATGTTACCTAACTGTCATCCAGCTAGATTCATTGTCACAGTGGCGTGATTGGTCCTTAGACCTGAGACACCAAGGACACCTTGTTGGTGGACTTCTGGGTTTTGACCTTGACTTATAGATCTCTCCTCTCTCTCTCCTAGGGCGCCCCCCACCCTCTCTCTCCTCTCTCAGGCACATGGTGGAGCTGAGATCCGGGAGACGCGTGGAGAACGAGGAGATCCCGTCTGCGACGGAGCTCGCGTGGATATGTCTAGAGGCCGGAAACTTGAACGGCTTGAAGCACCGGCGCCTCCTGCACCACCTACTCCCCGGATTCGGGAGTTACGCAACCCCGCAAAGGTAAAGATGAGATCTGCCTGTGCGCGGGTTCACGATTTTTGTTCGATCCGACCACCGGCAACGATATCTATCTGTGGAAATCGCGTTTCCACTGCGCCCCGATCGATTCCTTACAGGAACCACCTCTTTGCCCCCAAGTGCGGCGGATTGCGTCATAGGAGCCGCCGTCTCCTCGGTTACTGGCGCCGTATTAGTCCTTGGCACGGCGTCTTCGGTCACGATGATGTCGCAACCGGATCCTCCTGTACTCGAGACCCCCGCAGGGGCCACTTCTTCAAAATGCCCCTCGACGGGGACTTGGGGTGTTGGCACTCTCGCCCGCTCCCCATCTAAGCTCTTTGACGCCGAGCTCAGTACAACAAGCCCAAGATCGGCCGCCATCTTGAGGGCGGCCCCCGAGCGAGGCAAGGGAAGGGCCTGGGATGTCCCCTGCTCGGGCGTTTCTGCGGTCCTCCGCCTCTTCCGCTCCACCAGCGGCTCGGCGTCTTCTTCCTCTTCGTCCTGCTCGACCTCCGGAGCAGTCCGCAGCTACGCAGCTTGCACTAGCCTTCGTCTTTTCTTGGCTTGATGCTGGCTCCTCGCTACTTCTCCTTCAGCCTCGTCCTTGGCCGGCTGCTGCTCGGGCAAAGGACGAATTATCGCCCTCGCGGTTTCCCTCGCCGCGGCCTTCTTCTTCAAGCGAATCCTCTCGGGCTCCTTGGCGGAAACCTGTGAGCCCATAGCGCCCTACATCTCAGCAGGACGGCTCCTGGCGGCAACAGGAGGATGCTTCTCACCTATTACTGCCACATATGCTGTGACGATAATCTGCTCGGTGTAGAGGGCCATATCCTCCGTATCCATACCAGCCTCCAGCACTTCAGCAGCTGCATAAGAAGAAAAGAGGTTAGTAAGAGCGATTACCAAAAGGCAGAAGAAGGAAAGAGAGGCCAAAAAGTCACTTACTCCATCCTCGGCTGAGTTCGTGCTGGACCAATTAGGCCTCCGTGATGTACTCCTCCGCCTTCTCGATGAAGATGCTGTTGAGGCGCTCGGCGAGTGTCACCTCTTCCTTCCTCATGAGAGGGTAGATGTGTAACGTTCCGACTATTCGGATCATCTTTGTGTGGTTATGGAGGCCAGTCTATGGCCGATGACGTGTGTGTGGCAGGTGATTTCCATAGCTTATGAGATTTTGCCCAAAGCTCTCACTATTTCTCGGTTCCTAACGCGATGGTGAGGGGCGTCGCGTTTTGATCGCGACAGCCCATGGCGCCTGGATGCGCGACATTGTTGACTGTGCATTTTCGTTGTCCAGAGTCCTCGCACAAGTCAATATGTGCACTTCCTCTAAACTGTCTCACAAACTTAAAATCATGAAGATGGACTAGCAAGGTGATGAGAACAGGTCATATCCACAGGGAGACTGAATAAAATTTGATCTAAACTACTTAAACTTGAAATCAGGAAGATCCAACAGTAAAATTTGACTTAAATCCACTCAGCTCGCTACAAGTTCCAGTGCAATTAGAATCCTTCGATATCACAACCATTGAACAATAACAAAATTTAAATTCTCAAAACATTAAAACTAAACTGAGGACTCTTAGTAACAGACCAAGCCAACCATCCTTCCACAGAGCAATTGATGTAATACACAACAAGCATTTCCACTTCTTAATTCAAATCTATTATTGTTCCAGAATTGCTCACACCTTCATAACTCGAAGGGAAACACTATAGCAAAAAGAACTTACAAGATGAATACTCCAGTTCTGCAAGATGAGATAACTAGAACAATTGATAGTAAAGAAATCAAAGAGTTCAAACAACGATTTGCACTGAGAACACTGTGAACTATAGAAATTTCATATCACTTTACCCAAACAACATAACTTGAGGGAGGACGAACAAAAGAGAAATAGAATGTAATGAACTTCAGAACAGTAAGGAGAGACACAGTGGATCTTGTCTTCCTCACAGTCTGATGATTCGGTAAGAAATTAGCAAAAGAGATATGAACTGCAATGTAAAACTCTAGAACTATGCAAGGGAAAGAAGAACACCATAAAAATCTCAAGGACAACAGCAAGGGAATCCCATCTCTCAGATCTCTCAAAGCCTAATAGCTCTCTGCTACTTCCCAGAGCTCCCGGATGCACCTACCTCAAATGGTACTGCTTCCAGATGCTGGACAACACCAATCTCCACGGAAGGAAGGAAGCAAAACATCGATCCCAGCAGCCTCGAGAATCCTCACAGCAGCCGAACTAAAGAGGAAAATAAGAACAATCCACAAGAACAGGAAATAGAACTGTCTGATCTCCTTCCCAGCAGTCCTCACATCCAAAGGGAAAGAAAACGAAAATTCACTGCTATCTCCCCGAAACGCATAAGACATGAAATTAACCAATCCCCCTAATGCTGGGTAACAGAAGAGAAGCAGAAATTATAAAAACAAATGCATAAGCTCATCGAACACAGAAGTAATGCAGTAACAAGTTTCACTGGATCAAACTATGTAAACACAGAGGGAAGGAACAAACAATTGCAAAAATGAAATGGACAAAGTAATCTCCAATGTATCGAACTCTCCCACCCTTCAAACTCTTACAGAGTTGAAAAGAAAAATGCAGAAAAAAATTGCTAGAGAAAACCCCCACCCAGCCATCGGAACTCTGAAGAACAAAGAGAACTATGAAAAAATTCTGAAAATTGAACCCCCACATCTCAACAACTCTACAACTCTCATTTCTGGAAGAACAGAAAAAATCCACCAAAGTCGAATCCTAAGAACTGGGAGAGCAGAAAAGACAGGGAAAATGGCAACTAGAAATTCCTAAAAAAAAATCTAACCAGTCGAAAACCAGAACCGCCTGAGAAGAGGACTCTGGGGTCCTTTTATAGACACCCGGGCATCCTGCTTCCTCTCCCATCTGCACCAGGATTGCCAGCTCTGCAAGCCCGGATCGCCAGCATCGCACGCCTTGGCCATCGCATCCATCTTCCGCCATACCATAGCTCTGGTTTGGCCGCCACCTCAGCACACACCTTCAGGTCAGCAGCAGCTCCCTGCATCGTCTGGGGCCTTCACAAGCTGGGCCTTCAGATCCGCTACGCCATGCCCATATCACCAGAGCAGCCATCGCACACAGCCGCCCCACCTGGCCACTTCATCTGCTTCCAGATCGGCCACCACCTCAGCAGCGGCCACCTCCTCCTGCACACCTGGGCGCTGCTGCCTCATCCGCCCAACCTCCGCCATCGCCAGGCCCAGATCTGGCCACAACCAGCTCCAGCTGCGCACACCTCCGCTCCGCACCGGACCCGCTGCTCACCCGCTGCGCACCACCTTCCTGGGCCCCCATCTGGTCTGCATCGCCTGGGCCAACAACCATCCGAGCATGCCCGAGCCCTCACGCCCAGGCCTGCACAGCACCGCGCCCAGGAGCTCTTCATCGAGCTGCTCACAGGGAGCTCCTCCAGTTGCTGCGCACCGGGGGCTCCAGCTTCCATCTCTTGCACAGCCTCACACCCAGCCATTTGCTTTGAACCGCCTCGGCTCTGCTTGCCCCAATCGCCTGAGAGCCCCTTTATGCCATCGCCTAGCAGAAGCCAGCAGGACTGCTTCCAGCTTCTTCGGGAGGCTTCCAGTGGATGAGGCAACAAACATTAGAAATAGAAATATAGTTAGAATAATATTGGATTTTATTAAAACAATGGTGGTGAGATGGGAGTGGGGGTTGTGGCATGGTTTTAAAAAAATGTGATTTATTTACAACTAATATGTACAAAAAGATATTTATAAAAGTAATGATAAGACTAAAATTATTATTATGTACAATGTATTTACAAAAAGAGAAATATTTTTAGTCAACTTATTCAAAAAGTATTGATTTATAAAAACTCTATTGATTTAAAAATCTAAAATTGAAATATATAATAAAAAAATGCTATGTGTTCTAAAATTTAACTAAAATGCTCGAAAATTCTATTAATGGATTGAAATGAGAATTAAAATTAAAATTTAAATGCATTATTTATGGACACATATGTCTAAAATTAACTAAATGTATGAACTTTAACACGAAAATTTAGCAGTTATCACTCCCCCCTACTTGAACATTGCTAGTCCCTTAGCAATAAAAATTACTCCAAATGTAGGACTAGAAGATGTAATGTCTCATGCTAACCAGCCATCATGTAAAAGATTCATGTAAAGACATGTCTTTCCTAATTGTAAAGGCTTATGGCAAGCAATTAGTGCACAAGTGATAGCTCACTTAAGAGTTCACATCAGCCCTTCTGTAGCTCCTCTGCCTCAGCTAGTAATTGAGATTAGATTAATTCGAAGGAGAAGAAAAGAATTGTGGAATAAGATCCTTGCTTAGTCAGATCGGGTTGTTCCTCTCAGTTCCATTCTGTCCATCTTCCTTGAGGATTATTTTGTTCTGAGCTGAGGACTTTGCCTCTTTATTTGCACTTTGTGCACTCAGAATTTTTTCTTTTTCATCCATAATGCTGCACAACCCATCACTTTTCAAGAGTAGCGAGTCCAACTTTACTCAGATCCGAGGCATTTTTCATGGATATATTTTTTCTTTTGCTTTTGCTTTTGATTTTTCTTTTCTTTTCCTCTTTACGGAAGGATGAACAGTCAGGTTCCTTGATCACATACCTTCACTTCCTTCACAATTCACTTAAGGGGAGGGAGAAAACCAATCACCTCTCTCCTACTAGCCTTGACAAATTTGCTACATTCGGGTTCAGCTAGTCTAAGTGGCTGTGTAGTGTGTGTATGAAAACTTATTGCCATAAATCCTTACATAAGGTAGACAAGAAGTACATGTAATCCTTTACTAGAGGCTACCTAACATGGATACTTGCAAGGGAATGTGACAACCACAAATTTTAATGGTTAAAGATCACACACCTAGTCTGGGATGCGCAAAGCCACGCATTTTTATTCAAAGATGAAACATTATGAAATTTTTATTTGCATATGTACAAGCTCAAGAAAAGGAATGAAGCAATGGTTGGGATGAGGACTATAAATGTATGCTTATTCTGCCTCTCCCCCTACTTATTTACAGGAAAAGAAATTAAGACAGAAAATTACCTGATAAAGGAAATCTGTACACTTGGGTTGCCTCCCAAGAAGCGCTAAGTTTATTTCGTCTTCAGCCGGACGCAATTAGGCTTCGTTTGGCTCAAGTAGCTTGGTAGCATCAATTTTTAAGAAAAGTGGGCTTTCAAATAAATGCTTTACCCTTTGCCCATTAACAGTGAATGATTGTCCAGTTTTAGGATCGAGAATAATGACTGCACCATTGTCGTAAGATCTGACAACAATGTAAGGACCATCCCATCGGGACTTCAATTTTCCCGAAAACACACTAAGCCTGGAATTAAACGACCAAACCTTATCATGCACTTGAAAATTTTTTCTATGAATTTTTAAGACTTCAATCAATTTCTTCTCCTGCCCTTCTTCAAGATCACTAGCAATTATGATGGGCCAAGTTTCGTCCTTTCCTAGAAAGATGTATTTTAATTTAGCAGGGAGTGGTTTTAGCTCAACCTTAGGAGGACATTCTAATGGAAATGATGGATCATTATTCTGAAACATGGGATTAAATTGTCCTTCCTCTCCCTCAAACCCCAGAGCACAGGGTTGGTCTACTGCTTTTTCCTCACAAGATTCTTCCAAGAGTTCTTCATTACCAGTTGGTTTGTTTTTAGATTTTGGCTTTAAAGCTTCAGGAAAAGGGACTCTTAGAATGTAATGACTGGGGTCTTCATTTATTTTGATTGTGTCTAGAGGCTCTTCAGTTATTTTCTCTTTTCCCTTGAATTTTTCAACATTTTCAACATTCTCTTCAATTTTAGTTTCATTTTCATTTTCTTTATCCTCATGCAATGTTGACATGTGTGGGTGAGGATTTATCAAGATTTTTTCATTTCTTAAAGTTGACACTATTTTCACATTTTCCACTTGAGGGCCCCTACCCTGGGTAGGAGAATAGTCCTGTTGTATAAATTGATTTTGAATTTGTGGTGCTGGAATGTTCTGGACAAAAGTTTGTTGTGTGTTTGATGGTGGAGGTGCATGTGGTATGTACCCCTGGACTTGATGGTTTTGCTGGTTCAGATAAAATCCATGAGGGTTGTTCCTTGGGTTTGTTATAGTTTGACTGGGTAACTGACCCAATTCCCTCCTACACACATCAGCAATCTGAGACTCTATCCTATCCAAATTTTGTTGAATATTTTGGTTCTGATTTTGATATTGATTTTGTTGTTCTTGCACAGTCTAGCAAAGAGTCATCATCATGTTTTGAAGTTGATTCATTTTATCTTCCCAATTGGGCTGAGAAGATGGTGGTTGATTGTATGAAGGTTGCTGAAAATTGGTATGAGCAAATTGATTGAAGTTTTGATTTTCTTGGAATTGTTGAGGTCTGGAATAAGAAGATTGGTCAAATCCCGGATTCTGATTGGGATAGGGTTGACCGTACATGAATTATTTGAAAGCAGGTTGAGAAATTTGTTCTGATTGATTTTTCCAAGAAAAGTTCGAGTGGTTTCTCCAACCAAGATTGTATGTGGTAGAATATGGATCATAGGAAGGTTTGTAGAAACCTTGGACAGCTTGGATTTGTTCTTGGTTGGCCATCTTAGTTTTCCTATGAAAGAATCTTTCAATTTTTGCTATAGGTTGGGCCAAATCTAAGTTCAAGGACCATCTACCAAACATACACAGTCAGAAAGCCCTCTATTTATGATTTTTGAATTTTTTAGATTTTTATTGATTTTTTGAATTTTTTGAAATTTTTTTTTTATGACAAACACAAACAATCACACACTTTCACAACAAATTAACCTAAACACTAAGTGTTCCTTGGACTTATGTTATTTTTTCTCAAAATCAGATTTATGCTTGCTTAAGTCCAATCCTAACTCTTCTTATACTGGCCAGGTAAGAGGTGGAGTAGAGGGAGGCCCCCCTTGCTTTCGCAAGGACCCAATTAAGTAACCTCCAGCTCGCTTAAGCGTAAGCTTTTTAACCTCTAATCCTATACACCAGACTTAAAGAGAAGTTTTGAATTCAAGAAATGATAAATCTAATGATGAACCCTAGGGCCAAGTCTACTGATTTTTATTAAAAGTTGAGGTAAATGCAAAATTGTGAAAAAATTTTGTGATTTTTGGGCAAAGGAAAGGGTGATGAAATTCCTCACCTTATCTTTTTATTCTAATGGGTGAAGCCCTTAAGCAGTCCCTTTTTCAAATATGAAATGTAAAGATCAAATTCAAACAATGGATTTTCTAATGCTAAGTCTAATGCATGAAACGAGAGAGAGAAATCTTACCTTTCCCCCGCACTCTTCAATGCAAAGAACAAAAATTGAATTCAAATGTCAATTAAAGTGATGAATGTCCTAAAACATGGGATCCTAATCTTGAGAGATGAAAATTTTAATTACAAACAAACGGCTAACATGAAAGAGCGATTTAGAAATTTTTTTAGATTTTTTTTTTAATTTTTATTTGGTTTTGAATTAAATGAAATGAAGCTAAGAAAATATAAAGTGGTACTATATAAACTAAATCCAAGCAAACCACCAAGAGGCCAATTATTACATGCCAACGTGAAAGAAATCTCTGTACATGCACAGAGAATACATCAAATCCTCACTACAAAGTTCACTCACACTCTTTCTATCTAAAATTCGGAATTAAAAGCAATTAGGAAATGAAATCAGCAAGCTCCCTCCAATGGACTTCAAGTGCCAAGCCCAATCTCCAAGTTCCACTCCTTTGTGCAAATCTGCAATAAAAAGCCCAATAACAAGTCAATAGAAAGGCCCAAAGCAAATGAAATCAAATGAAAGCAGATTAAATCAAACTCTAATGCCTCCCCGGCAACGGCGCCAAGATGGTACGCGCGACATGGTTGACTGTGCATTTTCGTTGTCCAGAGTCCTCGCACAAGTCAATATGTGCACTTCCTCTAAACTGTCTCACAAACTTAAAATCATGAAGATGGACTAGCAAGGTGATGAGAACAGGTCATATCCACAGGGAGACTGAATAAAATTTGATCTAAACTACTTAAACTTGAAATCAGGAAGATCCAACAGTAAAATTTGACTTAAATCCACTCAGCTCGCTACAAGTTCCAGTGCAATTAGAATCCTTCGATATCACAACCAATTGAACAATAACAAAATTTAAATTCTCAAAACATTAAAACTAAACTGAGGACTCTTAGTAACAGACCAAGCCAACCATCCTTCCACAGAGCAATTGATGTAATACGCAACAAGCATTTCCACTTCTTAATTCAAATCTATTATTGTTCCAGAATTGCTCACACCTTCATAACTCGAAGGGAAACACTATAGCAAAAAGAACTTACAAGATGAATACTCCAGTTCTGCAAGATGAGATAACTAGAACAATTGACAGTAAAGAAATCAAAGAGTTCAAACAACGATTTGCACTGAGAACACTGTGAACTATAGAAATTTCATGTCACTTTACCCAAACAACATAACTTGAGGGAGGACGAACAAAAGAGAAATAGAATGTAATGAACTTCAGAGTAGTAAGGAGAGACACAGTGGATCTTGTCTTCCTCACAGTCTGATGATTCGGTAAGAAATTAGCAAAAGAGATATGAACTGCAATGTAAAACTCTAGAACTATGCAAGGGAAAGAAGAACACCATAAAAATCTCAAGGACAACAGCAAGGGAATCCCATCTCTCAGATCTCTCAAAGCCTAATAGCTCTCTGCTACTTCCCAGAGCTCCCGGATGCACCTACCTCAAATGGTCCTGCTTCCAGATGCTGGACAACACCAATCTCCACGGAAGGAAGGAAACAAAACATCGATCACAGCAGCCTCGGGAATCCTCACAGCAGCCGAACTAAAGAGGAAAATAAGAACAATCCACAAGAACAGGAAATAGAACTGTCTGATCTCCTTCCCAGCAGTCCTCACATCCAAAGGGAAAGAAAACGAAAATTCACTGCTATCTCCCCGAAACGCATAAGACATGAAATTAACCAATCCCCCTAATGCTGGGTAACAGAAGAGAAGCAGAAATTATAAAACAAATGCATAAGCTCATCGAACACAGAAGTAATGCAGTAACAAGTTTCACTGGATCAAACTATGTAAACACAGAGGGAAGGAACAAACAATTGCAAAAATGAAATGGACAAAGTAATCTCCAATGTATCGAACTCTCCCACCCTTCAAACTCTTACAGAGTTGAAAAGAAAAATACAGAAAAAAATTGCTAGAGAAAACCCCCACCCAGCCATCGGAACTCTGAAAGAACAAAGAGAACTATGAAAAAATTCTGAAAATTGAACCCCAACATCTCAACAACTCTGCAACTCTCATTTCTGGAAGAACAGAAAAATCCACCAAAGTCGAATCCTAAGAACTGGGAGAGCAGAAAAGACAGGGAAAATGGCAACTAGAAATTCCTAAAAAAAAAATCTAACCAGCCAAAAACCAGAACCGCTTGAGAAGAGGACTCTGGGGTCCTTTTATAGACACCCGGGCATCCTGCTTCCTCTCCCATCTGCACCAGGATTGCCAGCTCTGCAAGCCCGGATCGCCAGCATCGCACGCCTTGGCCATCGCATCCATCTTCCGCCATACCATAGCTCTGGTTTGGCCGCCACCTCAGCACACACCTTCAGGTCAGCAGCAGCTCCCTGCATCGTCTGGGTGCCTTCACAAGCTGGGCCTTCAGATCCGCTACGCCATGCCCATATCACCAGAGCAGCCATCGCACACAGTCGCCCCACCTGGCCACTTCATCTGCTTCCAGATCGGCCACCACCTCAGCAGCGGACACCTCCTCCTGCACACCTGGGCGCTGCTGCCTCATCCGCCCAGCCTCCGCCATCGCCAGGCCCAGATCTGGCCGCAACCAGCTCTAGCTGCGCACACCTCCGCTCCGCACTGGACCCGCTGCTCACCTGCTGCGCACTGCCTTCCTGGGCCCCCATCTGGTCTGCATCGCCTGGGCCAGCAACCATCTGAGCATGCCCGAGCCCTCACGCCCAGGCCTGCACAGCACCGCGCCCAGGAGCCCTCCATCGAGCTGCTCACAGGGAGCTCCTCCAGTTGCTGCGCACCGGGGGCTCCAGCTTCCATCTCTTGCACAGCCTCACACCCAGCCATTTGCTTTGAACCGCCTGGGCTCTGCTTGCCCCAAATCGCCTGAGAGCCCCTTTATGCCATCGCCTAGCAGAAGCCAGCGGGACTGCTTCCAGCTTCTTCGGGAGGCTTCCAGTGGATGAGGCAAACAAACATTAGAAATAGAAAATATAGTTAGAATAATATTGGATTTTATTAAAACAATGGTGGTGAGATGGGAATGGGGGTTGTGGCATGGTTTTAAAAAAATGTGATTTATTTACAACTAATATGTACAAAAAGATATTTATAAAAGTAATGATAAGACTAAAAATTATTTATGTACAATGTATTTACAAAAAGAGAAAATATTTTATTAGTCAACTTATTCAAAAAGTATTGATTTTATAAAAATCTAGCTATGTGTTCTACAAATTTAACTAAAATGCTCGAAAATCTATTAATGGATGAAATGAGAATTAAAATTAAATGCACATTATTTATGGACAACAGATGTCTAAAATTAACTAAATGTATGAACTTTAACACGAAAAATTTAGCTGTTATCAGCGCCGCGTTCATGGAACCGCCAATTTAAGTGAACGTTTGCATGTCTGCCGCATGTCGCATGTTGGGCGCACGGATTGACGTCAGCAGGCTTAAGGCGACAGCCTAATGCGTCGCGTTTAGGTCGCGACTTAGACGGACGTCGCGTTCTTAACTACACTGTGTTTTTAAGAAACCCTGGCAGAACAGAGCTCACGAAAGCTCTGCTCGGCTAGGGGGTTTTTACTATGGAATTTTGGGCGATTCGGCTTGTTAGAACTTGGTTTGGCGAGCTTCCACCGCGAGGACGCTTAGTGGAGCGGGGGAAATGTCGTACGAGCTTCGTTCTTCGCGTTCTTCACGATGGTAGGGAGATTTTCCATGGTTTGATCCATGAATCGTTCGTGTGATGTGGGTAATGTGTTTCCTGCTTTCTAAACCTTAGATAGCATTTGTAGGAACACATTAAAGCATGAAAACGGAATGAGAACCATAGGTTTTAAAGAGTTTGGGGTGGTCCAGATGAAGGATTCCGGATTAAGGTTCGCACCTACTAAGGCGACGACCCTTGGCGTCGCGACTAAATTGCGACACTGTGATACGTCGCGTTCAGAAGGCGACCTATCGTGCCTTCGCGTCCTGTAGGCAATGTTGCACCCTGTTGCGACAACAGCCGAATGTTGTTATCCGAGAATACATGTAAGTGTATAATTATCCGTTTAGTGTGGTTTATGATATGTGATGATAATAGGAGATGCATTGGCACTCTCTCCACGCTCGGGAAGCATGTGGTGTGTGGTTTACCTAGTGTTCACGTGGTTTACGTGGAGGTTTCATGTGGCTTGTGCGTTGTGCACGTGGTTTCTGTGTACGTGGAGTGTAGTTTGACGCCTTCCGTGGATACATCTTTAGTTGGGAGCCCTAGGTTTTGTGTGAGCCAGGCATGTTAGTGCTCGGAGCTTGTCCCGATACTAGGTACCGATGAGGTCTTGTCGTCTTCCTGGACACCCTCACTCTTGTGCTGAGTAGTACGTCCGGCTGAGGGAAAGACGGCAGTGGGACAACAACTAGAGAGAGTTTGTTTTGTTGTCGCTTGTAGCGCGCTCGTAGTTGGGGGAGACGGACACCAATAGACGTACTGGGCCCCAGCTAGTCCTGTTTTCCAGTGCCTCACTTTAGGGAGCTCGGGCCAGAGTCCCTAAAGGTGCCAGGCATGGGCCTGCGAGGTGTGTGACCTATAGGTTGTGGTGGTTTAGTTGGACTCCACAGTTCTTTGTACTTGTTTAGTGGAGCGGCAGCTGGACCTTTCGTTTGTGGCTGCGAGACTGAGAGGTAGTCCTGTGTGGTTTGTCCGGGTCAGTAACTGGTGTCGCGAACTAGTTGACATGGCCCGAGTGTGGCGTTTCTCTACAGTAGCTCGTACACCTGTTTGGTTTTGTCGTTTATTTATTTACGTTCATTCATGTTAAGCGGCGAATGGTAAGTGGTACTTACATTTTTATATCCTGCTAGATAGTATTATAAATTGTTAGCGTAGCATTTCCTGCTTTGCTACCTGTGTTGGTTTGCTCGATTTCTAGGGAGTTTCCCTACTGAGCCAGTGACTCGAGAGGCTCAACTCTACCTCCTACCAGGTGAGGGAGATCAAGAGATTTCGCGTCCGTCGTCCAGTGGAGGGTCAGTACCACCAGCAGTGTAATTTTTACCTTTCTGTTGTTTACCTCGGGGTATGCCCCAGGTTCTATTGTATAGTTTGGTTACAGTTGTACTACAGCTATGTATATTTCATGTAAATATTTGTGAGATTGGCAGATCTTATGAATATTTGAGCTGGTTCCTTTATATTTCTACGGACTCGTGGTTTGATATCCCTTGCGAGGCTCCGGCCCGTTCGTGGGAAGCGGACTCGAGTTAGATTCACTATTAAGTTAACGGGTCTAAACGGCGAGGACCGTCATAGTTGGTATCAGAGCAAGGTCCATAAGAATATAAAGGAATTGGAAATTACATAGCTACGTCTTTACTGTAACCCACTGCTGGTAATGACCCTGGTTTTGTTTTGATTTTTTGTGTATCGTATTGTTGGAATAATGTTTGTGTAGGAATAGTAATGGCCGAAAGGAGAGATGTGGGAGGCGGTGGAGAAGGGGCAGGAGAGGACCCTACATAGAGAATGATAGAAAGAATCTGGGAAAGCTTGACAGAGATTCGGGTATGACTGGATCAGCAACCACTGGTACAGCCAGCGGCATCAGTACCACCATTTCCAGAGGAGGTAGTACCAGTAGCTCCAATTCCACCCCCACCCAGAGTAGAGGTACCTCCTGTACAACCGGAAGTTCCAGTGAGACCAGTTACTGGAGAGGAGACTACGGTACTTTTGGAGCGGTTTTTGAGATTGCAGCCCCCTACATACTCAGGAGGCCCCAACCCCGATACAGCGGAGCACTGGATACATGAGATTGAGAGGGTATTTGCAATAATGAGGTGTCCCCAGGAAGATAGAGTGATTCTTGCAGCATACCAGCTACGAGGGTTTGCGCAGGAATGCTGGCGGTTAAAGATGCAGACTGTTTTTATGGGCAGGACGGAGGACACTATTTCATGGTCAGAATTTTTGTCAGTTTTTAATGACTCTTTCTTCCCAATACAGATTCAGCAAATGAAAAGAGAGCAGTTCAGGACACTCCAACAAGGGAATCTCTCAGTACTTGAATATCAGATGAGGTTTATAGCCTTGAGCAGGTACTCCCCATATGTAGTAACTGATAATACCATGATGGTGGAATACTTTATTCAAGGTCTGAGGCCAGAATTGTAAGATGCAGTGATCCCATTGATGTGTAGAACAGTGGAAGAGGCAGCTCATCGAGCAGCAATACTTGAGAGGACTGTTCGGGCCAAGCAGGGGCAGTCTCAGACAAGTGGTTTAGGCTCAGGTAGTTTCCGGCATCCACAACCGTCAGGAGGAATTAGTAAAGGGAAAGCACCTTCTGGAGCTTCTTCATCATCTGGAATAGCAAAATGGGGCAAGCAGATCAAGAAATTCTTTCAAGGAGGCCATCGTAGAGGCAGGCAACAGGGTTTTCAGCAGGGAGGTTTTCAACAGGGCCGCGGCTACAGACCACCGGTTCCAGAAGAATCTCAGCAGAGTACGGCAGAGCAGCCTACAACATATCCAGGTTTTAGATGTTATGCTTGTGGGCAGCCAAGACATTTAGCAAGGAATTGCCCATATCCTCGAGAGCAGACTTATGGTAGAGGGACCCAGCAGTAGCAGCAGCATCCCTTTCAGCGGTTAGCAGAGCAGGGCAAAGGTGCATCGTACCAAAGAGGAGGACGGGGTCGAGTGATGGCTGTTACCAGAGCTCAGGCGGAAGCATCCAATCTTATTGAAGGTATTTTACCTTTCTTTGATTTTACTACTAGAGTATTAATTGATTCGGGTGCTTCCCATTCATTTATTTCTGAAGATTTTCTGGATAGTATGGTACTTCCCTTAGAGGAGAGATCTTGTGAGTTGGTAGTGGAAATTCCTTCAGGAGGATATTTGTTGACTTCTTGCTTTTTAGAAGAGGTCCCGATAGTGATCCATGGGAATCATTAAATATGCTTTAACATTGAAAGAATATGATGTAATTCTGGGGATGGATTGGTTAAAGGCCTACGGGGCATTGGTTGATTGTAGAAGGAAGAGAGTCAGATTTTGTAGACCCGGAGGTGAGGTGTTTGAATTTCAAGGTATGCCTTTTTACACTCCCAAGTTTATTATTTCTGCACTTAGAGCTAGAAAGTTAATTAATGCGGGATGTGTAGCGTACCTTGCTTTTGTTAGTCTAGTTGAATCTAGTAAGTCTATAGATTCAGTGCATGTGGTTAGAGAATTTGCAGATGTGTTTCCAGATGAATTGCCAGGGTTAGCTCCGCGCAGAGAGGTAGACTTCACAGTTGAATTGCAACCAAGCAGTTTACCCATTTCTAAAGCACCATATAGAATGGCCCCAGCAGAATTGAAAGAGTTGAAAAAGTAGTTGCAAGAGTTATTAGAAAAAGGTTTTATTAGGCCTAGTCAGTCACCATGGGGAGCGCCAGTGTTATTTGTCAAGAAGAAAGATGGTAGTTAAAGATTGTGTATAGATTATAGGCAGCTGAATAAAGTTACAATTAAGAATAAGTATCCACTTCCTCGGATTGATGATTTATTTGATCAACTACAGTCAGCCAAAGTATTTTCCAAGATAGATTTAAGATCAGGATATCATCAGTTGCGGATCAGAGAAGAAGATATTGAGAAGACAGCTTTTCGGACTAGATACGGGCATTATGAGTTTGTTGTGATGCCTTTTGGATTGACAAATGCACCTGCAGCATTTATGAATTTGATGAACAGAATATTTCATCAATACTTGGATCAGTTTATAGTGATCTTTATTGATGATATATTGGTTTATTCAGCATCAGAAGAAGAGCATGCAGATCATTTGCGGATCACTTTACAGATATTGAGAGATCATCAACTGTTTGCTAAATTTAGTAAATGTGAGTTCTGGTTGAAGGAGATTCAATTTCTGGGTCATGTGATATCAGGTGAAGGTATTCCAGTGGATCCAACCAAAGTTGAGGCAATAATGAAGTGGGAAGAGCTGAGGATTGTGTTTGAAATTAGGAGTTTTCTGGGTTTAGCAAGTTATTATAGAAGATTTATCCAAAATTTCTCCAAGATAGCAGCACCGATGACAAGGTTGACAAGAAAGGGTGTTCCTTTTGTGTGGTCCCCGGAGTGCAGGTGCAGTTTTGCAGAGCTGAAGAAGAGGTTGACATCAGCACTAGTTTTAGAGATTCCATCGGGTAGTGGTGGATTTGTTTTGTTCACAGATGCATCCAAGAGAGGTTTGGGTGCAGTTTTGATGCAGCATAGTAAAGTGGTTGTCTATGCCTCCGCAATTGAAGAAACATGAAGAGAACTACCCTACTCATGATTTAGAACTGGCAGCAGTAGTTTTTGCATTAAAGATCTGGCGACATTATTTGTATGGTGAAAGATTTGAGATTTTCACTGATCATAAAAGCTTAAAATATATTTTCTCTCAGAAAGATTTGAATCTAAGATAGCGCCAATGGATGGAATATTTAAAGGATTATGACTTTAATTTTGGCATATCATCCAGGCAGAGCAAATGTGGTGGCAGATGCATTGAGCAGAAAAGCGGTTATGAATCAACTTATGATCAGAGAATGGAAACTTTATCAGGATGTGGCAGAAAATTCCTTATATGTGCCAAGCAGTCAGCGCAGAGCAATATTAGCAACTAGTGCAGTGGAGCCTTCTCTTTACTGGCAGATAGCAGAGGCACAGAAAGCAGATACCAATTTAGAAGATATTTCTCAGAATGGATGAAGTAAATTTGGGTCATGATAATGTGGTCAGATTAAAAGGACAATTGTATGTCCCAGAAGATACAGAAATTAGACAAAAGGTTTTAGAAGAAGCTCATAGATCAAGGTACACCATTCACCCAGGTAGCACTAAAATGTATCAAGATATGAAGAAGCATTTTTGGTGGCCAAATATGAAGAAAGAAATTGCAGAGTTTATAACCAGATGTGCAGTATGTTAGCAGATAAAAGCAGAGCATCAGAAACTGAGAGGATTGTTGCAGCCATTACCCATTCCGCAGTGGAAGTGGGATGACATAGCAATGGATTTTATAGTTGGTTTGCCCAGTTCATCAGGTCATAATGCAATATGGGTTTTTGTGAATAGATTGACCAAGGTCTGTAGATTATTACCAGTTAGCATGACATGGTCAGTTGATAGATTAGCTAAGCTGTATGTAGAAAGGATTGTACCTTTGCATGGAATACCAGTCACTATAGTTTCAGATCGAGACCCTCGATTTACTTCAGGCTTTTGGAGGAGTTTGCAAAGAGTCGTCGGCACAGAACTAAGGTACAGTTCAGCATATCATCCACAAACAGATGGGCAGACAGAAAGAATAATTTAGACTATTGAAGAAATGTTGAGAGCTTGTTGTCTCGTGTGGGGAGGCATCTGGGAGCGTCATTTGGGTTTGGTTGAGTTTGCATATAATAACAATTATCATTCAAGTATTGAAATGGCACCTTATGAAGCCTTGTATGGCAGACCATGCAGATCACCATTAAATTGGCATGAAGTAGGAGAGAGGCAGGTTTTGGGCCCAGAGATGGTTCGTCAATGTGCAGAAATAGTAAGATTCATCCAAGAAAAGTTGAAAACAGCCCAGAGTTACCAGAAGAGTTATGCAGATGTTAGACGCAGACCATTGCAATTTGAGGTTGGTGATTATGTATTTTAAAGGTGTTTCCTACTAAAGGTGTATAAAGGTTCAGTAAGAAAGGCAAGTTGAGCCCCAGATATGTTGGGCCGTTTCAAATAAAAGAAAGAATGGGCGAAGTAGCTTATAAATTGGATTTGCCAGTAGATTTCACTGATGCACATGATGTATTTCATGTTTCAATGTTAAGAAAGTATATCAAAGATCCAACCCAAGTTGTCAGTTATCAAAGAGATGATTTGAAGCCCGACATGTCAATGCCGGAATATCCAGTGCAAATTTCAGGCCATAGAACCCAAAAGCTCAGAAACAAAAAAATTGAATTGGTAAAGGTTAGATGGGAAAACAAGCAAGGTGGTGAAGATACTTGGGAATTAGCGGAAGAAATGAGAAAAGCGTTTCCATATTTGTTTGAGTAAGTTTTTATTTCTTTTTAGGTGATAGTACCATATGGATTAAATTGAAATTTTGATACTTGGCTTCTGTTTTAAATTTCGAGGATGAAATTTCTTTTTAGGTGATAGTAATGTAACGTTCCGACCATTCGGATCGTCTTTGTGTGGTTATGGAGGCCAGTGTATGGCCGATGACGTGTGTGTGGCAGGTGATTTCCGTAGGTTATGAGATTTTGCCCAAAGCGCTCACTATTTATCGGTTCCTAACACGACAGTGAGGGGCGTCGTGTTTTGATCGCGACAGCCCATGGAGCCGCGTTCATGGAACCGCCAGTTTAAGTGAACGTTTGCATGTCTGCCGCGTGTCGCATACTGGGCGCACGGACTGACGTCAGCAGGCTTAAGGCGATAGCCTAATGCGTCGCGTTCAGGTCATGACTTAGACGGACGTCGCGTTCTTAACTACACTGCGTTTTTAAGAAACCCTGGCAGAACAGAGCTCACGAAAGCTCTGCTCGGCCAGGGGGTTTTTGCTGTGGAATTTTGGGCGATTCGGCTTGTTAGAACTTGGTTTGACGAGCTTCCACCGCGAGGACGCTTAGTGGAGCGGGGGAAACGTCGTACGAGCTTCGTTATTCACGTTCTTCATGAAGGTAGGGAGATTTCCCATGGTTTGATCCGTGAATCGTTCGTGTGATGTGGGTAATGTGCTTCCTGCTTTCTAAACCTTAGATAGCATGTGTAGGAACACATTAAAGCATGAAAACGGAATGAGAACCATAGGTTTTAAAGAGTTTGGGGTGGTCCGGATGAAGGATTCCGGATTAAGGTTCGCACCTGCTAAGGCGACGACCCTTGGCGTCACGACTAAGTCGCGACACCGTGATACGTCGCGTTCAGAAGGCGACCTATCGTGTCGTCGCGTCCTGTAGGCGACGTTGCACCCTGTCGCGACAACAGCTGAATGTTGTTATCCGAGAATACATGTAAGTGTATAATTATCCGTTTAGCGTGGTTTGTGATATGTGATGATAATAGGAGATGCATTGGCACTCTCTCCACGCTCGGGAAGCATGTGGTGTGTGGTTTACCTGGTGTTCACGTGGTTTACGTGGAGGTTTCACGTGGCTTGTGCATTGTGCACGTGGTTTCTGTGTACGTGGAGTGTAGTTTGACGCCTTCCGTGGATACCTCTTCAGTTGGGAGCCCCAGGTTTTGTGTGAGCCAAGCACATGAGTGCTCGAGGCTTGTCCCGGTACTGGGTACCGATGAGGTCTTGTCGTCTTCCTGGACACCCTCACTCTTGTGCTGGGTAGTACGTCCGGCTGAGGGAAAGATGGCAGTGGGACAGCGATTAGAGAGAGTTTGTTGTGTAGTCGCTTGTACCGCGCTCGTAGTTGGGGGATACGGACACCAGTAGACGTACTGTGTAATGCCCCAGAAATTCAAAGTGTTAAGAAAATATGAATAATTTGGTTAAAATACCTTAGGATTGTCATTAAATTGTGATAATTAGAAGATATGTTTAATTAGTGGTAATGAACATTAACCCAGTGTCGAACATCGAAGTGCGCGCTCCCAGAGGGCGACACCAAAAAACGACAACGAAATAAAAATCTGTGAACATCATAATTTCCAAAAAAAATGTGGAGAAGTCAAATATGTAATTATTTGAATTTTTTGATGTACGGATTTCAAGGTACAGTCGACGCGACTATTTTTCGGGTGATTTTTCACCTAGTGTAAAATAAAATCCAAAAATTAAATAAAAATCACCATAATTAGAAAAACCATAATATTAGCTTATGGTTAAAATTTCATGACAATTGGATACCATTTGAACATGTTTACATCAAGCTTAATGGACCAGCTGAATTATTGGGCAATTACGGGATGGTCTTTTCTGGAATTTCCGGAGGTCCACGTGGGTGGCCCTAGGAAGGCCAGCGCATCTGGGGGTTTGAGTTACCACGTTAACCCCCAGCTGTAAACATAGGATGATGCATGTAACTCGTGTCTTGTGGTAAAAGCTTCTCACTTTTACTGCGACACATAGGTGGCTTTCCTGTCACCATGCATGGGAGGCACCCTTGGGTATAAATATACCCCAATGGTCATCGTAGCTAGCTTTCCTCTACCTGTTCCACTGTTCTACTACTACTATTACATTGGATAACCTCATGTTGAGAGATTTCTGAGTGCTAAACTTTGTGAAGAAGCCATTACGGGGGAAATTGCTCTCTCTCTCTCATTCATACATCTTGTCTCTGCTCAAGCTCTGACTGGAGCTGCTGCTGAGGAGTGACTGGAGAGTTATCTTGGAGGCTAAAGCTATTATTATACCAAGCTACATCTGCTTACTCTTCTATTTGTTGTTATCTTCTTCATCTCCTTCAAGCTAAGGTAGAATTCTCTTCTTATATCCTTCCTTTCACAGGTCCTTAACATCCTCTTTGGTTAAAGAAGTCATGATCACTTGTTCATTTGCTTTAAACGTGTGAGTCCTCATTTGAAAGATATGTACCCATTCCTTACAATCTTGTCTTAGTTATAAGTATGTGGGAATCTTTTCCTACCCTTGTTCTCTTCTTCCCACAATTCAAAGTAGTTGTAGTTAACATAAACCTTTACCTTGAGATAGTTGATTTTCAGATTTGAAAATTAATCCCATGATAAGAATTAAGCTTTCATCATGTAATATTTTATGTTTGGCCATGAGGGACAATACCATTCTTTCCCTTCCATCATATCTTGTGCAATTCTGAAATCATGTTAATCATCTATGCGAACCACATTCTATGTCTTTTTCTTTGACTTTCTTGCCATGTTAGCTTCATGTTTGAGGCTAAGCTCATGCTTGAATAAAGTCCTAATCATTTTAGGAATGATAGGATAGCTTGTTAGTACAATTTCTAGTAAGTTCTAATCCATTTTTGACAGTTTGCATAGCACCTGTCGACAGTCGAGTGTTTACCTGTCGACAGGAGCCTCTGTCCAGAACCCAGAAATTGAAATCTGACAGGGGCTGTTGACAGCAACCTCCTTGCTGTTGACAGCAACTGACAGGACTGAGAAATCAGCTTCTAGGAAGGCCTATCTATCGACAGTAAGACCCTGTCTGTCGGCAGGCACCATCAGTCCAGAAATTTCTGCACCTACCTTGACTTGTTTTGTGATTGGAATCACACCCAATTGATCCAACCAAATACTCACTCATTCATAGATGTTTTTACCACTCTAAACACCTACTAAATCAGTCAGGCTTCTTTCCTTATTACCCTGAACCATCACTCCAAAATTCCGAACATAATTGACCTTTTGAAAGTGTCAATACCTGAATTCAATGAAAGGACAAAGTTCCCAAGTTCTTGTATATAATCTATAAGTGAAATCTTGTGTCCTTGATATATTGCAATAATGAGTGTGTGATGATGACAATTTGTGAGTCTCGGACTCGTTTAGTAATTATGCCAGGCAAATAAGGGCTGGTTCAGTCCTGGGGGGAGCGCCCGAATTCGTCAATGGCCGCGCTGGGACGATGAGAATTTCAAGATGTTGGCATGCATCAATTTATGTTTGATTAGTCATCATATCATGCTTGTGAATGTGAGATTGTCAAATTCTGAATTTAAGTATCTTCCTGAATCTTACTTCTAAAGCATTCCTCTTCAATACGTATTATTAATTTGACCTGCTTACTTGTCATCTTGAACACTCCATGTCATAAATCTAAACTTGTTCTTACTGTGGTCATATACATTTGAATCCTCTTGTTTAAAAGGAGTTGAGTTCTACTGGGCTAGTTAGCTCATTCAATTTAACATTTTCAGGTGAACATGACGGAGATATTGCTTAAGGGGGGGATTTGTATGCCGAGCGGACAACCCGATGCCAAGCAATGTTACCATTTTTTGTTTCCTTTGTAGATGGAAATAAGAATGTAGTAAAGATACAATCTACTTTTGCTTGCTCCTCATTAGACTAAAATGAGGAGTATTGTGTAATAACTTCCGCGAATCTAGTTGATTATGAGCAAACCATATGTTACTTGTCTTGTTTAAAATCTGTTATATTCGGTAAATGGAATTTTACTCGGACGTGACAGATTAAATTAGTATCAGAGCATTAATACGATAAACCTAGGGATAACCAGTGAGTTGGGGTAGAAACTTGGGATTAGATAGCATGATTTTTGTAACTATATATATAAAAAAATGTTTAACTTGTGAATTATTTCAGCATGGACATGAGTGCTCAACAAAGGTTGGTAGCAGCCATGGAAATGCTACGTCAGGACCTAGAATTATATGCTCAAGCACAGAGAGAAACCAACGTACAGATCAAAGAGGAAGTAATAAATCTGACGGCAGGCGCTTTCTTGGCGGGAAATCCACATGTTTCATTGGATATTATGAACAAGATCATGAATGGTCTGAATGGTCTGAAGCTGGGGCAAGAAATGTTGTTCCATCAGATCGAGGGGTATTGGGAGGAGATGACCAATGCCGCGAGGGAGCTGCATTATGGAGCGGCAGAAGAACAGCAACCACCGCCCGCAGAACCGGTTATAGATTTTGTTGAACCACTCTATGGCTGTCCTTGTATTTTGGTGATAACAAAACTTATGATGATAACATAATGAATATTTTTGTTTCATCTGTGTCGCATCAATCTCATAGCAAAAGCTAAGTCTTTCATTGATGCAATATTTGGCGCACTAAAATGATAAAATCGATGTTTAATCAATATACATCGATTTCTGTTTAAAGTGCCAAAGTATCAAGCGCCGCAACGATTTGCTAAGAAGTCGATGCCATAACGATTTGATAAGTGGCCATAACGATTTCTTCTTTGAGCGTATTGATTTGATAAGAAGTCGTTCCCATAACGATTCCTTAAGTGACCGAAATGATTTTCCAAGAAGTCGATGCCATAATGATTTCATAAGTGTTCGCAACGATTTCTTCTGTAAAGCGCAAGAAGTCGATGCCATAACGATTTGATAAGTGGCCTTAACGATTTCTTCTTTAAAGCGCATTGATCTGGTAAGAAATCGATCTCATAACGATTCTATAAGTGAGCGCAACGACTTGCTAAGTGAGCACAACGATTTGTTAAGAAATCGTTCCCATAACGATTTCATAAGTCATGCTCATAACGATTTCTTCATGAATTCTGATCAAACACAGATTGCCTTTATATTTCAAATATGCTTGGCGCTTAAATGAAAAGTCAAATATCTTCTGACAAAAAGCTGCATGCATATTTCAGAGTCTTGTCAAAAAGATATGACCTCTATTTTCAGTATGTTAGCAGAAGCACAGTACCATGCATCATTTATCATAAACACTCTTTTATGCTAACACTCTCTTCTATGCTCACAGACATCGAAGACTATCGGAGTCTGATTAAGACAAATGAAGAGGAGATGAGCAACGGCTAGAACTCCAACGGATCTCTTCAACGGATCTATTCTAAAGCTGCTCAATATAAAAGATGGAGCATTGCTGAAGAACAAGAAGAGCCTTTTCTTGAATATCTTTGAAGGAGTGTACATCTGTGAGAAGCACCTTCACGCCACATACACTCAAGGAAAGAGAGAAAGAGCCCGAGCCAAGAAGAAGCATTCAAAGCATTTCAAGCTCTCAAGCTTCCAAGCTTTCAAGCATTCGAGCCTTCTTTTCTCTCTTCTGTTTTCTCTCCGAGCTCATTGTATATCTGGGGAGAGTTTGGGACTGTGAGCTTTACATGAGTGTTCATCTTGTAAGGTCTCTCAGTCTGATCTTTCTAAGAAAGATCTGTGTCCAGCTGTAGGACTGTATACAGTTGTTAACCCAGCTAGGGGTTGGTGTCTAGCAGAACCTAACTGGGGTTTGTACCAGTTGTCAACCCAGCTAGGGGTTTGTGTCTAGCAGAACCGCACTGGGGTTTGTTCCAGGAGGTTGGCTTCTTTACCTGTAAGAGAAGTGGGCTGCCTTCTTGCCCGGGAAGGAGAAGAAGACCTGGTGGGGGATCCAGGGTGTTGTAAGGTCCATAAGGGGGACTGTACCCTTGGTTAGTGAAATCCCAAGAGTTTGCTTGGGGACTGGACGTAGGACTTCCATATGGGAAGGGCCGAACCAGGATAAATCTCCTGTGTCCTTGTGTGATTGTTTATTTGCTTCCGCACTGCACTCTCTATCACACTGAACTAACCAAGCTTTCAAGTGTTATTTTCTGTGTTTAAGATTCTATTTCAGATTTCAGAAAAACCTATTCACCCCCCCCTCTAGGTTGGCTTGCTGCCGTACCAAAAGGTCCAACAAGTGGTATCAGAGCGGGTCTCTGAACCTTCAAGAAGATCCAACGATCTTAGAGTAAAGATCCATGGCAGCTCAAGGATATGCTGAAGGTCAATCAGTCACCAGACCTCCATTCTTTGACGGAGAAGATTATCAATACTGGAAAATGAGAATGGAATGCTTCATTCGAGGCACAGACTTTGATCTGTGGCAGGTAATTGAGGTAGGTGATTTTGTTATTGTTCCTATTGAAGGCACTACTGCCATTACACCTGCTGATAAAAGTAAATTATCTTTAAACTTTAAAGCTAAGAACTACTTATGTTGTGCCTTATCCAAAAGAGAGTTCAGTAGAGTTTCTGCATGCAAATCTGCTAAAGAAATATGGGATAAATTGCAGATAACCTATGAAGGAACAGATAAAGTAAAACAAACTAGGATAGATATTCTTATCTCTCAATATGAGCAATTCAAAATGCTTCCAAATGAAAACATTACTACTATGTATAACAGATTTTCAAGTATAGTAGTAGGTTTAAATTCTCTTGGAAAAATTCTTCCTAATGAAGAAACCGTTAGAAAAATACTTAGGTCCTTAACTATTTCATGGACACCTAAGGTAACGGCCATAGAAGAAGCCCATGACTTGACCAAATTATCGATCGATAATCTGATAGGTTCTCTCATGGCACATGAAATAAATATGGAGCGATTATCTGAAAGTTCATCTAAAATGAAATGCACTAACGCTCTTAAAGTTGTAGCCGCTCCTTCCATCTCTTCTTCTAGTTCCCAGGATGTAGATTCTGAAGACTGTAATATGGATGAAGTATTGTCCAAGCTTCAGAAAATTTTGAAGAAGAAGAAAAACGGATCAAGAAGGATCCAAAGAAAAGAGAAAAAGGAAAAAGGACCAGTCTGCTATGAATGCAGAAAACCTGGACATCTGAGACCAGATTGTCCAAGACTCAAGAAGACTGGTCAACCAGAAAAGCCCAAGAAGCAGCACAAGAAATTCAAAAGAAAAGCAATGGCAGCTGCTTGGGAAAATGATGAGGTCACAAGCTCAGAATCATCAAGCTCAGATTCGGAAAAAGAGCAGGTAAATCTAGCCCTCATGGTAGGACTAGATGAGGTACATCTTAACTCATCTTTTGATTCTTGCACAGATTCAGGATCAGAATCTGAAGATTTAGATCATGTTTTTAATGAACTTTATGATAAACACAAGGTTGTTGTAAAAGAATTGAAAAATATCAAGAACAACCTTACTTGTTTGGAAAACACTAATTCTGATCTTAAATCAGAAATGGAACAACTAGAAGAACAATTAAAAGAATATAAAGATAAAAATTATATTTTAAATGAAGATTTGAAAAGCAAGAACAAAGAGAAGTTAGAATTAGAAGAAAAATTAAAAACTCTAACTGAAGAAAATCTCTATTTAAAAGAATCAGTTAGTAAATTAACTAGAGGGAAAACATCTTTAGCCCTATGCTTAAAAGGATCAAAATCTGGAAATGACAAACAAGGGCTTGGTTATACACCTCCAGAAAAAGGAAAACAAGTAATAAACTCAGGAAAATATCCTTTACCAAAATTTGTAAAAGAAACCAAAATGCCTCAGAAAAAGGAACTTGAAACAACCAAGCTTTATCAAAAGAAAAAGGTTTCTAAAAATTATGATCCAACCATGCATCACAAAGGCAATAAGAACTGCAAAACAAATTATATTCACTGCTGCTCTCATTGCAATAAACTAGGACACACTGTGAACACCTGCACAACTAAGCACCTAGTTTGGATACCTAAAGGCTATTTTTATGCATCTAACGATCAAGGACCCAAAATTATTTGGGTACCTACTTCTGAGTAGCTCATTTGCAGGATAGCCTTGGGGCATCAGGAACAAAGGATGCTCAAGGCACTGAAGACTGCCAACTCTTCATCCATCTCATATCTGAAGAGGGAGTAGTCATTAATTTATTCGTAAATTTTAAATATTACTAATAATTATTTTCAAGTTTCATTCAGGTGGAGTCTCTCATGCTCAGGGGGAGCACAGACTAAGGGGGAGCACAGACTAAGGGGGAGTCTCATACTCAGGGGGAGCCTTCACTAAGGGGAAGTTATTCATTGAATATCTATTATTGTTGAACCCCTCAATGGTAAGAAATTTTCTCAAAGGGGAGAGAAATGCATGGTAAGATCCTTCCTTTTTGGTTAGTGACAAAAAGGGGGAGAGTATGTATGCACTATGAATTTTCTGTATGTCTCTGCATGTTTCAAGATTTAATTCTGCATGTTTTCATGATTTAAAGCGTTTCATGATTATCCCTATCAGAAAATTCGCATAAATTTTGTCATCACCAAAAAGGGGGAGATTGTTGAACCACTCTATGGCTGTCCTTGTATTTTGGTGATAACAAAACTTATGATGATAACATAATGAATATTTTTGTTTCATCTGTGTCGCATCAATCTCATAGCAAAAGCTAAGTCTTTCATTGATGCAATATTTGGCGCACTAAAATGATAAAATCGATGTTTAATCAATATACATCGATTTCTGTTTAAAGTGCCAAAGTATCAAGCGCCGCAACGATTTGCTAAGAAGTCGATGCCATAACGATTTGATAAGTGGCCATAACGATTTCTTCTTTGAGCGTATTGATTTGATAAGAAGTCGTTCCCATAACGATTCCTTAAGTGACCGAAATGATTTTCCAAGAAGTCGATGCCATAATGATTTCATAAGTGTTCGCAACGATTTCTTCTGTAAAGCGCAAGAAGTCGATGCCATAACGATTTGATAAGTGGCCTTAACGATTTCTTCTTTAAAGCGCATTGATCTGGTAAGAAATCGATCTCATAACGATTCTATAAGTGAGCGCAACGACTTGCTAAGTGAGCACAACGATTTGTTAAGAAATCGTTCCCATAACGATTTCATAAGTCATGCTCATAACGATTTCTTCATGAATTCTGATCAACACAGATTGCCTTTATATTTCAAATATGCTTGGCGCTTAAATGAAAAGTCAAATATCTTCTGACAAAAAGCTGCATGCATATTTCAGAGTCTTGTCAAAAAGATATGACCTCTATTTTCAGTATGTTAGCAGAAGCACAGTACCATGCATCATTTATCATAAACACTCTTTTATGCTAACACTCTCTTCTATGCTCACAGACATCGAAGACCATCGGAGTCTGATTAAGACAAATGAAGAGGAGATGAGCAACGGCTAGAACTCCAACGGATCTCTTCAACGGATCTATTCTAAAGCTGCTCAATATAAAAGATGGAGCATTGCTGAAGAACAAGAAGAGCCTTTTCTTGAATATCTTTGAAGGAGTGTACATCTGTGAGAAGCACCTTCACGCCACATACACTCAAGGAAAGAGAGAAAGAGCCCGAGCCAAGAAGAAGCATTCAAAGCATTTCAAGCTCTCAAGCTTCCAAGCTTTCAAGCATTCGAGCCTTCTTTTCTCTCTTCTGTTTTCTCTCCGAGCTCATTGTATATCTGGGGAGAGTTTGGGACTGTGAGCTTTACATGAGTGTTCATCTTGTAAGGTCTCTCAGTCTGATCTTTCTAAGAAAGATCTGTGTCCAGCTGTAGGACTGTATACAGTTGTTAACCCAGCTAGGGGTTGGTGTCTAGCAGAACCTAACTGGGGTTTGTACCAGTTGTCAACCCAGCTAGGGGTTTGTGTCTAGCAGAACCGCACTGGGGTTTGTTCCAGGAGGTTGGCTTCTTTACCTGTAAGAGAAGTGGGCTGCCTTCTTGCCCGGGAAGAGAAGAAGACCTGGTGGGGGATCCAGGGTGTTGTAAGGTCCATAAGGGGGACTGTACCCTTGGTTAGTGAAATCCCAAGAGTTTGCTTGGGGACTGGACGTAGGACTTCCATATGGGAAGGGCCGAACCAGGATAAATCTCCTGTGTCCTTGTGTGATTGTTTATTTGCTTCCGCACTACACTCTCTATCACACTGAACTAACCAAGCTTTCAAGTGTTATTTTCTGTGTTTAAGATTCTATTTCAGATTTCAGAAAAACCTATTCACCCCCCCCTCTAGGTTGGCTTGCTGCCGTACCAAAAGGTCCAACAGATTTGACCAAAAATTAGAAATTATGGATAGACAACTCACTTTTTTGTAAACCTCTCCTTTTGTGTAAATGTTAGTTGTATGTATGAAACTTCCTTGTGTATGGGAAGTGAGAGGCTAGTGAAGTATGTTTTGTAATGTCGAAAGTTGGAAGAAGGAGACTGTAGTGATATAGTTTGTGAATCATAATGACATGCTATGATGTACTTAGTTGACTAATGAATGAAATGAAGTGATATGCAATTTGAAATGCGTATATGTGATGAATGCAAGTAGGGTGGATGTGAAAATTAATGTATGTTCTATTGGATGTTTCAGATTATTATCTAATCTTGTCATGGACGGAGGTGATGCTAGTTGGAAGAAAATGGAAAATTCAATGCATGACTTGACTTGTGTAATGAGGACGGTAGCGAAGAGTAATAGCCATAATGGAACAAGCTTATTCAGGGATTTCCAAAGTTTAGATCCTCCGAGATTTTCAGGGAGTACCGACCCGGATGAAGCCGAGAATTGGCTAAAGGACATAGAAAGGATATTTGGAGTAATCAAGTGCACTGAAGAAGAAAAGATTCGATTAGTGACTTTTCAGTTGGAACGAGATGCTAGAGCATGGTGGGACACCGTGACATCTACATTGGAAGATCCAAGTCAAATGAGTTGGGATGAGTTTGTAGAATTGTTTAATGATCAGTATTTTTCTGAAGTTGTCCAGGAAAAGAAAGCCACTGAATTTTCTAATCTGAAACAACTTAGAATGTCAGTATCTGAATATGAGGCTCAGTTTGCTCGACTGTCTAAGTATGCTCCACATCTCATAGCCACGGATAAGCTGAAAGCCAAGAGGTTCATGAATGGACTACGTGCTACTTATATTATGCAGTTAACTCCACATTTGATTATTACGTATCTGGATATGGTCAAAAGAGCTTTGGCTTTGGAAGCTGCAAATGATATGGTGGATAAAATTAAAGGAAGGTCAGGAGAAGGATCTTCAAATCGGAAGAGAAAGTTTGAATCAGGAAATGCCTCAAAAGTTCAACAATCTGGAAAGAAGACGGGGAAAGCTCCGAGTGGAAGTAAAGAAGTGTGTAAACACTGTCACGTTAGTGGACACAAGGTGGAAAATTGTTGGCATAGACTAGGAGCATGCCTCAGGTGTGGGAATACTCAACATCGAATTTCAAAATGTCCGATGATCAAGAATGTGTCAACCAAACAAAATCCCCAAGTAAGGCAGCCAAGGCAAGGGAGAATACAAGCTATTCAAGAGGTAGAGCCTGAATCTCCGCAGGAAGACAGACTAATTGAAGGTACACTAACAGTAAACTCAAAACTTGCACATGTATTATTTGATTCAGGAGCTACACACTCCTTTATTAGCTATAATTTTGCTAAGTCTTTGGAAATACAACCAGTCTTATTGTCTACACAATTAGAAGTGGCAACACCTTTGAGTGAGGGTAAAAAGCTTAAGGAATATTATCCTGATAGTCAGATTTTATGTGATGGACACAATTTATATGGTGATTTAATATGCTTGGAAATGTGGGATTATGATGTGATCCTCGGGATGGATTGGTTATCTAAATACCATGCCAATTTAGATTGCCAATTAAGGCGGGTTACATTTCTAGGAAAGAAAAATTGTTCTATGACTTTTGATAAACCCCATGTTAGAAGAATACCGATAATCTCAGCAGTTAAGGCTTGTAAGCTAGTACGAAAAGGTTGTCAAGGGTATTTGGCTTCGGTAACGATACTAAATCAAGATATCATGGGATTGGGTGATATTCCAGTGGTAAAAGAATTTCTTGATGTTTTTCCTGAAGAATTACCTGGCATACCACCTAATAGAGAGGTGAATTTTTCAATTGAATTGGTACCTGGAGCTACACCAATCTCGAGAACACCATACAGAATGTCAATGGAAGAGTTAAAGGAATTGAAAAGGCAGTTGTTAGAATTGATTGAGAAAGGGTTTATCAGACCTAGTACCTCGCCTTGGGGTGCTCTAGTATTATTTGTGAAGAAAAAAGATGGATCTATGCGATTATGCATAGATTACCGACAGTTGAATCAATTAACTATAAAGAATAAGTACCCACTTCTAAGAATTGATGATCTATTTGATCAACTGTCTAGAGCTCATTATTTTTCCAAGATCGACTTAAGGTCTGGATACCATCAACTCAGAATTCAAGAGTAGGATATTCATAAAACAGCTTTTAGAACACGATATGGGCACTATGAGTTTGTAGTGATGCCATTTGGATTAACTAATGCACCTGCTACAGTTATGCGTCTCATGAATGACGTGTTCAGACATTATTTAGATCAATTTGTGGTTGTGCTCATTAATGACATATTGATTTATTCCAAATATGTAGAAGAGCATGAAGAGCATTTACGGATTACCTTGCAATTGTTACGAGATCACAAATTATATGCAAAGTTTAGTAAATGTGAATTTTGGATGGAACAAGTGATGTTCTCGGGGCATATTATTTCAAAAGAAGGATTGTCTGTGGACTCTTCAAAGATTGAGACCATACAAAGATGGGAGCAACCAAAGAATCTCACCGAGGTAAGAAGTTTCTTAGGTATGGCTAGTTATTACCGACGATTTGTCCAAAATTTTTCTAAGATTGTCTCGCCTCTTACACAATTAACTAGAAAATGAACTGCGTTTGTATGGAGTGAAAGTTGTGAACAAGCCTTTCAGTTGTTAAAGGAATGTTTATCGTCTGCACTAATCTTAGCTTTACCGATAGAAAGAAAATTATTTGAAGTTTATACCGATGCTTCAAGTATTGGATTAGGATGTGTATTGATGCAAGAAAGACGAGTCATTGCTTATGCATCAAGGCAATTAAAGATTCATGAGAAAAATTATCCAGTACATGATTTGGAGTTAGCCGCCGTGGTTTTTGCTCTTAAACTTTGGAGACATTACCTATATGACAATCAATTTATAGTTTATTCTGATCATAAGAGCCTTAAGTATTTGTTTTCATAGAAAGAATTAAATATGAGACAAAGAAGGTGGATGGAGTATATCAAAGATTATGATTTCAAAATTGAATACCATCCAGGGAAAGGCAATACGGTGGCTGATGCACTCAGCAGAAATCCTATAGCTAAAGTATGCCACCTACAAGTAAGGGAGTGGAAATTGTTAGAGGAATTCTCCACATTGAGCTTAAAGGTGGAATCACAAGAAGGAAAGATTGTTATTAATAACTTGACAGTTCAGTCAGAATTATTGAGGCAAATTAAAGAACAACAAGACAATGACCCTGTGTTGACAGAAATCAAGGAAAAATTGATCTCTAAACCTGATTTTAGTGAAGATTCCCAAGGAAATCTTCGATTCCGAGAAAGGTTATGTGTGCTGGATGATTGTAAGATCAAAAGGCAAATTCTAGAAGAAGCTCACCGGTCATATTATACCATTCATCCTGGAGCTGTTAAGATGTATCAAGATTTAAAGAAACATTTTTGGTGATGCAATATGAAGAAGGATATTGTAAATTTCATAGCAAAATGCTTAACATGTCAGAAAATCAAAGCCGAGCATCAGAAACCAGCAGGAAAATTAAAACCACTTGAGGTGACAGAGTGGAAATGGGACAGTATTGGTATGGATTTTATTGTGGGATTACCTAGAACTCGAAGTGGATTTGACGCTATTTGGGTAATCATTGACCGACTTACCAAATCAGCTCATTTCTTAGCAATCAAGACAAGATGGTCAGTGAGTGTCTTAGCCGCACTTTATATGAAAGAAATTGTCTGATTACATGGAATTCCAAGGAATATAGTTTCCGATAGAGATGCCAGATTTACCTCACATTTCTGGAGGGAATTACAAGATGCATTGGAAAGTAAATTGAAATTTAGTACAACATTTCATCCTCAGACTGACGGACAAACAGAGCGGGTGAATCAGATTATCGAAGATATGTGCCGAGCTTGTATATTAGAGTTTGGAAATGACTGGAACACTCACTTAGCAATCATGGAATTTGCATACAATAATAGTTATCAGTCTACAATACAAATGGCACCATTTGAAGCTTTGTACGGTCGCCAATGTAGATCACCATTATGTTGGGTGGAACTGAAACAATCACCTATTCTTGAACCTGAAATGATCCAAGAGACCACAGAAATTATCAAGTTGGTACAAGACAGAATGAAGGCTGCTCAAGATCGACAAAAGAGTTATGCTGATCGTCGAAGAAGAGAACTGGAATTTCAACCAGGAGAGCATGTGTTTCTGAAAGTATCACCCCGAAGAGGAATCAAAAGATTTGGTATTAAGGGAAAATTGAGTCCAAGATATATTGGACCGTTTGAAATACTGAAAAGAGTTGGAGAAATGACGTACCAACTAGCACTTCCACCACAATTATCCAACGTGCATGATATTTTCCATGTATCAATGTTGAGAAAATATGTGTATGATCCGAAACATATTATTGAATACCAAAATTTGGGTATACAAGAAAATTTGGCATATGAGGAAAAACCAGTGCAAATTCTTGACCGGAAAATCAAGCAACTTTGGAACAAGGAAGTTCCCTTATTGAAAATTCAATGGAGTAGGCGAGGACAAGAGGAGGCCACATGGGAATTAGAAGATGCCATCAAAAAAAATATCCAGAATTATTTACAGGTTAGTATGCTTACCTTCATGTATTAAATTTGGAGGACCAAATTTTTTTTAGTAGGGGAGAGTTGTAACACCCCAGAAATTCAAAGTGTTAAGAAAATAGGAATAATTTGGTTAAAATACCTTAGGATTGTCATTAAATTGTGATAATTAGAAGATATGTTTAATTAGTGGTAATGAACATTACCCCAGTGTCGTACATCGAAGTGCGCGCTCCCACAAGGCGACACCGGAAAACAACAACGAAATAAAAATCCATGAACATCATAATTCTTAGAAAAATGTGGAGAAGTCAAATATGTAATTATCTGAATTTTTTGACTTACGGATTTCAAGGTACAGTCGACGCGACCATTTTTCGGGTGATTTTTCACCTAGTGTAAAATAAAATCCAAAAATTAAATAAAAATCACCATAATTAGCAAAACCATAATATTAGCCTATGGTTAAAATTTCATGACAATTGGATACCATTTGAACATGTTTACATCAAGCTTAATGGACCAGCTAAATTATTGGGCAATTACGGGATGGTCTTTTCTGGAATTTCCGGAGGTCCACGTGGGTTGCCCTGGGAAGGCCAGCGCATCTGGGGGTTTGAGTTACCACGTTAACCCCCAGCTGTAAACATAGGATGGTGCATGTGACTCGTGTCTTGTGGTAAAAGCTTCTCACTTTTACTGTGACACATAAGTGGCTTTCGTGTCACCATGCATGGGAGGCACCCTTGGGTATAAATATACCCCAATGGTCATTGTAGCTAGCTTTCCTCTACCTGTTCCACTGTTCTACTACTACTATTACATTGGATAACCTCATGTTGAGAGATTTCTGAGTGCTAAACTTTGTGAAGAAGCCATTACGGGGGGAAATTGCTCTCTCTCTCATTCATACATCTTGTCTCTGCTAAAGCTCTGACTGGAGCTGTTGCTGAGGAGTGACTGGAGAGTTATCTTGGAGGCTAAAGCTATTATTATACCAAGCTACATCTGCTTACTCTTCTATTTGTGGTTATCTTCTTCATCTCCTTCAAGCTAAGGTAGAATTCTCTTCTTATATCCTTCCTTTCACAGGTCCTTGACATCATCTTTGGTTAAAGAGGTCATGATCACTTGTTCATTTGCTTTAAACGTGTGAGTCCTCATTTGAAAGATATGTACCCATTCCTTACAATCTTGTCTTAGTTACTTCCCACAATTCAAAGTAGTTCAGGTAGTTAACATAAACCTTTACCTTGAGATAGTTGATTTTCAGATTTGAAAATTAATCCCATGATAAGAATTAAGCTTTCATCATGTAAGATTTTATGTTTGGCCATGAGGGACAATACCATTCTTTCCCTTCCATCATATCTTGTGCAATTCTGAAATCATGTTAATCATCTATGCGAACCACATTCCATGTCTTTTTCTTTGACTTTCTTGCCATGTTAGCTTCATGTTTGAGGCTAAGTTCATGCTTGAACAAAGTCCTAATCATGGTAGGAATGATAGGATAGCTTGTTAGTACAATTTCTAGTAAGTTCTAATCCATTTTTGACAGTTTGCATAGCACTTGTCGACAACTGAGTGTTTACCTGTCGACAGGAGCCTCTGTCCAGAACCCAGAAATTGAAATCTGACAGGGGCTGTCGACATCAACCTCCTTGCTGTCGACAGCAACTGACAGGACTGAGAAATTAGCTTCTGGGAAGGCCCATCTGTCGACAGCAAGACCCTGTCTGTCGACAGGCACCATCAGTCCAGAAATTTCTGCACCTACCTTGACTTGTTTTGTGATTGGAATCACACCCAATTGATCCAACCAAATACTCACTCATTCATAGATGTTTTTACCACTTTAAACACCTACTAAATCAGTCAGGCTTCTTTCCTTATTACCCTGAACCATCACTCCAAAATTTCGAACATAGTGTCAATACCTGAATTCAATGAAAGGACAAAGTTCCCAAGTTCTTGTATATAATCTATAAGTGAAATCTTGCGTCCTTGATATATTGCAAGAATGAGTGTGTGATGATGACAATTTGTGAGTCTCGGACTCGTTTAGTAATTATGCCAGGCAAATAAGGGCTGGTTCAGTCCTGGGGGGAGCGCCCGAATTCGTCAATGGCCGTGCGGGGACGATGATAATTTCTGGATGTTGGCATGCATCAATTTATGTTTGATTAGTCATCATATCATGCTTGTGAATGTGAGATTGTAAAATTCTGAATTTAAGTATCTTCCTGAATCTTACTTCTAAAGCATTCCTGTTTAATACGTATTATTAATTTGACCTGCTTACTTGTCATCTTGAACACTCCATGTCACAAATCTAAACTTGTTCTTACCGTGGTCATATACATTTGACTCCTCTTGTTTAAAAGGAGTTGAGTTCTACTGGGCTAGTTAGCTCATTCAATTTAACATTTTCAGGTGAACATGACGGAGATATTGCTTAAGGGGGGGATTTGTATGCCGAGCGGACAACCCGATGCCAAGCAATGTTACCAGTTTTTGTTTCCTTTGTAGATGGAAATAAGAATGTAGTAAAGATACAATCTACTTTTTCTTGCTCTTCATTAGACTAAAATGAGGAGTATTGTGTAATAACTTCCGCGAATCTAGTTGATTATGAGCAAACCATATGTTACTTGTCTTGTTTAAAATCTGTTATATTCGGTAAATGGAATTTTACTCGGACATGACATACTAGGCCCCAGCTAGTCCTGTTTTCCAATGCCTCACTTTAGGGCGCTCGGGCCAGAGTCCCTAAAGTTGCCGGGCATGGGCCTGCGAGGTGTGTGACCTACAGGTTGTGGTGGTTTAGTTGGACTCCACAGTTCTTTGTACTTGTTTAGTGGAGCGGCAACTGGACCTTTCGTCCGTGGCTGCGAGACTGAGAGGTAGTCCTGTGTGGTTTGTCCGGGTTAGTAACTAGTGTCGCGAACCAGTTGACGTGGCCCGAGTGTGGCGTTTCTCTACAGTAGCTTGTACACCTGTTTGGTTTTACCATTTATTTATTTACGTTGATTCCTGTTAAGCGGCGAATGGTAAGTGGTACTTACAGTTTTATATCCTGCTAGATAGTATTATAAATTGTTAACGTAGCATTTCCTGCTTTGCTACCTGTGTTGGTTTGCTCGGTTTCTAGGGAGTTTCCCTACTGATCTAGTGACTAGTGAGGCTCACCCCTACCTCCTACCTGGTGAGGGAGATCAGGAGATTTTGCGCCCGTCGTCCAGTGGAGGGTCAGTACCACCAGCAGTGTAATTTTTACTTTTCTGTTGTTTACCTCGGGGTATTCCCCAAGTTTTGTTTTAGTTTGGTTACAGTTGTACTATAGCTATGTATATTTCATGTAAATATTTGTGAGATTGGCAGATCTTATGAATATTTAAGCTGGTTCCTTTATATTTCTACGGACTCGTGGTTTGATATCCCTTGCGAGGCTCCGGCCCGTTTGCGGGAGGCGGACTCCAGTTAGACTCGCTATTAAGTTAACGGGTCTAAACGGCGAGGACCGTCATAAGATGTCTTTACGCGGTCCTTTACCCGGGTAGGGAACCCCCATTCTGGCACCCCTGTACGGCGCGCGATGAAGAGTATCTGGTGCGTCCATCCCTTGTGGCTGGAGAACCGAGGGGAGAACTCTATCCTCATCTGGTTCGGCCGGTGCTTGGTGTAGTACACACTCCGGCTCATCCCCGGCGACGCCGTCAGGATAAACTGGCTCCGGAAGAGGTTCACGGTGGGTTCGATGTCGCGTACCTTGCAAGATATGTAGAAAATGCATATCGTCCTCCAGGAGTTCGGCGCCAGTTGAACGGGGGCTATCCCCCATGCATTGAACAGTTCTCTCGCCATCATCAGCAATGGCAGTCGGAACCCCGCATCCAGAATGTCGTGCGACATTGCGATGCATCCAGGCTTCTCAAACCAGTATGGTTCCTCCTCCTTCGCGAGAACGATGTCGTACTCCAGCCTGATGCGATATCGCTCGCGAAGACCCTTGAAGAAGCAGTACTTCGTCTGCTGAGGTCCTTCCGGCGCTTCGCCGCTTTCGCCAGTGCCGGCCACGGCCTTTCCCTTCTGAGACATCGCTGGAGACGAAGACGGCGGACCAGGAACTGTGACTGTATAAAGAAGAAGGAGACAGAGGAGATTGGAAGGGTAGGCGAGCTCTTCGCAAGGTATTTTCGAATGCGTGGCTTCCCACTGTCGCCCCTCCTTTTCCTTATAAGGAAGAGAGGGCGCGAAACCCTAAGACCTGCGGATGGCGTCGCCCCCTCTGGGTGACCGTTCAGGCATATCACGCGGAACTCTCAGCTCGCCACGATACCCCCTTCATCATGGGCTCTCCTCTGCTTTCGAGAAAATCGTATGAAGCATCAACGGCAGCCGTTGTTTGCATGTCCGAGGTCACCATCGCATTTAAAGACCAGAAAGTGACATTCGACCAGGCCTCCGCCCTCGACTGTCCCGGTTCCCGAGCTCACTCGATGGCGTGGGGGGCAAGTGTGTTGGCTATTTCTAGCCACCATCGTGCGCTGGGCCCATCATGGCCCGGCCCAATTCAGTAGGCAGACGTGGCCCTACCGCAAGGCGTCACGTCTTTTCAAGAGCAGCTTCAAGGTTCCGAGTCCAGTCCCTACATTCGAGTACCAGCGGGACCCAAAAGCTGCCTCCGGGTACCTCGTAGCCTGTTCGATCAAAGGCCCCTCCTTCTGAGCAGGGTATGCTCGGCTTGTGCCGAAAACCCCTTCGGAACGGACAGTACGTCCTTGCATCAGGCATCTGGCAGCAAGCCATGCCTCCGAGCACTAGGTGCCGAGCAGCAGGTCTGGCTCACCGAGGAGGCTACCTGCTCGGTACCTTCCTCGCAGGAGAATCTGTGCAGTCCTTCATTCCCTCACGGCAGTTATAACGGCTACACCGTGCACGCCCCATGATCAAGTGGTGCATTAACTGCAGAACGCCTAAATGCGTAACTCCCCCACTAAGGACGCCAACAGGCGCGCCCTTTGCGGCTTTGATCAGGGACGTTCTGTCCCTCTCCCTCAGCACTTCAGCCTATAAAAGGCACAGGTAAGTCTCCATGCAGAGGTACGTAATCCAAGGCACCCTTGCTCACACAAGCCCTTGCGCTTCACACACGAGAACCCCTTCCTCTCACGTCTCTTACTGACTTAGGCATCGGAGGGTTCTCCCTGGTTCTTCAATCGGGCCCCCTGATCTTGTTCTAGTTTTGCAGATCTTCGTCCGCTACCGGCGACCGTCTTCTTCCCACTCAAGTGTAGGCCCAACTGGCTCCGACCCAAACAAGAAAAAGCCTCCACAGTTTGTTTGTTTGTTTTTAATGGGTATTGGTAAGTGAAAAGTATGTAGCCTTCAATGGGAGTGGTGTAGAGGCGAGTTCACAATCAATGAGATCAAGCGTAAATGAAACTAAGAAGAGCGAAGAATATTTACATATATACAGATCAAAGAATTTTAATATCTATGTTTTGGATTTAGCTTTTTGCCCAATAAGTTATCTTCTCTTTTGGATTTCCAAAATTTTGTTATTTTTATTTATAATTTATCTGTGAAGTGATTGAACGATTGAACGTACATACTTGCACAAATGTGGCATCTCGATTCCTGAAAGGTTACCTCCGATTTAATTTGAGTTCTGAATATTGTTAATTATTACTCATTGAAAAGATTAAGCCTGCTTAATTTTGGCTAATTATTCCGATATATATGTTGATCCTAACAGACATTGAAGAAAGAACTCTGTCCATCCACTACAAGAAATCTAGGATATGTAGACGGCTGAAAAATGAAGTCGTCTATGTAAAGTAGCATTTGTAGACGGCTTTAATTATCCGTCTACGAATATATTATACGTAGATGGCTTGTTGTAGCCGTCTACATATCATACATTCGTAGACAGGTAAAGGTAGACGGCTTATATGAGCCGTGTACGAATAAATGATACGTAGACGGCTCCAACAAGCCGTCTACGTATTATTGTAGACGGCTAATTAAAGCCGTCTACAAACTGCCACCCATTTTCCCCCTATTTCCCCGCGCCGCGCCCCCATTTCCCTCCACCCCCACCATTCCCCTCTCCCGCCGCGCCCTTCCGTGACGCCGCCTGCCAGGGACGCCGTTGCTTGCCGGAGACGTCGTTGCCTGCCGGGACGCTGCCGCCTGCCACGACGCCGCCACCGTTCTCCGTGCACCCATTTCCCCCCTCCCCCCGCGCCCTTCCGTGACACCCGTGCCCTATTTGCTCCATCGCCGCCTCTGAGACGCCGTCACCGTTCATAGTACCCGCCCACTGGTAATCGCCCTCCCCCTCTCTCTTTCTCTCTCCCTCTCTCTCTATGGTGTCTCTGGCGCTCTACATCTGCCTCTTTCGATCCGACTCCCGCTTCCCTCTTCCTCTTTCTCACCCTCTCTGCTTTCTCTTGTGTGCCGAGAGGGAGGGGTGGGGCGGGGTCGGCTGTGGGGTGGGGGGTGGCTGGCTGTGGAGGGGGGGCCGGCTGTGGGGTGAGGTGGGGGGTGGCCGGCTGTGGGGGGGGGGCTGGGGGGGGGCGGCTGTGAGGTGGGGTGGGGGTGGCCGGCCGTTGGAGTGGGGGGAGGGGGGCCGGCTGTGAGAAAGTTTCTTTACCTAATGTAAATTTCTTTTCTTGATGAGGCACGTATCCTTTTCCATATCCATTTTACAGGGAAGTGCATGGAATTTGAACAGTGGGCTTATATCTGTCATGTGTGTTTGAATCCTTATTCACTTGTGTAAAAAATTCTGTCTAAAAAAGTCATCAATGTCTTTTTCACAATTTTCCCCATTTGCTGTCTAAAGGCAGAATTCAGAATGTTTTTAGAAAGAGTCCTTGCTTCCATTTCTTGCGAAGTGGTTTTGGACTCTGGATCACAATATGACCAAAGAAATTCTAGGTAAGCCTCAGTTCAGTTGGGTTTAGTTCATTGCCCTGATCTGCCAAGTAATATTCCCTTATGACAGCATGTATTGCTGTACTAATTTTATATGTATCTTTTATGGAAATGAAGCATGAATATTTCCATTCTAGTGATCTTGGCAATAATTTTCTTTCCATGATACAATAACAGGAACATTGTTTCAACTGTTAACTGGACTGCAAGTTGGATCTTACGGCCATAGCCCTCCAAGCTCACAATGCAGAATACAATCCAAGGTTGAAGATGTCTTTAGCTAGTTTATTCAATTTCAGCATTCTTTATGAAAGTGTTCCATTTAGCATGCCCATTTTTTTGAGTATCTTTAGCTGTTTAAACGTTGTAAAGTGTCTTATCATTTGAAATAATTGCTAGGTAAGTAGCATGCTTCTGATTTTCTTAATTTTATCTTATTTGCCTGTCAGAATCCAAGCTAGTTGATTCAGTTCGAGCTACATGGAGCCTTTTGCTTAAGTCATATATCCTCGAAATATGTCTATTGAGAATGTTTTTTTCTAAATGTGAAAATAAATGATGCAGGTGAAAGAAGGAAGAAGCTAGAGGAAGAGAAGGGCATCATTATCCATTTTGTTATTGGCCACAGGTGACATCTACTTGTCCTTAAACTCTAGGACTCTTTACTTGGGATTTAGTTCTTTGCTTACTTGTTTTCTTGTTTATCTGTAATTTTATCTGCTTGTTCATATGTTTATCTGCAATTTTAGTTGTCATTGTCCTTATAGTTTTAATTCTGTATATCATGGGGAAGTCTGCAAATGCAAGTGAATAATAACTTTCACACTTTTGGAGTCAAGTTTGTACCAGGAGATCTTTGTCCATTTTATCCGACTAGTTACCAATGGCTGTAGTTTTGCTTAGGAATATAGTTTGAGAGATTTTATATCCAAAAGAAAATGAGAAGATTATGTGAGGACTGAGGACTCATTAATGTATGCATTTTTTAAGTTCATTACTTACTCATATGTGGCTATGTGGTAAAGAATTTTTTATAAGAATCGCATAATTTGTAATAAGTCAAAAATGACGAAAGGATAGGCCTATTAAAATGGATGTTTTGAAAAAAGGATAGGCCATCAAAAACTGATCATTTATTGCCAAAGTCCAAATTGCCCGTAATAGTTCAACTCGTGCTATTGATAGTTATGGACAGAAAATAAACTTCTAATCATTAAAAAAACCAAACTTAATTGATGGGCCTACTTCCAAGCTAGTGTCCATTTGAGCAGTCTCATGCATATATAATGGAGTTCGTATTGTGCATAAACACTTGTTTTCTTAAACATAAGAACAAATCTGGGAATTAAGAGAATATGCATGAACCCGTTTCTTTGCTTCTTAATGGGAGTCTGATAAATTGCATCTTACTATTTAGTTTTTTTGTAATGTTTGATATTCCTATCATGTGAGTATGTATTTAATAAATTGTGTTGTCTAATTACCCTTCTTTTTATTAATATATTTTTTATAAAATATGATGACAGATTTGTTTGGAACATGTGCGTTGATCGATCTACTGCTTTCATCTTTTGAGGTAAGATCCAGTGAGCCTGGGTAGTGGCTCATTTTTATTTAATCCAGCGAGTTGGGTGTGTTGGCTCATCTTTATTTAATCCAGCGAGCTGGGGTGATGGCTCATCTGTATTTAATCTAACGAGTCTGGTGTGGGGCTCAACTTTTATATTATGTATGGATGTGTGAATATATTTTTTGAAGGATGTGTGAATGTATTTTATGCAGGATGCAAGCATTGGATGAAACATTTGGATGTGAGAATGAGTGGACCTAATATAGGGGAGTTGTTGTCGAATTTTCTTTGTAAATTATATATCGTGTTTATTAATTATCAACATTTCATATATGAGTTCGTGCAGTGGCAGTGGATAACGGGTTTGGAGATTATGGACTGTAATGTTTATAGTCACTTTGGTCATGTTAATGTATATGTTATATTGTAGAATATGAATCTGTGCATGCGTTAAATTTTTTATTGAATTTTACAAGTAGAACTAGAAGGCAATGCTACTCAGGAAACTAGCACTCAAATTCTTAGAATGTTTTATCTTATCATATGATCTGCATTCTCACCTCTCCCAACATGTAAATTTGAACTTCTGCCACTCACTAGTTATAGTAGGGTCTTTGAAGATATTTATATCCAAAAGTGGGGTATACATGTAAATGTAAATCTAAGGAAAATTCTCATGAAATCAATCTTCAGAGAGGTATAAGAGAGAAAAATATAGACTAGGAGTACTTCAAGAATTCCTTGTGCATAACTGCATATAGAGGAACCAGGACCAGTACTTTTCCACCAAAAAATGGGACCAAACTCACATAAGACAAGCAATTGGTTCTTCTAGTGGATCTTGGGCAGAGGCTGACTTACTCCTGTTGCTTTTTTGGGTGAGGGGACATCTGCTCAAAGTGTAGAGGCTCAATGTGCTACAGTGGTCTTTTCTATGGACAAATTATATTTTGGGGTCTTATATGCCCTATCCTGTGTACTTTCCCCATTCTTTTGATGCAATTGTACTCTGACTGCATAGAATTTCTGCATATTTGTTGATATATGGTTTAATAGTTCAACATCTTAAATTTTGTTTAATAGATAAGAAAACTTGGGGCCAGAAAATTTTCATCCTTCCTTTTTACATTCTAGATGAATTTTTAACTTATCAGACCATTATGGATGTGTCAGTACATGACAACATGCCGTATCTTCCGTGACCTTTATTGAATATAATTTCAATAATCTCTATTAATTATTTTTCATACTGATGATTATACAATTAATTTTTACAGGTGAAGACTCATCAGCGTGAGCCACTCGTATGGAGGTTTTTAGGAGGAAGATGAAAGAGCAAAGACTCCCTGACGGTATCCAGCGGTGGGGTGATGACGAAAAGCAACAATCGTTTTGTAAGTCCTATCTTAGATAAAATATTTTTAATAAATTAGTTTTTATAAGAGCAGGGATCGCCAGGAGCGAGAGCATATGTGCACTCAAAGTTACAGATGCAAGCCATCGTGCAGAAATTGGCTGCTCAGTCGTCACATATGTTTTCCTGCGTCTGACCCTGAGTTTGAGGGGAGTGATGAGTCCGCTGATGACTATGATGATGTTGATGATTAGATTGTTAGTTTGTGAGATATTTCTATTTTCTTTGAAGTTTATGATGTTGTTTATGATTACATTGTTAGTTTATGAGATATTTGTATTTCTTTGGATGTTTATGATATGTGTTTTCAGATAATTGTGTGTGCATGGTATTAAAAAGCTGATTAGAGATTGTATTCTTTTGTGTGGTGATTTATGTAATAGGAGAAAAAATAAGAAAAAAGTAATAATTTTTTTTAAAAAAGTGACATATGTAGATAGCTTCAGCTGTCTACCAAAGTTTTTGAGGCGGCTTTAAAAAACCATCTACTTTAGTCTTTGTAGACGGCTTACAAGCCGTCTACAAAGACTAAGTTTAAAGACGGCTTAAAAACCGTCTGCATATATCTTTACATAGACGGCTGGTAGCCGTCTACGTACACTACTTTCGTAGACGGCTTATGTTAGCCGTCTATATATGATTTGTAGGCGGACCCTTCGTTGACGGCTGTCTAGACGGCTGGTAGCCATATACGAAAATATTTGTAGACGGTTTTCTTACTTTCGTAGACGGCTTTTTCAGCCATCTACGTATCCTTCTTCTCCGGTAGTGATCCCCATTTTCATTGTCTAATTCATTATCTAACCTTAATTTCAAATCACTAATCTTGTTTTGTTGGACATATATAATGCCATCATGGATAATTTGAACAAAAATCCTTTCGAATCCTTCGGTTTCTTTCGCATTAGAATATGTGCTTAGAATTGTTTCGTACACTTTTCCCTCAAAATGAACAATTTTGATCCAGAATATAATGTGATTACTATGGTACTCATTTCTAATCTAGAATATTCAATCATGTATACATAGTCTAACAGGATAAGCAATTTTGTCTTTTTTACATAGTACTTCCTCATAAGAGATCACATTTATTTGAAAATACTTTTAATAGATATAATTTTATAATCGTTTAAATTCGCGGGAAAAAAACTATTAGTAAGCGCGTTGACTAATCCATGCATATATATGATTGACGTAGCATGATCCAACCGCAGGCTGCATTGAAAATTAGCTGCCCTCTAAGCATCTCTTCACGTGGATATATAGAGGCCACCTTCGATATAGATATAGATATATATAATGCAAGTAGCTAACTTGATCAGTAGCTAACTAATAACATCCCGAAATGATGGGAAACGAATGCTTGATCAGCGGACATCCTCATATCTCATACAAAACAAATTTAATGTGCCATTTCAGAAATTGTGAGGAAAAATTAAAAACACCTCATAAATAAAGAGGTTGTGGTGTATTTTAATTGGTGTACATGTTAAGAGGTATATTACTAAACTATTTTCCTATATAGAACTGATGAGAACCCTTCTCGAGATAGCACGCATACGTTCTATGTGGAGTTAGTGTTGTGTAGAATGAATGAAGGACATGAAGGGTTGCAGCCTGTGCTTAATTCTCAGTTCTCGGTCATGTGTGGACAAGGGCAAATATGTGTTAAGAGGCTATCTGCCAAGATGAATGCATGGGAGGAGGGCTCTCGAAAAGACTGGAATATTTCAGAGAAGAACAATGATTTGATGACACACACATATATATATATATATGTGACACTATTTATATTGTGTAAATTTTAAAGTTATATTAGTGGTGTCAAATATATGTGTTATAGAATGGTGTTATCAAATAGTTTTTCTTAAGAAAAGCTTAGACAACTGAACAAAAGTTACGTTTTATTGCACATACGTTGAAACTTAATTATATCAAGGAAAATGTGAGTGGTAGGGAATTTTATTGTCAGAAAAAATTGGTAGTGAACTTCAAACTTTCTATATATATCAAGGAAACTGCTTGGAGGGTTTCCTCGCAACTATATATTCATGATGTTGTCATCAGAATAGATAATTAAAATGAGAGCTATAAATAACCCTGGCAAAGGCCCACCGTACGTCACCTGCTCTCTGTATGCACGTCCAGACTTTATCCTCTTATTTTTAAATTGAACGAGTCAGCAACGTTTCTGATATATATATATATATATATATAATATATATATATATATATATATATATATATATATATATATTATATATATTATATATATATATACACACGGATCTAGAATAGGATCAGTGGGGTCACGTGACTCCATTGGAATTTTAGAACCCTAATGATGAGTCTAACATTTTCATTAAAATAATTTGGTTAAAAAATTTTCTAAAAAAATGATTCTATTGAAAATTTTTCTAAGTCTGTATATATATATATATATATATATATTTTTTCTTTAAATAGATACGATGCATGCATGCATAATATACGTGAGGGGAGACTTTGGGAGTGGGTGATGGCGATTGATGATGCAAGATTAATTAATAAAGGTACGTACGAGTGAACCATGCTTGCTACTTGTCACTTGGCTGCATGCCCTCCGTCAGGGCTCAGGGCCGGCCTGACGTCGATGGAGGCCCTAACTTAATAGCGCCAAATGATGGTTAACATAGATATATGACCCTGCAGGACTCGGCAAGATTGGGGCGGTGCTCATCTTTTATTAATTATTTGACCCTCCACTGATCTCCTTCAACTAATTACTCATCGTACGATCGACATATTAATGGAGGATGCACGCATGTCTAGTTTCTAATCCATATCTTCCCCCACACCTACCTCTTTCTTTTTCAAGGGTCGATCGCTAATCTAATCTAAGTTCGATCGTTGGCAGAGCAAGAAGATGATACGGCGCCGCATCGAAATATTGGGATTGGGTGCAAGTGTGAGATCGATATTTAGAAACAAATAGGAAAAAAACAAGATTTAAAAGTAACCTACAGCCATCGGATCTCACAAAACTTCGATCTGACGGCTTAATTAATTATCCTTCTTAAGATTGAAATCGTGGCTTATATATCTATCGCTTACGCTCCTTTGGAAAAGAGTTAGGATAGATTTAACTTGGGTTAACTCTGAGTTAGGTCTAAAAGTGATTTGAAAAATTATAAATAATTTTAACCCGAGTCAAAATGAATTAGATTGGATCTAAACTGAGTTAACTCAGGTTATCTTAACCCACCTCTAGAGGAGGAGTAGAGTTAACTCATTTTAACTCTTTTTTATTATCCTTTTGCCCCCACTTTTCATATTCTATTTACACATTTTCTTCCTCCTTCATTATACCGTCCACCCATATTTTCTTCCTTCTTGATAGCACAAGATATAAAAATAATAATGTTGAATATTATATATGATAATCTCAATATATTGCTACAATTTATTTATAATATATTTTATATAATCTTATATGCATCTAGATAGCATAAGGAAGATAGTAGCACATAGTACAATAAAAAACTAATAAAAAAAGTCATAGAAGGTATAGGATAAGGGTATTATATTATAAATGATAATCTCAATATATTGCTACAATTTATTTATAATATATTTTATATAATCTTAATATGTATCTAGATAGCATAAGGAAAATAGTAGCACATAGTACAATAAAAAAGTAATTGAGGGTATAGGATAAGGGTATTAATTATATTATATATGAAAATCTCAATATATTACTACAATTTATTTATAATATATTTTATATTATCTTAATATATATCTAGATAGCATAAGGAATATAGTAGTACATAGTACAATAAAAAAGGAATAGAAGATATATGATAAGAGTATTTTAAGAAAAATAATACAAAAGTAGATGAGTTAGTTATTTTGGCCTTTCAAATTACTAAGACAAAAAATATATTAACTTACTTTAACCCATAGAATTAACTCTTATATTACCAAAATAAATTATACTTTAACTCAGTTTAAAATTATGTTTGGAGTTGAGTTGTATTAACCTCAACCATTTTCCAAACAGGGGCAGGGCCAGACATGCAGGAAGTTGGGGTACTTTCTGGTGAACCCACAGAATAAAGTACTTGAGAAAAGGGACCTACGTACAAAAAGCCCTGGCTTCCTGTAAGTTTAAACTCCGCCGCCCCCATCCAAATGTCAAAAGCCCCTTATCACGCCCGGGAATGATGCATGCAGCTGATCATAATAACATCTTAATTTGGACGCATTCCGGTCGTTGTTTACTTTATCATTAGGTGCAGTTTATACCTCAAATTAAATTAACTAGTTTATAGTATTACGGCATGCACGGTGGGGAAAAAGGGCGATGATCTTATAAACAAAAGTGGGGAAGAAAAGAAGCTTAAAACCCACGCGTGGCAAGTTATTATCCACGCGTATGTGTGATCGTACGTCACCTCTCTCGAATTTAGACAACAGGTCAAACGACTATCTCTAATTTCCTTTTGCATATATACCAGTACTATTTTATGCACAATATTGTGTACAGACCCAGCTATAAAAATACTTATACAGGGAACTTAATTTCAACAGATCAAATAGAATCATAAGCCTCTAACCCAGAACTGTGCCTCCATTATATATAGACCTACCAAGCCTCCCTCTCCTTCCCCAACTCAGTATTCTGCATACACTATAGATATATATATATATAGAGAGAGAGAGAGAGAGAGAGCTACCAAGTCCCCGTCCACCTCCAACACCATCGTCCCAACCCGCAATTAGTGCTCTCTCTCTCTCTCCTGATCTTCCCCTTCTCCAGCCTCCACTGAACCCCCCCCCCCCCCCACGCGCCGTTTTCTCGATGGCCAGGCACTGGTCGACCAGCAGCACCCCAAACCCCACTTGGGAAACGTTGAAGGCAACATCGAGAAGACAGCGGCGGCGGCGGCGGCGGCGGCGGCGGACGTCACTGCCGTCGATGTGTGCTGCCGCACCGAGGAGAAGCCGGACCAGCTGCTGCCTGCCGGCCAGCAGGGGCTGCCCGTGCCACAGCTTCCTCCGCTCCAAGTCCAACCCGTGCTGCACCGTCCTGGCCAGGCTGGCGGAGCCGGAACCGCGGCCGCCACGCTGATGGCGCTCTTTCCACCCCTACAGATGCTACGGCCTACATGCCAGCAGCTGAGCCCGACCTCAGTGCCGTCCAAGCAGGGAACCCTCGCGCGGAAGCGGGTCGTCGGCACCCTCTACGGCCAGCGCAAGGGACGCGCCATCTTCGCAGTGCAGGACGACCCCTCCTCGGAGGAGCCGCTGCTTCTTCTGGAGCTGGCCGTGGCGACGGGGCAGCTCGTTAAGGAGATGGCGTCGGGCACCGTGCGCATCCTGCTCGAGTGCGAGCGGCAACCCCTCGACACCAAGAAGACGACAAACAAGAAGAAGAAGAAAGAGCAAATCCACCAGCCGGCCAGCCAGTCACCCCCACGGGCGGCGCCCCTGTGGGAGGAGCCCCTGTGGACCATGTTCTGCAATGGGCGGAGGTCCGGCTGCGCCACGCCTCGCCCGTGCGGCGACACCGATCGGCACGTGCTCCGGACGGTCCGGGCCGTCTCGGCCGGAGCCGGAGTGTTACCTCTGGCGGCAGCCACGGAGGCGCCACCACCCCCCGCTGCGCAACTGGAGACCACCAAAGGGAAGAAAGCGATGACGGAGGGAAGCTGCCAACACGGGGGCGGGGGCAGCGGGAGTGGAAATGGAAATGGTGGCGACGGTGGCGCGTGCAACCAGGAGATGATGTACATGCGGGCCAAGTTCGAGAGAGTGGTGGTGAGCAAGGACTCGGAGGCGTTCTACATGATGAGCCCCAGCGGCTGCAAGGCCGGTAGCCCCGAGCTCAGCATCATCCTCCTGAGATCGTGAGTGACTGAGATGGATACTATTATGCACAAGTTTCTCCACGGGATTCACAGAAACTGAACTACATGTGAATCTCCGTTTAAATCTATGTTTTTCCTTTGTAAAGTGATTCAAATGATGATGGATGGAGTATGTGGAAGATATGGAACAAGAATAAATATACTTGAAGCAATTTCAAATTGGGTTTTTTTTCATATGTAAAGTATAATTCAGTCGTAATCTATCTTATATTCTCATTTGCACAAGTAATTATCTTATTTCTTAATTTTATTTGTACTAAAAACTCTCCTTTCGCTTGTGTATGATAGTCTATATATGACTAATCGATCTTAATTCTTATTTCTTTATTAAAAAATGTCACGAATAGTCCATCTTAGAAGAGTAAAATGTGACTAGTCTTTTAAAACTATATGTAATGTAATGTGTGTATGGCTACAAACAAATCAACGTACTCATAAGTAACTCGAGTTCTACTCGGATTTAATTCATTTAAAAAGATAAATGAGTCTTAATAAAAACAAAATTTAAACTCATTTCATAAGTGAATCTAGTGTGAGTAAAAATCTACTTGGCTCCTTTAAACTTGTAAATAAATGTATTTAATTTTTTAATTATATAAATAAAATTATAAATATTTTTCAAATATTTTAAATATTATATTAAATAGTTAAATTAAATAATTTATCAAGACTCATGAAATATGAGTTTGAATTTGCAAGTCATATATAATTCAATTGGACTCATTAAAATATTTTTTAAATACTCAACCTTGAACATATTTAAATAAATCAAATTTGAGCAACCATCTTCAGAACTTGATAAAACTCTAATTTGATTCGAACTCGATTAAATATTAATAAACAGTGAACAGCATAGCAACACTAGGCTTAAGTTGTTGGTACCCCTAAATGTGTTATTATTTAAGGAGGCATTTCATGAGATTAGAAAAGGCATTCATGTCAGGTTTCACGACTCTTGTTTCAAAAAAAAAAGTCAGGTTTCTCGACGGAAAAAAAAAAACTATACAACATAGTATACTCATCTTACATATATTTTCGTAAAAGAAATATAAAGATGTACATGTGAACATCTCAATTATTTGTCACACTTTTTGAGTGTGCGCCATTAACAAAATAGTATAAGGTGGGAGGTGACTCCGGCCAATTCATTCCTTCCTAACTCTACCAACCAAGAGAAAGAAATACCAATAATAAAAAGAAAAAGGTGGGGGTAGTCTTGTCCCATCAAAACTCTAACCAGAACTGGAATATGCACTGCAAGAAAAGAGAACAGGTTCCTGAGAAGAAAATCACACGAGGTAGCAGCGACCTGAACACCAGCCAGGATACCCAGCTTTGCCTTCAAACCCCCGGCACTAGCAGGAAGTTTACTGAATCCTTTTTGGGACCAGAAAGGTGACTGCAATCCATCACCGTGTGATACGTAAAGAAGAGAAAATCCACCCTTGCTCGGTGCTTCGGATGACCCTGTGCAGCAACTCTGATTTTTATTTTTGATAAATAATATTAAACTGAATTAAAATAAAAATTTAATGAATAAATATGATAAATGAATTTAAATTAGAATAAAGAAGAAATAAATTGAATAAATAGGATTAAACTAAAATAGAAGATGGGTTATACTAATGGTCCAAACATGAAAGAATGGGCTCAAATATGAAGAGCCCATGATTGATGGGAGATATTTAGGCTTAAATTCAGAGTTAATTATTAAATAAATTAAAAAAAGTAAGATAATGACTAATTTAACTCTTAGTTATCTCTACAAGAGTCTTAGACCTACCCTCTACCCACGAAATTAGACTTATCCCCTATCCTATTAGAGGGATAAATGCTAGAAAAGGGGAAGATAAATGAGAAAATTCAGAGTTTGAAGAGAAAAAAGAGTTTTACAACTGAAGGACTCTTTAAACAATCAAATAGACCTCCAATTCGTGTCTAACAAGCCCTAGTTCGTTTCTGGAGTATTGGAGAACGAGGGAGGAAGGCTTTAGACGAGGATGGCAAGGAGGAGAAGTTTGGAGCAAGAGCATTTCGTCTCTCCACACAACCCCAAACCCTAGGATCTTTACAGCGTGAAAAGATAGGTAATCTCTCAAGTTAAATCTAATTAAACTCGACCCAAAGTAGACCTTGATCCCCTCTATCAAAGTCCCATGTTTGCCCCAATTTTCGTTGTGCCATGAAGGAGTATTTCATGCTCCAATCCCTCTACTATATATGTAACCGAACTCACTTGTTTGCCATCAATCCATGAATATACTTGATATCATGCCTTGTAAATTTTATCATAGATACTGCATGATGTTATGATTCAAATGATCCTATTTTCCCCAAATTCCATCATGCATCCTATGCGAATTAAATCGGATTTCAACTCTGTGCATGTTTTAGGTCACCAAAATGTAACATAATTACTGCATGTTCATCCCATGTCTATTTTCCAATTACTCGTTATTGTTGATACATCCACATGTCTATTTCCATTTAAAACATGTTTCATGATTTTTGGACGTTCCTACGATTTTATATGAATTTTTTAATGGCCCTATATCAAGTCGTGGAAGGAGGACTGAAACCTGAAATGGGGCTGATTCCCCTTTTGGGCTTCGAGCCACCTTCTGAAATCGCAACGGCCCGACCCGTCGCAATCTCAGAAGGTCGCGACAGGGTGGACCGCCGTGTCTTGAATGCGACGGCCTGACCCGTCGCGATTTTCCGCGGCACTTATGAGCCCGGCCCGGTTCAGCAGAACGCAACCGGCCCTTCTATCGCGACTTGAAAAGCGACGGGTACCCCTGTCGCGATTTCACAATTTCGGCCAGAACCCTTATTTCCTCTCATACCCCTATTATTTATGTCATATAATCTTTGTTTAACCTTAATTATGCACTGATATGAACAGTAACGAAATGTATATTAATATTTGGTATATTTACATAAAATCCATTAATTTAAAAGTTAAGTGCATGATTATTCATGCTCCCATGATTTTTTTACACTTGCACACACTAAACATTAATATTTGTCATAAGACCCTATTAAATTACACAATAATATATCTGATAATTAAGTATAATTATTCATTTAATCTTCCTATTATTTTAAATGGACATATCTTCATTTTATGCGCGAGTTTTACATACCATTATCGCGTCCCTCTGCCTTCGAGCACTCAAGGCACGACGGACACTTATTTTATACACACTTCTTTCTTGACTTGGACCACATCTCCGTTAAGAATACTCTTGATCAAACCAAGGACTCCTTGTCAAGGCCTCCGTAAGTCTTCTTGACTTTGGCGGACGTCCATTGCCGACGAACTAGTTGTACCATCAAAACCCTTTACAGCTTAGGGATCCACATGATCCAACGGCCTTAGTGTGTTCTCTCTTACCTTGAGATCATGTCGGACCTCTGGTCTTGTTCATAGCACGGCTATTGGGCGAATGTGACTTCTACTAGACTGCCGGCACACGACCTAGTGCTGTGTAACTGTTACGATCGCCTATTTATCGTTGCTTTTACTAATATGTCCCTATCTCATCTACTATCTCTATACTCTCATTTGTTCACATTTTCTCTACACTCTCGTCTATTCGTCAATTACTCTCATCTATTCTTGGTACTCTATTTGGCCATTCAATTGATTGTCTAAGATAAGAAGCATGACTATGCCAGGCAATAGGGCCTGATCTGGTCCTAGGAGGAGTGTCCGAAAAGTGCTATTTGCCTATGGGAGTTAAAATGATCAGGATGTCGGCATACATCTAGTGCTATTTATACTATCAAGATTTAATCTATGACAATCAATCTAAGTGCAATCAATCAATACAAGTGCTATTGTTACTAGTGCACCGTTGTGTAATTTTATGTGCTATATCGTTACATGGTCAATCCGTTATCATGTTAGTTGTGCTATTTCCATATACAAGTGTTGTCATTCTCTTGCCATCGTTACTTTGTTCTCTTGACTATACACGATTGTACTCTTTAGTTATCCTATCTTATAAGACATTAATCACTTAAGCATGTATATTTATATGAGATCTTAAGTCCTACTGGATGTTTATCGCTCATCCTGTGCTATTTATTTCATGTGTTTCATGTGAGTCTGATGGAGACTACCACACTCACGAGGAATGGAATGAGGAAGAGCAAGAGTGACCAGCATTTTGACAACTCGTGCTTATTAGTAGTTAGTTAGTCATTAGTTAGTCAATATATATTAGTTTAAATTTGAATAAAGTACATTGGGCCCTAGTTTTGACTCTAATTAGTGAATGTAATAATTGGATGATGAATTATTAATGAAGTTAGATTTCATTTGGCTTTATTCCAATTATGCAATGGTTTGATGTCTATTTATCACTCGATACTATTTAAATAACTATAATTCCGCTCCAATATTCCGCGTCGGGGCATTACAGTTTTGTGGTATCAGAGCCTAGGTTGTTCTTAAGTATAGGATGATCTAGGTTTGACCTATGTCGACTAAGAGTCTAAATTCATACCTACGTGAGAGATGGTAGAACCATGGGTAATAAGTTAAAATAAACTCACACACGCACAAACTTAGTGCAACCTCAATGTCTTACATTAAAAATTTCTCTTTTGAAGGAACTTAAACAATAGCAATGGCAGCGGAGCGTGCACAACTCCGAGACATGCAACAAACTATTCAGGAGCTCACTCGAGCTCTACATCAAGCTGCTGGAGGTGGTGGCAACTGTGGAGCTGGAGATTTGCATAGGAATTTCCGCAACCTGAACCTGCCTCGTTTCAGTGGGACCACTGATCCCGACGAGGCAGAAAACTGGCTAAAGGAGACAGAACGCATCTTCCGCGTCATGCAATGTGCGGATGGGGATAAGCTACTACTTGCAACATTTTAGTTAGAAAGGGACGCCCGTGCGTGGTGGGAGTCCGTAGAGGCCACTAGGGCCGATGCTCAGTTCACATGGGACGAATTCAAGGAGCACTTCAACTCCAAATACTTTTCTGAAAGAGTTCAAGAGAGGAAGGCCTCCGAATTTGCTGCACTGAAGCAGAAGAACCTTACCATCACTGAATATGAAGCGCAATTTTCCCGGTTGGTACGATATGCCAATCACCTTGTCGGCACCGAGAGAATGAAGGCAAAGTGCTTTCTCAACGGGCTGAAGCCCGCATATATTACTCAACTTGCACCCCTAGACATTCAGACATATGCTGAAATGGTCAAGAAAGCACAGCTATTGGAGGATGCAACCGACCTCACCGATCGCATCAAGGGTAGAATGGTCAAGAAAGAACAGACATTAGGATCTTCAAGCAAGCCCACCAACGGCAAGAAAAGACCATTAAGCATTACCGACGGGCCAAGCCAAGAGCGGAAGCCCAAGGTCTTCACCCCCTCTGCCCCTAACAAGCCCAGATGCAAGCACTGTGACAAGCTTGGTCACACTGTCGAAGAATGTTGGAGAAAGGTAGGTGCATGCCTACATTGCGGGAGTCGAGAGCATCGCATTCCCGACTGCCCTATGCTCAAAGAAAATGAAAAGAGGCCTACTGAGCAGAAGAAGCCGGGCAGACTTCAAGCCCTACAGGAAGTGGAAACCACTGAAGAAGGTGGAGTTGTGGAAGGTACACTACCAGTCTTTTCTCAATCAGTATTTGTTTTATTTGATATTGGCGCAACACATTCGTTCATATCACAAGTATTTGCTGATACATTAAATGTTAAACCTGCACCCATGAGTTTTGAATTACCTGTTACAACACCACTGGGGGAGAAAGCCCAACTGAACAAATAATTTCCATTAGCTGATGTAAAGATTGGTGAACTAAATCTAAGAGCCGATCTGATCTGTATGCCCATGGAGGGCTACGATGTCATATTGGAGCCGATTGGCTATCCACTTACGGGGCTCTTGTTGACTGTAGAAGAGGGAAAATTTCCTTTAGTGAATTCCCTAAGTTGACCTTTACGGGACGTAGACACAAGAGGCACTTGTCTGTCGTCTCTACTATTCGGGCTCAATGTATGATAAGAAAAGGGTGTGTGGCATTTCTTGCCGCCACAGTGGTTGAAAAGAAAGCATCCAAGATATCTGATATATATATATATATATATATATATATATATATAGTGCAAGAGTATTCCAACGTGTTCCCCGATGAGCTGCTAGGCATTCCACCTAAGCGAGAGGTAAATTTCTCAATCGATCTAACTCCTGGAGCGGCACCAGTGTCACGTCAGCCCTACAGAATGTCTCCTGCTGAATTGAAGGAATTGAAGGAACAATTAATGGAGTTGTTAGAAAAAGACTTTATCAGACAAGTACTTCTCCTTGGGGAGCACTTGTGTTGTTTGTCAAGAAGAATGACGGATCTATGAGATTGTGCATTGATTACAGGCAGTTGAATCAGCTGACCATCAAGAACAAATACCATCTGCCTCGTGTCCATATATTGTTTGATCAAATATAAGGAGTCAAATACTTCTCTAAGATTGACCTTAGATCGAGATATCATCAGATAAGAATTAAGGATGCAGATATTTACAAGACGGCTTTCAGGAGCAAGTACGGTCATTATGAATTTGTAGTCATGCCTTTTGGACTAACCAATGCTCCTGTAGCTTTTATGCAATTGATGAACAACATCTATTAATCATACCTCGACAAATTTGTCGTGGTCTTTATCGATGATATTCTTATATACTACAAGACCAAGGAAGAGTATGAGAAGCATCTGAGGATCACTCTGCAGATCTTGTGCGACAACAAACTCTATGTCAAATTGAGTAAGTGTGAATTCTGGCTCGAGGGCGTGTCGTTTCTAGGCCATGTCATATCAAATGATGGTATAATTGTTGATCCTTCCAAGGTTGAAGTTGTACTCAACTGGGAAAGACCTGATGATCAGTCCATCTCCATATAATTTTATATATATATATATATATATATATATATAAACCTTGAGAAGTATTTTCTAACAACTTTTTCTAAAGTTTATCCACAGGAAATAATTCAAGCAAAATCTATAAGTTGTCTACACACTGCTATTTAAAGTTCAATGCATATGTTTTGTCTAAGTACATATCGAGTTCCTTGATAGAACAACGATTTCTTTACAAGAACATCGATTTCATCCCCACAATGATTTCATAAGTCACTTAAACAACGACTTCATAGAAACAACAATTTGATCGCTACAACAATTTCATAAGTCAATTAAACAACGACTTCTTAGAAACAATGATTTGGTCGCCATAACGATTTGGTTATTGCTACAACGACTTGGTCGCTACATCGATTCTGTTTCACTTAAACAACGACTTGGTCGCTACATCGATTCTGTTTCACTTAAACAACGATTTGGTCGCCATAACGATTTGGTTATTGCTACAATGACTTGGTCACAACATCGATTATGTTCACTTAAAAACGACTTGGTCGCTACAACGATTTAGTTATTGTTACAACGATTTGGTTGAAACAACGATTTCATCTCTACAACGACTTCACTTAAACAACGATTTTAGTATAACAACGACTTCATACTTATATCGACTTCGTTTCAAACAACGACTTCATCAGCACATCGACTTCAGTTAAAGAACGACTTTGTACAGAACATTGATTTCATTAATACATGAATTATGCTCACATTGACTTGATTTCAACATGGATTACATTCTCACTTAACTTATAATTATAACAATGATTTAATATCAACATCGACTCTCTCTGAGTATAACTTGCCTAAATACATCAACCCTCTATTATTGATTACATTTTAGACAGTTGTCCAACATTCTCGTTAAATATTCTTTTAACCATTATTTAGTTCCATTCCACATAATATTCAAATGTATTTCAATTTCTTGTGGATTTCAAAGTTTTCCCGCGAAAGCATGTTGTATCCCACATTTTCTAACATTTATTGTGACAGTACACAACTCTCCACGATATATCTTTTACCTGTCTTTCCCATTCATACAAAGTCAATGACAGTATGACATTTTGCTTCTAGTGTATCTTCATTCAACACAACTACTAATATTGACTGACAGTTTAGACAAAGATAAGTTGTCTAGGTGTCAGCATTTATTGTGTGCAGGGTTTTCGGAGGAAACACACGTCTCAAAGTTGGACCGTCAACCTGACAAGAGGATAGAAGATTCAGACAATCTTTCCTTAAGTATGTGTGTCTATCCAAGCATTAATGGTTGTAGGCTCACTTGCTCTCTCGTTTCTACCAGACACTCCAACGTGCATGAAGATGTGAGACAACGAATATTTCAACAGATACTTCAACGGTAAAATGATTTCAAGAAGATAAAAGAAGACTGGTGACTCCAAGCAATAATAACTCTTTTCACTTTGAACCCTTGAGAGGCTTGAAGATATTAGTCACCTGAAGAAAAACAAGAGTTAGCTCGTCCATTCGAATTTTTTGTAGCTCTTAGCTCTCTGTGAGAATATTGCATTGGCCTTTGAGAGTTTGCGTTGATCTGAGAGAGAGTCCATCTGTACTAATCTTGTGTCTCTCAGACTTCGCCTCAGATCAAGCATTCTCTATAAGCTTGGTCTTGTGGCCTTTCTCTTTCAACTCATTTCCTGTGAATTTTCCTCTTCGGGTGAGAAGAGAAGACATGTTGTATCAGGTGGAGTGATTCCTCTTTTGGTAGAGAAGAGAAGGTCAACTGTTGCTGAATGTGTAAGTGTCCTTAAGGGAGACTGTACCCTTGTTTAGTGGAATCTCAACTGGTTGCTTGGGGACTGGATGTAGGACTCCTTGGGATAGGAGATTCGAAGTAGGATAAAAAATTTTGTTGTCTGTGTGATTGTTCTCTTTGTCTTGATTAAGACTAACTCTAACTATCGATCTTAGTGTCTTTTGTCAAGTGTGTTTATTTACATGAATTTTTTAGAAGAAGAATTTTTAGCAATCCATTCACCCCCACTCTGGGCTTGCTATCTGGGCAACAAGTGGTATCAGAACCAAGTCTCTTCGAGTAAGAATATCTCATGATCTCAAGAGCAAAGATAAATAGCAGCTCAAGGATATGCAGAAGGTCAGTCCGTCAACAGACCTCCTCTATTTGATGGTAAAGATTACAACTACTGGAAGACTCGAATGGAGTTCTTCCTTCAAGGTCTCGATTTCCAACTTTGGTCAATTGTTGAAGAATGAGATCTCCTAGTCACCAACAGTAGAGACAAATGGACAGACGAAGACAAGAAGAAATTATCTCAAAACAGCAAAGCTAAAAGTATACTGTGATGTTCGCTCAGTAAGAAAGAATTCAATAGGATTTCAGCCTGCAAGTCAACTATGGAAATGTGGGAAAAGTTGAGACTCGCATATGAAGGAACTGACAAGGTAAATGAAACAAGAATAGATATACTGGTAGCTCAATATGAAAGATTTGAAATGTAGTCTAGAGAGTCCATCTCTCAAATGTATAGCAGACATCACTAACGGTTTGGCTGGGCTTAGAAAAACTTATGAAATTGGAGACATGGTAAGAAAAATACTAAGATCCCTACTAATCTCATTGACTCCAAAGGTTACAGCTATAGAAGAAGCCAGCAATCTTAGAAGAATGTCACTTGAAAAGCTCATTGGGTCTTTGATGGCTCATGAGATAAACATGGAAAGGTTGGGAGAATCCTCCAGCAAGAAGAAACACAGCAATGTTCTCAAGGCCACAGAAGACACATTTGATGGCGAATCAGAAAGTGACAAAAGCAATGGGAGCAGTGAAGATGAAGAAGCCTTTCTCTCCAAAAGACTGCAGCGTATACTAGCTAAAAAGAGATACCAGTCAGGAAGAAGATATTTCAAGAAAGGTAAAGACTTCAAAAGATCTGAAGGCAAAGAAGTCAAGAGACCTGAATCTATATGCTACAAGTACAAGAAGCCTAGACACATCAAAGCCGAGTCTCCAAAATTAAAGAAAACTGAGTTCAAGAAGAAAGACAACATAAAGAAATTCAAAAGGTACAAGAAGAAGGCCATAGCTGCTGCATGGAACAATGAAAGTGACTCAGACAGTGAGTCAAGCTCTAGCGAAGAAGAAGAAGAAAAGGTCAACCTGGTCTTCATGGCAAATGTTGATGATAAGGTAACTTCCGACTCATCCTTTACTTCTTACAATGAATCAGATTCAGATAGTTTAGAAGATGATTTTAATAAATTATACAGTAAATATAAAGATGTCTGCAAAGTGTTAAAAACAACTAAGAAAAATTATACATGTCTCGAAATAACAAACTCATATCTAAAATCTAAAACTAAATAGTTAGAAAAATAAATTTCAGAATTAAAAAGAAGAAATGAACTATTACGTGAAGATATAAAAATAAAAATGAAAATACATCAAACTTAGAAAATTAGGAAACCATAATCAAACTTAAAAGTGAAATTAACACACTAATAAAAGATAATAAATATTTAATGGCCACAATTGAAAAAATCACTAATGGAAAATCCTCTTTAAATTAAAAGGAGCAAGAAGATTGGGTAGAAAAAAGTATGGCTTAGGATATACTCTACCAAAAATGAAGAAATTATAATTCATCTTAAAATTTATCCAACTCCAAAATTCGTAGCTGAACAAAATATTAATTATAAAATAAATAAAAATAAGAACCACAAGTCAAATAAGATAATAAACAATATTCCTTGTTGCACACACTGTAACAAGTTAGGTCACACTAAAATAACATGTACAACCAAACACTTAAACTAGATTTCCAAAAGAAACTGTGAAGAAGCTAACCAACCAGGACCCAAAAGAACTTGGGTACCTAAATCTCATTGATTTATTGTAGTGAAGCCTTAGAGCATCAAAGTAGTATCTGAACAGCGGGTGTTCAAGGCATATGACAGGTAACAAGAAACTGTTCTCTCATATCAAAAGTGAAGAAGGTACAGTAACCTATGGCGATAATGGAAAAGGGGCAATAATTAGTTGTGGATCTATTGGAAGTCAAGATAGAATCCTTATAGAAGATGTTCTATGCATCAAAGGACTCAAGCACTACCTAATCAGCATCAGTCAGCTATGCAACAAGAGTCACCATATCAAGTTTCAAGAATCTAAGTGTTTGATTATCAAGGATAGTGCAACTATCTTCGAAGCCAGCAGAGAAAAGAATTTGTATGTATTATATCTAGAAGAATTAAAGGATCAAGACATCTGTCTATCAGCAAGTAAAGAGCAAAATGTTGAACTGTGGCACAAAAGGTTAGGTCACTGCAGCTTGGATGGAATAAGAAAACTTTTTAAGCATGATCTAGTAGAAGGTCTACCGAAGATTATCTCAAGATTAGACAGCATCTGTGAGCCATGTGCAAAAGGAAAGCATGTAAAATCCTCTTTCAAGTCCAAGACAGTAGTCACTACCTCCAAACCACTAGAACTGCTACATATGGATCTGTTTGGACCAATGAGAACTACCAGCCTAGGAGGAAAGAACTTTGGATTTGTAATAGTTGATGATTATTCAAGATTTACATGGGTATCATTTTTAGAGCATAAAGTTGACACATTTGAAAGTTTTGTGAAGTTCAGTAAAGTAGTTCAAAAAGATAAGAAGTTCAGCATCATAAGCATCCGATTAGATCATGGAGGAGAGTTTCAGAACGACAGATTTGCATAATTCTATAATGATCAAGGTATAGAACATAATTTCTCAGCACCTAGAACACCACAGCAAAATGGAGTAGCTGAGAGGAAGAATAGAACCTTATTGGATATGGCCAGAACAATGCTATCTGAATACAACCTTCCAAGATACTTCTGGGCAGAAGCTAAAAATACAGCATGTTACATTATAAATAGAGTAATGATCAGGCCAAATCCTGAAGAAGACTGCATACGAGTTGTACAAGGAAAGAAAACCCAAGATCAGTCATCTCAGAACATTTGGATGTCCATGCTTCATTCACAATAATGGTAAGAGAGAAATAGGTAAGCTGGATCCCAAATCTGATGAAGGGATCTTTATGGGGTACACTTCTAAACCTAAAGACTATAGAGTTTTTAATAAAAGAAGTTTATTGATAGAACAAACCGTTCATATTATTTTTGATGAATCTAACCCTTTCTTGAAAAAGGAATTTGAAAGTGATGATGAAGAAACATATAAACTTACCCAGAAGCTGAAAGAATCTACCGTCAAGGATGGTGAAGATCCACCCTTGGAAGAATTACAACAGAAGGACATTATCTATGATAATCTTCCAAAAGAATGGAGGTACAAAAAAGAGCACCCTATTAATAACATCATTGGAGATCCATCAGTTGGGGTAAGAAAAAGATGTAATATAATTCCCTGTGATTATTTAGCTTTTGTATCTCAAATAGAGCCGAAGATAGTCAATGAAGCACTGTTTGATGAATCCGGGATTCTAGCCATGCAAGATGAACTTAATCAATTCAGGAGAAATCAAGTTTGGTCCCTAGTTTCGAGACCATCAGATTATCTTGATTGGCACCAAATGGGTGTTCAGGAACAAATTGGATGAAGCTGGTGTTATCACTAGAAACAAGGCCAGACTGGTTGCTCAAGACTATTCCCAAGAGGAAGGCATAGACTTTGATGAAACCTATGCACCAGTGGCTAGACTAGAGGCTATTCGAATATTACTTGCATATGCATCTGCATTAGATTTAAAACTTTTTCAAATAGATGTTAAGTCTGTATTTGTTAATGGCTATATAAAGGAGGAAGTCTATGTGGAACATCCTCCTGATTTTGATAATTTAAAATTTTCAAATCATATTTTTAAATTATATAAAATATTATATAGTTTAAAACAAGCACCTAGAGCATGGTATGAAAAACTCAGTGTATTCTTATTAAATCATGGTTTTATTAGAGGACAAGTGGATAACACATTCTTTATTAAAACAAAAGTAAAATATATATTACTTGTGCAAATTTATGTAGATGATATTATATTTGGATCTACTGATGAATCCTTGTGCAAGTACTTTGAGAAGCTCATGCAGGGAGAATTTGAGATGAGCATGATGGGAGAGTTCAACTATTTTCTTGGATTACAAATCAAGCAAAGCAAAAAAGGTACACACATCTGTCAAGCAAAATATACCAAAAAATTATTAAAGAAATTCGGATTTGATAATGTTAAACCACTGTCCACTCCAATGAGCACATCCACCGGGTTAGACAGTGATAAGGAAGGTAAGAAAGTTGATCAGAAACTTTATAGAGGTATGATAGGGTCATTGCTTTACTTGACAGCTAGTAGACCGGATATTTTATTTAGTGTATGTATGTGTGCAAGATATCAGTCTGATCCTAAGGAATCTCATTTAATATATGTTAAATAGATTTGTAGATATTTAGCTAAAACTCATGACCTAGGACTATGGTATCCTAAATCTTGTGAAACAAGTTTAGTCGGATATTCTGATGCTGACTATGCTGGATGCGAAGTAGATAGAAAAAGCACCAGTGGTGGTTGTCAATTTCTTGCAGGATATCTGATTTCATGGTCTTCAAAGAAGCAAAATTCAGTAGCACTATCAACAGCTGAAGTTGAATATATAGTTGCTGGGAGTTGTTGCACTCAATTCTTATGGATCAAACAACAGCTTGAAGACTATGGATTGCACATTAAGACCATCCCGCTGCTGTGTGACAACACAAGTGCAATAAATCTAACGAAAAATCCAGTACAGCACTCCCGGATGAAACATATAGAGGTTAGATATCATTTTATTAGAGATCATGTAGCTAATGGTAATATTAATATTTCATTTGCAGATACTCAAAATCAGTTAGCAGATATCTTTACAAAAGCCTTACCTGAAGAGAGATTTACGTCTCTTAGAAGGGAGCTAGGCATATGCAATTTGTAATAGATATATCTGTAAGTAACTGAAATAAAATAATAAATTTCAGGATAAGACTTATCTTTCCCCGCAAGATTTAAGTAAATCCATTCTACTTGTGTTATCTTCGATTTTGTCGTTATCCACATTTATTACTCTGCCGTTTCAAAAAGCGCCTTTATGTCCCTCCGTTACGACCGAAATCCTTCTCACACCGATTCGCTTGCTCTCTCTCTCTCTCTCTATCCCCTTCGACTCGAAAGCCTGAAAAACCCTCATCGACTCCGGTAAACCTCTCTGTGCCTTCAAAGAGATCACACCTACCCGCTCAAATTTCTTGAGGGGTTCTGTTCCTCCTTCTCCCACGATCTTGCAGAATCTTTCCTTGCTCGATTCTATGGCCGCCTCGGGGAGCTCCGGCAGCATCGGTGGTTACAGTGTTGCCTTTCTTACGGCCGATCAACAAGAGAGATACTCTGAAATGAAGATTAAGCTCTGTGGAAACAAGGCAGTGGATTTAGTAGATTTGGAGAAGCACGGGATGCACAGTATGGTTGAAGCCCTTCAAATGTTGAAATGGACAGGGATTTGCACAGTCTCAGAACCTAGCTATTTGCATCTGGCGAAGGCTTTCTACACATGTTTGAAGACAGAGGAAGATGGCTCTCTGACCTCCACAGTCAAAGGTACATCTATTCACATTACTCATGATTTGTTGGAGAGGCTGTTTGGGGTGTCCACAGTTGGGCACAGTTTGGTTGAATCAGTTGATATTCTTGCCAAGGGATTAGGGATCATCGGAACTAAATATAAACTGAAGGATGGAAAAATACATATCAATCAGTTCAACGCCTTCAACAGGATCCTACATTTCATAGTTTGTCAGATTTTGGTACCCAGAAGTGCAACATTTTCATCATGTACCAAGGGAGATGTAGACATGATGTTTTGGGCCATTCAGAAGCAAGACATCAATATGGCTCAAGTAATTATTGAAAGAGTGAAGTCTGTTGCATAAGCTATTTGGGACAGAAAGAACAAGCTAGCAATGTCCCTTCCCTATGCTCATTTACTGACCAAGATTTTCAGTCACCTGAATATTGATTTGAAATGAGAATTAATGGAAAAGATGGGTCAGCCAATCAGATCAAGGAACCTAAAGAAGAGTGGATTTTCCCTCATTGGAAATGTTTGGACCAAGACTTTAGTGGCAGAGAGTGAAGCTATCATTAGAGAAGTCCCTAAAGACCCTCCAATTCAAGAAGAAGAAGCAGCAGTCAGAGAAATGGAGCCTCCTGCTCCTGCAAGACAGATTGAGGACATTGCACTTGAACACATTGAGCCCATTGGGCAATATATTGAAGAAATTGTCCCTCCTACAGTCCCTACACCTGCCATTATTGAAGAGGTATTTGCTGAAAGTGTTGTTCAGTTTGAGGGGGAGCTTGAAGATATGGATACACAAGAAACCCCCAATGTTCCTGAAGTAGAAACTGCACTGAAGGAGAGGCATGAAGATATAGTTGCAGCAGTTGTGGCACCACGCCACACTGAAGATGTTCAGATGGAAGATGCTCCAGCTCAGAGGGAGCCTCAGATTCAAGAAAAATCAGATATTCAGGGGGAGCACACAGCCAGTGCCCCTGCTGATCAGTTTCAGGAAGGTGTAGTTGAGAGCACCTCAGATGATCATGTGGAGCCAGTTGTTGGCACAGGAGATAGAAGTAAAGGTGTTGCATCAGATATTCCCCTACTCACCAGGAAGGCACACCGCAGATCCAAGAAGAAGAAGATTCATGTGCACTTACAGCCAGTCATTGATAGACTGAATGCACATGGGGAGATTTTGTGCTCTTTACAATCAGAAGTAACATCTATCTTTCTTAGACATAGCACTGGAGCCAAGGAGATTGAAGCAATCAAATCTGAGCTCCAAGAGATGAGAAATGAGTTGGGTAGCTTGAAGAACATGATTACTGATTTATCAGAATTTGTGAGGGTGCATCTGTCAGCTCCTGCACCTCCTGCCTGATCCTCTTCTGCTGGTCCTTCCTCAGCAGGTCCCTCATTTGCTGGACCATCAGCTCAACCACCTCCTACTTCATCTTTTGGTTCTTTTCATCTACCTACTCCACCCTCCTTTATCACCATCATTCCAGAAGGAGCCAGTGTCATTTCTCATACTGTGCAAGATATCAAAGATGCATTTGAAGAAGTCATCCTTCACACAATTCTTGCTGTCTCTGCCCATGTTCACAAGACTGATTCCCAACCTTCCTCCAGTACTGCTCCTAAGAAAAGAAAGACCTCCTCATCTCTTGTTTATCCTTCAAATCAAACTCTCTTTCCTCCTCTGTGGTATTCTCTTTCTGTTGTCAATAAAATGAGAACCTTATATGTTGAATATCTCCAAAAGTGCACTTTTGCAGCCACTTTTGGTCTTTCATACCTTAATCTCTCTGAACATCTCAATATCATTCTTCCTACTTCTGCTCTTCCCAAGGCTGAACAAGCAAAAATTCTATCCATTGCTAAGTCTAAGACTGAGGATCAGTGGGTCAGGGCCAACAAAGCTCTCTACAGAAAAATTGAGGTTGCAAGGTCCAACATCTTTCCACCCAAAGATCATCCACTCACCTTATCTGAGTGGTTTGTCTATCAGCATAGAGATTTTTGGGGTCCCCTCATTCAGAAAGAAATAAAATTCATTAGGCAATTCCAAATGTAGCAAGACTATTACTTTGTCAACCGCCTACCAGAGGTCTAGCTTGGTCAATTCAGAGGAGCCATAGATCTACTCCGCACAGAGAATCCTCTCAACACTCCTCTTCAAGTCGATTTTACCACCTTGAAAATTCTAGAAGTAGCTTCTCCCCAAGCATCACTTTCTCTTTATGAAATCTGAAGTGGGTCCTATCATTTTTGAAAGATTTGCAAGAGTCATGGCCAGGATATTTGTTTAGAATGGAACTCCTCTTGCCTTCCATAGATTCATCTTCAGATAATATCAAAGAGGATTCATCAAGTCAGCTGTCCTTGCACCTATCCTCTCAAAGTCTGAAAGATTTGACAACTCTGAATGGTGCAAAGCTTATCCTGAGACAGCCATCCAGCTTGAGCAAATGAATTCCTCCCTACACAAATCTAACCAGTTGATTCTCACTCCAGAAAAATTCATGGACCTCAACTCCATAAATCTGGTGTCAGATCCCTAGTCTATTTGGATTGAGAGGTATAAGATCTTTATAGACTTGAAGAAGGATCTGCTCGCTCACAAGCTCCACTACCCACTTTCCATTGATAAGTTTCTTCAGCATGCCAGCTTTGGAACTGCTGGACCTTACAAATCATCTCTGAGCAATCAGGAGTATACCTCCTTCATTGAAGAATAGAGACTACTCCACATTAAGAGGCTTAGTCCTGAGATGGGGCCATCTTATAATATTAGTTGGGGTGTATTTAGAAATTTTCTTGAAGAGCAAGAAGTTCAAGCTTGGCATATCATAACTCGCCATGCTTCTAGATTGTCTCCTGCCTTCTACATGCCGACCCCCTCTAATGAATGAAATTTCATTTCTTGGCTCCATTTATCTTTCTCCATCTCCATTTTTTTTTCTGACTATCTAATTCTTTTTGCTTAATGACAAAAGAGGAAAAATTATTCTAGAATACATACCTTAAAATTAATTTTTTTTTCTGCCAATATAATCTATTTCAATACTTTCTATGTATGCAACTTTTTATGTTTTGTCATCACCAAAAAGGGAGAGATTGATGATTAGTCTATCTCCATATAATTTGTTATTAATTATATATGTATTTTTGAAGATTAACAAAACTTTGAGAAGTGTTTTCTAACAACTTTTTTCTGAAGTTTATCTACAAGAAATAATTCAAGCAAAATCTGTAAGTTGTCTACACACACTGCTATTTGAAGTTCAATGCATATATTTTGTCTAAGTACACATCGACTTCCTTGATAGAACAACGATTTCTTTACAAGAACATCGATTTCATCCCCACAACGATTTCATAAGTCACTTAAACAACGACTTAATAGAAACAACGATTTGATCACTATAACGATTTCATAAGTCAATTAAACAATGACTTCTTAGAAACAACGATTTGGTCGCCATAACGATTTGGTTATTGCTACAATGACTTAGTCGCTACATCGATTCTGTTTCACTTAAATAACGACTTGGTCGCTACATCGATTCTGTTTTACTTAAACAACGATTTGGTCGCCATAACGATTTGGTTATTGCTACAACGACTTGGTCGCTACATCGATTCTGTTTCACTTAAAAAACGAATTGGTCGCTACAACGATTTGGTTATTGTTACAACGATTTCATCTCTACAACGACTTCACTTAAACAACGATTTCAGTATAACAACGACTTCATGCTTATATCGACTTCGTTTCAAATGACTTCATCAACACATCGACTTCAGTTAAACAACGACTTTGTACAGAACATCGATTTCATTAATGCATGGATTATGCTCACATCGACTGGATTTCAGCATGGATTACATTCTCACTTAACTTATGATTATAACAATGATTTAATATCAACATCGACTCTCTCTGAGTACAGCCTGTCTAAATACATCAACCCTCTATTATTGATTACATTTTAGACAGCTGTCCAACATTCTCGTTTAAATCTTCTTTTAACCATTCTTTAGTTCCATTCCACATGATATTCAAATGTATTTCAAATTCTTGTAGATTTCAAAGTTTTCCCATGAAAGCATGTTGTATCCCACATTGTCTAACATTTATTGTGACAATACACAACTCTGCACGATATATATTTTTCCTGTCTTGCCTATTCACACAAAGTCAATGACATAATGACATTTCCCTTCTAGTGTATCTTCATTCAACACAACTACTAATATTAACTGATAGTTTAGACAAAGATAAGTTGTCTAGGTGTCAACATTTATTGTGTGCAGGGTTTCCAGAGGAAACGCACGTCTCAAAGTTGGACTTGTCAACCTGAGAAGAGGATAGAAGATTCAGACAATATTTCCTTGAGTATGTGTGTCTATCCAAGCATTAATGGCCGCAGGCTCACTTGCTCTCTCTTTTCTACCAGACACTCCAACATGCATGAAGATGTGAGACAACGGATATTTCAACGGATATTTCAACGGATACTTCAACGGTAAATTGATTTCAAGAAGATAAAAGAAGACTGGTGACTCCAAGCATTAATAACTCTTTTCACTTTGAACCATTGAGAGGCTTGAAGATCTTAGTCACCTGAAGAAAAACAAGAGCTAGCTCGTCCATTCGAATTTTTTGTAGCTCTTAGCTCTCTATGAGAATATTGCATTTGCCTTTGAGAGTTTGTGTTGATCTGAGAGAGAGTCCATCTGTGCTAATCTTGTGTCTCTCAGACTTCGCCTCAGATCAAGCATTGTCTATAAGCTTGGTCTATAAGCTTGGTCTTGGGGCCTTTCTCTTTCAACTCATTTTCTGTGAGTTTTCCTCTTTGGGTGAGAAGAGAAGACATGTTGCAATAAGTGGAGTGATCCCTCTTCTGGAAGAGAAGAGAAGGCCAGCTGTTGCTGGATGTGTAAGTGTCCTTAAGGGAGATTGTACCCTTGTTTAGTTGAATCCCAAGTGGCTGCTTGGGGACTGGACGTAGGACTCCTTAGGATAGGAGATCCGAACCAGGATAAAATTTTCTGTTGTCTGTGTGATTGTTCTCTTTGTCTTGATTAACACTAACTCTAACTATCGATCTTAGTGTCGTTTGTCAAGTGTATTCATTTACAAGAATTTTTTAGAAGAAGAATTTTTAGCAATCTATTCACCCTCATCTAGACTTGCTATTTGGGCAACAAGACCAACCAATGTCACTGAGATCAGAAGCTTTCTTGGACTAGCTGGCTACTATAGGCAGTTCATAAAAGACTTCTCCAAAATAGTTGTACCTCTTACTCACCTTACGCGAAAAGAGGACCCCTATGTCTGGAGCAAAGAATGTGAGAAGAGTTTTTAGATATTGAAGCAATGCTTTGACATCTGCAGCTGTCCTCGCGTTACCAGTTGAGGGCGAAGGATTCTCAGTCTACACTGATGCATCTGGAATCGATCTAGGCTGTGTGTTAATGCAAGTTGGTGCCTTCCGCTACCTTGGTGTCCCCCTCAGGCTTGGGCGATCTAAAGTGGCTGATTATAAATTCCTCTTGGATAAAGTAAATGCCAAGATGATTTCGTGGAAGTCAAAGTTCCTATCTCAGGCTGGCAAAGCGACCCTCATCAAATCTGTGCTCTCTTCCATTTCTATTTACTTAGCCGCTGCAATCTCCATCCCAAAAACGGTGCTCAATTATATTGAGAAGTGCTGTGCTAATTTTTTCTGGAGTGGTATGGATGGTACTCATCGAAAACACTGGGTTTCGTGGGATGTCATTCATCGTCCGACCTCTGAAGGAGGCCTTGATATTAAGAGTCTGTGGCATATCCAACTTGCTCTGGCTACCAAGCAGCTGTGGAATATCTATCATGGTTCTTCTCTATGGGCCTCTTATGCTCAGGTCAGGTTTAAGGTTTGTGGTGGAGCGCCTTTTCGGTATTCAACTCCTCATGGTATGTCTAAAGTGGTTTTCAATATTGCTCATCAAACTGTTCTTCAGAACTCTAGGTGGATCGTTGGTGATGGTAGAAGTACTGATTTCCTTAATCACATATGGCTGGGACAAGATCCTTTGATGGAGGTCCTGTCCGCCCCTTATATTGGCCCTAGTATCACTGTTCATGAGGTTATCACCAATGTTCATCATCCTATTCGGAGACTTCTCTCTTGTCCTTCGATCCTTCAGGATATCAAGCTTATTGATCATGATGATTGTTGTGTTTGGACCGCCTCACCTGGTGGTTGTTTCACCACTTCATCTGCGTACAAGAATCTATATCCGAGTGGGATGAATAGGGCGCCCTTGACCAGGCTGTGGCATCACTCTTTCTATCAGCGTGCCTCCATGTTGTGTTGGAAGATTTTATACCGAGCTGTTCCTGTTGATTCCCGTATTGCTGATCATGGTATTACTATTGTTTCCAGATGTTCCTGTTGCAACAATCCCAGCACTGAGGACCTTAACCATTTGTTCATATCTAGTGACTTGGCAACTAATCTTTGTAATTGGGCTGCTCCTATTTTGGACATCAACTTGTCCAATAATGATAGTATTACTGTGCATCTGTGGCATTTTCTGAAGCGCTGCAACCTGACAACACTGCATGGGTTCATGTCTTTGTATGTTTGCATTTTGATCACTTGGGAAATCTGGCGTGCCCGCTGCCTCATGCGCTTTGAAGGGAAGCGGCGTCCTATCCATGTCATCATCCACAATATTCGCTATATGGTGTCTGCGTCCCTTGCATCTATGTCTTTTAAGTACTCCTCTGCTGCTTATGGTCTTGAGGATCTCACTTCTTTTGGTCTCTCTCCAAGTGTTAAACCGCGCCTATTCAAATTGGTCAAATGGATCCCACCAGATTCTGGTCTGGTTTTAAATGTTGATAGCGCTAGTAAAGGGAACCCCGGTCTCTGTGGGGGTGGCGGCTGTGTTAGGGACAGCTCGAGTCATCTTCTCCTAGCTTTTGCTCATTTTTATGGCTCTGGTGGTAGCCTGGTTGCTGAGGTTCGTGCCCTTTGTGATGGTATCCAGTTGGCTAATGAAAATGGCCTTCCTTTGTCCCTGATCCAATCTGACTTGGCATCTCTTGTTTCTTCCTTCATGACCGGTATTTCTCCTTCCTAGGTCTGTCTTCGTTGGTGGCGTGAAGCTCTGGCTTTTATTCGTAGATCTGAGGTTAAGGTGACTCACACCTACAAAGAAGCTAACTAGGTGGCTGATGCTTTAGCTAATTTCGGTTGTAAGCTTCTTGCAAATGTAACTTTCTTATCCTCAACTTCTTTGCCTCGTGAATGTAAAGGTCCTCTTACTATGGACCGGGCCGGAGTTCCTAGCCTCAGGCCAGTGTAGTTGGGGTATGCCCCGTTGATTTTGTAAACTCATTTTAATAGTTATAATATTTGAGCCCAGGTGTACGCATTGGTGGAGTGGGAACATTCAACTCCTCTGGAGTAGGGTGCACTCTCCCAGTCGCTGTCCCTGAGGACTCCTTTTGCTTAAAAAAAAAAAGAAAAGGTGATAGCTTATTCATCTAGACAACTGAAGCTTCATGAGGTCAATTACCATGTCCATGATCTAGAACTAGCTGCTGTGGTGTTCGCACTTAAGATATGGAGGTATTATCTCTATGGAGAGCAATTTATTGTCTACTCTGATCATAAGAGCCTGAAGTACTTATTTTTCCAGAATGAGCTTAATATGTGACAAAGGAGATGGCTGGAATATTTGAAGGACTTTGACTTCAATATACAATACCACATAGGCAAAGGTAATGCAGTAGTCGATACACTTAGCAGGAAGCCTGTGGCGTCCTTGTCTTGTTTAGTTATGGGTGAGATGCAATTGTTAGAACAGTTCTCTAGTTTGAATATAAATATTGAATAGAGAAGTGATAAGATGTTAGTGGCCAACCTTAGAGCTCAACCCGACATCTTTGTCGAGATCCGGGAGCAACAACCTAATGATCCATTTCTAATCCAAGTCAAGGAAACCCTAGCAGACCGACCAGACTTCTCCATCACGGAGGATGGGAGGTTGTTATTTCAAGGAAGGACTTGTGTACCTGACAATGAGGAGTTGAAGAGGAAACTGATGGATGAAGCTCACAAGACAAAGTATACAATTCACCCAAGCACAACCAAGATGTACCAAGACATGAAAATGTCATTTTGGTGGCCCAACATTAAGTGTAAGGTGGCTGAGCATGCCGCGCACTACCTCACATGTCAACAAGTGAAAGCAGAACATCAATGTTCTGTGGGTGTACTTAGGCCTCTGGACATACCAGAATGGAAATGGGAAAGCATCGGAATGGATTTCAACATGGGTTTACCCCGAACTCATGGTGGACTCGATGCTATTTGGGTCATAGTGGACAGATTGACAGAAATCTGAAATTGTGGAAAGAACAAATCAGATTGTGGAAGATATGCTACGTGCATGCACTCTAGATTTTGAGGGGTACTGGAATGAACAATTGTCACTGATAGAATTCGCCTACAATAACAGTTACCAGGCCAGCATCAAGATGGAACCGTTTGAAGCCCTGTATGGTAGAAGTTGTAGATCGTCAGTGTGTTGGAATGAAGTAGGTGAATAGCAATGGTTGGGACCAGACATGGTATAGAACACTAGCAAGGATATACAGATCATCAGGGATAGAATTAAAATAGCTTAGTCCAGGCAGAAGAGTTATGCTGACAAAAGAAGAAGGGATCTGAAATTCCAAATTGGAGGTCATGTATTGCTCAAGGTATCCCCAACCTGAGGATTTCAAAGGTTTGAGATGAAAGGTAAGTTAAGGCTAAGATTCATAGGTCCATTTGAGGTACTGGAAAGAGTTGGCGAAGTGCGTATCGTCTGGCATTACCTCCTCCGTTTCTACAGCACACAATATTTTTCATGTATCTATGTTGAGGAAGTATGTGTACGACCCATCACATGTAATCAGCTATGACGATATAATTCTAAATAAAGATATAACCTATGAAGAGAAGTCGGTGAGAATCTTGGACAAGAAGATACAGCAGCTCCGAAACCGACCCATATCTGTGGTAAAGGTGCTCTGGAGAAATCAAAAAGTCGAAGAGGCCACGTGGGAACCCGAAGCAACAATGCGACGGAATTACCCAGAACTATTTAGTAAGTACATCTTCCTCTTACGATTTTATGAATTTGGGGACCAAATTCTTTTTAAGAGGGGGAGAATGTAACAACTCTGATTTTTTATTTTTGATAAATAGTGTTAAATTGAATTAAAATAAGAAATTAAGGAATAAATGTGATAAATAGATTTAAATTAGAATAAAGAGGAAATAAATTGAATAAAAGATATTAAACTAAAACCCATTAAGCTAAAATAGAAGATGGGTTATACTAATCGTCCAAACATGAATGAATGAGCCCAAATGTGAAGAGCCCATGATTGATGGGAGATATTTAGGCTTAAATTCAGAGTTAATTATTAAATAAATTAAAAAGGGTAAGATAATGACTAATTTAACTGTCAATTATCTCTACAAGAGTCTTAGATCTACCCAAACTCTCTACCCATGAAATTAGACTTCTCTCATATCCTATTAGAGGGATAAATGCTAGAAAAGTGGGAGATAAATGAGAAAATTCAGAGTTTGAAAAGAAGGAGGAGTTTTACAAGTGGACTCTTTAAACAATCAAATAAACCTCCAATTCGTGTCTACCAAGTCCTAGTTTGTTTCTGGAGCATTGGAGAACGAGGGAGGAAGGCTTTGGACGAGGAAGGCAAGGAGGAGAAGCTTGGAGCAAGAGGATTTCGTCTCTCCACACAACCCCAAACCCTAGGATCTTTACATCGTGAAAAGGTAGGCAATCTCTCAAACTATATCTAATTAAACTCGACCGTAGGTAGACCTTGATCCCCTCTATCAAAGCCTCATGTTTGCCCCAATTTTTGTTGTTCCATGAAGGAGTATTTCATGCTCCAATCCCTGTACTATACATGTACCCGAACTCACTTGTTTGCCTTCAATCCATGAATATACTTGATATCATGCCTTGTAAATTTTATCATAAATACTGCATGATGTTAGGATTCAAATGATCCTATTTTCCCCAAATTCCATCATGTATCCTATGCGAATTAAATCGGACTTCAACTCTGTGCATATTTTAGGTCACCGAAATGCAACATAATTACTGCATGTCCATACCATGTCTATGTTCGAATTACACATTAGTGTTGATACATCTACATGTCTATTTCAATTTAAACTTGTTTCATGATTTTTTGACGTTCCTAAGATTTTATATGAATTTTTGAATGGCCCTGTATCAAGCCATGGAAGGAGGACTGAAACCTGAAATGGGGCTGATTCCCCTTTTGGGCTTTGCGCCACCTTCTGAAATCGCGACGGCCCGACCCGTCGCGATCTCAGAAGATCGCGATAGGGTCGACCGCCGCATCTTGAATGCAACGGCCCGACCCGTCGCGGTTTTTCGTAGCACTTATGAACCTGGCCCGGTTCAACAGAACCAACTGGCCCTTCTCTCGCGACTTGAAACGCGACAGGTACCCCCGTCGCGATTTCACAATTTCGGCCAGAACCCTTATTTCCTCTTATACCCCTGTTATTTATGCCATATAATCCCTATTTAACCTTAATTATGCACTGATATGAACAGTAACGAAATGTATATTAATATTTGGTAATATTTACATGTGTGGTGGCCATTTCTAGCCACCTAAGCCCGCGAGGCCCATCATCCCATCGTCATCCTACGGACGGGCGTGACCCTTCGACAGGGCGACACGTGTCCTCGGAAGGAGGTTGAAGATCCCGAACGCGATCTCTTCTCCTGAGCGCCCCCAGGATCCTAGGGGTAGTCTCCGGACACCCCTCATCCTGTTCGGTTCAGACACTGTCTACTGAACAGGCCTTGCAGGAATCGTGTCATGGACCCGCAGGCATAAGCAGCGCCCGGGTACCAGGCACCGAGCAGTGGGCCCGGCTACCGAACAGCAGGTCTAGCCTACCGAACAGGCAACCTGCTCGGTACCTTTCGTCCAGGAGAATCCAAGCAGCCCTTCGCCTTATTGCGACGGTTACAACGGCTACAACGCACGCACCCCACGATCAAGTGGTGCGTTAACTACCGAGCCCCTCAACGGGCGCCGTAACGCGTAACTCCCCGCCAGAGGTGCCAACGGGCGCGCCCTTTCCGGCGTCATTAGGGGACGTTCCGTCCCACTCCCTCTGCACCTTCGCCTATAAAAGGCTCAGGTAAACTCCATGCAAAGGTAACACAACCTTGAACACTCACACTCGCCCTGGCGCGATTCACACACGAGAACCCCTTTTCCTTCAAGCCTCTCTAGTCCTATACTGACTTAGGCATCGAAGGGTTCTCCCTAGTTAAAAACCGGGCCCCCCTAATCCAGTTCTGGTGTTGCAGGCCTCCGTCCGCACCGGCGTTCATCTTCCCCATCTTCTTCAGTGGAGGCCCGTTTGGCTCAAGCCCAAATAAGAAAACACCACCACAGTTTGGCGACGTCTGTGGGAACGACTTCAGCCATGGCTCGCAGACGTTCCTCGTACCAGAACATAGGCAGCCGGACGACGAGGTCGCGATAGTCGCGCGCAGATTCGCGCGATCGGGTCCCCCCTGTCGATGTCGCCATCGCCCACGCCGGCAGGCTCGACGATGTCCCCGCTGCTGCTGTGCCCTCAACCGCCCAAGAAATGGCGGAACTCCAAGGGCAGATGCAGCACCTAGCAGAAATCGGCCAGGGACTCCAGGCCCAATTAGCCAGGCAACCGGCCCTGGTGATCCCTCCACTGTCGGAGTAGCAGGTGGAGTCGTCTCGTAGACGGTCTCACGCCCCTCTGGCGTCACAGGAGCAGCATGCAGAATCGCCCCGGCGATCGCGTCGGGCACCTTCGGTGCGTCAGACACCGGAGCGGCAAGATAATTCACCTCGCCGTTCCGCGGTGGTCCCGCCTGCCCCGCGTTCCGTCGTCGGGGCTAACTCCCACAGGTCCTGGCGTGAGGAGTCCACCCACTCCGACCAGGAGTTGGCCAGACGCCTCTGTCGCGTCGTCAACCTCGAGCGCCACGTTGACGCGATGGTTCAGCAGGCAGAGGGCAAGGCTCCGATGGATGAAGACTTAGACTTCTGCTCCCCGTTCACGATAGAGATCCTGGAAGCTCGGGTCTCCCCCAAGCTCCCTCTGCCCACCATTGCACCCTACGATGGCACCACCGACCCCGCAGATCATATCCATGGCTTTGAGTCGCATATGGTGTTCCATAGAGCATCAGATGTGGCCAAATGCCGGGCCTTTCTGGCCACCCTGAAGGAGACCGCGCGGGCATGGTTTGAAGCCCTCCCCATAGGTTCCATCTCTTCCTTCCACCAATTGAAGAAGTCCTTCCGGGACAACTTTCTAGGTGGAAGGTCTCAGCCGCACACAGCGGTGTCTCTTCTGTCTGTTCGGCAGAAGAAAGGCGAAGCGCTTTGGGACTACGTTAAAAGGTTCCAAACCAAAGCGCTATGCATCCCCCGCCTCGACGTCCCCTTGGCCACCAATGCCCTTATCCAGGGCACTCGTGATGGCTTCCTCCAGAGGACATTAGGGGTGCAGCAACCCTCTACTCTCACCGAGCTTCTCTCCACCACCCAGTGTCACGCCGCGTGCGAGGAGAGCCTAGCAGTCGGCCGAGCAGAGCAGGAGAGCAATCAGAGAAGAAGAGGCCTTTTGATAACAGTTCCGACCGAGATCGGAAGAAAGGCTGGCGCAACGGGGACTCGCCGCACCGACCACGGCCCTTCACCGACTACACTCCGTTAACGGTGGCCCCCGAACAGATCCTGGCTGAGATCCGGGATGAGCCCTACGTTCGGTGGCCACCAAGGATGCGCTCTGACCCCCGCAAGCGCAATCAGGACAGGTACTGTCGCTTTCATCGCGACCACGGCCACGACACCTCCGAGTGCCGCCAGCTTAAGGATGAGATTGAGTCCCTCATCAAGCGTAGCTACCTTGGACGGTTCGTGCGCCGCAACGAGGATCGTCCCAGGCGCCGAGAGCAGACTCCCAAGCAGCTGATCAACAACGAGCCCAATGGGCAAGAAATCAACGTGATCGTGGGAGGCTTCGGTGCAAGCGGAGAAAGCAGTCAAAGCCGACACGATTACGCTCGGCGGGTGCACGCAATGGACTGGGCCCCGGTGATTCACCCCAGACCTTATACCCCTAATCCCACACGCGCACAGTCCGAGGAGGTTATAACCTTCTCGGACGAAGATCTTGTAGGAGTCTCCACTCCACACACTGATGCGCTGGTCGTTTCGGCCACCATCAATAACTATACCGTGCGTCGGATTCTAGTGGATAATGGAAGTGCCCCGAATGTATTGGCTTACGATTGTTTCCTGCTTATGGGTCTAAAAACCGACTAGCTCACCCCGGTAGAATCGCCTCTGTTCGGCTTCTCGGGGGTTTCGATTCAACCTATGGGATGAGCACGCCTCCCAATTACTCTTGGGACGGCTCCGAAGAGCGTGACCAAGATGGTGGATTTCTTGGTTATTCGAAGCATGCTCGACTACAACGCCATCCTCGGCAGGGGCCTGATCGGTCGAATTAAGGTTGTTCCTTCATCCCTCCATCAGAAGATGAAGTTTCTCACTCCGTGTGGGATTGGCGAGGTGCTAGGCAGTCAGCGCGAGTCTCGACGGTGCTACGTCCTCTCCTTGAGAGATAAACAACCCCTCACGGAACCAGCAATTACTCCCCCACCAGCTGATCAACCTTCCACCAGCAGAGGCACACCTGCCGAAGATCTACTTCCCGTTCGGGTGGACGACGACCCCGAACACGTCCTCTATATTGGCGCACTACTGTCAGAATCCGAACAGTAGCGCTACAAGGCCTTCCTGCTAGCCAATTTAGACGTATTCGCATGGATGAATGAAGAACTGCCCGACATACCCCCAGAGGTGATGGTGCATCGCCTTCGCCTGGACCCGAAGGTGCCTCCGGTCCAGCAAAGAAGGTGACCCGTCAACCGTGAAAGGCAGGCTGTGATCCAAGATCACGTTGTCAAAAGCCTAACTATTAGGCTCCTCCGGGAAGCCCAATACCCGAGGTGGATCTCCAATGTGGTCCTCGTGCGCAAAGCCAACGGCAAATGGCGTGTGTGCATGGACTACAAAGATCTCAACAAAGCCAGGCCCAAGGACAACTTCCCTCTACCGCGCATCGACCAGCTGGTGGACGCAACGTCTGGTCACGAGCTTCTCAGTTTTTTGGATGCGTATTCTGGTTATCACCAGATCAGCATGCATCCTCCAGACCAAGACGCCACCACGTTCCTCACCAACCTGGGCTTGTACTGTTTCACCGGGATGCCATTTGGTCTGAAGAACGCTGGCACTACATACCAGCGGTTGGTCAACAAGATATTCGAGCCGCAGAATGGGCGAAACATAGAGGTCTACGTTGATGATATGTTGGTAAAAACACTCCCGAGTGCCGACCACATCTCCGACCTCGAAGAGACCTTCGCAACTTTGCGAAGGTACAACATGAAGCTTAACCCAGCCAAGTGTGCATTTGGAGTATGCTCGGGTAGTTCCTCGGCTTCCTCGTCTCAGATAGAGAAATAGAGGCCAACCCTGAGAAAATCCAAGCCATACTTGAGATGGGCAGTCCAAAGACGGTCCGCGACGTCCAATGCCTCACTGGACGCCTAGCTGCACTTAACCAGTTCATGTCCCGAGCAGCGGAGAGGAGCTTCAACTTCTTCAAATTGCTGCGAGGCCCCAAAGGCTCCTCACAGCAAGGGGGGTATGTACGGTGGACCGAGGACTGCGAAGCTGCCTTCGTCGAGCTGAAGGCATATCTGGCAGCCCCACCTGTTCTCTCGAAACATGTGCTCTGGGAACCCTTGTTCGTGTACCTTTCGGTCACCGAACACTCTATCAGCGCAGTGTTGATCAGAGAAGAGGCGGCGACACAGCATCCAATCTACTACATCAGCAGGGTCCTTCAGGAGGCTGAAAGAAGGTACCCTCGAGCAGAGAAGCTCGCCCTGGCATTGGTTACAGCCGCACGGAAGCTTAGGCCCTACTTCCAAGCCCACTCAATTATGGTCCTTACCGACCAGCCATTGAGGCTTATCCTTTAGCGGCCAGAGGCTTCTGGCAGGCTTATCAAATGGGCCATCGAGCGTGGAGAGTTCGACATCAGCTACCATCCAAGGACAGCCATCAAGGCGCAAGCGTTGGCGAATTTCATTGCAGAATGCACCCTTCCGGCCGAGCAGGACCCTCCATTGGCTGACGAGCCCCCATGGGAGCTCTACGTGGACGGATCCTCTTGTGTCACAAGGAGCGGAGCAGGCTTGGTTCTCACCTCCCCAGAAGGTTTAGAGTTCCAGTATGCCCTGAGGTTCCGCTTCTTCGCCTCCAATAACATGGCTGAGTATGAGGCACTGCTGTCCGGAATCCGAATGGCTAGACACCTTGGAGCACTTCGGCTACGGGTCTTCAGCGACTCGCAATTGGTCGCTAGTCAGGTGAGTGGACACTTGGAAGCAAGGAAGCCCCGCATGGCACAATATCTCCAGCAGGTGAAAAGTCGGGCAGAGGGTCTCCTCTACTTTTGAAGTCATACATGTCCCACGAGAGCAGAACGTGCGAGCTGATGCACTTGCCAAGCTGGCATCTTCAAGTGACATCGCCCCTTCTCGCTCCATATTCATAGAAGAGCTCGCCTCACCGAGCATTGAGGTAAATGTAGCCGCCATCGAGGCTGGCCCTCCAGCTTCGAGCTGGATGGACCCCCTCATGGCCTATCTACTTCGATGTGAGCTTCCGTCTGGTCAAGGCGAAGCCCGCAAGATCAGGTTGCGCTCCCAGAGGTTCACCCTCATCGAAGGCCAACTATACTAGCGATCCCTCTCGAGGCCTCTCCTGCGATGCCTCAGCCCTACGGAGGCGGCATCGGCCACCGAAGCGGTCCATGAAGGGTTGTGCAGAAGCCACTTGGGGGGCAGAACGTTGGCGCGCAGCAGCATCTGAGCAGTTTTTGTGGCCTTCCCTGCAAAAGGACTGCATGTCCTTCGTCAGGGTGTCCAGAGTGTCCAAGTTCGGCAGCTCATAAGCAGCCGGCCGAGCAACTTCACACCCTGTTCGAACCACGCCCTTTCGCCAGATGGGGGATTGACATCCTGGGTCTGTTCCCAGAGGCTCAAGGCGAAAGAAGTTTCTGTTCGTGGCCATCGACTACTTCACCAAATGGATCGAGGCCGAACCCGTTTCTACCATCACCGACCAAGCCGCATGGAAGTTCGTCTGGAAGAACATCCTCTGTCGGTTCAGTGTTCCAAAGGTAATCACCTCAAGCAATGGGAAGCAGTTCGACAGCACGTACTTCAAGCAAAAATGCTCCGAGCTCGGCATCTACAACCACTTCACCTCAGTTGCACACCCTCAGGCAAACAATCTGGTCGAGAACGCCAACCGAACATTGGTGCACGAGATTCGCACAAGAGTTGAGGCTGCAGGAGGTTCATAGATCGATGAACTCCCCAACATGCTATGGTGTCACCGAACAATAGCACGAGTGGCCACTGGTGAAACTCCCTTTCACTTGGCCTACGGCTCAGAGGCTGTGGTACCATTGGAAGTAGCTCTCCCCACTATTCGGACAACACACTTCGACGAGGCTGCCAACAATCGCGCACTACGGGAGAACCTCGATATGCTCGGCGAACACCAAAGCGACGCTAGCATTAGACTAGTCTCCTACCAACAGCGACTTGTGCAATACTACAATGCCCGAGTTCAGGAGCGGCACTTCTTCGAAGGTGATCTAGTTATGCGTCCTTGCTCGGCATCGGATCCCCGAAGAGCAGTCGGTAAACTCACCCCTAAATGGGAAGGACCTTATCAGGTCACCCAAGTTCTCGGAAAAGGCTCCTACAAGCTAACTACTCCTAGCGGCGAAGCCATACCAAGAACCTGGCATGTGTCTAACTTGAAGGCTTACTATTTATAAAAACCTTCTGATTGGCGTCCTACTTCTCTCCTTCCCATTCTTTTGGTCGGCTTGGGAAGGTATTCGAGACATCCTTACTCCCAGCTGTTCAGCTTAAAAGGATAGGGCGATACCTCCAAGTAAAAAGGTGTTTCACATAAACCCCTAGTCGAAACTTTCTCGCAGTTCCAAGCAACCTGCGCGGTAACTCTGAACCCTTTGCAATGACAGACGAATTCCGATTCAGATAAAACAAGCGTAAAGGAATGGAGATAGAAAAAGTGAAGCCATCTATTCAAATTCTTCTTACAAAAACCTCACTAAAGGTTGAGCTACAAAGAAAAAAGAGAAAAGAAGATACAGTCATGGAGCTTGCTCGGAGGGACCTGCGTGACCACTGACAGAGGACATCCGCCCCGACTGGAAGTGCTCGAAACGCACTCCATCCAGGCGCGGATCTTGAGTCCGTCTTCGGCACTCCTTGAGTGCAGCCTCGAAGGCCTTGCGAGCGTACTCCAGCGTCGCCAGCCGCCGTCCCCGGTCCTCTCCAGCTCCAAGGCCCACCTTGTAGCAGCATGCACCAAACTGCTCTAGGTCTTCCTTAAAGTCTGGTCCTTCCTTGAAGTAGGATAATTAGTAAATCCTTAGTAACCAGGAATTCTGGTGTGTAAAAAGTATGTATACTTGAGTGAAAAGGATTTACTAGATTTGACTGCTTATTGCTTAAAAGTTGAAGAAAAATTCAATGAAATAAAATGAACAGCTTAAACCTGAATCAAGTCTTCCAAGAGTATTCAATTTCAATATAAATTGCCTTAATCCTAAAGAACACATTACTTTAGGTTAAGTAAGTGTAAAAGTTTGAAATTGACTGCATAGAATACATTATATCACTTAAGCAATCATTCCAATTCTTCAGAATTTATTAAAGTTCAATCGAATATATGTTGGGATTATGATGAAAAGTTGGAAATGATTTCTTTAACATATTAAAAATCCTTGAATTATTGATTTCAGAAATGGCTCATCTATTAAGATATCCCTTCTCATTCCTATCTCAAATCTGACAATTTTTATCAAGTGAGGTCGACACCTCTCCTTGTGTGTCGACACCAAAAGCTTGTCATGTCGACACACTCTCCTGTGTGTCGACACACCTGGGCTTGACCGGCGGCTCATGTTTAGGGTAACTGGACCTAGGGTACATCTTATCCCCATCAAAAGGTTAAAACTCTTTTTCTATACCCTAAGTCCCATGTCGACCCTACCACTCATTCTTCCACCCATTTAAACTCTTCCCTCCTTCCAATCTCCAAGGAACCGAGCCTCTACTTTCCGTTTCTTCTTCTCCAACCTTCCATCCTTCTTCTCTTCTCATCATTGCCTTCATCAGGGCTCCAAAGCAGACTCCCAGGAGAGGGGCAAAGACCAGGGCGCTGCAAAGGGCATCGTCATCGAAGAGCCTCAACCTGAGAGGAGAAGCAAATTCCGCCATGATCCATCCAGAGAATGGTGAGAGTACTCCCTCTGAAACTCCATTTAAGCGGCGAAGGGCATCATCTCTAAGTAAAGGCAAGTCTCCCATGCCCTCCTCATTACCCTAGAAGGAGCTTTCCTACCGGTTCAAGTGACTCTTCTGACGAATCATCTTCGGAGTCTTCTGACTCTCCTGAAGCACAAGTAGTCACCCCATTTCGATTTCAAGGGTGATTGAAGTTAATATCAGAATTCAGAACCAGTATCCTCGTTTGGTCAGGAATTCTATTTGAATTTGATAGATGTTCCAAAAGGTTTCAAATCGAAGTCAGGATGTTTCCATCCTTTTCACACCTGAATTGGCTTCAGAAGAACTTTTTGACTTTTCTTTCTGATGATGGTGAGATTGGAGTGAATTTGATTTTGATCTTCATGAAGCTACACTATTCTTACTGGTCTTCCACATAATCCAAATGACTCTAGACAACACTTGTTACAAACATTCAACACAAATACTTTCCTCCAATTCTTCGTGTGATTCATCATATTCTCACCACCATCATCACACCACAGGGTGGTGGCAGAAACAAGTTGACAGACGTTCAAAGATTTGTGTTGTATAGCATGAAGAAGAATGTGAAAATCAATTTGAACTTGATCATGACTCAGATCTTATCTGAAACCAACAAAAAAGATTTACACAGATCTCTGCCTTATGTTGCTATCTCACAGCAGTGTTCAGCATTTTGAAGTATCCTTTGAGAATGAAAAGGTTAAGAAAATCCCTCAAAGCAACATTTATTGCTTGCATCATGTGCAAAAAATTATGAGATTCAGAGTTGAGGGAGCTCAAGTCCTAAGAGGTCTAGTTGTAGAGCCAGAACCTTCAGTTGAACATATTCAGAGATATTGCTCCAGAAGGTGATGCACCTCAAGTTGATCCCGTGGACCACCACAAATTGAGAGATTGAGATTCCCTTTGAACCACAAGCAGTGCATACACCTCATGGATCTCCACCTCCATCACATATACCTATTCCTCCAACCCTACTTACACAACCCCATAGCTCTGCATCCAACCTACATCTGGTGGACCTACTTTCCACCTGAGCTATATACATTTCTGCAAAATCAATTTGACACTCTCAATCTCCACAAACAGAAAGTTCTAACAGATTTGAACTTCGAATTTAGAGATTAGAGAATTCTGTGAATGGTCAATTTGTCAGACAGCATGAAGTAGCTGACCATGCCACTAGGAGATTCAATAGGCTGATTGGTACTTTGGGTGACGCCTGTACCCACTAAAAGATCTTCAGATCAAGACTCAAGCAATTCTGGAAGGAATTTACTCATACTCAACAAGGACTCTTCAACAGTCAAGAAGCTGTATCTCAAATTTCCAAAACTCGATTGTCCTTTGCTCATTTGGTTGAAGAGATGGACAGAATGAAGACTCTCATTGCCAATTGATCAGGAAATGGCTAGTCTCAGGTCTGTTGTTAGTCACTTTGCGGAACATGGCACAGTTCCTAGCACCTCTACTGCATCTCAACATACTACTCACAGTCTCGGTGTATTTCAAGAGAACATGTTGAAAATCATCAACGAATGGAAGACCTTCTGCACACCAGACTCTCTACCATGCAAACTCAAATGAGAACAAGTTTGAATGCTATGGAAGCAAGAATGAAGACCATGGAGACCATCTTACTCCCAATTCCTCCTCCTCCTCCACCTCCTTCTGCATGATGTCTCTTTTTTGATGATGTCAAAGGGGGAGAAAGGATTCATTTCATTTTGGCCTATAGAAGTGAATGAGTCGAAGACTTCAAGGAAGTCGACTTCAGTATTCGACTGCAGCAGTCGAAGTTAGTAGTCGAATTTAACATTCGACTGTAGCAGTCGAATTTAGCATTCGACTTCAGCATTCAACTACAACATTCGACTTTAGTAGTGGGGGTCAGCAGTGTTACTACATGGATGGATACTAATGTTATGCTAATGTTACAGATACATTTTGGATGTTAAAACTTTTGGATGTTAAACTTTATGGAAAACATTTCTTTGTGGGATAGTTTGGAATACATTTCTTCTTGGGACACATTTTGATTTTGGTTGATGGATGCATTGTTGGATGCTTGTATGACTGATTTTTTCTTTGGAAATGACAAATGAATGACATGCTTGCTTGCAAAGGGATGAAAAATTGTGGATGTCTTTCTTATGCTCATGATATGCTATGAAATTGTGAATGGATGACTTTTTAAATCACATTTGTGAGAAGCTCAAGTTAACTTGATGAATCATAGTTGTCATCATCAAAAAGGGGGAGATTGTTAGATCTCTTATTTTGATGATACCCAAATATGATTCATTGACATACTGAAATTATGATTATCATGCTTAAATTCATATCTCACAATGTTTCCTTCATGTACAGATCAAAGAAAAAGTCATATGTGCTCAGTGGTGTCGACACTGCTCCATTGTGTGTCAACACTAGTTCCCTGTCCCAGCAACATATACTGAAGAAATGACCAATTGTGTTGACACAGTCCAGCTGTGTGTCAACACTATTGTACTGTCCCAGAACTAGGATTTCAGAAAATACCCAGTTGTGTCGACACAGTCCAGCTGTGTGTCGACACTAGTACATTGTCCCAGGAGCTTGTTTCCCAGCCAGGAACTTGTGTGTCGACACATAGCTGTGTAGTGTCGACACAGTTAGGACTTTCTCTCCAGATCTGAAATTACCAAGGCACGTGGATGTTTTTGGAAAAGGCTTTTTGGGCGGGAACTTCTATGCTCCCAATTCCCAAGATATTTTTTGGACCCATGGGGCTATAAATACCCCCTATCCACTTGGCTTTAGGGAGAGCCATCGAGACACACTTCTGCTCCTCCAATACTCCAGAATATTCTAGCCGAATCCTAAAGAAGGCTCCATCCTGGCATTTCGCTCCCAGATTTGAAGCAATCAAAGTCTTGAGCACCTTGGATGATCCAATTGAAGAAGAATTTCGAGCCATCAGAGTCTTCTTCCTGGAGCTGAAGTAGAAAAACTTATCTCCTTCTCTGAAGCAGAAATATGGATCTACGAACCAGTCCTTCTCAATTTGGGATCTAATTGCTATGACTGGTTCCTCATATTAAACTCATTCTATATTGTGTGCTTTGTGAAATTGGTGCAATCATTGTGCCCAATTTCGTGTGTGTGTGTGATTGGATCTGAGATTTCTGTATCTCAGAGTGTGTGTGTTCTCCTGTGACTTTTCTGAACTGGCAAGACAAGCCACATTTGTGTGTGTGTGTGTGGATGGTGGATGTAGGATACACTGTTGTGTAATCCGAACCACCCTAAATCTGCTTGTCATTGTGGTTTGCTTGTCTCTTGCATTAGATGCTTGATAGGCTCGTTGCTAATTCATCATCTAATCTATCCAGATTGTTCAGATTTGTGAATAAGCTATAGATTCTAGTTTAATCTCCATCTCTCAAAGAATCTAATCAAGTGAATTTTAAAATTCTTTGAAATCTATTCAACCCCCCCTTCTAGATTTCCTATAGCAGTTTTTCCGCAACATTTCAGAAAAGACTCTTGATTAATGAGTTGATAGCAGAAAAGAGACTCATCCATTCAGTGATCACCAACATTGTCACACCCAGGGCTGGTACCCACTCATCCATTACAGCTAGAGATGGTAGTTTATTGTTTTGGGCTATTCAAAGGCATAAGGTCAACCTACCAACAGTTATTTTGGAGAAAATAATAGCATCAAAGAATTTGCAAGAGTCCCTCCCATATGGACCACTGCTATCTTTGATTTTTTTAAAAAAAATCAATGGATTTGAGTGAAGAAATTCCATCAGGCGTGAAAGAGAAGATTGGCCTATCCACATTAAGGAGAAGCCATTACATCTTGGAAAACAAGGCGCAGAATTTATGGGTTAAGGAATCTGTACCTCAGTGCACCCATGAAATGTTTCCTGATGAAGCACTGAACAGATCATCAGTTCCAAAAAGTCAACAAGAAGAAGAAGCCAGAGAAGAAGAAGTAAGAATGGAAGCCAATGTTCAGGAAGAAGAGCAACAAGAATCTCATCAATTTGAAGAGCATTTTTAGCAAAGTCAAGTTCCTGTCTCCCCTCCAGAACAAGATGCACCAGAAGAAACAATCAATCAAGTGCTAAGAGAGATAAAAGGAAAAAGAGTAGCACAAGATCAAGATGATATTCCCAGGACTACTCCATCAGTACAAGAATTTGAAGAAAGGCAGCACCTTTCCTCCCCTTCTCAGTTTGAGACCCGGCCAAGGTCTCAGGGGGAGAGTAGCAACAGTTTGAACTCAATATTGGATTTATTAACCAAGCAACAAGAAAGCTTGTCAGTGCTTCAGTTGCAAGTGGAATTTGTAGATGCCAAGTTTGATGGTTTGGCGGATGAGGTCAAGCAAATGAAGGACCTCTTACTTCAGTTAGTGTGCCAACAGGGCACTCATCAACCATCTACACCTTCATCCACCCATCAAGAAGAGCAGCAACTAGTTCAACAACACCAAGAAGCACCAGATCAGCAACAATCTGTTCAAGAAGAGCAAGAGCATCAGCAGCAGCAGCAAGAAAAAGAGAAGGTGCAACAACCTGAGCAGCAGCAAGAGCAAGAGCAATAGGAAGTTCTGCCCCAATTGGCTATTATGAAAGTTCAGTAGAAATCAGTGCCAGAGCAGCTTCCAACAATAGTAGTTAAGCAGCAGCAACAATCCCCTCAGGAATATAGGCCTAAAAGACCTCTAGAGTCTCAGGATTCTGATGTTGATGTCAGGTCCAAGGTCAAGACCTTTAAGAGGAAGGTGAAGAGAAGACTCCATAAAAATGGTAAACCAATGTCCTCTTCTTCTCCTCCTCCTCCTGAACCAACTCATTTTGCTCACACCACTACCACTGATCCTGCTCCCCCTGAACCAGAACTACCCCTTACTTCCTCATCTCTTCCTACTGCACCCACTGCTCCCACTCCTTCCATTACTGAACAACCTCCACCTTCTACATCATCTGATCCTCCTCCCTCTACATTCATTCCAGAGGATCAGTCAATTGCCTCTGACAATACAAATTTTAAAATTTATCCTTTGAAATACCAATCCTATAACGCCCCGAAAATTTAAAGTGTTAGGAAAATATAAATAATGTGGTTATTATACATTAGTATAATCATTAAATTGAAATAATTAGAATTTGGGTTTAATTAGTGGTAACATACGTTACCCCAGTGTCGTACATAGAGGTGTGCACTCTCACAGGGCGACACCGAAAACTATAATTAAATAAAAATTCGAGAACACCATAATTTTTAGAAAAATGTGGAGATCTCAGAAATATAAATATCCAAATTTTTCGACGTGCGGACTTCGAGGTTAAGCCGACACGATTATTTTTTGGGTGATTTTTCACCTAGTGTAAAATAAAATCTAAAAATTAAATAAAAATCACCATAATCGGTAAAACCATCATATTAGGCCATGGTTGAAATTTTATGACAAATGGATACCATTTGGACATGTTTACATAGTGGTTATTGGGCCAGCTGAATTTTAGGCCAATTACGGTGGCCATTTTTTTGGGAATTTCTGGGCGCTTACGTGTGAGGCCTTGGGAGGACCAACACACTTGAGAGAATAGGTAACACGATAGTTACCATGTGTAACTTGTAGAATGTGCATGAGCTAGGTGTCTAAGAGTGGTAAAATGGGGGTTTACTCCCAACACCTGGTCGGCTTACGTGCCATTGTGCATGGCAAAGCCATTGAGTTATAAATACCTCCCACCAAGCTACGAACCCATCTTTCCAACTCTTTTCCACTGTTGTGCTGCTGTTGTGTCTGCAAGGCCTCATATTGGGAGTGTAGTTGGAGAGTATTAGTTCTACTCTTGTGCACTTTTGGTACTTAATCAAGTTGATGCTGGGGCTGCGACTGGGAAGCAGACTTTGGAAATGGTTGCAGCAACAACAATAATCTTCACCAGTTTTTGTCCCTGCTGGTAGCTATTGCTACATCTGCTATACGTGTGTTCTTGAGGGGATTTCAATGCCAGGAAATGATTCGTGCTATTCAAGTGAGGTAGGATTCATTTCCCGCTGATTCAATCCTGTTCTCCACACATGACAAGGAATTCCTGAGTAATCCATTGGCTATACCTATGGTTCTTCCGTTTTTTTTCTTCCAATCATGATAAGATTATTCTTGTGGGAAGAGGATCAACCTTGCTCTACTCTAGAAACTGATTTCTATCTTCTTCCTCCACCCTTGATTCATATCCATGATATAGAGTTCTATTAGAGGTCTAAATATTCTTAGAACAGAGTGGCGATTTCTGTTTAGACGGTTGATACTTAAAGTCTTGATTTAGATCCATGAAACACTTTGTGATTTAGTGTTCATCTTGTAGGACTCTCTTCCTGTTTCTTTTTCTTCTTCTTACTCTTCAACCTTGGATTACTAGTACAAAGACATTTACTACCATAAAGATGCTATTCTTCAAATCTGATAAGTAGTTCCATGATAGGAACTGAACTTTCCAATAGGTACAAGCTAGTATTCAGTCATGGGAATCAACACATCACTGTTTTTATCATCTCAATTTGTGTTAAAATGGAACCATGTTGATTCCACTATATGGGAACATATCGATTGATGGTAGTTCTTTCTACCTTCATGAAAGGATTCATTAAGAGATCATGTGAGTTTTAAGTGTGTGTATCTTGTTCAATTATAGCTAAAGGATAAGAAGAGGTTCCAACCATCTTTGTCCTTGAAGTGTCTCTCCAATTGGATCATCCATGTACACCATGATCCATCATTTCTTTTTCACTTCCTTGTATCCTTAATCTGATTTTTGAGGTTGAGATTATACTTGTTTAAAGTCTTAATCATGTTAGGAGTGATAGAAGAACTTGGTAGTAAAAATTCTAGTTAGTTTTAATCCATTTTTGGAAGTCTACATAGCACCTGTCGACAGCCCTGCTTCTAGCTGTCGACAGGGCCATTTTCCAGAACCCAGAGAATAAAATCTGACAGGGGCTATCGACAGACACCCCCTTGGCTGTCAACAACTACTATCAGGCTGAGTATTCAGTTCTGGGAAAGCCCTACATGTCGACAGCAACATCCTAGCTGTCGACAGGCATAGTCAGTCCCAGATTCCAGCACCTACCTTGACTTATTTCTTGATCAGAACTACACCCAATTTTTCTAACAAAATGCTTACTCATTCCTAGATGTTTCTACCACGTAAACACCTACTAAACCAGTCAAGCTTCTTTTCTTTTTACCATGAATCATCACTTCAAAGTCCCGAACATAATTGATCTTGTGAGATCATCAATTTCTGAAATCAATGAAGGAACAGAGTTCCTTAATTCGTGTGTGTGAACCATGAGTGAATCCTTGTGTGTCCTTGATTCATTACAAGGATGAGTGTGTTATGATGACAAGTTGTGAGTCTTGAACTCATTTAAGAATTATGCCTGGCAAATAAGGGCTGGTTCAGTCCTAGGGAGAGCGTCCAAATTCGTTAGTGGCCGCGCGGGAGCGATGAGGACTCGTGGATGTTGGCATACATCAATTCGTGTTTGATTAGTCATCACATCATGCTTGTGTGTGTGAAAATGTGTCCGATTCTGAATTCAAGTATCATCCTGAGTTATTGATCTTGTTTCTAAACTATTCTTGTTCAATACATGTTATCGAATTGACTCATTTGATCATTGTTTTGAACACTCAGTGCTAGCAATCTATACATGTTCTTACCTTGAGAATTTACATCTGAATCCTTTTCATTTTAAGGAATTGAGTTCTACTGGGCTAGTTAGCTCATTCAATTTACCATTTTCAGGTGGACCAAATAGAGATGAAGCTTAAGGGGGATTTTGTGTGCTGAGTGGACCACATCATGACAAGCATTGCTGTCATCTTTTATTTTCTTTGTAGATAAGTCGAAATGTAATAAGGCTACAATTTACTTTTGCCTGTTCCTCATTTAGACTATAATGAGGGATATCATGTAATAAGCTTCGCTAAACTAGTTGCTTATGTATAAACGTTTATGTTAGTTCTTGTAATTAAGATCTGTCATATTCAGTAAATGGAATTTTGCTAGAACGTGGTAGATTAATTGGTATCAGAGCATTAGTTCGATAAACCTAGGGATAACCAGTGAGTTGGGGTAGAAATTTGGGATTAGTTAGCATGACTTTGCAATTATATAAATGCTTAACATGATATTTGTTTCAGTATGGATACGAATGCCCAAGATAGGATGGTAGCAGCGCTAGAAATGCTACGTCAAGACATTGAGTTGTATGCCCAAGCACAGCAGGAAGCTCATGTGCAAATTAATGGAAGGTCGGGAGAGGGATCTTCAGATCGAAAAAGAAAGTTTGAGTCGGAAAATGCCCCGAAAGTTGAGCAATCTGGGAAGAAGACAGGGAAGGCTTCGAGTGGGAGCAAGGACGTGTGCAAGCATTGTCACGTTAGTGGACAGAAGGCGGAAAATTGTTGGCGTAGGTTGGGAGCATGTCTCAAGTGTGGAAGTACTCAGCATCGAATTTAAGATTGTCCGATGATCAAGAATACGCCAGCCAAACCAAATCCCCAAGCAAAGCAACCAAAGCAAGGGAGAATACAAGCTATTCAGGAGGTAGAGCTTGAATCCCCGCAAGAAGGCAGACTGATTGAAGGTACACTGATAATAAACTCAAAACCTGCACATGTATTGTTTGATTCAGGAGCTACGCACTCCTTTATTAGTTATGATTTTGCTAAATCTTTGGAAATACAATTAGTCCCATTGTCTACACAACTGGAAGTGGCAACTCCTTTGAGTGAGGGTAAAAAACTTAGGGAGCATTATCCTGATAGTCAGATTCTACTTGAAGGACACAACTTATCTGGTGATTTGATATGTTTGGAAATGTGGGATTATGATATGATCCTTGGAGTGGATTGGTTATCTAAATATCATGCCAATTTAGATTGCCAATTAAGGTAGATCACTTTCCCAGGAAAGGAAATTTGTTCTATAACTTTTGATAAACCCCACACCAAAAGAATACCAATAATTTCAGCAGTTAAGGCTTGTAAGCTAGTACGGAAAGGTTGTCAAGGGTACTTAGCTTCTGTAACAATATTAAATCAAGATATCACCGGATTGGGAGATATTCCAATGGTACGGGAATTTCTTGATGTTTTCCCTGAAAAGTTACCTGACATACCACCTAATTGAGAGGTGAATTTCTCGATTGAATTGGTACCAGGAGTTACACAAATCACAAGAACACCATACAGGATGTCAACAGAAGAGTTGAAAGAATTGAAAAGGTAATTGTTGGAATTGATAGAAAAAGGATTTATTAGACCTAGTACCTCACCTTGGGGTGCTCCAGTGTTATTCGTGAAGAAAAAAGATGGGTCTATGCGATTATGTATAGATTACCAACAGTTAAACCAATTGACTATAAAGAACAAATACCCACTTCCAAGAATTGACGATCTATTTGATCAATTGTCTGGAGCTCAATGTTTCTCCAAAATAGATTTAAGATCTGGTTATCATCAACTAAGAATTCAAGAGCAGGACATTCACAAAACAGCTTTCCGAACAAGATATGGGCACTACGAATTTGTAGTGATGCAATTTGGATTAACTAATGCACCTGCCGCATTTATGTGTCTAATGAATGATGTGTTCATACCTTATTTGGATCAATTTTTGGTTGTGTTTATTGATGACATACTGATTTATTCTAAGAGCATAGAAGAACACGAGACACATTTACGGATTACTCTGCAACTATTACGAGATCACAAATTATATGCAAAGTTTAGTAAATGTGAATTTTGAATGAAGCAAGTGATGTTTTTGGGACATATTATTTCAAAAGAAGGATTGTCTGCGGACTCTTCGAAGATTGAGACCATACAAAAATAGGAGCAACCAAAGAACCTCACTGAGGTTAGAAGTTTTCTGGGTATGGCTAGTTATTACCGGCGGTTTGTCTAGAATTTCTCTAGAATTGCCTCGCCTCTCACACAATTGACCAGAAAAGGAACTGCATTTGTATGGAGTGAGAGTTGCGAGCAAGCATTTCAATTATTAAAGAAATGTCTATCATCGGTACCAATTCTAGCTTTACCGGTAGAAGGAAATTTATTTGAGGTTTATACCGATGCTTCAAGTATTGGACTAGGATGTGTATTGATGCAAGATAGAAGAGTCATTGCTTATGCATCAAGACAATTGAAGACCCATGAGAAAAATTACCCAGTACATGATTTGGAATTAGCCGCAGTAGTTTTTGCACTCAAGCTATGGATGCACTATGTATACGACAATCAATTTATATTGTACTCTGATCATAAGAGTCTTAAGTATTTGTTTTCACAGAAAGAATTGAATATGAGACAAAGAAGGTGGATGGAGTATATTAAAGACTATGATTTCAAGATTGAATACCATCCAGGGAAAGGAAATACTGTGGCAGATGCACTTAGCAGAAATCCTATAGCAAAAGTGTTTCAATTACAAGTAAAGGAATGGAAATTGCTAGAGGAATATTCCACATTAAGCTTGAAGGTTGAGTCACAAGAAGGAAAAGTTGCAATTGATAACTTGATAGTTCAATCAGATTTGATAAAACAAATTGGAGAACATCAAGATAATGATCCTATATTGGCAGAGATCCGAGAAAAGTTAACTTTCAAACCTGATTTTAATGAGGATATTCATGAGAATCTTCGATTCCGAGACAGGTTGTGTGTGCCGGTTAATTCCAAGATCAAAAAGCAAATTATAGAAGAAGCTCACCGGTCACGTTGCACCATTCATCCTGGAGCTGTCAAAATGTATCAAGATTTAAAGAAGCATTTCTGGTGGTGCAATATGAAGAAAGACATTGTGAACTTCATAGCAAGATGCCTGACATGTCAGAAAGTTAAAGCCGAGCATCAGAAACTAGCCGGAAAGTTAAAACCACTCGAAGTGCCAGAGTGGAAATGGGACAGTATCAGTATAGATTTTATTGTGGGATTACCTAGGACACGAAATGAATTTGATGTCATATGGGTAATCGTTGATCGACTTACCAAGTCAGCTTACTTCTTAGCAATCAAGACAAGATGGTTTGTGGGTGTTTTAGCAGCACTATAATGAAAGAAATTGTTCGATTGCATGGTATTCCAAAAGATATAGTGTCAGATAGAGATGCAAGATTTACCTCACATTTCTGGAGAGAACTACAAGACGCATTGGGGACTAAATTAAAGTTTAGCACAGCATTTTATCCTTAGACTGATGGACAAACAGAACGGGTAAACCAAGTTATCGAAGATATGTGTCGTGCTTTATATTGGAGTTTGGAAATGACTGGAACACTCATTTAGCAATTATGAAATTTGCCTATAATAATAGTTACCAGTCTACCATTCAAATGGCACCATTTGAAGCCTTATACGGTCGCCAATGTAGATCACCACTGTGTTGGGTGGAACTAAAAGAATCCCATATCCTTGGACCTGAAATGATTTAAGAAACCACAAAAATTATCAAATTAGTACAAGATAGAATGAAAGCTACCCAAGACAGACAGAAAAGCTATGCTGATCATCGAAGAAGGGAATTGGAGTTTCAGCAAGGAGAATATGTATTCCTTAAAGTATCTCTTCGACGTGGAATTAGAAGATTTGGAATCAAGGGAAAGTTGAGTCCAAGATACATTGGACCATTTGAGATATTAAAAAGAATTGGAGAAATGACGTATCAACTGGCACTTCCACCACAGTTATCTAATGTACATGATATTTTTCACGTGTCAATGTTGAGAAAATATATTTATGACCCGGAACACATCATTGGATATCATGATTTGGAGATACAAGAAAATTTAGCATATGAAGAAAAACCTGTACAGATTCTTGATCGAAAAATCAAGCAACTACAGAACAAAGAATTTCCCTTATTAAAGATCCAATGGAGTAAACGTGGGAACTAGAAGATGTCATCAAGATCAAATACCAGGATTTGTGTACAGGTTAGTATCCATACTTTGTGCTATTAAATTTGGAGGACCAAATTTCTTTTAGTGGGGGTGAGTTGTAACGCCCCGAAAATTTAAAGTGTTAGAAAAATATAAATAATATGGTCATTATACATTAGTATAGTCATTAAATTGAAATAATTAGAATTTGGGTTTCATTAGTGGTAACATACGTTACCCCAGTCCACGGGGCGACACCGGAAAACTATAACGAAATAAAAATCCGAGAACATCATAATTTTTAGAAAAATGTGGAGATCTCATAAATATAAATATCCGAATTTTTTGATGTGCGGATTTCGAGGTTAAGCCGACGTGACTATTTTCCAGGTAATTTTTCACCTAGTGTAAAATAAAATCTAAAAATTAAATAAAAATCACCATAATTTGTAAAACCATCATATTAGGCTATGGTTGAAATTTTATAACAAATGGATACCATTTGGACATGTTTACATAGTGGTTATTGGGCCAGCTGAATTTTAGGCCAATTACGGTGGCCATTTTTTTGGGAATTTCTGGGCGCTTACGTGTGAGGCCTTGGGAGGGCCAGCACACTTGAGGGAATAGGTAACACGATAGTTACCATGTGTAACTTGTAGAATGTGCATGAGCTAGGTGTCTAAGAGTGGTAAAATGAGGGTTTACTCCCAACACCTGGTCGGCTTACGTGCCATTGTGCATGGCAAAGCCATTGAGTTATAAATACCTCACACCAAGCTACGAACCCATCTTTCCAACTCTTTTCCACTGTTGTGCTGCTGTTGTGTCTGCAAGGCCTCATATTGGGAGTGTAGTTGGAGAGTATTAGTTCTACTCTTGTGCACTTTTGGTACTTAATCAAGTTGATGCTGGGGCTGCGACTGGGAAGCAGACTTTGGAAATGGTTGCAGCAACAACAATAATCTTCACCAGTTTTTGTCCCTGCTGGTAGCTATTGCTACATCTGCTATACGTGTGTATTTGAGGGGATTTCAATGCCAGGAAAGGATTTGTGCTATTCAAGTGAGGTAGGATTCATTTCCCTCTGATTCAGTCATGTTCTCCACACATGACAAGGAATTCCTGAGTAATCCATTGGCTATACCTATGGTTCTTCTTTTTTTTTTCTTCCAGTCATGATAAGATTATTCTTGTGGGAAGAGGATCAACCTTGCTCTACTCTAGAAACTGATTTCTATCTTCTTCCTCCACCCTTGATTCATATCCATGATATAGAGTTTTGTTAGAGGTCTAAATATTCTTAGAACAGAGTGACGATTTCTGTTTAAACGGTTGATACTTAAAGTCTTGATTTAGATCCATGAAACGCTTTGTGATTTAGTGTTCATCTTGTAGGACTCTCTTCCTATTTCTTTTTCTTCTTCTTACTCTTCAACCTTGGATTACTAGTACAAAGACATTTAGTACCATAAAGATGCTATTCTTCAAATCTGAGAAGTAGTTCCATGATAGGAATTGAACTTTCCAATAGGTACAAGCTAGTATTCAGTCATGGGAATCAACACATCACTGTTTTTATCATCTCAATTTGTGTTAAAATGGAACCATGTTGATTCCACTATGTGGGAACATATCGATTGATGGTAGTTCTTTCTACCTTCGTGAAAGGATTCATTAAGAGATCATGTGAGTTTTAAGTGTGTGTATCTTGTTCAATTATAGCTAAAGGATAAGAAGAGGTTCCAACCATCTTTGTCCTTGAAGTGTCTCTCCAATTGGATCATCCATGTACACCATGATCCATCATTTCTTTTTCACTTGCTTGTATCCTTAATCTGGTTTTTGAGGTAGAGATTATACTTGTTTAAAGTCTTAATCATGTTAAGAGTGATAGAAGAGCTTGGTAGTAAAAATTCTAGTTAGTTTTAATCCATTTTTGGAAGTCTACATAGCACCTGTCGACAGCCCTGCTTCTAGCTGTCGACAGGGCCATTTTCCATAACCCAGAGACTAAAATCTGACAGGGGCTGTCGACAGACACCCCCTTGGCTGTCAACAACTACTATCAGGTTGAGAATTCAGTTCTGGGAAAGCCCTACCTGTCGACAGCAACATCCTAGCTGTCGGCAGGCACAGTCAGTCCCAGATTCCATCACCTACGTTGACTCATTTCTTGATCAGAACTACACCCAATTGTTCTAACAAAATGCTTACTCATTCCTAGATGTTTCTACCACGTAAACACCTACTAAACCAGTCAAGCTTCTTATCTTTTTACCATGAATCATCACTTCAAAGTTTCGAACATAATTGATCTTGTGAGATCATCAATTTCTGAAATCAATGAAGGAACAGAGTTCCTTAATTCTTGTGTGTGAACCATGAGTGAATCCTTGTGTGTCCTTGATTCATTACAAGGATGAGTGTGTTATGATGACAAGTTGTGAGTCTTGGACTCATTTAAGAATTATGCTTGGCAAATAAGGGCTGGTTCAGTCTTAGGGAGAGCGTCTGAATTCGTTAGCGGCCGTGCGGGAGCGATGAGGACTCGTGGATGTTGGCATACATCAATTCGTGTTTGATTAGTCATCACATCATGCTTGTGTGTGAAAATGTGTCTGATTCTGAATTCAAGTATCATCCCGAGTTATTGATCTTATTTCCAAACTATTCGTGTTCAATACATGTTATCGAATTGACTCATTTGATCATTGTTTTGAACACTCAGTGCTAGCAATCTATACTTGTTCTTACCTTGAGAATTTACATCTGAATCTTTTTCATTTAAAGGAATTGAGTTCTACTGGGCTAGTTAGCTCATTCAATTTACCATTTTCAGGTGGACCAAACGGATGATGATCGATTTATCCCCATGTAATTTAAATTAATTATATATTTATTTTGATGATTAACAAAACTATAATAAAATTTAATCTAACATATTTTCTATGAGATTTGAGTATAGGAAATGAAACAAAAAATATCAAGCTAAATGGGTAAGTATTATTTACTCTATAACAATGTAAGTTCAAAGCATGAAATTTCTCTAAGTACACATCGATTTTCTGCATGCTGTAATGATTTCCTTCTCTATCATATCGACTTCAATAGATTCATAACAATTTCCTTACTATCATAACGATTTCATACACATAAGGATTCGCTATATGTTCTATCGTTCTGGGTATCATAACGATTTCATAAGTGTCTGGTCGATTTCGAGAAAGCATAACGATTTGCTTCCATAACGATTCGCTAAGTAATCGCATCGATCTCACAACGATTCTCTAAGAAAGCATAACGATTTGCTTCCATAACGATTCGCTAAGTGATCGCATCGATCTCACAACAATTCGTTAAGAAAGCATAACGATTTGCTTCCATAACGATTCGCTAAGTGAGCATCGATCTCACAACGATTCGCTAAGAAAGCATAACGATTTGCTTCCATAACGATTCGCTAAGTGATCGCATCGACCTCACAAGATTCGCTAAGAAAGCATAACGACTTGGTTCATAACGATTTGCTCTCTCATTGATTTCTTAAGTGAGAACAACGATTTACTCTCACAACAATTTCTTAAGTGAGAACAACGATTTGCTCTCACATCGATTTCTTAAGTGAGAACAACGATTTGCTCTCACAACGATTTGGTCTTCGCATTGATTTGATAAGTGAGAACAACGATTTGCTCTCACATCGATTTCTTAAGTGAAACAACGACTTACCTATACCGTCATAACAATTTGATCCTTGTAACGATTCGATAAGTTACACAACGACTCTGTCACTGTAACGATTCGCTTAGTTACATAACGACTTAGTCGTCGCAACGATTCGATATAGCAAACAACGATTTGCTCACATCATTTTGTCTCTGACAACTTGCTCATAACGATTTGCTTATAGAGTCATAACGATTTGTCAATATAACGATTTGTATGTGCATCGGTTTGCTTATAAGTGCACAACGATTTACATGGTTATCAACTCATTTGCATAAATATTTCATAAGTCATGCATATAACGATTTCATGTATTATAACGATTTGATATTTTAACTCATTTTTTAGTACGTTGAAAAGTCAAAGACCACGTATATCTTTCTGACAACCATGCATTTATTACGATTGAACATATCACTGCACTGCATGGAAACGATATCTTCTATTTTTGTGGTTATTCTGTAAACATCTTTTTAGAAAGAGCAGAATGGAACTTCTATTTTTATATAAGATCATTCTAACGTTGACTGACAACAAGAGAGAATCTAGCTGTCTATTGTTTTAACATTTAATGCGTGCAGGTCTCTGACAGCGCACCTCAATACAACGTTGGACAACATGGAAGATAACGGATATCAGAGAAGATCCTTTCTCCTGTTGCGTGCATGGAAAGCTAAAGACTGTCGAACAAGAAGCTCTATAGTGACATGCAGTCTAACGTAAACAAAAACTTAGAGACAACGGGCACTTCAACGTTCAAATTTCAAATAGAAGATATATAAAGAAGACTGAAGCTCTAGAAAAAGATACCTGGAATAGAGAGACAACACTTTCAACAATTTTTCAAGTCTTCTGTGAGAAAACTGAAGAGCCAAGTTTTTCACTCACATCTGTTCTAGCTCTTGCTCTTTGAGATTAGTGTAGATCCTTGAGAGAGCCTCTTGTACTGAGAGAGAGATCAATTCTGCAGATCCTTTCTTTCTCAGTCTTAGCTTCAGATCTAGCATTGTATAAGTTTGTTCTAGGGGCTTGTTTTCATTTCCACATTCTTGTGTTCTTTTCTTCCCTTCGTGTTGAAGGAAGACCTGGGGTTCCAGGGTGTGTATTCCCTTCGTGTTGAAGGAAGACCTGGTGGTATTCAGGGTGTTGTAATTCCTCTTCGGGTTGTGAAGAGAAGACCAGCTGCGGTTGGGTGTGTAAGGGTCTATAAGGGGACTGTACCCTTGGGTAGTGAAAACCTGAGGTATTGCTCAGGGAATGGACATAGGACTCCTAAGGAGAGGGGATCCGAATCAGGATAAATCCTTGTGTAGTGTGATTGTCTTTGTGTGTTTGGTGTTTACCTTCACTAACACTAACAACTATCGAAGTGTGTTTTGTGTGACTGTTTTGTGAACAGATTTTTTAGGTTCTCAATAATTTTAAGAATCTCATTCACCCCCCCTTTGGGCTTGCTAGCTAGGCAACAAGTGGTATCAGAGCAAGTCTCTTCGACAAAGAAGAAGATCCAACGATCTGAAGAGAAAAGATCAAATGGCAGCCCAAGGTCACTCCGAAGGTCAGTCAGTCAACAGGCCACCACTGTTCAATGGAGAAGATTACACCTATTGGAAAATAAGAATGGAGTACTTCCTACATGGTTTCGACTTTCAAATCTGGTCAATTGTAGAAGAAGGAGACCTTCTAGTCACTAACGATAAGGACAAATGGACGGAAGATGATAGAAAGAAGATTTCTCTCAACTGCAAAGCTAAGAGCATATTATGCTGTGCACTTAGCAAGAAAGAATTTAACCGAGTTTCAACCTGCAAATCAGCGATGGAGATGTGGGAGAAGCTAAGAATCACATACGAAGGTACTGACAAAGTAAAAAAAACCAGAATAGACATTCTGATGACACAGTACGAGAGGTTTCAGATGCAGTCAGGAGAAACCATTACATAGATATTTAGCAGATTTACAGACATCACCAACGGGTTAGCAGGATTAGGAAAAAGCTATGAGATGGGAGACATGGTAAGGAAAATCCTTAGATCTCCACCATCTTCTTGGACTCCCAAGGTAACAGCTATAGAAGAAGCCAATGACTTGAAAAGGATGCCATTGGAAAAGCTCATTGGGTCCCTTATGGCCCGTGAGATAAATATGGAAAGATTGGAAGAATCATCAAGTAGAAAGAAGCACACGAATGCCCTGAAAGCAGCAGAAGATAGCTCGATAGTAGTGAAAACAGTGAAGATGAAGAAACTTTGTTATCTAGAAGACTACAACGCATCTTAGCCAAGAAGAAAAAATATCAATTTGGAAGACGTTACTTCAAAAAGGGCAAACATTTCAAGAAAATTGAAGCAAAGGACATCAAGAAAGGTGAGCCAATTTGCTATGAATGTAAGAAGCACGAACATATCAAGGCAGAGTGTCCAAAGCTCAAGAAATCTAAATACAGAAAGAAGAAAAGTTCAAGAAAACCAAGAAGATTCAAGAAGAAAGCTATGGCAGCGGCTTGGGACAACAGCAGTGACTCAGATAGTGAGTCGAGCTCAAGCAATGAAGAAAAAGAAGAAGCTAACTTGGCTTTCATGACCAACACAGAAGATAAGATAACTTCAGACTCATAATTTTCTTCTTGTAATGACTCTGATTCAGATAACTTAGATGAAGCCTTCAATAAACTATATTGTAAATATAGAGAAATATCTAAATTACTAAAAGCAAGCAAGAAAAACATTGCATGCCTAGAAAATACTAATTCAGATTTAAAATCTGAAAATGAGCAAATGGAAAAACAAATTAATGAACTAAAAAGGAGAAATGAATTACTGTGTAACGACTTGAAAAATAAAAATGAACAATTAGTAAATTTGGAAAATTAAGAAATAGTAAATAATTTAAAACAAGAAGTCAACACGTTAACCACAAAAAATGAAAAATTATCAAGCACTCTAGAAAAATTTATAAATGGTAAAACTAGATTAATATTGAAAGGTGCTAGACGGTCAGGTAAAAAGAAACATGGATTAGGTTATACACCCCCCGATAACGAAGAAATTAAAGTTTATCCTAAAATATATCCTACACCTAAATTTGTACCTGAACAAGACACAACATACAAGATAAATCTTAAATACATACCAACTGAAAAAGTAACTAAGATGTCTTGCTGTAGTCATTGCAATAAGCTAGGTCATATTAAAGTATCATATCCTACTAAGCATAAAATATGGGTAATCAAAAAGAAAAATGATGACACTAACCAACCAGGACCCAAAAGAACTTAGGTACCTAAAGCTTAATGTTTTTAATGTAGGGAAACCTTCGAGCATCCAAATGGTATTTAGACAGCGGTTGCTCAAGGCACATGTCAGGAAACAGGAAGTTATTTTCCCATTTAGAAGCTGAAGAAGGTACAGTCACCTATGGAGATAATGGAAAAGGGATTGTAATAGGCAGTGGTTCAGTAGGCAGCAAAGGCAAGACAGTCATTGAAGAAGTTCTATGCATCAAGGGACTGAAGCACAACCTCATCAGTATCAGCCAGTTGTGCGACAAAGGACATCAAATCAGATTTCAAGAGTCAAAGTGCAGCATTATGAAGGATGGTGCAATCATCTTTGAAGCCAAAAGAGAAAAGAACATGTACGTGCTCTATCTAGAAGAACTAAAAGATCTGGACATTTGTTTGGCAGCAAATAAAGAGCAGTCAACAGAACTATGGCACCGAAGACTAGGTCACTGCAGTCTTGATGGCATGAGAAAATTGATCAAGAAAAGCTTGGTGGAAGGTCTACCTAAAGTCTGCACAAGGTTGGATGGTGTCTGCGGACCATGTGCAAAAGGAAAACACACCAAGTCATCCTTCAAGTCAAAAACTATGGTAACAACCTCTAAACCCTTAGAACTCCTTCATATGGACTTATTTAGGCCAATGAGGACCACAAGTCTTGGAGGAATGAATTTTGGATTTGTCATTGTAGACGATTACTCTAGATTCACTTGGGTATCCTTCTTGGAGCACAAAGATGATACATTTGACAGTTTTGTAAGCTTCAGCAAGACAAAAAGTTCAGCATTGTTGGAATCCGGTCAGATCATGGAGGAGAATTCCAAAATGAGAAATTTGCCAAGTTATGTGATGACTAAGGGATAGAGCACAATTTCTCAGCACCAAGGACACTACAGCAAAATAGAGTTGCTGAGAGGAAGAACATAACCATGTTGGACATGGCAAGGACAATATTATCAGAATATGATTTGCTAAGATATTTTTGGGCTGAAGTAGTCAACACGGCATATTACATTATCAACAGAGTGATGATCAGGCCTATCTTGAAGAAAACAGCATATGAACTGTACAAGGGAAAGAAGCCAAAGATCAGTCATTTCAGGACATTCGGATGTCCATGTTTCATCCACAACAATGGCAAAAGAGACATACTTAGTTAGATGCAAAATCGGATGAAGGTATATTCATGGGGTATGCTTCTAAACCTAAAGGCTATAGAGTATTTAATACGCATACTTTATTAATTGAACAATCAGTACACATCATTTTTGATGAAACTAACCCTTCCTTGAGAGAGGAAGAAGATAGTGATATTGATGATGCAGAAGAATTGTCCAAGAAATTAAAGAATACATCTATCGAGGACAAGGAAGATCCACCTCTGGAAGACCTGCAACAAAAGGACATTTTACATGAAAATCTTCCAAAGAAATGGAGATATAAGAAAGATCACCCACCAGAAAACATCATTGGTGATCCATCTGTAGGGGTAAGGACAAGAGGTAATGTAATTTCATGTGATTGTTTAGCTTTTGTCTCGCAAATAGAGCCTAGGGCAGTCAATGAAGCTCTCACTGATGAATCTTGGATTTTGGCCATGCAAGATGAACTGAATCAGTTCAAGAGAAACCATGTATGGTCACTTGTTCCTAGACCATCAGATCATCCAGTGATTGGCACCAAATGGGTGTTCAGAAATAAATTGGATGAAGCTGGTGATCATAAGAAACAAGGTCAGATTGATAGCTCAAAGTTATTCCTAAGAGGAAAGTATAGATTTTGATGAAACCTATGAACCTGTAGCTAGACTTGAGGCTATTAGAATTCTACTTGCCTATGTATCTGCATTAAACTTGAAATTATTTCAAATGGATGTTAAATCAGCTTTTCTAAATGGTTTTATTAAGCAGGAAGTTTATGTAGAACAACCTTCAGGTTTTAATGACATTAATTTTCTGAATCATGTATTTAAGTTGCACAAAGCATTATATGGATTAAAACAAGCACCAAAAGCATGGTATGAACGTTTAAGTGCATTTCTATTAAACTATGGTTTCATTAGAAGTCAAGTAGATAGTACATTATTTGTTAAGTCTAAAGTCAAACATATTCTGCTTGTTCAAATATATGTAGATGATATAATATTTAGTTCTACTGATGAATCCCTTTGCAAGTATTTTGAAAAGCTCATGCAGGGAGAATTCGAGATGAGCATGATGGGGGAGCTCAACTACTTCCTTGGATTGCAAATCAAACAAGGAAAGGAAAGAACTCACATCTGTCAAGCCAAGTACACTAAGGAGTTGCTAAAGAAATTTGGATTCGAAAATAGCAAGCCACTGTCAATGCCTATGAGCACATCAACAAGAATGGACAGTGATAAGGATGGTAAGAAAGTATAGCAAAAGATCTACAGAGGAATGATAGGTTCACTACTTTACTTAACTGCCAGTAGACCTGAGATACTGTTTAGTGTATGCATGTGTTCTAGGTATCAGACAGACCCTAAAGAATCTCATTTAATCAGTGTCAAAAGAATCTTTAGATATTTAGCTAAAACTCATGATTTAGGTTTATAGTATCCAAAGTCATGTGACATCAATTTAGTAGGATACTCTGATGCTGACTACGCTGGATACAAAATAGATAGAAAAAGTACCAGTGGTTGTTGTCAATTTCTTGCATGATGTATGATCTCGTGGTCCTCAAAGAAAGAAAATTCAGTGGCATTATCTACAGCAGAAGCTAAGTACGTAGCTGCTGGAAGTTGTTGTACACAACTCCTATGGATTAAGCAAGAACTTGAGGATTATGGACTCCAGATCAAGACAATTCCCCTATTATACGACAACACCAGTGCAATAAATCTAACCATGAATCTAGTACATCATTTAAGGACTAAGCACATTGAGGTTAGATATCATTTTATTCGTGATCATATAGCTAATGGTAACATAGATATTTCTTTCATTGATACTAATAATCAGTTAGCAGATATCTTCACAAAGGCCTTACCTGAAAAGAGATTTACTTCTCTTAGAAGGGAATTAGGCATGTGTAAATTGTGAAAGAATCATATATATAAAACTGAGATATTAATATTCAGAATATCAATTATTTTTCCTCCTTGAATTTAAGCAAAATTCTAAATGTTGTCTGCTTGTTTAAATATCCTTGACGGTTCATAATTTTTAAAAGAATTTATTTCCATCGAACATGTCATTTTGTCCTTTTCTGCCATCATACCGCCTCCGTCTTGAAAAAGTTACTTTACTCTTTTAATACATCCCGAAATCTATGTGGTAACGATTCACATCCCGCCTTCATCTCCTTCTACCTGCCTGAGGCAATACCCTATCGACTCCGGCATCGACTCCCTAAGATTTCAAGCTTTCAACTACTTCCCGCCGGAAATTTCTTGAGGGTTTCTGTTCCAATCCTCTTTCCAATCCTCCAGAAACCTTTCTCGTTCGACTTCATGGCCTCTTCTGGTGTTTCCAGGAGCGTCGGGGGCTACAAAACTGAGTTCTTGTCAGCAGAGCAGCAGGAAAGATTTACCTCCGTGAATACAAAGCTCTGTGGAAATAAAGCTGTGGATATTACAGATTTGGAGAAATATGGGATGCACAGCATCGTAGCAGCCATGGATAGGATGAAATGGACAGAAATCGCAACTTTCTCTGAGGTAAGCTATCCAGACTTGGTGAAGGCTTTCTTCGTTTGTTTGAGGACGGAGGAGGATGGATCCTTGACTTCGTATGTCAAAGGAACCCCAATAAGAATCACTTATGATCTTTTGAAGTCTTTATTTGGAGTTTGCACCACCGGTCACAGTGGGGTACACACCGTTGACACCCAGGCAAAGGGGCTAGGTATTGTTGGTCCCGAGTTCATGCTGAGGGATGGGAAGTTGGATATTAACCAGATGAATGCGTTCAACCGCTTACTGCACTTTATTGTTTGTCAAATCTTGGTTCCGATGAGTGCTACCTTCTCAACCTGCACCAAAGCAGATTCAGACATGATGTTCTGGGCCATCCAGAACCAGGAGATAAACATGGTCGAGGTCATCTTGGAACGAATGAGGTTTGCCCATGCTCAGATTTGGGACACGAAGAGCAAATTAAATGTGTCCCTGCCTTATGCTCATCTGCTCACCAAGATCTTTCAACATTTTGACATTAACTTGTCTGGAGCAGTAGTAGAGAAGATGGGGCAGGCTATCCGCAGCAGGAATTTAAGGAAGAGTGGATTTTCAGTTGTAAACGGTGTATGGACCAAGATATCAATGGCTGAGGGTGAGGCCATCATAGGCGAAGCCCAAGAAATCCAAGAAGTAACAGCAGCAGCACTAGCAGAAGAAACAATAACTTCAGCAGCAGCAGATCAACCAGCAGCAGCAGAACAACGAGCAGCAGTAGAGGCTAGAGTAGAAGAATCTGTGGTCACTGGCAGCCTAATTGAAGAAATTCCTCCAGAGAATATTGTGCCAGTTGTAGGAACCTCTGAAGATCTAAACCCCACCACTATTATGGCATCCATTCTTAGAGATATGTTGGAATCCATTTCTAGCACTCAAGGGGAGCCTGAGAGGTTCAGTGAATCAGTAGCACCAGATGTTGTGGCACCAGGCCATATTGAAAAGTCTGTAGTAGAAGATGCTCCTGCTCAGGGGGAGCAAGATCAGGAAAATGAGGTTGTGGCATCAGGCCACAATGTTGTTCAGATGGAAGATGCTCCTGTCCAAGGGGAGCAAGCAACAGAAGTCCAAAATGATGCACCAATGGAAGATGCCCCTACTGAAGGGGAGATTTTGGGTGAGAAAGAAGGTCAGTCTCATGGAGAGAGAACTGAAAAATCTCTAGTAAATGATTTTCAAGAAGGAGTAACTGCCAGTTCTTCTAATTCAGATTGTCAGGATGCTCATGATGATCTTGAGGAGCCCATTGCTAGGGCAAGTAAAAAAGGGAAGGAAGTTGCTTTAGAGATTCCTCTCCTTGCAGAAGCACCATTTCAGAGGCCACAAAGATAGAGGTTTGTCATTAACCTGAAGCCTGTGATTGAAAGGTTAGATGCCTAAAGTGAAATACTTTGCTCTGTGCAATCGGATGTTAATTCTATTTTTATGAGCCAAACTTCGGCAACAAAAGAAATGGGCATGGTGAAGAATGCAATAAGGTGGTTGAACAAGGAAATGGGAAGCATGAAGACTCTTTTGTCAGACATTCTAAAGGAGGTAAGAGCATCAGCACCTCCTGCTCCTCAGCCTTCTGAGGATGCAAATGAAGAGATTGCTAGGCCATCAGGGCCTGTTTCAGCAGAGGAGTCTGGGCCTTCAGGGCCATCTATTCCTGATGAAGCTGTGAAGTCTGTGCCATCAGGGCACCTATCTGAAGATCCAGCAGGGCCATCAGGGCCAATAATTGTTGATCAGGTGACAGCTGAAGAATCTGGGCCAAGAGGGCCAGCTGGGGATCTGTCAGGGCCAACCGGGCCAGTGGTTCCTAAAGCTAATCATGTCAGGGCAGAAGAAGAAGCTGTAGCTCCTGAGCCCCCAGCTCCTGAGCCCATTCAGACACCAGCTCCTCCTTCACCACCTTCATCCTCTACAGCACCTCCAGCTCCACCTACTTTCAAACAGCCACTACCCAAAAACATCTCTTCACCTACTCCATTTCCTTCACAATCATCTTCATCTCCTGTCTCCACCACTCACATTCCTGTTCCTCCAACCTCCTCATCAGCTGGAGCCTCCTCATCCTCTGGTCCCTCTCCTTTTGGACCAACAGATATACCTCCTTCTACCTCACATTCTTTTCTTCATCCTACTACTCCTCCTTCCTTCATTACAATTATTCCAGAGAGTACTCAGATTGATGCTCCCTTTCTTAGGGACATCAAAGATGAGTTTGAAGAAGCTATTCTCCGCTCTGTATTGAAGGTTGGCACTCATGTTCATAGGACAGGCTCTTCTAGCCCTGCTCCTAAGAAACGCAAAATAACCTCCACCTCTTCTATTTCTACTGACCCTTGTTATCCAGCTCTGTGGTTTTCTCTAACAGTGGACGACAAAAATAAACCACTCTATAGAGAATTCCTTTAGAAAGTTGCTTATGCTACTATTTTTAATCTTCCTCACCTAAATCTTACCAATCATCTTAATGTCGTTTTGCCTTACACCCCTCTTTCAAAATCTGAAAAATCAAAAATCTTCTCTCTTGCTGAGTCCAAAACTGAAGAGCAGTGGGCTCGGGGCCACAAGACTTTGTACAATAAGTTTCTTCATGCCAAATCACCCAGGTTCCCTCCCCGGGATCATTCCTTGACCTTATCAGAATGGTTCCAGATCCTTCACAAAGACACCTGGGCTCCTTTCATACAAAAAGAAATCAAGATGATCTGGTACTTTCAAATGTTCAATGACTACTGGTATCTCCATCGTCTCCCCGAAATTCAACTTGGTCAATTCAAGCAGGCTATCAGTGCTCTAGGGTCTGTAGAAGCTCACACTGAAGCTATCTAGGTTGATTTTGCCACCCTCGAGCTACCTGATGTTGTTTTTCTTCCCCCTCTTCACTCTCTGGTCATGGAATCAGCTATTGGCTCAATTATTTTTGAGCATTTAGCCAGAGTCATGGGAAGAATCAAAGTGCAGAAGGGTCATCTGGTTGTCTTTCACAGATTTTTGTTCAGAAAATATCACTAGGGTCATGTCAATGCAGATGTCCTCGCCCCTCTTTTGTCTGAATGTGAAAGACTCTCTCCCTCAGAGTGGGCCAAATTCTATCCCCTATCTGCTCAGCAGCTTACTGATATGAACGTATCTCAGGCCAGGGAAGGTAAACCTCCACTTTCAGCTGCCACATTTCTGGACATGAATTCCATTCACCTTGTTCATGATCCTTATCAGACATGGGTTGAAAGGTATAAGGTATATGTGGCCATGCGACTAGAATTGAAGCACCAGGAGCTTTTCTATCCAGTCTCTATGGATCAGTTCCTAGCCTGTGCCAGTTTTGGGAAGATTCCCTTCTTTAAAGTTTCCCTTGATCAAGATCGGTATGCTCAGTTCTTAGATGAGTAGCTGGTTCGTCATCTTGCCAGGATGGCTCCTACCATAGGACCTTCCTATTCTCTAGAACCTGGGGTTTTTAGGCTGTACTTTGAGAAGCAGGAAGAAAAGGCTTGGGAAGTCATTTCTCATTATGCCTCTCTTCTGTCTCCTGCTTTCTATCTTCATGTACCCAGTCAAAATTGAATAAAATGATCCCTTGTTCTCCTTATTCTTTTCTCTCTTCTTTGTCTCACTCTTATATTTTTTTTTGCTTAATGACAAAAAAGGGGAGAACTATAATATACTTCTGAAATATATCTCTTATATTTCCGCAATTTCGTTTAGATTCATTTCAGATCATCTATGATTATTGTTAAGTTTTGTCATCACCAAAAAAGGGGGAGATTGATGATCAATTTATCCCCATGTAATTTAAATTAATTACATATTTATTTTGATGATTAACAAAACTATAATAAAGTTTAATCTAATATATTTTCTATGAGATTTGAGTACAGAAAATGAAACAAGAAATATCAAGCTAAATGGGTAGGTATTATTTACTCTATAGCAATGTAAGTTCAAAGCATGAAATTTCTCTAAGTACACATCGATTTTCTGCATGTTGTAACGACTTTCTTCTCTATCATATCGACTTCAATAGATTCATAACGATTTCCTTACTATCATAACGATTTCATACACATAAGGATTAGCTATATGTTCTATCGTTCTGGGTATCATAACAATTTCATAAGTGTCTGGTCGATTTCGAGAAAGCACAACGATTTGTTTCCATAACGATTCGCTAAGTGACCACATCGATCTCACAACGATTCACTAAGAAAGCATAATGATTTGCTTCCATAACGATTCGCTAAGTGATCGCATCGATCTCACAACGATTCGCTAAGAAAGCATAACGATTTGCTTCCATAACGATTCGCTAAGTGATCGCATCGACCTCACAACGATTCGCTAAGAAAACATAAAGACTTGGTTCATAACGATTTGCTCTCTCATCGATTTCTTAAGTGAGAACAATGATTTGCTCTCACAACGATTTCTTAAGTGAGAACAGCGATTTACTCTCACAACGATTTGGTCTTCGCATTGATTTGATAAGTGAGAACAACGATTTTCTCTCACATCGATTTCTTAAGTGAAACAACGATTTGCCTATACTGTCATAATGATTTGATCCTTGTAACGATTCGATAAGTTACACAACGACTCTGTCACTGTAACGATTCGCTTAGTTACATAACGACTTAGTCACTGTAACGATTCGATACAGCAAACAATGATTTACTCACATCGTTTTGTCTCTGACAACTTGCTCATAACGATTTGCTTATAGAGTCATAACGATTTGTCAATATAATGATTTGTATGTGCATCGATTTGCTTATAAGTGCACAACGATTTACATGGTTATCAACTCATTTGCATAACGATTTCATAAGTCATGCATGTAACGATTTCATGGACTATAACAATTTGATATTTAACTCATTTTTTAGTACGCTGAAAAGTCAAAAGACTTCACGTATATCTTTCTGACAACCATGCATTTATTACGACTAAACATATCACTGCACTGCATGGAAATGATATCTTCTATTTTTGTGGTTATTCTGTAAACATCTTTTTAGAAAGAGCAGAATGGAACTTCTATTTTTATATAAGATCATTCTAACGTTGACTGACAATAAGAGACAACCTAGCTGTCTATTGTTTTAGCATTTAATGCGTGCAAGTCTCTGACAGCGCACCTCAATACAGCGTTGGACAACATGAAAGATAACGAATATTAGAGAAGATCTTTTCTCCAGTTGCGTGCATGGAAAGCTAAAGACTGTCGAACAAGAAGCTCTACAGTGACATGCAGTCTAACGTAAACAAAAGCTTAGAGACAACAGGCACTTCAACGTTCAAATTTCAAATAGAAGATATATAAAGAAGACTGAAGCTCCAGAAGAAGATACCTGGAATAGAGAGACAACGCTTTCAACAATTTTTCAAGTCTTCTGTGAGAAAACTGAAGAGCCAAGTTTTTCACTCACATCTGTTCTAGCTCTTGCTCTCTGAGATTAGTGTAGATCCTTGAGAGAGCCTCTTGTACTGAGAGAGAGATCAATTCTGCAGATCATTTCTTTCTCAGTCTTAACTTCAGATCTAGCATTGTATAAGTTTGATCTAGGGGCTTGTTTTCATTTCCACATTCTTGTGTTCTTTTCTTCCCTTCGTATTGAAGGAAGACCTGGGGGTTCCAAGGTGTGTATTCCCTTCGTTTTGAAGGAAGACCTAGTGGTATCCAGGGTGTTGTAATTCCTCTTCAGGTTGTGAAAAGAAGACCAGCTGCGGCTGGGTGTGTAAGGGTCCATAAGGGGGACTGTACCCTTGGGTAGTGAAAACCTAAGGTATTGCTCAGGGACTGGATGTAGGACTCCTAAGGAGAGGGGATTCGAACCAGGATAAATCATTGTGTGGTGTGATTGCCTTTGTGTGTTTGCCGTTTACCTTTACTAACACTAACAACTATTGAAGTGTGTTTTGTGTGACTGTTTTGTGAACAAATTTTTTAGGTTCTTAATAATTTAAGAATCCCATTCACCTCCCCCCCCCCCTCTGGGCTTGCTAGCTGGGCAACAACGGAGATGAAGCTTAAGGGGGATTTTGTATGCTGAGTGGACCACATCATGACAAGCATTGTTGTCATCTTTTATTTTCTTTGTAGATAAGTGAAAATGTAATAAGGCTACAGTTTACTTTTGCCTATTCCTCATTTAGACTACAATGAGAGATATCATGTAATAAGCTTCCGCTAAACTAGTTGCTTATATATAAACGTTTATGTTAGTTCTTGTAATTAAGATATGTCATATTCAGTAAATGGAATTTTGCTAAAACATGACAAATTCAAGCAATCCAAGGCAACCATTCCTCCTCTCCACACACAACCTCCAAATTTCTTTTCCTCTCTTCCTACTGCCTCCTCATCTTTAGCAGGCAGATCTACCCTTACCCTTTCAGAAATACTTCCTAGTATTCAACTCTCATCAAAAGGTGGGCGCATGCTAAAAGACAACCCTGCCAAACTCCTTCCTCCGTTTTGGTATGCCTTCATTTACCACTCAGAACACCATATGAACTTGTTCAGGGAATTTTTGTCCATCAGGGCATTCCTTGAAGTTCATGAAATGCCAAGTTTCATGTTTGAAGACTGACTTCCTACTCTTATTCATTCTACCCAAATCGTATTATCTGATCTTCAGCTCATTTCTCAAAAATGTCATACTCTTAAATCGAAAGAGTTTCTTGAACTCTATCCTGGTGAAGCCACCAGGTACCAGCAAACCTTATCCAGGAACCAATTTATGGATGTTAGTCTCCACCTGAATCTTAGGTTCTATGACATGTTTGGAACCTTCATTAGAAACTCCCAAGCTAAGTACTCAAGGATGAAAGAATTAATTTTGCCAGAGTTAAATTGGGGTTGTCTGATGTCACTAAAGGTCAATGGGAACATCTTATCAGAGGTCAGAGAGAAATCACCCCCTCCATGACAGTTGGATTACCATCTGGTTTGTATCCATCTTTAGTTGGTGCCATTTCATCAAGAAAGGACTTTGCTCAGCTAATCTTTATTAGGCACATCCGGATAGCCTCCAGATTCAGAATCAAGTACAAATTAAAACTGTCTTTCCATAGGTTTGTGCTTATGCAAGCTCCAAAGAATTCCCAGCATTTGATGGATTTCCAGCTTTGTTTTGCTGAGTCTGAGCAGTTCTCAAAAGATCAATGGGTAACAGCTTATCATGAGGATCATGCAGATTGCGAGTAAGCTAAAGATTTCTGTCACTATCTTGGCAAAGCCTATAACGACCTTTGGAAGTCCCTTGCTCATAGGTGGGAACAGAGGTACTTGGTGTACTATCAGACTAAGAAAGCAGCTATCTCCCAAGGCTTACACTGGAATATTACAGTGCATGACTTTCTCCATCTAGCAACCTCTAGGAAATTTGTTCATCTCAAAAATCTTCTGCGTCGGAGTCACTATTATACCAAGTTTGCTTGGTACCACAAACGTCACATTAAATCTCATAGGAAACTCCCTTCTATAGGTCCCAACTATAAAATTGATATCAATTTTTTTACGAACTTCTTCCCTAACAATGAGAAGAAGTTGTGGGACCTTCTCCAGCCTTATCTAGATCAGATCCCCTGTTCATTGTATTTGCCAAGCTCTTTATCCAAGTCTTAGATACTATTTTGTACCTACATCTTTACATTTCTAAATACAATCTATGTTGGTTTCTCAAATTCTGAATGCAATCTTTTTTTTTGAAATCTTACATTTTATGTTAATGCCACAAAGAGGGAGAAAGAAGAAAGAACACAAATTCTTCAGAATGTTATATCATCAAAGTTATATATATGATCAAAGTTATATCAAAATTTTACTGTCTATTTAAAGATTTTTGTCATTAACAGAAAGAGAAAGAATTGTTGAGCAACTACCCCTAAGAAAATAATTTAAGATTATTATAACTTTATGTTTTTACTATGTCAAAACATTTAAAAGACTTTCTACAAATTAAATATACATATCACAAAAAAACCAGTTTGGACAAACTCTATCTCGAAAAATTTTCTAGTCCACAAACATCACAATTTGACTGTCGACTCCGACTCCTTTAGAATCGAAAAGTTCTGCACAAAATCATCTCTAAAATTTTCTAAGTCCAGTCTATCCGACTGTCAACTCCAACTTCATACAGTCGAATACTTCATTCTGGAATTCAACTCTCAGAAGTCGAATTCTTCTGTATCCAACTTCTGAAGTCGAATTCTCTGTCTTGTTTCTATCAATCTCCATAGAAGTCGAAATCATTCTATCCGACTCCTAAAGTCGAATTATATCTTTCTAATGCATTTTTATCCGACTTTCAAAGTCGAATGATGTAACTTCCAATGAAGTCAAATTAGTCTATTCTCATGTTTCTGTCTTCGACTCCTAGAGTCGAATCATACTCTCTTCTGAATCCGACTTCACTGACAAGTCTTATACTTGTACTTTTTCTGTGAATATACTATTTTATCAACTTATGAAATGTTGATTGCATATCATCTTATCTTCTTAATATGATTTCTGTGAGAACTTATATTGACTGAATATTTCTTTCTCTGTCTATCAAATTATCATTATTTAAATATATTCTGACAAGATGAGACATATTATACTTAAAACATTCATCCAAAATTGTTTATAATTATATCTGAAACATTTATTCAAATTGATCTCTTGCTTCATGACAGTAGTCCGAATTTTCTTCCAATACAGAAGATATGTTGCATTTATTATTTTCAGACGCATGGCATCTGACAGAGGCTCACCTACCAGTGTCAGAACTTGTCAATACCTTTGTTTGCTAACTGTCTGTCCATCCTTTATTGGTCTGAAAAAGCTATATATCCGAGGTTTCCATACTTTTTATTTTTCTATGACCTACCTACCTCAGAAAGTATGGAAGTACCCTGTCTCTTTGTCTTGTCTTTGCTGCAGGATATTTATTGAAGCACGTTTTCAGCATGGAGCTTTCACAGTCTATTTAATTGGAAGTTGACCTCTTAGTTGTGAAGCTGCAAGTCTCGTCCAAGAAACATTGGAAAGAAGCAAAGAAAGAAGGACCTATGGATAACAAACTCAGTAAGCATCCAAAGGATCCAAGGTCTCTCCTCAAATGACCAGATCTCTAACGGCCATTTTTCAAACGGCTACATTCCTCATGAAGATTATAAAAGAAGCCGAAGTTTAAAAGGAGCAATAGAGAGAACCAGAGAACTAAACACCAAGAGGTGTGCTAGCATTCTCTTCAACTCTCCTCTGCCTTCTGCTAGCAAGAGATCTCCACAAGCCTTCTTCCAAGCTATAAGTTAGAGAGCTCCATTCTTCAGAAAATTCCTTAGCTCTCATTAGTCACAGAAGTCTTGTTGTTCGGGTGGCAACTATAATTGATTATTTGTTAGTCCACCCTTCCTGGTCAGAAAGGAGCTTGATTATAATTCTTTTGTTTTCTCCTTTCTGGACTAAGTGTGTTTGCTCATTGTTTAAGGGAAACACACAAGTGTCTCTACTTTTTATTTTGTGTAATTGTGTGGGAAGTTTGTCCATGCATTTCCCCTCTTGTGTAGGGAAGACTTTGCTGAAGGTAGTATTTTGTACCCCTGGTAAGGGAAGACTTGCTTGGGAGCAAGTGGGCTTGTAATTCCTCTCAAGGGTGAGAGAATGCCAAGTTTATTGGCAGTTAGTGAAATCTCAAGTGGTTGGCTTGAGGACTGAATGTAGGACTTCTATGTGGGAAGGGCCGAACCAGAATAAATCTCCTTGTGCACTTGTGTGATTGTTTCCGCCAATTTACACTTGAATCACACACTACACTAAATTCTAATAGATTTATTTAGTGTTGTTTAATTTCAGATATATTTTTTTAAAAGCACAAGAAGTCCTATTCACCCCCCTCTAGGACATTATTAGTGCCATCTCGATCCAACATTCTATCTTACCTTGGGATCATGTCGGACCTCTAGTCTTGTTCATAGTACGGATAGTGGGCGGATGTGACTTCTACCGGACTGCCGGCACACGACCTAGTGCTGTGCAATTGTTACAATCGCTTGTTTATCGTTGTTTTTACGAATATGTCCATATCTCATCTACTATCTCTATACTCTCATCTGTTCACATTCTCTCTACACTCTCGTCTATTCGTCAATTACTCTCATCTATTCTTGGTACTCTATTTGGCCATACAATTGATTGTCTAAGATAAGAAACATGACTATGCCAAGCAATAGAGCCCGATCTAGTCCTGGGAGGAGCGTCCGAAAAGTACTATTTGCCCATGGGAGTTAAAATGATCAAGATGTCGGCATACATCCAATGCTATTTATACTATCAAGATTTATATTATGACAATCAATCTAAGTGCAATCAATCAATGCAAGTGCTATCATTACTAGTGCACTGTTATGCAATTTTACGTGCTATATCGTTACATGGTCAATCCGTTATCATGCTAGTTGTGCTATTTCCATGTACAAGTGTTATCATTTTCTTGACATCGTTACTTTGTTCTCATGACTATACACGACTGTACTCTTTAATTATCCTGCCTTATAAGACATTAATCACTTAAAACATGTCTGTTTATATGAGATATTAAGTCCTACTAGACGTTTATCGCTCATCCTGCGCTATTTATTTCATGTGTTTCAGTTGAGTCTGATGGAGACTACCACACTCACGAGGAAGGGAATGAGGAAGAGCAAGAGTGACCAGCATTTCGACAACCTGTGTTTATTAGTAGTTAGTTAGTCATTAGTTAGTCAATATGTATTAGTTGGATTTGAATAAAGTACACTGGACCCTAGTTTTGGCTCTAATTAGTGAATGTAATAATTGGATGATGAATTATTAATGAAGTTAAATTTTGTTTGAGTTTATTCCAATTGTGCAATAGTTTTTTGTCTATTTATCACTCGATACTATTTCAATAACTGTAATTCCGCTCCGATATTCTGCGTCGGGGCATTACACCCTGAAACCATACAAAGGTCCACAAGAGTCCATGAATCCACTCCATTTCACGCCTACAGAAACCTTAGAGGCACCTCCCTCAACCATGACCAAAACTAAGCAAAATACAATAATAATAACCAAGTCAAAGCTGTGTCCTTTGGAATAGGGGTGAGTGTCCTTTGGAACAGGGGTGAACACGGTTCGATTCAGTCCAGTTCCCCTTTTTTTAAAAAAAAAATTTTGAACAGACACAAAATTTTGATGAATCAAACCGAACAGAATCGTTTCGATTCAAACCGAAATTAAATATATATTATTTTAAGAGGTTGTGAGATTCCATCAATAATAATACCAAGTCAAAGCTGTGTCCTTTGGAATAGGGTGAGTGTCCTTTGGAACAGGGGTGACACGGTTCGTTCAGTCCAGTTCCCCTTTTTTTAAAAAAAAAATTTTGAACAGACACAAAATTTTGATGAATCAAACCGAACAGAATCGGTTCGATTCAAACCGAAATTTAAAATATATATTATTTTTAAGAGGTTGTGAGATTCCATAAAGGAGAGGCAATGCACTAACCACTGTGCTATATGTTCTTTTTGTGAAATTATATATTATTTATATTATATATATATATATATATATTTTCGGTTCATCTACCGAACCAAAAGGATGTCCAACCCGAACCGAACTACACTAGCCGGTTCGGCTCGATTTTTCAGGTTGGACCAAAATTTGAACACCCCTACTTTGGAAAGTGCTGGGTGCGGCTTCCAATTGGATTGATCAGACAACAATGTCACAGGAAACAAGAATGCCATTAAGCTAGCTATGTATGTTCTTCATGACTCAGTTTATCATGAACGACTGCTTATCCACAACATTATTCTTTCATCATCTTTGAAGGAATATCTACAACATGATTTACAGCATTAAAAAAGAAACGCGTAACAAGTCAGCCTTAAGGCCCAGCTTTAAAGCATGGCCAGCCACAAGTATCAAGGCCAGTCCACCAGTTTGTTTGTGGCAGTCAGCACCTTCAAACTTCTACATAAGCAAGGGTAAGCATGTGAAACTAGAAGCGTCCCCCACTGTAGGCGGGATGGACATCCACTCCGCCTGCGACGGGGAGGCGTGGGGCCTAAACTTGCTTGGGCGGAATGCCAGGCAGGTTTTTCCGACCCAGGAGGGGCTGCGGCCATTTGAGGTGGCTTTAGGAGGGTTTGTGCTCGGGGGATAGGGTTGGTTGGAGGGACCCCGGAGCCTCGAGCCCGGGACCTCCTGCTTTTCAGGCAGTTAAGTCCAAGTGGTCGAGCCACTCTGGCATACCAAAAAAAAAAGTGAACCTAGAAGCTAGCTCTGTCACCTTCTGAGCATAGTTGATTCGTCCTTGGGCTAGGAAGGTTGCATTGCCACATCATTCAATATGAGATCCCCAATCAAAAGGTGTCCCCATGTCAGAAGCAAATAATCATTATCATATGATTAAACTGAAACCTATAATTTGTCAAACCCTGCTGCAAGATATACTTCCCAAAACTCAAAGAATACAAGGGGGAAAAAAAACAAAATGCCAACTTGGCTTTCACGCCAGTAATTTGAACATATCCGTGCCTTTTCTAACGGCAGACTCCCTCATACCAATCCCAGAAACCTTGCCTAAAGATTATAGATTAATCTTTAGAGATCAAGAAGGAAGCTTCTAGTACTGAATGAGAGTAATCAATATTGCATAAATAAAATCCAACGTTATGGGGACAAAGAAAGCGCCAAAATTCTAGACCAGCTCATGGTGTCCGAATTTACCATAAAGGGTCTTCCAAACTTGTTAGACGAAGCTCCTGAGCACAACATGCATGAAGAACCTGCAAATGAACCAAGAAAACATCTAAATATAAACTATTAGCTTCAGAGCTTTAAAGCTTTTCTGGCATATATTCGCAAAAAAATAAAAGCATTATGAAGTGATCAGTACAATAATTGGAAAGACTGATCCATCCATGGTTACAGATAGATCTATTATAGATTTTTGTCTTTCTTCTAGGTTGGAGTGTTTCATTTGTTAATGGAATGTGGCCAAAAAAAAAAAACAGAGCCAGAGGAATCACCAGGCTGTCTTCAGTGAACTTATCGATATCTAATGTTAATTCAGACATATGAAAACCTAACTATCTAAGGCAACAAGATGGAAAGAAAAGCAAATAGGCCCCATAAAGCTCAAGCAGGAGATGATAATAGAGGGCATAGTAATGATTTTGACAACTGGTAGAAGCTGAGACTGATGAAGAATCCAATGCATAGCAGTGCGGAACAAGAGATGTTATAGAAAGGAGGAAAGTTCCTTTCACAAAAGTGCCATTCTTGTCATCATTAACCATTTACCTGTTGAGCCAGGGTGAAGTCAGAATGCAAGTCTTAAATCCCCAGCATTCATTACAGGGTTCCTGGCTAACTATCACCCTGATACCAAATGAGCTTCAATTTGTTTAAAAAAATAAGAAAAAACTATAATGTCAAATGCCAGGGATCGACAAGGAAGATATTCAAGCTAAAGGTACCAATAACTACATCAAGTGTTTTTACAAAATAGGCCATTGCCAAAATTGATAAAATTAGACAACGCCCTTGAGTCATTCTTGCAATCTACCCCTAAAGAAAATCAAACAGGTTTGAGTTCCTTACCTTATGAAGTCCTTGCATTAGTTGCTCCCAGTAAGCAATGGAGAAGCATATTCATTCATGCGAGCATTACACCTCCACTGAAGTTCAAGTTTTTGCATGCCCTGCAAAACAGCGCTCTATTGAAAGGACTCTGATCTCAGTTACTATCTCCATAAGGTGATTAATCGACAATAAGGTTACATACTTGTAACAAAGTGCATAACATCCATCCACAGAATAAGTTCAGAAAGTGTTGCAAATTTCCACTTGACATGAATAGAAATGGCATTGCTTTCCACACACAATTCACCGATAAAAAACAGTAGATGGACTAGGTATCAAATGCAGAAGGTAAGATCCATCAACATATGTGCATGAACCATGGAAGAAAAGATACAGAAGTAAGAGAACCATCAGATTTCTTATTGCCACCTGTTTATGCTTCAATAACTACTAACACTAGAGGCGGACTGGAAAACAAAAATGTAATATACAGCTAATATGAGATTACCAAATTCCTATACTCTTGAGAAACAGAAAGTGAGAATTGACATCAGATTTTACAATCTTGTCTGGCTGAACACAATTTACAAGGCATTTTTTATGTTTACTTTGTCTATAAGTCATTCTCAGGGTACAACGATCAAACTAAGTAGTCATAGTACACCAAGAAAAGCGTGTCAGGGATTGACAGAGGAAGTTTATCTATGAAGCGATAAAAGCGCCTTAGGTTGTCCTTTGCAAGAGTCTCCGTGTCAACTACATCTCCATCATCTGTCAGGACCCACAAATCCCTTGAAGTAATTCTCCTCAGGCTGCTTCTACAAAAGGGACAAGACTCGGATCGTGTATTCCTGTTATTTGAAGAGTCAAAAGGAAATAAAAAATGTGAAAAGCTCGAAATGTAGAGTGTGTTATCAGGAAATAGACTCAATTTGATGTTTCAGGCTTCACATAAAAAGAGAATTGCATCCATACCAGTCACGATAGCAGTTTATACACATGGCATGGTTGCAGTTTGGTAAGACCATCTTGGTGCAAGCTTCCATGCATATTCCACATTCCTTCTCTCTCTCTAACTCATCATACTCCTTGTTCCATTGTTGCATGTGCTTCTTGGTTAACTTATCTGTGAATTGATCCCATCCCTCAGTATCATCTATGTCTATTATGTTACTCTCAAGTTGCTGCAAAGAGGGATATATAATGCCTGCATGTTTTGAATGCATTTTCTATGAGAGATGAGATTATAGTCAAAAAGGCCATGAAACTAAACATAAGTTTTCAAAGTATCCAAGGAACAAACATACTGACCGTAAAATTCTTGAAGTGTCGCTCTCCTTTCATAGGAAGATATTCTTTCCTTGCCATCAATATACACCTGAATAGCAGAATTTCTCATTTTTCCGGACAGACAGATTCTTCATAACAAAAATAAAAAGAAAATTTTCATAAGTAAAAGCAAAATCTGAATGCAAACCTTGTACACAAGAACATCAGCCAGTCCTAAGTAGCTGGGAAGGGAATAAACACACGCACAGTCCAGCCATTGCATTAAGAACAGATACACCGTACCAAAAGGACTAAAAGACAGTCTCATCTCAAGGCATGCCCCACCATAAGCTCTTTGGATAGCAGCAGCCCTGAGGTAAGCAAAGGAAACAAGACCATATAAGATAGGCAAATGAACCATATCATGCAATAGAAAGCCAGGCATGTGATGCCTACAGCTAGTAAATAACCACCTAACTTGTAGATCATCATCATCACAAAGACTACTCTAGACAGGTAAAAGCAATACTTTTTGTTTCTAATAACCTTGAACATGGGGGGGATATTTTCCCGACAAGCATAGAATCCCAAACAAAAGAAAGGAGTGCATTACAAATCACACCACGTTTAATACTAGGTGCCACCATAAAGGGATAAGCTGAGGCAAAAATCAATATTTAACAGCAATCATGATACAGGAGAAGCCAGGAATACCGGGTCTGATGACCAGCAGAAACTGAAAATGTGCATAAAGCAAATACGGTACAGCCGCACAAGAAAGATGGAACCTAAGAGAAGGCTTGACCTCAATATTTGCACAGCAACGAAACGGTGATCTCAACTCCCATGGAACTAAGAATTAGCTATCAGCAGTTATCGAATGTTGTTGTTTCTTTTCTGTTCTCCAATTACGACAAAATAGAGCTTGCCCAAATGCAGGTACATAAATCAAGAAGAAAGCGTAATGCACGAAAGGGAGACACCGATACCCAAAAGGGAAGCCTTTCTTTCTGCTTCACCAAGCCAAAGAAAAAGGGTTTTGCAGAAAATAGCATCAAAGTTCAGAACTTTCAACAGAAAGTAATATGCGCAGAGAGAGTTGGCAAAGAGGAGACACAGGAAGGCAAGGATTACATGGAGTTGGCATGGTGTATGTCAGCCTCGATTCCATCAATGGATTCTCTCCAGGATGAGGGGGTGGTAAGCTGGCTGTGGAACATGGCCTCGTCCTTCTCTGGGTTTCGTTGAAGAGCAACAATTACAGAGACACACAGAGGGAGAAGGAGAGAGAGAGAGAGGGCTGATATGGGAATCAATGAAAGGGGACGCCTTTAGGCTCTATCCTGCAGCGAAAGATATACCCGCGCAGAAAATAAAGGAAAAGAACAGAAGGGTATGTGTGGATTGGCTGGGCAATTATTTTTTACTCGCCAGCAACTGATAAAAGAATGCAGACGAAGCAGCAAATTGGGGAAAGGAAGGAAGTAAGGATCCAAAAACGAGTGGGGGAAGCAGGGAGGTTCTACAAGGAAAGAATCATATCTGTTTTCTTTACTCTCCTTCCTAATCTTCTTTTAAACGGTCCGATTTGGATGAGAGCGTGGGTGAAACAAGTGTTGGGAGGATTAGATAGGGCAATGTGACGCGGGAGGAGTGTTGGGAGGACACAAGCCCTCCCTCCCTCCCTCCCTTCCTTCCTAATCCTATATTAGTAGATTCTCCTGCGCCCCTTGACATAGCTGCGCCCGCCCGCCATCTCCCCCGAGAGACCCACCACCGAGAAAAAGGACACAGAAGATGGGGAGGATAGGAGAGAGGGTCTACACGCAACAGGCAAAGCCTCCAGTACTGTGTTGTCCATTGGCAACTGCTGGCACAAAGCAACCTGATAAACAGAAGCAGCCCGAAACAAGTGTTGGGAAAGGAGGAGGAGGAACCTCGGGGTTGGAGTTGGGGTTGGGGTTGGGGTCGGGTATCCTGCTCACCGTCTCCCATCCAACCAAATCCCTCCCGGCCTCCCCTATGCTGTGCGCTGGCCCCCCCTGCCTGTCAAACTATAGAAAAACGGGGATTTGATGAACAAAGCTCATTGTTAAGGACTCTTTAGTACCCAACAAAAAGGAAAAAAAAATGGGCATTCGGTTTCAAAACAGACAAATTAATTTAAGAAAATGTTTTGGATTAAGGTTCCGTTTAGAAAATTTCGTACAATGACTATTAGTATCCTGGAAAAGTTAATTCAAAAAATTATAAAATTTTGCAACCTTGATGAGACCCCGACCCCTTTAGCTATTTTTTTAGATTTCTCTTTCAATTAAGATTTTCATGAATGAGAGTACAGTCTTTGCTCATTCCTAGTGTTTGATGCTCAGAGCATGATGGCCGGCGTCTGATGCCTGACACCAACGCCCAATTGCCAACGGTCTGCGCCTGGTGCCCAGACCCCTACAGTCGACAACAGCTAACAATGATAGGTGACGACTGCAGCCTACGGTGACTGGCCAACAGCAACGGCGACTGGCGCCCAACAACAAGTTGCGGACCGTTAGCATTCGACGGTCGACGCCCAGAGTCAGACAGTTGGCGGCCGATGCTCGACGGCCGATAGCCGGTCACCAGCGGCCAACGCCCAATGCCTAGGATAACGCGGGCAAACTGCGATCAGTAATGACACCGGTGGTCAGTAGCAACCGGCGCTCGACGACGGCATCGACGGCTGGAGACTGACATCCGACACTCGGTGACCGACACCAACGACCTGTGTCAGTCTCGAGACAATAGACATCAATTAAGATTTATCAAATGCTACTTAAGCCCACAATCGTTGCGCTCGAGATTTTTTAAAATTTTTTAAAAAATATTATTAAACATTATCTACTAGAAAACAAACATCTAAAATATTTTCAATAAATCATTAGGTACCAAAATGAGTGATTATATTTTTTTCATGTAAATGCTCTTCTTTGAAAACTATTTTTCAATGAATATATTTTATAACCAACTAAATGGACCCTAGGAATTCATTAGTTATAGGTGTTGCAGTTGTCCTCCTGATGTCGACGTAGATCGAGGCTGCTGAAGTCGAGATGCTCACATCGCCGACAAGCTTTTGTCCTGGGCTTGAGACCTACAAAACCACCGAAGGGGTCTTGGTGGAAGGCACTCAGATATTCAAGTCAGTGGATGGCAGAGAAGTGTAGCTGAGAGTGGGGAGTAGTATCTTGTGAGCGTCGAACATAGCTCTATATATAGAAGCTGGTCACACACTCTCAAACTTTTGGACGTTTCCACAGATCTCACGCCACGCTGCCATAACTGTCGCACCATGTTGGTCAGATCGTGGCCTTTTGTGCCGCATTACGGTGCAGAAGATCTATGGCTATTAACTCAACTATCGAGTAGTGTGCCGTTATGCGAGCCACAACGTTTAGGATTCCTGTGGCTACATTATGTCCTCTACGTCGGGCCAAGCCGAGGCCATCTGCCATAGACCTAAGCTGAGATAAGCCTCATCAGCTTGAGTAGACCACTAGCATCAACCAAGACCAACACTAATATCTTAGGAGCGTGGAAGTTATCCATATCAACAATGATTATTGAAATTTCTTAAACACTTCACAAAGCATATGATTAAACTTTCTTCATAAAGTATTTCTCGACAAAAATCCATATATCACACTTTTGGTATTTGCTCTTTTGGTGTTTGTTTGTTTGTTGTGGGGTGATTAGAATCCTCGAGACAACACCCAAAAGGTCTCCTCTACTACAAACGTACACTTTTGTGCATAATATGGAAAAGCCATATTATGGAAGTCTTTCTAAACACATCTTATTTGCCGCGTGAAAGATCTATTTTTTGCCCGATCATGGTTTTAATGTCACTGCTTTCAAAGGTCTTCTTTATAATAAATTCTTCTTTTGACTTCAAAATTGTCATATGAGATGATCTGATGGTTCAAGTTTTTTGTTCACATGTGGATGCATTTATTTGAACAAAAAAAAAAGATAGCCATGAGACATCGAACTTAATATAAAGGCATATCATCATCATTGCACAAATAAAATATATCTTTCAAAACCAAATTTGTGTTCTCATCATTAGTGAATGACATGGTTGGTCTCAACCCATTTATCAAGCTTTGCGAAGAGTGCAACTACAATTACTCGACTCGTCTCGGTGCTTTGTTAACCTACAAGGCAATCGATTTCAAAATTTTGGGTCTCAGTGATGACCTTCTGACAGTCAAGTTAGGGAAAAGAAAACTTTAACCCAAGCAGGAACTTAGAGGGTTGAGGTGGAGAGAGTTGTAGTGTACAGTTCTTTGAGGTGACAACTATTGCATCGTACCTATGGCTATTTGCTTCTTCTTGAAGGTGACCCTAGGTGGAAGAAAATTATAGGATCCAAGTAGGATTAACCTCCTTTAAGGAGCCCTTGCTTTCTCCTTCCTTGGTCCTTAGTGGGTAAATTTGGGCCAAGGAAGGTTGGGCAACCTAGGGGCTCTATCATTAGCCCCCCACTCTGAGAGCGAATCTCAAGTAGTGATGTCTGATCTCAAAGTAGTCTCGAATCACTTGGTGGCCTCGTGTCATCTCGTCAAGCATCACTGTGTTGGGACATGAGCCTCTCATGTGCATGTGGCCTCTGTACTATTGGAGGCCATTGAGATGGGACAAGTGCCATGATGGTGACGCCCTTAGGGGTTTGGCTTCTCTACGCAATGACAATTATGAGCCATTGAGACCATGGCAAGGCATCGATCACTCATAAAAGGCTAAGTTGGGGGCATTTTTCCATTGTGTGCTTTAGAGTTGAAGAAGTTGGTCAAGAGCGGTTGGCTTAAGAGGTTGGGAGAGCTCAGGCAAGATGGTATGTTGTTTCTCCTTCTTTGGGGCAGTCTCATTTTTGTGAGTGTGGTCATCCACTGCCATGTCTTCTGACTTTGTATAGGTCTTGGGGAAGAGTGCGAGTTCTATCACCATGCACATGGGGGCCGTGAGTAGTACGACGAGTGTGGCATCAGGTAGAGGGTCATCCTCCTCTTCATCCTCAGTCTCAGGGTGGTCATCCTTTGAGGTGAAGGTCATCGGGGAGATTTGTCATGTGAAGGAGGGGGAGTCGACTATAGTCAAGGACCAGAGGAGAGGAGAAGCAGCGGGAGGCAAATGAGGCGCAGGAGGTAGAGGATGTAGAGATACGAGGGGTGAGGCATCCTCATCGTGTCACCCTAACAATCGGTGAGGCCGTGTCGAGTGACACTGAGGCTGATCTAATAGTGTTTCATTGGTGGTATCTGACCCCCAAGGAGTATGAGCTCATCATACCTCGACGAGAGGAGCAAGAACATACTAGCCAAGATGGCCACTTGTGCATCTATGAGGAAGCCATTTGGGTCGGCTTCTGGTTCCCCTGTAGGTATTTGTGGTGTAGTTGTTTAGCTATGTTGGGCTCACACCCACATAGATTGTGTTGAATAGTTGGTGAGTGATCTTCTCACACTTGGTGGCATGTCATTGGATGGGGAGATCTCATCTAATATTGGGCCATTCTTCTTATGCTACTCATTCCAACACCACCCAACATACAAAGAATGGTTCTATGTCACCGCAAAGGCCTGTAGAGTTTTAGTAACTCATCTCCTGACCTCGATTCATGTGTGAAAGAGAAGCTTCTTCTTATTAATATCAAGTAAGGAAGGGACGCTCTCTATCCCGATGGTCTAGGCCAAGAACATTCCCCATAATTGACTATCAACACCCGAGTTCACTCTCGCACACTTCCCCATTATGGAGAGGTTGTTTACCAGGGAGAGGTCGGCATGGGTACTATTGATCGTGAAGAATCTTGAGTAAGTCAGACTATGCCCTACTAGTTGGCGGGGTAAGCTTGGCCTTGCTTTTTCTTTGATTGACGTTTATGGCCTTGCTTTGCCACTAACTGTTAGTCGCAGCTCTTGTAGAAGACATGGTCAACCTCGAGCATATGTTCAACAAGGCTAAGAAGAAGCAGCCCCTCAAAGGAGGGTAGTTCCTCTGCTCGATAGGGGAAGGCGATGGGCTCGACAATCTCTCCTGCTCGAAAGGGGAAGGCGATGGGCTCGACAATCTCTCATGCTCGAAGATCTAAAGAAGGTAATGGTGAAGAAGGCTAAGCAGCCCTCCCCCCCCACCACCAAGTGCAAACATAAGGGGGGAGCCATCAGGAGGTTCAATAGCTACTGTGTAGAGGTCAGGCCTCCCACTTTCAGCTGATGAAGGACCATTCCTTGGACAACCCTGGGTTTTCCTTAGAGCTTACCCAATTCCGCCTCCTACCTAGCATCCAAGAGCAGATGGGCATGACTATGACAACCGCTATGACGACTCGAGTTAAAAATATCTAGATTTATCATAGTTCATATCATTCTAACCCAATTTGCCAATGTTGAAGGCTTGAAGTATCCAACTAAGGTTGGTAGTACACTCATGCTAACCACGTGATGACAAATACGAAGACAATTTTTTCCCTCTATTTCTTAAAACCACACAACCATTCATACATAGCCATAAAGAATAGTACAAACAAAGCTAAAACCAAAGCAGACAATGGTGCTCACTAATCTACATAAATATGCTTCAAATAACAATATTAACTACCAGGGTAAATTTAGTATTATACCTGCAAGAATAAGTGCCAAGAACCCACCAACTACGCACCGCCAATGTAGCACGACACCAAGCCATGCCAATCCACCGACACAAAAACCTACCCATTGTAACACCCCAAATTAATATCAGTTAGTTTGGGAAATTATGAATTCATTTGATGCATAAGGAAATTTAGATATCAAAACTCAAAGGAATATGTAGCAAACACTGTCACATGCTAGTACCATTTTCGATCATGCATATCCCGACAGGGCGCCACCGGATTTCAGTAACATAATTAAAATTTGAAACTATCATAATTACTAGAAAAATGTGTTGATTCCAAAGATATGAATATAGAGAATACTTGTAACTCTCCGCTCCGGCTCGGTACGGCCATTCTGACCCACGCACACAACGAGATAGACAAGTATATAATAAATGAACATTGTCCATATCAGAGCCATCATAATTACATAAGGTTCAATATTACATTAATTCTTTCCAGCTTTAATATCACTTTTTCATAACCTGAGCAATCTCTACTCCTTACGATCCCAACCAGTCTCACTATTTCCTCTTCTGAAAACCTCAGCTTCGCCTGAATATAGCAAGAGTGAGTCTAAGAATAGATCCAGCAAGTAACTAAGAATTTCAAACTCACAACCTACAACTACAGCATATTTTGAAAAACATGGTAATATACTATATATAGACGGTGGTAGAATCAGTAGCGCTAAAGGTAACGGTAATAGGGATAGTAATAGTAATAGTTTATAATAACGGAAATAGTATTGGTATAGTGCACTAATAGTAAATAGAAGTAATAACGGTAAAACATGGTAGTAACAATAGTGGTAATGGTAATAATAGTAATAATAGAAATGACGGTAGAATCAATGGTAGGAAATAGTAATAATGGTAGGAATAAAAATAACAGTGGTAACGTAATGGTAATGGTAATAGTGACAGAAGCAATGGCAGTGGCGATAGTAGTGGCAGCGTCAGTAGCAGTAGAAATGGGAATAGCAGTAGCAATGACAGTAGCAGTGACAATAGCAGTGACAGTGGCAGAAACAGTGACAATAGTAGTAGCAATGACAGTACCAGTGGCAGAAATAGTGACAGTAGTAGTAGCAGTGGAAGTGGCAGTAAAAGTGACAGTAGCAGTGGCAATGGCAGTGTCAGTAGCAGTAGTAGTGTTAAGCCGGACATATTGCCCTAACTATCAATAGAAAGTCAGTCAGTTAGTACAATAGACTATCACCTAGGCAAATGAGTGATAGGTCCTTGTTTACTGCGCAGAACCGGAGAAGCCCTCTCCACCATATTCCAGTGGTACTTGTCCAACTCTAGGATTTCACTTTGTTACCCTCTAGGCCTTGTACATATACAGTAGTGAACTTTCCTGTAGGGGCATTTCTACTGTACGGTTCCACTCACTTCTTATGATGACATTGTCTGTTTTAAACCAGACACAGTGCCCAAACCGTAGTAGGAAGTCAGTAAATAGTATGAGCTTTCCCATAGGGGCATTTCTATAGTACGGATCTAGTAGAACCCCTATGATAGCAGTGTCCATTTGGCTAACAACAACAATGATGGCAGTAACGATATCGGTAATAGAAATGGTAACGGTGATGGTAAACAATAACAGTAGCAGTGAAGGTAACAATAACGGTAACAGTGATGGTAGACGGTAACAGTAACAAAGGCGGTAACAAAATTGGTAGGCCAGACTTACTTTTATTAACTATCACATAAATGGGTTCAAAAACTCATAAAAGTCAATAAATTAGAAAATATGATTGTGAATCAAAAAGTCTAATCACTTGCATCTTGCATGTCAAACCAATAATGAATTAAGATAAAACCCACCTTCGATACAATGTGTTTCTTCTATTAGATCACCATGATACGCCTCGACGAATGTCTCCAGAGTGCGGTTCCTACGAGCAGAACCTCCTCTTTAGTATGAAGAAGAAAACCTCATGCTCTTCCTCTCTAGATCTTGGTCGTCCCCTCTCTCTCCCTCCTATGGTATGGAATGGTGGAATGGGATGGGAGGAGAGACCCTCCTATTTATAGAACTCCAACTTGTTTGGGATTATAACACCTCATCACTTTCCAACGGTTAAGATGGTGACACTTGTTGCCATCTCCTTCATGCTCATCCAAGAGGCCACCTAACCCCCACTCTTGTCAACACCCTAGCCATCGACATCTAACCAAGCCATGTGTCCCCCTTCCAGAAGGTTCCCAGAGCTAGGATGGTGACACTTGTCACCATCTCCTTCTTGCCTATTCTATGAAGACACATCTCCTTATTCTAGAAGCCACCTCACCTCTACAATTGTCACCCTCTCATTCTCTCCTTTTATCCAATCAGCCATTAAATCTTCTTTAAAAATTAATTACTTACATGCCCAATTTGTATGCATATATACTCATTCCATCCAACAGGAGGGTAATTCCCCGTAACAATCTTCAACTAAGAATCTGAAGATAGTTTTAGAAACATATAACATTTACATTAACCCTTATGAAATTGGTCAATCATAGCTTAAACCCTAACTTTTAATAATCATGTTCATACTTTTTCTATTATAGATATACACAATTATTACATTCATACTTTCTTAGCATTTACATATATACTTTTTATATAAAATTAAAAGTTATATAGTGATGAAATACATACAATTTAAACATATAATACCGCAGTGATGCCAACCCTAAACCGATGGGTGTGGTGATGCCAATAGAGAGCAAGAAGAATTCATGTAAAAATATATACAAAAGCTGGGGCGTCACAATACTGGTGCACAGATATCAAGATTAGTTGATTTATTATTTTTTAGAAAATTTTCACTTGACAAAATTTATTTTGAGAATTAAACGAAGATCGCCATAATTTGTGTCCTTTTCAATTAACATATGTTTGAAATTTCACCTTAATTGGACATCATTTAGATATAAAATTAGACTCCCAAAAAAACTTAATTAAATTAATGGGTTTTTCCTAAATAATATAGTTATGTATCTTTCTTAACCCTTAAGATAGGGGGCGGTTGCTTGTAGGATGTTGGTTAATCCCTATCTAATTGGACTCGTTGTAGCAACTCGGAAAATTTAATACTTAAAAATTTGAAATAATAATTTCTTTAAATCGAATAATAGAACATGCGTACCATTATCATAGTACAAGAATACAACGAAAAATTCCTTAAAATTATAAATCAATCCCAGACATTATTCCTAAGTGTTCCACGAATAAATTCGTGCAACAAAAATTCGATTGGCCAGCGTATGTCACAATGTGACCATTATCTAAATTAGGAAACTAAGTCGGAAAACTGCTAACACGGAAAGATAACGCGCCCATAAATTAAATGAGCATGTCGGAGAGACTTCCAACATCATGAAATGAATAACATTATTGGGTTTGGACCAATGGACCTCTTATAGTCCATAAATAATTCAAATAAGAAAATGCAATAAAAATCATAACTCTATTATTCCCTAATTAAAAGGGAAAACCTATAAGATAAATTCCATAAATAATGGACTTGGTTAAATAGACCCATTAGTAATTAGTGGGCCAAAATAAAGATTTTAAAAAAGAATATTGGAAAAATACCCTAAATTCGTAACTAAATTATTACCTAATAAAAGGGTATTTAATGCATTAAATAGGAAGTTTGAATTGGAATTGGATTCCTAAATCTACCCTAATAGGTTGGCCACGAATTTAGCTCCCATCCTAACCCAAATAGGAAGTGGAAAGCTTGGGAGGAGGCTAGGAAGGAGGAATTCGGAATTTAATAGGAGTTAAGTACTATTAGGAATTAGAAACATAACTAGCATAAATACACCTCTTAAACCTCTTGGCCGACCCTAGCTCGTTGCCAAAAGTTCTTGGACGTGGAGAAGAGGCCAAGGAGGAGAGGATCTCGTGGGGAGAAGGAGTTCTTGGAGCTTCTTCTTCGTTCTTCAAGTTCTAGCCCTAGGAGAGGAAATCGAGTCAAGGTAGGCATTCTCACAAGCAAAAATCCTAATATTTTGTCTATGGATTGTTCCATGCATCAGGAACAAAACCCTCAAATTTCATAATTTTCCATCAAGCCAATATTTTCTTCTTGAATTCGAAGTTCTGCAACTCTCTTGACCCCGAACCCCCTTCATAATTCTTGTTCTCCATGAACTAAATCCCATGCCTTGAAATTTTTATGGGAGATACTGATGATCATTAGGGAACTTTCGCACCCTAATCCCTAATTTTATCCACCCTATTGGCAAATTCCATTCAAATCCTCATCTCACTGTCTCAAACTGGTCACGTGTCCATGTTTGACGTGATGAAGCATGTTGTATCTGCATTTCAATTGTCCTAACTAGCAGATTTTCACAATCTATCTATTGTCAAATTCCTATTTACTGCAATACTCATGCATGTCTAGATCAATTCAAAACTAGTTACATGATTTTTCATTGTGTATACATTAGTTATGATTTTATGAACGACCCTGTATCAAAATTGATATCCCTGGTCCGCAATCCAAGGTCTGGTCTGACTCCTGTCAGAGTCAGGCGCAGACAACCAGAAGGCGACACCTCGATATGTCCGCTTTTTCGGGCTCCGATTGCGACAGCCTACCTGTCGCGATCAGAAGGCGACAGGTGAGCCGTCGCGTTCTCAGAACCCGATCTGCAAGCCATGTCGCGATCCTTTTTAGGCCCTGTCGCGTTCTGCCTGGTACCTGTCGCAATTCTCACAACCCTATGTTGCCTTCACAGGAATTTTGGTGAAAAACCCAAAAAATATTTCTGTCACTTCTAAATAATCCTTACGCCTTTTTACAGTTATACCCCCCCAGTAAAACCTTGCCTAATGGAGCAATATTGAATAATTTTAAATACATCTTCACGACTTATTTCTATCTATGATTTCTCTTGCACTTGCACACACATGACCATCCATATAGGCTGAAATTTGGCAAAAAATATCTCATAATGTATCTGGTAAATTAATGCCCTAAAGCTATTAATTGCCTTATTTAAAAGGACTTGTATTCGTTTCTAGCGTTGTTTATATACCGATATCGACGCTCCACTGTTCTAGAATTCCTCTAGAACGTCGAGCACCTGTTTTATATACACACTTTTCTTGGCTTGTGGTGAACTCTCCGTCGAATATTCCTTTCGCGACTAGTGAACCCTTGCACAAGGCCTCCGTAGTCTCCCTGATCATGGATTCCCCATGGTCGAGAGCCGTTGTACCCTAACCCTATGATACACTCTAGGGATCATTAAGATCCAAACGGCCTTAGTTGTTCTCTCGCTCTTATCTTGATCACGCCGAACTCTGGACTTGTGCATAACGAGACAGCGAAAAGGTTGTGTGTTCCACCGGACTGCCACACCGGCGCGCGCATGTTGTGCAACTGTTACTATCGCTCGTTACTCGACGTTTATGTGCAATGACCATAAGATCTCATCTATACTGTACTCGCGTCTCTATTCACGTTCACTCTACTATCCTCTCTCTCTCGTCTATTCACATTCACTCTACTATCTCGTCTCTCTCGTCTATTCATCTAGTACTCTCTTGAGACTCGTTGAGCTGTTGTGGCTCCTATCGTGTGTACTATTTCATGACTGTCTAGAGCTATAATGCATACTGTGCAGGGCCGACAGGAGAGTGTCCCAAGGGCTCCAATCTAGTCCTGGGGGCAGAGAGCCACCCGAAATACCTGCAGGTGCTATTGACGTGTCTGCATTGCACCGGTTCTGACTATACTATCTTTTCTAGGCTAACACTATGAATTACTATCCTTTAGTCTAGGAGTTCAGACGTACTGTGATATTACTGTGCTATCACAAACTGTTTGCATTAGTCTGAGGAGTTCAGACGTACTGTACTATCGTGAAACGGCTACTGTCCCAAAGTGACTATTGTCGTACTCTATCAGTGCACCGTTGTGCAACCATACACGCTATCTTGTTACACGCTATCTCGTTACACGCTATCTCATCATACGCTCTACTTGCTCTACTTGTTACTCGCTATCTTGAGTTACTGTGTGCTATCGCGACTTGATCACATTCAAGTGCAATTTACTCTTTACATGACCATCTACTGTCATCCCTTCTTGTTATACATGTCGCTTGATATTCTTGATAATATCGTACTTGGCTATTGTTGTTATCGTTTCTATCGGACTTGACTTTAGTCATCGTGCTATACTTGATCATCTGCTATTTGAACCATGATACTTGTGCTATTTACTTTCCTCGACGTTACATGACTCTCTCTATCATTAGTTACTCTGCCATTTAATGCATAATTACTTAAAGCCTGCTTGAGCCTGAGATTTAAGTCCTACTGGGCGTTATCGCTCACCCTTCGTTATTTGTTATTGTGTCTCAGGTAAGCCAAACAATGACGTTTATACCGTACCAATGGGACCGGACCATAGTGATGAGCGACCCGAAGTCAACTCATGAAGTTACCATTAGTACCATGGAGTCTAGTAGTTGTTGCTTTAGATTTCCTTTCAATGTATGATGCCATTGAGCCCTACGTATTGGCTCCGAAATTAGTGGTTGTAATAGTCTTTGTGATTTTATAATGAAACAAGAGTTATTTCAACTATTGTTCATTAGATGCTCTGATGTTTGCGAAAGTATGCGCACTTGTCGTTACTATACTCGTTGTTCGCATCTCCCTCCGATTTATTCCGCTGCTAAATTGGAGGGGCGTGACACTCGTGGCTATTGGGTAAGATAATGTGATAAGGATCTCATGAACCTTTCTCGTGGCAGCCATGCATGGGCATGGCGAGCCCTATATTAACTGATCCCATTATCCTCATTTTCCCTTCCCACATGACCATAGTGCCATCTTGAGGAAGAAGAAGGAGAGAAGACCTTTAAAAAACCATTGGTTCACATCATCTAGTAGGTCTTCTAACCATTTCTTAAATCATTACTTAGTTAGTTAATGATTATCGTTAATGTATAGGTTCCTCCATACGATTCCTAATTGTTTGCTTCCATACTCATGCATGATTAAATTGAGCGGTTTCCATCAGAACTGGTCGATTGATTCACCCTTTGCAAGGTACTGGCCACTCAGGGAAGAACAGTTGACCAATTTTGCTTGTTCGGTCAGTCGATTCTACCTGTTCGATCAATCGATTGTACTGGTTCGGTCGACTGATTTCACATGATTGGTCTACCAATATCACCTAACTGGTTGACCGATCTTATCTCAGATCGTCAACTTACCTTATCTCTAAGTTGATCTAGCCTTGTCCTCAAGTCAACCTAACATGTTAGTTTAACTTCACTTGGAACTCTCCAACAACTGCATACTTTAATGGATTGTTAGGAAGCATTTTAAGTTAACCAATGTCAATTAAAGGGCTCTAGTCTAGTCTTGAGAAGATCTCGAACACTTGAGTCATTTTCTATAGTGTTGTGGCACCCCTCCTGACCGATTAAAATGTAACATTCACACCCACAAAACAGAAGCATCTAACGCACATTATTATGGGAAGGTCTTCTGTGATGCATGAAATACTTTAGCAGACCAATCATAAGAGCAGTACATGGTAATAATACTAAGTATAGTTTTCTGCACTTGCACTAGTGCATCGCATATAACAGATACAAAATCATAGTCTATTCATTAGTTACATGCCAGGCATAGCTGAGTACAAAATGTGGCTTAGCCATGACTTAAACACAATTTTATCCTTAAGATCATCTAGCCTAAAATATTTACATAGCAAAGGAGGTTGGCTTGATGAGGGGACCTCGTCAGGATGAAGAATCTAAAATGGGTTCGAACAAAGGTATGAGTTCTAAAGGAACTCAGTAGGCAAACCAACATGAGAAATAGAACATCTGAGCATGGAACATGGCACAATTTATAAGGTTATAGAAGCATAAGAGCTACACAAAGAGTACACCGTAAATAAGACTTAACAGGTTACAAGCTTACAGGAGTGCATGTAGCATATTTCAAAACATAAATGCTTTGCAAGGATTCAAATTCAAACATATCCAATGGCATCATCAAATCTCTCATGGGGATGCATAATATATAGCTAACCACCTGTCGAAATAGGATGCTTACATATACATACATAACTAAGAATGCCCAACAAATTAGGCCTAACCACCCACATTTGATTTGTCGGATGAGACCGTCATCACGGCTGACATCTCATGCATGATGCCAACCATGAGGAGTCCTAACCATCCCAGAGAGAGAGATCTAAAGTATCTTGCCAAGACAACCAGATATAGGGCCTCAAAGGGAAACATAAAAGGGTTCAGATTAGGCTTTTGGATCAAACATGCAGGTTCACAAGTGGCACTGCACTGAGGAGATAAGGAAGGCTTCTAAAGGGGCAATGTAGGGATTAGTTTTGCCTACCTTAGTGTGGGGAAATCCAATCAAAGCCCTAAATAGAAAATTAAGAGGCCAACTCTACTAGGAAGCTACAATGGCCCCAAGCTCTAACCTTCAGCTTTCCCAGTAGCAAAACGCAGAAAGGTTAGCTGAAAGGGTGGTCACAAAGGCTATAAGATGAGTTAAAGTTCAAAGTGGGTCGATGCTAATAAGAGGATCCAGACATCTGGCTAACATGCAGGCTAAAGGGAGATAATAATGCAGTGGAGATGACCGATGGGACTATGAATAAAAGGTTTTCAAAGGCAAACGACACAATATGTGAGAAAAATATGAGTTATTCTGATAGGCAATGGGGTCAAGTCAGAAGGTTGACAAGCCAAAGGGGTCAGATGATGATGACAACTACTAATAATTCGACAAAATACAAGCACTTAAGAGATTATACTCAACTCAAATTCGATTAGAGAACAAGGGAAATATCGATTGGGGAACAAACGAACATCATCTGGAGGCCAATCGATTACTGAAGAAACTTGACTTTGGTTGGGGAGCCAATCGATTATAGAACAATGGTCATATCGATTGGAGAACAAAAGAAGCTTCTATCGATTGCTGAAGAGAGTTTCGATTACTGAATGATATTAACTTCCCTTCCGATTGGAGATTAAGGACATCAATTGGTGACTAAGGATACCGATTGGTGACTAAAGACATCGATTGTTGACTAAAGATATCAATTAGTGACTAAAGATACCGATTGGAGACTAAAGACATCGATTGGTGACTAAAGACATCAATTGGTGACTATCGATTGGTGACTAAAGACATCGATTGGTGACTAAAGATACCGATTAGAGACTAAAAACATCGATTGGTGACTAAGGATACTGATTGGTGACTAAAGATACTGATTGGTGAAAAAATATTAAGTTCCCTTCCTTAGTAATTAGTGAGTTCTTTGGTTATGATTATGAGATAAAATGTTATTTTTAGCTAAAGTGCCAAAGTTCAGAAACAAACTTCTAAAGGTAGACTTAAAGGTTCTGGACCCAAGGTTCCACACACAAGATATTCCATTTTCCCATTGGTACCAACTGGTACCAACTAGCAGGTGATGGCCTGATGTGCGGCATACATCTCACGTGATACCACATGAGTTCTAGATTTTCATGCTTGACTATTCCATTTCGTGTATCTAAGTGCGTATTATACATAACAATTCATTCTCTGTGTAACGACCCTCCTCATACCAGTACGATTATACCAATCCTCATCGGTACAAAGAGCGTCGTCACAGTGGGATAATAACCCAACACTAGCCGATAGGTTGATATGTACCTGAATACAATTGAGTACAACGGAAATAAAATGAATAACTCAACTTTACTCCATCGTCATCACACATTCCACAATCTATATAGTAAGAAAAGTAAAGACAATATCCACATTAATACAAATATAAAAGAACTACATTGTCTATTACATTGTCCATGAAATTAAATTTATTCATGCTATGAAAAGGAAAAGTACAACTACTAAGCAAACTCCACAACTACTCCTCGCTCTTGTGGATGATCCTCACTATGCCTCCCTCTGGCACGGGATACTTGTCTGACCTGTACGCCGAAGCAAGAGTGAGTCTAAAAGACTCAGCAAGCAAACCAAAGACTCAACATCACACATATCACACACATGTTAAGCTATCAAACAATAACGAAATACATACTATCATTTAACTGTAACAATTTACATGGTACATACTCTTAACTATTAACACATATTTAAATCACCTAGATATGCTTTAGACTATTACATGTTTATTCTAAATCATGGATACTAACATACACCTATATATATTTTCTGCACCTAACAGGTAGCATGATTCATTTATCCAAACATTTTCTATTTCATGGTACACTTCTACGAACTAGAGCATAGATTTAAGCATAAAGTAATGAACAACCTAGCATGATAACTATTTACTTTTCACATGCACTTTTCATACTTAATTGCACATTTTATTTGCTGTTTTAATATAAATAACTCTCATTACACATGATTTCACACTTTATAACATGAATTTAAGAATTCAAACATAGTCAAGTTGGTTGGCAACAATAAGCAATTAAAGTATGAAATTTTGTATTAAATAAACATCACATCGAGCATGGAACCTAAACATGATTACATGTATTTATCATATTCATAACCACACTTTACTTACTGTTTTGTCATGAATTAAACTTAATTACATGGAATTAGATTTATTCACATATAATCTTATTCATTTAGCAATTCTACATGTTAATCTTTTGTCATGAATTAAACTTAACCACACTTTACTTACTGTTTTGTCATGAATTAAACTTAATCACATGGAATTAGATTTATTCACATATAATCTTATTCATTTAGCAATTCTACATGTTAATCTTTTACGTTGCATAATTCACATGTTGACATATGTATATTCGCATACACTATTACATGAAGATAAATAAACTAAATGTCATGATACTACACATGATATTGCATTTAAAGTATTAATACATGAAAGTATGAACATTTGCACTATTATATTGGTTTCACATGAAATCACACTCTCATTCATATTCAATCTCCCTTACATATCTTTTCACACATTTTTCACATTGTTTATTCTTGCACTTTCACTTATTACATGTCATATCATTTGCACTCGTTGCGTGCCACATTCACACTTTACTTTACACTTTATTCATATTATATCGCTTAAATTGCCTTGACACATAGTCCTAACCACCTACTAGAGGACGCACGCACCCATATCAAATAGCACATAGCTCATCACATAGCACATCTCATCACATCTCATAATCACATACCCGCCACCTAGGCAATGTAGTGGTGAATCTTGGTAACTACGCAGACCGAAAGAAGCCCTCTCCACCCTATCTAGTGGTACTTGTCCACCTCCAGGTTTTCATCCTAATGCCCTTAGGATATACTTTTCACAACGTTGAGCCTTCCATAAGGACTTTTCTATGGTACAGCTCTCGAACCTCTAGGGTAGTGTAGACACCCATTTCTGACCCATAAGTCGAGCAAAATCCCTTGTCGTATCATTGATACCCCACGTTGGCTCATCATCGTCAAGCTGGCTTTCTCCGATCATGACATCATTTCCATTAGTTCATCGCCCTGGAGGACCCTTCCTGGTCAAAATCAATCTCTTTCACTATATCTCTCTAAGTTAGGAGTCCGATATTTCATCCCGAAGGCTGTGCATGGGAGTTGGATGCATTACATGCCAAAATGCAGAAAAGACCAGAAGACGACAGGCCCTAGGTCGCCTTCCTGAAAACGACATGCCCTATGTCGCCATCATAATTCCATATTTTAAATCCTCAGAAAATCGAAAATGACTCAAGTCACCTTCCATATGAGTAAGGCGACATATCGAGCAGTCGCATTCAGGAAGGCGACACTTAGGCCATCGCATTCAGGACCTTAAACAGGAAACTCAATCCGAAGCCAACTTGGACGCATGCTATTGATGGAAATTGCATGTTTTGGACGTCCAAATCGTGTCCAAATCCTCTCAAATTCGAAGGAGACCTTCCTAACATGTTCCTTTCCGAGTTCCAATAGCCCTTGCACAGCCATACTTACCCAGAGTCGGACTCCTTCCCATTATTCCTCTCAGACCCGAGTTGGGAATAATCAACCATAAGTACCTCGTCTCTGCATCATTTGAGGCAAAGGCCGGAGTCTGCTTCTTCTTCTTCCGGAGAGATCCATCTTCCACGAAGAGAGTTTCTCCTCCAGACGACTCAGAAGAGCCCCCCAGGGCGTTTCCCATCGGCTACACAATTCCTCTTCCCTTCTTCTCTTTATTTCATTCAATTCTTGCATGCATAGTCTTGTTTTCTTCGTAGAATAGCATTAGATCATGACACACACACCCAAACTTAACACCCACAGGGGTTAAAAGCCTCAATCTCGTGAGTTCCCTCCATTATAGTTCATGTTTTCATGCTTTTCATTGAATAGATCTTCTACACACGAGTTCTAATGGGTGTTTATCTTGTTTAAATCACTTTGGCAGGTGTTTGAAGATCAGAGTAAGGTGAGGCTCTTGCCCCTCGGCCGGCTGAGGAGCAGGAAGACAAAGAACCCACGTTTCCATCCATTGAAGAGGAAGGCGACCAAGGTCCTGTCGCGATCAAGACAGCGCCGCCATCTACATCGCGTTCAGACCAAAGCATAGCAACAACCCCTGTGTCGCATTACCAGGTACGCCTCCTTTTTACTTTTTCCTTTCCAACGTAGTCAACCCTCCATCTGAACATCCAGAGGCAACTACATTGGTGGCGATCACGGTACTTTCCCTTTCCTTTACTCCTATACGTATTTACACATATTTTTTTTGGGGAGCACAATCCCGTGATTACAGGTAGCAGTGTCAATCTCGGCCCAATTATTACACATTCACTTTATCACATTTTCTCACATTATTCACATATTTCACTTATACTATTTAATCACTTTACATGCATTATTTAACAATTGCACATGCCTCAATTAGCCTAACATGATACTACTATTTGCAGTAATAAAACAACTCATAATTCAGTCCTAGACTTGCTGTTAATTACTGAATTATACAAGATTAGATTTAACATATCAAATATGAATAATTCCCATGGTTTAACTAATAATTACACTTTTTGTCATCAAATTAGTTCCAATTTTTTTTATCACAGGTTATTAACAGTAAACATATCACATATACAATTTTCCAGATTTTTCGAATGGTAAACCAAATTTTTGTAATTAATATAGAATTCAGGCATATTATTCAAGAAATTCACTTAATTAGATTTCACAGTAAAACAATAGTATCTAACAGTTTCAAAACATGGGAACAGTCATCATACTAACACGGAAAAATTTATAACACCCTAACATACACTGGATCTAATTAATCAGTAAATATCATTGTCATTTCATGCTCACTATCTAGTTACAGGAAATTTTAATAAATAGGACTAATTACAAAAATTCATTTTGCCCTCATGATATGACCTATTGACTGTTACTGACCACACATCAAATTTGCAGCATGTACATATACCCGAAAATCAAATAAACAGCTTAAGAAGATCAAACAGTGTAATTTCAGGACACTGAAGAACTTGACTATAAGAGTTGTGGCCGCCTATTTGTTGCCCAGCTAGCTAGCCTAGAGGGGGGGTGAATGGGTTATAAAAAATTAGATCTTAGATTGATACCTGTTCACTAAAAAGATTACACAACAACTTAAATGAAGGTTAGAGTTAGAGGGAATGAAACAGCAAACGCACAAAACATAGCCACAAGACACAAGGATTTTATCTTGGTTCGGAACTCCTTTCCACAGGAGACCTACGTCCAGTCCCTGAGCAATACCTCAGGATATCACTATCAAGGGTACTATCCCCCTCACGGATCCTTACACCCAGCCACAACTGGTCTTCCTTCAACCTGAAGGGAATACAACCACCCTGGATACCACCAGGTCTTCCTTCACACAGAAGGGAATAAAACTAATAAAGATAAGCACAAGAACAAGCTTCAGGAACTAGCTCAACCAGCTACAATCTGAAGCAAACAAGCCTTGAGAGAGAAAGGATCTTGACACTGGTTTCTCTCAAAGACTTCACTGGCTCTCACACGAATTTCTTTTTCAACACAGAGAGCTAAAGAGCTAAGATCTATTGGAATGGAGTGCTTCGCTCTTGTTTGAACTACTGAAGACTTGAAGGATTGGCTATTCTCTATCACAGAATGTTGTTCTCTTCAAAAGTTATCTTCTCAGTCTTGTAGTCTTGTATTTAAGCTTCTATTTGAATATTGAACGTTAAAGATCCGTTGTCTTTCATTCTGGTGTACGTTAGACTGGTCTGCAAGGAAGCTTCTGATCTTCAGTCTTTTATCCTTTAGTACACGTCAAAGAAATGTTTTGATATCTTGTATCTTTTGTGTCCAACGTTGTACAGATAAATCTTGTCAGGTATCTGCAAGCATATCAACAATAAATAGGAGACAGCTAGGACTGTCGTTGATTGTCAGTCACAGTTGGAAAAGATATTACTAGATTTAGCAAAGCTCCTTTCTGTCAAAATAAAGATGTAGACAGAATAGCACAATAGTGGAAGATATCGTCTGCATACATGAGAGATACGTTCAGAGTGCATTGAATGCATAGAAGTCAAACAGACGAGAGACGACTTTGACTATTCAACGTATATTAAAGAGTATTGATATAACAATGAAATCGATATAAACAAAGCCGATGCCTTTATGACTTATGAAATCGTTATAAGTTGATAGGCAAATCGTTATGACAGAGAATCATTAAATCATAATAATGAAATCGTTATAAGCACTTATGAAATCGTTGTGCAAGACAAATCGTTATAAGCACTTATGAAATCGTTGTGCAAGACAAATCGTTATAAGTACTTATGAAATCGTTGTGCAAGACAAATCGTTATAAGCACTTATGAAATTGTTGTGCAAGACAAATTGTTATAAACATTTATGAAATCGTTGTGCAAGACAAATCGTTATAAGCATTTATGAAATCGTTGTGCAAGACAAATCGTTATAAGCATCAAGGAAATCAATGTGATTACTTACCAAATCGTTACTATAAGTAAATCGTTGTGTTTCTGAAGAAATCGATATAAAACACTTAATAAATCGTTAGTCATTGCGAGTTCTAAAGAAATCGTTACGACAACTTATGGTGTCGTTGTGACGAGCAAGTCATTATGAGCTCTAAGGGAATCGTTACGATAACTTATAGAGTCGTTAGGATGAGCAAGTCGTTACGGGCTCTAAAGGAATCGTTGCGGTTACTTATAGAGTCGTTGTGACGAGCAAGTCGTTGCGAGTTCTAAAAAAGTCGTTATGATAACTTACAGAATCGTTACGGCGAGAGGAAAGAACCACTCAGAAAGAGTGAGTTGGTGATCTCTATTGGTAAGGGTTTCTGCACGGGCAGTTAAGTATTTGGAGTACAGAGACCTGTTGCCCTTGACGTTGGCCCACTACTCTTCAGTCTTGAACTCAGTGCCCTCATAAATTTTGGATTTTTGAAGGTGGGTGAACTGGTAAAGAGGAAGAACAATGTTTAGATGCTCAGAGAGGTTGAGGAAAGGAATACCATAGATAGTGGAAATGATACATTTTTGAAGGTATTCCCTATAGATGGATCTTCTCTGAGGATCGAGGGTAAGAGAGTACCAAAGAGGAGGAAATAATGGTGAGGAGGGGATGCTGACAGAGGATGAATGTTTTTTCTTTTTCTTGGCAGGACTGGGAGGATCAGTCCTGTAAACATGAGTGGCAATGGATAGAATGGAGATGAGGGTATTTCTCTCAAAGTCATCCGGAAGATTAGTGTCAAAGACACTGAGAATATGAGGTTTTTCCAGAATGAAGGTGACAGAAGAAGGAGGAGTAGGAGGATGGAAGAGATGTTTGGGATTGAAAGATGTAGATGGGTGAACTGGAGTAGTTTCAGTGAGAGGTGAAGAAGGTGAGGGTGATGATGGAGCTGAGGTTTGAGAGGGAGTGGGAGAGAAGGAAGGTTGAGATGGAATGGGAGAGGATGAGGTTTGGGTGCGAGGCATAGGGTGTTTGATAGTTGGTGGTGCTGGAGGGGCTGTAGAAGAAGATGAAGGTGAGGAGAGGGTTGGAGTTGCAAGAGTAGAAGTTTCAGGGGCCTTGGTAGCTGCTACTGGCTCTTTCCCTTTTACTTGACCTTCGCTGGCAACTGCAGACGGCCCGGATGGCCTAGATTCCTGATGAGATGGCCCTGATGGCCCTGATGCTTGCACTGATGGCCCAGATGGCCCTGATGCTTGCACTGATGGCCCAGATGGCCCTGACTCTTGCACTGATGGCCCAGATGGCCCTGACTCTTGTGCTGGTGGCCCTGGTGGCCGAGGAACAGCTGCTGGTCTGCTCTGAGTAGCAGAAGGAGAAAATCCACCTGTCCTCGAAATTACTGATAGCATGGACTTCATGTCTGACATTTCCTTGTTGAACCACCTTATAGCATTTCGGACTTGAGATAGTTCAGTAGTGGTTGTAGCTTGACTGGAAAGAATGTCTTGGACACTGGTCTAAACTGATGATAATATATCTCCTTGAGCCTTTAATATTTCCATAACAGGCTTCAAATTTACTTTCCTGTGGTGCCTTCTGAGAGCTACTCTCTTTCTTTTGCTTTTCTGAGTGACTGGCTCCTCAATATTAGCATGACTTGTACTTGGTCCTTCATTTACAGGTACTTTGGTAGGAGCTTGATTTCCCTGAGATGGTGCATCTATCTCAGGAGCATCCTCCATCAAAGATTCCTCATTGCCAATTTGCTCCCCCTGAATAGGAGCATTGAGTTCAACATTTTCTTGCTCCCCCTGAGTAGGAGCTTCTTCCAAAACAATTTCCTCAATGTGGCCTTCTGCCACTGATTCTGACAATTGAGACTCTCTAGCATTCAGCTCCCCTTGGCTGGGAGCTTCTTCCATAATCACTTCTTGATGAGTAGCTGCTTGCACCTCAAAACTGACATTTACTTCAGTTAAATTTTCAGTATGGCCTGGTGCCATAGCTTCTTCTTCTGCAAGTCCACCTATTTCTGAAGTAACTGAGGTGGAAGGAAAGGAATCCAACACTTCTCTTAGAATAGAGGCAACTCTGGAGGTGGGCAAGGGATCTGCCACACCTGCTACTGCTTCTCCCATTGGAGTTTCTGGAGAACGAGAGTCAACCTCCATAACAGGTGATCCTGAAGTCTCTGCTTGTTCTTCCACTGCAGGTTCTGCTGCTGCTTGTTCCACTGCTACTGATTCTACCTCTAATTCTGCTGGTGGATCTGCTGCTTCTTCTGGAATCTCTGGGACATCTCCAATGATGGCCTCTCCCTCTGCTACAGAGGTCTTGGTCCATATTCCATTCTGCACTGAGAATCCACTTTTCTTTAGGTTCCTGGACCTTATAGACTGCCCCATCTTTTCCACAACTGCCCCAGATAGATTTACTCCAAAATGTTTGAACATCTTGGTAAGTAGATGAGCATAGGGCAATGAAACATTCAACTTGCTCTTTGTATCCCAGATTTGATCATGGGCAAACTTTATTCTCTCCATCATGACCTCGGCCATGTTAATCTCCTTTTGCTGGATTACCCAGAACCTCATATCCGAATCTGCCCTAGTACAAGTTGAGAAAGTGGCACTACGGGGAACCATGATTTGGCAGATAATAAAATGAAGTAGACGGTTAAATGCAGTCATCTGATTGATATCTAATTTCTCGTCTCTCAGCCTGAAACCTGGACCTATAATGCCAAGACCCTTTGCTTAATCGTTCACTGTGTGAACCCCACTGTGTCCAGAAGTCTTCACCCCAAACAACATGTGCAACAGCTCATGATCTACTTTAATTTGGATACCCTTTACAGATGAGACAAGGGACCCATCCGCCTCTGACCTTAGACAAACATAAAAGGCTTTCACCAGGTCGGGATAGCTTACCTCGGTGAAGGTGGCAATATCCATCCACTGCATCCTTCTCAATGTTTATGCTATACTGTTCATGCCATTCTTCTCTAGATTTGGTACATCCACTGCTTTATTTCCGCAAACCTTCGTCTTGACAAATGTAAACCTTTCCTACTGCTCAGGGGACAAATACTCAGCACTGTAGCCCCCTACACTTCCGGAGATCACTGGAGCGGCCATGGGTAGAGTGGAGAAAAAAGGTTATGGAGAAAGGAGATGATGGAAGGGATGGAAGCCCTCAAGGGATTCTTCGCGGGAAGAAGAGAAGGCTTCAAATCTTACGGAGAGTCGATGCTGGAATCGTTAGGGCATCGGCTTTGGGCGAGCAGATAAAGGAGAAAGAGGGGTAAAGGTGGGAGAAGAGTCGTTCCCACAACAATTTGACTAATTAATAATGCTTTATCGAAAAAGGAGGCGCCAAAAGGGGTAACGACAGAAAGCGACAAAAGGATTTGACAGGTCAAACTACTTTTAACACAATAGCGGTGAAATAAAGTAAATAAGCTGAGTTTTGCTTAATGCCAGAGAGAAAAAATTTCATTATAATCTGAAAAAATTTATATGCCAATTTAAATACAGAAATATTTTCACAAATTGCACATCCCTAATTCCCTTCTAAGAGATATAAATCTCTCTTCAGGTAGGGCTTTTGTGAAGATATCTGCCAATTGACCATTTGTATCTATAAAAGAAATTTCTAAATTACCACTAGCTACATGATCTCGAATGAAATGATATCTAACCTCAATGTGTTTAGTCCTTGAGTGTTGAACTGGATTCTTGGTGAGGTTGATGGCACTTGTATTATCACACAGTAGTAGAATTGACTTGATATGAATGCCGAAATCCTCAAGTTTTTGCTTTATCCATAGGAGTTGTGTACAACAACTTCCAGCAGCAACATATTCAGCTTCAGCTGTTGATAGAGCTACTGAGTTTTGTTTCTTGGAAGACCAAGATATCAGACATTCTGCAAGAAATTGACAACAACCACTGGTGCTCTTTCTATCTACTTTGCATCCAGCATAGTCAGCATCAGAATATCCTACTAAATTTATTTCACAAGATTTTGGATACCAAAGACCTAAATCATGAGTTCTAGCTAAATATCTAAATATTCTTTTCACAGAAATTAAATGAGACTCTCTAGGGTCTGCTTGATATCTAGCACACATGCATACACTAAATAAAATGTCTGGTCTACTTACTGTTAAGTAAAGTAATGACCCTATCATACCTCTATAGTTCTTTTGATCTACCTTTTTACCATTTTGATCACTGTCCATTCTGGTTGATGTGCTCATTGGCGTTGACAATGGCTTCGCACCTTCAAATCCAAATTTCTTTAACAGCTCTTTGGTGTACTTGGCTTGACAGATGTGGGTGCCTTCCTTCTCTTGCTTGATTTGCAATCCAAAGAAGTAGTTTAGCTCTCCCATCATACTCATTTCAAATTCTCCCTGCATAAGCTTTTCAAACTACTTGCAAAGAGATTCATTAGTAGATCCAAAAATAATATCATCTACATATATTTGCACAAGCAGTATATGTTTGACTTTTGATTTAATAAATAATGTGCTATCTACTTGACCTCTAGTGAAACCATGATCTAATAAGAAAGTACTGAGCCTTTCATACCAGGCTCTAGGTGCTTGCTTTAAACCATATAAATGATGAACAGTCCATCCCCATGTACTTTTAAATTAATTACATACCTATTTTGGTGATAAACAAAACACTGTCAAAAGTTTTTCTAACTATGTTTTATTTAGCCTTAAGCACAGGAAATACCCAAAGAAAGTCAAGCATTTGTGGTAAGTACTTACATACTTTGTTTTCAGAAGAGCTATAACGATTCCTTCATTAACTGTAACGATTTCCTCACAAGCTGTAACGATTTACTTGAAAGGTTGAATAACCTTGCTGTATCAAACAAGTCGATATTATAACGACTCTGTAAGTTATCGTAACGACTTCTTCAGAAGTTATAACGACTTGCTCATTATAACGACTCTGTAAGTTATCGTAACGACTTCTTCAGAAGTTATAACGACTTGCTCATTATAACGACTCTGTAAGTTATCGTAACGACTTTTTCAGAAGTTATAACGACTTGCTCATTATAACGACTCTGTAAGTTATCGTAACGACTTCTTCAAAGTTATAACGACTTGCTCATTATAACGACTCTGTGAGTTATCGTAACGACTTCTTCAGAAGTTATAACGACTTGCTCGTCATAACGATTCTGTAAGTCATCGAACGATTTCTTTAGAAAGTTATAACGACTTGCTCATCATAACGATTCTGTAAGTCATCGTAACGATTTCTTTAGAAAGTTATAACGACTTGCTCGTCATAACGATTCTGTAAGTCATCGTAACGATTTCTTTAGAAAATTATAACGACTTGCTCGTCATAACGATTCTGTAAGTCATCGAACGATTTCTTTAGAAAGTTACAACGACTTGCTCGTCATAACGATTCTGTAAGAAAGCGTAACGATTCTTTTAGGAGTTATAACGACTTGGTTGTGATAACGATTTTATAAGTTTTCATAACGACTTCTTCTGAGTTTATAGCAATTTATTCATAACGATTCTATCAGACTTTCATAACGATTGCATAAGTCATGTTTCCATTAATTAATTGTTTTCCTTGATTTAAGATACGTTGAATAGTCAAAGTCGCATCACGTCTGTTTGACTGCCATGCATTTAATAAAGACTGAACGTATCTCTGCACGGATACAGAACATATCTTCCATTCTCGTGTATCCTCTGCATGCATCTTCTAGAACGATAAACTGTCACTACCATATTTGTGTCTGTCTGCTCTAACGTTGATTGACATCTGGAGATAGTATAGCTGTCTACCATTAAAGCTCAACCTTGCAGAACCTTAAGGATATACTATCCTACAACATCTGACACAAAGAACTACAAGCCAACTAAGAAGATCTCATCACTTTGCGTGCTCCAAAGAACAAAAGACTGTCGACAGGAAGTTTCTACAGATCCTTCAGTCTAACGTACACCAAAGCTGTGAGACAACGGTCATCTCTTCGTCCTCATTCAAATTGGAGATATAAATACAAGACGAAGTTCCGAAGACAGACTATCTATCGAAGAAGGAAGCATTATTGACATTCAAGAGAGCCTAGAACTCTGCCGCTTTCAAGTCTTTAGAAGATCTCTAGAGCCAGAAATTCATTCCTTTCCATCTTGGCTCTTAGCTCCTTGTGCTGTGAGAAGAAAAATTAAGGAAGAGCTAGATTAGTTCTGAGAGAGAGCACACTGTGTAGATCTTCGTCTCTCAGTGCTTGTAGCTTCAGATTGAGTTTTGTAAAAGCTTGATCTAGGGGCTAGTCATTCCTTTCAAGACTTTCTTGTGTTTTTCCCTTCGTGTGTGAAGGAAGACCTGGTGGTTTCCAGGTGGTGTTTTTCCCTTCGGGAGTGAAGGAAGACCTGGTGGTACCAGGGTGTTGTGTTCCCTTCAGGAGTGAAGGAAGACCAGCTGAGCTGGGTGGTTGTTTTTGTCCATAGGGGGACTGTACCCTAGTTATGAAATCCTGAGGGTTGCTCAGGGACTGGACGTAGGACTCCTAAGGAGAGGAGATCTGAACCAGGATAAATCTGTGTGTTGTGTGATTGTCTTCATTGTGTGATTGTTGTTTTTACTAACCACTACTAATCTCTTTCAAGAACTCTTTATGTTTGTTTGAGTTCAGGTTTTTATCTGATAAATTTAATTTAAAGACCCATTCACCCCCCCTCTGGGTTAGCCAACCGGGCAACAAGTGGTATCAGAGCGAGTCTCTTCGACAAAGAACAAGATCCAACGATCTGAAGAGTAAAGATCCATGGCAGCCCAAGGTCACTTCGAAGGTCAGTCTGTCAACAGACCTCCTTTGTTCGACGGTGAAGATTATACGTATTGGAAGACCAGGATGGAATACTTTCTACAAGGCCACGACTATCAAATCTGGTCGATAGTGGAAGAAGGTGATCTGGTCGTCACAAATGAGAAAGCACAATGGACAGATGAAGATAGAAAGAAAATCTCCTTGAACTGTAAAGCTAAGAGCATTCTATGTTGTGCTCTAAGCAAGAAGGAGTTCAACAGAGTCTCAGCATGCAAATCCTCCATGGAAATGTGGGAAAAGCTAAGGATTACGTATGAAGGTACAGACAAAGTAAAGGAGACAAGAATCGACATTCTTGTCACTCAGTATGAAAGATTTCAAATGCAATCAGGTGAGTCTATTACCCAAATGTTTAGTCGATTTACTGACATCACTAATGGTCTAGCCAGTCTAGGAAAGTCATATGAGATTGCAGATATGGTAAGGAAGATTCTCAGATCCTTGCCATCTTCATGGACGGCAAAGGTCACAGCTATCGAAGAAGCTAATGACCTTAAGAGAATGTCAGTAGAAAAACTCATCGGGTCTCTCATGGCCCATGAAATAAACATGGAAAGATTAGGAGAATCCTCCAGTAGAAAGAAGCAGTCCAATGCGCTTAAAGCTAATGGGGACTCATCTGAAGAATCCTTGGATAACAGTGAAGATAGCAAAAATAGTGATGATGAAGAAGCCATGCTGTCAAGAAGATTGCAGAGAATCTTGGCCAAGAAGAAGAAGTTCCAGTCTGGTAGGAGGTACTTCAAGAAAAACAAAGATCTCAAGAAACCAGACGGAAAAGATCAGAAGAGAAATGAGCCACTTTGCTATGAATGCAAGAAGCCTGGACATATCAAGGCAGACTGTCCAATGCTAAAGAAAAATGATCACAAGAAGAAGGACAGCTCCAAGAAGTTCAGAAGATACAAAAAGAAAGCCATGGCAGCTGCATGGGAAAACAGCAGCGACTCAGACAGTGAGTCAAGCTCCAGCAGTGAAGAAGAAGAAGCCAACTTAGCTCTTATGGCAAATACCGGGGATAAGGTAACCTCTGATTCCTCTTTTGATTCCTGTAATGATTCAGATTCCGATAATTTGGAAAGTGCCTTTAATGAACTTTACGATAAGTATAAAGAAGTGTCTAAACTACTTAAGCTTAGCAAGAAAAATATCACCTGTCTCGAAAATACCAACTCAGATTTAAAATCTGAAAATGAAGAACTAGAAAAACAAATAATGGAGCTTAAGAGAAGAAATGAACTATTATGTGAAAACTTAAAAGACAAGAACAATCAAATCATTAAATTAGAAAAACAGGAAAGCTCAGATGATTTAAGAAAAACGGTAAAAGAATTAAATGAAGAAAACAATACACTTGCAAGCACCTTAGAAAAGTTTACAAATGGGAAGAACTCCTTATTACTAAAGGGTGCTAGACGATCTGGTAAGAACAAACGAGGTTTAGGATACATACCTCCAGTTAATGAAGAAGAAATGATCTATCCTGAAAAATATCCAACTCCTAAATTCACTCCAGAACAAGATGTAGCATATAAAGCGAATTTTAAGTACATAGAAAGAGTAACAATAACATCATGTTGTAGTCACTGTAATAAGCTAGGACATTTAAAATCCACCTGTCCAACAAGACATAAGAAGTGGATAATAAAAAGTAAAAATAATGATACTGACCCATCAGGACCCAAAAGAAATTGGGTACCTAAATCTTGATGTCTTTATTTCAGGTTAACCTTCGAGCATCCAAATGGTATTTGGATAGTGGGTGCTCAAGGCACATGACAGGAAACCTGAAGCTCTTCTCCCATCTCCAAGATGAAGAAGGAACAGTCACTTATGGAGATAATGGAAAAGGAACTGTAGTAGGCAGTGGATCAGTAAACAGCAAAGGAAAAACAGTCATAGAAGATGTGCTGTTAGTCAAAGGACTGAAGCACAACCTCATCAGTATAAGTCAGCTGTGTGATAGAGGACATCAAATCAAATTTCAAGAGTCAAAATGCAGCATACTAAAGGATGGAGCAGTCATCTTTGAAGCAAATAGAGAGAAGAATCTGTACGTGCTCTACCTTGAAGAACTCAAAGAGCAAAATGTATGTCTGGTTGCCAGCAAAGACAAATCAACTGATCTGTGGCACAGAAGACTAGGCCACTGCAGCTTGGATGGCTTGAGCAAGCTCAGAAAGAGGAATCTTGTGGAAGGTCTACCGAAAATCAATGGTAAATTAGAAAGTGTCTGCAGACCTTGTGCTAAGGGAAAGCACACAAAGAGTTCCTTCAAGTCAAAGACGGTGGTGACCACCTCAAAACCCTTAGAGCTCCTACATATGGATCTATTTGGGCCAATGAGAACTACCAGTCTTGGAGGAAAGAATTTCGGATTTGTTATAGTAGATGACTACTCAAGATTCACATGGGTATCATTCTTAGAACACAAAAATGATACTTTTGATAATTTTGTTAGCTTCAGCAGGAAAGTCCAGAAAGATCAGAAGTTCAGTATAGTATCCATTCGATCTGATCATGGTGGTGAGTTCCAAAATGAAAAGTTTGCTAGATTCTGTGATGATCAAGGAATTCAGCACAATTTCTCAGCACCAAGGACACCACAGCAAAATGGTATAGCCGAACGGAAGAACCGAACTCTCTTGGATATGGCAAGAACCATGCTTTGTGAATATGAGTTACCAAGATATTTCTGGGCAGAAGCAGTCAACACAGCCAGCTACATTGTCAACAGAGTCATGATCAGGCCAATCCTGAAGAAGACTGCATATGAGCTGTTTAAAGGGAAGAAGCCAAAGATCAGCCATTTCAGAACCTTTGGATGTCCTTGCTTTATACACAACAACGGAAAAAGGGATATTGGTAAGTTGGATGCCAAATCAGATGAAGGCATCTTCATGGGGTACACTTCTAAACCCAAAGGCTATAGAGTGTTTAATAAACGTACCTTATTGATTGAACAGTCTGTACACATTATCTTTGATGAAACTAACCCTTCTTTGAGGAAGGAAGTAGAAAGTGATAATGATGATGCAGATGAACTGTCTAATAAACTGAAAGACACATCACTTGAAGACAAGGATGATCCACCTCTGGAAGAATTGCAACAAGAAGAAATGTCTCATGAAACTCTTCCAAAGGAATGGAGATACAAGAAAGATCACCCACCTGAAAACATCATTGGTGATCCATCTGTAGGGGTAAGAACAAGAGGTAACTTGATTCCTTGTGATTACCTTGCTTTTGTATCTCAAATAGAGCCTAAGACAGTCAATGAAGCCTTAACTGATGAATCTTGGATAATAGCAATGCAAGATGAATTAAATCAATTCAAGAGAAACCAAGTATGGTCACTTGTTCCTAGACCATCAGACCATCCTGTGATCGGCACTAAATGGGTGTTCAGAAACAAATTGGATGAATCTGGTGTAATTCTAAGAAACAAGGCCAGACTGGTGGCTCAAGGCTATTGTCAAGAGGAAGGCATAGATTTTGATGAAACCTATGCACCAGTGGCTAGACTTGAGGCCATTAGAATTTTACTTGCTTATGCTTCTGCATTAGATCTAAAGTTATTTCAAATGGATGTTAAATCTGCCTTTCTAAATGGTTTTATAAAAGAAGAAGTTTATGTGGAACAACCGCCGGGTTTTGATGATACAGACTTTCCGAATCATGTTTTTAAATTGCATAAGGCTTTATATGGTTTAAAACAAGCACCTAGAGCCTGGTATGAAAGACTTAGTTCTTTTCTCCTAAAACATGGTTTCAGTAGAGGTCAAGTAGATAGCACTCTTTTTATAAAAACAAAAGTCAAAAATATACTGTTGGTTCAAATTTATGTGGATGACATCATCTTTGGATCTACTGATGAATCCTTGTGCAAGTATTTTGAAAAGCTAATGCAGGGAGAATTTGAGATGAGTATGATGGGAGAGCTTAACTACTTCCTTGGACTTCAAATCAAACAAGGAAAGGAAGGAACTCACATCTGTCAAGCAAAGTACACCAGAGAACTGCTAAAGAAATTTGGATTTGAAAACACCAAGCCACTGTCAACACCAATGGGTACATCAACTAGGATGGACAGTGACAAGGATGGTAAGAAGGTAGATCAAAAGATCTACAGAGGTATGATAGGTTCATTACTTTATCTAACCGCAAGTAGACCTGATATATTATTTAGTGTATGCATGTGTGCTAGATATCAAGCCGACCCTAGAGAATCACATTTAATTTCTGTTAAAAGAATTTTCAGATACTTAGCCAGGACTCATGATCTAGGACTATGGTATCCAAACTCCTGTGATGTAAAATTAGTAGGATATTCTGATGCTGATTATGCTGGATGCAAGGTAGATAGAAAAAGCACCAGTGGATGCTGTCAATTTCTTGCAGGGTGTTTAATCTCATGGTCCTCAAGGAAACAAAATTCAGTAGCACTATCTACAGCTGAAGCCGAGTACGTAGCTGCTGGAAGTTGCTGTACACAACTCTTATGGATAAAGCAACAGCTTGAGGATTTTGGACTCAAAATCAAGACAATTCCACTGCTATGTGACAACACCAGTGCTATCAACCTCACCAAAAATCCAATTCAGCACTCCAGGACCAAACACATTGAGGTCAGATACCATTTTATTCGTGATCATGTAGCTAATGGCAATATTGAAATATCGTTTATTGATACAAACAATCAGTTAGCAGATATTTTCACAAAGGCCTTACCTGAAGAGAGATTTACATCTCTTAGAAGGGAGTTAGGCATGTGTATTTTGTGAAAAGATCTTCATTTAAAGCTGGTATAAAAATTCTCAGAATTTAAGTAGGTTTTCTCTCTCTCCTTTTAAGGCAAAATCAATTCAAAATTCTCAGTTTAAGCGTTTCCGTCCTTTAAGTCATAGTCTTTCGAGGCGGTCAACCTCGTTTGTCGTTTTCTGACGCCTCACCTTTTGGAGCTTTTATTTTCTTTAAATCGATGCGTTAACGATTCCCCTTCCTCGTTCACCTTTTTCCCTCTTTCGTCCCGACGCACGAGCCGATGCCCTAGCGACTCTTGCCTCTATCCTCTGCAAATTTGAAGCTTCCATCTCCTTCCCGCGAAATCGTTTGAGGGTTTCTTCTCGTCACCCTTCTCTTCAACCTTTCCAATCTTCTCCCACCTGAATCCATGGCCGCACCAGCTATTGCCGGCAGTGTGGGTGGCTACAGCGCCGAATACCTCACCCCAGCACAGGAGGAGCGTTTCACCTTTGTGAAGACGAAGCTCTGTGGTCACAAGGAAGTAGATATTAAAGATCTGCAGAAGAATGGAATGAGCAGCATCGTTGAGAAGATCAATCAGATGAAATGGAAAGGGCTTACCACTTGCTCAGAGGTAAGTTATCCGGACTTGGTAAAGGCGTTCTTTGTGTGCTTAAGAACAGAAGAAGATGGGGCCCTCGTTTCTTCGGTCAAGGGCGCCCTAATCAGAATCGACCAGGAACTGCTTAGGATGCTATTTGGAGTAAGCACATCCGGTTTCAGTGGGATTCATTCTGTGGAAACCCAAGAAAAAGGTTTGGGGATTATTGGGCCGGGGTTCAGGATGAGGGATGGCAAGCTAGATATCAATCAATTAAGTGCCTTCAATCGCCTCCTTCACTTCATTGTTTGTCAGATTTTGGTTCCCCGTAGTGCAACCTTCTCCTCTTGCACTAAGGCTGACTCCGACCTAATGTACTGGGCCATTAAAAATGAGGAAATCAATATGGCCGCAGTAATGATAGAGAGAATGAAATTTGCCAGGGAACAGATTTGGGACACTAAAAGCAAGTTGAATGTGTCCCTGCCCTATGCCCATTTACTTACCAGGATCTTCAGACACTTCGGTGTAGATGTCTCAGGGGCAGTTGTAGAGAAGATGGGCCAAGCTATCAGGTCCAGAAATCTAAAGAAGAGTGGTTTTTCAGTAGTCAATGGGGTCTGGTCCAAGGCCTCAGTTGCAGAAGGTGAAGCACTTATTGGTGAGCCTTCAGTTGCTCAATCTCAGTTGGCAGCAGATGATGTGATGCCCGAATTGCCACTGGAATCAGGTTCTGTTCCAGTCTTTGTAGAAGCAGAGCAGGAAGGGCCATTTATGGCCAGAAATCAATCAGAGGCAGCAACAGCAGTGAGGGAAGAAGAAGAAAGGCCAGCAGCAGCAGATCCAGTTGTACTTCATGCTGAAAGGAGAATTGAGGATATTCTCCCAGAAGACATCTTGCCTATTGTGGAAGAGACTGTGGCATCAGGCCACATCTTTGAAGAAGGTCCAGTGGAAGAAGAGCAGCAAAATCCTCAAGATGATTCTATGGAAATGGATGCTCCCTGTCAGGGGGAGACTGGTGCAGTTGCAGAAGATGCTCCACTTGAGGGGGAGCAATCCCAAGAGAAACTAGATGATGCACCTCCAGCCACCAGAGATCAGGAGGAAGAACAGAGAGATTCTGAAAATTTGGATGCCAGAGAAGGGGAGACAGCTAGTTCATCAAGTTCTGATGAGGATAATGATCCACCTCCTCCAGCTACAAAGGGCAAAGAGAAAGATATAGCTCCTGAAGTACCCCTTTTAGCTGATGCACCATTTGAAAGACAGGTCAAGCAAAAGATTGTCATCAATTTAAAACCTGTGATTGAGAGGTTGGATATTCAGGGTGAGCTGCTTTGTTCACTCCAGTCTGATGTGAATTCCATCTTTCTAAGCCAAGCTTCAGCCCGCAAGGAACTGGTTCAGATTCGCTCTGCCATGACATGGTTCCATCAGGAGATGGGGACCATGAAGAATATGTTATCCGACATCCTTCAAGCAGTTGGAGCTCAAGCTCCTCCTCCTCCAGCAGCTCAGGAGCCTAACCCAAGTGTACCTGAGCCCTCCGGGCAGACAGCAGCAGCAGCAGCAGCAGCCCCAGCAGCTGAAGCCGAGCCAGCAGCAGAGGCCGAACCATCAGGGCCAGCTGAAGAGTCAGGGCCATCAGGGCCAGCTGAAGAGTCAGGGCCATCAGGGCCAGATGAAGAATCAGGGCCACCAGGGCCAGTTGTGTTGGAATCAGGGCCACCAGGGCCGGCAGTGTTGGATCCTTTGCCTCCCTTGCCTGAAGAAGTGGTTTCAGATCCTCCACCCATTGCTCCCACTTCTACCAACACTCCCATTCCTCCTTCTCCACCCACTAACTTCACAGCTCCACCTGCTCCACCTCACTTCAAAAGGCCTAGAACCAGGCCCATTTCTTCTCCCACACCTTTCCCTCCTCATCCTATCTCATCCTCTCCTGTTTCTACCACTTCTCATCTTTCTTCTTCTCAAAATTTGAGGCCCCTCCAGCATCCTCAGCTGGAGCCTCATCCTCTTCTGGTACATCTTCATTTCCAGAAGTAGGATCTCTCAATTCTGATGCATTTCTCTACCCCCCTGCACCTCCCTCCTTTATCACTATTATTCCTAAGAATGTCCAAATCGACTCTCCCTTTCTTGATAAAATTAAGGATGAGTTTGAAGAGGTTATCCTTAGGTCTGTGCTAAAGGTAGGAGACCACCTTTCCAAGACAGACTCTTCCAGTACTGTCTCAAAGAAACGCAAACTTTCTTCCTCTAACACTCCTCTTTACCCACCTTTGTGGTTTTCTCTTACAGTCACCCACAAGCATACCTCACTGTACAAAGAATACCTTCAAAAGGTTGTTTTTGCCACTCTTCACAATCTTCCTTTTCTTAACCTCTCTGATCATCTAGATGTAATTCTTCCCTATACTCCTCTGTCTAAAGCCGAAAAATCCAAAATCTTCTCCTCAGCCCACTCCAAAACTGAGGAGCAATGGGCTAAATCTCATAAAGATTTGTACAATCGCTTTCTTCAGGCTAAGGCAGCAAGATTTCCTCCCAGGGATCACTCCTTGACCCTTTCTGAGTGGTTCAAGTTTCACCACCAGAACACCTGGGCCCCTGCCATTCAGAAGCTAATCAAGCTGGTCAGGCATTTCCAAATGTTCAACAACTACAGGTATCTCAACAGATTACCTGAAGTTCAGCTTAGCCAGTTCAAGAGAGCCATCAAGGTTCTTATCCACTCTGAGCAGTCTGAGGAAATCAGAGTAGATTTTGCAACTCTTCATTTCCCTGAAGACATTCTCCTGCCTCAGATTCATTTCCTGATCATGGAGTCTTCGATTGGTTCAATCATCTTTGAGCGTTTTGCAAGAGTTATGGGCAGAATTGAGATTCAGAAAGGCCTCCAAGTTGGTTTTCCTAGATTTCTCTTCCGGGAATATCATAGAGGGTTTGTCAAATCAGATGTTCTTGCCCCTCTACTCTCAGAATGTGAAAGGCTGAATGCCTCCGAATGGTCCAAGCTTTATTCTCTGTCAGCTCAACAGCTAGCTCATCTGAATGCTGCTCAGGCCAGGGAAGGAAAAGCTCCTGTCTCTCCTGCCACCTTCTTGGATATGAACTCAATCCATCTGGTCCTTGATCCCTACAAAGTTTGGGCTGAAAGGTACAAGGTGTTCTTAGCTCTTCGCCATGAACTCAAGGAGAAACAGATTTTCTATCCTGTCACCATGGATCAATTTCTTGCCTGTGCAAGTTTTGGTACAACTCTCATCATCTGCTCCTCCATGGATCCAGATGAGTATGACCAGTTTCTTACCAAGCAGCGCAGCATCTATCTATCCAAGATGGCTCCAACCATGGGACCAACCTTCTCCATTGAGAGTGGTGCCTTTAGGCAATTTTTCAAGCGTCAGGAAGAGCAGGCCTGGGAAGCTATTTCTCATTATGCCTCCCTTCTCTCTCCTGCTTATTATTTGCCTGTACCTCCTCAACCTTAATGAATGGATTGTGCTCTTTCTCCTCATTGTCTCTTATTCTTTGTCTCTTTCCTATTGCTTTTTGCTTAATGACAAAAAGGGGGAGAATGTTTACCTACTACATGTGTCTGACACATTCTTGAAATCATGCTTGAAGTACTTAAATTCCTGTTTACTGTTAAGTACTACTTAATGTTGATCATAGTTTTGTCATCACCAAAAAGGGGGAGATTGATGAACAGTCCATCCCCATGTACTTTTAAATTAATTACATGCCTATTTTGGTGATAAACAAAACACTGTCAAAAGTTTTTCTAACTATGTTTTATTTAGCCTTAAGCACAGGAAATACCCAAAGAAAGTCAAGCATTTGTGGTAAGTACTTACATACTTTGTTTTCAGAAGAGCTATAACGATTCCTTCATTAACTGTAACGATTTCCTCACAAGCTGTAACGATTTACTTGAAAGGTTGAATAACCTTGCTGTATCAAACAAGTCGATATTATAACGACTCTGTAAGTTATCGTAACGACTTCTTCAGAAGTTATAACGACTTGCTCATTATAACGACTCTGTAAGTTATCGTAACGACTTCTTCAGAAGTTATAACGACTTGCTCATTATAACGACTCTGTAAGTTATCGTAACGACTTCTTCAGAAGTTATAACGACTTGCTCATTATAACGACTCTGTAAGTTATAACGACTTCTTCAAAGTTATAACGACTTGCTCATTATAACGACTCTGTAAGTTATCGTAACGACTTCTTCAGAAGTTATAACGACTTGCTCGTCATAACGATTCTGTAAGTCATCGTAACGATTTCTTTAGAAAGTTATAACGACTTGCTCGTCATAACGATTCTGTAAGTCATCGTAACGATTTCTTTAGAAAGTTATAACGACTTGCTCGTCATAACGATTCTGTAAGTCATCGTAACGATTTCTTTAGAAAGTTATAACGACTTGCTCGTCATAACGATTCTGTAAGTCATCGAACGATTTCTTTAGAAAGTTACAACGACTTGCTCGTCATAACGATTCTGTAAGAAAGCGTAACGATTCTTTTAGGAGTTATAACGACTTGGTTGTGATAACGATTTTATAAGTTTTCATAACGACTTCTTCTGAGTTTATAGCAATTTATTCATAACGATTCTATCAGACTTTCATAACGATTGCATAAGTCATGTTTCCATTAATTAATTGTTTTCCTTGATTTAAGATACGTTGAATAGTCAAAGTCGCATCACGTTTGTTTGACTGCCATGCATTTAATAAAGACTGAACGTATCTCTGCACGGATACAGAACATATCTTCCATTCTCGTGTATCCTCTGCATGCATCTTCTAGAACGATAAACTGTCACTACTATATTTGTGTCTGTCTGCTCTAACGTTGATTGACATCTAGAGATAGTATAGCTGTCTACCATTAAAGCTCAACCTTGCAGAACCTTAAGGATATACTATCCTACAACATCTGACACAGAAAGAACTACAAGCCAACTAAGAAGATCTCATCACTTTGCGTGCTCCAAAGAACAAAAGACTGTCGACAGGAAGTTTCTACAGATCCTTCAGTCTAACGTACACCAAAGCTGTGAGACAACGGTCATCTCTTCGTCCTCATTCAAATTGGAGATATAAATACAAGACGAAGTTCTGAAGACAGACTATCTATCGAAGAAGGAAGCATTATTGACATTCAAGAGAGCCTAGAACTCTGCCGCTTTCAAGTCTTTAGAAGATCTCTAGAGCCAGAAATTCATTCCTTTCCATCTTGGCTCTTAGCTCCTTGTGCTGTGAGAAGAAAAATTAAGGAAGAGCTAGATTAGTTCTGAGAGAGAGCACACTGTGTAGATCTTCGTCTCTCAGTGCTTGTAGCTTCAGATTGAGTTTTGTAAAAGCTTGATCTAGGGGCTAGTCATTCCTTTCAAGACTTTCTTGTGTTTTTCCCTTCGTGTGTGAAGGAAGACCTGGTGGTTTCCAAGGTGGTGTTTTTCCCTTCGGGAGTGAAGGAAGACCTGGTGGTACCAGGGTGTTGTGTTCCCTTCAGGAGTGAAGGAAGACCAGCTGAGCTGGGTGGTTGTTTTTGTCCATAGGGGGACTGTACCCTAGTTTATGAAATCCTGAGGGTTGCTCAGGGACTGGACGTAGGACTCCTAAGGAGAGGAGATCTGAACCAGGATAAATCTGTGTGTTGTGTGATTGTCTTCATTGTGTGATTGTTGTTTTTACTAACCACTACTAATCTCTTTCAAGAACTCTTTATGTTTGTTTGAGTTCAGGTTTTTATCTGATAAATTTAATTTAAAGACCCATTCACCCCCCCTCTGGGTTAGCCAACCGGGCAACAATAAAGCCTTATGGAGTTTAAATACATGATTTAGAAATTCGGTGTCATCAAAACCTGGAGGTTTTCAACATACACTTCCTCCTTGATAAAACCATTTAAGAAGGCAGATTTGACATCTATTTGAAACAATTTTAAGTCTAATGCAGATGCATAAGCAAGTAAAATTCTAATAGCCTCAAGTCTAGCCACACGTGCATAGGTTTCATCGAAATCTATGCCTTCCTCTTGGGAATAGCCTTGAGCTACCAGTCTCGCCTTGTTTCTTAAGATTACTCCAGACTCATCCAGTTTATTTCTGAACACCCACTTGTTGCCAATAACTGAATGATTGGATGGTCTAGGAACAAGTGACCATACTTGGTTTCTCTTGAACTGATTTAGTTCATCTTGCATGGCTGTTATCCAAGATTCATCAGTTAAAGCTTCATTGACTGTCTTGGGCTCTATTTGAGAAACAAAAGCTAAATAATCACAAGGAATTACATTACCTCTTGTTCTTATCCCTACAGATGGATCACCAATAATGTTCTCAAGAGGGTGATCTTTCTTATGTCTCCATTCTTTTGGAAGATTTTCATGTTGAATTTCAGTTTGCTGCAGTTCTTCCAGAGGTGGATCTTCCTTGTCCTCAATTGAGGTATTCTTTAATTTTTCGGACAAGTCATCTGCATCATCAATGTCACTAATTTCTTCCTTTTTCAAGGAAGGGTTAGATTCATAAAAAATAACATGCACAGATTGTTCAATTAATAATGAGCATTTATTGAAAACTCTATAACTTTTGGGTTTAGAAGTGTACCCCATAAAGATGCCTTCATCTGATTTGGCATCTAACTTACCAATGTCCCTTTTTCCATTGTTGTGGATGAAGCAAGGGCATCCAAATATTTTGAAGTGACTGATCTTAGGTTTTTTTCCCTTGTAGAGTTCATAAGCAGTCTTCTTCAGAATTGGCCTGATCATTACCCTATTAATGATGTAGCTTGCAGTGTTGATGGCTTCGGCCCAAAAATATCTTGGCAAGTCATATTCTGATAACATTGTTCTTGCCATATCCAAAAGAGTTCTATTTTTCCTCTCAGCAATTCCATTCTGTTGAGGTGTCCTTGGTGCTGAGAAGTTGTGCTCAATTCCTTGGTCATCACAGAACCTAGCAAACTTTTCATTTTGAAATTCACCACCATGATCTGATCGGATAGAGATAATGGTGAACTTCTGATCTTTCTGAACTTTCTTGCTGAAGCTGACAAAATTATCAAAGGTGTCATCTTTGTGCTCTAGAAAGGATACCCAAGTAAATCTTGAGTAATCATCAACTATGACAAATCCAAAATTCTTTCCTCCAAGACTGGTAGTCCTCACTGGCCCAAATAAATCCATGTGAAGTAGTTCTAACGGCTTTGAGGTGGTCACTACTGTCTTTGATTTGAAAGAGTTTTTGGTGTGCTTTCCTCTTGCACAAGGTCTGCAGATGCTATCCATTTTTGTGTTGACCTTTGGCAGTCCTACCACTAGATTTCTCTTTTTGAGCTTGTTCAATCCATCCAAACTGCAGTGGCCCAGTCTTCTGTGCCACAGCTCAGTTGATTGATCTTTGCTAGCTGCCAAACAGACATCTTGATCCTTGAGTTCCTCAAGATAGAGTACATACAAATTTCTTTCTCTATATGCTTCAAAGATGACTGCTCCATCCTTTAATATGCTGCATTTTGATTTTTGGAACTGAATCTGATGGCCTTTGTCACACAACTGGCTGATGTTAATGAGATTGTGCTTTAATCCTTTGACCAACAACACATCTTCAATAACTGATTTTCCTTTGTTGTTCACTGACCCACTTCCTATCACTGTGCCTTTTCCATTATCTCCATAAGTAACTGTTCCTTCTTCAGCTTGGAGATTGACGAAAAGTTTCTGGTTACCTGACATGTGTCTTGAGCATCCACTATCCAAATACCATTTGGATGCTCTTGAATTTCCCTGAAATTTAAACATTAAGTTTTAGGTACCCAAGTTCTTTTGGGTCCTGATTGGTTAGTATCATTAATTTTACCTTTTATTATCCATTTTTTATGTCTTGTTGGGCATGTTGTTACGATATGTCCTAATTTGTTGCAGTGATCACAACAGGATAATTTTGTTACCTTTTCTATATACTTGAAATCAGCTTTATATGCTATATCTTGTTCAGGTACAAATTTTGGTGTTGGATATGTTTTATGGTAGACTATGGTTTCTTCATTATCTAGGGGTGTATATCCTAACCCATTTTTCTTCTTACCTGATCTTCTAGTACCTTTTAATATTAGAGAGTTTTTACCATTGGTAAATTTTTCTAGTGTGCTTGATAGTTCATTATTTTCTTCATTTAAGTTTTTAATTTCTTTCCTTAATTCATCTGTGCTTTCCTGTTTTTTCCAATTTTGTTATTTGTTCATTCTTAGCTTTTAGGTCTTCACATAACAATTTATTTCTTCTTATAAGTTCAGTTATTTATTTTTCTAATTCTTCATTTTCTATTTTTAGATCAGAATTAGTGTTTCTCTAGACAAATATATTTTCTTACTGACTTTTAATAATTTGCATACTTCTTTATATTTATCATAAAGTTCATTAAATGCACTTTCTAGATTATCCGAATCTGAATCATTACAGGAATCAAAGGAAGAGTCAGAAGTTACCTTGTCTTCGGTGTTAGCCATGAGTGTAAGACCCTCAAATTTTTGTCGTATTATTTGTATTTATGTGTGTATATTGTGCTTGTATGTGTATGTACATATTTACGTACGTATTAATTAGTATAATTACGTGTACATGTGTTTATATTAAACATAAATAATGTATGTATTGCATGATGATAGTGTGGATACAATACCGTATGTATATTGCATGTATAGGTGCATGGTATGCATGGTTTTCTGCATAATTTAAAGTTCTGGCCGAAGGCCACCTTGGCGTCAAGCCCAGGCCGTTTAGATGGTGTCAGCGTCCAGACATGGACGCCAACACTCATCCCGGCGTCCAGCGATATGGACGCCAATTTCTTTGACCTGCATACACAGCAGAGCTGCAAGCTTCTGAAACAAGGTATGGCCACCATTGGGGGGATGTCCCCCAACGGCTCTGAGGGTGTCCCATCACCCTAGTGAATGGGAGAGAGACCCTCCTAAATCCTGAACCCGAATTGGACTCTCCCACTCTTCCCTTCACCCTTGCAAGAGGAGAAAGGAGGAAGAAAAACCCTAGGAGCAAGTCTGAGAGAAAACCCATTTTGCCACCCAAAAATCCACATCCTTGGACCTTGATCCGGCGTCCCCCTACTGTAAGGAGGTTGTTGGACCAACGAGGAAGGCTTCCCCGACATCCCCTCGGCGTGGAGATCATCCAGGAGCCCGGAGGAGAGATCGTTTGGAGGGGGTTCTGCAACTTTCTTGGAACTGCCCAAGGAGGTCTTCACCGAGCCATAAATCCCTTGGAGGAAATTTCTAAAGGCAAGTGACCTATCCCTGATGTTCCCTTATGAGTCTAGGTTGGTTTTGTGATTTTTATGCATTTTTCCTCGAGTCCTAGACCCTCCAATTCACCCAAGATTCAGAGCTCGGGTCTGTGTTTCTGCACAGACCTGATTCGACGGCAAGGTCCCTGGACGTCCAGATCATACTTGGCGTCCATCGACCATGCCGCTGACTCTGAGTCAGCGGCCAGAGACCGCCGCCTAGTTCCTCAGGACAGAACAGTGAACTGTTCTGCCCTTCTTCTACTCTAATTTCGATATGATTTCCGTGATAAGGATATATGGTAAACCTTATACTCTATGTATTTTGTAAATTGTGATGTGTGAATGAATGTGGGATGTGATGGTGAATGTGGAAATGGTATTCCTCAAACTTGTGAACATGGACTGTTGATTCTTGCAAATTTAGTTTTTCATGATTAGAATTGTATGAAGGCCTTGGTTTTGGTCTGATCATGAAAGTCAGTGGGTCAGTATATGTGTTTTGTAAATTTGGTAAATTATCCATGCTAGTGTAACGTGCTAATAAATCCGATTCGGTAGAATAAAATGAAAGCATGCAAGAATGGTTTGTAGTGACCAATCCATAGATGTATGAATTAAGGTAATGTTGTATGCTAAATTCATGCATATGTTAGTAACTTATGTTTAAAACAGTAAGTGGCAAGTTACAAGATGTGTTAAACCCCATGTTAAATTAAATTGTGAATGGCATGCTAATTAGGTGTTTTATTTACTGTAAATTCCATGAAGCTCAGAAAAATCTGAAAAATTTAGGGTATTATCTTGAACCCGGAATCAGCATGTGGTTAAAATTTCAGGTCATTTGGATCAGTAAATAAAAAGTTATGTGTTTTCTTGTGAAATGTGATAATTCGTGAATATGATCGTAATGTGATTAGATTTTGTTTAAACCCAGCATGATTAGTGTGTTTACTGTGTGTTAGACCTTGAAATTCTGTAGTACCATGTTAGGAAAACAGAGGTATTCATGTGAGTGAGAAAGTGAATGAGATGAAGTGTTATGTGTAAAACCAAGTGTAAAACGGTAAATGTGTAAATGTGTAACTGTGCCAATGTGACACTGCTTCCGTAGAGGGCAGTGGAGCTGTATCAGGGAAAAGTTCCCCTGAGAAAGTTCATTGTGTTAAGTGACCCTAAGGGCATTAGGGGGAAATCCTGGAGGTGGACAAGTACCACTGGTTAGGGTGGAGACTTGTTCTCCCGGTCTGCGCAGTCCAAGAGTCGCCATTGGAATGCCTAGATGGCGTCTATGTGTAATGTGATGTGTATATGTCATTCTTTGGTAGTTTGGACTATGTGTCATGGCACCTAAAATGTGTAATGTGAAATGTGTAATGTGTATGTGACCATGTGTAAATGTGTAAGTGACATGTGAATGTGTATGTGTAAAGTGAACCATGTGAAAGAGAAAACTTGTGCAAATAAAAATGTGAAACTAAAAATGTGGAAATGTGTCATTGAAACCTAAGTGATACAAATCTGAAACCATGTGAATTCAGTAAATTCATGTTATTATCATTATGTTTAATGTGCAAAGATGCTTAGAATCCATGTTAGGGATAATCAGTGAACACGGGCACAAGACTGCATGAATGGTTGTTGATGTGATATGTTTTAGGCATTGTTGTAGCTCTCATGCATAGGTTTCCAGCCATGAAACCATATGAAATCAGCAACCTAAAGCATGTGAAAAGGTCCATGTATGTGTTTAAAAATGTGTAAAATCCATGCTAGTTGTGTTTCCCTTCCATATATGTAAAAGTTCATGTTGATAGCCCTCATGTTTGATTTCTTTAAAGATTAAAGTTTCATGAGTAAATTGAATAGAGACCATGTGATAGGTGAATTTTATTTTAGAAATCTAAAAGCATGAGTTATGTATAAAACTGTAGAACTTTCATGATAGGTTGAAAACTTGAATTGACTAACATGCTATTTGTGGCTAATTGTAATGTGCATGTAGAAACCACTAGGACTTATAAGTGTATATCATGAGTAGTGTTGCTTGCTGAGTCCTTGGACTCACTCCTTGCTTCGGCGTACAGGTATAGTTGGTGACATGACACCGCTTGAGGAGACGGTGGAGACGGACTCCGAGCGCGGAGACTAGCTAGTTGTTGGAGTTTTTTGAGATTGTGTATTTCACAGTATGTAATTTTGAACATTGTACTAGAAGTATCATGAGAATGATGTATAAGTGTGGACATTTGTATTTAATTTCAGCAATTTAAATCATGTGGATTTTTAGTTCTTTTATGTTAAACGCGAACTGCATGTATGTTAATGTGGATGATGAATGAATGAAGACATTGGTCTTTTACTTCCGCTACTCTGTTGTATATTCGTGTGTATCTCAACTGTTTGTATCGTTGGGTAAATGTCCCACTGTGGCAGCACTCGCTATACCGACGTGGGTCGGTATGACCGTACCGGTGTAACGAGGGCCGTCATAGAGATTGGTATCAGAGCGACCGGTTGAGATTGCACATGAATATACCTAAGTCATCATCCCCATTGCATGCTAAGTATGTCCACATGTGTAGAAAACACTAATAAGAAGTGAAGGTCAGACAAGAAAATGGTTAGAGAACCTAGTAACCTAGCTCTAATGGTGGCTGAAATCTTATTACAGCCATGGCTTCCCGTGGACGACGTGGAGGTGTGCCAGCTCGCGACGACGAGCAGAGGCGTGAGGAGCGGGTGGAGCAGCAGGCCCCGGCCCCACAGGGTCCTGTGCTTCCCCCACCACCGCCAGTGGACTATGGAGTATTTATGCAAGGTCTGGTGCAAGCCATGCAGACGCAGGCCCACTCTCAGGCAGCACTCCAGGCCCAGTTGGAGGCCCAGGTAGAATAATGAAACAACCTAGTAGTTGCTATTTAAATTGCATGATATTGTGTTTATTGTATAGTGTTATTGTTTAATGTAGCAGGCTCAGGCCCCAGCTTAGGACCATGGTGGACCTTCCATCATGGAGCGATTCAAGAGGATGACCCCACCCTCTTTCAAGGGGAGAGTGATCCGCTATTGGCAGAAAGCTGGATGAGGGAGACGGAGAAAATCTTCCAAGCTATCAGGTGTCCCGATGAGGACAAGGTGACCTTAGCCACCTACATGCTATAGGTATGCTTTAGTTTATGCTTGTATGTTGCTTATCAAGTTAGAATTTGTTAGTTGGTGCTTATGAAGGTGTATTGCAGGAGAGAGCTGATGTATGGTGGTCCTCCCTACTGCGTACGCGCTTTGAGGACGGAGCACTAGATGTGGCGTGGGACGCGTTCGCGAGGCTCTTCCGAGCCAAGTTCGTCCCAGAGCATATCCATGACAAGATGGAGCAAGAATTCCTTTCCCTGACGCAAGGATCAATGACCGTCCTGGAATACGAGGCAAGGTTTTCTGAACTTTCTAAATATGCACCGCATATAGTAGAGGATGAGCGCAGGAAGACTAAGAAGTTCGTGATGGGTCTCAAACCATCACTGAGGACGAGGCTCGTGGCGTTCGACCATCGCACGCTAGACGAGGCCCTCAGCGCAGCCTGCAGACAGGAGAGAGAAATGGAACAATATCTGGAAGAGAAGAAGGCTTCGCAGAAGAGGCCGGCAGCGACATTCCAGCGGCAGGATAAGAGGAAAATGGTGTACCAGACACCGCAGAAACCAGTGGCAGTCAGCAACTCTCAGGTACCTTCTGTACGTTCCCCCGGTGCGAAGAAAGAGTGTCCCCATTGTGGGAAGACCCATGGAGGTTCCGAGTGCTGGTTAGTAGCGGGTAGATGCTTAAAGTGTGGAAGCAGCGGCCACAAGATCAAAGATTGCCCAAGACTTCAGCAGGGAGCTCAGCGTGGAGCGCCAGTACCAGTAGTAGCGGCAGCCACGCCAGCTACAGGACGACCAGGAAGGCCTCGAGCCCCAGCTCGAGTGTTTGCGTTAGCTCGTGAGGACGCCGAGCAGGCGGAGCATGTCACCGAAGGTACAGTTTTACTTTTCGGTGTGCACGCTCGGGTTTTGTTTGATACGGGTGCTACTCACTCGTTCATTTCCGAGCGGTTCGCTAGGCAGTTAGCCCTAGAGTCAGGCGTAGAGTCTGAGGAGTTAGAGGTTCCTTTGTCTGTGCACACCTCTGCGGGTACGGTATCGACTAGGAAGTGCATTCCGTCGTTACCTGTATGCATCGAGGATAGATTCCTAGATGGGTGTTTCTTCTTACTAAAGATGAAGGACTATGATTGTATCCTTGGTCTGGATTGGCTAGAGGAGCACTATGCGTTAGTGGATTGTCGTAGGAAGAAGATTGTTTTCCGCATTCCTGGTGAGGATGAGTTCTCTCATCCCTTGCCAAAGAACTTAACGGGAAAGTTAGTTATCTCTACCATGAAGGCGATGCACATGGTGAACAAGGGTTGTGACAAATTTTTTGCCAGCGTTATGCTAGTACCCGATGCTGGTTCGTCACTGACTCTTGCAGAGATCGATGTGGTGCAGGACTTTCCAGATGTCTTTCCCGATGACTTGTCTGGATTGCCACCGGATAGGGAGATAGAGTTCACTATAGAGTTGCTTCCAGGCACCTCTCCTATCTCGAAGGCCCCATATCGGATGGCCCCTGCAGAGTTAGCCGAGTTGAGGAAGCAATTGCAAGAATTGCTCGATAAGGGATTTATTCGCCCTAGTGTTTCCCCTTGGGGCGCACCTATATTATTCGTCAAGAAGAAAGACGGGTCACTTCGGTTGTGCATTGATTATAGGAAGCTAAACCAGGTGACTGTGAAGAACAGGTATCCCTTACCTCGGATTGATGATCTGTTTGACCAGTTGCGAGAGGCATCAGTCTTTTCCAAGATTGACTTGCGATCTGGGTATCATCAGTTGAGGATTAGGAGTGAGGATGTGTCCAAGACGGCATTTAGAACCCGTTATGGACATTATGAGTTTTTGGTTCTTCCTTTCGGATTGACCAACGCCCCTGCAGAGTTCATGGATCTCATGAACCGGGTGTTTAGTCCGTATCTAGATAGCTTTGTTGTTGTGTTTATTGATGACGTGTTGGTCTATTCTCCGGATGAGGCCACACACCGTCAGCATTTGAGGTTGGTCTTAGAGGTTCTCCGTGAGCACAAGCTGTATGCGAAGTTCAGCAAGTGCGAGTTCTGGTTGCGCGAGGTTCATTTTCTCAGGCACGTTATCTCTGGCGTTGGTGTAGCTGTTGATCCAGCAAAAGACCAGGCAGTTATGGATTGGGAGATTCCCAGGACCCCTTCGGAGATTCGTAGTTTCCTTGGGTTAGCTGGTTATTATCGGCGATTCATTGAGGGTTTCTCATCCATCGCCGCACCTTTGACAAAGCTGACCAGAAAGGGTGAGAAGTTCGTATGGTCTGAGGCATGTGAGTGTAGCTTCCAGCTATTGAAGGCTAAGCTTACTTCTGCTCCGGTATTGGTATTGCCTAGTGGTCTAGAAGGTTTTGCCATTTATACGGATGCATCTCGGATTGGTTTAGGCTGTGTGCTCATGCAGCAAGAGAGGGTAGTGGCTTATGCTTCTCGTCAGTTGAAGGAGCATGAGAGGAACTATCCGACTCATGATTTAGAGCTCGCAGCTGTGGTTCATGCACTGAAGATCTGGAGGCACTATCTTTATGGTGTCAGATTTGAGGTGTTTACCGACCACAAGAGCTTGAAGTATCTTTTCTCCCAAAAGGAATTAAACCTGAGGCAGAGAAGATGGATTGAGTTCTTGAAGGACTATGACTTCGACCTTCAGTATCATCCTGGAAAGGCGAACGTCGTAGCGGATGCTCTTAGTAGAAAGAGGTCTTCGCTCCAACAGGATTGGAAGATGTTGGAGGATGCAGCGTGCTCTATGACCGAGTTAGAGCCATCGTTGTGTCAGGCTTTTGTAGCTCAGCTATCCCTTTGATCCTCAGTCTTGGATGAGGTGATTGAGCAGCAGAAAGCCGATCCTAGATTGTTAGAGTTAGTGGGTAAGGCGGGCATTGCTCGTGATGAGGACGGTGTGATTAGATTTCAGCACCGTGTTTGTGTCCCCGATGTGGTAGATGTCCGTGAGCATGTGTTAGCGGAGGCTCATAGGTCGCGATTCTCTATTCATCCGGGTAACACTAAGATGTATCAAGACCTGAAGAGATCATTTTGGTGGTCCGGCATGAAGAAAGATGTTGCGGATTATGTGTCTAGATGTCTAGTATGTCAACAGGTGAAAGCCGAGCGGCAGCGACCATCCGGCCTTATGCAGAGGATGGATATCCCCGTATGGAAGTGGGAAGCTGTCACTATGGATTTCGTATCGGGTTTGCCTCGATCTAGAAGGGGCAATGACTCGATTTGGGTAGTTGTAGATAGATTCTCGAAGACTGCTCATTTCTTGCCTATGAAGAAGAAGCAGTCAGTAGAGAGTTTAGCTAGATTGTATGTTAGCGGTATCATTAGATTGCATGGTGTGCCGAAGTCGATCATTTCAGATCGAGATCCGAGATTTACTTCGAGATTGTGGAAGGGTCTTCAGGATGCGTTAGGTTCGGAGCTTAAGCTCAGTTCGGCGTTTCATCCCCAGACCGATGGACAGTCCGAGAGGACTATCCATACGCTCGAGGATATGTTGAGAGCGCGTGTTCTGGATTGGAAGGATGATTGGGAGCGTCATCTACCTCTTGTGGAGTTTGCATACAACAACAGCTTTCATGCTAGTATCGGTATGGCTCCATTCGAGGCGTTGTATGGTAGGCCCTGTAGATCTCCTTTATGTTGGGAGGAGACTGGTGATAGGCAGTTGATCGGACCGGAGTTAGTTCAGGAAACTTCGGATAAGATTCAGCTTATCAGGAAAGGCTTGTTGCGGCACAGGATAGGCAGAAGAGTTACGCCGACAACAGGAGAAAGGATTTGGAGTTCGAGGTTGGCGATCATGTCTTCTTGAAGATATCGCCTATTCGAGGTGTTGTCAGATTTGGCAGGCATAGCAAGCTAAGCCCTAGGTTCATTGGCCCATATGAGGTTCTCAGACGTTTGGGCAACGTGGCGTACGAGCTAGCTTTACCCCCAGCTTTGGCTAGCGTTCACCCTGTATTCCACGTATCTATGCTCAGGAAGTATGTCCGAGATCCGTCTCATGTGATTAGTCATGAGCCCGTGGAGATCCAGCCAGATCTTTCGTATGTCGAGCAACCAGTAGCCATTCTTGACCAGAAGGTTCAGCATCTCCGGAACAAGAGTATTGCGTCGGTGAAAGTTCTATGGCGGAACTTCTCACGTGAGGAGGCTACGTGGGAGCTTGAGGATGCGATGAAGAAGAAGTATCCCCTTTTGTTCGAGTAGTGTCGTTCTAACTTCGAGGACGAAGTTTCTTTAAGGGGGAGAGGGTGTAAGACCCTCGAATTTTCATCGTATTATTTGTATTTATGTGTGTATATTGTGCTTGTGTGTGTATGTACATATTTACGTATGTATTAATTAGTATAATTACGTGTACATGTGTTTATATTAAACATAAATAATGTATGTATTGCATGATGATAGTGTGGATACAATACCGTATGTATATTGCATGTATAGGTGCATGGTATGCATGGTTTTCTGCATAATTTAAAGTTCTGGCCGAAGGCCACCTTGGCGTCAAGCCCAGGCCGTTTAGATGGTGTCAGCGTCCAGACATGGACGCCAACACTCATCCCGGCGTCCAGCGATATGGACGCCAATTTCTCTGACCTGCATGCACAGCAGAGCTGCAAGCTTCTGAAACAAGGTGTGGCCACCATTGGGGGGATGTCCCCCAACGGCTCTGAGGGTGTCCCATCACCCTAGTGAGTGGGAGAGAGACCCTCCTAAATCCTGAACCCGAATTGGACTCTCCCACTCTTCCCTTCACCCTTGCAAGAGGAGAAAGGAGGAAGAAAAACCCTAGGAGCAAGTTTGAGAGAAAACTCATTTTGCCACCCAAAAATCCACATCCCTGGACCTTGATCCGGCGTCCCCCTACTGCAAGGAGGTTGCTGGACCAACGAGGAAGGCTTCCCCGACATCCCCTCGGCGTGGAGATCATCCAGGAGCCCGGAGGAGTGATCGTTTGGAGGGGGTTCTGCAACTTTCTTGGAACTGCCCAAGGAGGTCTTCACCGAGCCATAAATCCTTTGGAGGAAATTTCTAAAGGCAAGTGACCTATCCCTGATGTTCCCTTATGAGTCTAGGTTGGTTTTGTGATTTTTATGCATTTTTCCTCGAGTTCTAGACCCTCCAATTCACCCAAGATTCAGAGCTCGGTTCTGTGTTTCTGCACAGACCTGATTCGACGGCAAGGTCCCTGGACGTCCAGATCATACTTGGCATCCATTGACCATGCCGCTGACCCTGAGTCAGTGGCCAGAGACCGCCACCTAGTTCCTCAGGACAGAACAGTGAACTGTTCTGCCCTTCTTCTACTCTAATTTCGATATGATTTCCGTGATAAGGATATATGGTAAACCTTATACTCTTTGTATTTTGTAAATTGTGATGTGTGAATGAATGTGGGATGTGATGGTGAATGTGGAAATGGTATTCCTCAAACTTGTGAACATGGATTGTTGATTCTTGCAAATTTAGTTTTTCATGATTAGAATTGTATGAAGGCCTTGGTTTTGGTCTGATCATGAAAGTCAGTGGGTCAGTATATGTGTTTTGTAAATTTGGTAAATTATCCATGCTAGTGTAACGTGCTAATAAATCCGATTCAGTAGAATAAAATGAAAGCATGCAAGAATGGTTTGTAGTGACCAATCCATAGATGTATGAATTAGGGTAATGTTGTATTCTAAATTCATGCATATGTTAGTAACTTATGTTTAAAACAGTAAGTGGCAAGTTACAAGATGTGTTAAACCCCATGTTAAATTAAATTGTGAATGGCATGCTAATTAGGTGTTTTATTTACTGTAAATTCCATGAAGCTCAGAAAAATCTGAAAAATGGAGGGTATCATCTTGAACCCGAACACAGAATGTGGTTAAAATTTCAGGTCATTTGGATCAGTAAATAAAAAGTTATGTGTTTTCTTGTGAAATGTGATAATTCATGCATATGATCGTAATGTGATTAGATTTTGTTTAAACCCAGCATGATTAGTATGTTTACTGTGTGTTAAACCTTGAAATTCTGTAGTACCATGTTAGGAAAAACAGAGGTATTCATGTGAGTGAGAAAGTGAATGAGATGAAGTGTTATGTGTAAAACCAAGTGTAAAACGGTAAATGTGTAAATGTGTAACTGTGCTAATGTGACACTGCTTCCGTAGAGGGCAGTGGTGCTGTATCAGGGAAAAGTCCCCCTGAGAAAGTTCATTGTGTTAAGTGACCCTAAGGGCATTAGGGGGAAATCCTGGAGGTGGACAAATACCACTGGTTAGGGTGGAGACTTGTTCTCCCGGTCTGCGCAGTCCAAGAGTCGCCATTGGAATGCCTAGATGGCGTCTATGTGTAATGTGATGTGTATATGTCCTTCTTTGGTAGTTTGGACTATGTGTCACGGCACCTAAAATGTGTAATGTGAAATATGTAATGTGTATGTGACCATGTGTAAATGTGTAAGTGACATGTGAATGTGTATGTGTAAAGTGAACCATGTGAAAGAGAAAACTTGTGCAAATAAAAATGTGAAACTAAAAATGTGGAAATGTGTCATTGAAACCTAAGTGATACAAATCTGAAACCATGTGAATTCAGTAAATTCATGTTATTATCATTATGTTTAATGTGCAAAGATGCTTAGAATCCATGTTAGGGATAATCAGTGAACACGGGCACAAGACTGCATGAATGGTTGTTGATGTGATATGTTTTAGGCATTGTTGTAGCTCTCATGCATAGATTTCCAGCCATGAAACCATATGAAATCAGCAACCTAAAGCATGTGAAAAGGTCCATGTATGTGTTTAAAAATGTGTAAAATCCACGCTAGTTGTGTTTCCCTTCCATATATGTAAAAGTTCATGTTGATAGCTCTCATGTTTGATTTCTTTAAAGATTGAAGTTTCATGAGTAAATTGAATAGAGACCATGTGATAGGTGAATTTTATTTTAGAAATCTAAAACCATGAGTTATGTATAAAATTGTAGAACTTTCATGATAGGTTGAAAACTTGAATTGACTAACATGCTATGTGTGGCTAATTGTAATGTGCATGTAGAAACCACTAGGACCTATAAGTGTATATCATGAGTAGTGTTGCTTGCTGAGTCCTTGGACTCACTCCTTGCTTCGGCGTACAGGTATAGTTGGTGACACGACACCGCTTGAGGAGACGGTGGAGACGGACTCCGAGCGCGGAGACTAGCTAGTTGTTGGAGTTCTTTGAGATTGTGTATTTCACAGTATGTAATTTTGAACATTGTACTAGAAGTATCATGAGAATGATGTATAAGTGTGGACATTTGTATTTAATTTCAGCAATTTAAATCATGTGGATTTTTAGTTCTTTTATGTTAAACGCGAACTGCATGTATGTTTAATGTGGATGGTGAATGAATGAAGACATTGGTCTTTTACTTCCGCTACTCTGTTGTATATTCGCGTGTATCTCAGCTGTTTGTATCATTGGGTAAATGTCCCACTGTGGCAGCACTCGCTATACCGACGTGGGTTGGTATGACCGTACCTGTGTAACGAGGGCCGTCACAATGAGAGCCAGGTTGGCTTCTTCTCCATCACTGCTTGAGCTTGACTCACTGTCTGAGTCACTGCTGTTCTCCCAAGCAGCTGCCATTGCTTTCTTTTTATACTTCTTGAATTTTCTGAAATTATCCTTCTTCTTGTGATCATTCTTCTTAAGCATTGGACAATCTGCCTTGATGTGTCCAGGCTTCTTGCATTCATAGCATATCACTTCTCCTTTCTTCGAATACTTTACTTCTGGTTTTCTGAAATCTTTATTTTTCTTAAAAAATCTTCTCCCAGACTAGAACTTCTTCTTCTTTGCTAGAATTCTTTGAAGTCTTCGAGACATCATTGCTTCTTCATCATCACTGTCCTTACTGCTTTCACTGTTGTCCAGTGATTCTTCTGATATATCTTCATGGGCCTTGAGAGCGTTTGATTGCTTCTTTATGCTGGAGGATTCTCCTAATCTCTCCATATTTATCTCATGAGCCATGAGGGATCCTATTAACTTCTCCAATGACATTAGTTTTAGATCATTGGCTTCCTCAATGGCTGTTACCTTTGGAATCCATGAGGATGGCAGAGATCTGAGGATTTTCCTGACCATATCTGGTACATCATAGACTTTTCCTAATCCAGCTAACCCATTTGTGATATCTGTGAATCTACTAAACATTTGGGTTATGGATTCACCTGACTGCATCTGGAATCTTTCATATTGAGTTACAAGAATGTCGATTCTTGTCTCCTTTACCTTATCTGTCCCTTCATAGGTAATCCTGAGCTTTTCCCACATTTCCATTGCGGATTTGCAGGCTGAAACTCTGTTGAATTCTTTCTTGCTGAGGGCACAGCACAGGGTGCTCTTGGTTTTACAGTTTAAGGAGATTTTTCTTCTGTCTTCATCTGTCCACTAAGCCTTTGCATTGGTGACTAGAAGATCACCTTCTTCTACAATGGACTATATCATGTAATCTTGGCCTTGTAGAAAGTACTCCATTCTTGTCTTCCAATAGGTATAATCTTCTCCATCAAACAAAGGAGGTCTGTTGACAGACTGACCTTCGAAGGTACCTTGGGCTGCCATGGATCTTTACTCTTCAGATCGTTGGATCTTCTTCTTTGTCAAAGAGACTTTCTCTGATACCACTTGTTGCCCAGCTAGCTAGCCCAGAGGGGGGGTGAATGGGTTATAAAAAATTAGATCTTAGATTGATACCTGTTCACTAAAAAGATTACACAACAACTTAAATGAAGGTTAGAGTTAGAGGGAATGAAACAGAAAACGCACAAAACACAGCCACAAGACACAAGGATTTTATCCTGGTTCGGAACTCCTTTCCACAGGAGACCTACGTCCAGTCTCTGAGCAATACCTCAGGATATCACTATCAAGGGTACTATCCCCCTCACGGATCCTTACACCCAGCCACAACTGGTCTTCCTTCAACCTGAAGGGAATACAACCACCTTGGATACCACCAGGTCTTCCTTCACACAGAAGGGAATAAAACTAATAAAGGTAAGCACAAGAACAAGCTTCAGGAACTAGCTCAACCAGCTACAATCTGAAGCAAACAAGCCTTGAGAGAGAAAGGATCTTGACACTGGTTTCTCTCAAGGACTTCACTGGCTCTCACAGGAATTTCTTTTTCAACACAGAGAGCTAAAGAGCTAAGATCTATTGGAATGGAGTGCTTCGCTCTTGTTTGAACTACTGAAGACTTGAAGGATTGGCTATTCTCTATCACAGAATGTTGTTCTCTTCAAAAGTTATCTTCTCAGTCTTGTAGTCTTGTATTTAAGCTTCTATTTGAAATTTGAATGTTAAAGATCCATTGTCTCTCATTCTGGTGTACGTTAGACTGGTCTGCAAGGAAGCTTCTGATCTTCAGTCTTTTATCCTTTAGTACACGTCAAAGAAATGTTTTGATATCTTGTATCTTTTGTGTCCAACGTTGTACATATAAATCTTGTTAGGTATCTGCAAGCATATCAATAATAAATAGGAGACAACTAGGGCTGTCGTTGATTGTCAGTCATAGTTGGAAAAGGTATTGCTAGATTTAGCAAAGCTCCTTTCTGTCAAAATAAAGATGTAGACAGAATAGCACAATAGTGGAAGATATCGTCTGCATGCATGAGAGATACGTTCAGAGTGCATTGAATGCATAGCAGTCAAACAGACGAGATATGACTTTGACTATTCAACATATATTAAAGAGTATTGATATAATAATGAAATCGATATAAACAAAGCCGATGCCTTTATGACTTATGAAATCGTTATAAGTTGGTAGGCAAATCGTTATGACAAAGAATCATTAAATCATAATAATGAAATCGTTATAAGCACTTATCAAATCGTTGTGCAAGACAAATCATTATAAGCACTTATGAAATCGTTGTGCAAGACAAATCGTTATAAGTACTTATGAAATCATTGTGCAAGACAAATCGTTATAAGTACTTATGAAATCGTTGTGCAAGACAAATCGTTATAAGCATTTATGAAATTGTTGTGCAAGACAAATCGTTATAAGCATTTATGAAATCGTTGTGCAAGACAAATCGTTATAAGCGTCAAGGAAATCGATGTGATTACTTACCAATCGTTACTGTGAGTAAATCGTTGTGTTTCTGAAGAAATCGATATGAAACACTTAACAAATCATTAGTCGTTGCGAGTTCTAAAAAAATCGTTACGACAACTTATGGAGTCGTTGTGACGAGCAAGTCGTTATGAGCTCTAAGGGAATCATTACGATAACTTATAGAGTCGTTAGGACGAGCAAGTTGTTACGAGCTCTAAAGGAATCGTTGCGGTCACTTATAGAGTCGTTGTGACGAGCAAGTCGTTGCGAGTTCTAAAGAAGTCGTTATGATAACTTACAGAATCATTACGGTGAGCAAGTCATTGCGAGTTCTAAAGAAGTCGTTATGACAACTTAAGAAATCGTTGCGACGAGCAAATCGTTACGAGGTCTTAAGAAATCGTTGTAGAGTATGAAGAAGTCGATGCAATGACTTGGGAAAAATATGAAGTGAGAGTTTTACTTGATTGTCTTGAACTTCCTTTTACTTTTATTTCCTATCCTCAAGGCTCAAGTAATTCATTAGTATTGTTTTGTTAATCATCAAAATTAATATATAAATAAGTGAATTAATTTATATGGGGAAAGTTTGGTTATCACTATTGTCAACTGCACCATCTGGTGCCGCCAACAAAGGAGATTGACTGCAGCAGATGCTGCCGCCAACTTCCTCCCAGTAGACTACACAGACAGCACACGCATGCAAGGGGAAATTGGAGGTTCCAGGACTCGAGGAAAAATCCAGAAAAATCCTAAGACTTAAGGGGACATGTGTAAGGTTGAGATCCATGTTTTACTTGCCTCTAATAAAATCCTAAAAGATCAAGATCCGTCGGTGAAGCCCTCCTCGGCCCTGCTAAGAAGGTGCTCGAAATCTCCTTAGATCTGGTTCTCTTGTTGATGTAGACGGTTCCTCGGAGTTGGGACCGCTTCTCCTATGTGTAGACTATCTCCCAGTCATTGTAGATCTCCAGAACCACCTTCCAATCGCCGGATCTAGCCCTCCAAAGAATAGTTTTTCTCCACTACAGGTGCTAGGGTTTCACAAGAGCAAAAGACTTAATCCGGCCGAACCAAGGTGTTTTTATAGGGTTGAGTAGGTTGGTTACGCAATAGGGTAGGTCCCCTACAGTTACTCAAGACTTTCCTAAACTGAAACCGGCCAAAACGCGGGTGTTACCAAAATTGAAACCGTGTTGCAAGAGAGAACTTGACGTCAACATCTGTTGTAGTCAACAGAGGGTTGGCGTCCAGCCTTTGTGCCGCCAACACTGTACTTGGCGTCCATCGATCTGGACGCCAAGCACTGTGCTTGGCAGTCAGCGGCAACAGATCTGACCGCCAACTGGACAGTTCAGCCAGATTTGACACATACACCAAAGCGGCTACACAAACACATCATAAACTGTTTAATGGATACAAAATTAAGTAGATGTCTTATGTACAATGTTAAACATACACATACATACATGTACACAACGTACTTACATACTACATGCATTAGTAATATTTATTTAAATATAACTTGCACAAAATAACACACATATATACATACACACTACATGATTACATGCATTATGCATGAACATATAAATGCAATGCGCTCATCATTAGTTAGATACTACATGTACATTGTTATTCAAGTACCCTATACATCATAAACAATTTATCATGCTTAAAAGTAAATAGATATCATTTTAACAAGATTAACATATGTATGTATACATATACACATCATGGTTACATACAACATGCATGGAATAATTAAATATAATAGGCATATCAATAATTAAATAATACATGCTCATTTAAATATATTGCATGCACGGAAATAAACTCACAATTACTTACAAGATGTATGATAATAACTTCTTACTATATGTACATCATATACAATATGCATGGAATTTATACATATAACATGTATAATAATTAGATAAAGCATACACATCAAATATATATATACGTGTACGAAAATAACTCACATGTACTTACAACGTATATAGCAATACTTACCTATCACATGCACAATGTCATTTAAGTACTATACATATATTATAGACAACTTAATGTACATAGAATTAGATAGTTAGATATCACATGCATAAGATAACATACATATATACATATGTACATCATATAATTACATACAATATCCATGGAATAAGTAATATGATATACATATCAATAGTTAGATAATATATGCACGGTATCCTTAAGATGCAATATGCAATAAGTTAACTAAGAAAATCTATACAACAAAATTAATTCTTACATACGCACACTTAAATTGACATATGTATAATTATATATATATATATATATATATACACGTATACAACATATTTATATACATTATGCATGAAATAGATAAATACAACATGCACATCAATAATTAGATTAAACATGCACAATATTACTTAAGTATTATATGCCTAGGATTTTAATATACACAATATACACAAAATTAGCTAAATGCCTATTCTCACATAAAATAACATATATATACATGCATATGTTCATGAGAAGTATAGGAATTGTAGTATGCACATTTTAATACATACACTATATACGTAAGTAGGTAAATAACACATGCATAATATAAAATGAATGAAATTTTGGGGTATCACACTCTGTGATTACATACATGCTATCATGATAATTCATTCTTGTGTAATCACATGTGTGCTATCATATCAATGCCATGCATTCCTTTTAAGTGAATTTCTTGTACTCGCCACTTTAGAGATCTATACATTATTGTTAATGAACTCTTATCTCTACCTTATTAAACATGTTTACCTTTCCATCTGATTGATTAATCCTCGTTAACATCTAGCTTGTGATTTAGAATTGATTAGAGGGTAGCCTACTGGGCATTTTTATGTTCATATGTTTTATTAACATTTTTAAAGAAAATTTTAAGTATAAAGTGATGTGGACGGGAAGTGTGCTGAGTAGTTCAACCCTCGTGATATAAGTAAATTACTCTTTCACTATTATCTATTACGCCTCAGTATTTTTCCGCTACTATTGGGACGTGACACCCACAGACGCAAGCTGAGTACAAAACTCAATGGGAATCACTACCAAGTCATCCACCACATGCACACACAAGGTACGATAATGCTAGACCAAGCAGAACACATAATAGTCAAAGGTCCAACTCACAACCAAGAGTATGGTTCATAGCCAAGCCCTCAATGAGATTCTCAAAGTTGTTCACATCCCAAACAAAGTCTGATGACATGATCACTCATGCATATCTCCACTTGACCCATTCATGACACTAACCTACTTTGATTGAACCTAACCATGGGTATGTTAACCTAAAAAAGCAACCCATTTCACTTTGCACAGGATACGAGGTAGAAATGAAGTTGTCTAAGCTAACACCTCCACTTTAAATCTACTTATTTTAATTAAAATAAAAAATCATACACATTTCACGAGATATATATTTGAATAGTATTAAACATATTATAATAAGAATTTTTAATTTTTTTTTTTGTAGAAAAGGGTTAACCAAGGTTAACCCTTTCTTCCCCACCTCTTGTTACCTAGGGGTACTAGTTACCCCTGGGTAACCTTTTCCCCCTCCCCAAAGCTTGGGGAGGGATTTATCTAGGGACCAAGGGTACCCCCCTTCCCAAAGCAGCCCAATGAGTGGACGAATTCCATGGTCAGTGGAAAGAAACCACAATTCTAAGATCTAATTCCGAACAACAAACCAGGCTTGTTAGGTTGTGTGGCACCCACATTCATACCCCACAAGAACCAACACAAAGTCAAAAGACAACGAGTGATGCCCAACCATCAGCATCCACATGGGTCTGAGCTCCAAGGGCCAAATCCCCAATGACTAATAGAATATAAGACCAACTTGGTCCAAAGCCAAGGTACAAACTTGATGAATCCAAGCTCAATACCAAAGCTAGTGCCAAACTAAAGTCTAACTCTAGTGAGTCAAAATCTGAGACCACACCTACACTAGAGCCAAAGTACAATCCAAGTCCAAGGCTCAAGGCGACCAAAGGTCCAAGGAGTCCAAAACAAAACTGAACAAACCCTACAAGGTGTTAAAACCACAAATTGTACAACAACTGAGGAAGGCCACCACTCAAAGGTCTAAAGGGTAGGCTAAAGGGTTCATTGGCTCTCCTCTCTAATCTATCTTGCCTTTCCACCCTAAGGAAACTGTGGACTTTCCAAAGGTGAGGTGAGCCAAAAGCTATCTAGGCTCTCACGAGTCCCCACACTCTGAGGTTCGCGTCCTAACCATGTGTGCACATAAGTGGACTCCGCCATTGCTCTAGGTCTAATTCCCCTCGCCTAGACTGAGGCTCATAAGGAGGCTCCCGACTAGATTACAACGGATTAAAGGAAGAGTATCCATAGTCCAAAACACCTCTCACCCAAGGGTACCACATGTAGGATCAAATAGGTAGAGGAACAGATCTAGAAGAGGGGGGGGGGGTTGAATAGATCTAACACCAAATACTACGAAAGCTTAAGCAAATTAACATTCATTTCAAATTATAGATCCATTTAGTCAAACAATTTTATTGATCTGATGTGTGGGTGTGTGTATGTGATATGTGAAGCAATTTGACAAGTAGTGAATGCGAAATCCTATGCAAGCATCTAGCGCAGAAAAATAGATCAAACCATTGCACAAAAGATTTTTAGGTGGTTCAGAAATCACACCAGTGATTCCTACATTCACCCCTCACACAGTGAGGCCACACTACTCAAAACCTGAGTACAACACACACACTGGAGCACGACGACTCCAAAACACCCTTGAGTGCGACGACTCCAAAGCACGACGGCTCTAAACACAACCGTGAGTGCGACAACTCACAAACTGAGCACGACGGCTTAAACCACACACACATGAGCACACTTGCTCAGAGTACACACACACATGCTAGATCAAGTTCACAAGAAATCAGATCAGAACGCATGTACAGATCTCATGCACACATACATGCACACATAAATCTGCACAGAACACATGTACAGATCTCATGAGCACTTAAAGATAAACTAAGAAGAACACTCCAATAGAAATGAATAAACGAGAGGTGAATTGGATGTCCCTTGTTGAAGATGATCTGAAGAAGCTTGAATTGAAGGTTCTTGAGAAGATCAGATGGAGCACTCCTTCAATCCACGATGCTCTATTTTCAGATTTGCTGCTTGCACAATTCTTTCTCTTCTTCTGCTGCTCTTCACTTGATCTGCTCCTTTTTTAGCACTTCAATGCTTTCTCCACTATTTGACCTTGATCCCCACGTCCTCATGGATGGAATCGATGGATGGATAGAGGGGATTGGCTGCTTCAGATGAGATAGGACCTTTTATAGCTTCTGTGCAGTCCCATGTACGTGAGAGAGATGTGCACAAAAACCTAGAGTGCACCCAAGGCTACCTTGTGTCCAAAAGGCCTTTACCTCATTACCACTTGGATGAAAGGGCATTTTGGTAATAATAAAATCTCCCATAGAGATCTCAGAAAGAAATCACAACCATTAGATATCATACTCTGCACGTTTCTGAGTTTCCACAAAATGTGAGTCGACTTATGTTTCCATGTGAGTCGACACTACTCACCAAATTTCAATTCAAACTTAATGTCAGAACACTAGTATTGACCTGACAGACAGCTAGTGTCGACCTGACTTCAACTAGAGTCGACCTGATCAACAACTAGTGTCGATCTCCTGTGTATCCCTTCAAATAAGATTCACTGGAAGGATACTAGTGTCGACCTTATTTTCAACTAGAGTCGACACTACTGTCATTTGTTCTTCAGAAGCTTGCTGGGCAGACATTGTGAGTCGACCTCATTGTCAACTAGAGTCGACACTACTGAGCTAGTGTCGACCTGTCTATCAACTAGAGTTGAAACTACTTTGACAAAACTTTGTAAACCTGTATATATGAAGAGTGGACCATCAAAACATGTCATTATCAGTAAAATATGAAATATTAAGTATCAAAAACATGTTGTTTAGTCATCATTGTCATATGTACAATGTGTCATCATCAAAATGAAAGTATGAGTGTTTGGACATCATCCAAAACCCAATGTTGTAGTCATCATTAAAATCAAAGTATAAGTGTGTAGACATGATCAACATGAAAGTTTTTAGTCATCATCTAAATGAATACACAACTCAACAATCTTCCACATATATATAATATGACATTAGATTGTGTACAAAATGTTATCATCAAAACACACAACTCAACAATCTCCCCTTTTTGATGATGACAAAACATGAGAATATTCTTTCACAGAATAACATATTCTCTCCCCTTTTTTGACAACATCAAAAAGAGTGGAAGGAATATGCAATACAATGTGAATCTCTCCCTTTTTTAAGTTTTTACCCATTAAAACAATATCCGCCAAGATCAAGAATATGACTAGAGGTGTCATAAAACACACAAATATGTTGAATTCTCCCCCTAAGTGAAACAACTCTCCCCCTTTGACAGTATCAGAGTTGTCCACCGCCAACTGAATGGGGACCAATAGAAATGATGTGAAACCAATAGTAGTGAGGAAACCAATTCATTGGGGCATAAAATCAGATATCAAAAATAAAGTTACTCCCCTTGAACAAGAGTGTCACATCCCAAAGCATGACAGCGGAAGAATTCATTTGAGCGTTGAGACGTGAACAGTCGGCAAATATGCCTCTAGCGAGCAATCATAAATACACAACTATTTATGCTCATAATAAAACTCAAACTCTTTATTTCATTTCAAAATGAGAACTAGTACATATTTCAACTCAATTCGAGCTACAAGACTAAGACTCAAATAAAAAAGGAAAAGTACATACTATCCTCACTCCTACTACAAATCTCTAGTACTCTCATTCTCAGACTATAACACTAAGACACTAAGATATCAAGACTTTGATGGGAACGCTCTTCACTCCTGTTCATCCCCAATGTAGTCTTGGTTTTCTACGTCATCAATGTCCTGTTCACCTAAAAGGTTGGAAAGTAGGTAATGAGCGCACTCGCCTAGTAGGATTTACATCTTCCAGTAATGATATAAGTATTTAACAGTTTAAAAGCTAGAAGGTATGAACATACTATGTACAATGCGATTAAAACGACGGTAGTAACATGTGTGCAGTGTATCATGCAAGATTTGTATGATCAAGAGATGTAAAGATCAATCTAGCAAGAAGGTTGTATTCAAGAGTTCAAGATATTGGGAACAATGATCTAGCAAGATGGTAATGAGCAAGAACAAGATAGCATGTAACAAGATTGGCCATTTCACTAGCAAGCAAGCAAGCATGCATGAGCAAGAACTTTTAACATGTAACAGTAATCATGCACGAAGACACTAAAGTGCACCAAGGAAAGATCCACCTTGAAATGCACAATAGGACCCGTGTATGTGGTTATTGTATCTATCATTCAACATGCAAGTACTCCCAGCGCAGATGCAACGCCAGTAATCATTATACCCCATGGTTAACAGTATATTTATGACTCTCCGTCATTGGGGCTAGACTGGAGCCCTTGGACACTTTCCGTGCCCGATCCGCATCTCACTTAATTTCAAATATAGATACCCACAGTCATTCATGTCCAGTAACAAGAGTTCAATAATGTCATGATATTCGAGGTGATAGTTCAAGAGTTCAATCTGGCAGCATAACAACGTCTTTTTCAATTTAGTCCAAACACTTAATAATATTTTGGTCTTATGTTCAATAGAGTTGTACTCCAGAGTTAAGATAAGAAGAGAAATATCTCGTCAAGAATATCAAGAGAAGAGAGGTACATGCACACTAGCTTCTGGGTACTTCATTGGTACAACCTGCTCGTCGACCATGTGAGAATCTATGGATAGAGGAGACTTACGGGGGCCTTGGTCAAGGAGTCACTAGTTCGACAGAAGGAATATCTAACAGAGAGTTCACCACAATCCAAGAAGGGGCTTTCCTATCGTGCTAGAGTGTATGCGCATGCCGCGCATGAGAATCGCTCAAGTGCGTGTGTGAATCCGATTATGGAAACTCCAGTTATACAAACTTCGTTTATGGAAACCTCATGCTTGGAAAGTATCATGAGTTATAAATTAAGAAACACTAATCATGCATGACCAATTTTAGCAAGTACATTGTATGTTTAGCAAGTTCGGTAACAAAGCAAGATGCGAATAATCGACAGGTAGAGAACATGGTTAGTAACTTAAGATCAATTAAACATCATGTGAACATGTTTTACACTTAGATGGGTTGATAAATACATGTAAACAGTAAATATCTTAGCACGGGAGAAGACGGGGCATGTAAACGACGTCAAATGGGCTAAATAGGGCTGATCTGCTCAGGGGTGCTTTATAAGGGGCTTTTCCTAGTCTGAATCAAACTAGGTTCGACACCTGTGGGTTTGAAAAATCAAAAGAAATGCTAGGATGATCTAAATTGTGTGAAACCACCTCTGTTACTTAGAGTACTTCCAATATTTGTACAGTAGCAAATAATTGAGAAACAAAGGTCGTTTGATTGGGTAATAAAACATATTGTGACTGACTACATGAATCTGACATAGTATTCATGTTCATGATAATGCTCTTAGTAAAGTCAACGAAAATTGGGGAAACTAGTGCCAAATGAAAGTGGACTCATAGGGTAACAAGTTCTATGTTGAACACTTAGTCTAAAAACGACTCCACAGAGAGGTATGGAACTCGTAAGACAAGTTAAGGTTAAATCACAACATTGCAGTGTCAAGATCATGCAAGATTTAATTCGTGAAACTCTCAAGATAAAAATTGGGGAAAATAGTAAGAACATGATCTATACGTATGAATTCAAGCATGGATGAGTTTAAATAGAGTTTGGCATGGAGATGACCTACCTTTGGAGTTGAATAAGATTCGCTCTCCAGAAAGCCCTAGTTCTGGCTGCCTAGAGAGAAATGCTTAATACTCCCGATCCTATGCATGAACATTAGGCAAACTAGTGTGATTAGGAACTAGACTCGACCCTCTTTCCAGGGGTATATGTCTTACACGGTTTGGTTAAGGTTTAGCTTACCTTTGGTCGACTCCAAGATGAGCTCTTGCTCAGATCCATGCAGTCGCAACAGGGATGAAAAGCTCCATCTTGGGACATTTTCCTCCACCTTTGGTGCTCAAGAACAGCTACCCACGACCCCAACAATATGTACATTCATCCCCTAGAGTTTCATGACAAGTATATAAGCATCTAGTGTTTTTAGAAGTCCAATTGGGTATAGGAAGGAATGGTTGCGGTTTTGGTCTTTCACCTTCCTAGTTTTGATGATTTCTCACCCCAATAGAGTGCGTGAGGCTTTAGGAAACCCCATACCATGGCTAGGCACGAATTTGGGTTGCCAAGAAAGTCTAATTGCCTTTGGATTTGACCTAATTGCCCCTTTTTATTTTCTACTCAATTTGGGTTACGAATTTCCATGGTATTTTATTACTTGATTTTATTCATCGGCCAGAAGTTGCCCATTAGTCCAAATCCAATAATGGGCTATCAATCCATGTTGTTTAAAGTCTACCCATCATTTTTAATTTAGTTTATGATTACATTTTATACACATGATATTGGATTTCCGACTTATTCCCTAATTACGATAATTAGTCACACTAACTCTTAAACCTAGTACAAATGATTTTTATTCACCCAAATTTCTTGATGGGTCATTAGAGGATATTATTTCAATTCCATCTATGATTTTTATTTAATTTTCTAACTCATCTAAATACGTGTGATAATAATTTTTCGACTTATTTATGAATTACGATAATAAGTCGCAAAACATTTTAAACATGGATAATCAGGTTTTGCTTCACTCGAATTACTTCGTGAGTCATTTAAAAGTATTATTTAGAGTTGAACTATAATTTTTATGGAATTTTCCCATATGATTTCGTCTCCGTTATGTTGGTACGTATGTTTTTACTAATTTGAGAATATTAAATCATTATTTTCAAATTATTTTTGAATTTTCAATTAATGAAAATTTGTGGGATCCTACAAAGAGACTGTATTGCAAGGAGTACAAACATTTGATTTTATAGGGGTCATGAAGGTATCAAGGTATACAATGATTTTAGTATATGAAAAATAATATAATTGTACCTTTCATATTGTGCAACAAGGGTTAAAAATAAAAATGATTTTTGATTGATTTCTTATGTCAGTTCTTTATCATTAAAAATCACTTCAGAAATTTTATTTACAAATGTGACATGATTTTTGTAACCTAAATTGAGTTGTCAAGAGTGTATATCATTAGAAAATCAAGGTTTTGATCTTAACATAATGTAGAATAACAATTTAACATTCTTGAACAACATGAATTCTAATTTAGGTTAGCTGCATTTTGTACACCTTTTTCTTTTTCTGTTTATTTCTTTTATTTGAGATATTTTAGGAAATTTAGCAAAGAAGGTTAAATTCATACTTTTCTGTGCAAGCACACACACTTACCCAGTACAAGAGTGTCTGACTACTAGGCATGTTAATAATTTGTTTGCTTCTTTTTGAACAATGATAACTTAGCAACACCTTTTGACTCAAGTACAACCACGTCTCAGGTGGAATAACCTGGTTACTCAGTGTACTAATCATTGCTTTGCAATTTTCCTTAAAATCTTTCTTTTTCCTAAAAATTTTCTTTCAAAACTTTCATTACTTTTCATTAGGTGACAAGTAACTTTTCCCTTAATAGATCATGGTCTTGAGCTGTTAAGATGTCATTCTTAGCATTTGTTAAAAGCAAAACTTTAGTATTTCTTGTGGTATAAAACTCATGACTACTCAAGTGTCTACTTAAAGTGTTTTGCAATAAAAAATCTAAAATAAACTTTGAGGATAAAGATAGACACATTACTCATAATCTTACTTTTCATCTTCATGTTTAATCCAAGAGGATAAATATTCTAGATATTTAAAATTTTATTTCTCATATAAAAATATCAATGGAACCTTGAATGGATTTGAATGAAACATGAAGAGATCAAGAATAAGCCAAGAGTTGATTATGAGATTGAATCTTTCACACAGAGCAGAGATGTGTGAGTTCATTCCAAATGAGAACAAACGTATAAGAAATTTTGATCAAATATCATTCAAAGTGTTGGTGATTGAGATTCAAGAGTGTGAACATGATTTTTTTACTTCATGCAATATGAACATCATCAAAACATCACAGCAATTTCAGAATTTTAGATGATTTTTCCTAAATTCTTATTTAAGACAAATTCAAGAATGACAAATTTTTAATACAAACTTGAAAAAACTGTGTTGACACATGATCTTCAATGTGTTGACATAAGACATTGAAAACTCATTCAGAATGCAGCAGCAAGAACATTTTTTACACTTTTTCAAATTTACTCCCCTTTAAGTTTGCAAGCAAGTTACACATGATTATGCACACAATTAGCTTTATGCGTAACATGACTTTTGGTATTTGGTGGAGTATTTTACTCACGCATAATGATAGTTTTCAGACAAGCATAACTTGTCCTGGCACATTTCACCATTTGATATACTAAGAAGTCACAAGGAGGTAACATACACTACAAATCATAGGTAAATTTATACAAGCAACTTGATACAACCATGATACCCATTGCTAAGATGAATTATTGTTGGAGGCAGTATCAAAACACACTCTTCATTTTTCAAATGGAAATCTAAAAAGTTATTCCAACTTAAGCAATTCAATTCTGAAATGATATGAGATTTTACCTAAACAATCTTCATTTCTTTTTCAAAGATTTTACCTATGTTCTCCAACCATTTCTTGCCTTGCATAGCCAATGTCTTGATTCCAAATGAAAAGGTATGGCTACAAGGCTCATCAGCTTGCTGATCAAGTTGGCTTTAGGACCCACACTTGCTTGGGTCCTGCAAAAATTAATGTTAGAATGCAACAATGATTTTTGAATCCAAAAGGATTTTATTTTTGATATACATGCATTTCTTTCATTAATGGAACTATGAGCAACATTAGTTCCACATTTTCTCTTTGTCTTGTTCAATGCATTTATGTTTTCATCAAATTTTCTATTTTATAGATTTTTATCATAAACAACAACAGAATTATTTTATGCAGCATTTTTATGTATTTACACATGGACTTTCTGAACTTTTTCAGTATGAATATGATGTTTATTCCTATGTGTATGGGCATGAGTATGAACATGGGGCATGGGATCATGCACAAAATCATCATTTTTATGCCAACAGTCCCTAGAGATGTAACCATGCTTATAACATGTGAAGCATTGGACAACCTTGGCATATTTATGGAAATTCTTATTTCTAAACCAACAATGTTTGGCAAGATGACCAAGTTTATTGCAATTAAAGTGTATATGATAATTTCTTACTTGATACTTACCTTGGCATGAGTACAAGTGCTGGAACCCCCTTTTCCTTTGAGGAGCCTTTATGTTTTGGTAGCTTCTAACATGATCTAGATTTGAAGCTTGTCTTGAAGCATTTCTGAAGTGCGGGGGAGATGGAGGAATCTTGTGTAAAGTTTTCTGTTTTTCAGTTTCAATTTTCTTGTTTTTCCTAGAAATATGATTCTTTTTTATAGCATCATTTTTCTTCTTTTTACCATTTTGTTTCTGAACATTTTTCTGAACAAGAACTTTTATTAATTTTTCATTAGAGATATCAGAATTCTTATTCGCAGAACTTTAACAAATATTATTTTGGTTTCCTTTTCATTTTCCTTATTTTTCACAGAAGCAAGACCTGTGTTGGCAGCAATCTTAAGTTATTTTGAAACTTCTGTTTTTCAGCTTTTAATGCAACAACTTCTTTTTTTGAATGTTGAAGTTTGTTCAGCATGGCATCCAAACCATTTTTGTCACGCCCCGACATTTAGCAGCGGAAACTAAACGTCGAGAGTGTGAGCGATACAAGTGTGAGTATCACAGTCGAGTAATTCAGAGTAACAACTAAGTATAACAAAAGATTTGAGACAATAATATTGCCAGCCAAATACTTTTTATTTCATTTCCATCATACTAATTTAAAACCTTACATAATCAGAGCCAAAGGCCCAATATTGTATCTCAAAGTACATATGACATCAAAAGAAGTAAACCTAACTATTACATTCTCTTCCCTCTACTCTTCGGCTGGCATACTATAGACGGGTACATCTGGGCAGCTCATCACTCATCCCCAGTCCCATCAAGTTCTACCTCCTCATAATCTTCACCTGAAAATATTAAGGAATAGTAGGGCTGAGTGCACTAACGCCCAGTAGGATTTATATCTCATAGTGCGGACATGTTTTACGTAATTAACATGTTAACAAGTAAGGTACTAATATGCAATACTCATGACAATACGATAGAAACAGTTCCGAGCTATAACATGTACGAGAATGATTTAATGTACAATTCCAATGACAATTATCACGTGTGATGGGATGATTAGCACTGAGAAGGATAGCAGTATGATCATTTATCAATGGAAGAGATTCAATAACCAGTAGCATGTACAATAGATATCTCAAGTTGAATTCCATAGAATTCTAGTAGTCAATGACATATTGGGTTCTTTAGCGATGACATGTACAATAGATTTGACCATTCACATATAACAATCCAATCAGTCATTCAATCATTCAATAACAATTTGGAAATTACCCATATCAATCTTGCATTCAATTAGGTGATTACCAGACACCTCAATGGATCATATACTCTCGCAATTTATAAGTATTTCGGGTGCTCCTCACAGGACCAGACTGGGCCCTATTTGCACAGGCATGGTTGTGAACCGAAGTTCCAATAAATTCTAGTAATTCCATTCATTCATTTATGGCCAATATGAATTCCAATCAATGAACAGTATGTACTAAAGATCATGTCAATGATTATAGAGAACAAGGTAAATGGACATGATCCTAAGTAAATTTTGGCAGCATAATGGCTTAATTACATTAGTTCAATCTTTACACTGAATGGCTTAGTTTCAATGTCAAATCACTCTCACGAGAAGATGATAAGAAGAGAAGTGCATTCTATCTTCTGGGTACTTCATTGGTACAACTAACTCGGTGTCCATGAGGGAATCTATGGAGTACGGAGATTTACGGAGATCTTAAGAGAAATGTCACTAGACTGCCGATACAGAATGACCAGCCGTGAGTTTCCAAACCCTCAAGAAAGGACTGTCTATATGTGCAAAGTGTCGTGTAGAACGTGTCTCAATCCACAATCCATCGGTTTAAATCAAGATGGAAAGCTTATAACAATCAAGCATGACATGTATGCAATTCAATCTATCACATGGTTGCTGTACTTTTTAGCATATAACACTTTTCAATTATGAACAAGACGAAATATGATCATAGCTCATATCAAATACATGGCAGATAAAGTCAATCAATCCATTAAAAACACTTAGAATGGATGTTCATATTCTTATGACTTTCATGTTGGTTGATCATTTTTAAGAGCCATTGACTAGCTACATGACATGATATAACGGTAGGGCATGCATATGGTTGACTGTACAACTCAATAAATAGTCTCTGGTTGGCCTTTAAATTGTGATGGGTTCAGATGTCGCTTTTCAAAAGAACCGTACGCAGTAAACAAGACTCTGTGTAAAAGCGCAAAATCGTGACAGACCTTCTTATCGCGTTTAAATCATGACAGGACAGGTGGTCACCTTTCAGACCAGAATCGGTTACCAGATCGATTACCCAAATAGAAATGTGACGGTCCTGATGGTCACCTTTTAGACCGGAATCGATTACCAGATCGATTACCCAAACAAAAATGCGACGGTTCTGATGGTCGCCTTTCAGACCAGAATCGATTACCAGATTGATTACCCAAACAGAAATGCGACGGTCCTGATGGTCCCGATGATGTTTGAATCACGACGGTTCTACCCATCACGTTCAAGAACTTATTTCAAAATCTGAATATAAAAATAGACCAAAAACTTGGGCGGGAAAAGCGATCAAATCGCGATGGCACATGCCGTCGCGTTCAAAGGGGCGTTGAAACCCATGCAGTGCACAACTTCATGTGTCAGGGTTGACCGGTCAGACATCAAAACACGACGGATGACTCAGTCACTTTTACTTAAATCACGACATAGAGGTATGTCTCGTTCATGCGAGGAGAATCGCGACGTCTAAATATGTCGCTTTCTTGGATCTTGCCCGAAACACAGAGAAAATACCACAACCTTCATGAAAGACTTATTACTCTAAATATAGTGACCTTTAGGCAAAACTCTAAACATGAAAAGTGTCGAGGACAACTAGTAGAAGAGATCTATAGTTTTGGTTTGACCTAATTTGGCCTCAGTTCACATAAAACATAGTAAGAACACTTAAAGTCTTACTCAGACGCAACGAAGGGAAAACGCTTAATACGACTCACATGGTTCACAAAAATTGGGGGAAATACATGCATATGAAATTAGACTCGATGCTCATTCCATTGGTATGTGCAAGGTTAGGTTAAGCTCGAGATGACCTACCTTTGTGTAGTTCTAAGGGATGTATTTTCCAGGTCGATGCAGAGAGAGGTTGAAGAAGAAGTACGGTTCTTGGTTGTTCTCCTCCTCTCCAGAAGCCCTAGCTCACCTCCTCACGACCTCGGCAGAATGGTGAACCTTCCCAACTAGTCTTATGACGATTATTTTTATGATTAGGGTTAACTTCATGTCCCATTTAGACTAGGAAGGGTGGGTTGCGGTTTTGGCTTGGCCCCTTCCAAGTTTTGGGGATTCTCCTCCCAATTGGAGTAATAATGCCATTAGGAAAGCTCCTAACATGGCCGGGTATGAATTTGGTTGCCATGAATGGCTAATTTACATTGGTTTTAGCCCTAATTTTCCCTTTCCTATTTTCTGCACAATTATGGTTACGAATTTTGGGGTTTTATTCTTTGGCCCAATAAGAGGTGTGTTAGCCCCGAATAATTCAAATGGTTGATCCCACTTCTTGGGAGTTTAATTATGACTTTTATTTTATTTTTATTTATTTGCTATTTTCTTTATATTTACCAATAAATTCAAGGGTGTTACATCTTCCCTCACTTAAGAAAATTTGGTCCCCAAATTTATACACAATGCGACAGTACCATACCTGAGAATAGTTCCGGGTGGTTTTTCTTCATCCTTTGTTCCGATTCCCAGGTAGCATTTGTAACTCCTTCCTTTCTCCATTGGACCTTAACCATTGGTATTGTATGGTTTCTTAGTTGTTGTAGTTTCCGATCCAATATCTTAATCGGTTTCTCTTCATAGGCTAAGTCCTCTCGAATCTCCAGGTCTTCATGGTGAATCACATGGTTAGCATCAAACACATACCTCCTCAGCATGGATATGTGGAAGACGTCATGTACATTTGCTAGTTGTGGAGGTAATGCTAGTCTGTAGGCTACCTGACCAACCCTTTCAAGAATTTCAAAAGATCCGATAAATCTGGGACTCAGCTTACCCTTGATCCCAAATCTTTGAATTCCCCGTGAAGGTGAGACCTTTAGAAACACATGGTCGCCTACCTGTGTCGCACCCCAGAAATTTCAGTGATTTAAATTTTTTTAAATAAATGGAAAATAAATAATTTCCGTGTTATCGAAATGGTAGATCATATGTACCACTATCGTATGTGCGAGAACAAATCGAAAAATTCCGTAAAAATTATAAATCAACTCCAAACATTATTCTTAAATGTTCCACAAAGAAATTCGTGCAATGAAAAATCTGATTGGCCAAGTGTACATCACAATGTGACTAATTATCCAAATTAGGAAACTAAGTCGAAAAACCGTTAACACAGAAATATTACAGGATCATAAATTAAATAATCATGTTGGAGAGACTTCCAACATCATGTAGTGATGACCCATTATCGAAATCGGGCCAATGGATCACTTTTGGCCCAAGAATAAAATGAAGCACGAAAAATACATAGAAATTTGTAACCCTAATTGAGATAATTAGGGCAATTTCTAAGGCAATTATGCTTTCTTGGCAACCCAAATTCATGCTTAACCATGGTGGGAGGCTTCCTAAAACCTCACACACTCTATTGGGGTGAGAAATCATCAAATTAAGGAATGTGGATGACCAAAACTGCACCCATCCTTTCCTACACCCAATAGGACTTCTAAAACACCCTAGATGTATATATACATGACATGAAACTCTAGGGGACAAATTTAAACATTGTTGGGGTCGTGGGAGGCTGTTCTTGAGCACCAAACGTGGAGGAAATCGCCCCAACTCGGAGCTTTCTTCCCTGCTGCGTCTGCATCAACCTGTGCAGATAGCTCTTTTTGGAGTTGACCAAAGGTAGGCCAAACCCTAACCAAATTGTGCAAGACTTATACCCCTGGAAAGAGGGTCGAGTATGTCTCCTAATGGCACTAGTTTGCCTATTTTTCATTTAGTAGATCAGATGTATTAAGCGTTCTCCTCCAAGCGGTCTGAACAAGGGCTTTCTAGAAAAATGTGACTTCTTCAACCATAAAGGTAGGTGATCTCAAGCCAAATATAAATAAATATTATATAAATTGTAGAGCATAGAGTCTAATTTCATGTCCAAGTGATTTCATTGATTTTCATTGAGTACATCTTGAGTTATAAGCGTTTTGCCAAAGTCGCGCTTGTTAACAGCTTTTCATGTTCATGTCAATTTCTCACATATCCTGAGCAATTTTAATGATTCCAAAACCATATTTCTCTTCTATTCCATGTTACCAACAAGTTTCATGTTGACACTTTTGTCCCAAGAGCCCTAGATTAGAAGTTATAAGCGTTTCATGAATCGTGTGCTGGTTTCTGCATTTTCGGGTAAGAACCCAAAATGCAACGGGACCAGGCGTCACGTTTTGGCTTGCATGAACGCGACGTAAGAGTTCGACGCGTTCATGTGAATCATGACCGTGCCCTACGTCACAATTTTGAGTGCACCCGTACGGTTCTGGTGCCTCAAACTGTGCGCTACATGGTTTTCAGAGCCTACATGAAACGCGACGTGGACCCCCGTCGCGATTCAGCCCGTTTTCCCGCTCAAGGATTTCAAGCGATTTTTATATTGTTATTTTAAATGCATTTCATGAACTTGATGAGGTAAACCTTCGTGATTCATGCATGAAGGCGATGACATAGGCCATCGCAATTTTCATCTTCACATGCTAGTCTTGTTCCGACTGTACACATCGTTATTAAATACGTCGACTGTGTTCGACGCAAATTTCAAGACCTACCCGAGACCTGTTTTACATGGTATAGAGTTTATGATTTGCATGTCTTAGTTCTGGTCATTTCATGAGGTATGTTTAATGGCTTAAAAGCGGTCAACCCATTAAAAGCTATAACTACATGAATGCTATTCTAATTGTTCTTTAATGATGTGACCATTCATGCTACTAGTGATTTTCTCTTCTTACTATTCTATCTTGCTTAAATGATAATTATTATTTTAAAATATTGCAAACCCATGTATAATTAAATGCATAGTTCATCTCATGCTATCATGTGAATTGTTTTCCAGAAGTTTGACACAGATGGATTGTGGATTGAGACACGTGTTCACTACACACTTGCACATCTAGGTAGCCCTTTCTTGGGGGATTGGAAGCTCTCTGTTGGTCATTCCGTACTGGCAGTCTAGCGACCTTTCCGCTAAGACCTCCGTAATTCTCCATACTCCGTGGATTCTCTCATGGAGACCGAGTTGGTTGTACCATTGAAGTTCCCTGAAGATAGCGTGCACTTTCTTTCTTCTCTTGTTCTCGTGAGTGTGATTTACAATCTAGACTTAAGACATTAATGTAAAGAGTGAACTAAAGTATAAACTGCGCTGTTGTGCTGTCGAAATTATCTCTTGACTATTGTATCATGAGATTATGTTCACATTACTTACTACTTGTTCTCATCATCATCATGAACATGACATTACATATGCTTACATCTTGAAACTCTTATTGGCCATTAATGACTATGGGTATCTACATTTAAAATATAGTGAGATGTTGATCGGGCACAGAGAGTGTCTAAGGGCTCCAGTCTAGCCCCAATGATGGAGAGTCATAAATATACTATTAACCATAGGGTATAATGATTACTGTCATTGCATCTGCGCTGAGAGTACTTGCGTGTTGAATGCTAGATACAATAGCCACATACACGTGTCCTAGTGTGCATTTCAAGGTGGATCTTTCCTTGGTGTACATTAGTGTATTTGTGCTTGATTAGTGTTACATGATCGTGCTCGTGCTTGCTTGCTTGCATGATATGGCCATCCTGCAATTATTGCAATTTAAAGTGATATCTTGCGTGCTTGTTACATGGCACACTAGTGATAACTCTTGCTCGTTATATCATTCTAGATCTTGCTCTATCATGATCATTCCTTCTGGCTTGTTTAATTATCTTGTTTAATGAGTTTTATTCGTACATGCATATCATGAAAATCGTGCTTACCTAGTTCTAAATTGCTAATCACTTATATCATTGCCCACACATTGAGATATAAATTCTGAGCTAGTTTGCTCATTCCCTACTTTTAACCATTCTAGGTGACTATGAAATTCAAGAAGAGGAGCAAGTCAAGGATGGGAATGCGTCCGAGTGATGAGCATCCCAACACTTGAGTCTATCTATAGTTAGTTTGTTTGGAGTGTTAGATTCATGTAGTAGGTAGTGAGGAATAAATGTACTTTTTATTTTATTGAGTTTTAGTTCTGTTATACAATGTTTAAGAGTTCTATTAGTTCTTTTGAAAATAAATGAGATGAGTTTGAATACAATTACAATTGTGTTCATTAGTTGGGCCATATTATGATGTTGTGTTGATATACATTTAGCGCGTACTAACTAGAGGCTTATTTGCCGACTGTTCACGTCTCGGAATATCGACTCGAATTATCCAAATATTATCTGTTGCGTAATTCTCGAGACGTGACAACCTGAAATTCCAGCTCTCTTCTCCTTTTCTCTGCATAACTTTTCTGCCTTGACTGTGCTATCTTCAGACGTTCTCGAATCCCCTGGACCTTTCTGACAGTTGCTTCTACCAAGTTGGGTCCAACCCATTGGTTCTCCCTAACTTCCTCCCAACAAAGAGGTGATCTACAACTCCTTCCGTATAAGGCTTCAAATGGTGTCATTTTGATGCTTGCCTGATAGCTATTGTTATTTGCAAACTCTATTAGATACAATTGGTTATCCCAGCATCCCCTAAAATCAAGCACAAGGGCACGGAGCATGTCTTCCACTATCTGATTGGTTCTTTCAGCTTGTCCATCCATCTGAGGGTGAAAGGCAGTGCTAAAGTTTAGTTTGGTGCTCAATACTGCTTGTAGCCCTTTCCAGAAATGTGAGGTGACTCTAGGATCCTGATCGGATATTATGGTGGATGGAACCCCATGCAATCTAACTACCTCTTTGACTGTGCTACGGAAGATCCATGCAGGAGTCTTTCTGCGTCACATGCAATTATCATCTATAATTCCCCGTCCTCCTCCTGTGGGCCGGTGGGGCTAGGGTCTGTTCACGAGGGGGAGGTCCTTCTAAGGGTCGATAAAGAAAATATCCTTATGCCGGACTTGGAGATTCACAGGGAGGTTTCTATAAATCCTGAATGTGATGTCACGACTAGATCTAAGGCGAAAGCCGTGGGTGCTAGGGAAGGATACCGGTCCTCATGAATAGTTCTCTGTTGATTTGGAATATTAGGGGGGTTGCTAATGCTGCCTCTCAGAATAGTTTAAAGAAGAAAGTTAAGAATCATAACCCGTTGATCGTGGGTATCTCTGAACCTAAAATTGCCTTCAGCAAAGCTAGATCCTTGGGCAACTCTTTACGTATGAATAGTTGTGCGGGGAACAAGGATGAGGAGTCCAATATTTGGGTCTTCTGGAGGATGCATGATGACATTCATGTTGTTACTTATTCAAATCAATCAATTACCCTAGTGCACAATGCTAGCAACTCCAATATGTTTTACATCACCATTGTCTATGCAGATTGCAATCCAGGGGAGAGAAGAAATCTGTTTGATGAGTTACTTATGTTTGCTCAAAATATATCAGGTATTCCTTGGTTGGTTACTAGGGACTTTAATTGTATATCTCAGCATTCGAAAAAACTTGGTGGTAATCCTGTGAATACTACTTCCATGTCTGATTTTAATAATTTCATTATGGCTACTGGGCTGTTCGATGCTGGTTACATCGGGTCTCCTTTTACTTGGTCAAATAAACGCACTGGTAGTGCGTCTGTGAGAGCTAGGTTGGACAAGGCTATGTTTAACATTGCTTGGAAGGATGCTTTGCCCGAGACTGTTGTGCGTCATCTCCCTAGGGGGGTCTCTGATCATGCTCCATTGTTGGTGTCTCAGAAGGTGGTCACTAAATTTCCGAGCCGTTTTATTTTTCAGGACGTCTGGGCTTCTCATGATGGTTTTATGTCAGTTGTCTACAGCACCTGGAAGGGAGTAGATTACAAACTTTATGCTTTTGATACATTGCTTTGTAGACTAAGGGTGGTCAAGTTGGCCTTGCGAGCTTGGAATAAGGAGGTGTTCGGTAACATACAGGAGTCCATTTATGCTGCAGAACTACATGTCTCTAATACTGAAACGGAGTTTGACTTATTACCTTCTGAAGCTATAGAATGGCCATGTCGGTAGCCCATGCTCACCTTCGCCAAGCGCATGTTAATGATGAAAAAATGTGGTGCCAAAAAGCTAGGATGGATTGGTTACAAAATGGGGATAGGAACACTTCTTTCTACCAGGACGTTGTTAAGAACAACCAAAGGAGAAATTGTATTCACAGATTAAAGATTGATGGTTTTCATGAATGGTGTGAAGATCAAGATCAGTTGAAAGATGCGGCGGTCTCTTTCTTTGAAACCTTGCTCACTACTGATCATACTGTGGTGAATGAAGACCTGTTAAAGGTTATCCCTTCCATTATTTCTGATGCTCAAAACATGTCTCTTTGTGCAATCCCTGGTAGTGAAGAGGTGAAAGCTACGGTTATGGCTATGAATGGGAGGGGAGCCCCTGGACCTGATGGTTTCCCGGGGTCTTTCTACTCTATCTGTTGGGATATTGTTAGTGAGGACGTGGTCCATGCTATTCAGGATTTTTTCAGAGGTTTTCCCTTACCTCGTGGGGCGAGTTCTTCTATCATAGCTTTCATTCCAAAAGTTAAGGACCCTAAAACGTTTGGTGATTTTCGCCCTATCAGCTTGTGTAACTTTTTTTATAAAATCATTTCAAGGATCTTTACTGATCGCCTTACTCCCATCCTGCCCAGTATTATTTTTGAAGAGCAAGGTTCATTTGTCAGAGGCCGTTCTATTATTGAGAATGTTTCTATTTCCAGGCATATGATGAAAAACATTGGCAGAAAGGTCCGGGGGAGTAATGTTATATTCAAGTTGGACCTGATGAAGGCCTATGACAGGGTAGAATGGAATTTCCTTTTCGCAGTCCTTCGGAGCTTTGGCTTCTCGTCTCGGTTTGTTTCTTATGTGGGTATGATGGTTAGTAACTGCTGGTTCTCCATTCTTTTCAATGGCCAATAGGTGGGTTACTTTAAATCTTCTAGAGGTATCAGACAAGGAGATCCTTTGGCACCGGCTTTGTTCATCATCATGGAGGAGGCTCTTAGTCGGGGTCTGCATGCGTTACAGTCTACTGGGGCGCTTCTTCCATTTAGGGGTCCGTGTGGTTGCATCCGTATCTCACATCTTTTATATGCAGATGATACCCTCGTTTTTATGAATGGTCAAACCAGCAACATTAAGAAATTCTTATTTTTATTGAAGGCTTATGAGGACTCTTCTGGGCAAAAGGTAAATGCTACTAAAAGTAGCTTCATCATCTCTTCAAAGGCTTTTGCTGCTACAGGTATTCAAATTAAAGCCCTCACTGGTTTTCGCAAGCAAGAGGGGGTTTTCTCGTACCTGGGTGTCCCTATAACTCATGGTCGCACCTTAGTCATCCACTATAAGCACATTATAGACAAGGTTAACAATTCTCTGGCATCATGGAAGTCCAAATTACTCTCGCAAGCAGGTCGGGTTGTTCTTATTAACTCGGTTCTGTCCTCTATCCCCATATATACAGCTTCAGCTACTTGCTTGCCTAAGTCTATCATTCAGCTTATTGAGTGCTCCTGTGCCTCTTTCTTTTGGAATGGGGGTGATGGAGATAGGCGGCGTCATTGGATTGCTTGGGATCGGATCTCTAAACCGAAGCAAGAAGGAGGTTTGGGTGTTAGAAGTATGTGGCCTTAGCGACTCTGGTAAGTCTTAGAACATCATACCTTTGCCTTATTTATCTTACCATGCGCTAACCTGATTTTCTTTGGATGTACAGTGTGCCTAGCAGATGACCATGGAGTGCACTGATGCCACAGGTGCCTTCACGAGTGCGAGCGTTTCGGACCTAGAGGTGACCTCTCCGGGAGCAGCTGGCATCGGCTGTGGCATGGGCGGAGGCGGCGGAGTGCGACCTCACCACATGGGTAAGTCCAACAATTACATTCATGAAAGTTAAAATTTTTTATACTTATGCGTGTCGCTTCATATGCAGACTGGTGAGCTCCAGAGGGCTCTCATGGTCGCGAGTGCTGAGGTGGTCGAGTTGACGCAACAGCTGTTTGAGCTGCGCATACACCAGCGTGACTCCGACCTGCCACGCAAGGCTACTGAGCTAAGGGTGATGCTCTCCGTGGAGCGTCAGGAGAACGAGCGTGAGCGCAGTCGGTGGGAGGAGGAGCGGGAGTGTCTCTCCCAGCAGGTCCTTGATGCACACACGAGTCTGGGCATCTTCGAGCGCCTACTGCGTGAGGCAGAGGACCGGTACCGACGCGGTCGCAAACGCATCGTGAGGGAGGGGTGAGCCAACGCCTACTCCACCAGCTTTCTTGTCACTTCCTCTGAGTATCAGAGGAATGTCCAGGAGGGACGCGCTGCACAACGGTCGACCGACTCCCGCACCTCCATGAGGCCTCCACCTCCTCGCTCGACAGCGGACCCTGGCGAGGCTGAGAGGAGCCGACAGCACCGGCCAGCTGAGAGTGGTGGCGAGAGCTAGGCCACCTTCATGATATGTACGTTTTTGTTCTTTCATGATGATGTGTACCTGGTGGGGTACCTTTATGATGTACTTTTTGGGTTGGCCCCCCTTTTGGCCTTGATATATATACCTGCGTGTTTGCTTTCTCCTCGTTGTGCCTGAAAATCACTTGAACAAACAAGTTAAATGTTTGTTCTGACTCAGCCCCTTGCACATTAGGCGGACTAGGCTTCATGATCTTGTCAAGGGGCTGAGCCTTTATTAAATAAGGCGGAAATAAACGGACAACATAATTAAAATGCCACACGCAAGAAAGCATATGCTAATAGGAAATAAAATGAGCATGCATTTGATGCATTCAGACAAATGGAGTATAATTACATATATATTTTTGGATTTTGAATATATACATTTTTTGTGGTTTTGAAAATATTTCAATTTTTTGGTTTTCGAAAATATCCTTTTTTGTGGATTTTAAAATATTCAATTTTTATTTTTATTTTGAACCGTTCAATTTTTTTTTTGGATTTTGAAGTATTCAATTTTGAATTTTGAAATGTTCAATTTTTTTTTTAGATTTTGAAGTATTGATTTTTTTTTGGATTTTGAAATGTTTGATTTTTTTTTGGATTTTGAAGTATACAAATTTTTTAGATTTTGAAATATTCAAAATTTTTTATTTTGAAGTATTCATTTTTTTTTGGATTTTGAAATATTTATTTTTTTGGATTTTAAAATATGGGCCGCAACCCGACGTAGTCCCTTCTAAAAAGACGCGCGGAACGAAAGGAATCCGCTCTAATTGGGAAAACATGGTACCTGGACCCTTTTAACCACTCATCCATCATTAAGAGTTCATTAATGATTCTCAGGTGTGTTAAGCAAAGGTTGGACGTGCTTAAATGGAGCCTTCACCCGAGGTGGCTTTCGGCGACGTCCTCAGTTGATCGTTGCCTTGCCTTCAACCTAGGATGTACCCGTAGGGGAGGACGGAAGATGGTATTTAGGAAGTCTGCCAACAGTTTGGGTGGCCGGAGAGACACTCATTCCTCTATCCTACACTCAATGGGGTTCAGTCTTTTGGGCTTATGGGGTTTTTGCACGCTTACGACCAGGTCCATTTGGATCTCTGCAGGGACTTTGCTGCTCTTGACATGCTTCTATGTTTGGTTTGCCTTGTTTTGGCTCTTTTGCTTTGATTTGCATTGTTTTTTTTCCTTTTCCCCTTATTGGGCCTTGATCTATACCCATTTAAGCTTTGGACAGATTCAAAGATCGATCCCTCAGGCTCCCCTCTCTATTGGCGGACCGATTGGAAAGAAATGGGTAATGTCCTAGACCTTTGGCTAGGCATTGATCCACCTTAGATTTCGTGCCTCTAGCTTTCAAGGGTAGGCGTGTAAGTGTGTGGTAGTCGACACCTTAGGTTAACCCACCAAGAATAAGAAATAAATTAGAAATGACAACTTTTCAATTTAGGGTCCGTATACCATGTTAGTCCAAAACACCTAATTAGGGGTAGTACTTCTTGAGATAACGCCAATTCCAAGAGTGAGAGAGCTCCTCACTCTCTGCATTCACTAGCCTATGCGCGTTGCCTAGATATGCTTCTTTGACTACATACTTCCCTTCCCAGTTTGGTTGGAGTTTGGATCGGGGAACACTAGGTTTTATAAAAAAAAATTTGATTACCATTTCACCAACCTTGAATTTTCTTTCAATTACCTTCTTTTGATAAAAAATGAGTGAGTCTATTTTGATATGAACTTGTGTGTTCTGTGGCGACCAGACGCTTCTCATCTAAGAGTTCCAGTTGTGCTAGGAGCAATTCACGCTGCTCATTGATTGACAAGTCCTTGTCAAGCTGGACCCTTAGTGAGGGAATGAGAATCTCATATGGTACTACAGCCTCCATTCCATAAGCGAGGGCGAATGGTGTCTACCCTGTAGGCGTACGGATTGAAGTGCGGTAGGCCCACAGAGCTTCTACAACCTTTTCTGGCCAATCTGAGAACTTATTAGCCTCACAGGTTTTCTTGATGATTTTAATCAAGGTTTTGTTTGTGGCCTCTGCTTGGCCATTGCCTTGTGGATAATATGGTGATGAATGATGCAATGCAATTTTATCCCTATTGCAGAGGTCACGGAGCTCTTGAGAGATGAATTGCGGTCCATTGTCGGTGATGATGGTACTTGGGATGCTGAACCTGGTGATAATGTTCTTCATGATGAACTTGCACACGGTTGTTGCCTTGACCTCCGCATATGCTTCAGCTTCCGCCCACTTGGTGAAGTACTCCGTTGCAGTGAGGATGTATGACTTAGTTTTATTTTGGGAGTTTGGATCACCAAGGGGACCAATGATGTCGAAAGCCCACATAGCGAAAGGCCATGGGGAGGATATTGGGTGGAGTGTAGAGGATGGAGAATGGATCTTGTCGACGTGCAGATGGCACTTGACACACCGACAGACAAAGATAGAACAGTCCTCCTCTAGATTGGGCCAGTAAAAGCCTTGCCTAAGGATCTTCTTGGCAAGCATTTGGCTATTCACATAGCCACCACACACACCTGAATGAGCATCCTCAACAACCTTCAGAACTTCATCATCATCCAGGCATCTAAGCAAAACACCAGTGAGTCCCCTTCTATAAAGAGTGTTTCCAACCAGGGTATACTTTTGGGGCAGTCTCCTTATGGCTTTCTTCTCATCACTCGTGTCTTCCTCAGGGTACGTATGATTCCTAAAATACCTAGCTATCTCATAGTACCATGGTTTCTCCTCATCATCCAATTCCTCTTCCAGCTCCAATAGCATGATTTCTATTTTGCTCTTTCTCTCTTCCTTCTTCAACACCTCGTCCTTAATCCATAGAAAGACAGGATCTTGAACAACAGGAGTATGCCGACGTGCAATCTGGATGATGTCAAAGTCCCCAGGGTAACACATTTTGAGAGTTGAAGTGATGCTAGCAAGAGCATCTGCTAGAAGATTCTGGTGACGAGGCACATGGACAAAGATAAGCTTGGAGAATAGCTTGGCATAGGCTGAGGCAAGATCTTGGTATGGCTTGAGCTTAGGATCTCGAGTGTGATATTTGGTGAGCACTTGGCGTAGAACTAGTTGACTATCACCGACAATTCGTAAATGGGTGACACCATAGAAGTAGGTGAGCTCAAGGCTGGCCAGCAAGGCTTCGTATTCAGCTATGTTGTTGGTGGCAGGGAATGCCAGCTGATAAGCCTGTGGGATGGTGACACTCTCAGGTGATAGTAGAGCAATCTCGATACCCTTTCCATCAGAGTTCAGAGCTCCATCAAAATGTAGTGCCCACATAGGATCAGATTGGCTAAGGGACATTAATTCCTCATCTGGAAACTCCGAACGGACCGGATCAAATCGTGGAATAGGGTGATGAGCAAGATGTTTTGCTATGGCATAGCCTTTGATGGATTTCTGCTGAATGTAGACGATGTCAAACTGGGAGAGGAAACTTTGCCAACGTGCTAGCCTATCAGTGAGAACAGATTTTTTGAGGAGAAATTTGATAGGGTTCATGCGGGCGATGAGATGGACCTCATGAGCAAGAAAGTAGTACTTCAATTTCTGCACTACCCATACGAGAGCGGCACATATTTTCTCCATTGTTGTATAACTTTGCTCGCAGGGGTTAAGAAGCTTAGACAGGTAGTATGCTGCCCTTTCCTTGCCTTCTTTATCCACTTGTACAAGGACAACTCCTACAGAGTCTTCCAGGACAGATATATAGAGAATGATAGGTTTGCCTAGAGTTGGCGGCCTCAGGACAGGGGGATTAGCCAAATACTCCTTTAGTCTGTCAAAAGCCACTTGACACTTCTCGTCCCAATGAAATTCGACTCCCTGATTGGTGAGGTCGTAGAAAGATCTACACCTCTGCGAATGTTGGGAGACAAACCGGTAAATAAATTGCAACCTTCCGATTAAACCTCGAACATCCTTCAAATTCTTGGGAGGGGGCATCTCTCTTATTACCTTCGCCTTATTGGGATCAATCGAATCAATCTCTATACCCCTCTTGCTCACGATGAAACCTAGAAGCTTACTCGATGATACACCAAACACACACTTCTTGGGGTTCATTTTCAACTGATATTCTCTTGACCTTTGCAAAACCCTTGTTAGAACCCCAGGATGCTCAGCCAATGTTCTTGATTTTACTACTAGGTCATCTACATACACCTCAATGTAAATGTGAATCATATCATGAAAGATGGCCATCATAGCTCTTTGATAAGTAGCTCCAGCATTCTTGAGTCCAAATGGCATGACCACATAACAGTAAGTTTGCCATGGTGTAGTGAACGATGTCTTCTCCTGGTCTTCCTCAGCCAACTTGATCTGGTTGTACCCTGAGAAGCCATCCATGAAAGAGAGGGTTTTATACCCGGCAGTGTTATCTATGAGCACGTCAAGGTGAGGCAATGGGAAATCATCTTTAGGGCACGCGTGGTTGAGGTTCCAGAAATCAATACAGATACTTACTCTTCCATCTTTCTTCATGATCGGGACGATGCTCGCCACCTAATTTGGATAAAGTACGACTCTAATAAATTTGGCTTTGTGGAGCTTGTCGACCTCATCTTTCATTTTTCAAAGCCATTTGTGGGTGGAAACACCTCAACCGTTGCTTAAAGGCAATGGACCCTGGCTTAAGTGTAAGGTGATGTTCAATGAGCGTAGTGTCCAAGCCTGGCATATCCTCATAGCTCCATGTGAACGTGTCCTTGTATTCTCTGAGAACCTCAATGATTGCCTCGTCTTCAGCTGGTCATAAGTTACTACTTATGAGAACGGTCATAGGGTTTTCCTCAGTTCCAAAATTGATTTCCTTGGTAGTTTCTTCTACGGCAGCTGACGGTTCATCAAATCTTCTGACCCCGCTTGCGAACGCGTTAGCCTCGTCCTCAAGCTCTTCATCACCTTCTTCAATTGGGTCGTCGTCATTCATTATCTCATAGACTCCGAACCATCAATGAAGCACAACGACTGCTCATATTTTAAATCCGGCAACTGCAAAGGCTCTTCTATGAATTCTGGAATTGCTAGACATGCCTTGCATCTACGGGCTAGATCAGCGAGGAAGCGGTGTGGAACCCTCTTATCCCTAGACTTCTTCTTGGATACTACCCCTAGCTTATTGCTACCCTGACCTAGACTCTCACTACAACTACTAGAATCTACAGTAGTGGGGGGAGGAGTAGGAAAAGAAGTAAAAGAGGATCCTTGCATGGGGGAAGATAGAGGAGGAGTAAAAGTAGTAAAAGAACTTTCCTTCATGGGGGAAGGAAGAGGAGGTGTAAGGCCCTTGAATTTTACCCTCTTATGTAGGTGTTTGATTGTGTGAGGAATTGATGCTTGTGTGTGTAGCTATGTATATGTAAATTATTTGAGTATTGTTGTGCATATATGTATAATTTATTGTGTATGTTATTTATTTACATTATATAAATGTATTTTAAAGTATACATTGTATATTATATGCACATGCATTGAGTAAGTATAATTTTCTGCAGTTTTAAGTTCTGGCTAAACGACCTGTTGGCGTCAAAATGAGTTGACGTTATAGGTAAGTAAGCGGCCACATCGATGGACGTCAACCCCAAATTGGCGACCAGTGATGTTGACGTTAACCTCCCAAATCTGTTGCATCTTCAGATCCGGAAACGCCCCCGAACACTTCGCCTTCTATTTTGGTAACCGACCCCCAACGGTCCTATACCCTTCTAAACGCATATCCAAACCCTTGGAAGCATAAAAACCCTTCCCTTCGGCCTAATAGGGTCCATTTTTGCTCTCTTGAGAAAAACCCTAGTTTGCTTGTGTGAAACCCGATCTTTGGAGGCCTTGATCTTGCTTGGTGGTGTGTCTTCCGGCAAGGTGCGACGTTTGGGAGACTCTCTGAACATCAAGGATTGCTTCCCCGAGTTCGGTGTACGTCAAGAGTCTTCACAGAAGCCGGATCGAGGGTGTTTTGAAGGCGTCTTGGCTTTTGGCCGAGGAGAGCTTCTTCGACCTAAACCTCTATCTATAGAATTTTTCAAAGGCAAGTAAACCATACTCGTTATCCTTACATGGGTCTAGTAGGTCCTAGGAAATTTTACAGATTTTATTCGTGTCCTGTAACCCCCTTTCTATTGGACTTTTGGCATTCAGTCTGTGTTTTGCACAGACAGGAACTTAACGACATCATCTGCTGCCGTTAAGATTTGAGATTAGCGGCCACCTTTGTTGCCGTTAACCAGGTAGGCGACCACCTGTGTGTCGTCGAGTTCTTCAGGCAGTGACAAAACTGTCTGTTGCCCTATAAAAAGCTATTTTCTGGATTTTCTGACATGAGTATATACTATAAAAATAATATATTATATAGTATCTCTGGAAGATCATGTTATGAAATTTTAGCAAAATTTTGTTCACTGTGCTATTTATTAAAATTACTGAAATATTGTCTTGGAAATGCTTAGATATTGTTAATTTCTATTAGTGTGACTCTGTGATGAATGATGTTGTTAGAAATTTTCTGTAACATTTGCATATATGTCAAGTCATTCTATAAAAATTGGGCGAATTTCTGATGGTTGTGTTAATTATTAAATTTTCTAGACTATAAAACAGTGAGCTTGTATTATCTGTTTAAATTCTCAATTAAATTATATGAACAGGTTAAATTCCCAGGAAATTTTGTATGAGATCATGACTATAAGATGCATGTGGTAGAATGGTTAATGTACCTGTAACACTCTGAACCATACAAATTTGATTATCAATAAATTATGTAATATAACTGTTCTAATTTTCATAAATAGTGTGTAATTCTGAAAAATATGAAAATTGGCATACATGATGATCAACCTGTAGGCAGTCTGAAGTTAAGTTTTCATGCTAAATGGATGATAGTAGATATACATTTTGATTTTTAGATGATGAAAGGACCAATTAAAGCAGGTTTACTGTAATTATTGATTAATTAGATAATTTCAGCATGATTAGGATTAGTTTGTAACTGATATACTTCTATAAACAGTAGTATCATGCTATGAAACCTAAATTATGTGCATATATGTGAAAATGGAAATTTTGTGTTAAACGGTATACAAATAGTGTGTGTTTAAAATGGAAAATGTGTAACTGTGCCATGGGTGACACTGGTGCCTTAGAGGGCTGAGGAACTGTACCGTAGTAAAGTCCCTATGTGAAGGTTCATGTGTGTGAGATCCCATGGGCATTGGGATGGAATCCTGGAGGTGGACAAGTACCACTGGTTAGGGTGGAGAGTGCTTCTCCCAGTTCTGCACAGTTAACCAAGGTCTATCACTGTTTTGCCTAGGTGATAGATATATGTGTGTGAATGCAATATATGTGTGTCCTTGTAGAGGTGGTTTGGACTATGTGTCATGGCATTTAATAAGATTAATGTGATTGTGTACATGTGAAATGTGAATGTGTAAAATGTGCAAATGATCACGTGAATGTGCGAACTAATGTGATAACACGTAAAATTGTGAATCATTACATGAATGTGTTTTATCCACGTCTGAACAGCAAGCTATTTGTGTATATAGTTTTGTTATATATGTGAGAATGTCCATAGAATCCATGCTAGGAATATCTTTTTCATTATGTGTAAACTCCATGCTATTCTTGCCATTGTATTACAAGATGAATGTAATAAAATGTGACTCGAGTTAACATGTCGAAGAATGTATAGAAAGCATGTGATAGGTTTATTTGTTGTGAAAAGAAATGTAAAGCATGTACCAGGTATCATAAGATGGTAGAAATATCATATTTAGGTTTTTTTTTAAAGATAGCTTAAACCATGTTACATGTATTGGTGGTTTGTTTAAAAGTAAAATGTCGACATGATGTATGCATGTGTAATGTGCACGGATTTGCTTGCTGAGTCTTTTAGACTCACTCTTGCTTCGGCATACAGGTTCAAGTATCTCTACTTCTTCCGAGGAGATAGTCAGGAGTGACTCGGAGCGAGAGTAGGAGATTTTGTGGAGATATCAGCATTGTATTTTCTTTTTCATAATATATAATTGAGAAACTGATGTATTTGGAATGTGGACAATGTAATTTGTTTTAATTTATTAGTTATGAAATGTTTAGTTTCCTTTTGTTTCTATATGGACTGTGGATAAAATGTTGATGATGGAATAAAATGTTATATTCAGTTCTTTCGATTCCGCTGTGATATGTTTATATTTGTGTACGTCTCAGCCTATTGAATGTGTTGGATAAATGTCCCACTGTAGCGATGCTTTTTATATCGACGTGGGTTGGTATAACCATACCGGTATAAGGAGGGTCATTACAGGAGGAGGAAAAATAGTAAAAGTCCCCTGCACGGAGGTGGGAGGAGGTCCCTGCGTGGAGGAGAAAAGAAAATCGGTCATAGGACTAGGGAGTTGTGGCCCGTAGGTTGGAGCACACTCGGAAGAGAGATAAGAAGTCTCCTCGAAGGAGACGATGGAATCAGCCATTTGAAAATTGGTATTTTTTTTTGGATTTTTAGAGTTATTTGAATTTTTATGGTTTTTGTTAATCATATAAAGTGAGAGAGGGCGAGGTGAGATTGCCAATCTAGAGAGAAGTGAAACGAGCGTGTGCTTGAGTGGGGGGAGATTGTTGGAAAGAGGGAGTTGAAGAGTGAGCGTTTGCTTAGGAGAGTGGAGAGAGATTGTGAAATGGGGCGTTGGTGCCCGAGGAATGCTTAGGGAAATGAAAAATGGCCACGCGGTGGCCTAGAGGAGGTTGGGCGCAAGGCCCAGAGAGAAAAGGCCCACCCCGAGCCTAGTTGTTGTAAGAGCTTCTGTGGGAGGGATGCTTGGCTCAGCTTCGTCTGCCTATTGCCTCCTGCTTGTAGTCACGGCTAGATGCTCCGTGACTACCGTGATGAAGAGTTGGCTTAGTGAAGTAGCGATGTCGCTCATGTCAAACCACTGATGCCATTCTGATCTGGACTCGACCCTCTTCCTCTGTTTCGGGGGCCTGAGGTTTGCAGTAGCTCTATATGTGGCCAAGGGTGAACGATGAATAGGTTCAGCAGTGATAGTAGATGTCTGTTCACTTCTTGGTTGTAGCGGTCCCTTCTTGAAGTGTTGGTACAGGGACCAAGTAAGTGGCTGCCCCTGCTTATGGTCTGCCCTACCCGGCTTATATCCTAGTCCTTCCTTGGGTATTGATTTGCTATCCTTTGTAGCTTCAGTCCTGCCTTGTAAATGTACCCCCAGCCCCTTGCCTGGCTGGTACCCCATTTGCAGCATAATATGCCACCCCTTTTCTGTTATGATCTTGCTTCTCTTTGCAGCACTAACTGACGATGGATTGGTCGTGCTCTGATGCATGTCGAACGTGTATAGCACGGACATAAGCAGCTGATTACTTGGCCATATGGAAGGGACTGAGTTGTCAATCATTGCATCCACTTCTAGAATAGTTGGTTTACTGGCAACTTTAACGACCCGTCCCTTCTATGGAAACTTCAGACATTGATGTATAGTCAAGATGATAGTGCCATGTGCCTGGATAAACGGCCTACCCAGAATCATTGGGAAGCTTGGGTCCATGTCTAAAATATGGAAATCCATTTAAATAATGGATGGACCCAGCCCAATCTTCAAAGCAACCACCCCTTTTGGCGGCCTACCGGTGTTGTCGTAGGCCGTGACAGTGATAGAGGAGGGTCGTACCAACTGTAGTGTGACCCCACAAAAATTTAATGTGTCCAAAGACACGACATTAATTGAAGCTTCGGTGTCCACCAGACATTGGGTGTAAGACCGGCTTCCCGGCTTTCCTTTCGGTGTCTGGGATGACTGGCCACTAACGCGTCCAAGCTGGGCGACGCGTTAGTGTCGCGTCTGTAGACACCCGATTGTGACTAATGGGTTGAACCACATTTCTTGTCACTTTAGTGGACCCCTAATTGGTCACTCACCTTGAGCCCATCATTAGCCATGTTTTGAGCCCATTAACGATTTAAATTGCCTTGAAATCCCGCCCATATCACTTTGAGAGAGTCCTTAAGCATTTATAACTCTTATCCATTCATGCGGTTGGCTGATAATTCACGTAAATTTCGATTTTATAGTCGCGACGCATCGTGGCGCCGCGTCTGTGAGTCGCAACGGTCGAGGCTGCCGCGACAGCCCATGCATTATCCATGCACGTGGACAATTATGTCGCGACGCTCCGCCCTGTCGCGTCTCCATGTCACGGCCCTACGATACGTCGCGACAGCAGCTGCGCATGCAGGCCACCGCAACCACCTCCTATTTATCCTCTCATGGCTTTATCTTTATCCCTAGGGAATATCTCAACCCCTTAGGCGAGATTTGGGCCCTAGGGACTCTCCTTGAGGACCCCGAGGACTCTCCATCCGAATTTGGGTAAGGATTATCTCCCATTTTAATTAATTCTCATCCTAAGGAGACATTCTCTCTCAAGGGCCTATAAAAGCAAGGCTTCTCCTCAAGGACGAGGGAAGCCTTATTTTTCACCCCGAAGGGCTGCCGAAATCCCCCCTCACCAACACTTAGCCTTGCAGCCATCCATTTCCACCATTCTTCTTCACATTCCACTCCACAAAACCTTCTCATCTCATCATCAATGGAGCACTGGACGTGAAGAGGGTGACTCCAGCATCCTCCTGAAGCCTTTGCACACCATTTGGGACTACATCCGCGCCAGGGAGTCGCCCTAATGGGGCTCACCTTCTTCCCTCTCTTTCTCCTTCATTTCTACATGTATTTTTATGTTATTCATAGATAGAGCATACTCACCACTTTCCCATATTTCCCACACACCCACAGGGGTTTTAAAACCACCCCAGGTGCGTTCCCACCATGATTCACTATTTTCTTTTATTTTTTGAATAGATACTATGCTTAACATGTTCTAATAGGGTGTTTGTTTGTTGTTTTCTTTGATTGGCAGGCATACCAGTGAGATCCTATGAGAAGCTCTTCCTCTTTGGCCGGCTGAAGAGGAGGAAGAAGGTCCCATCCACTATCTCCCACATTCAGAGAACGCGACGGCGGAGGGCGACGCGACAAGAGACGCGTCATGGTAAGGCGACGCGTTATCAGCTCCATCGCGGTAGCCAAGACTGCCGCGACATCAGGTCCGCCTCCTTTCTCTTCCATTTCCTAGTCTAAGTTAGCCATTATCATCTTATGTTCATAGGGCAACTTGCTAGGTGGCGATCACAATCCATATTTCCACACTACTAGTTTTAGTACATGTTTGTGTATTGAGGGGAAGTACAATCCCTGTGATTACACCTGTTGGCGATCACAGTGGGACCTTCAGTGCCACCCTCGTAGATCTAGTTTTCTTGCTTGCCATGTTTTCCCCTTCACTTGCTCTTTTAGTGCCCTGTTAGTCTGTTGTTCCCTGTTTCATGCATTTTTTGGCGCTCGATTTGTGTCATGGCGCATCGCGGTGATGCGATCATATCGCGTCTCCTATCACGGACGTGATATCAGGTATGCGTTTCCTCTTTGCTTATTTGATAGCTCCTAATCCTGTGAGTTCATTCATGTCTGTATCATGTTCCTCTGCCATGCTTGTCTGTGTTTCTGTCTCTTAGAATCCTGCTAAGGTTCGGATTTTCCGTTTTCTTTCCATTGTAAGTTTTTGGGTCTAGTCGTGTCGATGCGCACAGACGCGAAGTAGTTGTTTCTTGGAAAGGCGTCGCGTTCACAAGTACACATTGTTTGTTAATGTCTACATCCATGAATCGGTATCTGGGTGCTTCCTGATCCATGCTGTGTTAGTTTAGAGATTTTGTACCTTTAATATCTGTTAGGGTAGTCTGTTTGGGTATGTGTGTGTGACCTACTGTGTTCTCAGGCGTCTGTTCTTATCGCGGCAGTCCGCTCTGTCGCGATAGGGTCGCAGCGTACACGGCTGTCGCGACCTGGCCCGAGAGCAGTTTTGTCACCCTGTTTGCCTTCTACTTGCCACTCTCGCATACATTTTGGGCATTCAGTCCCCTTGCACACGCTATTCATCCCATTTATTCAGGTTCCCCCTTGGTTGAGTGAGTCCTCTCACCTACGAGCACTCGTAGGCTGACTCGGGCCCACCTTCCGAGGACCTCCGTAAGACCCTGTGACCGTACACACGTTGCGGCTCACCGGGCTGGTTGTACCCGTTGTACCCTTTAGTCCGAGCCACCCTTGCTTGTGAGTGTACTATCCTTAGTGACACTGAAGGACTTGAGTTCATACCTGTTAGGGCCCATTTGACCAAGTGACACACCCTTAATCAACTCATCTAAAGGTCAAGTGTGAACTTTAACAAATTTGCGCATTGATCATGACAACTTGAGTGTTTCAGTTCACCCCTCCTCATCTTAGTCTTTCTTGCTGTGATAGAGTCTAGGTGTTGTCTGTATCACCCCCTAATTGATCAGGGGGTGCATGCGTCATTGTTTAGGGAAATCGAGTCAATCCCCTCTGATCCTTGTACTTTATCATAATCCCTTGTTCGACATGGACCAATTCCGTGTCCTTGCCGACGATACCTTGCCCATCGGGCTCCTTGAGGATGTGGCCCAACCCACCACAAACATACTCCCGGAGCCCGTTCAGCCCCCTCTCATTATTGGGAGTCAATCCCGTCCTCCTTCTCCTCCAAGGGAAGATGACCCCCATTCACAATTCAGTCAACTACTTCCCCATCTGACTCCGGATCAAGTCCGAGAATTCATTGTTGCTGCCAAGGGCAAGCAACCCTTGTCCCCATCTGCTCACAATTCAGCTCGACCGACGGATTCCTCTGCCCATGTTTCCTCAGCACCCCACCTCTCTTCTTCAGGGGCAAACCCCACACCCCTCCGTCCTCGAGCCATCCATTTCTCAGAACCAAGCTACCTCCCGGTGGGAGAGGTTCGACCTCGATCCCCTCCAACCTCGGTATACTATACGGCCAAGCCTGCCTCCCTTGCCCATGAGAGGTCTCACACCTTCGAGCAACCCCGCTCCATTGTCTCTACACACTATGCCCAAGCCCCCTCCGACTTCCTTGCGGAATGGGCTGTCATGAAAAAGGAGCTTCACGATCTCAGAAGACAGATTGACCCTCGCAAGGTGACCGACATCGCCCTCCCATCATTCCAGTACCTCCGGGTACCACCCCAGTCAGAGCTCCCTGTTTACCGGCGATACTCTGGGGTAGGAGACCCATATGTTCATTTAAAGGATTTTGTTTATGAGTCAGCACCGCACAAGTATGACTGCCATCTCATGGCATACTTGTTCAGAAAATCCTTGGATGGTCCAGCTCTAGAATGGTTTTATTCCTTGCCACCTGAAGAAGCCGAAGATTTCCAGATTGTCTAAGAGAGGTTCTTGCAGCAATTCCAAGATCGGGTCGGACCCGAATATTCCTTTGTTGATCTAGTCTCTGAAAAGATGAAGCCCGAGGAGGAGTTCTCAACCTATGCCGAACGGTGGCGTTCATTGGCTGCCAAGGTCCGTTGCCCTATGCCAGAAGAGGAGAAGGTCAAGCTGCTAATCTCCAACGCTACCCCAACCTACCAAGCCATATTGGCCATGAATGACATCACGACCATGCACCAGCTGTATAGCCGAGCCTGCTTCATTCAAACCCAGCTCAAGGACTCGCCCATACACTCTATGTTTGAGACCCCTAAGTCCCGTTACACCAAGAAGCCTCAAGGCCCAGTCACCGAGGGGATCCAAACCAATGAGCAAGTAGGTGCGGTAAGTAACCCTCAAGGCCCGGTAGCTAGGTCCCCGTACACTCAGCAACCTCAGCAGCCATGGAACAACAATAGGCAACAACCTCCTCAAGGCCAGAACCCTCCGCAAGACCAGCGCCAATATTCACAAGTTCCTCCACCTCAAAATGGCTACACACCCAGAAAACCCAACGGACCCAAGAGAGCCCAATATCCCTCTCTACCCGACACTTTGGCCGATGTCTTTGCAGCCCTTATGTCCTTGAATGCCCTTAGACTCCCTCCTGAGAAGCCAAATTGGAATATGGCGGTGGACCAGACAAAATATTGTGTGTACCATCGCCATCCGGGCCACAATGTGTCAGATTGCTTCCAATTCAGGGACATTATATATGATCTTCATGAGCAGAATCAGATTGACTGGGCAGAAATGAAAAGGCTGATCCAGACATTGAGAGATCAGCAGGGTCAGAGACAACAACAGCAACAGCAGAGGCGACAGCAGCCGCAACAACAACAACAACAATAACAACAACAACAACAGCAACAACAGCAGCCGCAGCAGCCAGAAAATGACCTTGGCATAATCCGTAACCCCATGCCACAACACCAGCCTGCTCCAAACCCTCAACCTGCTCCACCACCTCCTCCACCCGCACAAGTCAATCCAGTCGTCCATTACCCACCACCAGAAGCTCGATGGGCCTTCGACGATGAACACGAAGTGGGCCAACTTTTGGCCATTTCCCATGATACACCCACCACTACCACGCCTACATCCACTGTACCCCCCTCCTTCACACCCACTATAGCCACCATCACCTCATCGCCCTACAATTCCCCCGTCATATCACCCATCATCCCTTCGCCTAGCAACACCTCGCTATCCCCTACGCCAACACCATTACTAGCCAATCCCTCCATTCTTGACACCTCACCTTCTCCCCTCCACCATAAACTCGCCTTGCGGAGCGGGCGGATGTTCCATCGGATGTACCCTAATGCATCCATATCTATGCCAAGTCAACCAGTGCAACAATCCAACACCTAGCAGCAGCAGGACGCCGAAGAGGTAGATCCGGTCCTGGGGACCCAATATGATATCTTGAAGCATTTGGATCAAAATGCCTCCAAGATCTCTATTTTAGAGTTGATCAAGAGGTCACATACTCATCAAGATGCCCTAAGGGCCTTCCTGCAAAGGGTCATGGTCAGTGAGGACATGAACCCCGATAATCTGCCCTTTGTACTTTCTATTGTAAACAGGGGACCCACGATCACTTTCTCTGATGGCGAGTTAGCTGCTCCCGAAGCCAGGAAGATGCCCTTGTGTGTGACACTGACGATAAATAAAGTAGCTATTGACGCAGCATTAGTGGATACGGGAGCTTCCATCAATGTATGTCCACTAAGCACCTTAAGAGCCTGCAACATCTCGGAGTGTCAGTTGCAGCGTACCCCCACCACCATAGCTACATATGACAATTCCCGGCGGGCTTGTCACGGGGTTATCACTTTGCAGGCAGAGTTGGGACCACTTGCCATGTCAGTTGAGTTTTATGTGTTGGATATCGATCACACTTACAAGGCCATCCTAGGGCGTCCGTGGATCGAATCACTAGGGGTAGTACCTTCCACAGCACATTAATGTCTGAAGTTCCCCTTCCAAGGGAGGATAGTCAAAGTTAAAAGCGCAGCGACGACCCACACAGTGGAAGCTGTTGAGAGGGTGTTGCCGTCAGTTTGGCCATCCAACAAGCCCGTTATCTCTATACATGATGTAAACTATCCCTGGGCTTATACCTTTTCTTCCAAGCGCCCAATTTTGTCCCCATCAGTGGCAGTAGTTAGGAAGGATGTGTCAGCAGATGCAAAAGGTTGGGATATCATGTTCAGGATTGGCTACCAGATCGGAAAAGGGTTAGGTACTCATCTCCAAGGCAGAGTCAAAGCCATCACCGGCACAAGGAAATCTACAAAGCATGGCTTAGGATACGCAAAATTGGCAGCATTCTCACCCACCTCACAGTCAGATCAGCAGCCTCTTACTTGGACACTGTATGATCACTTCATCAGGGGACCTATACAGCCCAGGTATAACACTATGGTGAAAGAAGTTCCAAAGTCAGCATATCAAGTATTGGAAGCTCAGCGACCTGGCAAGAAGAAGAAGGCCGAGACGGATACAGAAGCACCAGATCTCGAAGATTTGATTTTAGCAGTCAGTTTTCTATTCAATGAACCTGAAGCAGAGGCAGAGGAACTGGAATTAGAAGATCTGATTTCAGCAGTCAACCGCCTATTTAGTGAAGACGACACATTACAGTCTCAGGCAGCAGCACCATCAGCATCAGCAGCCACCACCAAGCGACAGTTGCTTGGATTTGGTGAGGAAATTGAAATCGTAAGTTCAGCCGAATTAACAAGGGAGCTCTGGCCAGGGTTTTCCCGGCCTCTCAGACACTTTGTTTCGTCCACCCTTGTTTATAAATTCCATTTCATTCCCTTATCTCCTCCCTTCATCCTCCAATTCTCCTCCGACGCTATTGAAGCGTTAGTCTACCCTTCACCCCTCTTCACCATTTTCCTTAATGGCTCGGTTCTGTCCTTCTCCCGAAGCCTCCTGATGTAATGTAGTTCTTTTCCTTTAATAATAATAAAAATAATAAAAATCAATAAAAAAAAGTGCTTTCTCCATACTTGTCAACCCCCATTCTCCTTCCTCGGACGGCAACCCCCCGTCTTTCTCCTTCCTTCTTCCTCGGACGGCGATCCCCGTCTTTCTCCTTCCTCCTTCCTCAGACGGTGATCCCCGTCTTTCTCTTTCCCCTTCTTCAGACGGCGATCCCCGTTCACCTCCTCTTCCCTGACACCTTCTTCCCACTGTTTGACTCTTGCTGTCTCTCTCTCTCTCTCCTTCCCGACGGCAATCCCCATCACCCCCCCGCTTCTTCTCTCCCACTGACGGCGATCCCCGTCATTCCCTTTCCTCCTGGGCGGCGATCCCTGCCCCTTCTTCTCCTTCTGGTTAAAGCTGTGTTTTCGCCTGCTGACCAACATGGTCGTTTTGGGCGATCCGGGTGAGGGGCATTCTGTTCCCCTACACCCCAACTCTGTTGCCGGAACCCTGAGCTTGGGTGGCCTGCCTCCTCCTCCAGTCCAATCGGAGGACTTTTGCGGCCCTACCGCACCCTTTTCTTTCCGTTCCAATAAAACTCTGGACATTTCTCCAGAGCCCTCTGTAAATATCGAATCTAGTTTAGGCCCAGAGGTAGAATCTAGAAAGTCCCCGTCCCCGTCCCCGTCTAGGATGAAGAAGGGTAGTGGCATTCCCCGTAGGTATCTCTTAGACCTGGTACATAGGTGCGGCGCCCTTCTAGCTGTCGAAGAGTTCGTCCAGGAAGCAGTGGTTCTGAACATAGAGGATCTGCATATAGAGGAAGGGCTAGATGACGGATTTGGAGTGTATGAGATCTTAGCTGAAGATGACCCATCGGATGAAAATGATTGTGAAATAGAAGATGCTGCCGAGATGTATACGAGTGGCATGAGGAGATTTGATGAACCCACCTCGGTAGTCGACGAACCCACCAAAGAGGTAAACATGGGAACAGAAGAGGATCCAAGGCTCTGGACCATAGCTTCCGGTCTCCCTCCTGAAGAAGAAGAAGCCCTCATAGAGATGTTAAGGGAGTTTAAGGATTCCTTTGCCTGGTCCTATGATGACATGCCCGGCATCGACCCCGAATTAGTAGAATATAGGTTAATTTTAAAGCCAGGGGCAGTTGCCGTTAAGCAAAAGTTAAGGAGATTTCTCCCCCACATCGCATTAAAGATGAAAGAGGAAATTGACAAACTACACAAAGCCAAGTTCATCCGTGTAGTCCTCTACCCATTGTGGGTGGCAAATATAGTCCCGGTGATGAAGAAAGACAGAAGGGTGCACATCTGCATAGACTTCCGGGACTTGAATAAGGCATGTCTAAAGGATGATTTCCCATTACCTCATTTGGATGTCTTAATTGATAATACTACAGGGTTCGAAACTCTATCATTCATGGATGGGTATTCGGGATATAATCAGATTCGTCTAGCCCCGAAGGATCAAGAGAAGACTTCTTTCACCACCCCCTGGGGAACATATTGCTATGTGGTCATGCCGTTTGGATTAAAGAATGCCAGCGCCACTTATCAAAGGGCAATGTTAGCTATCTTCCACGACATGATACATATTGATGTTGAGGTTTACGTGGACGATATTGTGATGAAGTCTCGAACTTGAAGAGAACACTCCTCCGTCCTTGCCAAAGTGTTTCATCGCACACAAGAATATCAATTGAAGATGAATCCGAAGAAGTGTGTGTTTGGAGTTTCCTCAGGCAAATTACTAGGGTTTATAGTCAGTAAGCGGGGGATTCAAATAGACCCACACAAGGCCAAGGCGATTAATGAGATGCCTCCTCCTAAGAACATATCTGAGCTTCGAGGTTTGATTGGTCGGCTTCAGTTCATAAGGAGATTCATATCTCAGCACTCCCAAAGATGCCATCCCTTCTATGAACTGTTAAGAGGAGGAGTCAATTTTGAATGGAACTCCAAGTGCCAAGAGGCCTTTGATGAACTCAAGAGTAATCTTATGAATCCGCCCATGCTTCAGG